>CATNEN010000038.1:29165000-30647500 GCA_950097015.1 Macrostomum hystrix
TTTTAATATCAATTGTTGTAGCGTGACTGTTTTGACCTAATTTATTGGCCATGTTAAACCAACATTCATGACAGAAGTATTGACATGCCTGGCACAAAATTTCTTTGAAAACAGCGATGAAGTTTTAAATAATTATGAGCAGTTGAACATGCCTCAAGCCAATGTCAGATTAAGCCTTGATTAAGCTTGCGATCTGACTCGGATATTTCCTTACAGAATATTTTTGTTCATTTAGTGTTTTAAAAAATATAGGTTTTTTTAAATCATATCTACCGCATGTCTAGTTCATGTGTGCGTGTCATTGGCGGCCAGCCACCCCATATTATATAGAATTCAAGTCAGGCTTTGTTCAACCAGACCTACCCCCCCCCCCGCGTTGAGTCCAATATTTCAGCTGACCTAAACCAGCTGGAGTGCACCGGCTTTCGAGAGGGCTGATTTGTGAGAATTCCTAAGCCCCTTTAGTCTATATTAGATTACAGTTTACACAGTGTCCCCTCCCCAGACCGCAATATCCTTCCCTGGCTTGGTATCCCAGTGCTGATCAAGTCGGCACGATAGCTCGCGTCATAAAACAATGAGCAATGGAAAGTAGCGGCGGCGTTGTCTGACTTGTCTCTAAGGAGCTTTAAAAAATCCACTATTTGATTATAGCTGCATATGTTGGGCTTCGTTCTAAGGTGTCTACGAAAGTTAGACCGCGGAAGTGAAGGCTGATGTACCGTGAATCCACTTTGCTTTCCTTCCTAGCTGGTGAAATTTCTTCAGTGTGTGGTTGTTGAGCGGCAGAGCGGTCTGACGTGTTTACCTCTCGCACCAAGGTCCCTGAGCTCGATTCCGCGGCGAGGGAAAATTTATTTGTTGTGCTTCAGTGTGTGCTTCAGTGAGTGATTCAGTGTGTGTGATTCAGTGTGTGCTTCAGCGTGTGTGATTCAGTGTGTGCTTCAGTGAGTGATTCAGTGTGTGATTCAGTGAGTGATTCATTGTGTGATTCAGTGAGTGATTCTTTGTGTGATTCAGTGTGTGCTTCAGTGCGTGATTCAGTGCGTGATTCAGTGTGTGATTCAGTGTGTGATTCAGTGTGTGATTCAGTGTGTGATTCAGTGAGTGATTATTTGTGTGATTCATTGTGTGATTCAGTGAGTGATTATTTGTGTGATTCAGTGTGTGATTCAGTGTGTGATTCAGTGAGTGATTCATTGTGTGATTCAGTGTGTGATTCAGTGTGTGCTTCAGTGCGTGATTCAGTGTGTGTGATTCAGTGTGTGTGATTCAGTGTGTGATTCAGTGTGTTATTCAGTGCGTGATTCAGTGTGTGATTCAGTGTGTGATTCAGTGTGTGATTCAGTGTGTGCTTCAGTGCGTGATTCAGTGTGTGTGATTCAGTGTGTGATTCAGTGTGCGATTCAGTGTGTGTGATTCAGTGTGTGATTCAGTGTGTGCTTCAGTGAGTGATTCAGTGTGTGATTCAGTGTGTGCTTCAGTGTGTGCTTCAGTGTGTGATTCAGTGTGTGATTCAGTGTGTTATTCAGTGAGTGATTCATTGTGTGATTCAGTGAGTGATTCTATGTCTGATTCATTGTGTGATTCAGTGAGTGATTCAGTGTGTGATTCATTGTGTGATTCAGTGAGTGATTCAGTGAGTGATTCATTGTGTGATTCAGTGAGTGATTCTTTGTCTGATTCATTGTGTGATTCAGTGTGTGATTCAGTGTGTGATTCAGTGTGTGATTCAGTGAGTGATTCATTGTGTGATTCAGTGTGTGATTCAGTGAGTGATTCATTGTGTGATTCAGTGAGTGATTCAGTGTGTGATTCAGATTGTGATTCAGTGTGTGCTTCAGATTGTGATTCAGTGTGTGCTTCAGTGTGTGATTCAGTACACAAGTAGAGGTTCTACATATTTTCACTCATTTCGATCTGAATTAATTTAGCTTGACTTAACTACAGGAGACAGGAGTTTCGTGAAAATATGACTTTAAAATTCACAATTATTCTTAAAACTGTCGCAGCTACTATAAATTGATGTCGACTTCTTAATGGATTTCTAAGCACAACCCTAAAACCCATTTAAGTAGAAATTTGTTCAAATTTCTTTTAAGACAGAACTGTACAGGGCCTAGCTAATGCAATAGAATAAGCCAATGAGTTACAATAAAAGATTTATCTATGAAATAGTTTCTTCTTGCTCATTTCGGTTAGTTTCTAGGCACTGGGTTAAGTCGCTTTGGCAGTAACTTTAATTAATGTTTATATTTATATTTACTTTTCTTGCTTAACATTTTCAGCAGTTATTGAAGATTAAATTTAGTTTTATAAAATATTTTAGAAATGAAAATTGGTTTGTATATTTTTAATGCTAAACTTTTGTAATTCAATCAGGCGGAGTAGATAGGAGGATGCACTATTTTCAAGTCCAGTAAAACAATTAAGGAAATGTTAATAAATGGGAGTTAAAACCAACCTTAAAATATGAAAGCGATTTAAAGTCTGGAAAGTTACGAAATCGGTAAAAGGCGCAAATGCCTGTGAAGAGAAAAACATGAACATTCTTTAAGCTGGACAAAGCCGGAGAATCCTAGGTCGTAAAAAACAAACCCGGAAAAACTGAGCCGGAAAATAAAAAGTCAGAAAAAATCTCGATATTCTACCAAAAACGTAAGGTCTATAATTAATACCCTTGAATAATGAATTGTACAAATGACAATGACCCCGTCCGCAGGAGAGTCAGCAGCCGCTTGAAGCTCAGCAGAGCCTAGTTCCAGTCTATCACTCTGGCAACGTGACGCGCATTCTCGGTGATGCAACTAAAGTCGACGCCATATTCGAGTGCGTGTTCTCCGCTAGGCCGCTGGATCGCCTAAAAATTCGATGGTACCGCGCCGAGCTAAACTCATCAGCCCAGACTGAGCTAGTTAGCAACAGCGACAAATATACCGTTGAGCAGCACTACTCGCGAAGACTAACAATTCATAAAGTCGATGCAAACGACGCGGCGAAGTACGCCTGCGAGGGTCAGGTAGTAGGCAACGGTATCGCTAATTCGCCTGTTATTCGCCGTGTCTCCTGGCTGACAGTCCTGTCGCCGCCTAAACTCACTCGCAGCGAATCAGACGATCTGTGGGCCGATCACGGATCCGATAAACTGCTGGGCTGTCAGGCCGAAGGCAACCCGAAGCCTCAGATTCAGTGGTACCGAAACGCTGTCAAGATTGTTAATAATAACAGGTGAGTGAGTCTAAAATAATAATTAGCTAACTTAGATCACTAAAACCATAATTACCTCCAGCGGTTCTACGCTCGTACGAGCTATAACAATCTACTATACTACCAGTGTGGTCTTTCAACTCCGCACCCGGAATAGTAATAATAACTGCAGCATGGCTGTGGGCAATGGCACTTTATTTAGTGACAGTAGACCCGCAGCCAGCGAGGAGGCAATTCTGCCCATTTCGCAGACACCTCAGTCTGCACAGCTACTCAACAGCTACGTCCTATGTACATGTGGCCTCGCCGCGGAATTAAACTTAAGGATTCCGTTAACCGCTCTTCCAACAACCCTCCTTCAGCGACAACCCTCCTTCGTGGTCCTTTAACTATCTATCATGTTTCTCTTTAAAGAATGTAAATTCAATTATACATCTTTGGTTCTTTAGCTAGGTACCGAGGTTGTCCTTCATATATGGTCCTGAATATGTGGTCCTACACTTTGATTTCACTTCTAACCCTCTTTTCTATCATCTTTTATCAACGACTTTGGTTCCTCGTAATTTATCGTTATATTATCTCTATTGAATCGGAAAGCTTTAGATTTCAAGTTGCGTTGCTAATGTTAAATGTAAAGCACCAGTAACAAGGACCGATTCTTTCCAATAGTTGTATTAAAAAAGCGACGAAAACAACTAAATATAAGTTGTTTCTATTTACTCAGCCTGCGAGTATTGAGCAAAGATCTTACTTATTTGCATTTTAACCGACTACAAATTCCATTAATTCTCATCCATTAGTAATTTAAACAGAACTTTTTAATGCTGACTTACGTAGACAATTGGGGGGTCGGTGGCAGAGCGGTTATCGCGTTTGCCTCTCGCACCACGGTCCCTAAGTTCGATTCCACGGCGAGGCCACATTTATTTGGGGCGCAGCTTTGGAGAGGGCTTGGGGGCTTGTCGTGCAATTTACGCCCTTGAGGGCCAACTTCCACGGCACAGAGAAATGTACACTGCCTGACGATGAGAAAGTCAGGGCAGATGTACACACCTGTGTGAGCGTGTGCCTGCGTACGGTATCTGTGTGCGTGTGTGCTCAGGAGTCAGCAAAATGGGCAGAATTGCCTCCTCGCTGGCTGCGGGTCTAGTGTCACCAAATGGTGTGCCATTGCCCGCAGCCCTCCTGCAATTATTATTATTATTATTATTATTACGTAGACAACTTTAGCTACTTTTATTATGGGAATTACCTGTGTAGATCTATCCATCTATCTCTATATTTGTATTGTATTGCTAAATTTCAATAGCAACTCGCTTTTAAACGTATGAGGATGAAGTGAATACGATTCCTGTCTGTCAGCAGCAAGCTGTAAATCAATAGGGTCTTTGTGAGCTCAAACAGTGACGTCATCATGAGGGTTAGTCAGTTGACTCTAAGCTTCAAAAAATGAATACCGTTGGAGCATTGCTGGGTGCAACAGCGTGATATTCACACTGCAGCCTCATAAAAATGTATGGTGAGATAATCCAGCTCAAAAGGCAACCAACCGTCAGCAAGCTTATTCCAAAAACTGATAATAAATTAAATTAAATTTGCTTTTTTGGTGCCAAATTTTCCCTTGAGACAGCACTCAACTATTAAGATTGTCACAGCTAGCCATATTGTTTGAATGCCTAAACTTAAAAAAACGGAAATTTTATAATCCTAAACTTTCGAATTCCTAAAAACTTTTCGATCTATAAATTACCAAGTGCCATGTATTTTCGTTAATCTAAAAAACTTCAACAATACCACTAAACTCCCCAATCCCACTAAACTTCCCAATCCCACTAAACTCCTCAATCCCACTAAACTCCCCAATCCCAATAAACTTCCCAATCCAAATAAACTTCCCAATCCCAATAAACTCCCCAATCCCAATAAACTCCCCAATCCCAATAAACTCCCCAATCCCACTAAACTCCCCAATCCCACTAAACTCCCCAATCCCAATAAACTTCCCAATCCCAATAAACTTCCGAATCCCAATAAACTCCGATCTCAATAAACTTCCAAATCCCAATAAACTCCGATCTCAATAAACTTCCCAATCCCAAGAAACTTCCCAATCCAAATAAACTTCCAAATTCCAATAAACTCCCAAATCCCAATAAACTCCGATCTCAATGAACTTCCCAATCCCAATAAACTTCCCAATCCCAATAAACTCCCAAATCACAATAAACTCCGATCTCAATGAACTTCCCAATCCAAATAAACTTCCCAATCCCAATAAACTTCCCAATCCAAATAAACTTCCCAATCCAAATAAACTTCCCAATCCCAATAAACTCCCAAATCCCAATAAACTCCGATCTCAATGAACTTCCCAATCCAAATAAACTTCCCAATCCCAATAAACTTCCCAATCCCAATAAACTTCCCAATCCAAATAAACTTCCCAATCCCAATAAACTTCCCAATCCAAATAAACTTCCCAATCCAAATAAACTTCCCAATCCAAATAAACTTCCCAATCCAAATAAACTTCCCAATCCCAATAAGCTTCCCAATCCAAATAAACTTCCCAATCCCAATAAACTTCCCAATCCAAATAAACTTCCCAATCCCAATAAACTCCCAAATCCCAATAAACTCCGATCTCAATGAACTTCCCAATCCCAATAAACTTCCCAATCCAAATAAACTTCCCAATCCAAATAAACTTCCCAATCCAAATAAACTTCCCAATCCAAATAAACTTCCCAATCCCAATAAACTTCCCTATCCCAAGAAACAGATGACAGGTTTACGGCTTTACAGGATGAAAAGCTTTTCTAAAACTTACACAAAACTAGCGAAAACTAAAGTTTCCACTCACATTAGCGCTTAAACTGTAAACACGTTTCTGTAAAAATAAATGCGTTAAAATGATCGCCATGTATTGTGGAATCTCAGCTACCAATGGAATATATAAAAGTCCCAATTTACCAGACGAGGCCAATGGGGTTTGACTCCAGTGTCTTATATAAGAGTTCACACTGGAACTGTGTGTTTCGAGAGGCGTCAATCTAATAACGCCTCACTCACCGCATTGAGCTGGTTGGCTGGTTGCGGGGTGCCAGCCGCAAATACTCGAGCCCTAGTCGAGAGTGTCTCTGATTCAATCCTTTATTTCCAACTCCAGTCGGCGCATAGCATGAAAAGTAGAAAATATACGGGTTCTCCAGGATAGCCACTTCAGCTGCCACTACTGGAGTAGGACTCACTCAAACTCTAAGGCTATTTTGTCGATTCCGCAGCTAAATCTAGCTTGTAGCTAAAGTCTTTGGTTAAAACAAAAATAGCTGCGATAATTTTCCTGGAAACGCTGTGGATGACTATTTTTAATTAACAGAATACTCTCGGAATCATCGATTGCTTAAATATTGATTAAATTGCTGAAAGCCTATTTTTTTTGTTTTACAAACCAAACCGACTTCACATTTGAATATTCATTTGATTTTCAACGATCTGGAAGACGAACTGATATTATCACAACCCGGAGAATTAAAAAAAGGATTTCAATTTGGGGATTTGTGATTTGGACAATGATGGTTTTGGATTCTGAAGGTTTTGGGATTATGAACGATTTTGGGATTCTGAAGGTTTTGGGATTCTGAAGGATTTGGGATTCTGAAGGATTTGGGATTCTGAAGGATTTGGGATTCTGAAGGATTTGGGATTCTGAGGCATTTGGGATTCTGAAGGATTTGGGATTCTGAAGCATTTGGGATTCTGAGGCATTTGGGATTCTGAAGGATTTGGGATTCTGATGGATTTGAAGTATGAAGGATTTGGGATTCTGATGGATTTGAAGTATGAAGGATTTGGGATTCTGATGGATTTGAAGTATGAAGGATTTGGGATTCTGAAGGTTTTGGGATTATGAACGATTTTGGGATTCTGAAGGATTTGAAGTATGAAGGATTTGGATTCTGAAGGATTTGGGATTCTGAAGGATTTGGATTATAAATCCAGGATTTGGTTCATTGGATATTTAGATTCTTTATGATTTGGGGATTGGGAAAAATTGATCTCTTTAATGAATTGTCGGATTGTGCCCTGACATTTACTCATTCTTCCTCTTATGTGGAAAATATTTTCTTTAACCTTTTTTCTTTAAACCTACTTTCCTCTTTATAAGTTACAGGATTCCCAGTTGTGCAAAGTCCTCCTTCATGAGGCAGCCAATTAAAGTAATTTTCCCTTTGAATTATTACGATCCCATCGAGTCGCTCTGTGCAATGACCGTCACTTTTGTTGTTTTTTTATTGTCAAAGCTGTGCGTGCAGTGACTGAGTCATGTGCAAGCCTTGCAGGCTCTCGCATTCTGAAGAAAGAAAAGCCTATACACGCGTCTTAATAAGGCCCATTATTTGTTACTCCATGACAATAATAATTTTATTCTTCCTCCAAACTATCGGGGTAAGGTAAGGCATTTATTATGCTAAGGGGGATATCCCGCAAGCGCGCTCACGGTTCTAAAGGGATTTTTTCGTTTTCAGAGTCTAAGAGAAGTTGGGATTCTAGTGGGGGGGCGGAATAGTATAGATATTGCGTCATCCGTGGGACATTCATTTGTACACCCTGTCAAATTGCTCCTGTTGGCTATAAGTTATCAGCACACTGGGCCGTATAATGACCACTTTTTACATTCAGGTCCCTGAATGTGCACTTCCTCCCGACAATGAGATCGTGCTCACGGCTGCATGAGGTTTTCTTGGAAATCAATATTTTAAGATTTATTAATTTTCATTTTCTAACTTTCATTTCATTACTCATATCGACTTGACAGATGAAAACAGTTCAAATAATTTAATCAGTCAATATTTCAACAGAGCGTAAAATTGCTTTCTTAAAAATTGGAGTCATAATTGCTCAGTTTAAATTCGGATTGATTGGTTAAAGAAAGGCCTTAGTCTCAGGACTGATTTTCCTGAATTTATTAAATATCCACAGAGAAATTTTAATTGGGTTCATCTGGAACTGATTGAGCATGAAATTCCAATTATTCAGATGCTGAATTTGGAGATATATAAACGTCATAATGTACGTCGCCTGATCCCCATGCTCACAGTCGGATCCCCATACTCACAGTCTGATCCCCATACTCACAGTCTGATCCCCATACTCACAGTCTGATCCACATACTCAAATTCTGATCCCTATAGTCACAGTCTGATCCCCATACTCACAGTCTGATCCCCATACTCAAATTCTGATCCCTATACTCACAGTCTGATCCCCATACTCACAGTCTGATCCCTATACTCACAGTCTGATCCCCATACTCACAGTCTGATCCCCATACTCACAGTCTGATCCCCATACTCACAGTCTGATCCCTATACTCAAATTCTGATCCCTATAGTCACAGTCTGATCCCCATACTCACAGTCTGATCCCCATACTCAAATTCTGATCCCTATACTCACAGTCTGATCCCCATACTCACAGTCTGATCCCTATACTCACAGTCTGATCCCCATACTCAAAGTCTGATCCCTATACTCACAGTCTGATCCCCACACTCACAGTCTGATCGCCATACTCAAATTCTGATCCCTATAGTCACAGTCTGATCCCCATACTCACAGTCTGATCCCCATACTCACAGTCTGATCCCCATACTCATAGTCTGATCCCTATACTCAAATTCTGATCCCTATAGTCACAGTCTGATCCCCATACTCACAGTCTGATCCCCATACTCACAGTCTGATCCCCATACTCACAGTCTGATCCCCATACTCACAGTCTGATCCCCATACTCACAGTCTGATCCCCATACTCACAGTCTGATCCCCATACTCACAGTCTGATCCCCATACTCACAGTCTGATCCCCATACTCACAGTCTGATCCCCATACTCACAGTCTGATCCCCATACTCAAATTCTGATCCCTATAGTCACAGTCTGATCCCCATACTCAGTCTGATCCCCATACTCACAGTCTGATCCCCACACTCACAGTCTGATCCCCATACTCACAGTCTGATCCACATACTCAAATTCTGATCCCTATAGTCACAGTCTGATCCCCATACTCACAGTCTGATCCCCATACTCACAGTCTGATCCCCATACTCACAGTCTGACCCTATACTCAGTCTGAGCATTATAGTCGCGCAAGCTGCCAACGTATTATTTTTTCCGTTAACAAAAAATCCTACCTGGATTTAATCTGATACACAGAAAAAGGAAGCAATGAATTTCATATAATAGCCAAGTGTCTGAGTCGTGGCACACCTATGAGTCATTCGCTCTCGTTCAGCCAAATAAAATTGTAGTCACATTGTGTGTGCTCTGAGAAAAAGACAAAGATGTCACTTAAGCTTCACAATTTGCGACCAAATTTTTGTTTAAAACAAGGAAAGTGTGAAAGTGACGGACTGCAGGCTGTATTGACTGACTCATTTGGAGCTTACTGGAGTTGACACATTTTTTAGTATGCATGATGCGGTTAGGAACTGGCAGGTATAGTATTTTGATGAGCTGCTTTAGAGTAGGGTTCGTCAAAACAGATCTCGCCCGACTTATCTCTCCCGTGTCTTATCTCTCCCGTGTCTTCTCTCCCGTGTCTTATCTCTCCCGTGTCTCATCTCTCCCGTGTCTCATCTCTCCCGTGTCTCATCTCTCCCTTGTCTTATCTCTGCCCTGTCTTATCTCTCCCCTGTCTTATCTCTGCCCTGTCTTATCTCTCCCCTGTCATATCTCTCCACCTGTATCATCTCTCCTGTCTTATCTCTGCCTTGTCTCATCTCTCCCTGTCTCATCTCTCCACCTGTATCATCTCTCCTCTGTCTTATCTCTCCCCTGTCATATCTCTCCCCTGTCTCATCTCTCCCCTGTCTTATCTCTCCCCTGTTTTATCTCTCCCCTGTCTGTCTCATCTCTCCCCTGTCTCATCTCTCCTCCTGTATCATTTCTCCCCTGTCTCATCTCTCCCCTGTCTTATCTCTCCCCTGTCATATCTCTCCCCTGTCTCATCTCTCCCCTGTCTCATCTCTCTCCCTGTATCATCTCTCCCCTGTCTTATATCTCTCCCCTGTCTTATCTCTCACCTGTCTCATCTCTCCCCTGTCTCATCTCTCCCCTGTCTCATCTCTCCCCTGTCTCATCTCTTCTATGTCTCATGCCTCTAGTGACTCATGTTTCCCGTTGTCAATCCGGCCCGCCATCATCTTTAATATTCCGTATTCTATGAAGCTCGAGGTTTTCGAGTATAAGCAGTTTGTAAAAGGCCGTCAACCATGTTTTTACTGTTACGTTTCCTTACACTCACAGCGAAAAACGACATGCGCCCACTGTATTACCCAGCTAGGTTCTCAATGTTTTTGTTTCATTGTAGACGGAGGTTGCAGCTGGGGAAGTAAGAGAGAGGCCTCTGATGAGTAGAGGTAACAGAGCTTCATCAGTTTGAACTGGCATGTTTGGGACAGCGGAGCAATGGGGCGTATGACTGCCAGGCTGTGTGAGTGATCCACCTAGATATTCTCTGAGCCTCAAGCCCTAGCGCTTGACCCGGGCGTGACCTAGGCAAGTCTATAGTGGAGACTCCATGCGGTTTTGTTCTTTAGTAAGGGGGCCTGGATTCTCGCAGCTGAAAAATGGCCAACCAGCAGAGGCTAAATTCTGGATCGCAAGCCTAGTACTTCACTGTGCAGTGTGAAAATAACAAAATCATGCTCTAAAAATATATTAGCCTTACATTTTACCAACCCAAGTCACGGAAATTTACCGACTTTTATTTTCTACGAAATCTATAATCATTCTAAATCCTTAGTCCTGCCAAATTGCTAATCCTTTGGAATAATTACTTCTCCTAAATATCCACCTACTTGCATCTTCCATCTAACAGAAAAATATCTTACAAAGTCTTAATCTTCCAGAAAATGTGACATCGTCTTATGTAAAAATATTCCTAAATTTTGAATCTTCACCAAACCCTCATCATTGCAGATCCTTAATCCTCCAAAATCTCAAATCTTCCCAGATCCTTAATCCCCTAAATCCCGAATCTTCCTGATATTTAATCCTCCAAAATCCCAAATCTTCCTAGATACTTAATCTCCTAAATCCCAAATCTTCCTAGATACTTAATCCCCTAAATCCCAAATCTTCCTGATATTTAATCGCCTAAATCCCAAATCTTCCTGAAATTTAATTCCCTAAATCCCAAATCTTCTAGATCCTTAATCCTCCAAAATCCCAAATCTTCCTAGATACCTAATCCTCCAAAATCCCAAATCATCCAGATCCCTAATCCCCCGAATCCCAAATTTTAATCCTCCAAAATCGCGAATCTTCCAGATCTTTCATATTCTTTAGTCCGTAGTTTTGTAAGTCCTTATTTCCTAAATCAAAACTTGTACACATTTCCCATTATCAAAAGTTTAGAAGTAAACAGACCGTTGCACAAGTTAAGTGTGACTTCTACTAAAAATTTGACACGCAATGTATATTTTCTGTGACCAGTCAGACTTAGATTACCGTACAAATGATCCCAGAAGCAAGTAGAACAAGAGTGACTGCCTACAGCTACTATATGTGGAACTGGTCAGCTCACAAATGAGTCACCTCGTTGACTCGAGTGAACGAAATTAAATCGGTGTGCTAAATGAAAATCAGTGTCACGCAATGCATGGTCTAACCAACTAGCGACCCAAGCTTGTTGAAGACAAAAACGCAAACAATAGAAGCCTAATAGCTTTTGTTGTTGATGGTTGTATGAACCGCTAGTGTGTAGAACTTTAACAAAGCCAAAAATATTTTTGACTAGTTTCATACATAATGTGCAATTGTTTTAATTGCAAATGTCATGAGGGATACCAAATTTTCCGTTTTAGTATCTCCTTACTTCTCTCCCTTCTTCTCTCCCTCCTTCTCTCCCTCCTTCTCTCCCTCCTTCTCTCCCTCCTTCTCTCCCTCCTTCTGTCCCTCCTTCTGTCCCTCCTTCTCTCCCTCCTTCTGTCCCTCCTTCTGTCCCTCCTTCTGTCCCTCCTTCTGTCCCTCCTTCTGTTCCTCCTTCTGTCCCTCCTTCTGTTCCTCCTTCTGTTCCTCCTTCTGTTCCTCCTTCTGTCCCTCCTTCTGTCCCTCCTTCTCTCCCTCCTTCTGTCCCTCCTTCTCTCCCTCCTTCTCTCCCTCCTTCTCTCCCTCCTTCTGTCCCTTCTTCTCTCCCTCCTTCTCTCCCTCCTTCTGTCCCTCCTTCTGTCCCTCCTTCTGTCCCTCCTTCTGTCCCTCCTTCTCTCCCTCCTTCTGTCCCTCCTTCTCTCCCTCCTTCTCTCCCTCCTTCTGTCCCTCCTTCTCTCCCTCCTTCTGTCCCTCCTTCTCTCCCTCCTTCTGTCCCTCCTTCTCTCCCTCCTTCTCTCCCTCCTTCTGTCCCTCCTTCTCTCCCTCCTTCTGTCCCTCCTTCTCTCCCTCCTTCTCTCCCTCCTTCTGTCCCTCCTTCTCTCCCTCCTTCTGTCCCTCCTTCTCTCCCTCCTTCTGTCCCTCCTTCTCTCCCTCCTTCTCTCCCTCCTTCTGTCCCTCCTTCTCTCCCTCCTTCTGTCCCTCCTTCTCTCCCTCCTTCTGTCCCTCCTTCTGTCCCTCCTTCTCTCCCTCCTTCTCTCCCTCCTTCTGTCCCTCCTTCTGTCCCTCCTTCTCTCCCTCCTTCTCTCCCTCCTTCTGTCCCTCCTTCTGTCCCTCCTTCTGTCCCTCCTTCTGTCCCTCCTTCTCTCCCTCCTTCTGTCCCTCCTTCTGTCCCTCCTTCTGTCCCTCCTTCTCTCCCTCCTTCTCTCCCTCCTTCTCTCCCTCCTTCTCTCCCTCCTTCTGTCCCTCCTTCTCTCCCTCCTTCTGTCCCTCCTTCTCTCCCTCCTTCTGTCCCTCCTTCTCTCCCTCCTTCTCTCCCTCCTTCTGTCCCTCCTTCTCTCCCTCCTTCTGTCCCTCCTTCTCTCCCTCCTTCTGTCCCTCCTTCTCTCCCTCCTTCTCTCCCTCCTTCTCTCCCTCCTTCTGTCCCTCCTTCTCTCCCTCCTTCTGTCCCTCCTTCTGTCCCTCCTTCTGTCCCTCCTTCTGTCCCTCCTTCTCTCCCTCCTTCTGTCCCTCCTTCTGTCCCTCCTTCTGTCCCTCCTTCTCTCCCTCCTTCTGTCCCTCCTTCTGTCCCTCCTTCTCTCCCTCCTTCTCTCCCTCCTTCTGTCCCTCCTTCTGTCCCTCCTTCTGTCCCTCCTTCTGTCCCTCCTTCTCTCCCTCCTTCTGTCCCTCCTTCTGTCCCTCCTTCTCTCCCTCCTTCTGTCCCTCCTTCTGTCCCTCCTTCTGTCCCTCCTTCTGTCCCTCCTTCTCTCCCTCCTTCTGTCCCTCCTTCTCTCCCTCCTTCTGTCCCTCCTTCTGTCCCTCCTTCTGTCCCTCCTTCTCTCCCTCCTTCTGTCCCTCCTTCTGTCCCTCCTTCTGTCCCTCCTTCTCTCCCTCCTTCTGTCCCTCCTTCTGTCCCTCCTTCTGTCCCTCCTTCTGTCCCTCCTTCTCTCCCTCCTTCTGTCCCTCCTTCTCTCCCTCCTTCTGTCCCTCCTTCTGTCCCTCCTTCTGTCCCTCCTTCTCTCCCTCCTTCTGTCCCTCCTTCGTTTTCCTCCTTTTCTGTATCTTATTCGTTTGTTTCCAGCAACAGTCAGCCTTAACTTCTGTCTGACTAACTGTCTGTCATTAATCTCTATTGTTGTTTTCTAACCAGATAAGTAATGCTTTTCGAGACGCAAGTCCCGCTGTCGCATTTAATTTCGCATTCGCTCCATCTTCAGATCCTAAAACCCGTCATTAACATCCCTGAGTCTGAAGAAGTGCTCACTAAAATGTTTTCCTCATTACTATTATTGTCAACGCATACCCGTGTAGCCATATGCTTGATATGCACCAATCTGCTGTATTCTATACATAATTTTTCTTCTCTAGCTCACTGTCAAATGTGAACTAATACTAGGTAAAACAATTATAATGATATAATATTTATTTTAGGAGGGCTGTGGGCATTGGCAAATCGTTTGGTGACACTAGACCCGCAGCCAGCTAGAGGGCGGTTCTGCCCATTGCGCTGACTCCTGAGCACACACGCACACGGGTGTGTACATCTGACTCGAATTTCATTGTCAGGCAGTGTACACTCTCACTGTGCCCTAGAGGTTGGACCTCAATGGCGTACATTGCACTACAATGCACCCAAAGCCTTCTCTCCGCGGCTGCGCCCCAAAATAAATGTGGCCTCGCCGTGGAATCGAACTCAGGGACCTTGGGCAAACGCGTTAGACCGCCCTGGCCATGACCCCGCTAGACGAAGATATTCGGTGGCACCCAGATAATGATCTATAAGCTAATATTTATTTCCCGATAGCATATTCACGGAAATATAAGCATTAGTCAGAATAGAGCATTACAGATGGTCCATTTAATGATTTCCTGTTAACAGGACCATTTGTCATTAATTAGCCATGAGAACTCAGCCTGTTATGATAGAGCCTATCAAGGGGCTATAAATGTCTCGATTTATCTAGCCTAATATATTCGGGGGGTATTTTGATTTAACAGCCAATTCTGTTGCGCAACTCTGGGGTATCTGCAACAGATGACGCGGAAATTTTCTCACAAATGTGAGACTAGAAATCTGCATGCAAGAGATCTAAAGAAGGATATTAGTATAAGATGGATAGTTTTACCTAAACATATTCTTGACTTCACTGAAGGATAAACTCTGATAAATTTGATTCATGTGCCAGCGAATCCTAACTCCGCTCTCTCTCTCTGTCCCACTCTATGTTTCTAAGAAAGAAGTGCGAAAACTGATCTAATTAGCGGTTTCTTAGAAAAGCTGCGTTTCAGAATTTCAAAGTTCGTCCAATCCCCAACGATACTTTTAAATTTCTAGACATCATTTAGCTTTCAACAAAATTTTTAGCTTTTACTCGTAACTAATCAACTTTTAAAATTGAATGGCTATGCTGTTACTGCAACTATGCCATTCCATCACCTATGCCATTCCATCACCTATGCCATTCCATCACCTATGCCATTCCATCACCTATGCCATTCCATAAACTATGCCATTCCATCAACTATGCCATTCCATAAACTATGCCATTCCATAAACTATGCCATTCAATCAACTATGCCATTCAATCAACTATGCCATTCCATCAACTATGCCATTCCATCAACTATGCCATTCCATCACCTATGCCATTCCACCAACTATGCCATTCCATCAACTATGCCATTCCATCACCTATGCCATTCCATCACCTATGCCATTCCATAAACTATGCCATTCCATAAACTATGCCATTCCATCACCTATGCCATTCCATCACCTATGCCATTCCATCACCTATGCCATTCCATCACCTATGCCATTCCATCACCTATGCCATTCCATCACCTATGCCATTCCATTAACTATGCCATTCCATCAACTATGCCATTCCATCAACTATGCCATTCCATAAACTATGCCATTCCATCACCTATGCCATTCCATTAACTATGCCATTCCATCAACTATGCCATTCCATCAACTATGCCATTCCATAAACTATGCCATTCCATAAACTATACCATTCCATCACCTATGCCATTCCATCAACTATGCCATTCCATCAACTATGCCATTCCATCAACTATGCCATTCCATCACCTATGCCATTCCATAAACTATGCCATTCCATTAACTATACCATTCCATCACCTATGCCATTCCATAAACTATGCCATTCCATAAACTATGCCATTCCATAAACTATGCCATTCCATAAACTATGCCATTCCATAAACTATGCCATTTCATAAACTATGCCATTCCATAAACTATGCCATTCCATCAACTATGCCATTCCATCAACTATGTCATTCCATAAACTAGACCATTCCATCACCTATGCCATTCCATCAACTATGCCATTCCATCAACTATGCCATTCCATCAACTATGCCATTCCATCACCTATGCCATTCCATAAACTATGCCATTCCATAAACTATACCATTCCATCACCTATGCCATTCAATCACCTATGCCATTCAACCAACTATGCCATTCCATCAACTATGCCATTCAATCACCTATGCCATTCAACCAACTATGCCATTCCATCAACTATGCCATTCAATCACCTATGCCATTCAACCAACTATGCCATTCCATCAACTATGCCATTCAATCACCTATGCCATTCAACCAACTATGCCATTCCATCAACTATGCCATTCAATCACCTATGCCATTCAACCAACTATGCCATTCCATCAACTATGCCATTCAATCACCTATGCCATTCAACCAACTATGCCATTCCATCAACTATGCCATTCAATCACCTATGCCATTCAACCAACTATGCCATTCCATCAACTATGCCGTTCAATCACCTATGCCATTCAACCAACTATGCCATTCCATCAACTATGCCATTCAACCAACTATGCCATTCAACCAACTATGCCATTCAACCAACTATGCCATTCAACCAACTATGCCATTCAACCAACTATGCCATTCCATCACCTATGCCATTCCATTAACTATACCATTCCATCACCTATGCCGTTCCATAAACTATGCCATTCCATAAACTATGCCATTCAATCAACTATGCCATTCCATCAACTATGCCATTCCATAAACTATGCCATTCCATCAACTATACCATTCCATTAACTATACCATTCCATCAACTATGCCATTCCATCACCTATGCCGTTCCATCAACTATGCCATTCCATTAACTATACCATTCCATCACCAATGCCATTCCATCAACTATGCCATTCCATCACCAATGCCGTTCCATCAACTATGCCATTCCATCAACTATGCCATTCCATCACCTATGCCGTTCCATCAACTATGCCATTCCATCACCTATGCCATTCCATCACCTATGCCATTACATCAACTATGCCATTCCATCAACTATGCCATTCCATAATTGTTGAGCTCCGCTGCCATGCCAACAGGTACACAGTCCTACCCAATGGCTATCTGCAGTTATCCAATGTGCAGCCAGAGGACTCAGCCATATA
Source organism: Macrostomum hystrix (assembly GCA_950097015.1). Taxonomy (NCBI): domain Eukaryota; kingdom Metazoa; phylum Platyhelminthes; family Macrostomidae; genus Macrostomum; species Macrostomum hystrix. Next base: position 29,182,268 of record CATNEN010000038.1, read on the forward strand.
CCAGTGCTTCGCAGTGAACTCGGCAGGGGAAGTCTATCACACATGTTGGCTTCGAGTTAACAGTAAGTTGCACTGCAACTTCTCAGCAATAATTTATATTTTTTACAGCAACTGACTTTTTTTCCGGATAGCAAAAGAAAATAACATAATTTGCTGTCGTAGCACGGGATATTTCAAGCCTATAATTTTATTGTAAATAAGAAATAATAATAAGGAAATATTTATGAACCTGGCTTAGCAACCTTCAGCTAGCCGTCTGTCAATTTCTTCCGCTAGCTAGAGTCTCAAATTCGTTCTCTAGAAGAAATATTAAATTAGACAGAAAATAAATAAAATGACGGATCAAAAACTAATTTCATTTGTTGCTATTTTTTTCTTTTGCTTAACTGCTTTCTCTCCCCTAATCTGTCTTTCCTCTCCCCTTATCTGTGTCTTTCTCCCTCCTTATCTGTGCCTTTCTCCCTCCTTATCTGTGTCTTTCTCCCTCCTTATCTGTGTCTTTCTCCCTCCTTATCTGTGTCTTTCTCCCTCCTTATCTGTGTCTTTCTCCCTCCTTATCTGTGTCTTTCTCCCTCCTTATCTGTGTCTTTCTCCCTCCTTATCTGTGTCTTTCTCCCTCCTTATCTGTGTCTTTCTCCCTCCTTATCTGTGTCTTTCTCCCTCCTCATCTGTGTCTTTCTCCCTCCTTATCTGTGTCTTTCTCCCTCCTTATCTGTGTCTTTCTCCCTCCTTATCTGTGTCTTTCTCCCTCCTTATCTGTGTCTTTCTCCCTCATTATCTGTGTCTTTCTCCCTCATTATCTGTGCCATTCTACCTCCTTATCTGTGTCTTTCTCCCTCCTTATCTGTGTCTTTCTCCCTCCTTATCTGTGTCTTTCTCCCTCCTTATCTGTACCTTTCTCTCTCCTTATCTGTGTCTTTCTCCCTCCTTATCTGTGTCTTTCTCTCCTCTTGTCTATGTCATTCTTACCACATAATCCAAAGCTCATTTAATTGTATTTTATGAGCTTTGGAGACAGGAGACAGGACATCTCTCCCCTGTCTTATCTCATCCCTGTTTCATCTCTGCCGTGTCTCATCTCTCCCCCTGTATCATCTCTCCCCTGTCTCATCTCTCCCCTGTCTTATCTCATCCCTGTTTCATCTCTCCCGTGTCTCATCTCTCCACCTGTATCAACTCTCCCCTGTCTCATCTCTCCCCTGTCTCATCTCATCCCTGTTTCATCTCTGCCGTGTCTCATCTCTCCCCCTGTATCATCTCTCCCCTGTCTCATCTCTCCCCTGTCTTATCTCATCCCTGTTTCATCTCTGCCGTGTCTCATCTCTCCCCTGTCTCATCTCTCCCCTGTCTCATCTCTCCCCTGTCTCATCTCTCCCCTGTCTTATCTCATCCCTGTCTCATCTCTCCCCTGTCTCATCTCTCCCCTGTCTCATCTCTCCCGTGTCTCATCTCTCCACCTGTATCATCTCTCCCCTGTCTCATCTCTCCCCTGTCTTATCTCATCCCTGTTTCATCTCTGCCGTGTCTCATCTCTCCCCCTGTATCATCTCTCCCCTGTCTCATCTCTCCCCTGTCTTATCTCATCCCTGTTTCATCTCTCCCGTGTCTCATCTCTCCACCTGTATCAACTCTCTCCTGTCTCATTTCTCCCCTGTCTTATCTCATCCCTGTCTCATCTCTCCCCTGTCTCATCTCTCCCCTGTCTCATCTCTCCCCTGTCTCATCTCTCCCGTGTCTCATCTCTCCACCTGTATCATCTCTCCCCTGTCTCATCTCTCCCCTGTCTTATCTCATCCCTGTTTCATCTCTGCCGTGTCTCATCTCTCCCCCTGTATCATCTCTCCCCTGTCTCATCTCTCCCCTGTCTTATCTCATCCCTGTTTCATCTCTGCCGTGTCTCATCTCTCCCCTGTCTCATCTCTCCCCTGTCTCATCTCTCCCCTGTCTTATCTCATCCCTGTCTCATCTCTCCCCTGTCTCATCTCTCCCCTGTCTCATCTCTCCCGTGTCTCATCTCTCCACCTGTATCATCTCTCCCCTGTCTCATCTCTCCCCTGTCTTATCTCATCCCTGTTTCATCTCTGCCGTGTCTCATCTCTCCCCCTGTATCATCTCTCCCCTGTCTCATCTCTCCCCTGTCTTATCTCATCCCTGTTTCATCTCTCCCGTGTCTCATCTCTCCACCTGTATCAACTCTCCCCTGTCTCATCTCTCCCCTGTCTTATCTCATCCCTGTTTCATCTCTGCCGTGTCTCATCTCTCCCTCTGTATCATCTCTCCCCTGTCTCATCTCTCCCCTGTCTTATCTCATCCCTGTTTCATCTCTGCCGTGTCTCATCTCTCCCCTGTCTCATCTCTCCCCTGTCTCATCTCTCCCCTGTCTCATCTCTCCCCTGTTTCATCTCTCCCGTGTCTCATCTCTCCCCCTGTATCATCTCTCCCCTGTCTCGTCTCTCCCCTGTCTCATCTCTCCCCTGTCTCATCTCTCCCGTGTCTCATCTCTCCCCTGTCTCGTCTCTCCCCTGTCTCATCTCTCCCCTGTCTCATCTCTCCCCTGTCTCATCTCTCCCCTGTCTCATCTATCCCCTGTCTTATCTCATCCCTGTTTCATCTCTGCCGTGTCTCATCTCTCCCCCTGTATCATCTCTCCCCTGTCTAATCTCTCCCCTGTCTTATCTCATCCCTGTTTCATCTCTCCCGTGTCTCATCTCTCCCCCTGTATCATCTCTCCCCTGTCTCATCTCTCCCCTGTCTTATCTCATCCCTGTTTCATCTCTCCCGTGTCTCATCTCTCCACCTGTATCAACTCTCCCCTGTCTCATCTCTCTCCTGTCTTATCTCATCCCTGTTTCATCTCTGCCGTGTCTCATCTCTCCCCCTGTTTCATCTCTCCCCTGTCTCATCTCTCCCCTGTCTCATCTCTCCCCTGTCTCATCTCTCCCCTGTCTCATCTCTCCCCTGTCTCATCTCTCCCCTGTCTTATCTCATCCCTGTTTCATCTCTCCCCTGTCTCATCTCTCCCCTGTCTTATCTCATCCCTGTTTCATCTCTGCCGTGTCTCATCTCTCCCCCTGTATCATCTCTCCCCTGTCTCATCTCTCCCCTGTCTTATCTCATCCCTGTTTCATCTCTCCCGTGTCTCATCTCTCCACCTGTATCAACTCTCCCCTGTCTCATCTCTCCCCTGTCTTATCTCATCCCTGTTTCATCTCTGCCGTGTCTCATCTCTCCCCCTGTATCATCTCTCCCCTGTCTCATCTCTCCCCTGTCTCATCTCTCCCGTGTCTCATCTCTCCCCTGTCTCGTCTCTCCCCTGTCTCATCTCTCCCCTGTCTCATCTCTCCCCTGTCTTATCTCATCCCTGTTTCATCTCTGCCGTGTCTCATCTCTCCCCCTGTATCATCTCTCCCCTGTCTCATCTCTCCCCTGTCTTATCTCATCCCTGTTTCATCTCTGCCGTGTCTCATCTCTCCCCCTGTATCATCTCTCCCCTGTCTCGTCTCTCCCCTGTCTCATCTCTCCCCTGTCTCATCTCTCCCGTGTCTCATCTCTCCCCTGTCTCGTCTCTCCCCTGTCTCATCTCTCCCCTGTCTCATCTCTCCCGTGTCTCATCTCTCCCCTGTCTCATCTATCCCCTGTCTTATCTCTCCCCTGTCTCATCTCTCCCCTGTCTCATCTCTCCCCTGTCTCATCTCTCCCCTGTCTCATCTCTCCCCTGTCTCATCTCTCCCCTGTCTCATCTCTCCCCTGTCTCATCTCTCCCCTGTCTCATCTCTCCCCTGTCTCATCTCTCCCCTGTCTTATCTCATCCCTGTCTCATCTCTCCCCTGTCTCATCTCTCCCCTGTCTCATCTCTCCCCTGTCTCATCTCTCCCCTGTCTTATCTCATCCCTGTCTCATCTCTCCCCTGTCTCATCTCTCCCCTGTCTCATCTCTCCCCTGTCTCATCTCTCCCGTGTCTCATCTCTCCACCTGTATCATCTCTCCCCTGTCTCATCTCTCCCCTGTCTTATCTCATCCCTGTTTCATCTCTGCCGTGTCTCATCTCTCCCCCTGTATCATCACTCCCCTGTCTCATCTCTCCCCTGTCTTATCTCATCCCTGTTTCATCTCTCCCGTGTCTCATCTCTCCACCTGTATCAACTCTCCCCTGTCTCATCTCTCCCCTGTCTCATCTCATCCCTGTTTCATCTCTGCCGTGTCTCATCTCTCCCCCTGTATCATCTCTCCCCTGTCTCATCTCTCCCCTGTCTTATCTCATCCCTGTTTCATCTCTGCCGTGTCTCATCTCTCCCCTGTCTCATCTCTCCCCTGTCTCATCTCTCCCCTGTCTCATCTCTCCCCTGTCTTATCTCATCCCTGTCTCATCTCTCCCCTGTCTCATCTCTCCCCTGTCTCATCTCTCCCGTGTCTCATCTCTCCACCTGTATCATCTCTCCCCTGTATCATCTCTCCCCTGTCTCATCTCTCCCCTGTCTTATCTCATCCCTGTTTCATCTCTGCCGTGTCTCATCTCTCCCCTGTCTCATCTCTCCCCTGTCTCATCTCTCCCCTGTCTTATCTCATCCCTGTTTCATCTCTGCCGTGTCTCATCTCTCCCCTGTCTCATCTCTCCCCTGTCTCATCTCTCCCCTGTCTCATCTCTCCCCTGTCTTATCTCATCCCTGTCTCATCTCTCCCCTGTCTCATCTCTCCCCTGTCTCATCTCTCCCGTGTCTCATCTCTCCACCTGTATCATCTCTCCCCTGTCTCATCTCTCCCCTGTCTTATCTCATCCCTGTTTCATCTCTGCCGTGTCTCATCTCTCCCCCTGTATCATCTCTCCCCTGTCTCATCTCTCCCCTGTCTTATCTCATCCCTGTTTCATCTCTCCCGTGTCTCATCTCTCCACCTGTATCAACTCTCCCCTGTCTCATCTCTCCCCTGTCTTATCTCATCCCTGTTTCATCTCTGCCGTGTCTCATCTCTCCCCCTGTATCATCTCTCCCCTGTCTCATCTCTCCCCTGTCTTATCTCATCCCTGTTTCATCTCTGCCGTGTCTCATCTCTCCCCTGTCTCATCTCTCCCCTGTCTCATCTCTCCCCTGTCTCATCTCTCCCCTGTCTTATCTCATCCCTGTCTCATCTCTCCCCTGTCTCATCTCTCCCCTGTCTCATCTCTCCCCTGTCTTATCTCATCCCTGTCTCATCTCTCCCCTGTCTCATCTCTCCCCTGTCTCATCTCTCCCCTGTCTCATCTCTCCCGTGTCTCATCTCTCCACCTGTATCATCTCTCCCCTGTCTCATCTCTCCCCTGTCTTATCTCATCCCTGTTTCATCTCTGCCGTGTCTCATCTCTCCCCCTGTATCATCTCTCCCCTGTCTCATCTCTCCCCTGTCTTATCTCATCCCTGTTTCATCTCTCCCGTGTCTCATCTCTGCACCTGTATCAACTCTCCCCTGTCTCATCTCTCCCCTGTCTTATCTCATCCCTGTTTCATCTCTGCCGTGTCTCATCTCTCCCCCTGTATCATCTCTCCCCTGTCTCATCTCTCCCCTGTCTTATCTCATCCCTGTTTCATCTCTGCCGTGTCTCATCTCTCCCCTGTCTCATCTCTCCCCTGTCTCATCTCTCCCCTGTCTCATCTCTCCCCTGTCTTATCTCATCCCTGTCTCATCTCTCCCCTGTCTCATCTCTCCCCTGTCTCATCTCTCCCCTGTCTTATCTCATCCCTGTCTCATCTCTCCCCTGTCTCATCTCTCCCCTGTCTCATCTCTCCCCTGTCTCATCTCTCCCGTGTCTCATCTCTCCACCTGTATCATCTCTCCCCTGTCTCATCTCTCCCCTGTCTTATCTCATCCCTGTTTCATCTCTGCCGTGTCTCATCTCTCCCCCTGTATCATCTCTACCCTGTCTCATCTCTCCCCTGTCTTATCTCATCCCTGTTTCATCTCTCCCGTGTCTCATCTCTCCACCTGTATCAACTCTCCCCTGTCTCATCTCTCCCCTGTCTTATCTCATCCCTGTTTCATCTCTGCCGTGTCTCATCTCTCCCCCTGTATCATCTCTCCCCTGTCTCATCTCTCCCCTGTCTTATCTCATCCCTGTTTCATCTCTGCCGTGTCTCATCTCTCCCCTGTCTCATCTCTCCCCTGTCTCATCTCTCCCCTGTCTCATCTCTCCCCTGTCTTATCTCATCCCTGTCTCATCTCTCCCCTGTCTCATCTCTCCCGTGTCTCATCTCTCCACCTGTATCATCTCTCCCCTGTCTCATCTCTCCCCTGTCTTATCTCATCCCTGTTTCATCTCTGCCGTGTCTCATCTCTCCCCCTGTATCATCTCTCCCCTGTCTCATCTCTACCCTGTCTTATCTCATCCCTGTTTCATCTCTCCCGTGTCTCATCTCTCCACCTGTATCAACTCTCTCCTGTCTCATCTATCCCCTGTCTTGTCTCATCCCTGTCTCATCTCTCCCCTGTCTCATCTCTCCCCTGTCTCATCTCTCCCCTGTCTCATCTCTCCCCTGTCTTATCTCATCCCTGTCTCGTCTCTCCCCTGTCTCGTCTCTCCCCTGTCTCATCTCTACCCTGTCTCGTCTCTCCTGTGTCTCATCTCTCCCCTGTCTCATCTCTCCCCTGTCTCATCTCTCCCGTGTCTCATCTCTACCGTGTCTCATCTCTCCCCTGTCTCGTCTCTCCCCTGTCTCATCTCTCCCTTGTCTCATCTGTCACCTGTCTTATCCCTACCCCCATCTCATCTCTCCCTTTCTCATCTCTCCCATTTATTATTTTCCAGTTTCAAATATTTCCGATATCAAAATTCCTGAATCCGTATAAAAAACTTATGTTTGACTTTCGGGTCGAAATTTTTTTAGTCAATTTGTCATTCTAAATCATTTGATAAGTGACTAGTGTTCAATAACCTTATGAATATTTGTCGTTTCGCCTATGACGCAACGTAGCTTTTCATTCTCTGTTGGCTCTTTCGCGTAGCATCGGCAAAGATTTAAAAAAATCCTAACTATAAGACAGCAAGGCTTTTAGCATGAAAGAAAAATAAAAGCTTTTTTTCGACTTGTCATTTCGGATTTCTGCTATGAAAATTCTTCGCGAGAGATGCACTTGTAAGGTATCGAGTGTTAGCACTTAAACATTGTGATTGCTTTTTATGACCTATAGGTCTTCACTCCATTATTCTCAATTATCCCCCCCGTTGAAAGCTTTGTTTGATAAGACTTCATCAAAGATATTTAGACACCTTCAGATAAAAGATTTCCTTTGACTAAGATTTTCATGAAAAAGCGTCAAAGTTATTAATAAGGCATTTTTCTGTTATTCTAGAAAACAAAAATTGGGGTTTAAGGCAGTTTCTAAAAAGGCATATTTTGGCTAAAATAATATCAAGTACTTTTTGGCGCATTTTCTTATTAACCTGTAAAGTTTTTAATGTAACTTTTTTTAATGGCGCAACGATAACGGTACGCGAAAAGTTTGCATAAACATCTGCTGGTTTCAATACGAATGAGCTCTTCAACCGCTACAAATCATAATACACTGCTGAGATTGTGGGAGAAGACACGGGGGGTAGAGTGGGAGAAGACACGGAGGGTAGAGTGGGAGAAGACACGGAGGGTAGAGTGGGAGAAGACACGGAGGGTAGAGTGGGAGAAGACACGGAGGGTAGAGTAGGAGAATACACGGAGGGTAGAGTGAGAGAAGACACGGAGGGTAGAGTAGGAGAAGACACGGAGGGTAGAATGGAGAAGACACGGAGGGTAGAGTGGGAGAAGACACGGAGGGTAGAGTGGGAGAAGACACGGAGGGTAGAGTGGGAGAAGACACGGAGGGTAGAGTGGGAGAAGACACGGAAGGTAGAGTGGGAGAAGACCCGGAGGGTAGAGTGGGAGAAGACACGGAGGGTAGAGTGGGAGAAGACACGGAGGGTAGAGTGGGAGAAGACACGGAGGGTAGAGTGGGAGAAGACACGGAGGGTAGAGTGGGAGAAGACACGGAGGGTAGAGTGGGAGAAGACACGGAGGGTAGAGTAGGAGAATACACGGAGGGTAGAGTGAGAGAAGACACGGAGGGTAGAGTAGGAGAAGACACGGAGGGTAGAATGGAGAAGACACGGAGGGTAGAGTGAGAGAAGACACGGAGGGTAGAGTAGGAGAAGACACGGAGGGTAGAATGGAGAAGACACGGAGGGTAGAGTGGGAGAAGACAAGGAGGGTAGAGTAGGAGAAGACACGGAGGGTAGAATGGAGAAGACCCGGAGGGTAGAGTGGGAGAAGACACGGAGGGTAGAGTGGGAGAAGACACGGAGGGTAGAGTGGGAGAAGACACGCAGGGTAGAGTGGGAGAAGACACGGAGGGTAGAGTAGGAGAATACACGGAGGGTAGAGTGAGAGAAGACACGGAGGGTAGAGTAGGAGAAGACACGGAGGGTAGAATGGAGAAGACACGGAGGGTAGAGTGAGAGAAGACAAGGAGGGTAGAGTAGGAGAAGACACGGAGGGTAGAATGGAGAAGACACGGAGGGTAGAGTGGGAGAAGACACGGTGGGTAGAGTGGGGGAAGACACGGAGGGTAGAGTGGGGGAAGACACGGAGGGTAGATTGGGAGAAGACACGGAGGGTAGAGTGGGAGAAGACACGGAAGGTAGAGTGGGAGAAGACACGGAGGGTAGAGTGGGAGAAGACACGGAGGGTAGAGTGGGAGAAGACACGGAGGGTAGAGTAGGAGAAGACACGGAGGGTAGAATGGAGAAGACACGGAGGGTAGAGTGAGAGAAGACACGGAGGGTAGAGTAGGAGAAGACACGGAGGGTAGAATGGAGAAGACACGGAGGGTAGAGTAGGAGAAGACACGGAGGGTAGAGTGGGGGAAGACACGGAGGGTAGAATGGAGAAGACACGGAGGGTAGAGTGAGAGAAGACAAGGAGGGTAGAGTAGGAGAAGACACGGAGGGTAGAATGGTGAAGACACGGAGGGTAGAGTGGGAGAAGACACGGTGGGTAAAATATGAGAAAACACGGTAGGAACAGTAAGACAGGACAGTCACAAAGATAAGCAATCAGATTCAAAGTCTGAATTTGGATTATAATAGCATCAGATTTATTTGCATGGCAACTGAAGGAATATTTGCCTCGATGTATAAAGATAGGAAGTATTTGTTTGATCAAGCGGCCAGCCACATGGATAATGTCGAGTGCCCAAAAAGTTTTCGCAATTAAAAGCTTTTGGGTCTGTAAACATGCAGAAAATAATAATTATTAATTAATAACAATAATATAGTAAAGGCCGTTGCTAATAGAGATATACAAAAGACAAGAACTTTTCAAGTGGCTCTGAAGGACAATAATTGGTTCACAAGTTCATACTCAAACTCGGAACTGCAGGTCAATGTAAAGGCCCTAGAAAAACTAAATTATTTGTGCAGTAGACTTTCCAAGCAGAAGATCGATATTAACTTGAATTTGATGTCGACTAATTCGTAAAGAGACTAATTGTTGGCACACTAACAGTACTATTGCCAATCGATATGAAATATCTCTAGTTTATTTTTAGATAAACTTTTTATCGAAGCTTCTTAATCTGTCAGGATATAAAATGGTCTTATACGGATTCAATTCTAGAATATTTTTTGCGAACTAGATAAAAAATAAGCAATCAAATTATAAATAATTGATACTATGAGGTGGGATTTTCACACAAAAGATCCTTCATTTTAGTGTTTCTAACGGATATAATTAGATTCCTAATTAACTGGGATTTGATCCTGTATTATGGCACGGCTGAACCTCAGTTGGGATCTAAGATGACAAGAGGTCTTCAGGTGAAGGGCAGCCAGGTGTATGACTCATAGCCGCTAAGCTCAATGTCAAGCCCGTTATTTTTTTGTTTTGTTAAGATCATTTAATAAATGATAGTTTTTTTTAATAATCATTTGTTAGACAGTCTTCCACACTCTATATCTTAGCATCTAAATGATCTATATCCAGAATTCTTTGTTATGAATCTGCAGTGCCTCATTTTTTCTGTCTTTGTGTGTGCTCTCTGTGTTTCATTCACCATTTCACAGACCCTGGACAAAAGAGGCAGATATTTCACATATATAGAATATATAGCATTAGAAAAATAATATTTGGGATATGCAGGGAAAGAGAGAGACAGAGAGAATGATTGCATAATCTTTGAACAGGGGTTTGGTCTAGGTGTATTCAGCTGTAAGCGGAACACTCACACGCACCATGTTGAGGGGATCAATGTGAAAAGGAGCCCCGTTACTGTGTTTGACGAAATTCGGAGATCAACAATAGGATATTGTGGGATTAAATCGCATAATTATATATTGTTATTGTGTTTCACTATTAGATGCATTTACGTACTATAATAATGAATATTCACTGATCAAATCGATTGTCACTTCACTTCTTCTTGACTTAAAATACAAGTATTTGTCACAGGGAAACGATTCGTGTCTTTAAACAAGATTAGCTGAAGAAATGATTACAAGCATTAACTAAAAAACAGTAGTTTGCCTCTCGCTCCAAGGTTCCTGAGTTCGATTTCGCGGCGAGACCACATTTACTGCCGTTGTATTGAGGGCGCTGCCGCGGAGAGAAGGCTTGTTGGCTTGTCCAGCAATTTACGCTCTTGAGTGCCAACCAACAAGAACAGTAAGAAAGTCAGGGCAGATGTACACACCTGTGTGAGTGTGTGCTCAGGAGTCAAGGGAATGGGCAGAGTTGCTGCCTCACTGACTTCTAGCCATTGTCACCAAATGATGAGCCCGTGCCCGCCCGCTGCCCTCCTGCAAAAATTATTGCTTAAGGAAAAAAAATATCTTGCTATTTTTATGAATTTTTTCCGCTACAGCTTACAATAGCAAGGTGAGCTAATTAATGACAAAAACTTGTTAGACTGATGGTCAAAGACGGCAGTGATTTATGACTACTCACTAAATCACTATCCTCACTGATTTGTGTCCAATCACCGGCCTATTGTATCGCAGCACAAGCAACAGCGGGTTTCTTGCTCATTAAAGTCTGCCTAGTCTGCTCACAGCATTGTACCTGCCAACTCTAGCAGAAATTGCAACTTTGCAGAAACTTTCATGCTTTCTGAGTCCGTTTGTCGCAGTTAATCGTGCTTTCTTTTTTTTTCTTAATTTTTAGAATCGTGCTTGAGCTGTGTGCTCAACAGAATTTTCAGAAGACGCGAAAGTGTGAATAGCGGAAAGGATTACGCAACAGATCATTCCTTGGAGGATTATTAAATTTTCACTCTTGAACTACTTCAGTATTTAATCCAATTTCAATTAGTTTTACGAGCTGGATTGTCTCACGAGCATTGGAGCTAAGAGAAAGCATTGCTAATTTCCTGCCGAGCAATTTTCTGAGCTGTTCTCAAATAACAGAAGCTTATATCTTTTGTAAATTTGCATAAGTTTGTAAATAAGTTTTGTTATATTATTTTCCATCTGAAACAGCTGAGCCGCGTACAAGATCCCTTTCTACCCCTCAATTAGCCGGACTTTCTCCCCTTTCTGCCCCTTGAATTTTCCAGACTTTCTCCCCTTTCTACCCCTTGAATTTTCCAGACTTTCTCCCCTTTCTACCCCCTCACTTCTCATGACTTTCTCCCCTTTCTACCACTTGAATTCTCCTGACTTTCTCCCCTTTCTACCCCCTCACTTCTCCAGACTTTCTCCCCTTTCTACCCCTGAATTTGCCAGACTTTCTCCCTTTTCTACCCCCCTCACTTCTCCAGACTTTCTCTTCTTTCTACCCCTCACTTAATTATACTTTCCCCCTTCAAAGCCAGATGATGAATTCTCTCATTTCTTCTTCACTAAGTCACATTTCATTCCCATCAGCAAACTTTCACCCTCTACCTGTTCTTCTATATCGTTAAAGTCTGAGTCACTTTTTTACATAATTTTTTCTGCCTCATTCTGAGATGAGTCACTTCTATATAGGCTATAGATAATGCACAATTCAGTTTTAGCCCTGAAAGGCCAATGCCTCATTATTTGGCTCTTTATGATATTCAAGCTCTCATTTATTTCGATTACATCGTAATTTAACAAGATGGCAATGTCCGTTAATCAGGTTGTTTTCCGGTTGGGTCCCACATCATCCCATATCCCGCTCTAATTAAATATAACAATCTCAATGCCTATATATAACCTCACCTCTTATAATGTGTTTATGAATCAAATTTCCTTTGAAATTTGGAATCTTCAAATGATAAGATACGAAAATTGTTTTCTAGAACACATCAATTTTTTGGCTGCTTAGGAAATTGTCTCGTTTCCTACAAATAATTACATAATTGCTATATTTTTACCTAAATAACGAATTAAAGTTTCATTAAAAATGTGTCTATTGACCTTGCCATTTAGAATGCGATAACACTAGACAGACATCTCAATCCTCGTAACTTCTCGTCCTCCGCCTCGCTCTCTGATTGGTCAATCTAACTGCATTTCTTTAAAACCCCACCTCACTTCTCTTCTTTAATCTAATTGGCTCTCCGAAAGCAGGCCAATCAGTGAGTGTCGCTTCCATCCACCTCCCTCCAATTCAGGCTACCGACCAACTTTTACTAAGCGACCCTCGGACGCTTCGGGTGTCGTGACGCAGTCAGTGAACTTCGCTTGCTCCGCCGTTGGCGCTCCTAAACCTAGAATTCTATGGCGCAAAGGTAGGCTGGGCTTTATTGTTTAATAAAAGTACTCAAATTAAATGACGATGTTTAATTAATCGAAAAATATTTCTGCCCAACAGACAATATTCCGCTTGTGTTAAGCGAACGAGTTCAGCTACTGCAGGAAGGCAGCTTGTCGATTACGCGTTTGGTTGCTAGTGACGCTGGTAAATACGAATGCCTAGCAACCAGCGATACTGGCAGCATTGAGGCCAGCGCTGTCTTAACTGTTTACAGTGAGTTTTCTAATAGATTTTAAAACAATATTTATCGATTGATAATCTAGTATACATTGATATTAAAAATGAACAATATCGACAATATTTTACAAATACTGGTCGTTACCCACTATTTTCTCCCTAGCCAGCTATTTAAATTGTTAAATACTTTCTTGTATTAATAATCTGGTTCGTGACTGAAGCATTATCAATATTTTCAGCTTCATCACCCAGGAAGTAGTTTAACAAAGTAAAGCGGAATGAGTTTTAATCAGACCATTCCAACTCACTCAGTTGGTGAGTTTTGTCATCCAGGAAATCACAATGGAAAACTCAAGTTTTACTTTCATCTGCGTGACAGTCTGCGCTTTGCATAGATATAGGGCTGCATTAAAAAAAGCTATCGAACAAGGAAATTAGGAAAGGTTTTTTGTATCCATCCCGTTGTCCGCTGTTTGAAACAAACTCTATTTTTTTGTTTCTATATGGATGAATCTGTAGAGACTGACAGAATTCATTATGAAGATTTGATGCATGCAATCTTTTCCGTGGAATTAAACAAAATTACATACCTAGCTCATACTACTTAGTAAGTAGACAAAACAGAACATGCCCAATAATATTAATTTCAGAAAGGCTGTTGGCCCGGGCCGATCATTGGGTGACACTAGAGCCCCAGCCAGCGAGGACTAATTCTGCCCATTCCGCTGACTCCTGAGCACACACTCACACAGGTGTGTAAATCTGCCCTGACTTTCTCATCGTCAGGCAGTGGACACTTCACCGTGCCTTAAAGTTGGCCCTCAAGGGCGTAACAAGCACTACAAGCCCCCAAGCCTTCTCTCCGTGGCTGCGCCCCAAAAAATGTGGCCTCGTCGAGGAATCGAGCTCGGGGATCTTGTGGCGAGTGGAAAATGCGTTTAGACCGCACTAGTTAGTTCAGATGTTTTGATGCTTGTATATTTTCGTACAAACAAATAAATAACTTGGCTACTTAGTAACTGACAATTAAACACACGTTTGCACTTTATATGCTCGGACGGGGTACTGTGCCTCAAGAATCTATATCTAAACTCGACGATTAGACCAACTGAAAATGAAAATTAGCAAGCCAGACGCACTTATCCACCTCCAGACCGCACCAGGATTTCGCCTCGTCCGAAGGAACTTCAGGAGGCTGCCAAGGGCTCCGATGCACGTTTAAATTGTTCAGCCTTTGCTGATTCTAGATTAGCCCATCAGCTAAGGATCAGCTGGCAGTTTCGAGGAATTCAGGAACGCAGCTATCGCCCTGTTGTCATATCATCGGCTAGCGGCAGTAGCGGCGGCGGCGTTTCCTCTGGACTTTTGGCCATAGACAATCTGAGACCCAGCGACGCGGGATACTACCGGTGTTTGGCTAACGCAGGTGAATCTGGCGGCGGAACAGATGAAGCTACGATTCGATTGGTGGTAATCGAACTGCCAACCTCGCCAGGTAAAGCTCTGCATGTAGAGTATGGCAGCTTTGAAGACTAGCCCGTGTGCGGGAAGTTGGTGGCAGAACGATAAACTCTTCTGACTCTCGCACTAACGTCTGAGAACTCGAATTTGTTGATAAAATACATTAATAACTGTCAGACAATGTGCACTTCACTGTGCCTTGGAGGTTGGCCCTCAAGGACAAGTCCCAAGCCTTCTCTCCGCGGCTGCGCCCCAATTAAATGTAATTTAAGCCTCGCCGTGGAATCAAGCTCCGGGTCCTTGGTGCGAGAGGCAAACGCTTTAACCGCTCTGCCACTGACCCCCTATGATGGGGCGAATTCCGCCGACTACATACGAATAAAGTACTAAATTTCTAAAGTTTTTCCCATTCGCACCGATCTGTCCAGGTCCACCCAGGGCGGAACTCGTAGCAGCCGGCTCGCAACCCGCCGATTCTCTCAACTCCGATGATTGCCAATCAATCGGCGGCGTTCAAGTGAGCTGGCCAGCCCCAGCATTCGACGGTCACTCTCCGATCGTTGGCTACGTTGTCCAGTTCCAGATCAATGGACAACCGCCCAATGTCTGGCTAGACGCCAAGCAAGTCCACAGACAAGACACTGGCGGACCATTTGCCAAGCGGTCGGTCTGTTTATCGTCCAGCGTACTAAACGAAGCCGGTGTGGCCTACAGATTTCGCGTGTTTGCTAAAAACAAGCTGGGTACTAGTACGGATTCTGTGCCTAGCGACTGGATCAAGCTGCCTCCGAGACGTAAGTCCCACTGTGTAATTTCTATACACGTTAATGAGATTTACAAGGGCTTGTAGTCTTGTGGTTCGAGCTTCAGACCTTGCATCCCAGTTGAATCTTGAAACTCGGATTCACAACTTAAGGGCCAGGATTTTGAAACCCTACTCCACTGGAAAAATTATCCTTTTGCAAGGCATTCAACAATATTTTGCTTCAGTTCACTGAGCTTTTAAATGAGTTAGCTGAAGTAATTGAAGGTGGGTGTGGCGTCCCCCAGTCCATGAACTGAACAGCCGTTCGCGGCTTCAGATGCGCCACGCAATGGCTGCTGCTGCGCTGTCAGCTGCACATCTGGCCCAATTGGCGCAGCTGTGATTAATATTATTTATAGAGCAATATAATTTTCTCTGCTGGAAGACAGTACAGTAGCACAGCTGCAGCTATAGTGTACAACATGTTCAGTCCGTGGATAGGGTTAGAAGTCGGAAGCTCAGATTAATTAGCAACTCTAAGGAGCTCCAACCACTAGGGCTGTCTAAGTCCGCAAAATACATTCTAGCGACCTACTCACTATTGTACTTTAATGGATAACTTCCAGCGCCAACGGGTCCTCCGCTGTCATTTTACGTTGTCGGCGACCAGTCGAACAGCAGTCTGACCATCAGTTGGCAGCCTCCGGAGCTGCGGCATCACCAGGGCCGCCTCATCGGCTATCGGCTGCTCTACTCCATTGAAGGCTATCCGCAAAGGCTCAGCGAACGCGAACTAACTATCAACGATACGGAGACTACGTCGTTTAAGCTGACAGGACTTCAGGCGGACACCACCTATAATGTCCGCCTAGCTGCTGTGAACTCTCAAGGCAGAGGTCCATGGACATCGCCACCACAGACAGCCACCACAGCCGAGGGTCGACCATTGGCAGCGCCAGGCGGCGTCACAGCGGCTGCGGCGTCGCCACGTTCTGCTCGCGTTGAATTTGACGCTCTGCCGAGAGCGCAGCGTCCCGGACGGCTAGTTGGCTACACAGTTGCAGCCTATTGTGATGCGAGAGGTGAGACATGACTGACGTCCTTCAGCTGACTGATTGAGTCGACCATTAAAAATCGCTGTTTCAGTTTGGGTTTTGGAGTACGAGCTAAACGGCGATGGGATGATGCAAAAATTAGTATTTCCTCAAAATTTATTCTCCCCCCACACAGCAACCGCTGCAGCATTCGCCTTGCCCGCTCTGCCCAACGATGCTCCGGAGCCCTGCAGCCCTGTGGAGCGATCTTCGCCTAGCGACGTTCAAGACTCCGTGGCGCGAATTCAAATAATCCTTGACGATCTGTGGCCCAACACCGCGTATCTAGTCTCCGTCCGAGCAAGAACTGGCGCCGGCTTCGGCCCAGCCTCGTCACCCCCCGTTGCCGTGACTACGCCGCCGGATGTACCGGAAGCTCCGCGTGGGCAGTTAACAATGTCGCGGGTTCGAGACACGTCAGCCAGGGTATCCTGGCTCAGCCCGCTGCGGCCGAACGGCTTGGTGACTGGCTATCGAATTGTGTGGCGACTAGTTGTTGCAACTGGTGCTGACAACTATTTGAACTCAGCCAAAGTTAACAGTACTTTGAAAAGCTTCGATTTGACCGGCCTGCGTCCGAGCATGCGCTACCGCGTCGAAGTTTCGGCCATAAACTCGGCCGGCGTCGGCTCCGGCACCATCGCCGAGTTCGTCACTGGGTCACTCGCTTCGCCACCAAATTCGCCGCGACAATTGCGCATCGTCGGCCTGGCGCCCCGTTCAGTCAGAGTCCAGTTCCTGCCGCCTGTCAGCGATGGCGGCTCGCCTGTGACCGCCTGGCTACTGGAGCTTCAGCGAGCTGCAACTTTGCCGACCGCTTCAGCCGATTTTTTAGAAGGCGGCGGCGGCGATTGGCTGCCATTGAAGGAGGTGCCGGTGCCAGATGGAGACTCGGACAACTGGCGACCTGGTGAGTAGTTTGGAGATGAGAAACTGTAATGCAAGTCTTTATGATCAAGAGAACTGGTGGGTCATTCTGTTTCAGATTTTTTCCCCATTTATTTGCTTCTTAGATGAATCTCATCAGCTTCTGTTGCCGGGACTGCAGCCTTTCACCCGCTACCGCGTGCGCCTGTCCGCTCGTAACAGCCGAGGTGTCTCTCTGCCAACCACTCCGCCAACAGAATGGTTCGTCACCATGGCAACGCTGCCGGAGCGGCCGCCGGCGAATTTGACCTTGCGGGTGCGATCAGCTACTCAAATTGCCGCCCGTTGGCTGCCATTGGAGACCCACACCTGGTGCGGCCCTGCGCTTGGCTATCAGGTAAAAATATTTTTCCCTTTCTACTCTAGCATCCGTCTTATTTCTGTAAAATTCTATCCGTATCGACTATTTTCATCTAGGTTCAATTCAGCTCCGACCACGGCTCAAGTTGGACGAATTCCAGCTCAGGCAGAATCTTCGACCCGTCGGCAAGCTATCATTTACTGGAGTCTTTAGCACCTAGCAAGAATTATTTCGTCCGCGTACTAGCAGTCGGATCCGAGGGCTCTGTGGCGAGTACGCCTGTGGAAGCTGTCACCTGGGACTCGGCTCCCCGCACCTGGCCGACAATTGCTGACGTTACAATATTATCAACGTCGCCAACTTTGTCAATCAGTGTCAGAATCAATTCAGTCAACGACTCTAGCGGAGTCACTGGCTACAGCGTGGCCGCCCTGGAGGCCCGCAATAAATCGCTGTCTGCGGCCATCTTTGCCGAAGTCGACACAGCCAGCTTGACTGGCATCATCTCGCAGTTGAAGCCATTCACCAAGTATAGAATTCTCGCGTCCGCTCTGAATCGTCAGGGTCGTGGTCCATGGACTTCACTAGGCAAAGACGCGAAATTTATTATAACGCCAAATAGTTCTAAACCGTTTGAAGGACCCGAATGCGTGTACTATCCAAGGAGCGCTGATTTGGAGATCTGCTGGCTGCCACCAAAATATCCGGGCATAGAATTGACCGGCTATCGTCTAAGATGGTCCGATCAAATCATTGATTTGCCCGCCAATCAGCTGTGCTACTCGCCTAAGCCTGCTCTGGCTAGCCAGTGCAAAACCGTGGTTCTCGTCTCTGCACTCGCATCTGGCGGCTCTCTTGAAGGACCATCGACCAGGGCGCCATGCCCGACTGGCGAGCAGCGCCCGCCACCGCCACCAGAGTCACCTGCCGTTGTTGAAATTACGTCCAACTCAGCTGACGTCACCTGGCTACAATCAGCACCAATGCCAAGGAACTACACTATTCAAGTGACTGATCTGACAGCCAATCAGAGCTGGACTACAGCTATACAGGTAGGTCATCACTTTAATGGGCCAAGCTGATTCAATAAGAAGTACGCATAGACTTTTATTTGCTGAGACTTATGCTTCATAGTATTTGGAATCATTTCGACGTCTGTTTTAATATTGTGAACAATGCGAAATATATTCTAACTCATTTAAAAAGACGGACGTCGAAGCCATGAGACGAGCCACTGTCTATGGCCTGAAGCCCTACCGACTGTACGAGTTTCGCCTTCTCGCCATTGGTGACACTCCGTTCTCCACCAAGAATGCCAACTATTGGTCGACAGCGACACCAAGGCGACGAACAAAACCCGCTCAGCCATCCAGGCCTCCTAACGGCGTTAGTCTGACATCTAGCGGCCGCTCCGGGGTTCGAGTCAACTGGCAACCGTTGCTAGGCGACGCGGATTGGGCCAGCGATCCGGCAGTGTCGCGAGCTGCATACCGGCTCACCCTGGAGCCCTGGTCGATGCCATCATCGTCACCCTCTGAGCCTTCGATCACGGCACAGCCTCGCCAGGAGAAGGTAGACTTCAGAGCAACGGAGACACTGGTTTCCGGTCTAACACCCGGAGTCTATTACGAGGTCAGCCTGGCGGCTGAGAACACCCACGGAACAGGACCAGCCAGCCCGCTGCAGCTCATCTACATCGGCGAGGCCGCGCCCGAAGGTCCGCCAACATCGCTGCTCTGTCATCCCGGCAGCGTTGGCGAGATCGTCTGCAGCTGGGAGGCGCCCGCACTGGACAAACAAAATGGCCCATTGCTTGGCTATCGTCTCTACTACGATCTGCGATCTTCGCCTCAGTCCGCTTCCCAATCGTCTGGCTCTTTGACCCTGCCTAGCTCCAAACGAGAAGCCAGACTCGATTTTCTGCAGCCAAACTCGCGCTACCGTCTGACAGTTTGCGCTGTCAACCCAGCTGGCGAGGGGCCAAACGCCACTCGGTCGGCGTTGGTGGACACTCCGGAGGCTAGACCCGGTCCGGTGCAGGATCTGCGCGCTATCGATGTGACTCCCAATGAGGCCACGCTGTTATGGAGTGGGCCGACGCGACCAAACGGCCGGCTAGTAAAATATCGACTGAGTGAGTATTTATTTCGCTTTTACAATTCCCATGGTCTTCTCATCCAAAGTCGCACTTCGTCTTCAATAGGTTCAGATCCATGACACAAATTTTCCACGTTCTGCAGGCTACAGCCGGATCTGTGACTCGGACTCATACGCGCCTCCCGTAGTAGTGCTGATTCCTGAACCGGCCGGTACATTTCGCGTTGACAGTTTATCAGTGAATTGTGTGTACCGATTCACTGTGGTTGCCGCTACCTCAGCGGGTTGGGGCGCCGAAGCTCAGGTCAATGTGACGACCGGACCAACAGAGGATTCGCCAGAGAGTCCAAAGTTGGTCGCCTGTACGTTAGCTGGAGCTTCCGGTGTTCGCTTGAATTGGACCATTGTTCAGCGGCCTGAAAAACCGACTGCTGATGTTATCCTAGCCCAATCAACTGGTCGTACTGAAGTTGAGGACAAACAGTACACTTGGCGTCTCGTTGATCGTCAAACTCCGAAGTCATCCACGTCTCCTTCCACTAGTATTCGAACTGTTGAAGGTTCCATTTTGGTGCCGTGGGATCGGTTGCTACCGCGCGGTAGGGAGCATCGATTCCGTCTGATTGCCGTAACTCATAGCAGCGGAAGTCGTAACCGAAAGCAAGCCTTGAAACCAGCTGCACTCGCAATATCCGAGCCGAGCACTGATTGCGATTGGATCGCAGCGCCACTCAGTGTTGGCGGCAGCAGCGGCGGCATCGGTGGCGGCAGCGGCCTACTCAAACAATGGTGGTTCCTAGCTTTGCTGGTTATTGCCATCCTGGCTATAATCAATCTGCTTATCTATCTGGTCTATGTTGGCAGAAGAAAGCGCTCAGCCAAAATGCAACTGCAGCAGCAACAGCAGCAGCAGCAGCAGCAGCAGTTGCTACTGCAGACTCATAGAAACAATCATGGTATTAAGTTGGACTATTTTGTTATCAATGTGTATAAGTACTGTATGGGATTATCAAATTCACCGAATATAACGTAAGGAAATCGTTCCTGTAAATTGGTACTAAATGGGGGTCGGTGGCAGAGCGATTATCGCGTTTGCCTCTTGAACCACGGTCCCTAAGTTCGATTCCACAGCGAGGCCACATTTATTTGGGGCGCAGCCGCGGAGAGAAGGCTTGGTGGCTTGTCGTGCAATTTACGACCTTGAGTGCTAACCTCCAAGGCACAGTGAAAATACACTGTCTGACGATGAGAAAGTCAGGGCAGATGAAAACACCTGTGTGAGCGTGTGCCTGCGTACGGTATCTGTGTGCATGTGTGCTCAGGAGTCAGCGAAATGGGCAGAATTGCCTCCTCGCTGGCTGCCGGTCTAGTGTCACTAAATGATGTGCCACTGCCCGCAGCCCTCCTGCAATTATTAATATTATTATTATTATGGGTACTAGATTCCTTCGCCTTTCACATAGCTATTAATTCAAACTCAATCTCAGCTCAAATCTTAGGATTTTAAAAACAAAAAGCTGAAAGATTTCATGAACACAAATTTCTTAACAGGCACAAACGGCTCTCACACTGCGGCTCGATTGGCCACCAGTTCAAGCGCCGGAAATAACAACAATACAGCAAAAAATGGGCACCATCGCTATCGCCAGCAGCAGCAGCAGCAACCAGACTGCTCTGAACTTATCCTCGCATGTGACATTCCCAACGATTCTGATGCTGCATCAACGCTTTTACAGCCGTCTCTGCATCTGCAGCAGCAGCATCATCATCATCTGGGACATCTGATGCAGCAGAACCAGCATTATCGCCCACTTTCTGGCGTCGGCCGGGTCAGCATCAAGCAGCTGAAATCGGCTCCCAGACCGAGTCCCGCTGCCGCCATTCGACCGTCGGACGAGTCGCCGAATTATTCATCCTCGCCATCTATGCCGGCTGATGTTACACTACCGCCGCCAACAGTGGCCAATCTGGAGAAGAGCAGCGAATGGCGCACCATCGACTGTAGGCGCAGTCAGCAGCAGCAGCAGCAGCAACAGCAGCAGCAGCAGCTACCGACGCTAACTATCAGCGGAGTTTCCGCCGCGGGTTACGCCAGCTTGCGGAAGGCGAAACCGCCCGAGCCATTCAACTCGGCGCACGTGCCCACCATTGGCGTGCCTGTTGGCACTGTGGCTGGAATCAGACAGCACAGCTGTAGGGTGTGAGGCGTGAAATTGGTCTGGCGTTGCGAGACAGAACTATTTCAAAAGATGCAATACCTCAAAACAGAGAAGCGGCTAGCGTATTTTTACTGACGTGTAGTTCGTCCAAAACCGACGTGCAGGCAGTTTGATTTGCAAGCATACGAATGTCATTTTGTGTCTAGTATTTATTTGTTTGTCAATCCTTTTGTTTTTTGAATAAACCAATCAATGGTATCATATTCATGGTTATCGATTTAACGCTGCTAATTTCACAGTCGTTTATTTCGTCCTCTTTTAATAGAATATTTTTAATCTATCGCTTTAGCTGTCTGTCAAAAGTTGTCTACTTTTAAGAATTTATTGCTTTTTTAATTACTTTTCATATGCTTTTGGTGTATCGGCTTAAACAATACACTTTATCCGGCTTCTCATTCCACTTGTCAATTATTAAAGAAGTAGTGGAGCTTCGTACTTTTGTCGTCTCTTCTGAGCAAACTGAGTAGAATGAATTCGACCTTGATTTGTTCTTGGATATTTGTACGTATAAATGTTGCTGAGATGCTTTTGTTATTATAATCGAAACATATTATTGAAACAAAGTCAGTCATTGACTCTAATAACAATCAAGCGCACCTTTCGGATGTTGTCTGCTTATTTTATTAATTCTAGTCATAGTCTGTTTAAAGCATTATATGGTGCGTTTAATGTGACGTTGTATATAAAAAGCTACAAAATATCTGCAACATGTCCCTGCAATATCCACAGATGGGGATGCATTCCGTGCACAGTTACATTATTTGTCCCTAATTCTTTTGTGAGAGCATTTTAACCGGGATAATGTAATGACGACGAACATTGATATATTCAAATCATGCAAGTTTTTCAAAGCCGTTTCAATAAATGAGAAACTGTCAAGATCATGCTTAAACCGATTTCCAGTTGTCAGTGGTTCACCAATGCAGGTCAACGTGATTTATACTGTTTGTGCTTTCTGGGACTTGCAAGCGTACACCTAAGGTTGATTGAAAGTCAGGATAATAGTGAGCATATTTCTGAAGCATTTTATCAAAAATAGAGTAAAAATCGTTAAAATAATTCTAGGACTCTATTATTTTGCTAGATATCAGTTACAAAGATATCATCGTCAGGCAATGTACGCTCTTACTGTGCCTTGGAGGTTGGCCCCTCAAGGGCGTAAATTGCACGATAAATCACCAAGCCTTATCTCCGCGGCTGCGCCCTAAAAAATAAAAGCAGTAAATGTGGCCTCGCCGCGGAATCTAGCTCGCAGACCTTGTTGCGAGAGGCAAACGCGTTTGACAGCTCTGTCACTCACCTCTCGCAAAGACGGCAACATTTCCACTGGACAATTTTCCTTTCTAAATATGAAAGGATTCATTAGTCACATACAGTATTGCTTTGATTACTGAGTCCAGCTGCTCTTTGTATTTCATTGCTATCATACTGTACTCTGAAAGTTGCCCTCTGACAGTTCGCTTAGCAGTCATAGCTAAAACTAATTTCTAACACGCGATCACTCCCGTCTTCATGAGGTTAAAATCGGTGTAAATTTGCGGAACTTAAAATTGCAAAATGTTTCGCTTACACTTGAAGCAAACACTAAAGCAAGTGCATAATTTGAATTAATCTTTGCATCAATTTATATGCTTTTAGTCAATTTTTATGGAGTTCATGCTTATTTTGCTTCATGTTAATTTGCACATTAAATCCGAAAACATTGAATTATTAAGCAATCTATATATATAATTAGCTTGAAAAAGATGGATCAAACACATTATCAGTGCAACAACTTCTTCGTTTTTCATTGCTTCTAATTTGCTTCTAATAACCATATGCGTTTATTTTGTTTTATGTTTAAACCGCATTTACAGCGAAAAACGAAGAGCAGGCTCTGATTTTAAATTGTGCTGTTTCTAAGACACAATGCGGAAAAGTTTCAAGGAAGTCTTCCGATTAGTACTGTAACAACTTATTAGTTAAATAGTTTTAAGGCCACATAATTTGTTCAACGTTTTCTTTACGTAACTTAACTTGTACGCAAGCCTTATGTAGCAACTTCCATGCGCAATCTTTAAAAGAAACAAAAAACGAAGAGTATTAATTTCGTAAAGGCGAACCGAACCAAAAATAAAGAAAAACTATTCTTACTTACATATTACACTTAAAAAATCTTTTTTAAACAAAAATATTTTGTAGCTTTTTTATACAAGTGTATTTAATTTCTATAAGTTTCTTTGCTTTTTGTCTTTTAAAATGCAATCATAGCTAGCTACTCACTGTAGTTATTGTATGTGATCATTTATGTAGGGACTTTTTAGCAAATTAAATATAGCTAATGTCAGGTTCTGTATATTTTTGTGTTTTATAGATCATCATTGGATTTTTTTTTATGATTATTATCTTTGCATTTTATGGTTATCTTGGATATGTATGATATGGATAACATTTATTGTATTTAAAGATGTAGCCTGTCATGCATATAAGTAATGCTGTTATATAAAGTTTAAATGCAGATATTTATTTATTTATTTATTGTTAAAAAACTTTTTAGTAACTAACACCAAGCATTCAACAATAAATCAACGAGCGACTTTTCATTTTCATAAACAGAAAAGTTTAGTGAAAAATAAATTGCTTAAGTTTTAGTCAAGTAAGATAATGCTTTAAACTGAACAAATCAGACAGCTAGACATTTACTAGAGATATATATACATTCTAAACTTTCTAGCTTGGATAAAAATGTCATCGCGTGCAACAAATCTGGTGTTTCTATCAATTATGCTGATATTTCCATTGGTATCAGCTCAGACAGAAAACTCAACTCATTGTCCACTCAGAGGCGATGACCGACGCTATCTATCGGTAATGTTTGCCATCGATGAAGGTCAGAACACCCGGGTTACCATCACGGATTCCGCATTTGATTATCAGCATGGCAACTTTGAAAGGCGAATCGGTCAGTGCGTCCTGATTTTAGACAGGAATCGAGTCGAGGCTGAGCAAAAATCCAAGTGGAACCTTCTGGTGCTTTATAGAAATCAAACTGAATCTAGAGATGTGTACTTTTGCGCAAAGCTGTACTGGCAGTCGGTGAATGTTGTGCAATATAAATTGAGCGGCTTCTATACCACTTCACAGAGTGTTGCTGCATCTAACTGCATAAAATTTGAGGTCGAAAATCGAAATAGTTTTGCTATTGTCGGCTTTTCTCAGAATTATCAACACTTTAACTGCAAAACCATATTCGAGGGCGTCTATTGGTTTAGCTATCAGTTGAAAGATTCTTCTAAAACTCCTTGCGAAGCATTGAATAACAAAATAAAGGTAAATTTGTGATTTTTTAACGGCTCTAAAAACACAAGATAACACGGGAGACAGTCCATGAGAACACGGGAGTAAGTCCATGAGAACACGGGAGTAAGTCCATGTGAGCATGGGCGACAGTCCATGAGAACACGGGAGTAAGTCCATGAGAACACGGGAGTAAGTCCATGAGAGCATGGGTGACAGTCCATGAGAACACGGGAGTAAGTCCATGAGAACACGGGAGTAAGTCCATGAGAGCATGGGTGACAGTCCATGACAACACGGGAGACAGTCCATGATAACACGGGAGACAGTCCATGATAACACGGGAGTAAGTCCATGAGAGCATGGGTGACTGTCCATGACAACACGGGAGACAGTCCATGAGAGCATGGGTGACAGTCCATGACAACACGGGAGACAGTCCATGATAACACGGGAGTAAGTCCATGAGAGCATGGGTGACTGTCCATGAGAACACGGGTGACAGTCCACGAGAACACGGGAGTAAGTGAATGAGAGCATGGGTGACAGTCCATGAGAACACGGGAGACAGTCCATGCGAACACGGGAGACAGTCCATGAGAACACGGGAGACAGTCCATGAGAACACAGGAGACAGTCCATGAGAACACAGGAGACAGTCCATGAGAACACAGGAGACAGTCCATGAGAACACGGGAGACAGTCCATGAGAACACAGGAGACAGTCCATGAGAACACAGGAGACAGTCCATGAGAACACAGGAGACAGTCCATGAGAACACAGAAGACAAATATCAGAGCCGAACATACTTTGAACTGCCGCAGGCGTGCCAACGGCCGGGCTCCCAGGAGAGGGATAATTCCATCGCGTCAATCAACTGGGGCCTGTGTCCTGGCCTAGCAGAGATGAAGGATCAAGGCGCTCAGACCTATTATTGCTACGGCATGTGGACAGATGGGGCTAACAATGTGTTTGCGGCAGTCGGCATGGACCAGGGCGATACAAAGTTTAAGTATCGATGCCTGGTGACCAGAAAGGATCAGAACGAACGCAGTATTATCTATCGGTGAGCTCGGCTTTTTTGCGTATTGTGATAAAATTTTCGTATTTAGCTTCGTATTACTTAAAGTAGACAGAATGCACGTTTTGTTAGCTAATCTAAAAAATTTGTCCTGCTGACTTTTTTTCTGTGGCCAATTTTATAGGATGGAGAAATTATCGGAGGTAAGAAGCAGGTTTTTTCACATTTTTAACAGCATAAAAATTTTTTTGACCTAAGCGCACAAACTTTTTTAACTTTTCGTTTCGTTTATTAGCACATTTTTTCGCAAATTTAACATGAGAGAAACGAGAGACATGAGCATATTAGTACACTAAAGCACATACATAGATAGTTTGTAAGCCCTGCTGCATGACCTAACAGTTATTTTTACACTAATTAGTACTTGTATTTACTGCGTACCGTTTCACAATACTTTCTTTAACACTTTTAGTGTAGTAACGGAAAATAAGTTCTATTTTGTGTCTGTGTATTGCATGACTTGATAAACACATTTTTTCATAAAGAAACAAGCAATGGGCACTATATAAAATATATTTGTTAGTAATTTGATTGATCTATTCTAGGATATGAAGTTAGATCTATTGATAGATTGGTAGCTTGATCTATTGATAGATTGGTAGCTTGATCTATTGATAGATTGGTAGCTTGATCTATTGATAGATTGGTAGCTTGATCTATTGATAGATTGGTAGCTTGATCTATTGATAGATTGGTAGCTTGATCTATTGATAGATTGGTAGCTTGATCTATTGATAGATTGGTAGCTTGATCTATTGATAGATTGGTAGCTTGATCTATTGATTGATTGATGGCTAGATCTATTGATAGATTGGTAGCTTGATCTATTAATAGATTGGTAGCTTGATCTATTGATAGATTGGTAGCTTGGTCTATTGATAGATAAATAGCTTGATCTATTGATAGATTGGTAGCTTGATCTATTAATAGATTGGTAGCTTGATCTATTGATAGATTGGTAGCTTGGTCTATTGATAGATAAATAGCTTGATCTATTGATAGATTGGTAGCTTGATCTATTGATCTATTGATAGCTTGATCTATTGATAGATTGATGACTTGATCTATTAATAGATCGGTAGCTTGATCTATTGATAGATTGGTAGCTTGGTCTATTGATAGATAAATAGCTTGATCTATTGATAGATTGGTAGCTTGATCCTTCGATAGATTGGTAGCTTGATCCTTCGATAGATTGGTAGCTTGATCCTTCGATAGATTGGTAGCTTGGTCTATTGATCTATTGATAGATTAGTAGCTTGATCTATTGATATATTGATGACTTGATCTATTGATAGATTGGTAGCTTGATCTATTGATAGATTGATGACTTGATCTATTGATAGATTGGTAGCTTGGTCTATTGATAGATAAATAGCTTGATCTATTGATAGATTGGTAGCTTGATCTATTGATCTATTGATAGCTTGATCTATTGATAGATTGATGACTTGATCTATTAATAGATCGGTAGCTTGATCTATTGATAGATTGGTAGCTTGGTCTATTGATAGATAAATAGCTTGATCTATTGATAGATTGGTAGCTTGATCCTTCGATAGATTGGTAGCTTGGTCTATTGATCTATTGATAGATTAGTAGCTTGATCTATTGATATATTGATGACTTGATCTATTGATAGATTGGTAGCTTGATCTATTGATAGATTGATGACTTGATCTATTGATAGATTGGTAGCTTGGTCTATTGATAGATAAATAGCTTGATCTATTGATAGATTGGTAGCTTGATCCTTCGATAGATTGGTAGCTTGATCCTTCGATAGATTGGTAGCTTGATCCTTCGATAGATTGGTAGCTTGGTCTATTGATCTATTGATAGATTAGTAGCTTGATCTATTGATATATTGATGACTTGATCTATTGATAGATTGGTAGCTTGATTTATTAATAGATTGATGACTTGATCTATTGATAGATTGGTAGCTTGGTCTATTGATAGATAAATAGCTTGATCTATTGATAGATTGGTAGCTTGATCCTTCGATAGATTGGTAGCTTGATCCTTCGATAGATTGGTAGCTTGATCCTTCGATAGATTGGTAGCTTGGTCTATTGATCTATTGATAGATTGGTAGCTTGATCTATTGATATATTGATGAACTTGATCTATTGATAGATTGGTAGCTTGATCTATTGATAGATTGATGACTTGATCTATTGATAGATTGGTAGCTTGATCTATTGATAGATTAGTAGCTTGATATATTGATAGATTGGTAGCTTGATATATTGATAGATTGGTAGCTTGATATATTGATAGATTGGTAGCTTGATATATTGATAGATTGGTAGCTTGATATATTGATAGATTGTTAGCTTGATATATTGATAGATTGGTAGCTAGATCTGATAGATTTTCTGTACGTTAAAACATGTTGGAAGAAGCTTAGCCTGGCACCCAATGATTGCATTTTGCATTCCGCATCGACCGCTGCAGCTGGGGCATGACCGTGGACGCCGACTGTTCGACCCTGATGACGCCGGACACGTCGCCGATGAAGTTGATTCTGAAGCCAGCCCTAGACGACACCGACCAGCTGCCGCACCTGCGACCCGGATGTAATTTGCCCAAGAATTTCACCGGTGTGTGGTTCTACCCGGCCGATTTTCAGACAGATGTGTACATAAACTCTACGACTATTAAAATGCGCCGACAACTGGATCAGTACCAGTGGGAGGAGGTCTACTTTGTCTGTCGACAGGTAATTTGATAAAATTCTACGATTTATGAAATTCTACGCTTTCCGATATTTTTCGATCTAAAAAATTCTATAAAATTTGAAACATTTGCTAACAAATCATAAACTCGATGTGCTTACCCGTCCAGGCGCAGGAGTCTCGCTATCTGATGGCCGTAGTGACGGAGGGT
This sequence comes from Macrostomum hystrix, assembly GCA_950097015.1. Taxonomy (NCBI): domain Eukaryota; kingdom Metazoa; phylum Platyhelminthes; family Macrostomidae; genus Macrostomum; species Macrostomum hystrix. Next base: position 29,211,252 of record CATNEN010000038.1, read on the forward strand.
CGCTGTGATGTGGACTACATTTGCATGCACTTTATGCCAAGGCATCACAACATTATTAGGTTCCGAATGTCCAAGCCAATCAAGCACGAGCAAGCCAACACGGAGGGTGCTAGCTACATGAGCAACCGGTTCAGAGAGACCTGCTATTGGTCTAGCTTCACGCTCGATCAAGTTGATTGGACCTATGAGTACTTTGTGCTCAATCCGCCGGTGCCAATCAACTGTCCGATGCAGGGTCGGTTCAAGTTCAACATGGTGGGACAGGCAGCAGAGAAGTACTATACAAAAATACCCGGCGGAGTGACGATTAGGCCCAGGTAAATTACTCTCGCTTAGCTTGCACATGTTTTAACATAAGAAATTATTTTTTACACACTTTAAACTTAAGGCTGGAGTTAATGCTGGTCGTTGGAGATGAGCGGTACAGCCCTGAGTTCGATTCAGCGGCGAGGCCAGAATTATTTGGCGCGCAGCCGGGGAGAGAAGGCTTGGGGCTTGTCGTGCAATTTACGCTCTTGGGGGCAAATCTCCAAGGCACAGTGAAGTGCACACTTCCTGACGATGAGAAAGTCAGGGCAGATGTACACACCTGTTTAAGCGTGTGCCTGCGTACAGCATCTGTGTGAGCGTGTGCTCAGGAGTCAGCGAACTAGACAGAATTGCCTCCTCGCGGGCTGCGGGTCTAGTGTCACCAAATCATGTGTAGCCCTTCTGTAGTTATTTTTTTCTACTGCAACAGCTGGTCGTTCGAATAAAGCGTGATTCCTTGATTCGGATGTACACGCTGAGGTACCACACTTCAACACTAAGCCTGAATATGTTATTCTGTACACCCCAGGGTTCAAGTGCTCTGTCCAGATGGTCTGGGAGAGTCGGATCTGTACGCCTGTGTTGGTGAGAACAAGCAGCTCAGGCTGGACACGCAGCGCTGCATGAAGCTGGACCACACCGGTCGCCCCATGGCTGAGTACGACGTCCCTGACAACATCCTCACCTGCGTTGGATTCTGGATGGAGGACGCTAAATCCTACCTGATCACCTACGACCCCGACGATCCCGTGGTTGGAAATTTTCGCTGCTGGATCTACAGACGAACCGGGCTGAGAACTTTTCGATTGTCAAGGTCAATGGCGTCCAAGTGCCTGCCCCAGCAGACCAGTTCCAGCGCTTTTCCAGCCGAGAGCGCCAGCCTCATGCTTGAGCTCACCGAGAATGAGCGCCTATTCGACCAGTGCCCGATGGTCTTTGACGACGGACACAACCCGTATCAGAACTCTCTGGAGTTGAAGGTTTTTGCTGGCAGCTACAAGCTACAGTCTAGCTTCTTCTGTCTGCTGATTGGCGGTCTAGTTTCTACGGCAACCCGGCTGCGGAGTATGCTGTTTTGATTAATTTACTTAATTAATTAACCTGCTTAAAAAAACTTTTGAATTGGCTTTGCTGCCAGTCATTCCAATTGTTGTTCTTTTTAACAATCTGCTATCACAGAAATGGTTTTGATTTAAAACTAAATGTATCGATGCTTTGTTATGCAATGTTCAAACACTTTTTTAGCCAAATTAGTACTCGTATTGTATTTTTCTGATGGTGTGATTTTCTTTCAATATTGTACATTCTGATTTTTTTCTAGACAATCAATCACTTTTCCTGCAATATGAAAATTCTGGCTTACAATTGATTTTTTATTTTTGCAGACTGAATTTTGCAGCAAACTTTTCTTGCTTCTCCTTCCACCACATTCATAAACAGCCCGCTTAACCCACCCCCCCATTTATTTGCAGACCGCTTCACCCACCACCCCATTTCTTTGCAGACCGCTTCACCCACCACCCCATTTCTTTGCAGACCGCTTCACCCACCACCCCATTTCTTTGCAGACCGCTTCACCCACCACCCCATTTCTTTGCAGACCGCTTCACCCACCACCCCATTTCTTTGCAGACCGCTTCACCCACCACCCAATTTCTTTGCAGACCGCTTCACCCACCACCCCATTTCTTTGCAGACCGCTTCACCCACCACCCCATTTCTTTGCAGACCGCTTCACCCACCACCCCATTTCTTTGCAGACCGCTTCACCCACTACCCCATTTCTTTGCAGACCGCTTCACCCACCACCCCATTTCTTTGCAGACCGCTTCACCCACCAACCCATTTCTTTATAGACCGCTTCACCCACCACCCCATTCCTTCGCAGCCCGCTTCACCCACCACCCCATTTCTTTGCAGGCCGCTTCACCCACCACCCCATTTCTTTGCAGACCGCTTCACCCACCAACCCATTTCTTTATAGACCGCTTCACCCACCACCCCATTCCTTCGCAGCCCGCTTCACCCACCACCCCATTCCTTCGCAGCCCGCTTAACTACCACCCTACTTCTCTATCACCCTTCACCCTACCACCGTGCACCCTACACCAATTTATTATTGTTCTTTTGACTACGGCTATTAGTTCATATGTATTTAAAGCGAAACGTTTATCATGAGCTATTTTATTATGTGTTTTGATATATTTGGTGCAATTCATTTTCCCGCTTTTTGCAATCGATTATTTTTATGAATTGTGCTTTCTTTTGATTTGCCCATTCGCTTCTTCCAAGTAAATCACTTCTGATAATCATATTTTGTCATTACTATTTACACAAAGTGCAACATTTTTACATTTTGTTAATTTTTTTGTTAGAAAAAGACAATGTGCATGAAGTGACACTTATATATTCTTTTTAAACTACTTACTTATATATAGCAATATGCTGTTTTGCATAATTGATGTGTGAAAACAAAAACATTTAAAACAAATAGAATGCTCTGATGACGTTGGCTTTTCTTAAAATCGGCTCTTTTTTATCGCTATTCTTTAATAGCGATAAAATTGCTACTCGAATATTATTAACCATTTTTATGGGCTGTTATGGATGTGACTAAATGAGGTGGTAGATTATGAGTGTGATCAAATGGGGTGGTGGGTTATGGGTGTGAAGAAATGTGGTGGTGGGTTTTGGGTCTGAGGAAATGGGGTGGTGGGTTATGGGTGTGAAGAAATGTGGTGGTGGGTTTTGGGTCTGAGGAAATGGGGTGGTGGGTTATGGGTGTGAAGAAATGTGGTGGTGGGTTTTGGGTCAGAGGAAATGGGGTGGTGGGTTATGGGTGTGAAGAAATGTGGTGGTGGGTTTTGGGTCTGAGGAAATGGGGTGGTGGGTTATGGGTGTGAAGAAATGGGGTGGTGGGTTTTGGTGTGAAGAAATGGGGTGGTGGGTTTTGGGTGTGAAGAAATGGGGTGGTGGGTTTTGGTGTGAAGAAATGGGGTGGTGGGCTATGAGTGTGAGGGAATTGGTTGTGGAATTTCTTAATCCTTCTAGGGTTCATTCAGGTATAAATGGTGAGATTTCTGAGAACGAAATATTTGCTGGAAAATTTCAGCTGGCAAAGTTCTTGCTCGATTATAAATATAAATACCACAACAAAGTAATTCATTTTCCCATTTTTATTTCAGATAGTTTTCGACACATTTAAAAAAATTGTTAGGTTTTCTTAGAGTAATAGCTCGTAAAATCTCGTTAAACACGAGCTAATGATTGGTGACAGTGAGTAGTCAAAAGGCTAATTTTCATGTTTTATAAGACGCTGGATTAAAACACAAAGCCGAAACACAGATTTTAGGCTGGAAAATGGATTTCATTCGAGAATGTACAAACTATAGAATCACAAAGCTAGCTTGGTCAATATGGGCGTGAAAAAGCGAGTTTTTATTTTGCAACAATTTTTTTGTTTCCACCTGTTCAATGCAGATTATTCGATGGTTTTTCTAAATCCTCTAAACAGCAGTCCACGTCTTTGCCGCGATTAAGCTTCAAACCACCTCGGATCTTGACACGCCTCGCTGATTCTCAACGCCTGCATACTCCTGATCGAATTCGATCTCCATGGGAACCCTCTGGGCTTGATCGTAGCTTCCTGAAAGACATTGTTGAATAAAGATTTTTTGTTCGAGTGCGCATCGAATGGCTTCGCAGGACTAGCAGACGGCGAGGAGCCCGTTTTGCTGAATCCTGAGCACACACCTGTCATGATTTTTTTATCATTAAGCTGTGAGCACAGCTTAAGGTTAACCTGAGCTCGATTCCGCGGCGAGGCCTCATTTTTTAGGGCGCAGCCACGGAGAGAAGGCTTGGGGGATTGTTGTGCAATTTACGCACCTGAGGGCCAACCTGCAAGTGACAATGACAAAGTCAGGGCAGATGTACACATCTGTGTGCTTGTGTGCTCAGGAGTCAGCGGAATGAGCAGAATTGCCTGCTCGCTGGCTGCAGGTCTAGAGTCACCAAATAATTAGCCATTGCCTGCAACCCTCCTGCAATTATTAATATATTTACTGTGAGCACCATCACTGTGTCTTTAGTGTTGGCCCCCAAGGGTGTATATTTCGCGAAAAGCCCTAATTCTCGCAGCATTTAGAATTTCGTGCGATCTAGGTTGTCACACCAGGGCCAACAACCAAGGAGCATCACTCACTTCTAGGATCGTCGGACTGCCCCATTGGCTGCTGCTGCTGCTGCTGCTGCTGCTGCTGCTGTTGTCTCATCTGCTGCTGCTGCTTAGTTTCGTATTGGCGTCCCATCGACGAATCGTCGCCAGAAGTGCCGCCCTGAACACGACGATTGGCCTGGCCCTGGTTATCGATACCGGCACCGCTGCCCTGGCTCACAATGGTCGTGCGACTGGCGCCCACATATTGGGGATTCTGACCCCGACTGTTATTGCCGCTGTGGAATTGTGGGGGACAACGATTAATTGCTACTCAATCTCGATTATCGAGACGCTTAAGTGAATTAGCCACCCCATTTCACAGACGCTTAAGCAAACCAGCCACCCCATTTCACAGACGCTTAATCAAACAAGCCACCCCGTTTCATAAACGCTTAAGCAAATCAGCCACCCCATTTCAAAGACGCTTAATAAAATCAGCCACCCCATTTCACAGACGCTTAATCAAATCAGCCACCCCATTTCAAAGACGCTTAATCAAATCAGCCAACTTATTTCAAAGACGCTTAATCAAATCAGCCACCCCATTTCAAAGACGCTTAATCAAATCAGCCAACTTATTTCAAAGACGCTTAATCAAATCAGCCACCCCATTTCAAAGACGCTTAATCAAATCAGCCACCCCATTTCAAAGACGCTTAATCAAATCAGCCAACTTATTTCAAAGACGCTTAATCAAATCAGCCACCCCATTTCAAAGACGCTTAATCAAATCAGCCAACTTATTTCAAAGACGCTTAATCAAATCAGCCACCCCATTTCAAAGACGCTTAATAAAATCAGCCACCCCATTTCACAGACGCTTAATCAAATCAGCCACCCCATTTCAAAGACGCTTAATCAAATCAGCCAACTTATTTCAAAGACGCTTAAGCAAACCAGCCAACCCATTACCTAGACAACTAAGCAAACCACTTTAGCAAACTAACCACCCAACCTCTAGATATTTGTGCTCTACTTTGTTTGAGTGCAATAGTGAACCACGTAAAACTTATCTTATCGCTAGGCAAAGGGACTTTGGGTGCGTGGCTGCCTAATTTAGGGAGCTTAGATTTTTTATTTCGTCTAAGATATTTGTTGGATTCAACACAGAATGTCGTAGATAAGCCGTTTATGTTTTTTATTTCATAAAAAACAACTCGAGTTTTATGAAAATGGGGTGGTGTGTTTGGATTGAAATGGGGTGTTGTGTTTCAACTTAAAATGGGGTTGTGGGTTTTGATTATAAATGGGGTGGTGGGTTTTGATTTAGAATGGGGTTGTGGGTTTTGATTATAAATGGGGTGGTGGGTTTTGATTTAGAATGGGGTTGTGGGTTTTGATTATAAATGGGGTGGTAGGTTTCGATTGAAAATGGGGTGGTGTGTTTGGATTGAAATGGGGTGGTGTGTTTCAACTTAAAATGGGGTTGTGGGTTTTGATTATAAATGGGGTTGTGGGTTTTGATTATAAATGGGGTTGTGGGTTTTGATTATAAATGGGGTTGTGGGTTTTGATTATAAATGGGGTTGTGGGTTTTGATTTAGAATGGGGTGGTGGGTTTTGATTATAAATGGGGTTGTGGGTTTTGATTATAAATGGGGTTGTGGGTTTTGATTTAGAATGGGGTGTTGTGTTTCGGTTTAACGTGGGGTGGTGGATTCATTCTCAATAAGCTTCAGTCTTACCCTGCCGATCTTCGTCGCATCAGCAAAATGACGAACACAATGATGCCGATGATAAGTATAACAGCTACAGGCACGGTGATGCCAACGATTAGGCCAACGTTCGCTTGGTTGAACAGGTCAGGATTCACTGCTTCGACTGAATAGTGTAGAAAAAATGGCATAAACTTCTAACTTTAATTTATTATTAAAACCCATTAATCAAGTTTAACTATGTAATAAACTTAGAGCTTACATTCGCAGGTGAATCCTAAATTAGCAGGGTTGGGATTCCAGGCCAATGCTCCGTCGGCCTGGCGGACGCAGCTGATGCTCTCTTGGGCGCGCGACGCCTGCAGCTGCGGTGCGCAGCTCAGCTGCAGACTGGCGCCCTCAATCAGGACCGCGTCCATCGGTATTGTCAGTCCGCGAATGGCTGGCTTCTCGCAGTAGCGACCTAAAATTCGGTTTAATTTATCTATTTATCGATCCAAATGATCCCTTTCTACAAACGGGATTTCGTATTTCGTATTTTAAAGGGTGTAGATATTTATAGCACAAGGGTTGGAGTTTTGGAGCTCTGATTGAGATTCTTTTTCACGATTGCATCAGTTCACACAGCTGAGAAATGTGTACTAGCATAATAACTATTTTGTTTGCAGGAGGGCTGCGGGCAACGGCACATTATTTGTTAATAGTAGAGCTGCAGCCAGCGAGGAGGCAGTTCTACCCGTTCCGCTGACTCCTGAGCACACACGCACACATATAACGACGCAGGCGCACGCTAACACAGGTGTGTACACCTGCCCTGACTTTCTAATCATCAGGCAGTGTACACTCTCACTGTGCCTTGGAGGTTCTCAAGTGCGTAAATTGCATGACCAGCCCCCGAGCCTTCTCTTCACGGCTGCGCCCCAAACAAATGTGGCTTCGTTGAACTCAGGGATGTGCCAAAGTGTGAGAAGCAAATGCCACTCACCCCTGTGTGCGTACAGCATTAGCAGGGGAAGAAATTCTGGTGTGTTTAGTCCACAGACTGAACAGCTGTTCGAGCGTACGCAGCATTTGGAAGCGCCGTATGTTTACATTTTATTTCTCTTATTTGACTCTTAAAAATGATAATTTGTCACATGCTTTCAAAAGGGGGCATAGCTTTACTCCAAAGCCTTAGCCTAGTCGCGAAGCCTAACTTACCAGTCTCATTGGCAGAAACTCGCATAGTGGCAAAGTCTGCTGTCCTCTGGTACGTTTGCCTACCAATGTTGACGTTCTGCATTACACGAATATCGAAGATGCAATCTCTATTGGACTGGCAAGTAGCGGCTTCTTCTCCGTGTGCGGTAATGTTATCGGCTGTGAATCTGGCGACAGGCTCGTATCGCCTGACGAAATAGTTGTTGTAGTCCTGAAAATCACTGTTCCTCTGTCCCCTATAAACAAACAGGCTGTCGCGGATATCAGTCAGAATATTTTTCTTGCAAAACGCAAAGTGAAAGTCTCGGGCGTTCTCCGTAAACGCGGTTGTAGCGCCGCTAACGTCCACAAATTCATCCGCAGCATTGTCAGTCCATCGGCCCAGAAGGCCGCGGGTCAGGCCCTTCAAACTTGCTGACAGAGCCACAAAGGCGTTCATGTAGTTTAAGCCGTCGGCGGCATACAAGTCGATGCCCATGGACTGATCGTTGCTGGATAGCTGCAGCACCAAGCTGTCAGTGCCCACTAGTCTGATGGTGACGCCACCCTCCGTGTAGGGTCTATCCATGCCAACAGCGACCTCCGACTGGGCGCCGGACTCCGCCAGACGGTGGACAACGAATCTCGATGAGCCGACCGGGGCAGAGCGAACTGAGGCCTGTGGTAAAAAAAACTCCGGGTATTCTAAAATATACTTTAATATTGGAAATACCACGCTATTTTTCCCTTGGGCAAAGACAACAGGGGTATTTCGTATACTGCCTACTTCACGATCGCTCACAACCCGAATGACAGATTTTCGTTAAAGTCCACCATATGGATCTATACTTCCCGCCCCCTTTCGATCTAACTTTCAAAGCCGTTCTGTATAAACCTCTATTGCGAATCCATATTGGTTCAATAATAAAATATTCAATAATATAGCAATGCAATATAATCAACAATTTTAGCCGACATGTGATGAAATATTGTAAGATAATAAATTATGAAAAAGTATTGTTGATTTCCGCAACTAGACATCCCGATGATAGTCGTTGAATCGTTCACAATAATGCCAAAATGTTTTTTTACTTTTCATTGTTGTCAAGACAATCGCCTAATTTTCTTAATCAAACAGCCTGAAGAGAATGCGAGCTCGTCCCGGTTTTGAACCCACGACCCCTGTTACCTTTTCAGCGGTCATTGTATTTACCTGAAATGAGGCGCCAGTTCCGACTTTCACCGCAACAGCCACCAGAAAAGTAGCATTGTCGGCATCGTGCAGCCTGAGAAATCTGCCCTGCACTTGAAAATTATTGTCCGTCCTCTGCAGCCAATATTCGCCAAGGCCGTTGAACAGGTACGGCCGGCCGCTGAAGCTAGTCAGGTGAGGATCTCCCACAATGCTACCGCCGCGTCCGGCTACAAAGCCGGACAACTTTGGCGTCGGTCTCTCGTGCATGAAATTAAACGGGCAATCGCCCTGGTTTGACCAGCGACAGCAATACAGAAACTGAAGCGCGTCCCAGTACCAATGCGACATGATTGGCACTCGACCTGGCAGGAGGGGGTTGTTACCGGCGGGCGTTGCGCCGTCTGGGTGGGCCCGTATGGCGCGGCTGCCGTGCTGGCTCCAGTCGCTGCCGCTACTGATGAAGTCCTGATAGACCAGCTGCCCGGCTGCGTTACCATAGCAACAGATGGACGCCGGGGCGCCGTGCAAGTCGGCACTGCGAGAAGAGAAATTTAGTGAGGGATTTGCAGCTCTGGTTGATTGGCTTTTAGTTCTGTTTGAATTGTAGAGCAGTGCTAGTCATTACCCCCCCTTCTCTCTGTTTTTTTCGCTCGCCGCCCTCTTATTGTACTTTCTCCTCTCTATCTGTTTAACTTCTCGGCTAACCTTCACTTCCCTTTCCTTTCCCTCGTCTCTGATTGGCTAGCTGCTCGTCTCTCTTTCCTCACCCCTCCTTTTCAGCTCTTTCCCTCTGGTCCGTCCTTAACTCCTGATTAACAGTTTTGATTCTCAGTCTAGAGGGCTTCCACATCTCGTTTTCGATTCGTTCAGTGCCGTAAAGACAGGCTTTTACTGCGGAGACTCAATTTATTTTAAGAATTCACTGCAGTGCTCACTTGCTCTCGACCCGTGACACATAGCAGATTTGGCTGGGTGTGGCAGAAGCGCAACCATTTGGCAGCTCAGGACAATATCCCAGTCTCAGGTAGCGGCTTGAGTCGGCCCTAGCCTGAGTTAGACTAGCCGGACAGTTCATCGCCTGAAGTCTCTCTCGAACTCGTTGGGAACCTTCGTCAGTGCCAGTGAGAGCGTTGCATTTCTGCCTATACCAATCCGGTTGTTGGTGCTCAGCGAAATACCTGTTAACTAGCCAGCCAAGCGGCACGATACGGGAGCGCAGGTACCTGTGCATTTGCGGTTTTTTTAATGCTTTTGATCACAAGGTGATTCGATAAGCAGGTGTTTTGAGAACGATGTGATTTGATAACGAGGTGATTTGATAACGAGGTAATGAGGTACGAGAGGCGATCAAAAAGTTCTGCAACCAACAGTCCCGTAGCCACTTCTGCTGCACCAAATAAAGTTAAATTTGCTGGAGTTGTTCAACATTTTGTTTTCTCCTTCCTTGTAGAGTTTCAGTTGATTTCGAGAACCAGTTTCAGTTTTACTGGACACCAACCAACTCCTGTTTTCAGCCTGTACATGGAATCGTCAAAAGACAACATTCGCTTCTACATCTATATGCGCATGCATCTGGAAATAAGCTGTGGAAATTCACAGCGACTTAGTTTCAGTGTTGGCTGAAGCTGCGCCGTCATTTGACACTGTCGCGCGCTGGATGCGCCACTTTACCGATGGACGAACGAGCTCCAAAGACGAGAGTCAGTCTGGACGACCCCGGACATCCGTGACCGAGGCATCAGTGGCCCGCGCGGACACAATTGTGCGCGAGGATTGCGGTGTGACACTGAGATTCCTTGCCTACGAGTTCGGTGTCAACTATGGAAGCGCCCACACCATCATGCATGAGCAGCTGGGCCGCTCCAAGACCTGCGCCCGCTGGGTGCCGCACCTGCTCACAATGGAACAGTGCGCTGAGCGCGTGCGAATCTGCCGCCTGTGGCTGGAGCTGTTCGAACCAAATGGTCCAAGAAGGCTGTCTGACCTCGTGACAGGAGACGAATGTTGGATTTCCTTCTTCACGATGAAGGACAAGCAGTCCAACATGGTCTTTTCTCGCATTCAGGACCTGGCACGAGCAGTCAAATCAGAACTCGAGAGACTACCAACATCAGAGTACCTCAGCTGCTTCCAGGCCTGGCGGATGCGAATGCAACGGTGCATTGAAGCTGAGGAGAAACGTTCTCAAAACACTTTGAGGGAATGCGACACTGAATGTGTGCTCCAGTTTTCTCTGGACTGTGTAATAACGCAGCTTGCAGAACTTTTTGATCGCTCCTCGTAACGAGGTAATTGATAACGAGATGGCACATGCCTGTTGACTAGACAGTTTCATAGCCAATAGTTCTTACCTGGGCGGGTAGCTGCTGTCAACAATTTCAAAGTATCCAATATGATGAGTTGCGCAGTCTTGGCTTGCGCAGGTCAGACCACTGACGTCGAACCGACCGATCGATGGCGCGTCAACTTCAAGAAGGGTTTTTATCGGGGACTGCGGGCGGTGTCGATTTGTTGATAGGAGTGCAATGTCTTTTCACTCGTAGCTCGAGCTTGTTTTTTACTCACAGTAGCAGCGTCGATCTTTGAAAGTCCAGCCTCGGAGTAAGCAATCACTCTAAGCTTTATTGCCCCACTCAACGTCGAATCGTAGGTGATCTAATAAATAAATCAAGCATATTTTTTGTGTTTTCACTTACAGTTTTGGTACTACGAGCTAAAACTTATAGAATTATAAGTGAAAAAAAACAACAAAAAATTGAGAACTTGCCTGCAGTCCCTCGGACGAAAGTCTCATCCAGTTCTCATAATCGCCAACAAGTTCGATTCTTCCTGACGTAGTCTCGTCCGGACTCACTGGAAGTTTTTTTCACGACCATGATCATAATTTGGTGAGTGGATTTCTTTGAGACGATTGGAGGATATGACACGGATGATACTCGCATGCACGAAATCACTACATGTTTCAATCAAGTTGATTCTATTCAACTGGCAACGCACTTCAAACCGGTCAAAGCGGTTTGGCACTCCAAGGGGAGGAGACGAAGCAATAAGAACTGGGCAAAATTGTGCTTAAGAGTCGATAAGGAACGACGCCTCCTCGAAGATGGCCTAACAAAAGAGTTCATCGACATTTCAATACACGTACGCCCAAGCACCTTGAGAGTAGCAGGGCGTCCAACGCGTTTGCCTCACGCACCAAGGTCTCTGCGCTCGATTCCGCTACGAGGCCACAATTATTTGTAGCCCAGCCGTGAAGACAAGGCTTGTGGTTTTGTCGTGCAATTTACGCCCTTTGAGGGCCAACCGCCAGTGAGGTACACTGCCTGACGATGAGAAAATCAGAGCAGACGTACACACCTGTGGATGCGTGTGCCTGCGTACGGTATCTGTCTGCATGTGTGCTCAGGAGTTAGTGGAATGGGCAAAATTGACTCCTCGCTGGCTGCGGGTCTAGTGTCACGAAATGATGTGCATTGCCCGCAGCTCTCTTGCAATTATTATTATCATTATTAAGCGAAAACTATGTTTGCCTACCATATGTAAACGCTGTGCTAAACTGCGAGCCGCTGATTGTGTCAATGGAAAGCGACAGCGTGGCCTGACCCAGCCTGAAGGCTGGTGGAATTCGGCAAGCCAGGAAAACTCCAGCTCCAGTGCAGCTGCTGTTGCCACCGGCGCACTCGATCGTGGGGCTCTCGCCTAGTGTAGCTCCGCTCATGGTCAAAGTGCAAGTGCCGCGGGCGCCCGGACTGTAACATCGGCCAGAGACAACGGCCACATTGCCGCCCAGAAGTGAGTCTCTCAACAGCGTAGACGACAGGACCCGATCGCCGTCCGAGTTGAGGCAGCCACCGCGCTGCGTCGGCCACGAGTCGATACGGTAGACGTAGCGACCGAGGGTGCCGTTGACAAGGCCTGACATCTGCGGCAGCTGGGCTGCCGTGTCGGCGGTGAACGGCAAACGGACGGTGTCGTAACTGTCGCCTCTACTGAAGCCGGCCTGCATAGCGACGAGGGTCAGTAACCGATCCGTGAAATTCCCACCAGTCACCCGTCAGTCAATTAGAGTCCCAGACTTACCAATATCCTCGAATTAGAACCCTGCACTTGAATGTAACTCATTTTTACATAATTGTACAAAGCGTAGGTGCTGGTCGCTCCGTAAACTATCACAACTTGAAAGGTGTTGTCCTAAATGAAGAAATAAATACGAGCATATATAGATTCATAACGTTATAAGTAAGGTGTTAGCAATTTTTTCTTTCAGTTCTTTAATATGTAAAATGTAATTTTCAAATATAATCATGTGAGTCAGTTTGTTTGATCTGTCACATTTTGTTCTACCGAAATATTGCAACTGTGTGACCATTATAAACCGAAAGGCCAACAGCGAATGACAAAATTCAGTTCTGTGTACCTGATTAGCTTCGCCTGTTCTGGGTCTCTGATCTTGCCAGGTGAAAATGTAACCGCCAAGAGCAGTGAAGGCCTGATTGTTCCAGAAGTTCTGTCGCACAATGGCTTCAACCTCGCGAAGAACAGACTCAGTCAGGCGACCATAATGGGTGCTTGAGACTTGAGGTCCGTTTTGAATGGAAAACTCTCCAGGTTGCAACAGGCTATGCTCATGAAGCGTACTCGGGTCAAATATGCTGTTATCCGTATCAATGCCCAAGGTAATCCGGCCGTTTGCTCGGCTGATCTAGAAGTTGAATCAGTTTTGATTCAAAACTTTTCCGGGTAGAAGTGTGCAATTGTTTCAGAATAGGGGGCGGATGGTCGATGGAGCGGTCCAACGCGTTTGCTTCTCGCAGCAATGTCCCTGAGCTTGATTCAGTGGCGAGGCCACATTTATTTGGGGCGCAGCTTTGTGTATGTATAGTTAAGCAATTTACGCCCTTGTTAGTGTAGTGAGAGAGTGCCCGCTAGACACATTCAGAGTGTACACTGCCTGACGATGAGAAAGTCAGGGCAGATGTACTCGTACACACCTGTGTGCCAGTATCTGTGTGCCTGTGTGCTTTGCCGTTCAAATAGGCAGAATTGCCTCCTCGCTGGCTGCTGTTGTCAACAACGATTGTCAATTATGTGCCAGTGCCCAAGTCATCCCGAATATATCTTTTTATAGTTATTGGGCAATATGGGTTAATAAAACGTTTATACCAAACAACATGGTTATAGAGCAACTCACATAATTTTGAACATTGTTCGGATAGGCTCTACCGAAAATTGTGACTTCGTGCTCAAACGTAAAAGTTGCACCTGCGCTGGCCCGGTCAATTTCAGTTCCTAAGTGCTCAATTAGAGCCGGTGAAGCGTCTAAGAAAGGTAAAGTTGCTTTTGTGTGTAGAGCTTTTGTGTAGTCCGAATACAATAAAATGATTATGTCGATTCCAAGATTTAATTTAGGGATGGGCTTACTTATTAGCTAGCGGGCCAAAAAGATGACCTAAAAGACGACAGCGGGCCGCAATGACTGTAGAAATATGAGATACGGGAGAGATGAGACAGCGGAGATATGAGACAGCGGAGAGATGAGACACGGGACAGATGAGACACAGGAGAGATGAGAATGGGGAAAATATAACACGGGAGAGTTGAGAGAGCGTAGAGATGAGATAGGGGAGAGATGAGACAGGGGAGAGATAAGACAGGGGAAAGATGAGACATAATACTGTAGGTATCGGAAGGGGCAACGGGCCAGATTTGGGAGATTTGAGGGCCGCATCTGGCCCACGGGCCGTAGTTTGCCGACCCATGATTTAATTAGTTCAAACAGAATCGAAATTGTGGTCAGCGGTTGATAAATATCACTTAAAAATGGAAAAGTTTTAAGAAACTTACAACTGCAAGGTAGAATGGCGGCCAGCAAAACTGCCACAATGTTGAACTTCATGCTTTGGGTTTCTTGAAGACAGTAAGATAAAACGGGTTTTTCAGACTTAAGAAACATGGAAAAGCTAAGCCAACCGAACCGCCCAGAAGTCTTGCCGTATTGACGAAATGCTTATAAATGGTGACCGGGGCGGCATTGTAGGCTCAGGGTGGAGCTTCGCAGCCGAGTATTTTTTGATAAGATTTGAACCTCGGCCTGAGTCACAGCTATAGTAAAGTGTTTCGGCATAGTTTTTTTCTTCCTATCTCCTCACCAGGTGCACCAGTTTGGCTGAAGCTGATGTACACGAAGCGGATAAGGGCGATCGCTGTGGGCATACTAGTTTCGTTACCAAGCTAGCTATTACCGCGCCTGTTCATTTTCTTATCTGTCGTCGAAGTCGCTGCCATGCTTGTGTGTGTGTGCTTGGGCCTCCTAATCAGCCAGCATTATTAGCATCGCCTGCTCAAATGCGTATGTGCTCAATATAGACGAACGGAAAAAATTAGGCCTACTGCATTGAAGTGATTTGTTGCGATAAATGAACTGGCGCATATGTTTACGTTACTAAATGCAACAAAACTATTTGGGTAGCAGTAAACAGCAAAATGTAAACTTCACATTTGCATTTGACATTAGCAACAGTGCGACTAAACGCCATGGACCGCTAGAAGAAGGACGCGACGTTTAAATTTATTAAGAGCAGATTTTCACGCAAAAATGCACTATATAGCGAGATTGTAGCTTCTCATGTTTTTACATTGAAATGGTGGAAAAGGTGGAAAACGTGAAAAGTTGCTATCCAGCTACTAGTGCATTTTTCCGTGAAAATCAGCCATTAATAAATTTTCGCAGAAACGAAGTGTCCCGTTCTTTTTCTTCTAGTGGTCCTTGGTGCGCAATTTATGCCCTTGAGGACCAACCTCCAAATTACAGTGAAACTGTACACTGCCTGACGTTGAGAAAATTAGAGCAGATGTACACACCTGTGTGAGCGTGTGTCTGCGTACGGTATCTGCGTGAGCGTGCGCTCAGGAGTCAGCGAAATGAGCAGAATTGCCTTCTCACTGGCTGCGGGTCTAATGCCAACAAACAATAATTATTAATACTAGTAGTTACAGTTCATCCACTGCTGCCAATCCTAGCTAGCAACATGCAAAATTTTAGATCCTTGCCTGCGGTGCGTCATCAGTGCCTGTAGTCTGCGTGAAAATGTATTACACTTTGTTTTGTGTTTCAGAAATTTCGTTTCTTCTTGTATTGAATTATTTCCTCAGTTAAAATCATAAATTTAAATGAGATAGAAGATGTGAACTGTTGTAGTAGTAGATATCGTGATTTGTTGTTGCTATTTTTAGTAATTAAAATAAAAGCCCGACCAAATCACGTTGCCGGCTAATCCTCGATAAGCCTGACTCGGCTAAGAAATCGTTGGTTGATTTTCGCCAAGCTAGTGTTTTTAATTTTTTAATCAACCTTGCATGTCCCGGAAGGGACACTGTTACGTTGACAAACATTTTTGTCGTGCGCTAGACTCAACCAGAATCAAGAATGGTAGAATTCTCTACTATTTTGCTTTCGTATTCAGTTTTCAGATAACTTCTAATTACACGGATGACATAGGCCGTTGATTTTCGCTTGACATCTAGTTTCAGTTTAACAGAACGCTGCATGCGGCGATGTCGAACAGAAAAACAAAAAGAACGAGTTCGAAAGGTTCGCGTGACACAGTTCGGTAACCGGAACTGGCTCATTGCTCGCATCTGCTGATCTGAACTATTGGAACTATAACCGAATGGGAAATTATCGTTTAAAAAAATTTTGAGAGCGATTTAGAGTTAATGTGAAACAACTCATTTGTAGCTGCAGATTGACACCAAATTCATCTTCAAGTATTCGAAGAAGAAAGTTCTGTGTAGATACTGCTTTTAGTTTAGTTAGAGTATTTTAGCAACTATTTCTTAGATACGCTTAACGTTGTACTTGGTATAGTTCTGACAATGGGCTGTTAAACTAAAGATAAATTATTTCAGCGTACTACGAAAAGTACATACATGTTCTTTTAAAAAATAGCCTGATCGTTCTAGTATTAAACGATGGCATTTTTCGCGAGCGTTTCATTCAACAACTACCATGCCACAAACGCGCTGTGTTAAACATTGAAAATAGCTTAAAACATGCACATTCAGGATAAAACAACGGCAGCAAAGCAGAGCAGTCGTCCCTTCTTTCCGGTCTGGCAGCCATTGGGACTGAGTATAATTAAATAACATGCATCATCAAACCTACCCCGACAGAAATTCGATGATCTGAACGGGCCCGGAATGAAAGAATAAATTATATGCAGTGAATTTTTGGTCAACTACACCGACATTTTTTAGCCAACTGACCCAGAATTTGCTCTGTCAAACAACATGGAGGCTAATGGTGCTGAAATGCAGCAGCTTACACAGCAGAATGATGCTGCAGCTATGGAAACCATCGTTGTACAACAGTCGGATGATTCAGAGACGAATTCAGCCAGTCAGTTCTGTCTGGACTGTCTTAAAAAAAGTTCGGTTCGTGGCCTGCCGAGAATCTTGAGCAGCCAGAGCAGCCACCTCAAGCTGCTCTGGTCGGCGGCTGTTATAGCTTTCTTAGCCGGCCTCACTTACAACCTCGCCATGCTCACCGTGGCCTACCGCCGTGGCGATGTTGTCATAACGGAGCGGCCCCAACGACCGCGGCCGGAATTCCCCAGCATCACAGTGTGCGACGCCAGCCCCGTGCCGCTGTCCACCATCGATCGGCTGTCAATATCCCCGACACAGTATCGCAAGCAAGTGCTTCGCTCGGCGAAGCTCTTGTTCTCTTCTGAAGCGGCTAATTCGATTAACGACAAGGAAAACATAGATGAGGCGATGCTGCTGCGCGAGCTGCTCAATCCGAAAACCTATTTCGACTTTTTACACAAGGAATTGATTAACCTCACACTGGTCGGGTTCAACGATTCCCTAGTACTAAGCTGTCACGCTCACGTCGAGATTGGCGGAAAAAACTTCGTCCGGCGCTGCTTCCGAGTGCGCAAAACACTCGTGCCAGGCTACCAGTCCTGCTCCACCATTGAGCCCGGCCTTGAAGGTGAGAAGGTGACTAAAGTGTCATTTCACGTCCTGTTAGACTCGGAGGAGAACTTATTGGAGTGTCGGCACTGCATACCGGAGCACGATGAGACTATGCGCACAGGAACTATTGTGTTTGTTCACGAGAAAGATTTTTATCCGGTGTCTGTGGACGCTGGCATGTTTGTGACGCCTGGCATTCAGGACTTCGTGTTGCTGAAGTCTAGACGGATGGTGCTAGCCAGCGATTGCTCTGAATCGCACCCAGATAAACTCGACTTCACCTTCTATGGTGAGAGAATGAGCTCCACCTACAATCAGCAGCTGTGCCAATCCCTGGTTAGGCAGGACCTCATCCGCAAAATCTGTGACTGTACTGCAACATCGTTTCCGAACACAATCGAGAATGTCTTTGAAACTGCCGGCAACGCCTCGCACGGCGAATCGGCGACACTGCCCTCATGTGCAGAGAAGGTCCTCAGCAATGCGACGGACAGCTTCGATGGCATTAAGTGTATAATGAACGTAAGAAAAATGCTAAATATAGTTTATCTAGATGAAAAGTAGAGTAAAATCGAAAATTTCTGCCCAAAATTTGCTTGTGTAGGTTGCTGTGTTGTCGTGTCCAATAGATAGGTACGCATAGGAATAGTGAGAAAATATATCAACCTTGTCATCTGGACACCGGATGCTTTGACAGTTATCCAAGTCAACCATGACCCGACTGCGCTGGAAAAATATGTCGTTCAGTAAGAAACCAAACTCTTCATTTCTGGAGTCCACCCAGCTGGTAAAAGTGTACTAGGGTACCAGCATCAGCTGAGGTGATTCAGTGTGGGTATGGCGCCACCCAGTCAATGGACGGATCAGCCGAATGCAGCCGTCAGTTGCGCCGCGCATTAGCTAAAGGCTGCGCTGTCGGCTGCACAACTGGACCGATGGAGCAGGTGTAATCAATTGTTACTACAATATGTGTAATCAATAGTAGAAGCCAAACAACAATGGACCTGCAAAAAGCCATACATAGCCTGATAAAATAGTTGGTCTCATCGATCAGTTAAATGTTAATTGATAACCCAGTTTTTAAGCTTACTGGCTGTCATTGATTCAAAAGATTCACATTTGGCCTATTGGGTCATAACTATGAAGCAAGTTCTATTGTTCAGCGCTATTTTAAATACAAGGCACGAATTAGGCCTTGTAAAACAGGCCGCTAAAGCTTTCCAATATTTTCTTGAGAGCGGTAAAAAATATCACGAAAAGCATGGAACACACCGCTACACACCACACGCAGGTTGACAAGCTCCTACAATTGGGAGATAGCGGTGTCATACTACCAAGTGGCGATACAGCAGCAAACTCGCAGGTCCTAGCAAACTTGGATCGACGATGTCCGAAGCCGTGCCGATTTCTGGAATTTACCACGGCCAGAAGCGCCACGCGAGGCGTGACAAAGAATACGGCCCTAGAAATCTACCGCACACTGGTTGCCAACACGTCAACCCACTCGCGCATCAAACACCACCTGGAGCCCTACACCAATGCGCTACTGTTAAAGTCGCAGAATCGACTAGAAGAAGCTCGCCAACTGATGGCCAAAACCGATTATCTGGAGCAAAATTTTTTAACAGTCGTAGTCTGGTTTCCAGACAAGATGTCGACTAGAGCGGTGCATCAGTACATCATCGGACTGGCGAGCTACCTAAGCCAGGTGGGAGGTCTTCTGTCTCTATTTAGCGGTATCACGGTGATCTGCATTGCGGAACTCTTAGAATTGTTCATCAATCTGGCATGCAACTACAGCAAACGACTTGGAAAGCGACGGACAAATAACGGAAAATGAATAGACGACTTTGTAAATACCAGGGTTGTGCCATAAATACGTTGACAAAATTACATTTAGCGTCTCTTTCTTTTGTACTTCTGGGCAGAATTTTTTTAACAGACTAAGGCACTGCATCGATCTTATTGCCGATGGAATCCCTCTAGCTTTTGAGATGGACAGAAGTCGTGTGGCATTCAAACTACCCTTCTAGTCAGTATGGAGAAAAGCCAAGCTGCCAAGCGCACTGCAATTTGGTCGTTGTGGGAGCAGCAGAAGAAGCAGGCTGATATTTAGATTAAGTTTATGCAAATCTTTAATGAGGATGCACCTTCGAAACAAACTGTGTCAAAGTGGGTGCAGCGCTTTGAGGACGGCTGGGAGACAGTTGACGCTCCCGCGTGACAACATCCAGTGTGGAAGCATGCCTGGGAAATGATCGTGAAGCAACTTTGAGGCAGTCTAAGGACTTGTTGAAAAAAACCGACCATCCGCATATGACATGAGTTGTTGCACGATGGTTCCCTAAACTGCTGACTCCTATTCTCACTGAAACTCTTACACGCTTTCCAGCTGCAAGAGAGGGTCAGGATGTGCCGCCACATGCTCAACGCCGATCAAAACAAGCCCGACTCTCTTAAATTTCTCTAAACTGAAAGAGCCTTTTCATGGCCATCGCTATGGAAGCCTTTCTGGACTCATGTCAGTCATCAGCCAGTGGGTGAGAGTGACCCCGTGGAATTCTTCGCCCAGGGCATCAGCAAGCTGTCAGAGAGATGGCACAAATGAGTGCAGCTTGTGGGTGACTGTGTTGAGAAGCGCAATGTTGATGACAATTAGCTGTTCTTTGTTTTGCTTCTTTGATATTTGCAGCTGTGAGCGAGTTTATGACACAACCCTCGAAGAACAATTTTCACTGCGGGCAACAAAGTATGGAATTCATGGAAAAGACCGTTGAACGCTGACAGCTAGACAATATTGCATTAAATTTAGCTAAACTTTCTAATCTTATCAACGTTTATAAGTTGTTTTAGAAATTTTCGTGCTCCCAGAAGAGACATCCAAAAATTGCTTAGATTACAGGTTTAAAACGCTTTGTTTGTTTTTTTTGTTAATCGATTATAGTTCGTTAATCACTACAACCAGTGACACAGCCGCGGAACGACAAAGAACTGTAGAGTGTAACGAAAACGAGCTATTAATTGCAACAACTTTTATTCTTTATCTAACACTATGAAATTAATATTATTTTAAAAGCCTCTATTGAGGAGTGGCAACTTTAAGTAGTAGAGTGCGCAACTGTATTCGTCGCTGTTTTTGTCAACTGGACAAATTTTGTTAAAGCTTATGAGGCAGTGAATAATTAGGACACTTATTTTGAATTCCCGCCACTTTTTCTCACGCGCTAGCTATTTGTCGTAACCTCACGCAGCGCTCGTTGTTCGTTGTATGCGCACTCAAGCGGGACGTGCACCCACCCCAATTTTGGTACATATATACAGAGAAGAATATAATGCGATCTTTACCCGTTAACACTGGTTAACCTTGTTACCCATGTTGGACCTGCTTTACGTTCTATACGTTCTCAACGTTTTGCTCTACGAAATATAAGCGATTCCACTTCCTACCTCTTTCCCTGTTTCGATATTAAAATAAATCGAGTTCTTTAGTGATTTTCCTAGGAGAAAACAATTAGATACCTTTGCCTTTCCAATCCTCTCCCAAAGATATCTCGTCGGCCTTCTTTACCCCGAATCCACCCTATTATATGATCCCTTTGAAATCCAAAATTTAAAGTCGTAAAATCCCATCTAAAAGTCCACCTAAGGTTCCCTAAATACCCCCTGAAGTCTCAAAACTCCGCCTTTATCCCCTAATGTAACTGTACTATTATAATTCCGGACCCCATAGAGGAAAGTAAGTGAGATTGCGAAGGACGTTCACCAGGCAACTTATATCCATCCTGATACGCCCCACGGACTGTGTGCCCCAGATCTTAGCCCTCGTGCCAGCAGCAGTAAATTCCGCTCCTATTGTTAGTAGCTAGTGTCTTGCCGCTCGGGCATTAGCGCTACCTTAGGTATAACACGAACAGCGTGAAAAATACCTATTCTCACCCTCATAACTTACGCTACCATTCCCCCTAAATACTCAGCTCACCAATCCCAAATCCAACAAATAGAGAGAGAGCTGAGAGGTCTGCTACACTTACTATCAAATAAAACCGGAAAACCAAAACCACGAAAATTACGAGTTAAAAACTGTGACAATCAAAAGAGCAACCGAATTTCGTTTAGCTTTTTATATTTTACAATTCTGATTTAGGTCCTTTTTAAATAAATTATTGATACATGAGCAATGTGGCACAAATTATTTTAGCTATCTAAGTTTCACATACAAGCAGCATTAACTACATTTTAGAATAATCCGAGAAAGAAAATAAAATAATAAAAAACGCATTTTCAATTATAAGGACACTAGCAAAGTCTTACAGGTTCAATGTAAAATAAAAGTATCATTAATGAATAATGAAATATACAAACTTTAGTAAAATTAATGATCTATGAGTACAGTTAGGGAATTGAGTTTCTTCTCTAATTTAGAACACACACTATTCAATCCTGACATGGTAAAAAGTGATTTTGAGAAACTAATTTAACTCGATAAACTTCTGCTTGGATTAGCTGCTAAACATAATTTAATTCTCGTTAACTACCTCGGTACTCGGTGTGAGTAGTATAATGTGCAGGTTTTATGAGCTGCTTCAAAATTTACGAAACAAACGATTTTACAGACAGGAGTTTAGCGTGTCTAGAGCTTACTGATATGATAAAAAGCTAAGTGTATTTTTCACGATTAGATGAACCGAAAATCTTTACTAAAATATAGACTTTTATAGAGAAAAACTAACTCCTGATTAAATGGATTTTTAAAGCCCAAGTTTGTACAGGGAAGGAACACTGAAAGCCGGGATTCTACAGAAACAGAGATCTTTGAAAGCCGGGATTCTACAGAAACATGGATCTTTGAAAGCCGGGATTCTACAGAAACATGGATATTTGAAAGCCGGGATTTTACAGAAACATGGATATTTGAAAGCCGGAATTCTACAGAAACAAGGATCTTTGAAAGCCGGGATTCTACAGAAACAGGGATCTTTGAAAACCGGGATTCTACAGAAACAGGGATCTTTGAAAGCCGGGATTCTACAGAAACAGGGATCTTTGAAAGCCGGGATTCTACAGAAACATGGATCTTTGAAAGCCGGGATTCTACAGAAACAGGGATCTTTGAAAACCGGGATTCTACAGAAACAGGGATCTTTGAAAGCCGGGATTCTACAGAAACAGGGATCTTTGAAAGCCTGGATTCTACAGAAACAGGGATCTTTGAAAGCCGGGATTCTACAGAAACAGGGATCTTTGAAAGCCGGGATTCTACAGAAACAGGTATCTTTGAAAGTGGGGAATGGACATACAATGGATTTTTTGAGCCCACGATTTTCATTACAGGGATTATGGTGAAAGTATCCCTGTTCGTTGTTTAAAATAGTTTGAAGCATGGAATTAAGATAATTATGGTAATCATGATAATTGTGGTAGTTATGATAATCGGAATAGGACGCAGCTGGAATGGAACTTAAAGCTTATACCCTGACAAAATATCCGCGAACAAAAGGCACACCGGACCATGTGCTTCTCTGATAATTCAAATAGGACTGATTAAAAAAGTTGATCAACAATCGCTCCTCTTCCATGATGCGCTCGCGAAAGAATCTCCAACTAGCCGCAGTGTAGCCAATAGCCGATATTGGATTGCACAGCAATAGCTGCGTGCCCACAGCCCAGGCGAACCAGCCCGTATAGGCCGGATGCCGCATCCAAGCGTAGACGCCTCCGGTTACTAGCACGTGATCTGTGCGCTTGCGATGCTCCACTACGTGATTGAAATTGCTGCCCGCTGTTAGCATGGCCAGCTTGCGCAGGCACTCGCCGGCAGTGCACATCGCTATGCCGGTTGCTATTGGCAGCGAGTAGGACTGCGAAATAACAGGCGTTAGGAATGCGTTAATGAGCTAGGGTGTTGGTAATGAGCTAGAAGTATCTTTAGATTTTTAACACAATTTTAAGTATCGATAATAAGTCATGAAAATTAGTGTCTGGGTAATGAGGACTAGAGTGTGTGTAAGGAGGACTTGAGTATGAGAAATGAGGACTAGAGTATGAGTAATGAGGACTAGAGTATGAGTAATGAGGACTAGAGTATGAGTAATGAGGACTAGAGAATGGGTAATGAGGACTAGAGTATGGGTAATGAGGACAAGAGAACTGGTACCAAAGATTTCCCAGGATCGGTAATGAAGACTAGAGGATTGGCAATGAGGGCTAGAGAATTTATAATGAATACTAGAGGTTTGGTAATGAGGGCTAGAGGATTGGTAATGAAGGTTGAAGAAAATATCATTGGCAAATGATAATAAAAATTAGAGAATTGGTAATAAAAATATTATCAAGGAGACAGTTGAGTATAAGGACTAATTAACAAGTGTCGAGAAGCCCACAATCTACAATACACCACGCACCTTAAGCCAAGGAAGCAGCAGAGCCTCTAGCCAGAACTCCAGCCAGCTGACCAGAGCAGCGATATGATATTCACGACTGTGATCCAGCATATAGGAGCTTAGCCGGAGAGTGGCCGGATTAGTCACGGCTGTAACCCAGTACTCAGACCAATGGAAAAGGCTCAGATAGCACACGTACAGGCCGAATGTCCAATAAGAATTTGAGTAGGCTGTGAGCAATATTCCGCAGGACAGAAACCAGCCTAGCAACAAGGCTCGCTTGCCATTTTCCCAATAGTTTGGATAAGAATGCACCGGGAGTAGCAACCAGCGGAGTAGGCCAGTTACCAAGCAGGCAGATAGACTGCCGCTTAGCAACCGTTGCCATGGAAATGCATTAGAATCACTATTGGCAAATGTTGAACAGGCCAGGATTGTTGGAAGTAAGGTAGCTAACACGCCAGTTAAAAATGCATGCAGCGAAACTTTTGCATCTGTGCTGCATTTGAAATATGCCTCGCCAAGTGATTGAATTGCCATGCTTGGCTGAATAAAATTAAACTGCTTCTTTTTAGTTCCTTTACAACTGATTAGTTGTACTGAAATAAGAAATGAATAGTATGGAAAAAAATTAAAATGCTTAAATTCTATACTCTAAAAAGCATAAAAAACAAGTTCATGTGATAAATTACATGCAAAATATTGAAGGCATGCACACAAGGAGAAACAAACAATTTTTTAGGAAGAATGAGTCAATGTGTCATATCTACCATTTTTCTATTTTCCTTATGCGAGGACACAGTTTAATTTCCTGACACATTGCTATTATTCAATTATTTTACTCAATTCTCATAAAAGTGTATTGCAATCACATATATTATATTTTAGACTTAGGTATGTGTTGCAAATAAAAAATAAAGATTTCAGAGGGAATAATTAGACTCAGAAAGCAAACTAAGCAATATTGGGAAATGGTGTTTTGAATATAGTTGTTTAAATTGATTACTTTTAAAAGAGCTATAACAAAATTGTATGTCTGAGTAAAATTATACTTTTGTACATTTGTACATTTTGTACATATTGTATCCTTTGTATTCTATCTACAACTATTGCAAGTATTGTATCATTTAATGTGAAGTACATTTAAATTAAATAAAAGAACAAAGACAAATACTGAAAGATGTAAGGATTCAAAAAGGCAGTATAGATAGGGAGTGAGAGAAGTGAGAAGAGTGACAAAAATTAAATAACAAATATACAAAAACACAATTTAACCTTCATTCTAAAAATAAATATAATTTTTGCAGACACATTTCAGGTATGAATTTGAAAGTTCTGATTGAAGTGTCACGCAGTATGAAATTGGGTGGTATGGTATAGTGCAGCATAGTATAGCTCCGACATATACATATGCTAAAGCTATTTTTAGCTTGGCACAGTGCTCTTTTGAGCCAAAGTTTTATAGTTTCTGGTGCCTGTATATGAACTTTGTGCAAAAATTCTAATGGGTTTGGGCTTGAATAAATGGAAGATGCTTTGATGAATAAATCTTAAATTTTAAACATATAATTAACTTAGTTGCATCAGAGCTATTATAACGTTTCATTGTTACTGGTGCTAAGAAATAGGCCTATCTGCCGGTGAATGTCAAGCTAGCTCTTAAAATAGGGCCTATACTATAGAGATAATAATATATTTTAAAGAATTAAAGCTGTATATGCCAGTCGAGTTTTGCTGTGGATTAAACTAAATAGTTTTTTTAAGTTACTGTGCCTTTTTTAATGTGAATGTCAATTTGGAAATTAATAAGTCCATAAATGGTTTAGTGTTATTCACCTTTTCAACTACTCTGTGAGATGCTAGACAGTTTGTCAAATATATACATAACACCTGGCCAAAATGAGTATGAAATGAGGGCCAAGCAAAAGTAAGTCATGAAAATCAACTGACCAAAGTGAAAAAAATCAAACGGAGGGCACAAAGAAAAAAGAGAAAAAGAAGAAAACACTAAAAAAGAGATAAAAACAGAAAAAGGGAAGACAGAAGAGAAGGTGAGAAGGGGAGAGAAGAAGAGAAAGAAAGCAGAGAATACAATAAATATAAAAATCTGGACCAAATAAATATGTTTCAATTCATAAATAGCACTAAGAAATAAGCTGAAATGAGAGAAAACAAAGTCACAGATTTAAGAAACTATTGAGCTCCTTAAAGGATGACAAAAATGCAACTTAATTTTCTCTATTCTGCAACTTTGTTTTTTTATAGGTTTAATTATTGTTTGAATTTTACTAAATTTCTTTGTCTTCAATTTAGATCCCTGTCCTCTGATTTTCTTGTTCTTCTTTTCTACTCTCTGATTTTCAGCTTGGCATGCGTCATGCATGGGTGGTTGACCTCCCGCATACGGTGTGCAAGGACAAAAACAGTTCGCATACATGTATACTATGGCCTCTGTTCCACTAAAATGCCCAGTGAGGACTGGATTCTAGTAATACCCTCAGTCTTCAGAGAGACCTGTTGTGCATGTTAGATTTTAAAAGAGATAGGCCTTAAGCTCTTCAATCAATTTTAGTGTGTTATCAGTTGGCCTAGCGCCCTAGCAACTAAATAATTTTATAACTAAAATTGAAATGTAATTTTAATCTATTTTTTGAACGTTTTGGAAAGCTTGAAAACATTATACCAATTAACTACTAAGCCATAAAATTAAGCCTCAAAATGTAGGTCCTAATTTTCTAGAGTCTGTCAGTCAGCTAGACTTTTTTCATGAATTGACAGGAAGGTGACCTTCTATCCAAATATAAGGTGCTCTATCAGGCTATAAGGGGGCCTATAGAAACAATAAATAATCATAGGCCACTTCATAAAATGATAGGTCTATTCCATAGCATGACGATGTGGTGTGGCATGCAAAGATTTGTTTCTTTTTGTTGCCGTTTGGTAAAATTTACGTCTAAAAAATTCGGCGAAAATCTTTTAGTAACAAATACCGAAAACGACATATCGTTTTATATGCGTGGTATGTGCAAAAACATAGTCTAGTTTATTAACTTATAAAAATATTTACTTGTTTCGTTACTTTGTCAAAATTCAAAATAAGACAACAATCAGAACCCAATCCGACAAGCATTCAAACGCGACCTAAAGTTAAGTTTTAAAAATAAATCAAAATTCGTAGCTTCTATCATAGTAATATTTATTTATAAGCCTAGACAAGCACTGTAGTATAAAATGTGTTAAAATTTGTTTTATGTTCGCTGATGTTGAGAAATGAAAAACATTTAAAATATAGTTTCTTGTAATGTAATACAGTAGTAATAAAGATACAAATAGCATGAAAGCATATGACAGAGTCGTGTTACTACTGTCTTTCGTATCAATTGTCACCCGATATGCAACCCAAGGACTACTAAACAACATTAGTGTTGTTTAGTTGTCCTTGTATGCAACCATCTAGCCCTTAATGCGGCACGTAGAAATGGGGCGACTAGACTGCGGTGCGGCACGCCGTGCAGCCATGCCGTAGCTCCGTCTAGTAGTGTTTTTCTCTGCTTTGCTCATTTAAACGCGCTTTCTACGAAACTAAATTTCTGAAATGTATCATGTATGCCTATCGTAAATTGTATTAAGTTAGTAAATTCTAAAGAGAGCTCTATAGAAAATATTGAAAACAGGACCAAACAATTTTCTTGGAAATATTGCCAAGGGGCAAGGGAGCCATGGCCCCCTCAGAAGCAAGAAAACTTGTACTGTTTTTCCCCTGACTAACTATTTGGCAATCTTCCCTTTGGAACCTAAATACCCATTTTGGCTGTTAGACTTAGTCTTAGACACCTATTTTGGTGCCTAGACACCCATTTTCGCACCCATCTCAGACACCCACCTTGGCTCCCAAGGAGACACCTCTAAGACACCCATTTTGGCTCCCAAGGAGACACCTCTGAGATAAGCAAGCATTGGCTTGCCCCCCTCAAGAAATTCCTGTTCCTGCCCCCCTCAAAAAACTATAAAACTTAACCGTAAAGATACGGTATTTTCTTAACTATTACACATATAAATACTAAATCAGATATTTGATCATGAACTGCTTGTAGGCCTAATAAAAAATATTGCAAATGTATATTTTGTGACCACATGTGTCCATTCATCTATGCCCCTTTGAAATGTAATCATGTTTTCTTAGTGTTATAGGGCTAATTTCTTTGTTATGTATTTATTCTAATGATGCCACCAAAGTTGTACCAGGTCTTTACTTCTTAAGCTAATTAATTATCTAATTTCACCGAATGCCACCAAAGTTGTTGCAGGGCAAAATTATTAATTAAGATCCCACCGCTGTTGCCTTAATTTAATAGATATTTAACTCGCGGTCCTTAAATGGGCTGTTTTAACTTCTCAAATGGTAGCGTATGAATTTGCACGAGCGGTATTTAGGCAACTGTATGCATCTCCAGTCAATTAGGTGCCCCGAGATTAGAGTTTAGCAGTTTCCCTTTTGTAATATTCTTAGTATAATTCTGAGTATAATTCTTAGTATAGTTCTGAGTAAGGTTCTGAGTATAGTTCTAAGTATAGTTCTAAGTATAGTTCTGAGTATGGTTCTTAGTATAGTTATGAGTATATTTCTCACTACTATTTTCTCTTAAAATGAATAACACAATGTAACACTTCAAACTTTGAAATTTGCTTTGAAACACACACTTAACACTTTACACTTTACACAACTCACAACTTCAACTTCACTTTTACCTCACCTCAACTCAACTCAACCCAACTTTATTTTCTTGGTAAAAAATCGCAGCTATAAATATACAGTAAAACTTAGCATTTGTTTAAATTGAAACATTTTACATAATATTTTGCATACGGTACAATTTGAAACAAAATATTGATATACAGTATTATTTTTGTTACGGTAAAAAGAAAAACAAATTGTTTTTGGTGCGTTTTTAATTTTTATATATTTTTGCGCATTTTATAGAAAACATATTTACAAAGAAACGTTTTGTTGTAGGCCTTATTTAATAACTGGCTTTTATAAGAAAATCCCACCACTGTTATCAAGTTGTTGCAGGGCAATATAATAAATTTAACTTTTATTCTATCGCTGACACTGACACAGAAGTTGTTACAGGTGGAAATTAACTATCCCACCGCTGTTATCAAAGTTGTGGTAGGCGTGCTTTCTTCTTTTTACTTAAATTCTACTGAATGCCACCAAGGTTGTACTGGGGCTATTTTAATAAGTTCACTGCTGTTAACTCAATTTAAAAGATATTTTTAAATGGCGGTCCTTAAATGGGCCGTTTTAGCTTCTCTTTTAGCTTTATATATGCACGAGCGGTAACTAGGCAACTGTTTCCAGTCAATTTAGGCGTCCCCGAGATTAGAGTTTAGCAGTTTCTCTTCTGTAATATTCTTAGTATAATTTCTGAGTATAATTCTGATTATATATCTCACTGCTATTTCTTCTTAAAATGAATAACACAATGCACACAATTACCTTCGGAAATTTGCTTTTTTAACACACTTAAAAGTTCTATTTATAAACACACTAAAAACTACTTCAATTTCAACTTCAATTCTTTTAAACACTTCAAATTATCTCAACCTTTAAACTCACTCTTTAAACTCTCTTGAAAACACTTCAAACTTATGAAAACCTTGAAATCTCTTAAAACCTGACAAACTTTACAAAACTTACTTCAACACACACTGACAACGTACAACTGACAAGGTTTATTCTCTCTGAAAACTTGCCGCTATTTATACACAGGGAATTTAGCGTTTGTTTTAATTCGCATATTTTACATAATATTATTTACATGATGAAAAGTAAAACAAAATTATTTTCATACAACATTACTTTTAATACGGTACAAAGATTAACAAAATATATTTTTAGCGCGTTTTTGATTTTTATTTATTTTTACGATTTTATAATAAGAGCAAAAACATATATACATAATGAAATGGCTAAAACACTTACAGTATTTACAATAATGAAACGAGAACTAAAATACACTGTTATATTAGTAACTCTTATGATTGATTTCAATAGTAGGTATGTTGTAAATTGCTTTTTTTGCTTAGTTTTTAGGCCTACTACTAATTTCTGCAATATGATTTAACTAAATGTCTTAGCTTACAATTTATGGCACAATGTACTCATTGACAATTCCAATTTGTTTTGAGTTAATTATCCATTCATTGAGGTTTAGTATCAGTATCAGAAACACAATAGAAATAATTTTTTTATTATAAAAACATGCCTTTTCTGTTTTGGGCTTCATATATTATGCTTTTGGAACCTTTTTAGACCATGAAATCTATATAAGTTTTGGATTCATCCACAATAGGCTATTTTATTATTCACTGCATTTAGAACAGTAATAATATAGCATTGCACCCAATATGCAACCATCTAGCCCTTATATGGCACATAAAATGGGGTGACAAGACAGTAATATGGCATACTGCTGCGCCATGCTATGACAATTACTAGTTGTGTAAACAAAGCTTTAGAGACTTATTGCTGTTCAAATTATTATTCATAGAAACTAGGCCTATGTCTGTACAAGTGCTTGTTTAAGTATTTATCTAAGCTAGGCCTAGGCCTACAAATTCTTAAGCCATTATATTTGCACCCATGTTACAGCCACTAAATCTGAAAGATATGTGAAAGTGGAAAAATATTTGTTGCTCAGCATATCTTTGTGTGTAGTGAGTGGCTCTCAAAGCTTTTAAATGGACATCATATTAGCATATGATTTATAAGCATTTTTATTAGCAGTGATTATGCAAATACAATGGCACAATTCAATACTTGTCTAGTTGTAGATTTATTATACCTTAATGTGTAATTAAGAAGTGAAAATAAGTTATAGAAATTAATTATGACAGAATGATTCATTAAGGAATTTAAAAAAAGTTTAGAGCTTTAATAGTAATAGTCAGTAATATTCAGTCTACTAAAAATCTGCATCTATTTCATTGTTGATTTAAATTTTATTAGTAAGAGGCCCAGCTTCAGGGCGGTTGATGAGCAATTTTCAGGGCGGTTGATGGGCGATTTTCAGGGCGGTTGATGGGCAATTTCCAGGGCAGTTGATGGCAATTTTTACGCAGAATACGTAATTGGAATGCACATAAAAGTATTTATTTGAGGACACTTTCTTGTCAAGTGCAAGTGTTACATCTTGTAAAATTCAATTTAAACGCATAAAAAAGAAAGAGAAAAATGTACACTTAAGCATGGCCTATGTGTCAAACACTATTAGGCACAAATATTCGTTTGGCTAATGAAGATACACTGCAATGAGAATATATATAAATATGATATAAGGTGCGAACTTTCTGGGCAGTTAAGGTGTGAAATTTGACTGAAATGAAGATGAAAATACAAGATGTGACCTATTTTAAGACTCCGTTTCAGGACTGATTTGAGTCAGGTGTCACCCTTAGGTATTGGTTTGGACATCGTGGCTAAGTTCCACTAACTATGCCACTCTGCGCACTCAAATTTTTCCTAGTTGATGTTGTGCTACTTTTAGGGGGCAAGTCAAGATTTAAAGTTATGAAATCACTAGCTTTTTTTGCCCGTTGTTTTGGGGCAGAAATTTAAAGCAAAGCAGTAAGCAATTCACGTCTCTGTATTAACTTTATAGTGAAGGTCACCATTTATTTATTTACTGCATTAATGAAAAGTGAAGAGTTTGTTTAAAGGGCGTACTGGCTCTGACAGCCAGTCAACGTCAGCATATCGAACCATCAGGTTCGGGTAAACTTTTGCCTTGAGCTCCTGCACCGACTGCACAGTGGTTCCGATTGTAGCGATCGATGACTGCCCATCCTCGGTGCTAATCTCCAGCAGACCATTGCCGATTCGCAATAGATTGGCAGAGAACTCATGAGCTGTTTCGTCTCCTTGAATTGTAGCTCTCATGTTTGTTCGTAGGTGCAACTTCACAACCGATGGCCACAGGTGAGATGATTTTAGGCAAGCATTAATCTCATCAGCAGGAGTGCCACGCGGAATCACAGGCAGCGTCTGTCTAAAGTCTCCAGACAGCAGCAGAGTGACACCACCCATCAGTTGATTGCTGTTGCGCAAGTCTTTCAAAGTTAAGTTGAGTGCTTCAAATGCCAGTTTGTGGGACATGGTACACTCATCCCAGACGATGAGCTTGCAAGCCTGAAGCACTCTGGCAGTGCCTGTGTTTTTCTTGATGTTGCACAGCGGATTCTCCACTCGAGACAGATCAAGCGGCAACTTCAGTGCTGAGTGGGCAGTGCGACCGCCTGGCAGCAAGGTGGCTGCAATTCCAGAGGAAGCTACAGCAATGGCAACGTCGCCTCGTTGCCTGACCTTTGCCAGAAGGAGGCTGATTAGAAATGTTTTTCCTGTGCCACCTGGAGCATCAAGAAAAACCATGCCACCAACGTTGTTGTTGACTCTGCGCAATAGCTCGCGGTACGCCTCTAGATGCTCAGGCATGAGTCGGGGCTCATTCTCCTCTATGAACTGTCCCAGCTGCTCCTGGTCATCCAGCTCTTCCAGAAGTCCCAGTCGCTGATATGCTTCATGAAAAGTTTGGCAGGTATGGCCTTCCACCATTCTTATGTGTCTAAATGACGTCGGACCAATCACGGTGTGTAGCAGGTAGTAGGATTCACGGTGGTTTGGGTGCACCGTGTACACTCTGGCTAATGCATCAGTCTGTCGTATTTCAGGATGGCCTGGAACTGCAGCGCCTTGAACCCGCCGCTTCCATCCTTTCGAAGAGGCGTTCCATGTGTAATAGGCAGGCACCTGGTGGTACAGCAAAGTCCTGGCAAAGGGGTCTTCAGCGCACAACTTGAAGAAAGCAGTAAGAGTAGTGTCCTGTGGCCTTTGAGCACGCTGCTGGATGTTCTCCTCCGTAAAGTATACTCTCTGACCGTTTTCCAGGTGCATGACAGTTGGGTGGCGTTCATGAATAGAGAATCCGAAGATTCGCCACATTGCCTCGTTGGAGCTGATATACCTTCCGCTGTTAAGGCGATTGACTTCGTCAAATTCGTTTACTATGCCTCCAGGTCCCTCAATGTTGAACACTGCTTGGTCGCTACCCTTGTTCACGTACTTGCAAATGTACTTGATTGATTTAACAGAGTTGCAGTACTCAACGTTGATGTGTGCATTGAACACCTTGGACAGTAGCGGGCAGTAGGGAACGACCCATCTGTTGTCCAGATCGATCTCTTCATTCCCATGGCGGCGTAGAATAATGCGAGTGGTAAAGCCGCCATCCTCACGTGATCTCCGTCGATACAGCGGATAACCGTCTTGTATTTTAGCAAAGCACTGTACGCCAGCCTCTCTCTTTCTTCTATCCCAGGCTGGCTGGAGAGAAATATCGACCGGAGAGCCCTGCGCACTGGGACGCCACCGCACTCACCGCACTCAGTCTCAGTGCTGCTTGGGGGCCAGTAGACAGTCTAGGGGTTTGGGCTGTGTACATTCACGGCTTGAAATACAATGTACAGTCTGGGGCTTCGGCGCCCGGGGAAGGGAGGGGGTGGCTGTAATAAAATTTGGCCCGCAGAGTCGCGGAGGGGAGTTGGGGTGGCTGTCCTCGGAAAACAAAAAGAGACTCACTTTGAGATGATGCAGCTTAGCTCTGGATTGAGTAGAGATGTTCAAAATTGACAGCATTGTTGGAAAACATGTAAAGTGTAAGTGGATCAAATTTGGAGAAAATCTGACAAAGTGGGGCGACGATATGTCGAATTGAGTGATTTTTTGACGATTTTTGAGCAGTTTTTTGCACTTTTGAGCAGGAAGGAAATGATTTTTCGGGAATTTGAGTAGCCTATTGCACTCAGCGTAGGTGGTTTTAGGTATGTGCAAAGTTTGGTGCGATTTGGTTGAGCGGTTTCGGCGTCTATAAAGACAAAAGGTTGCACACACACACACAGACACACACACAGACACACACACAGACACAGAGTTTTCACTTTTATATATATAGATAAATGTTTTTTACTCTTTTAACGAACAGAATGACTTAATAATTTTCACACGTCACTCTCCATTTTCATACAGAATTTCTTCGCCTTGCGAAATGTCTCTTGTTGCACGAAACTTAATGCACAGTCCATTGTCATTCTCTACAACAAATGGCTTGGCATTAAAATTGCGTCTTGAATGGTTGATGTAACGACCGAACCCCTTTGTCTTGGTAGCATCAATGCAGAGGTGCTTCTCTTTGTGTCTTAGTGGAGTTAGTGCACTCCACGGATTCGCCGAATCTATAAAGAAGGACAAGATGCTTTTAACTCTAATTGATACAGTACAATTTTTTAATCTGATGAACATTTTATACTATTTTAACTGCTATATAGTAGCAAGTAGCTTAATACAAGTGTAAAGCGCTCTTAAAAGTAAAAATAAAGTGAATGCAGCTGAAAGTTATTACACACCCTAAAGAAAAAGACATAAGGGCACATGAAATTTGGACATATGTCAAATTTGCATTGTGTACTTTCAGAGCAAGAATCATGTCTTTACCCCTCCAGAGTCCAGGTAATCGAGTAAACATAAATTACCAGTCCAGAATTGTAACAGAGAGCCTAACAGCCTAACATAGAGGCACTTTAGCAACTCGATGACAATTGTTTCGAAAACAAAGACTTTTACATGGACAAGATAGACCCATCATTGGAAAAAGCTCTACTGGATGCTTAATGACCATCTTATCCAAAATTTTTGGTGCTAAACAGTTCAGCAGTACAACAGTAGTACAACAGTAGTACAAACAGTACGACACTACCTCCGGCCAATCAGCGAGTAGGTGTGAAGTTTGTAAAAATCCTTAAGCATACAAATGTTAGACATACTGTGGACACTGTTCTCGTTAGCTACATGGGATAGAACTGCTTAATAAATACTTAAATTTTATTTAACTCACGGTAGGCATCCGTAGCCTTCTCTCACACCAATTGTCGCTTTTTTGTAAACTGTCACGCCTACTGTTTTCCGAATTTGCTAAAATAAAAAGTACAGTAAGATATAGGAAAAGTATTACAGCATGAAAGTAGGGGCTACTAGCACCAACAATCAAACTAAAAACAATACCTGGAAACGAACTTAATCATTCTTTTAAATTGTTCACATGGGACAGTTAATGGAAACCATTATGTATTGTACAAATTGAAATATTGTTCTGATTTTTTTGCACACTGAATTATGCAGCATGACATGTCACAATTTAATTATAATATTAAAAAAAGTTTAAATGCCCAATCGAAATATTTTAGATCTGCGAATTTAGCAAATGTTTGTATTTGTTGGTGCAACTGCTGGCAAACAGTAACGAAACATGTTGCAGTCACGGAAAAGAATAAACTAGCTACTCAATTTACAAATCGAAAATTGCTTTGGAATTTGATATGTACAAGCCCTATTATTATAGCACTACACGACTAAACCAACAAAAATGTGGGATTGCTTAAGTCGGCTTAATGTTGTAGAAAGTAAATCGGGTGTGCAGCCCCTGTATCCATTCCCATTGAAATAACGTCATTGAATAGGTAAACGTACGAAAATGACTTCATCACCCAGCTCGCGAAGAGCAGCAGTGTCATCCTTCTGGGTGCAGACAAAGTTCGACTTCGGGTTGTTCTCATCGATGACGACCAGTAAAAATCGCTTGTCGCGATGCTTGCGGAGATATTGAATATGCAAAGTACAGCACTAACATGAGTGAAAATTATATGAAATGAAATTCGAACAATACAGAATATACTACAGGAAGAATTGTTTGAATATAAAACTATATTTATTTGAATTACCTCCTTTCCAAGTGAAAACAGTGATTTTGGCTGTGCACGTACCTGCTGCCGCAACTTTGCTTTTTCGTTAAATGGAAGAGCTTTATACTCAAAGGAAATTTGGCTCTGACCATCTAAAATTTTAGAAAACTGTTGCTTTGAGAAATATACAAAAGGGCCCTGTTTCACTGCCATACTAATTAAAAGCAGACTTGAATTTGATAAAGGTTTTTGAAAATTTTTACAGAATGGAATATGATATAATGCTAAATAGTTTTTCGAAAAATGATCATAATGTCAACTGTCGAAATGGTGACAAGAAACTATACTCCTTATATAAATGAGACACCAGAGGTTCAAAAGGTGTGCACTGAATGAATTAACTGAAAAGCAACGGTAATATATATTTGTGAGCCAGATTGCTTTGAAAAGCTATGTGAATGTCTCACTCTATAAAAAGTCACTGAAGGCTTAAGCGCTATGAAGAGAAAGGAAGCTTGATTTGATTCTTTAAAAATTGCTACACTGCGAAACAACTGATATAAGTACGAGTACGAATACGAATACTAGTACGAATATTCGTATCAGTACGAATACTGATTGTAAGTCTAAGTAAAGTACAACGTACTGTACAAAAAATTAGAAGGCAAAAATGTACACATGTGATTAGGATGTCAGGCAAATTAAACAGTGCTGCTGCTCAATCACTCCAGTGCACTAAAACACGATTCGATACGCTGATACTCAGCACTGTCCAGGCGCATGACGCATTGGCGGGTTGAACTGCCGGGCAGCAGCTCTGGAGGCGTCCGACACACTGTTAGGACCGACACCGCTTCAATCTCATCGATGTCCAGTGCCGTTGGCCACGTGAATTTGTCCTTCGTTCGGCGCATGTACGATACCGTAATCCTCTAGCGATCATCACTGACAGCGGATACCTGGACGAGGTACCAGGTGTTGTCGTAGACAAAGCTGTTGTCTTCCGGTGTCACTAGCGGCAATTGAATGACGTTAACCTGGACCACCTGGACCTCCTCAGTCTCACCAGCTTCGAACTCCACTGGCAATGGCACGTTCCACTGCTTCGCACCGAAGCAAGCACATTCGGCAGCGCAACTGCAGGCCAGCTCACGGTACATAATTCGCGATTCGCCATTCCCCTTTCGCACATGATGCGCTTGTCCAAGGCCTGGCATAGGCGGAATGTACGGACGCTGAGCCTCCAACAGGATGGCGCACTGTTGAATGTCCACCTGGTAGCATAAATTGCGAAATCTTGCAAAAACTTGCAAGTGAATATACTAAAACTTTGCAATTCTTGCAATAAAATTGCGTAGGATATTGTAGGGTATATTGCAATTCTGTCAATTCCGGATAATTTAAATTGCAATTTTAGTAATTCACTCGCAATTGACTTGCAATATGTCAAGTCAAAAATCCGTTTTGTAATAAAATTGTACGTCTTGCAATGTGGAATGTATTATCTTTCATTTCTACTCTTAGAAGTCAATCATGCCACTAATGTATCCGACAATGAGAAGCTTAAATGGAGCAGGCGGCCTCAGCAGGTTCCTCATCAAAGTGCTCCAGCTCGAAATCATCATGAAGGCACATGGATGCAACCGCTTCAAAGAACTCAGCCATTGAGGGTTGAAGTGCTGCAAATGGTGTTTAAACCACATTTCACTACACTAGTCGAGACAAATTGCGAAAATTGCAATAATATTGCAATCACTCTTACTAAAAATTGCAATAAAAGTGCAATAATTGTCAGAGTAAATTGCAAGATAAATTGTAATAATTGTAACTTTTTACAAGACATATTACAAGAATTGTAATATTTCGTAGAATAAAATTGCAATAACGTAACAATATTTCTTCGGAAAATTGCAATAAAAGTGCCATAATTGCAAGAGGTTTTCCAAGCCAAATTGTAAGAATCGTAATTATGGCATTATTGCATGTATCACATCATTTTAATGCTCGTTACTTTCTGAAGGATGCTTGTGCAGTTGTGTATAAAGAATTGTTAGATTTTTGTTTCGAAACTATAACATACAAAAATGTATGTAAAAATTTGTGCACTCGTCCATTTCAGCCTGAATAGCAGGTAGGTACTGAATGTTTAAAAAATTGCAAGCAAAGTTAGAATAATTAAGAAAGACAGAACAGTGCCGCTAAGATTTCGTAACTGCACACACACACGTATAGATGGCATTTGTCACCCCAGATTAAACTAGAGTGCAATACAGTTTACTGTGCGCATTTCAATAGTGACGTAGAAATGTTGTAACAAAAAGATGGAAATTCAAAGGCCACTTGCCGTCATTGGGACTGCTTTATGAACAAAAAAGTAAACAAAAAATTCATTGGGAGTGTTGGGTATTGATTGGGAGCGTGAGACAGCACTTTTATGGCGTGGAAAGTGAAACCCGTGCAGCCTTCAATGCGCAGGAGTTGAGTCGGACAGCAAAATTGTAGTCGTCATACATGCACATGTGCAAACTCCCGAACAATGAAGCGCTGCCTTGTGAGCCTATTTGGGACTTTTGTTATTAAAGTTCACATTTTCTATTACAGAAATAGCAAAATACCTAGAAAAGAAAAGAAAATTTCTAGCGAATAGTTGATGAAAATTTGATTGCATTAAGAAATTCGAATAACAGACAAGACAAACATTATTAATACAAAGATGAGACAGAAAGTAGTTGGAAAAAGCAGCATAAAAACAAGGTCTAGCCATCACACTAAATGGACTACTACAATCGTACTTGTACCTAATCATGCAATTATACTTAAGTACTGGATTCCGTGAGACAGCTGAACGAACGTAAATGTATGGATTATGCAAACAACTCTTGAAAGTCCACTCACTGATGATGCGCTAAGGATCATGAGTTTAGTTTTTGTCCTTACAGATGTCCCTCAGAAATTGGTTAACACTGGCCTCAACAGATGGCCATGAACAACCTGGAAATTTGGCACACACAGCGTTATACACATCGTCGTATTCTTCCTTAGAGAAACGCCTACGATCAGTCTTCCGCTTGCTCGACAGTAAGCGGCCCTTGAGGTCATCCATTCCATGAGCGATGGTGACAAACTTTCTAGCGAAGGAGTTTGGATCATGCCTGTTGATGTCCTGCAAGTCAATGATCTGGCCATTGTGGCACGTGTACTCAGCAAGATCGGACGCGTGCACAGTTTTCTGCTCTTTGGCAGCGACCAATTCGGCCAACAGACGATTGGTTCTCTTCTGTTCCTTGAGCAGCTGCTTCATCACTTCGAGAAGAGCATCACTCCTAGGCTCTTTGCGTGTTGTTGATGGACCCGCGGGACCCCTGGGTGTCTCCAGATCCACAGTGGATACGCCACTTGCCTGCGGAGATGCAGCTTCATTCTGTTCAGCAGATTGAAGTGCAGCCAGCTTGGCTCTCTCTCGAACCATCGGATCAGAAGACGCAAGTCTTGGGCGCTTGTCCACCACGTAATTGCGATTTTGGTTGGAAGGTCTTTTGCGGCCATCATGCACAAAGGAGACCACGGAATCATCGTCGGAGCTTGAGTCAGCATCATTGCCACCAGCATCGTTCACTCCAGCGGTCGAAAAGGCAGACAACCCAATCTTCATGACACTGTCAGTATCAACGAAGTCCATTTCTTCCAGTGCAGCATCAAGCACCTTAGAGGCCTTGAGGAGATGCGGCAGTGAACCTCTGACCAGAAGAAAGGCTTTCTCCATCCTAGGCCCATTTCGGATTTTCACTTCCTGGCCCTTCTTCATGCTGGCCTTAACATCTGGACTGGAGGAATTGACTGAAGGGCAGTCGAGTTGTAAGCAAAGACTTCGGAGTACACTCCGCTCCCACTGTACCAAAACAGAAAGAAGTCATTAGTTGGCTCACATTGAAGGCGAGCGACAGGTCTTCGTGAACGCTGCTGCACCTCTGCCATCGGCTGGAAGGTACCAGTTATATGTCCAATTTAGAGTTTTAAGAGGCAGCAAATGGGAAAGGGATACGACTATTAACTGGCGCTATTGGTTCTCAGAAACAGTCCCTCTTAGTCCCTGATGTTAAAATAGCTAACAATTACATGCATCGTCAGTGAGCAATGCCAACCTTCTCATAAAGTTAGCATTCATAACTTAAGAGTGTTCAAAAATGGATGACAGGGGTGTTAAAAACATATATGTAGTAGAGCGGAAGGTACAAGACATCACTAGACAACAAAAATTGAGCGGAATTGCATATGAATTACAATCGGACACACGAAAATTTCGCAATTCTTGCACGCGAATTGTAATCTAATTGCATTCGAATTGTAACCCCTAGTGTCATTTATGTTGCGGGAATGTTGTAGAAATGTTGACGCGCAACAAGTGGTAAACGTTGCTAGAAGCGACCGTTTGTCGCGCAAAACAACGTTGCAGAATGGTTGACGCATCAACATTGCAAAATCAACATACATCAACATCTGTGCAACATGTAGTCGTCGTGTCTACTATTAGTAGTATCTAATGTATGTGTATTATTCTATATACTACATATATTTCGTATCACTTTCATTCTATAATATACGACGACTCTACTATTACACTTGCTTATGTCTTTCTTTCGCATGCCATGCATTAATTTTGGATTGTTGTTAAGGAACTTCTACCGGTAGTAACACTGACTACATAGTAAAAAATCTGTAGCTTGCACACAGGTTCAAAAATCGAGACTCCTACATCTTGAAATAATACGAAAATACGGCCATGACTTAGCATTTGCTAAAAAGAATAAGTAAAATAGCAAAAAACGTTTCGATTTAAAGGTCTGCGAAGATTAGCTAATGAGCACCATTAATTTTTTTTGTTTTATCGTAAACACATCAGATCAGACGGTTACCATTAGTAGGTCAAGAAAGCAATAAAAATATTTACTACATTAGATGCGCATGATGTGTATCTTTGTGTGTGACTGCAAGCTGCAACCTGCAGTGTTTCTTTTAATGAATAAAAAAGTTAGCAGGAAAATAAGAGATTCGCAAAACTATTATTAATGGCAACTGCTATTTGCATGCTGGCAAAACAGACATGTCGTTCAGAAAAGATGCAAAGATAACTAGAGATCTGATGGCGATGATTAAAAACAGCTATAGCCTCCAAAGAGATTCACCTAACCTAGAGCGAGTCTATACTGATCTTTGTTCTTAGAACTTAGAACAACTAGTTTTATTAAGCCACCAATCCCGTGAAGTCTGAACTCCTATTTACTCAAAGTTGAGTAAGTGTACAACCGTCAACGTTGATGACTTCAAATCGTTGGCCGCCATTGTCATTATCTTCGCTGCTGTCGTGAGCGCCCTCGTCGTCAGAACTGCTGTCGCTCTCGCCACTTGCATCGCCGTCAGTGTTCATGTCTGCGCCGTCACCTCCGCTTTGCCGAGTGCTCCTTGGGCCTGCAGCCGAGTTCCGAAGTTCTCCAGTCGGACGCTGTGCGGACTGCTGTGAGCACCTTTTTCGGCGGAACCGAGTGCCTGAGTGGCGCAGATGTTCGCCCACCGCGGATTCAATGGCCTCGCCTTTGGCGTCTTTGTGAACACTCCACACGACGTCTAAAAGTAGGTAAATACTGCCCATTAGTTTTGCTTACCCAAAGTAGATTAGTATCTAGATATGGACGTACAGAATTGATATATATTTAACTAAGCAGCTTAAATACACATTTTATCATAGAAGAGACAAAATCCTAAGCACCATTATGTTGCTTACTTTTGATAAAAGGCAGCAGGCCAGTTGACTCAAAGCAATACTTGGAAACGCCAGAACGCTTGGCACCACGGAGACTGAACTGATGAGCAAGCTTGTCATCCATGATGTGGTATAAGATATTAGCGACGGACTTCATTAGAGTTTTGCTGGTACACTAAGCAGCAAAAATTGTGCCGAATTAAGAGAGAATTGCAATTGCTAACACGAAGATTGCGCAATTCTTGTGTTTTTCTTGCAGTCAAAATGTAATTAAATTGCAGTTTTTTCAGCTTTGGATTGCAATCCACCTGCAATTAATGCAACTTAATTTTTGCTCACTTGAATTGCAACAGGATTGTAAGAAATGTAGGATATAATTGTAAGCAAATTGCAGTCCATTGAAGCAAATTGCGCATCAATTGAATTTATTGTGTGCTTCTTAAATGCATTACTTGCTACTTGCAGTAGCATAATTATACTGATGCAATAGCTATATGCCTGACGGCTCTAATGCGGATAATTTACGATAATTTTTGTGCTTCAGATGATTTGAGACTATTTGAGGAGTTTAAAACAACACAAAAAGAAGTAAACAACACTAGAACAACGGTAAGATCCTTTTAACTTTTTGCACACGAATAATAATAGTAGTTAATTAATTGTATAGCAAATGTTTGTTGGCTTTATGAAAATAAGTAAATTACCACACTGAGAGTATTAAAATGATAGAAAAAATTAACTTCATAGGCATAAAACTTGTAGCTGCAAAATGCATTGTAGTGCAGAGTGACTTATAAAAAGCAATTGTTTACCGACTGAATAATGAATGAAACATGAATGACTTACAAAATTAAAAATAAGCATTGGAAGTATTAAAATGACAAAAAATTATTTCGTTGGCGCGAAACTTATAGCTGCGTTTCATTGTAGCAGTCACTTAGAAATTCATTGCAGCAGTCACCACTTAGAAATTCATTGCAGCAGAGTCACTTCAAAACCAACTGTTAACCGACTGAATAATGAATGAAACATGGATGAAACATACAAATTAAATAAACACTGGGTGTATTAAAACGATTAAAAACCCAATTACTTGGTAGAAAACTTGCAACTGCGAAAATAAAAAATAAACATTAGGAGTAACAAAAAATGCAAGCAATTCGCTTCATTGACAGAAAACTTCTATTGTTATTTATACTCGGACCCTTTATCGACTAGCAAAATGAATTAAGCCGGCAAATTGATTTCTCACAATTATAAATTTTCAATTAGATGCCACTTTTTTCCCAAGAGCATTTCGCTAGTTCTGCTTCAGTAGGCTAGTTCGACTAGTGATACGGCTAATTTGCGTAGATTTTTAGTTAGTGATTAGTGAATCAAGTCACGTGAGCTGCGCTTCTTTGACTTGGCAGCCAAATCCCGAAAGAATTGATTCAACGAAGCGCGAACGACTTTCCAGCTGTAGTCGCCGAAC
The DNA here is from genome assembly GCA_950097015.1 of Macrostomum hystrix. Classification (NCBI taxonomy): domain Eukaryota; kingdom Metazoa; phylum Platyhelminthes; family Macrostomidae; genus Macrostomum; species Macrostomum hystrix. Next base: position 29,254,196 of record CATNEN010000038.1, read on the forward strand.
CAGGAGTCCAAACAGTCCTTGAGCTCGTTGACCATGTCACTGGTCATTGCAGTGCGATCAGACTTGCCCTTAGGTTCAATGATCGAAGAGCAGCAAAACTCTTCTCCAAACATTCGGAGGACTAACTGTCTGGCAAAAATGGTGGGCACACTGGCCAGCTGCGAAAGTCGGAAGCTTCGTCCATCCGATCCCTGGATCGTACGATCCTCACGATTTTCCTTTTCACGTGGAGCAAGAAGTTCGCGAAGCATTTTTACCTCCTCGTCCTGCTTATTTTCAATCCGCTTTAGCAGTCTGGTCTGAAGGCGTAGCTCCAAGAGTATTAGTTGGCTGCTATTAACCTTGATGCCGTCGGAGCCCGAACTTGATGTTGCCGCACTGCTCCCTCTTAGGGCCTCTGAAGATAGATGCTGGCTCGCATTGCCTCCTCTTGGAGGCCCTGAAGATGGATGCTGGCTCGCATTGCCTCCTCTTGGAGGCCCTGGAGATGGATGCTGGCTCGCATTGCCTCCTCTTGGAGGCCCTGGAGATGGATGCTGGCTCGCATTGCCTCCTCTTGGAGGCCCTGGAGATGGATGCTGGCTCGCATTGCCTCCTCTTGGAGGCCCTGGAGATGGATGCTGGTTCGCACTGCTCGATTCCTGATTCCTGAATTGCACTTGCCCTGGTCTGACATCTTGGATTCTACGGGCTTGGTCTGAGCATTGGCTGCTGGGTAAGTACGCCCGCTCCAAGTTTTTCTCCCTCCGGCGCTCAGCTGACACTCGAAATTGTTCACTCCTTGAGCTATGACCCATGGATGCATCTTGATTCAAGGTCAAGGGACTGGATTGTGGCTCATAGTCTTCATCGTTGTCATCGTCAAGCTCTTCATCATCAGAGGAAGATTGAAAACTAGGAGCGTTAGAATCGGCAAGCTCTTTCAAGACGTCATCAGTTGTGTAGCCAGCAGCAGCCCATACCTCGACTTTGGACTGCATGGCTTCGACTTCCGAGTAGCCTCCTAACTTCAGAATCACTGACTCGTGAGGACCATCATGATCGCGCACTGTAATAGTCTGTAAATCACGGAGCTTTGATTTCTCTTGAGGTGTCATGTGGGAAAAGCATGGTGAGTTTATGTAGAGCGGCTCGCTGTAAGAGTTTGACTTTCGGTACCACACCATCAAGTGGTCGAATGAGAGAGAGGTCCCAAACCGACTAGCAGAAGGTCTAACAGAACGGCGAGTACGATCTGAGCTCATGGTGATCTGAAAATTGTAGAAAAGTAACTAAGCTTACCTTGTTAAAGAAATGATTTCATTAATTATTTTAAACTATAATTGCTTAAATTGCCAATGTTCAAAGCGTCCGAGTAAAAATTTCTGCCTGTTGCTGACAGGGAGCTGCGAAGACCATGAGTTAGCGAAGCGGCTGAAGAGTAGACAATATAAATTAGAGCCATAGACCTGCTAGTGTTAATCAAATATACCAGACAGTATTAAAAGCAGAAAAGGGACCCTTCGCCCTTGCTGTCAAAATAAAAAATAGAACGAAAAGAGAGACTACACACTCGATAAGGCGAAACTATCCATACTCAGGAACTACACTGTCGACTGAAAAAAGCAAAACAGCATCATCATTTTGTAGATTATGGTAAACAACGCAAGCATACAAAATGTCTGAAGCTCTAAAGCTGCAAATGCGCCCAGTTGGTCTTCCGAAGAAAAACATTTGACGGACAAAAAATGAAACTGCATTTGAAACAGAATCATCAGGACTGTGTAATGCAAAAAACTGGTCCATCACACGCTCGTACATCAGAACTCGAGCCCGAATTTGAGTACCAGCGATAAACGAAACGACTTTTCCAAAAGAGCCATTCGAAAAATAATAAAAGCTCGATTCAACAGAGGAATGGCGATCGGCGAAAATGCGTCTTGAACCGATGGAAATACAATTTGTGGAGTGAAAAACAACTTCTTTTTCGTCATTACATGAATTAAAACCCAGGGTTCGAAGAACTTTTTGCTTATTTGGAAAGTCAGCGCGCTCGAGGCAAAACAATGCAGCCTTAATAAGCAAAAAATTTTTCACAGGTTTGGTTCAAATAGGACTGCGTGCCGCGACAAAACTTTTTTAAAGTTACAAATTTATTCTCGAAAGAGAACATTGAGTACCGAGCCATTGGTCCGAACTTTTTAACCTGTGGAGGAACGTGAAGTAACAAATGAAAATTTAAACTGTAAATATTCTCACCCAAGATACCACCAATTCGAGTAATAAAAAGCTGTATGACAGACATTAGCATCTCCGAATACTCAGAGGCCTCAACAGAGTTAGATGCACGGCAAATTAAACAGAATAGCAAAATGGCATCGGCGAGCTGATGATTTCCCTATTGACTAAGAAGCAAAAAAGAGCAGGAAAAAAATGAATGGCTATAAACTTAAAGTCTCTTGCCTTCCAACAAGCGCGCTCAGAAACAGACAATGGCTTTGACAAGTAGTTTGGAAGCCTGGAATTACAGAGCTGCACATTAATAAGACGGTAACTTCTACCAAGATAGTATTGCTTTTTCTGCCAGTGCTGAGAATCAAAAAGGTATTTCAGAAGTGTTGCCGTACAATTTTCGTATAACAGATGGAGAGAGTCCAATAGTACACAGTCTGGAATTTTCGCATAATCGTGAAGTACAGACTTCCCTTTCACGCCAAAAAGAGATTTACAGTCCGAACGAATAACAACATTTACTCGGCGATCAAACTTCGAAGCACTTACGTGCTCACCTAAGCTAGGAAATTTTCTGGCATGGCCCCGACCAACTTTTACAACTTCGCCTGGAGCATCGCAAAAAAGGCAGCCGAATTCGCCATTAAATTGAGTGTGTTCTAAAATGCTAGCCATAGCAGGCAGATCAAACACAAGAGAAAAAATTTCCAACTGAACAGGGATTAATTCCCCATTGATACAAAAAGTGTGTGTTCGAAAAAACCTACTTCAGCAAGGTAGGAATCCAGAAATAGAGACCAATTTGGGAGATTCAAAATTTGGGCATGGACAGGCCAGATCGTCTGAGCTGTGAAGGAAAAAAATTTGGCACCGTCAGTTGACAAATGAAGATACAGTTTCAAGGGTCGAGTGCTTAAGTCGAGGTCTTTAAGAACATCAGACTTAATTAGGTCACTATTCGCATATGAAATAATGGTTTGCAGATGTTGCTCAAGAACAAAATTCAATTGAAAAAATAAGTTCAGCTTGGCTATTTTGATGGTCGGTAAATCGCAACATTTTCTAAGAGGAGTAGGCTTGTGACACTGTGAATTTGAGCAGACTTCTATGCACGAAAAAAACCTTCTGACAGGAAAAACGCGTCGAACTGAGGTCTTGATTCGCGAAATCGTAAGAGGAATAGTAACGATGTTCAAAAGCGTCAGAAGCTGAAGAATCGTACCAAGTGTGGACTCAGGCACACCATGGGTCATAGAAACAAAAAGTATTGCCATTGTAACAACTTCCTTGCATGAAGCAAGGTCAACACATGAAAAATAGTCAATTACAGAGCCCGAATTTTGACCAGATTGCATCATATTACTAAAACAAGATGCAGAATTACTAGTTTCATTAAAACATGGGCTTCCTGCAGGAGGTGCCACCAACAGACCAGTGTCTTGGTTGGTTGGGTCAACAGCAGCCTCTTGTGGAATACATGCTCCAGCTCCAGCAGCAGCAGCAGACATAGACAGATTTGAATCGAAGTCATCCAAAACAATAAATGATGAAATTGCATCCAAGTAGTCATCATGTTCATCATTGTCAGTGGTCTCATCAGACATAGTTTTTAGTAGGACAAAGCTGAAATGTTTGAGTAATTAATTGAATATTCATACTTTGAAAATTCCAATGTAAACAGAAAGACATTTGCAAATTACATTGTTCAAGTAGCTAACTTTAAAACTTTAATAACTAACTTTAACTTAAAAAATAGAAGTTTAGCTTTAACTAAAATATACTTATAGAAAAGATTTAAGATTTATATAATATAGAATATAATTTCTTTAAACTTAGTGATTGCAAAAGGTAGTTATTTGATTGCCTAGTCTCTGAAAAGTTTATATGCTAAATAAAAAATGTTATATCTATTGGCAAAGGCAAACAATAAAACATGCTTCTAATTTAGAATATGAACTCTCTAAATAAATTCTAGGCTAGGCAATCACAGAACTGCATCTATATATATTATGATCATTGAAAGTGACAACTAAGGATTTGCTTCTAGTATAAATAAATATATATATATATATTAGTCAGCCAGATTGAAAAGTTGTAACCTTTTGCACCAGTGAGCAACTTCTTCTAGATCTCACTTCAATGACAACTCATATACCATGCCATGAGACTTATTATATAATCATCATACTGAGGAGTATGGCTACCCCACCTATACTCTTGCCCTTAAACCACCACTAAGTCAGATAGAGAAGGTAGCTAGCAGAGTTAAGTGTCCCCTGACAGTCCATAGCAATCATTGATCTGCCCTGGCAATTGTGCCATAGAGATGGCTATGCTGACCTCAACTTATGAGCACCATACTACCTGCCTCCCTATTGGAATAAGTTGCAAAAACCTATGGACACATCTCATAGACAGCATTCGAAGACTTTACCTATATTCTTAGTATGACAACTGTTCAATATGGCTAAATATATATACACCATGTCCAAAAAACAAAACTCTAGAGCAAAAAGGTATATTGCAATCAAATATATAGGCCCATAAATAAAAGTTATAACATTATAGCAATAAGGCAACATGCAGTTCTATGAAGTGTCTACCATATTCTATGCACTTTTTGAAGTCTATATAAGAAGTACCTATAAACTGCTTGCAAAGTGCTACAGAAGTCCAAAAGTACACTGATGAATGTTCATTGCCTTCTTTGTCTACCAAACCTCTAAGTTAAGTCTCTTATCCAAACATATATTTAGCTAATTAGGCACTATATTTTAGGACTCCTCACTTACTACCTCCTTATAAATGATCCAACTTTACCCTGGCTCCACTCTATCTCATGATATTTTCATGGCAACAATATTTTTTTAGACATGATATATATTAAAAAGTAACTATATATTAGTATTTCGCTATCATGGACAATTACAATTATAGCAAATGACAAGAGTGACACTTTTGTAGCCATATGTTTATTATGGTTATAGTTATGGCAATATTGTATACTTATTGCATTGATAAAAACACTTGTCCCAACTTCTAACAAAGTAAATTCAATCCAAAAGAAGAGAGTAGGCCCTAATTGAGACGACATACGCTGTCGAAACAAAGGCAAGAGCCAAGAATATAGAGCAGCGGCTAATTCAAAATGTTTACTGCTTTTGAACTTCAGCTTTTGGAGTGGTCTATTGCTTAATCAAAGCTGTTAAAACAAACTTTGCGTATAAAGCGAAATCAACAAATTCAACTGAATCATCAGAAGCAAATCCTTTGAATTATATTATTTTAAATCTGAATTTCTCTAGCAAATGTATTCAAGAGTTTAGGTGGTAATGTACATTTCACGTCAATGCACTTTTTCTCGTTTCGAACATCAGTGAAGTCAAGAAAAGCTATTTTACTTATCTAGCATTCTGACTAAAGTGATGTCATTTTATGTAAGTTTGCAGTGATCTAGAGCCTGCAGACACTCCTTTAAACCGTATGACAAAACATTGCAGAAATTGCAATTCTGATTAAGTGAACGAAACAAAATTGAAATTAAATTGAGCAAGAAAAGTGAAGGAATTGCACTTTTTAAAAGAAAATTGCACTTTCTGCACCTTCTGCAATATTCTTGCAATTTTGCACAATTTTTAGCCAATTTGCTCGCTTAGTGTAAGCCGCTTGAAGAACAGAAACTGAAATGTGTGGAATGAATTCGAATGGTAGACTAGAAATTGAATTAATAAACTACAAGACATTACACATTAATAGTCATGTCTTGTAATGTGTTATATTCTCTCATAAAATACATGCGGCAGTTAAGCGGCATCCAGTCGCTTTTGTAAATCGTGCAATGATAAAAATCATACAAAATACTAGCACTCACTGCATCATTTAAGCAGCCTCGATCACTTGTTAGTCGTGTGGCCCACTCAGTCAGTTTATCGACTTCGGTAAATGGCAGATCTTGAAGTATAGGCCTGTCGGTTGGCTGTTGGCCGTGCTGGGCATTGCTGGAGTTTGCACCTGTACTACGAGACGAAGAGTTCTGCAGAGCAAGAAACTGCAGGTGAAAGTCTTTCACCTCTGTAGCCAGGCCACAAATCGCACCATGCATCGCGCGCTGGGTTGCTAAAATGAAGAAAATTATCGAGAAGATGTATCAGCCAGTCAGGGATAATAGTCAGTTAGTGACTCAAATAGATTATTCTCTATACAAACCAGATGAACCTCCGAAACGTTAAGTACAAATTAAAAAGTGTAAATCGCAGCAAAACTCAGAATCATGCGGAGCTGAATGTTTAATAGTGCATTACGCCATTTTAATTTAAATCGTAACTTTACTTAATTCTGGAAATGAAGAGCTCGGATTAGAACTTCTAAATTTTCTTATATCAGCGCCTCAGTAGCGAAAGAAATTTTTTTAGCTGGCTTACTTTCAATCCGCCGCACGGCTGTCACTAGAAAGTCCAATATGTCTGCACGGCTCGCGTCGTAAACGCCAATCGCAGAGGCCGCGGCAGCTGCAGCAGAAGCAGGATGGTGCTGGATTCCATGCCCCATCGGAGAGGCCGCGGCAGCTGCAGCAGAAGCAGGATGGTGCTGGATTCCATGCCCCATCGGAGAGGCCGCGGCAGATGCAGCAGAAGCAGGATGGTGCTGGATTCCATGCCCCATCGGAGAGGCCGCGGCAGCTGCAGCAGAAGCAGGATGGTGCTGGATTCCATGCCCCATCGGAGAGGCCGCGGCAGATGCAGCAGAAGCAGGATGGTGCTGGATTCCATGCCCCATCGGAGAGGCCGCGGCAGCTGCAGCAGAAGCAGGATGGTGCTGGATTCCATGCCCCATCGGAGAGGCCGCGGCAGATGCAGCAGAAGCAGGATGGTGCTGGATTCCATGCCCCATCGGAGAGGCCGCGGCAGCTGCAGCAGAAGCAGGATGGTGCTGGATTCCATGCCCCATCGGAGAGGCCGCGGCAGATGCAGCAGAAGCAGGATGGTGCTGGATTCCATGCCCCATCGGAGAGGCCGCGGCAGCTGCAGCAGAAGCAGGATGGTGCTGGATTCCATGCCCCATCGGAGAGGCCGCGGCAGATGCAGCAGAAGCAGGATGGTGCTGGATTCCATGCCCCATCGGAGAGGCCGCGGCAGCTGCAGCTAAATTGGTGCTGGTGCTGAAGCTGCCACAAGAAGACTGTGAAAACGGGCTCAGACTCGATGTAGTAGCATGAACTGCGCTTGCCAAGATGGCTTCATGTTGGATGGAAGCCAAATTCGAACTGCTGCTTATTGTCAAAGGTGGCCTCGTGCCATCAGGTTGAAACTTTGGTGGCGCTGACGACTGTCCAGCACTCCGGCTGTTACCCAGTGTAGAGGATTTGCTCTTTGTCGTTCTCTTTCGGCCGGTTTTTCGAGTCTCAATGTCGAAATTCTCATTGTAATAGTGGTCGACAAATTGAATTCTTCGTGGAGCATCTATATCAGTAGAATCAACTTCTTCCCGACTCTCGTACCGCTTCCGCAGGTTGACAGCAGCGGGAAATTGATCTGCATGAAGGGGAATAGACACATGTACATGTACACTATATAAAATTACATCCTTTATTATTAGCTATGAAAATTCGCTTTCACGTGGGACTTAGTCATCCCACATCTAATTAAACAAGAAAAAATATCAACCCCCCGATGTAGATAATAGGAGCCACATTGAAGTACTTTTTTCTAATGTATACAAGAAAATAGTACAATAATTGCACTTAAGACTGGCTTCATATGTAATCATAGGCATATCATATATAATCTACCTATTTGAAAATAATTCTGCATTAGCACATAAACTCACCTCTCGATCCAATGATGTCGACTTTGTAAGGCAACCAACTATCGTCTGGGACTGACTTCGACTGGTTTGTCAAGCAAGCCTTGAACTTTTTCAGGGGAGGGCACAAGACGCTGTCGCTGCCCTGAAGCCAGGAACGACGAACGATTTCAATTTCTTCAGTTTCATTGAAGCGAACAACAACAAATGCATTCAGGTCGTTTAGACTCATTCATAGACTTGGCCCGAATATGCTGAAATAAAAGTTGGAGGGAAACAAAGCAAAGTTAGAAAAGCTATCGGATCGGAACACATTTTCCTTTATTATTTTATAGTACTATGGGTGAAAACGCAACGCATATATTTCAGAAGCCTACCTTCACTAAAAATCTGTTAACAAACAGCAAAACCATTTTGCGAAGCAAAGAAAACCATCTAAAAAGGGACTGTCATATATTTCGCATGTCTATGCCTAATCATGTCTAGGTCTATATGCGATTGTTGGAAAGAATTTAATATGAAAGCATGAAATTAGTGACAGCGTGAAATGATAGTATGTTCTTCCCACAAACATTTATATTTTCTAATATTACCTGCTTACTCAGTGGGAGTGGCTAAAAATGAAACCAACATTTGCTGAATGAGAAAGCAGCTAGCTAGAAGAAGTCAGACAGAGAGTTCATTCAGTTGCTTCCAAACATTTGCAGAGAAATGCTTGATGTGCGTAGAAGCTACGCACAGTCGACCAATGTATGTAAAATAGGGAGAATGCAGGAACGATTTTTGAGACTTACAAGCATCGCTTTACCATAGAAATCAGTCCATCGTACAGTTACGAGTGAGTTGCTTAAAGTATTGACAACGGAAATGTGCAGAGACATTGAGTCGAAAGTTTCGTCGTAGAGGGCGGTTTGCTGAATAAATTTCTTGCCAACGAAAATACAACCGACATGAGTAGAAATTATATGAGTGACTACAACTGCAAATCCATCTCGAGTTAAAATATAGCAGTCTGGATTAGCAACAGATATATACGTTCCACGCAATACAAGACTAACTTTACGGTAAATACCAAATGTCTGAACTCCTTGCAATGAGAAGTCTACATTCGAAGATGCAATTGGACCGGAATATTCAAAAGGCGACTGAATAGAACACATGTGCTTAGGAAAAAAACCGAGAGTCACATCTCTCTCCAGAATTCGCTTCACAGTCTGCTCGAGAGCAAAACGTGGACTGCGAACAAACTGGGTAATAAAGCGGATAAAATTTTCGCCCCAACAGCAACTAAAACTATCCAACGGACCACGTCGACGAACTTCTGAAGGAATATGAATTATTGAATGCACAGTGTACACGATAAACTCGTCACCCCAAATAATTGCACATTCATTAACAATGTGCTTTGCCAAATCTTCGGCATAAGAGCAGTACGTTTGACAAACCAAAGGATGCGCTTCCTCCGCTTCATCCGCTTCCTTGATGTAGCTCATTCTTACTCCGTCCTTTCCCGGGGCTGAGTCTTTCACTTCTTTCATTGCTTGCTTAATTTCTTCCGCCGTTGGCATCTTGTTCAGCTTGCTGTTTTCTTCCTTTGCTTTCCGTGTTCCACTGATGTCCTCCATTTCATTTACAATTCTGATGATGTCTTCAGGTGCTCCTTCATATCTCTCCTCCGATACTTTGGCAAAATGTTCTCTGAATTCCTCCGTTGTGATTGTGGTTCCGGTGTGTGGTCGGCTCGTTCGTTGTCCTAATCTTCTCAGAGCCTGGTACATCATTCTGAGGTCTCCTTTTTCACTCGCTTCTTTGCTCTCTGTGATGATGCTTTCCCACCATGCTTCTTCAATTTCCTTCAGTCTCCTCTTCATCTCCTTGCGTTCTTCCTTCAGATTTTCTTTGATGGTTTTTGCCTCACGTTCCAGGGCCCTTCTTGCTCTGATGTTCTCCTCTCTGCTGATTCTTTCCGAGATTTTGTTTCTTTCCTCGATCCGTTGGTTGATTCGTTGATGATGTATCCTCATTTCTTCTTCGTGTCCTATCATCCAAGGGCTTTTTGTCGTTGCTTTCTTCGTTCCACAGGTCTCTGTCGCGGCTTCTATCAAGATGTTCGATGTAGCCTGCCATGTTTCGTCTTGTTCCAGGTCTTTTTTCTTATTTTGTAGGTTTTGTACTTTTTCTTTTGTGTTTTCGCGATATATCCGTTTTATCTCCTCGTTCCTCAGGTTTTCCCAAGCGATTTGGGGTGGTCTGTTCTCTTTTCTGTTCCTCCATTTCTTCTTCGGTGACTTCAATGTCAGTGTGATGGGTTTGTGGTCCGAGAGTACCAGCTCGTTTGTCGTTCGAATTCTCCTCACTAGTCTGTGTCTGTCACATTTCCTCATCATAAAACCGTCCAACTCGTACCAGCTTCCTGTGATCCTGTTGATCCACGTGCCTCTCTTTTTGTGTGGTGAGAAACTGTTTACGAGTTGGAGTTCGTGCGCGATGCACCATTCGATGAGATCTTCTCCTGCCGCGTTTGTCCTGGTCTCTAATCCGTGCATGCCTGTGGCTGCGGTTCCAGTTTGCCTTCCGATGTGGGCGTTGTGGTCTCCGCCGATGATTAGCGTGTGGTCTTTAGGACAGTTTGCCATTTCTCTCTCCAGCTCCTCTCTGTACATTTCTCTCTGTGCAGGGCCGTAGTCCCATAGTGGCTGGTATACCGAGATCAAGAAGTAGTTTCTCAGTTTGATTGTTGTGACTCTCTCTCCGAGAGACATCCTCTGTTTGCCTTCTATCCATGCCTGTAGTGCTCTTCCTCTCAGGATGATGCCCGATCGCTTCGAGTGGATCATGACTGTTTGCTTGCTTCCTTCGCCAAGCCAGATGACTCCAACTTCCTCCGCTCTGACTTCCGAGACTAGGACTATCTCCCAGCCTTTCTCCTCGATGTAACCACATGTTCTTCTCAGTCGGTTTCTGTTGCACTCTCTCGTCGATATTCCTTGTAGGTTCCAGGTTGTAATGTTAATTTGGTTGTCGTCTTTTTTTGTTCTTTTTGTTCTTGTTTCCTTTCATTCGTCTTGACTGTCGGTCTTTTCTCCTTCCTTCTTGCGTATCGTCTCTCACATCTCTGTCTCTTCGCATCCTGGCTTCTTCCGTTTCTTCTAGCTCTTCTTGTTTTTGCCTTCCTGGTCCTATCTGGTGAGGCTCCTTCTGATGTTCCCTCTTCTTCAGTTGTCGGACCCGGGTTCGGATGGATGGTCTCTAACTGTCTTCTAATTTCTTCCTTGACTTGTCTTTTGGTTCGTCTGAACTGCTTTGTCAGCTTCCCTCGCGCGATCTGTTCGATCCTCGCCCTGTTCGGGCCATCGGAGGCCCTCGCCTGTTGCTTGTTTTTAGAGTTGCTCGGGTCGGCTAGTCCCGAGCCGCTCTGTTGTCCGGGGGGAGGTGACGGGTGCGGTCCGGACGGGTCGCACCCCGTTCCTATTCCCCCGGCCTTGTGGCTCCTCTTTGCCGCACAGACTTGGGTGTTTCCACCTCGGACGTGCGTTCCCACTTGCACCTCGGGGAGGTCGTGAGCCACGAGCAAGCGTCTCTGGCATCTTCATATTCTTCGTGATCATCGTCTTCGTCTGAGGGCTCAATTTCTCTAGTCAGAGAAGTCTGACAGCTCTGATGCACGAGGCTTGGGCTGCATTGAGACTGATGTTCTGACATTTCTCTTGAAATAACTGACTGGTTTCGGTTCACTGTAATGGCAGGAGGCTCAGCTTCTACCTGTAGTTCTTCCTTCTGAACCTTTTCTTCATTGGACTTTTCCGGCGGTCGTCTGGATAGGCTGTCTGCATTTCCATGCTTCGCTCCACTTCTATGCTCAATATCATATTTGAATTCGCTCAATCTCTCAATCCATCTTCCTAGGATTCCTTGCGCCTCGGTCTGTCTCAGCAACCATAAGATTGCCTTATGATCTGTGCGAGCCAGGAACCGTTTGCCTATCAGGTAGAACTTGAAATGCTTCATCCCGTCTACTAGTGCAAGTAATTCCTTCCTTGTAATCGGGTATCTCTTTTCAGACTCCTTCATTGCCCTGCTAAAATATGCTATGGGCCTTTCAACTCCATCAGATTGAATCTGACCTAGGCAGGCGCCGATTCTTCCATCGCTAGCATCTGTATCAAGTACCATTCTTACATTTTCATCATCCGTGAACTCAGGATATGCCAGTACTTCAGTGGAAGTCATCTTCCTTTTGAGTAGCTCAAAAGCTTCATCATGTTTTTTTTAGTCCACTTCTTAAAGTTCTGGATTCCTTTCTTGGTTAACTGGAATAGCGGATGCGCTGCTTCGGCATAGTTCTGGACAAATCTACAATAGTAGTTACATAGTCCGAGGAAGCTTCTTAACTCCTTGACATCCTGTGGTGTTGGCCAAGTCTGGATTGCCTCTATTTTGGCAGGATCTGTACTTATTCCTTCTCTTCCAACAACAAGACCTAGATATTTCAATTCCTTTTGAAACAGATTACACTTCTTAGGTCTCAGCTTCAGTCCAGCAGTTGATAGTCTTTGAAACACTTCTCGTAGGTGGCTCATATGATCTTCAAATTCCTTTGAATACGTAACAATTTCATCAATGTAGGACATAGCGTACTTGTGCTGGATACCCATTAACACTAGGTTCATCAGTCTCTGGAATGTTCCTGGGGCATTTGATAAGCCCTGAGCCATCACTTGGTATTCAAACTGTCCTCGAGTCAAGGTGGAGAACGCCGTCATGAACTTATGCTCCTCCTTGATGGGTACCTGCCAGTAACCGGAATTCAAGTCTAGGCTACTGAAGTAGTTGCTTCCAGTCAGATGCGAGAAAGTCTCTTGTATATTCGGCAATGGGTATGGATAATAGTTGACACGAGAATTCAACACTCGAAAGTCACTAACAATCCTGATAGTTCCATCTTTCTTTGGCACTATCACCAATGGTGTCGAGTATGTACTATAGCAAGGTCTTATTAAACTCTTTGCAAGCATGTCGTCAAGCTGTTCATCTACTTGCTTCTGTAGATGTGGTGGAATTCTGCGTGTTGGAATCCTGACCGAAGTAGCATCTTTTAATGAGATCTCATGGGTTACCAGGTGGGTCAGACCCATGTCTTGATTATTCTGAGAGAAGGCTGATCTATTCTCCTTTACTAACTCAATTACTCTTGCTCTTTGCTCTGTTGTTAGCTCTTCACTGATGTTAATCTCTTTGATCCATTCATCATCATTCTCCTCAGCTTTATTGCTCTTTACTGTCTTGATTCCTCCATCAGTCTTTGCATTAGGTAGTCTTTCCTCTTCCTGACTATTTAGGTAAACTAGATCTTTTATTTTTAATGGCTTTGGAACTCCAATGAAAGTTGACTTGGATAAGCGAACATCGCTATTTTGCTGGTTGATTACTTCCACTACACCTTCTCCGTTCGTCATTGTTACAAGAGTCGGACTTATTTCCAGACTACCTTCTTTTGTGATTATATTGCCTCCAGATCGCTCAATTACCATAGGTGTACCATGATTTGCTTCATTATTTCTGGCTAATTTTACAGGTATTCTCAATGCACTATTAGCTGGTATAACAACTCTTTCTTGGCAAAATACTCGGCAGACTCGGACTGGTAATTTAGTGAATCGAATAGGAAGGCAGATTCCATCCTTCATCATCAACATTCCTTTTGTGAAGCTGACATTCTCGCAATGATTCATAAAAAACTCCATGCCTAGGATATCATCACAGTCGTGACTGCACAGCAAAAACTCTGTCTCGATTTCAACATCTCCGATATGTGACCTTTGTCGTAACTTCACCTTCAATTCTGACTTTCGATTCATCAAATGAGGTTACTCTTCTATGTGACGGCTCAATTTCATGACTTTGAACATCTTTTTCCATGAACACTTACTAAGAAAATTATGACCGGCTCCAGTATATAACAAGAAATCAACTTTCTGTTTCCGAATCTCTCCACTTACAACAGCTTCACGTCCTTTCTTAATCGGTTCTTCATATTCACTGGTTTCTGGGGTAATGTCGGCATGTACTTCTGTACTTTTAATCTTCTTATTCAAGTTTCCACGCGCAGGTGCATAATCGCATTTAGGTGCAAGCGGCTTATTTACAGTGGGTGCAGTAGGTGCATAATAATTCGCATGACTATATACACTCTTCTTTGGGAAAACTTATTATACTCGTCACTTTGCTTATGTACAAACTTCTTCTGATTAATCTTGTACGAATTATTTACAAATTCAGAGGCCTGAGCTTCGTACCTTCTATTTCTTGAGGGGCGTGGCCTCGCAGTTCGACCCTCGGCAATCAGTTTCCCTGCGCCCGATAGCGCGGTTGTCTGGACTCCTGGCAGAATCTGGCCATATGACCTGGCTTTCCACAGTTGAAGCAGGTTCTGGGTTGCTGCTGTTGCTACATCGTTGGCTGTGACCTGTTGTTACTACGGAAACCTACCTGCTGCTGATGGCTAGGAGGGTGTTGAGATCTGACAGCCTGGGCGTAAGTCTGACGCTGTGGACTCTGTAGAAACTGCTGCTGCTGTTGCATTGGCTGTTGCTGATAGCCATCCCTAGTAAAAAAAACATCGAAAACTTACAAAGTACAATTCCAAGTAACAGTGAATACGTCTGCCAAGTACTTGGCACACATTTAGCAAGTTTATGTTGTCGTTTCAAATTCTTACAAAGTATTAAATGTTACTTAGTACTTACTTAAGAAGTTAACTTCGTACTGTTGCAAGGTATTGAATGTTACTTAGTACTTAAGAAGTTAACTTTGTGGATTGTTCTGCTACTTGTTCTGTTTCCTGCGTCGATTATTCTACTATACACTGCTGCTCATGATAAGTGTACTCTCTAAAAATCAGCTTTTAATTGCATGGGTGAATGTTGCAGCCAGCTATTTACCATAATTACTGTCGAATAACTTGTTACTCAGACAACCCAGAATGTCTGAATTGTAGTAGATAACTCTGAATATTACGAGACAGAAGGGTGCGAGTGTAATCAGTCAAGGAAAATTAATAAGCCTGTAGGTATGCGTTTAAAGGTATAGTCAGTTTGCGGGAACTTCATTAGCACCATCACCGTAGTCAGCGAATTCAATCTCGGCGGGGCGCAGCCGAATTCCGCGCTTGATGTCACAGCCCAATTGATTGGCTGCGTCACGTGCGTTGCTGCTAGCAACTTCATCGTTAAACCTGTTGCGGCACGCGCGGAGGAACAGATGGCTTCGCGTAGGCGACAGCGCCTGACGTGCCAAGCCACTTCGCCGCTTTGGAAGAAGTAGACCCTGTCGGAGCTCCTAGTCAGTCCACAGGTGTCTGGCAAGGAGAATGCCATATTCTGACGGCGTGAGGTTGCGTTCGCCGAGGCTGACAATGTTAATTCCATTGTGCATTACTGGCGCTGCGTTCTCTTGTGGCACGGGGTTCACTGCACCATTGCCTCGATGTTCCAATGCTTTTCGAAGCTTTCTGGCCTCCCCTAGAAAAAAAAACAAGCTAAACTTTGTAAGTACTTACAAAGTAAACAATCAAAAGTCGTGACAAGTACCACCCAAGTGTACTAGGATGTTTTCATGGTTGACTTAGAAAGTAACCAAAGTTTGTTGCCATGACTTACAAAGTTTACCATGTTTGACTGCCATGTACTTAGGTTGACTTGTAAAGTATATATTGTTTTCGTAAGACGACTTACAAAGTATGCAAAGTAGACGTTGCATATACCTAGATGACTTACAAAGTATGCAAAGTAGACGATGCATATACCTAGATGACTTACAAAGTATGCAAAGTAGACGTTGCATATACCTAGATGACTTACAAAGTATGCAAAGTAGACGTTGCATGTACCTAGTTGACTTACAAAGTATGCAAAGTAGACGATGTATATACCTAGATGACTTACAAAGTATTCGTTACATTAGTTGGCTTACATTTGGCACATCACTGACGGAGCCCAGTAAAACTGCATTACAAGCAATTCTAAATAAAATAAGAAAATGTAGACCGGATAATTTTTCTGCTAGAAACGCAAAAGCTCGTGTTATCGAGAATGGAAGCAAAAAATACTTTATAACACATGATCGTCCTTATTCCAAAACTGTGTAACCTTTATTGAAAAAATTATGTTCAGAATGTGGCAGAAGTTCTGCGGACAACTATCTATCTATCCAGGCACAAGCTAACAGCTGCTGTTGACAAGTTGACAACTGACAACGCCAGGGACACCCAATTGCACAGGAAGCGAATAAGCAAAGAAAAGAAAATTGATATGAAGCATGTTGCACAGCATTTAATAAGAAAAGTAGCACAAACACTAGCTGCTAGCATATAGTTCAAAGGCATCTTTCTGTACAGGTCAAAGTCATTATCTACACGATATAAATCATCTACTACAACTCAATCAAAATTGTACAATTGCTAGCCTTCTTGTGGCCTGAAAAGATCGAAAGCCGCACAAAAGAATACCACTAAATGTGCAATTAAGGGGGGGATTCGCCGAATCCCGATTGGCCGAAGTCCCGACTCGCCGAAATCCCGATTTGCCTCCACACAACTCATCGGATTTCGGCTCCATACAACTCATCGGATTCGGCGAATCGGGATTTCGGCGAGTCGGGACTTCGGCCAATCGGGATTCGGCGAATTGGGATACACCCGCAATTAAGAAACTAATCATGTTCGAAATCGTTTATCACGGGAATAGCAAAAGAGACGTCAGATAACCTTGTAGAAACTAAAACAAAGTGCTTTTGTAGGAGATCAACATTTACAGTGATGAAAAACCCAGAAGTTGATAACGAATAAATGGGACACATCTTTGTTAAAACGCCAACGACATCTTGGAATGGGACTTGCATTTCGCCAAAGCCAGCACGCAAACAAAAATCAATAGCACTTCGGTAAGCAAAGCACTCACAAAAATATTTGTCATTGTGACGCAGGATTTTCTCGATCCGCAAAAGCATCTTCTTACAAGAGATGTCAGCCACCGCAAAGCAGCTAGCAGTTTGTCGATTGCTCTCAGCTCGTGCTGTTGTGAATGTTTTTCCGTTAACCGTGATTCGATTGCCTCGATGGTGCATCGAAGGAGCGGTCGGCTTGATGGCAGGACGCATTCGGCCAGCCAGCTTCCGTCTCAAGAAATTACGGATCATTATTTCAGCTTCGTTTCGCGTTCCGTGAATCTGCGAAACCAAACGGCCGAAGAAGCTTTCAAACAAAGCTGCAGAAGTACACCAGAGAGGCCCGTAAAGCTCTACTTGGGATGCGAGGTGTCGCAGTGCATGAATTGACATCGTACACGACTCTGTACCAAACCAGGCAGCAAGGCTAGCTTGAAAGCACTCAATCATACGTTCTGCCAAATTGAGATGTTCATAGGCAACACAGTCTGATGAAAGCAAATAGGTTGAGGTCGAAATGAGACAGAATAAGAACATCAATCGCTTGGAAGCACCCGTAACCAACAGTAGCGGAAGAATGAAGTACAGAAGAGCATTCTTGAGCTCACTTGCTTTCCATCGATTAAGATCTTCGAGCTTTCTTGGCTTTCTAGTGAAGCTTCGTGGCACCTTCACTTTCACGAGTTCTTCAGATACAGCTGTCTTATCTAGCAGCTTGTGCTTTATGCCGTAGTTAAGCAGTCGGCTTGTGACATTTATGTACACCAAATGCATCGCATCAAGTGGAGCCCCCTCAGGTACTCTGATCAACTCGGAAAGCAGTGTCGGACCTTTGACGCCTAGATGGGGCTTCTTTGGTTCCGCAATGATGGAATGCAGCTGATGAGTATGTGAATTCCGTAGAGGGCTTGGCTGCTCTAGGAACGGAAACGTCATCTTCCGGTACTCAAGCGAGTATACGCCTTCAATCTCACAGATAGTGCAGCCACGCTTGCCGTTAAAGTTTTGCATATTTAAAAATTCGGCCTTGGCAGGAAAATCTGCTACTAAAGCCAGAACACAAAATTGAACACTAAACGACTGGAGTTGGAATTGCAGCTTTGATGTATTTTCTATCAATACCTGCAGAATCTCCTGGCCATCAGGCTTACATTCACCATAGTACACGGCAAGCAGAATAATGTTCTGCCATCGAAGACGGTCTCCTGGTGGAAGGTTGAGCACTGCGAATGATACTGGCCATAGTTGACAACCTTTCGACTTTTGTGGAGTTGCAACACCATCAACATTCAACAGCACGTATAAAAACTTCGTGTCAGCTGTGTTCTCGTGCAAGCGAAATGCAGAGCCGCAAGTGATGTCTCGAAATTCCCCGTGTTGACGAACAGGCGCGAATTCGAACAATCTTGGGTATGTTTCGAGCAAAGTCTCTATCTGCAGCCTTGCATCTAACACGTAACAGGTCCCACCTGACACAGGCACCTCGATGGTTAGTTTGGCTTCTGCATTGCTTTCCTTGTTAAGGTCGTACAGTGTTGGACAACGATTGGGAATTGGCAGCACATCAGCAAACAACTGCAAAAACGTTTCTGCGGTGGCATCATCGACGCGGTGATCGGCTACAGTGGAAATAAATCGCCTGCCAAATTCACCCACAGTAATCGCAGCGCTAGGATACAGGCTTTCAGACGACGAAAAGCTGGACTCTTGTGTAGAAACAGTTGCCTGCGGCTCGTCGAACGGAATGGGACTAGAACATCGGGCTTCCGACTGCAGTTGCTGTTCAAACTCAGATTCTGTTAGCAGAAACGGCGGATTTTGCTCCAATTCAGGTCCAGCAATGGTTGCAAGGCTCACTTCAGGTTCCTGCACTTCACTGGGACTGGGAGTCTTCCAAACGAGCGAATCTTCTGACAAAGGTGACTCATGCGCAGAGCTGGGAGAAGCAGTCCTTTGTCGCTTTGAAGCTCGCTTTGCCGAATACGTGAGGCGCTGCTTCTTCTTTGGCATAATTTGATGGGCTGGAAGTTCGGGGATAAAGCAGGAAAATTTTAGAATTAAAAGAAAAGAAACATAAAAGAAACTCCCACTCCCAATTAAATATTCATAGACTGTCAGGCTCCCATAGATTATACTTTGCATAAATGATTTTAGATTTTGACAATTATATAATGTCACCACTTTTACAAAAGGTGGAAAAGGAGTACAAATCCAAGTGAAATCCAAGGGACAAGCTGCTGCACTCCTTCTGGCAACAAGCAGACAATCAATGCACAAAAAGATGGAAAATTGGCATGCTACTCTCCTGGTAACAAGCAGAGACAAAATACATTTGACTACTATATACTAAAATATTTGAGCAGCTATTTAAAACATTACCCTTTAAATGTTGTAGAAAGAAATTTGCATGGCAGCTAGAATATTTCTTTATTCAGAAAATATTATATAAATATATTAGTAAAGGTCTTTATATCACCTTTTTATTCCTACAGCTTTAAAGAAGCCACATTTAACTGTGCAATACAACCAAAAGACATCATAATATTCCCCCCATATTAAATTTGTGCCAAAATTCGCACTTAAGTCCAGCAAGCTATGCTAAAAGCTCCCATAAAAATGACATGGAAATTTTTAAGGTCTTTCTATTCTATTAAATGTTATTTTAGATCATATAGACTACAGAAAGGTCAATAAAAAGTAGTTGCCACACTAAGTTTTATACACAAAAGTAAGACACTTGATATCATTGTTGCATTGTCATTTAAATTACCATGGGAGTTGGTAAAATTGCATCAGTCTAATAGCAAAGCATGACAATAAGTCCGAAAATCAATTCTTCAAGTTCCAATGTTCTTGCGGCACCGAATTCCTCTGCGAATGTCGTTGCCAAGCTGATTGGCTGCATCTCGGGCAATGCTAACAGAAACATCATCCTTGAGGAAGCGGCTGTTGACAGCTTTGAAAAACAAATTGCCTCGATTTGGTGACACCGAAGGGCGTGCTGTAGGCGTTTGCCTTTTGGTACCTACTCGGCAACTTTTAAGCTCATCATCTGTCCACAGATGGCGAGCTAGCAGAATTCCATATTCAGAAGGTGTAAGGTTGTTGTCCCCTAGCCTAGCTAGGTCAATATCATTGGCAAGCACTGGCACAATGTTCTCATTAGTTGCAACTTGGTGCTGGTTGGCAATTCCAGAGTGTCTACCAATTTCAGCAGACTTTCTTAGCCTTCTAGTTTCTCGCACTTGGGCCTCTAGAAGCTTCACAATTTGGCCATTCAAAAGGTTGGTCTTAGCAAGCCTTTTGTTGAGTTCCTTTAGCTGAACAATTACTGGCACCTGAGCCTCAGACTGCATGCTTGACTCAACAACCGATACATTCCGATCTAGGTCCTCAGGGTCCTCATCCCCAGAATCATCAGCATGGGCTTCTTGTTCATCTTCACTGCTACTTGAAGATTTCTCAGCAGTTATAGCAGCAGAACCATTGGCAGCAGAATTTGCAATAGCATCAACATCACCAGTGCTATTTAGCAAAGATGAAAGATTAACACTTGATGTGTCCTGTCTACAACTAAGCTTGGACTCCAGTTGCCTCTTTGCTTGATCCAGGTCTCGTTCATTCGTGCTAGCAGCAACAACAGAACCAACATAATTGTTAGTTAGCTTGATAGTCGATTTCACATCAAGATTTCTAAGGTCGCAATTGCGCAAGCTAGCTGGCAACAGATGGGATACAGATGACAATGTTGAGTAGGACTTATCTTCTTGAAAATATAATAAAACATATGAAACCATTGATGATTGCACTTCTGGTCTTCGGTCAAGAACCTTCTTGGTTCTTTTTGGCTCTTGCATTTCCTCAGAGACACTGAAATATAAGAAAATTAATTAGCCTGTTAAAATAAGTCCCATAACAAAGTAAACAAAATATTTGCATTACTCATTAGCTAAACATGAAATATATATAACAAATTCATTGCCCTTGGCCTAACTTTGAATTGTTTCTGCATACCAAAATTTGTTTTTATGCTATAATTGTAATAGGAAAATAGAGTTAGGACCTACATTCTATTATGGATATAGTTTGATAATTAATATATGTAATAATAAACAGATTAAACAATTAAACAATTATACATAGCACTGAAGCCTCGTGTTTCAATATAATAGGTAGTAATGAGCAATCCAATATAATATAGCACCAAACATGTTATTGTGGATATAGATGCCACTAGAGGAATTCCTCCAGATGACTCTCAAAGAGATCTGGGTAGGTCCCATGCATCTGGCAAAACTTGGCCTTTACATGTGCCCAGGTTCATTCTATAGGTTTCATTTAGGCCCCCTTGAGGCTTCATTATCTAACTCTTTAATTTGGTGTCTATCCAGCACAACTTCTAGAACCAAAATATACTTTATAGTTTGCACAAGTTACATAAATAACTTATGAATTTAGTGTTGTCTCTGGCACAACTTCAGGAACCAAAGAAAGACTTTTAAAGTTGCTACTTTTCATCTAAGAGTCATTAGAATTATTTAAAAATGAAAAAATATTAATGCAAATGAAACTTCACAATTGCCTAAAGTAGATATGACATTTATATCAAGGATAGATTTAAAGAGGGAGATACAAATGGTATCATCTTCCTAGCTAAGTTTTAATATTTTATAAAAAAGTATTTAATGACAATATAATACATTATACTAAGACAAAGCATCATCATAAATATAAACATTATAATTTATAATTTATTTCTAATTGAGAAACTTATGAATTATACTATAGGGCTTCTATCTACCAAAGAAATTTTTAGACCCCAAGAAAAATTTACTGGATCTACACCTATGTGACATTTATCATTTGCAATTTACATTATGTAATATAATATAGGCCTAGGTCTATCCAATTTCAGAATGTGAATTTCAATGTCCAAATCACCAAATGCATTTTCCCAGTAATAAGCAAGCTAAAATCACAAAATCAGGTTGTGCATTTGCATCATAGGTTCAATTCCAGGATGCATAAGCTCTATTCCATAGTTGTATTAGTTGGCATATAAGCACTGAGCACTCTAGACTAATCACACAAAAAGCACTGACTGGCTGACAACTAGGCCTAATTATTTAAAGACTGAGGCAAAACTTAGAACTTAGACTTAGAGACATAGGGCGAACCATTATGAAAAAAATCATTGGGGTCTAACGAATTATCGCATGTCACACAATTCTTAGTACGCTGGACAGCCGGCGTTGACATTGACATGCACCTAGCTCTCACAGGTCATACAAAACTAAAAGCGACAACACAACATGGCAATTCAGGCAATAGAGCAAGTAGACTTTGAAAGTAGAATTTGGCTCGTGCAAAAGGAGGCCATCAAAGGACTCAAGGAGTCAGTGCCAGTAAACCGGTAGTAGGCATTAGCAAGCCATTGAGGTATTGTTATTGTTATTGGCATCTATCAAGGAAGGAATCAACTTATAGTTATAAATCAAGACTTCACTTGGTCTTGGTTGTGAAAGCGAAAACTTTTTTAAAAAGGGAAGAGGAACAAGTAACACGCGAATTAACAAACTCCTATCTACGTTTTCTAAATTGCAGTCGCTACAAATGGAAAAAAACTGTTCCAAAACAAAGCACGTTTTGTTCTTTGTAAAACCTTATAGCTTAAAAAAGCATTTAACAATTTGATTTATTGTCGCTATGTCAACCGAAAGTTCGTCATTTTAAGCGTAACTTTTTGCCAAATAAATTGCTTAACTAAAATGTAACTATAAAATTATACGTCAAGCCAGAAGAATGAGAATACTTGTTCTGGAACTTTTTAGTGCAATGATTGTGTTCATTCATATCTAACTATGGCTTCAAATCATTTTCTGAACATAAAAAGAGCATTTCGAATTTTTTGACGTATCTGTGACCCTATTTGCCTAAATGTTATGCGAGAAAATGCATGTAGTGACTTTTAGGTACAAAATTTCGTTATAATTCATGCAACAATGTGGGAAATTATATGGTAACAATGTGGTATTGCCATTGTACGTATACAGTACATGTTCCAGTAAGCTGTTTATGGTATGGTCCACCTGTTTTAACATTTTCAAAGTACATGTACATGTAGTAGACGTAGACACCGACATTGTATGCTCTGTAAGCACTACAAAGTAGATGGCATGCGTCTACTTTGGATACTCTGAAAGTCAATCAAGTAGACACCGACATTTACTTTGTAAGTGCTACAAAGTATATGACATGCATCTACTTTGGATACTTTGAAAGTCAAACCAAGTATAGTATAGTAGACACACCGAAATTATATATTTTGTAAGTACTACAAAGTATATGACATGCATCTACTTTGGATACTTTGAAAGTCAAACCAAGTATAGTATAGTAGACACACCGACATTGTATATTTTGTAAGTACTACAAAGTAGATGACATGCGTCTACTTTGGATACTTTGAAAGTCAACCAAGTATAGTATAGTAGACACCGACATTGTATACTTTGTAAGTACTACAAAGTAGATGGCATGCGTCTACTTTGGATACTTTGAAAATCAACCAAGTAGACACCAACATTTACTTTGTAAGTACTACAAAGTATATGACATGCATCTACTTTGGATACTTTGAAAGTCAAACCAAGTATAGTATAGTAGACACACCGACATTGTATATTTTGTAAGTACTACAAAGTAGATGACATGCGTCTACTTTGGATACTTTGAAAGTCAACCAAGTATAGTATAGTAGACACCGACATTGTATACTTTGTAAGTACTACAAAGTAGATGGCATGCGTCTACTTTGGATACTTTGAAAGTCAACCAAGTAGACACCAACATTTACTTTGTAAGTACTACAAAGTATATGACATGCATCTACTTTGGATACTTTGAAAGTCAAACCAAGTATAGTATAGTAGACACACCGACATTGTATATTTTGTAAGTACTACAAAGTAGATGACATGCGTCTACTTTGGATACTTTGAAAGTCAACCAAGTATAGTATAGTAGACACCGACATTGTATACTTTGTAAGTACTACAAAGTAGATGGCATGCGTCTACTTTGGATACTTTGAAAGTCAACCAAGTAGACACCAACATTGTATACTTGGCAAGTAACTTTAAAAGTACGCATGGAAGTCTACTTTGTAAACTTTGCAAGTCAAAGTAAGTAGGGCAGAAACATTGCATACTTTATAAGTACTTGATTGCAACATGCTATGTACTTGGTAAACTTTATAAGTCAACTATGTCATGAAAGTACCATGATTGACTTACAAAGTTTAGCATCCCTACTCTCCTTGCATGGATAAATCATGGATGAAGCATCCATGATGCCATGTATGGATCATACCTGAACATGTATGGAGCCATACCTGATCATACATGGTTCCACGTAAACTTCATCCATGGTTACTTTCCATCCATGTACATTGATGTATGATTTTAAATATAATTTTCCTTACTACACTACTGTTAGTAGAACGCAATGTTTGCGTAGGTTCATTTTAAAGCTGAAATTTTCTAAACAAATTCGGCAGCATCTTTAGTGCTGCTGAGAAATATGTTTCCATTCCCTTATAAATCACTTTCAAAACAAAAAAGTATCAGAACAAATACTTATGCAATTAAATGTAGAAGTAATTGAAAACTCGTATGATGACCATTTCGAGACTTATATTATTAATGATAATTAGGCATAATTCATTTCAAAGTACTGTAAGAAAAAATAAGACAGCTCAGTCTCAGAGAGCTTTAAAATACAGAATGGACAGAATTTGACGCATTTCAAGGTACTGTAAGAAAAAATAAGACAGCTCAGAGAGCTTTAAAATACAGAATAGACAGAATTTGACGCATTTCAAGGTACTGTAAGAAAAAATAAAACAGCTCAGAGAGCTTTAAAATACAGAATAGACAGAATTTGACGCATTTCAAGGTACTGTAAGAAAAAATAAAACAGCTCAGAGAGCTTTAAAATACAGAATAGACAGAATTTGACGCATTTCAAGGTACTGTAAGAAAAAATAAAACAGCTCAGAGAGCTTTAAGATACAGAATAGACAGAATTTGACGCATTTCAAGGTACTGTAAGAAAAAATAAAACAGTAAATTTTACTGAACAGTCAATAAATAGAATTAGCCGAATTCGGTACGCATTAAGGGCAAGGGCCGACTAATCCTTTACGAAACGAAGTTAATGCTGCATTAGTCAATTATTTGCGCACAGAAACTTGGAGATTTTGAATATGGAGAGATCGGACAAAGAGAGGTAACGGTGGGAGTCTGAGAGGGAGGAAGTTGGGCATCTGGAAAGTTATTCTGATTCCCTGATGGTTTTATCTTGGTCATGGAGCATAATTTTATTTTCTGCCAGACTTTGCAGCATTAATAATAAAATAATCGGATCTAAGGTACGGACACATACTCGTACCTTTTTAATCATGTTCAAACTCTTTGAACAATGGCACAGCGCAATAACAGTCTTTGCTGAACGATTCTACTGGAACAGCGATGCAGGGTCGATCGACCTCTGAAAAATTAACTATACGTTCGCGTCTGGCCGATCTGGGCGCATTAGACAGGGATATCAATACAAAATTGAATGTCGAAGACTTTTTGAACATGGATTCCAGCAATGCTTTCCAATTAAGTAAATCGATGGGGAAAGTTGCTGCTGGTACTCGTAAAACAAAATCAAACAGCGAACCAATGGGATCCAAAATTTGCACTCGAATAGTATTAGGCTCGAGGAACTCTGCAATAGTGCAGATTTCGCCGGACTTCAATTGGCAAAGATGGTTAGAATTTTTCGACGCACAAGCTGAGCTTGTCGAGAAAAAATGTCCATTAAAATAAGCAAGTGAGTTTCGAAGAATACCATGTGGCCTGGATGGCTCTAAAGATATAGAGTTAACTGCATCCACTACAATAGAGTCCTTAACACAAGAAAAGTAGTGATGTAGCAACTTTTGAAACAAAAACTTGCGAACAAGCTGTGGGCCAAATGACACAGTTCCGCATAAGAACTTTTTGAACATGCCAATGGAGCTCTCAAATGCGAACATAGAATAATTAAATACAGGTCCGTACAATTCGTACTGTTCAGCCATATGCAAAAGCAGGTGGAAATTAAGGCGGAGTACTTTCGGTCCGAATATTTGCTGAGCATTGGAGATAAAAGCTTTGCATAGCTTTTCGATATCAGTCTTATTTGATTGGGGGCTATACAACATGTGATAAATAAGAACTAAATTAGTTAACAGCAGTTTCAATGGAAAATGCGAAATTCTCTGCAAAAACGTAGGAAGAAGAAAGTATAGCGCAAAGTTTTTAAAATGCTTTGCTTTCCAATCTGAAAAGCCTTTAAAATTTGTGTTGATTGTGATGCTAGAAGGAGTTATAGATTGACGAATACAATTAGATATGAAATCCATGCAATTAGCTGAGCAAAAATACAACTCGCGCCTGTTTGCAGGTAATGACAGCTCTTCTAGTAGATACTTGGTGTGGCCTTCGAAAAAGCAGTGTAAACTGTCAATAGGATTGCAGCTGGGAAACGGAACATAGTCTAACAAGCAACTGCGCATCTTTACGCCAAAAACAGGCCGATTTCGAATTTGTGCGAGCCGACAGTGTTCAAGATGGGAAGATGGGTTTCTCAAAGGAAACAAGTAGCCTTCACCATAGCGGAAGATCCAGTTTTTACCTTTCTCGGATACTTTAAAGCTCTCACCTGGGTGCAAGCACCTAGGACAGCTAAACGCACCATTGTACTGGTGAATGCAGAAGAGCTTAGCAAGAGCGGGCAAGTCACAAACAAAGAGTGTGTAATGGACATGAACGGTGTATTCCGAGAATATAAACTGTTTTGGCAAATTGTTCATAATTTCAGACAGAAAAGACTGGAAATGCGGGACTGCCTTCGATGAAACAAGAGCAATTAGAATTAAATTTGCAAAGCGTTGACGGATGTAAACAGGAAGGTTTAGAAGTTGAGCCTGAAATGGCCAAAAGCTACTCTGAACAGATTCAAAAAAATTGGCGCCATCAGCTGAGATTAGAAGATGCAAGTGAAGCGACTTGCCAGAAGATAGGCTTAAGCCTTGTTCTTTAACTATTTTGGAATTCAAAACGTCTGTGTTTTTATCCTTTTGCAATTCTTGCTCATACTGCAGAATAGTTGAAGTGTGGCTGCTTAAGATAGTCCGCAGCTGTGGAACAATATTGAGCTGTGTCACAGCAACCTTTGACTTTGGGGAATGAACCTGACACTGGCTTTTGCATTCTGGGCAAAAGCCAAATTCAGACACGTCACTATCATCAAGAGGGCAAGTATCTTGAATCAATGATTTGAGCAACTTGACGCTATTTGGAAGAGCTAGAGAATCTCTACTAAAAATAGAAAGTAGCTTCAGGAGTCTATCAAGAGCAGCCTCTGAAACTCCGGAAGTAATTGCCCACTGAAAAATCAGAGCCGCCTGCACACTGGGATCTGAGATGGAAGCCAAATTCGCTAAGCTATCTGAACTCTCCTCAAGCACAGGCACAGCATTGTTTTCACCAATAAAAGTTTCCACAGCGTCAGGACAGCTGTGCGAGTGCGTTACACCGGCTTCGCTTGAAATTGAACTCCTATTACTTGTAGAAAAACTATTTGAGGGAGAAGAAATCGCCTGACAAGAGTAGGCTGAGTAATTAGTAGAAAGAGAGTGCTCAGATTCTGATTTACTAGACATAAAAATAGCAATTCAAATATTCAAAAGTTACTAGAATTTTTTCCGCAATTCACGGTCCCATTCGCCTTGAGCGGGAAATGGAATCCCCTGACTCGGGTCCAGAAGCAGCAGTTGAAGTTCGCTTTCTCGCCCGTGTCTCCTCCCTGGCCAGCTGATTGAGATGGTCTCGTACAGACTTCCAGATTTCGTGGAAGTCGTAGCCAGATGTTCGATAGCACAATTGAAGCAAACCTGAAAATTCACGAGTATAGTAAAATATTTTTACAATAGACATTGTGTACTGTGTTTATAGTAGAAATAGGCTAAATTTAAAAGGAAGTTGATTTATGATGCTAATCATTAAATAGGTCAATGGGATGTATTGAACTTTAGAACTATTTTTCCTCAATTTCTTTTATCTCAGACCTAAATGTGTTTTTTTAGAAAATATCCCAAGTATTGGATTCAGATCATTTAGCATTAATTAGCCTAAATTGCTTTATAATAAAAAAATTGCACAAAACTGTGAAAAAATTATATATATATGTTTACGTTGAAACTCTGTCACATGCTCAGATGGAGCAGGCCTTCGGGAACTGCGAGCACCACAGGATGAATCGATTATATGCTCAAGCAAGTAGCCTTCGCCAAATCGCAGCTTGATATACCTTCGGAGGAACACCTTAGGATCGTTGCAAAGAATTGAAGACAGCTCAGCTAGGGAACCATCAATGCACCTAAATTCCTAAAAAATGTTATTATATAGTAGAACTTTTATACTACAGACGTGATGCTGCTGATGCTAAGAAAAAACTGACATACCTCATTTTGGTATTCTTTAATTGTTAGCATTCCACCAAAGTTGTCATCCTTTTTTAAAAGTCGGCATATCCTTGCAGCAAGACGCTTCTCAAGAGAAAGCAACTCGGATTGAATGAACAGTTTTAGATCTAGAGTAAGATATATGCTCATATATAAAAATATGGTGATTTTGATTTTTAATAATGTGATTGTATCATATTAAAAAAATAAAATTATACCTTTCATTGTTGCATCCGATTCACTGTTTACTATCTGTACCCCTCGGAGGGGTTGCACTTCTTGAATTGCACCTAGTGATAAAAAAGGCTTATTGCTACAAAAATATTGACTCATTTGGTATTTGGTTTTCAATTAGGTGTAATAGAATATACAAACTTGATTCCAAGAGGCCTGTGGCACGAGCTTGCTCATTTTCAACCAAAGATGCCTCTCTCTCAAATGCAGAAATAGCTTTTTCTAAAAAATAATAATTAATCAAATAATACAACAAAAAAAACAAATTGCAAACAATTAATAGTTCATATATATTGCAGTTTTACCCATTGATTGAGTAGCTGGTATCGCCAAATTTGGTTCGCCACTTTCACTATCCACTTCATAAAGCTCGTCAAGTAGTCCATGCTGATGACAACTAGAACTTGAAGCAACCTGCTTTGAACTAGATGACCTTATTGTCCTTACATTTGCAATGCCAGCTTGGGGATCTTTCATTGCAAAAAGCTCAATAGCTTGGCTAATCAATGAATCAGTATTTTCAGCCTCACTAACCAAGTTGGAAAGTTGGTTCATAGTTGAAGCCATTTGCCTTTCACTACCTTTTGCCACAAGTGTAGCAGAAAATAGTTTGCCATACATGCGTAAAAAGACTTTAGTCCCCTAAAATATAATTTAATAAAGTAATATTACATTTGTAGTTGGAATAATTTGTTTTAGAAACCATGTACTCAATAACAAAATATTATGCATATAAATCCAACTTAAAATCTTACTTGTGCAAGTTCCAACTTTTCATCATTAGTTATTGTACTTGGCCAATAGGGAGACCCAAATGCAATGGTCACATATTGCTCATCATGGCCAACATTGTGAAGAATAAAGCAGAAAAACAATGCTGAATTGTCATTTCCAAATTTAGAAGTACTTTTTGTCTGCTTTCGAAGAGGCCTAGAATTAGATGCACTTAATCCAATATCATCCATAACAATTTCTTCTGAAAAAGTTTCACAAGGAGATAAGGTTTGAAGAATCAATCAAGAGGCCAATGACAAACCAATTAGAATTGTATATAAAAAAATTTTAATGTAGGGACCCTAGGCCCCTATGATTTTAAATAAAAATTATAATATAAGGCCTAGGCCCTATATATAGGCCTATAATTATAAAGTTGTGCCATTGTGGATTTTCTGATACAAAGTAGACAATATTAGGCCTAATTGGGCCTAGTCTAGTCTAGTTTTGATTATAGACTGTATATTAGATACAAAGGACATGAAAGGTCTCGAAATTAAGTACCAATTACCATAATATACTATTATTTTTTATTATTTTGAAACTGTCAGCCTACCATGTGATTTTTATCATTAGGCTATGGCCTAGGTCTAGGATGCCACTTTAGACTAGGCCTTTGGCTTTGGTTAGGCCAACCTATCATTATAAAAATGCAGCAAAATATCATTCAAAAATATACATCTAACCCCTATAGGTTATCTTTGCATCCCAAATATAATATATAATAGGGTTTCTATTTTCTAATATATCTACAAATACAATTTTCACTGAAGGAGTGAAGATCAAAATTAGCATGTCAAAAAACCTTACAAGCCACCGAATTTTAAAACTAGCTACCAAAAGTGGAACTGGAAGTATATAGCTAAGAAAAAACATAAACATAAACATAGCACATAGTGACACATAATGAAATGATGACAACATGCAAGAGTGACAGAGTCCTCTTAGAAAGGAAAAATAGGCCTAGTAATTTATGTTTATGGGAAGTTAAGTCCGTAATTAACTAAACCGAAACAAAATGGCCAACAAAATTGCTGGTAATATATTCAAAGCAATTTGTAGGTGAAGATTTTAACAAATTTATTAAACTATTTTTTGTATTTACAATTTCGCTTTTATTAAATATATTTAAAACTTTATTAGATATACATAAAATAGCCTGAAATTTTTTATAAGCTTAGTTATTTATTTTCCCGTATGAACTCCCTGACATGGATGATTTTACCATGGAAAGTTTTAAAAATCCATGCATGAAAATACCATGAACATGCATGATTTATCAATGGATCATGGATCATAGATGATTTATCCATGATAAGAGAGTAGGGATGTTTTTTTTTTCTAGGGTCCCGAAGTTGAGCGTCTTGTTTAGTAAGAATTTTTTGGCCAACTGCAAGCACTTTGCGGACATTCGTGTTCAGATTAAGAAGTTGTTGGACTACTCGATCTTCAACTTCAATTGCATTTGTTGGAGTCTCGGGCAAGTGACAGTAGTCTTCAATGTCCGAGTCTGAGCCCACTAAGATGGTCGCGTCAGATTCCGAGTCACTTGCGTCTGAATCTTGATTGCTGCCCTCTGTGCTACCTTGACGGACTTCTTTGCGTTGACTTCTCGCTTCATTGTGCTCAATTCGACGCCCAGTCTGATCTTCACCAGCCTCAGCATTTGCGCTGCCTGCACGCGTTTTGTTGCACACAGATGGGCGTGACACGGCATTCGGCTCAGCTTGGTTTGGCACTCGGCTTGTCGCATTCTACAGAGCTTCACTGGGTTCGCTTCTGTTGGTCGAATCCAAAATGCTAGATGCATTCAACAGGCGCGACTGAGCTAACTTCCTTTCCAGATGCTGCTTTGCAATAAGCAGCTTGCTCTCATCACTACTGGCAGCCACCACAATGCCATTGTTACCATCAGTGAGATGGATGGTGGACTTCAGAGCCAGTGAGCGCAGGTCAGTATGCCGCAAATCTGCTGGCAAAAGATGTGAGTATGACTTTAATTCCGCATAAGTGGAGTCTGAGCGAAAGTACAGAAGCACATATGTCACTTCTGGCGTAGGATTAGTCAAGAACCGCTTTGTTCCTGTGCGCCTTCTTGTTGAATGATTGTTGTCAGGTTGATCATTACTGCTGCTGACAGTTCTGAAAATATGTGCATAAAAGTTGTTATTTTAAATAATCAGCATGTTAAGTCAGTCACACATTCTAAATTTTATTGCCTGAATAGCAAGAGGTTTTGCGTAACTTATTTGCTAAAATACATCCTTTGCTTTGCTATAGTATTGACTATCATAATATTACGTAAAGTCTGTATGAGTAGCTGATATAAAAAATGTGACTATTTATTTACTTATTTATTGTCCATAAAATAATTTGCACTGTGTGCAAATTTGGGCAGATTTAGTCCATTTGGAAGCCTTGAAAGACTGGGAACAAACCAGAAAGCCAGATAGTTTATGAGTAAGTAAGGAGAGGAAGAAGTGTCTTGCCACTCGGACACTTGTGCGAACGCTACCAATTTTTGGAAAGAAAGCAGCCTATCTGGCCAATTTAAGCAATATATGCATATGAACTAAAAAGGTACATAGCCAGCCTATGAAGTATAATTAAGTCAATTGACAAAGGAAACTCAGAGTTATTTCAAAGATTAATTCAACGTGTGAAATAAGCTATTTTTTAAATAAAAGAGTATCGGTGGGATAAAATAAGAAGAAGAGAAGAGCTCTACGACAAGTATATAGTATTGCTCATTGCCATATAACCAATTTCATTACAATGACTAGCCTATAATTTCTTCCTAGGGTAATGTAACATCAACCAAACAAGAATGTGTATTTTTTTTACTTCGAACCTAAGCTACAGATTTTCTATTTAAGATATGATGATAAATCAAAAGCCAAGTTATAGAAAACAGTTACATCTTTCTAAAAAGTATATGCGTTTGCTATTTAATCAAATATAAAAAAGTTATTCCTGCTTTTCATCTAAAACCGAACAATGATTTTCATGTATCTTCAAACAAAATGGAGAATTTGATGTTCAGTTTTATAATTTGAGTGAGTGGTTTAATCTTATTTTAAGGAGTGAACTATCATGAGTTTTGTCATTTGAAAGCATTTTTCATGCTTTATAAATAACTACAATTATGGTTATTTAATTGGCATACAACCACATACAATCTTCATCTAAAGTATATACTGAAAAATGTTGTTAAAAACCTTCAGATTATGAGACTTGTGTTCGCTTCAGCTAGAGTTCATCCGATCGGGGAAATTGCTGATCCGAAATATCTTACTTGTCGCTAGGCAGAACTGACTTCTTAATTTGTAATAATAAAAAACGATTAATGACAGTGTGCTCCGGGTCTAACACTCGAATCTTTATCGCGTCCGTCAATACCCGTCGGTTAACTTATAATCAACTGACTGGAAATTGACTAGCTCAGTTTGATGAACACTGAGAATAGACTAGCCCAATCAGCTGTAGTTTGAGTATAGACTAGCCCAATTAGCTGTAGATGAGAATAGACTAGCCCAATTAGCTGTAGATGAGAATAGACTAGCCCAATTAGCTGTAGATGAGAATAGACTAGCCCAATTAGCTGTAGTTTGAGTATAGACTAGCCCAATTAGCTGTAGATGAGAATAGACTAGCCCAATTAGCTGTATTTTGAGTATAGACTAGCCCAATTAGCTGTAGATGAGAATAGACTAGCCCAATTAGCTGTAGATGAGAATAGACTAGCCCAATTAGCTGTAGTTTGAGTATAGACTAGCCCAATTAGCTGTAGTTTGAGTATAGACTAGCCCAATTAGCTGTAGACTGAGAATAGACTAGCCCAATTAGCTGTAGATGAGAATAGACTAGCCCAATTAGCTGTAGATGAGAATAGACTAGCCCAATTAGCTGTAGATGAGAATAGACTAGCCCAATTAGCTGTAGATGAGAATAGACTAGCCCAATTAGCTGTAGATGAGAATAGACTAGCCCAATTAGCTGTAGATGAGAATAGACTAGCCCAATTAGCTGTAGATGAGAATAGACTAGCCCAATTAGCTGTAGATGAGAATAGACTAGCCCAATTAGCTGTAGTTTGAGTATAGACTAGCCCAATTAGCTGTAGATGAGAATAGACTAGCCCAATTAGCTGTAGTTTGAGTATAGACTAGCCCAATTAGCTGTAGTTTGAGTATAGACTAGCCCAATTAGCTGTAGTTTGAGAATAGACTAGCCCAATTAGCTGTAGTTTGAGTATAGACTAGCCCAATTAGCTGTAGATGAGAATAGACTAGCCCAATTAGCTGTAGTTTGAGTATAGACTAGCCCAATTAGCTGCAGATGAGAATAGACTAGCCCAATTAGCTGTAGACTGAGAATAGACTAGCCCAATTAGCTGTAGATGAGAATAGACTAGCCCAATTAGCTGTAGATGAGAATAGACTAGCCCAATTAGCTGTAAATGAGAATAGACTAGCCCAATTAGCTGTAGACTGAGAATAGACTAGCCCAATTAGCTGTAGACTGAGAATAGACTTATCCAGTTTGCTATAAATTCATGCAGCATTCATAATTCAAGCTGTCCATATCCTTCGTCTGCATCCACTATCCTAATTTTATTACATTCCAAAACCGCAGCCGCCGCCGCTCGGTCGCAGTCAAATTCCCATCGTCGCGAGCTAGCCTATATGGCGTCTATTTATTCGGCGTTAATCTACACAAACACTGGCATTGCTGGCGCCGGAATGTTAATAAATCTAGTGAATTTCTGTGCTTTCTCCTGTCGCATAGTACGCGGTCACTACCTTTCCAGAGTGCTTCGATTTTTATCTGCCACGGATCTTCTATTATTATTGGCATTTTTAGTTACAGCATTCTTGCATGTGCACAATCGTAGCCTATTATCATGCCATCTAGTCATGCTTGTCTACCTTTCTGAGTCCCTGGCTATTGGTTGGCCTCAGTGTGGACCGTTGCTTGTACGTGTTCAGGGCCAGGACAGTTGCTTATTCAGATACTGCCGGGCGTCTGTTACTAATAGTGCTTAGCCTCAGCTTAGCTTGGAGTGTGCACATATTTGTGCTAGTTGAATTTAGCTACGATACTAACGACGGCTATGGCAACGCTACTAATAGCCGGGAGATCTGGATGCTGCTGACCCACATTGCCGCCCGCTTCCAAATCTGGCTGCAATGGGTCCCCAGCCACTGCGACCTCCGGCGGAACGATGCCGCGGACGCCACCGCCAAGACCGCGGCCGGCCTCCCCCAGGACGAGACGCCGATCGACTTCGGGTCAGCGCGGGCTGCCCTCCGCCGGGTCCTCGCCGAGCGCACCCGCGAAGCCTACGTGGCCGACCCGCACTGCGCCACCCACCGTCTGGCAACCGCCACCGCCGCCCCCGGCCACGCCTAAACCGGGCCGACGCGGTGACCCTCGCCCAGCTGCGCACGGGCCACTCACCGCTCCTGCGCTGGTATCGGCACCGGATCAGCCTGGACACCGCCGCCACCTGCCCCCGCTTCGGGGCCGCCGACGAAGACGTGGCCCAAGTTTTCCTGCACTGCCGGGCCCTTGACGACCTTCGGGCCCGCATCCTTGGACCAAACCCGTCCCTGGCCGTCCTCTCGACGGACGGCCCCCGCGCGCTCGAATTCCTCCACACGGTAGGGGCGCAGACACGCCCCCCGGATCCTACCGGCCGGGAGTAACAACAACAACAACGCTACTAATAGCGCTGGCGGTAGGCGCAAAAAATTTTGCCGACTAAATGCCGACAGAATATTGTGGTCCGCTGTGGACTCTGCAGTGTGCTCACTGCTGCCTGGACTAATTATTGGCTTAGCCAATTGCTACATCTGCTGCGCTGTTCGTAATTTCTATCGTCGGCTGCGTCAGCAGCGAGCTGGCCGACTGCAACTGCTGGCCCGCGGCGACGATAATGAGGCCGATCTATGCGACTGCTGCAATGAACAGGTTCGCGTGACGTCTGTTTTACTGTTCTGAATATTTGCCTGCTCCGGAGTGACTGTTCTGAATATTTGCCTGCTCCGGAGTGACTGTTCTGAATATTTGCCTGCTCCGGAGTGACTGTTCTGAATATTTGCCTGCTCCGGAGTGACTGTTCTGAATATTTGCCTGCTCCGGAGTGACTGTTCTGAATATTTGCCTGCTCCGGGGTGACTGTTCTGAATATTTGCCTGCTCCGGAGTGACTGTTCTGAATATTTGCCTGCTCCGGAGTGACTGTTCTGAATATTTGCCTGCTCCGGAGTGAATGTTCTGAATATTTGCCTGCTCCGGAGTGACTGTTCTGAATATTTGCCTGCTCCGGGGTGACTGTTCTGAATATTTGCCTGCTCCGGAGTGACTGTTCTGAATATTTGCCTGCTCCGGGTGAATGTTCTGTGTCTGTCTGCTGTGAGTGACTGTTCCGTGTCTGTCTGCTGTGAGTGACTGTTCCGTGTCTGTCTGCTTTGAGTGACTGTTCTGTGTCTGTCTGCTTTGGGTGTCTGTTCTGTGTCTGTCTGCTTTGGGTGTCTGTTCTGTGTCTGTCTGCTTTGGGTGTCTGTTCCGTGTCTGTCTGCTTTGGGTGTCTGTTCTGTGTCTGTCTGCTTTGGGTGACTGTTCCGTGTCTGTCTGCTTTGAGTGACTGTTCTGTGTCTGTCTGCTTTGAGTGACTGTTCTGTGTCTGTCTGCTTTGAGTGTCTGTTCTGTGTCTGTCTGCTTTGAGTGGCTGTTCTGTGTCTGTCTGCTTTGAGTGACTGTTCCGTGTCTGTCTGCTTTGGGTGTCTGTTCTGTGTCTGTCTGCTTTGGGTGTCTGTTCTGTGTCTGTCTGCTTTGGGTGTCTGTTCTGTGTCTGTCTGCTTTGGGTGTCTGTTCTGTGTCTGTCTGCTTTGGGTGTCTGTTCTGTGTCTGTCAGCTTTGGGTGTCTGTTCTGTGTCTGTCTGCTTTGGGTGACTGTTCTGTGTCTGTCTGCTTTGAGTGGCTGTTCTGTGTCTGTCTGCTTTGAGTGACTGTTCCGTGTCTGTCTGCTTTGAGTGTCTGTTCTGTGTCTGTCTGCTTTGGGTGTCTGTTCTGTGTCTGTCTGCTTTGGGTGTCTGTTCTGTGTCTGTCTGCTTTGAGTGACTGTTCTGTGTCTGTCTGCTTTGAGTGGCTGTTCTGTGTCTGTCTGCTTTGAGTGGCTGTTCTGTGTCTGTCTGCTTTGAGTGACTGTTCCGTGTCTGTCTGCTTTGAGTGTCTGTTCTGTGTCTGTCTGCTTTGGGTGTCTGTTCTGTGTCTGTCTGCTTTGGGTGTCTGTTCTGTGTCTGTCTGCTTTGAGTGACTGTTCTGTGTCTGTCTGCTTTGAGTGGCTGTTCTGTGTCTGTCTGCTTTGAGTGACTGTTCCGTGTCTGTCTGCTTTGAGTGTCTGTTCTGTGTCTGTCTGCTTTGGGTGTCTGTTCTGTGTCTGTCTGCTTTGGGTGTCTGTTCTGTGTCTGTCTGCTTTGGGTGTCTGTTCTGAATAATTCTTAATAAATTTAGTATTTTTTTAATTTATGCAGCCTAATACACCGGTGGCATCCGTTGCTGTTGTCAAAGCTAGCCTAGCCAATCAGGAGAATGATAGCGGCTTTCACCATCAGAACACTGGCCCCGGTGTTAATGGCAGTGCTCAGGCTGGGCGCAGCGATCGACTGCTGGACGGCGAAACTGATGTGAGTTTCCAATGACTTCCTGATAGATATCATTGTTCCATGAATAAAATTAACGATTTCACTAATAAGATGACAAGGCATCGTTTATATACATAGTTAATCTAGCCGTTTTTCTTATTTTAGGCTCAACAGGCAGTTGAGAATCGTCAGAATTCATCCTATGGCGCTGAGTCCGACCCTATTCACGACAGAGAGCTGCTGCGTCAACAGTACCACATCACTCGTATGCTACTGGTATTCTCATTAGTCTATCTGGTGTTAAATACACCTCACTATGTACTATTGCTGGTGGCCGGCCTCGCCAGAATCTGTATACGCCTTCAACATAGCACGCATCAGTGCGCAGGCTTTGCACTTTATTCACTTCTCAACTAACGCTCTGATCTATGCCTATGCTAATAGGCAGTATCGATTGGCTCTGTTATATTTGGCCAAGACTCCTACTTACTGCACTGATCACCTGCGGCGGCTGATCTGGAGACTGCGACGCTGGGACTGAGCCCGGAATGGGCATTTTATTTGCTGGCCAACTGCAATGCCACTTACTTGAAGATAAGGAGAAATATCACACTGACTTCAAGCTGAGGATATGACACAAATATCCCACTGACTTAAAACTATTGGAGATCACGAAATAATCCCACAAACTAATTATTTTATCCTTTTCAGTTTTCTAGTCACTATTGTTTTAATGGTTGTTTTCAACCCGTGTTTTATATAAGCTGATTTATGGAATATATTGTGTTATACAACATGTTGATGAGGCTTATACTGCTCAACATTGTTCTTAAATTAATTACGAATTCCCTGATTTATTACTCTTAGTAAGCCGATAATTTATTTTTATAAACACACGTCGGAACACTTCAAAACTAACTGCACAATCAAACACAATCACTGACCCACTTACCCACTGACACAATGTCCCACTGACCCACTGTCCCACTGACTCACTGTTCCACTGACCCACTGACACTGTCCCACTGACCCACTGTCCCACTGACACTGTCCCACTGACACTGTCCCACTGACACTGTCCCACTGACACTGTCCCACTGACACTGTCCCACTGACACTGTCCCAATGACCCACTGTCCCACTGACACTGTCCCAATGACCCACTGTCCCACTGACACTGTCCCAATGACCCACTGTCCCAATGACTCACTGTCCCACTGACACTGTCCCAATGACCCACTGTCCCAATGACCCACTGTCCCACTGACCCACTGTCCCACTGACACTGTCCCTATGACCCACTGACACTGTCCCACTGACACTGTCCCAATGACCCACTGTCCCACTGACCCACTGTCCCACTGACACTGTCCCACTGACACTGTCCCACTGACACTGTCCCACTGACCCACTGTCCCACTGACACTGTCCCACTGACACTGTCTCACTGACCCACTGTCCCACTGACACTGTCCCAATGACCCACTGTCCCACTGACACTGTCCCACTGACACTGTCCCACTGACCCACTGTCCCACTGACACTGTCCCACTGACACTGTCCCACTGACCCACTGTCCCACTGACACTGTCCCAATGACCCACTGTCCCACTGACACTGTCCCACTGACACTGTCCCACTGACACTGTCCCACTGACCCACTGTCCCACTGACACTGTCCCACTGACACTGTCCCACTGACACTGTCCCAATGACCCACTTTCCCACTGACCCACTGTCCCATTGACACTGTCCCACTGACACTGTCCCACTGACACTGTCCCACTGACACTGTCCCACTGACACTGTCCCACTGACCCACTGTCCCACTGACACTGTCCCACTGACACTGTCTCACTGACCCACTGTCCCACTGACACTGTCCCACTGTCACTGTCCCACTGACCAACTGTCCCACTGACACTGTCCCACTGACACTGTCCCAATGACCCACTGTCCCACTGTCCCAATGACCCACTGTCCCACTGACCCACTGACACTGTCCCACTGACACTGTCCCAATGACCCACTGACCCACTGTCCCACTGACACTGTCCCTATGACCCACTGTCCCACTGTCCCACTAACACTGTCCCACTAACACTGTCCCACTGACACTGTCCCACTAACACGACAAGCCCCTAAGCCTTCTCTCCGCGGCTGCGACCCAAATGTATGTGGTGTCGCCCAGAGGGACCTTGGTGCTCTGCCACTCACCCCAGACCCATTCGCATTCCAGGAGTCTCCGAAACCGTCGGACCGGTTCCAGGTTGGTCCCTACACC
This sequence comes from Macrostomum hystrix, assembly GCA_950097015.1. NCBI lineage: Eukaryota > Metazoa > Platyhelminthes > Macrostomidae > Macrostomum > Macrostomum hystrix. The sequence continues at coordinate 29,293,649 of CATNEN010000038.1, forward strand.
CTGGACTTTGGCGCAGAGTATCAAACACAGATGACCGAACTAGTTCAGCACTACCTGGACATTGGCCTGGCTAGGGACATGTCTCAAGCTAGCAGTCTGGCCGTACCAAATAATCAACGCAAAGCAAATTTTCTATCACACCTAGCCAAGATGATTGTTCGCAGCTTGGAAGAGCCCTACGGTGAGATAAATCCTCTGTCGCGATTAGAACCTCACCGGGTTGCCTCCAGACTGTTGGGTGTCTATGGCCTGGAGTTTATGGCACACCTGACGGCGCATTTGAGACTGCGGCTCTGCCTGCTGGAGAGGCGTGTGCTGTCTGGCAGACCGAATCTGCACGACTACGGTCTGGTGGAATTTCTTTGCGATGTAGCAACTGCTGTGCCTCAGGTTGGTACTTCGCTGACTTCACTGTCAGAATCTTCAGTGCTACATTCAGGATCAGTGAGATAATGCTTCAGGATCAGTGGGATGATGCTTCAGTATCAGTAGGATGATGCTTCAGGATCAGTGGGATGATGCTTCAGGATGAGTGGGATGATGCTTCAGGATGAGTGGGATGATGCTTCAGGATCAGTAGGATGATGCTTCAGGATCAGTAGGATGATGCTTCACTATCAGTAGGATGATGCTTCAGTATCAGGAGGATGATGCTTCAGTATCAGTAGGATGATGCTTCAGTATCAGTAGGATGATGCTTCAGGATCAGTAGGATGATGCTTCAGTATCAGTAGGATGATGCTTCAGGATGAGTGGGATGATGCTTCAGGATCAGTAGGATGATGCTTCAGTATCAGTAGGATGATGCTTCAGGATCAGTAGGATGATGCTTCAGTATCAGTAGGATGATGCTTCAGTATCAGTAGGATGATGCTTCAGGATGAGTGGGATGATGCTTCAGGATCAGTAGGATGATGCTTCAGTATCAGTAGGATGATGCTTCAGGATCAGTAGGATGATGCTTCAGTATCAGTAGGATGATGCTTCAGGATCAGTAGGATGATGCTTCAGTATCAGTAGGATGATGCTTCAGGATCAGTAGGATGATGCTTCAGTATCAGTAGGATGATGCTTCAGGATGAGTGGGATGATGCTTCAGGATCAGTAGGATGATGCTTCAGTATCAGTAGGATGATGCTTCAGTATCAGTAGGATGATGCTTCAGGATCAGTAGGATGATGCTTCAGTATCAGTAGGATGATGCTTCAGGATCAGTAGGATGATGCTTCAGTATCAGTAGGATGATGCTTCAGTATCAGTAGGATGATGCTTCAGGATCAGTAGGATGATGCTTCAGTATCAGTAGGATGATGCTTCAGTATCAGTAGGATGATGCTTCAGGATCAGTAGGATGATGCTTCAGTATCAGTAGGATGATGCTTCAGTATCAGTAGGATGATGCTTCAGGATCAGTAGGATGATGCTTCAGGATGAGTGGGATGATGCTTCAGGATCAGTAGGATGATGCTTCAGGATCAGTAGGATGATGCTTCAGGATCAGTAGGATGATGCTTCAGTATCAGTAGGATGATGCTTCAGTATCAGTAGGATGAGGCTTCAGGATCAGTAGGATGATGCTTGAGGTTCAGTGGGATGATTTCAGTGTTAGTAAGATGCTTCAGGATCTTCGATATGAATGTTTCATGCAGTTAAAAAGCCATTGAATGCACTAAGACCAGACTCAACTCAAACCCGACTCACCCAGTTGCGCCACACCCTGGCCTGTTACGCATGGGAGTGCCTGCACTTACTGTCTAGCGTGCAGTCAGAGAGACCCCAGGCTTGGCGCAAATTGTCCTACCTATTTGAGCAGTGCCAGCCTGTGCTGCTGTGCCAATGCGATCAATTTGACAGCTCCAAGCGTCACGATATATTCAGAGACAACGCCACTTGTCTGTTAGATAAGTTGAACAATCTTGCTGGACTGTCAGAGTTTGTCGATAGTCCCGCCGTGGCTAAAACTGCCGCTCAGCTTAACGCACTACTGAGTTCTTACTTTAAGAAGTAGTATGATTGTACTTATTTAGCTACATTTATTTAATTTAACTACTCCTTTTGTAATTTTTCGTTACTTATCTGATCGAGCTCTATATATCTTAGTTAAAACCTTTATTTTGTCAATCATTATTTGATTACGTCATTATGTAGTTATTTTCAGTAATGCCTGAACCTTTCAGATAGGCTCCCCAACTTTATAATTGGTTCTCTTAATTTTCTAATTCGCTCAACTTTCTAATTTGCTAATCGAATTTCTTATTAGCTCCCTAATTTTCTAATAAGTGTCCTAATTTTTTAATTTGCTTTCTGCCTTTCTAAGTAGCTCCCTAATTTTCTAATAAGCTCCCTAATTTTCTAATAAGCTCCCTATTTTACTAATAAGCTCCCTGATTTACCAATAAGCTCCCTAATTTACCAATTAGCTCCCTAATTTTCTAATTGGCTTCCTAATCTTCCCTAATACCTTATAATTGAATATAGGATTTTGCAATCAAATTACTCCTTAACATGCATGAAAAATCGGTTGATCATCATTTAGTTTTACATATTGATCACAAATTTTCCAATTCAAGCTTAAAATCACTGCTATTTCCTGTTATTTAATATAGATTCCACGACTCATGTTTGCGTTGTAAATAATAGATTTTTGTGCCAAATATGTATGTTCATTCGTTTTAATTAATGTTACGATTTCATTATTTCTATTTAACTTTTTGTAACCGAAGTTTTTTATTATTTTCAAGAATTTCTATAGCGAAATTCTTTGATTTTAGCAAACATTTTATTCTAACAAATTCGTGTTGTTGCTCCGTTATTTTCATGTAGAGATATTTTTTCTTAAAATTTCGATCTTAGATCATTTTTCCTCGCTACCTACTGCCGGCGCAGAGCAGTAGCAGGATGCGCGTATTTTCACATCATATTTTATTGAAGCCGTTGTATAAAGTTTCTTGTTTTGCTTTTTCGCTTAAAGCTTTGTTGCTTTTTATTATAATTCTTGGCTTGCTTCATTCGCTTTTAACTAAATTTTAATATTGTAACATTTTTACAAAATGTTTCACTTGGTTTTAAATAAATGAATGCTACATTCACTGTTGTGTGTATTTAAAAAATAAACAGCTCATAATATCTAAAATATAAAATGCAGTGTCAGTAATAATATTATTCTTCTTAACAATAATTGGAATTCATAATAATGCCTCAATAATTGAAATTGACTGATCGATCGGTACCAAAAATATAAGAAATTATATTTCGTTTTGTTACTGATATTATAATTTGGCTGTTCTTTTTCTGACAGTGATCTGTTAGATCTTCAACCTGTTAGACTGGGCAATGATCTGTTAGATCTTCAACCTGTTAGACTGGGCAGTGATCTGTTAGATCTTCAACCTGTTAGACTGCGCAATGATCTGTTAGATCTTCAACCTGTTAGACTGGGCAATGATCTGTTAGATCTTCAACCTGTTAGACTGGGCAGTGATCTGTTAGATCTTCAACCTGTTAGACTGGGCAATGATCTGTTAGATCTTCAACCTGTTAGACTGGGCAGTGATCTGTTAGATCTTCAACCTGTTGGACTGGGCAATGATCTGTTAGATCTTCAACCTGTTAGACTGGGCAATGATCTGTTAGATCTTCAACCTGTTAGACAGTGATCGGTTAGATATTCAAGCTGTTAGACAGTGATCGGTTAGATATTCAAGCTGTCAGACAGTGATCGTTAGATATTCAAACTGTTAGACAGTGATCAGTTAGATATTCAACCTGTTAGACAGTGATCGGTTAGATATTCAACCTTTTAGACAGTGATCGGTTAGATATTCAAGCTGTTAGACAGTGATCAGTTAGATATTCAAGCTGTTAGACAGTGATCGGTTACATATTCAAGCTGTTAGACAGTGATCGGTTAGATCTTCAACCTGTTAGACTGGGCAGTGATCTGTTAGATCTTCAACCTGTTAGACAGTGATCGGTTAGATATTCAAGCTGTTAGACAGTAATCGGTTAGATATTCAAGCTGTTAGCCAGTGATCGGTTAGATATTCAACCTGTTAGACAGTGATCGGTTAGATATTCAAGCTGTCAGACAGTGATCGGTTAGATATTGAAGCTGTTAGACAGTGATCGGTTAGATATTCAACCTGTTAGACAGTGATCGGTTAGATTTTCAAGCTGTCAGACAGTGATCGGTTAGATATTCAACCTGTTAGACAGTGATCGGTTAGATATTCAACCTGTCAGACAGTGATCGGTTAGATATTCAAGCTGTTAGACAGTGATCGGTTAGATATTCAACCTGTTAGACAGTGATCGGTTAGATTTTCAAGCTGTCAGACAGTGATCGGTTAGATATTCAAGCTGTTAGACAGTGATCGGTTAGATATTCAAGCTGTTAGACAGTGATCAGTTAGATATTCAAGCTGTTAGACAGTGATCAGTTAGATATTCAAGCTGTTAGACAGTGATCGGTTAGATATTCAACCTGTTAGACAGTGATCAGTTAGATATTCAACCTGTTAGACAGTGATCAGTTAGATATTCAAGCTGTTAGACAGTGATCAGTTAGATATTCAAGCTGTTAGACAGTGATCGGTTACATATTCAAGCTGTTAGACAGTGATCTGTTAGATCTTCAACCTGTTAGACTGGGCAGTGATCTGTTAGATCTTCAACCTGTTAGACTGGGCAGTGATCTGTTAGATATTCAACCTGTTAGACAGTGATCGGTTAGATATTCAAGCTGTTAGACAGTGATCAGTTAGATATTCAAGCTGTTAGACAGTGATCGGTTACATATTCAAGCTGTTAGACAGTGATCTGTTAGATCTTCAACCTGTTAGACTGGGCAGTGATCTGTTAGATCTTCAACCTGTTAGACTGGGCAGTGATCTGTTAGATCTTCAACCTGTTAGACAGTGATCGGTTAGATATTCAAGCTGTTAGACAGTAATCGGTTAGATATTCAAGCTGTTAGCCAGTGATCGGTTAGATATTCAAGCTGTCAGACAGTGATCGGTTAGATATTCAACCTCAATTCGTACCATATAATTTTCCGTTTTTGCTCCAGCCTAGCTGAATGTGCCTTGAATTGCACCTAAGAAGCTCAAGTGTTGTTAGCGCGCAATGACGCTGAGCCATGACGCAAAACTGAGTTTAAAAAAGAAAAATAAATGATTCAAAACTCTATAGGCCTGATTGCTGACTTGGTCTGAACCAATTCCTTTCTAATCTATTTTTGTTCTTTTTCTTTCTACTTAGTTTTTTGGCGCCGCGGTTGCACCTGGGGTTGGCTGAACGGTGTCTCCTATTTTTAGTCCTTCCGTTTACCGAATATTTTTTATAACTTTTTTTCTCTCTGCAATCAATGTTGAACAAGTATTTTGGGAAATTTTGGGGAATTTTCCATTCGAAAATAAAAAAGTAGAAATTGTCCCTTAGTTTGAATTCGCGGCAATGCCCTCGCCACAGTCTTTCATATTTCTCACCTACTATTACAGCTTCTAGACTATTATGTTAGGTTGAAGAAACTCTTATCAACTTTACCCTGTAATTTCTCAGTTGCCTGTTAGTATGCACTATTCAGAAGTATTCATACTTCTACATCTCTAGACGCGCAGGCAGCTTTTCTAGTGCACTAGCACAGACTCTATTGTACTAAACAAGCATCATTACTGTCTATTTTTATGTAAAAAAAACTTTTTGAAAATTTCCGCATGTGTCCAGATATAACTTAAGAAACATTTATATTTGGTTTTTCTGGTGCACACACCAATACTATAAGCACCATCGAGTCTAGTGCCACCCAGACTAAGCACTACCGAGACAAGTAACACAAAGACTAAGCACTACCGAGACAAGTAACACAAAGACTAAGCAACATCGAGACAAGATCCACAATGGCTAAGCACTACCGAGACAATATCCACAAAGACTAAGCAACATCGAGACAAGTACCAAAAAGACTAAGCACTATCGAGACAAGAACCACAAAGACTAAGCACCATCGAGACAAGAACCACAAAGACTAAGCACCATCGAGACAAGATCCACAAAGACTAAGCAACATCGAGACAAGTACCAAAAAGACTAAGCACTATCGAGACAAGAACCACAAAGACTAAGCACCATCGAGACAAGATCCACAAAGACTAATTAGTACCATAGAGTCTAAGTACTATCAAAACAAGACTGTTCCGACTATCAAGACTAAGTTTTATAACACTGTATATTTTCTAATTAAAGAATTGAAGTGCTAGTCCAGCCTGGAATTCATTTACGAGCTACTGATTTTCATATTTTTTTATCAGCTGTTAATCAACATCAACATAAAAGATAATTATCATAATAAATAATATATTAAAGCTCGAGATACTTAAATATCTGTTTCTGTACCTAGTGGGATAAAAAATGGTCTCATGTCTGCCTGAATATTCGCAGATTACCTGAAAAAGTTCTGCATCACTGCGTTTCGGCTCTACAGAGGCTGCCTAGAGTCTGCATGCACTGCCTGGCTTGAGTAGGGTTGCCAAGCTAGTCAATGCGCTTGAGCTCTCTATTTGCTGAGCTCGTGATTGCGGGCAGGTAATAATTAAGGTCTCCACCGATTGTGCGGCATTTTCAAACACCTTCCAAAGCGTAGGCCGTTGCTTATCTTTGCCAGAAGCACATATAGCATCAAATCTACAGCAAAGCAATATTTTAAGTGAGCCAGTGCACAGAGAGCACACTCATTACTGGGCTTCCCCAAGCAAATCCTTCATTGCAACAGATGCTTTTGACTATAACCTGATGCTTCAGTTCTGCTTAGTTTCTAACGACTCATATCAACAGTATTCGTATTACAGACGGGTTTTTATAAAAGAAAAAGAAACTGAATTTCGTTTTCTACTTTTGCTCTGCACTTTGAGAAAATTCTGCTTTCATATTAGACTATAAGGCTTTGCGGGTGGCTTCACAATACCGAAATTTCACAACGCCGTAAGACATCGTCCTTCACAAGACCGAAACTTCATAAGACCGAAATTTTACAACGCCGAAAAGTAAAAATGCAGACTCCTTATGAAGGACAGTGCAAGAATTTTCGGCGTTGCAAGTCTTGATTTCTCACAACTTGGGAGATTCCGCTTTTATTTACCATATTATTACCCCCCAAGCGAGTGTATATTTGCAAGCAATGAATGGCAAATTAAAAGAAAAAATGAACGGTTAAGATTAACAAAAAAAATTTTTTAGCGCACGCGTGCGGGGGGCAGCGAGATAGAACGGCAGGACAGACAGAGGGGCGGCATAAAAGCCCCGCGCGCGCGCACAGGCGGAGGAAGGGGTGGGGGATTAACACACTTTACCCAGAGAGCCCGCAGAGCAGGCCCTGAGTAAAGTACACATTAACCACCAGACCCCTAGAAAGAGCAAGGCGAACGCACAAAGAGTGGCAGCGAGCACAAAGCGGATGGCAGCGAGCCAGCAGGTCGAGGCGGGGAAAGCGACCCCAAACCCCGACACAAGGGGAGGAGCGGAAGAGGAGGAGAGAGGGAGCGAACAAAGGCCGGCAAGGCAAAGGTCAACGCAGGAGGGTCACTTGATGGCGGCAGCAACCCGCAGGGCGGCAGAGCGCCTGCGCGCGAGAGACGCATCATCGGAAAAATAGCGGAAGACCGAGTCAGAACGCCAGTCGCCGAGGCAGCGAATGTCAGCGACTGAGAGGCCGCTCTGGAAGGCGGCACTGGCTCCGCCTCTGCGCAGGCTCTGGCCAGAGAAGTTTTGCTGAGCGACGCCGCACGCCGCGAGGCCTCGCTTGAGGAGACGGATGAAGGTTGCGGCAGCCAGCGGAACTCGCCTGCGGGCGCCCAGGATGGAAAACAAAGGTTGCTGAGGCTCGAAAATGTGGTTCTCGCGCAGATGAGCGGTCAGAGCGGCGGCTGGGCAGATTGTCGGACAGTCCGAGCACCACGGAATGAAGACCCGCAGCTGGCGCTCCTTGAATTGGTTGGTTTTGGACCTCTCAATCGACAGGCATAGGCCGCCGGGGCAGGAAGTCAGCGCGCCGCGTCGCAGGCCGTGTGGCGACGGTAGCAGCTCACCCAGTCGGAGCACACCCCACCAGGCGACAAGTAGCGCTGCTTTGAAAGCCGCCAGGAGACGCGGGGGCATTGAGCGCTGGAGCGTTGGGTTGCTGCAGAGCAGGCGGAGATGGCGAGGCTGTAGGGGTTCTGCCCTTCGCGGTGGCTTGGCCAGCAGTCGTCGGGCTCCACGGCAGACGAGCTCCAGTCGGGCGTTGTGCTTTGTAGGGTCTGGAGAGTCCGAAGTCCTATGGGCGAATGACACCGCGCTGAGGCTGGCTTGCACGCTTGAGTAGGAGGTGCGGCCTCGATCGATGAGGAACGCGACGAAGCGGCATGCGTCTGACTTCGATGCAGCAGTCGGGGGGACTCGCTGTTGACGACAGAAGTCACTCCACGATCGCAGGTGACAAGCGTACGACTTCCGGGTGCTGGGCGCGAGTGACAGGCGGCACAGGGCGGGCACGAACACGGCAGGACGGTCGGGAGCGCGGCTGCGACCTGTGAATGGAGGGCGGTGCGGGACGCGGCAGAAATTGTGTGGGAGAGAAATTCATTGCGACAGACAGTGAGAGAGCCATAGTGGCGGCAAAGGAAGTTAACGAGCTCCTGCTTAGAGCTGAGCATGCGAGAGGCGGGATCACTGATGAGCTGCATGCGACCGGGCAGGTGAAAAGCCTGCAGCTGGATGCCAGACTTGAGGTACAGGAGGGCCACGGACTGATAGATCTGAATGAGCTGCGGATGCCTGCAGGTCAGCTTGTTGATCATGCCGACGGCCGCGGTGCTGTCCGAGTAGATCACCACCCGGCTGTTGTTGAGCTGGTCGCAGAGCCGCAGGATGGTGAGGAGCGGAGTCAGGGCCTCCTTATAGTTGATGTGGAGGTCCTTATACTTGGACTCGAAGTCGTGCTCCCAGCTAAAGAACACCCAGTCGTTGAGGCTGGAGCCGCTCACGATGCCAGCGGCACCTTCGCTGCTGCTATCGGCCTCGATGGCCACCAGCTGGCGGAAGCGGGGGTGAATCGGAGTGGGTGGAAGCATGCTGACAGCTTGCAGCCACCATTGCAGCAGCTCGCGAGCTTCTTGAGGTAGCCGGAGGTCTCTGCCAACGCTAATGAGGTCGAAAAGCGGGCGCAAAAGGGGGCGCAGCAACTTGTTGATTTGGCCCAGCCAGCACAGCTTCCCGACCAGTCTCTCCAGCTGCTTGATCTTGACGGTAGAACGAGTGAGGCAGTCGTTCAGCAACACCCGAGTGTTCTCGGCCTTGTCCTGTGGGAGAGTCAGCGTGCCCTCTGTCGTGTCAATTTGGACGCCGAGGAACACCACTCGCTGCGCCGGCGCGGCAGATTTGCTCCAATTGATGGTGAAGCCTAGATCTTGCAGGAGGTTCACAAGGTAGGTGTAGGCGTGGTTGGCAGTTTCCTGCGAGTCGCCAGCCACCGCCCAGTCGTCCAGGTAGTTGATGGTGGCGGAGAAACCCTGCCTCAGCATGTGTCGCTGAATGACGGCAGAGAGGCGGTGGAAGATCTCGCACGAGGCCCGAGCACCGAAAGGCAGCCGGGTATAGATGAGCAGCGATGGGGCGCTGTCCGTGGCGAAGCGCCAGCTGAGGCCTGTCAACATCTGATCTTCCGGGTGGATGCCGACGGAACGGTAAGCCTGCTTGAGGTCCACCTTGCCGATGAAGGAGCCAGGCCGGACATGGCGCACCAGGTCCCGAACGGATGCAAACCTCAGGCCTCTTTTCTGCTCGTAGCTGTCGTTGACGGAAGAGCCCGAGGGGCTGGAGAGATCGTGAATGATCCGGACGCTTCCATCAGGTTTTGGGATCGCGCCGATGGCGTTCACCATGACGAGGCCCTTAGCGAACTGCAGCCGACCCAGGCGGAGCTCGTCAGAGAGCTGCTTTTCCACCTGCAGGGCATTGTCGATAGCGGAGCGGTAGTTGGAGGAGTGCGTGATGACGGGAGGAGGCTTGTTGACCAGGCGGAAACCGTTGTGCAGGCCGTCGCGAAGGAATTCTTCGTCCGGGTCGTTGTGCAGCAGCGCGTCCCAAGCGGTGGGGTTCATGTCGGAAGACATGGCGCGGCGCGACGGGGGGAGCGGGGCAGACGAGCAGGCAGTGGCGGGGGCGGGGGTGGCGGGGAGCAAGCGATGGGGCGAAGGAAACTGGGAATTAAAAGCAGGGTGGCTATAAAATAAATTTAGTTTTTTGCTCCCTCCGCCGCATCGCCAGTCGGTCGGTGCTGATGGGCGGGGTGCGGCTTGCCACAGCCGGCGATTTTGCAGACGTGCCGGTACCTGCAGTTGGACCGCTGGCAGCCGGCCGGAGAGTTAAAGCTCAGGCGGATGGGTGGCGCCTGCTGGTGCGAGGTGCCTTGGCGATTCAGCGTAACCTTTAGGTTGCGAGGTGCGTTGAGGTGGCGATGGTAAAGCTGATAGAAGATAGTAGAGGAAAGATGATAGCAGCCCTGCACCTGTTAAGCTTGTTGGCCATTCGGCATCGCGTACTCGGAGACACCAGGACTCAAATGCAGTTGCAATGTATCCTTGACACCCACGGCTCTATACAAAATGCAGACAAGCAACAACATTCAGTGCACCGTTGAAGCATCGATCAAGGAGAGACTGGGTCTCCTGGTGTTAAAATTCAGACCTGACCTTCAGCAATGCAGCATCTTCCGCTACCAGTCCGTGTGTCGCCAGCTTCTCTCCGGTGTGAGCAGCGACTGCTCGCGAAGTCGGTCAACGGAGGCCCCCTTCCCGAGGGGACCGATGTCGCAGCTTTACTGCGCAAAGTGCCTCCACCCACCGGATGCCGCCTCGGCGCCCGCACCCAGACCTTCGGGTTTTCGGGTGGGCAGCAGACCAACCCCGACTTGACTTGACTTAGCTGCAGGGGGCATCTTCCGGATGCAGCGGGGAGGCGTTGCCGCCCATTCCGCTAGCCCCTGGCGACCACGGGCAACTAGAGCTGCGGTGTCGCGCAGGGGGATCCGGTGGTGCCGGCGTCCGCAGCGCGGTCCTCCTCCGGAGTGTCCAGGAGGTGGAGGGTTGCTCGCCCGGTGGCCCTCAGGTATCGGACGAGCTGGCAGATGTTCTCAGGCCTGAAAACGTCGGGGAGATCCGGGTTTGGGCCGAGATAGGTGAGCCGGTCCTGAGTGAAGGCGGGGCAGTCGCAAATAAAATGCTCTGCATCCTCAACATAGGAGAGGCAGAAGGGGCATTCCTCACTGCGGATTTTGCCTTGCAGGAAGCGGTGCCTGGCGAAACAGCCATGGCCAGAGAGGGCCATGGTGACTGCCCTGATGTCCTTGCGGTTCAGTCCAAGCAAGGCTTTGCGAAGGGCAGTGGAGGGACAAGGGACAGCAGCGCGAGACTGCCGACAATCGGCGGTATTGATCCATCTGTCCTTGTGCTTTGAGGTCACCCACTGGTTAATCCGAGTGTTGACGACGGCGGTAGGGGTGGAGACCGCAGGCACGGGGCCAAAAAGCGAACCCGTCGAACCGGCCTTGGCGAGGCTGTCGGCCAATTCGTTACCAGGGTGGCCAGAGTGCCCTGGAATCCACCTTAGGGACACCTTGTTGTGGGTCCCTAAGCGGTTGAGTTGCGCGACGCAGTCAAGGACTGTGCGCGAGCAGGTGTGCGTGCGTCCAAGGGCATGGATCGCCGCCTGGCTGTCCGAGTGGAGGAAGATTTCTGCTCCATGGACGTTTTGGTAGATCAGCTCCAGGGCGCAGGAGCTGATGGCCAGAACTTCGTTCTGGAAAACAGTAGAGTTTATGCCGGTGTGCTGGGAGAAGGTCGCCACAGTTTTCCCTCCGGACATAATGCAGTAGCCGAAACCAGAGACCGAGTTGATTTGCGATCCGTCGGTGAAGCAGTGAATTTCACGGGGTTGGCCGTGGTCACGTACTTCCTGGCGAGGCGGAATGCTGGTTTTGAATTTTTGCGGTGGGCACAGCGTCGACGGGATTCCGTCGGAGAGAATTTTGAGACCTCCTGCTGCGTCCAGGTCCCGTAGGCTGAGGTCGCCATGGGGCTGGAGGTTCCGCTTGCTGAAGGCAAGTTGCTTCCGGATGGAGATACCCGCGTCCAGAAGACGACGAGCCGTCTTCATCGCCTCCCCCTTGATAAAAAGATCTAAAGGGGGAAGGTCCAGGAAGGCATTCATGCCAGCGAAGGGAGTGGAGGGTGCCGCACTCATGATGGCTCGACAAGCACGGCCCTGCACCTTGTTTAGGGCCTCCAGGACCCCTTTGGTCTCCAGGGCACTATTCCAGATGAAGCCGGCAAAAGAGATGGCCCAGACCAACCCCGACGAATATCGCTGCCGTCTTCTACTGTCGGGGGACATTGAGCAAAATCCCGGACCTTCTCAAGCCGACATCCGCATCCTGCAATGGAACCTCAACGGCCTACGGATGCGGCGCCCGGCTCTCGAACATCTTCTAGAGGAGCTTCAAGTGGACGTGGCAGTCCTTCAGGAAACAAATCTGACAGCGCAAGATCACACCCCTAAGATAGCAGGCTTCTCTGCACACCGGCGGGACCGTGCCGTTCACAGGGGGGCAGCAGGCCATCACGGCGGGCTCCTCACCTTAGTCAGGCACGGGCTTGCCCACGAAGTGGCCCAGGGGGCCTTGGGAGTCCCAGAGACCGCAGCGCTGGAGCACCTCACGATCCGGCTCCTCGGCAACAAGAAACGCCCTCTCTACATCAGTAACGTCTACGACCGCCGGTCCGCTCTTCGGCAAGAGACGAGCGGGACGGCAGGCTGCATACCGACATGTGGCCAACAGAAAGCAACTGGCTGCTGCTCGGAGATCTGAATGCGCACGGCAGTTGGGACGAGCTAAGAGACCCAGACGCAATAGGCGAAGAGCTCGAAGACTGGATGACCAACCACAGCTGGACGACCTTGAACGACGGAAGTCCGACGCGTGTAAGCCCAGGAGGAGCCGAGTCGACCCCGGACGTTTCGCTGTGTCACGCAGAGATGTCCAGCCGTGTCAGCTGGGACGTCAAAGACACCATGGGGTCAGATCACCTACCAATTCTACTGACAGTGGCCTTCACGCAACCGAAAGGCAGCCGCAAACCCGCCCAGTACAACCTCAAACGTGCGGAACTGGCCGCTATTCGCCGGAAAGGCCGATGAGCAACTCCGTCACTGGTCGGCCGATGCTTTCGGATCGATAGAGGCCGCCAACAGCGAGTTCTGCAGACGCATTCTCTCCGCTGCCAGCTGCATCCCGCGAGGGAGTGTCAAGAAGCCCAAGAGCTGGTGGAATGACAGCTGTCGAGCCACACAACGGGCCACGCGTGAGACGCTAGCAGACTCCAGGGCTGCCCAGGGAGATGAGGACGCAGCGGCGGCTTACCGCACTGCTCGCGAGAATGCGGATCGCGTCTACAGTCAGGCCAAGGCCGCAGCCTGGCGGCAATTCGTCTCCGGCTTATCCACCCGCGCACCTGAATCCAAGGTGTGGCGGACAATCCGGGCGCTGGATGGTAGGGCCCGGCAGCCGCTCCCGGACACGCCGCTACGGCAGGGCGAAAAGACAGCAACCACGGACAGGGAAAAAGCGGACCTGGCGATTAAAACCTACGCGGCAGTCAGCCGGCTCAGAGTCCCGAAAGCAGACCAACAAGGAGCCAGACTCGAGGTCCGTAGAGCGCTCGGAACATGCAGCAAAGACCCACGCAAGGCCCCATTTCACATGGCGGAACTGGCGGACGTCCTCCGGAGCTCCGCAGGCTCCGCCCCTGGAAAGGATGGCATCCTCCCAGCATTTCTGCAGAAACTACAAGACGAAGGCCGGCGGGCGCTTTTGACTCTGTTGAACAGGAGCTGGCGAGAGGGGAGAGTCCCCTCAGCGTGGCGCACGGCCATCATTTGTCCAATCGCTAAGAAAGACAAGCCGACCCACGACCCAGCCTCCTACCGCCCAGTCTCTCTGCTGAGCTGTGTAGGCAAGACCCTCGAGGCCATGGTCAACAATCGCATGAATGTCTGGGCCGAAGAGAACGGCCTGATCCCCGATGAACAGTCAGGCTTCCGAGCGGGTCGTAGCACCCTCGACGCCATGGCCCAGCTGGCTCAACCAGCATTCGACTCTCTTCAGACACGGCCAATGACAAGGACCTTGCTTGCCGCGTTCGACTTTCAAGCGGCGTTCGATCGCACTTGGCGCCTAGGGGTCCTGCGTGAGCTCGCTCGGGCCAGAGCACCGGCCGGCTGGATGCGGTGGCTTCGCTCGTTTCTGGCTGACCGGCGCGCCTGCGTCCGCTGGGGAACACAATTCAGTCGACTCCGAGTCCTAAAAGAAGGCGTACCGCAAGGCAGTCCACTCTCGCCTCTGCTCTTCAACATCGCCACTCGGACCCTGCCCGGGGCCATTCAGCAGGCGGCACCCAAGTGTAGGCCCATCCAATACGCGGAAGACCTCACTGTGAAGATATCAGACGCCTCCCCGGTGACGGCTACAGTGCAGATGCAGGCCGCGATCGACGCGGTGAGCGGCTGGTGCGAGGAACACCACTTCAAGCTGGCGCCGGCGAAGACTGAAGCCATCCTTATCAGTACCCACCCGGCTGAGCTCAACGGTAAGTTCGGCGGCACTCTGCAAGCCGGCGGACACACCGTCTCCTGCTTGCGCGAGATCAAGGTCCTGAGAGTAACGATCGACTCGCAGCTCAATTTCGCTGAACAAGCAAAGAAGTCTCTCGCGGCGCTGCACAGGAGGCTCGCGGCTCTCCGCTGCGTTGTCGCGAGATCCTGGGGTGCGAGCTTTGAGACTCTACACCGCCTCTACTGCAGTTACGTTCGTCCGGCAGGGCTATACGGGGCTGAACTTTGGTGGCCGTTCCTGGCCCCCACCCACCGCGAACGTCTCGAATCCGCCAACTATGCCGCTGCTAGGATCATCACAGGGGTCGGCGCCGGAGCCCGGGCCCGCGCCCTAATCTGCGACGCCGGCCTCCAGCCGTTCAACACCATCTGCCGGCAGAGGGCCGCGGAGCTGCTCCTGCGCTGCCAGCAGTTCCCTGAAGGGCATCTACTCCGCGATCTGGCCGGCCCGTCCGCCACCCGCACCAGACTCAAGGCGAGGACCGCAGGCACCCGAAGCTCTTGGCGCGAGTCGGCCATCGAGATACTGAGCACTGTGGAAGGAGGCCGCGATCGGGTGGAAGGCCGTATTCCCCCCACCTGCTTTCGTCGCCCCTGGTCCCGCAGTCTCCCGACCCGCTTCGTCCGTGTCGAAACCAGCCGCGACGAGGCACCACTTGTTCGGAGGACAAGAACCCTGGAGCTGCTAGACCGCCTGAGGCAGGAAGACCCACCAGACCTGCAGATCTGGACCGACGGCGCAGCAGAGGAAGGCATCCGTAATGGAGGAGGCGGCTACCTGATTCGGCAGCGGGCCCCAGGGAGCCGGGACATCAGAGGCAGTGTCCCAGCGGGGCACCTAACCTGCTCAACGACCGCGGAGGCCGCTGCGGCCGCAGCTGGTCTCGAGGCGGCCCTGGCCAATCTCCACGGACGCCTCAGCATGGCCGTCTGGCTGCTGTTCGACTCCCAAGCGCTCTTCGACCGGCTCCAGTCACAGCGTAAATGCCAGACAGACCACGCAACTGCACAGGCGTCCATTCTGCTGGAGCAGCTCGCCACGGACCACCGGCCCACTGTAATCTGGGTACCGGGCCACGCCGGGCTGGCGCTCAATGAGGAAGCCGACATTCTGGCTCGCGGGGGCTGCTCGCTCCCGCAAGAGAACATGCCAACACCGGTCGCGGCGCTCAGAGCTGCTCTCATGCGGCAAGGTCAAGCGGAAGATGACCGAGCCTACAAAGACCTAGTCCCTCTGGACCACCCACACCGACTCAGCGGCGACAAAAACGGCTGCAGGTCGGCCGTGCCTGGCCTCGTGCGGCGGAGGTGGCGCTGTTCCAACTCAGGGCGAACCGCGCGCCTTTCCTACAAGCCACTCTACACCGCTGGGGCAAGGTACCCGCTGCGTCTTGCCCTCACTGCAACGCTCCCGAGGAGGACACGCGGCACTTCCTGCTTGAATGCCCCAGGTGGGCCGATCAACGCCGCAACCTCCTCCATTCTGCTGGCTCAATGTCCCTCCTGTGGGAGGACCCGAATCGGGTGCGGATCTTCGTCGAGGCGACGGGCGCGCTGGCGCGCCCCCCATATGCCTAGCGAGGGATCCGTACGCCAACAACAACAACAACTGCTCGCGAACGTTTGGGTCGGAGGCGAGATGGCAAAATTAGCTTTTTTAGACTGACGAAACAATTACCCGCATCAATTCCAAGAGTGTCCAATGGTCGGACGATGGCGCAGTTTTCAATGTTGTGGACTCGTATTTGGCAATCAAATACAGCGACATCACTTTCAGTACTGGTATGACAGTACTTTTCAGGATTAAGCGAGTGCCACAGGTGAGGAGGGGAGTGGGTCAGCGGCTAGTGTCGCTGCCTGACTTTGCAATGGTCGCTGGATCGTTTTCGAATGATTAAATTAATTCTATAGCATCGGCTGATAACTTGGAGTAGTCTATGGATTCTTGGAGTAGTCTATGGATGCTTGGAGTAGTCTATGGATGCTTGGAGTAGTCTATGGATGCTTGGAGTAGTCTATGGATGCTTGGAGTAGTCTATGGATGCTTGGAGTAGTCTATGGATGCTTGGAGTAGTCTATGGATGCTTGGAGTAGTCTATGGATGCTTGGAGTAGTCTATGGATTCTTGGAGTAGTCTATGGATGCTTGGAGTAGTCTATGGATGCTTGGAGTAGTCTATGGATGCTTGGAGTAGTCTATGGATGCTTGGAGTAGTCTATGGATGCTTGGAGTAGTCTATGGATTCTTGGAGTAGTCTATGGATGCTTGGAGTAGTCTATGGATTCTTGGAGTAGTCTATGGATGCTTGGAGTAGTCTATGGATGCTTGGAGTAGTCTATGGATGCTTGGAGTAGTCTATGGATTCTTGGAGTAGTCTATGGATTCTTGGAGTAGTCTATGGATTCTTGGAGTAGTCTATGGATTCTTGGAGTAGTCTATGGATGCTTGGAGTAGTCTATGGATGCTTGGAGTAGTCTATGGATGCTTGGAGTAGTCTATGGATGCTTGGAGTAGTCTATGGATGCTTGGAGTAGTCTATGGGTTAGAGATGAGATAAGACACGGGAGAGATGAGGTAGGGGGAGAGAGGAGATGAGGAGAGAGATGAGACGGGGAGAGGTGTGACAAGGGAGAGATGAGACGGGGGAGAGATGAGGCACGGGAGAGAACTTTGGTCAAGAATGTAAAACAATGTACTTTAAATTTGTGCATTTTATGTTTGAGACATCTCCAACGATAAACAAGATCGCCATGCGATCGCTAATTGGACCTGAATTGAGTGCGCCGTTTAAAATTCTGTTGATGCAAGCTGTGTAAGCCAATCTTCACGAAATTTACCGTGAATTGTTACAAAATAGGCAATTAGCATTTCCGTCGTGCACCTGCCTACATCAGTCCACTTAATTGGTGTTTGATAACGCTCTTGAAAACAGCACAGGAATCCCCGTAGAATAGCTGCAATCGCTCAGAAAAAAAATTTCCACTTCTATGTAAAAAATGAGAAACAGTGCAGCTACCCCGGTGACCAACTAACTAACTAACTAACTGACTAACTGACTAACTGACTAACTGACTAACTAACTAACTAACTGACTAACTAACTAACTAACTAACTAACTAACTGACTAGCTAACTGACTGACTAACTGACTAACTAACTGACTAGCTAACTGACTAACTAACCAACTGACTAAATAACTAACTGACTGACTAACTAACTAACTAACTAACTAACTAACTAGCTGACTAACTGACTAACTAACTGACTAACTAACCAACTGACTAAATAACTAACTGACTGACTAACTAACTAACTAACTAACTAACTAACTAGCTGACTAACTGACTAACTAACTGACTAACTGACTAACTAACTAACTAACTAACTAACTAACTAACTGACTAGCTAACTGACTGACTAACTGACTAACTAACTAACTAACTAGCTGACTAACTGACTAACTAACTAACTAACTAACTAACTAACTGACTAACTAACTGACTAACTAACTGACTAACTAACTAACTAACTAACTGACTAACTAACTAACTAACTAACTAACTAACTAACTGACTAGCTAACTGACTGAGTAACTGACTAACTAACTGACTAGCTAACTGACTGACTAACTGACTAACTAACTAACTGACTGACTAACTAACTAACTAACTAACTAACTAGCTGACTAACTGACTAACTAACTAACTGACTAACTAGCTGACTAACTGACTAACTAACTAACTAACTAACTGACTGACTAACTAACTAACTAACTGACTAACTAACTGACTAACTAACTAACTGACTGACTAACTAACTGACTAACTGACTAACTAACTAACTAACTGACTAACTAACTGACTAACTAACTGACTAACTAACTGACTAACTAACTAACTGACTGACTAACTAACTAACTAACTAACTAACTAGCTGACTAACTGACTAACTAACTAACTGACTAACTAACTAGCTGACTAACTGACTAACTAACTAACTAACTAACTAACTGACTAACTAACTGACTAACTAACTAACTGACTGACTAACTAACTAACTAACTAACTAGCTGACTAACTGACTAACTAACTAACTAACTAACTGACTGACTAACTAACTAACTAACTGACTAACTAACTAACTAACTAACTGACTAACTAACTCGCTGACTAACTGACTAACTAACTAACTGACTAACTAACTGACTAACTAACTAACTGACTAACTAACTGACTAACTAACTAACTGACTAACTAACTAGCTGACTAACTGACTAACTAACTAACTGACTAACTAACTGACTAACTGACTAACTGACTAACTAACTGACTAACTAACTAACTAACTAAGATTGAAGATGGCGAAAGGAGCAAAGCAAGAAAAAATTGATACAATTCTTTCGATTCCGAATTTATTACGATGCAACTTTTAGACGAAAGACACAAACGACATCAGGTTAAAGTTTAAATAAATGTCAACAGACAAACAAATTAAATTATTTGCAATTGTCTAAATGATAAGTAATATTTTTGGTTAACAAACAACTTGATAACATATCGAACACAGAACTCAAACAAACAGGAAAAGCAAAATATTTGTTTTCGTTTTAGTTTGAACTTTCTGTTTTTTAATCTGGACGGTACAAATTGCCACTGCGTGAAAATGTGGCGTAGTTTTGTTTGCTAAATCTATTTTCGAATCGAACTGTCGCAATTCATTCTCCTTTATTCGTTAACGAATTCGTCCAAAGAAGCTTTCGGAGTTTTCAGATCCACTTGGCTGCGCTGCTCGCGGCGGGGCCAAAACCTGCGCATTGGTCAGAAGCTGCTGCTGCTGCTGCTGCATTTGGTACTGCTGCTGATGCTGCAGCTGTTGATGCCGCTGCTGCTGGTGCTGCTGCTGAAACTGATGCAGCAGGAGACGATGCCGCCGCTGTTGCACCTGTCGCTGCCGCTTCTGACAGCAGAGAATCGAGCCGCGCAAATAGATAGCCGTGGCCCGCTGGAATCGCTTGGAGACCAAATTGTAGACAATCGGGTTCAAGCAGTAGTTAGTGTACAGCAGCGCTGTCAGACACTGTAGCACAGCGATGATGCCTGAAGGTTTAATAGCCGCGGCCATGGCAAAGAAGCAGCTGGTGTGAGACATGCACAGGGCAAAGACGCGAAATGGTATCGCAGTGATAAAGAACAGTGACGCTACCAGCGCGCTGAAGTACACAATTCGTCGACGCTCCGTGAGGGCGTTGGAGTTCAACGAGGACGCCGATGCGCCAGCGGCCGCCGGGCTGCGGACTGCGCTGCTGCCACGCAGGCGCCGCATCGACTTCAGCAGCTTGTAGAAGATGGCAACGTACAGTAGCGCAATGAGAAGCATCGGCAGGAACAGCTCAGCAACCGAGCTCACAATGTAGAATGTCTCAGGCGCCATGCCCAGCACGGTGTCGGCCAAAGCTTGACTTTGATTGCTGTCCGAATGGCTGGACGGTAGCCGACAATAGTACACAGTGCGAACCTCGCCATTTGTGTTGCTTCTGTTGCTATGGCCGACAGCTGTCTGCTGCTCAGCTAATGAGATAGTCTCCGAGTGCATCTCTGGCAGGTGAAAATACGGCTGAGCGCACAAGGCTGGCAGCAGCCAGATCGCGCACATGACAACCAATCTCACAGTTCGGCTGGAAAGCAGCGCCGGACCCCTCAGTGGCAGCCAAATCACTGTGAATCGCTCCAGAGCTATGGCTACTATTGTGAGGCTGGATGCCATTGTGAACAGGTGCTCAAAGCCGAAAGCCAACTTGCCTGCCAAAGCGGTGATGGGGCGGCATTGATGCCTTAATCTACTTATCTCTGTCTCCTGTTCCGTTTGTCTGTCTGTCTCTCTGTCTCTCTGTCTCTGTCTCTCTGTCTCTCTGTCTCTCTGTCTCCCTGTCTCTCTGTCTCTCTGTCTCTCTGTCTCTGTCTCTCTGTCTCTCTGTCTCTGTCTGTCTCTCTGTCTCTCTGTCTCTGTCTCTGTCTCTCTGTCTCTCTGTCTCTGTCTGTCTCTCTGTCTCTCTGTCTCTCTGTCTCTCTGTCTCTCTGTCTCTGTCTCTCTGTCCCTGTCTCTCTGTCTCTGTCTCTCTGTCTCTCTGTCTCTCTGTCTCTGTCTCTGTCTCTCTGTCTCTCTGTCTCTCTGTCTCTGTCTCTCTGTCCCTGTCTCTCTGTCCCTGTCTCTCTGTCTCTGTCTCTCTGTCTCTGTCTCTCTGTCTCTCTGTCTCTCTGCCTCTGTCTCTCTGTCTCTCTGTCTCTGTCTCTCTGTCTCTGTCTCTGTCTCTCTGTCTCTGTCTCTCTGTCTCTGTCTCTCTGTCTCTCTGTCTCTGTCTCTCTGTCTCTCTGTCTCTCTGTCTCTCTGTCTCTGTCTCTCTGTCTCTGTCTCTCTGTCTCTCTGTCTCTCTGTCTCTCTGTCTCTCTGTCTCTCTGTCTCTGTCTCTGTCTCTCTGTCCCTGTCTCTCTGTCTCTGTCTCTCTGTCTCTCTGTCTCTCTGTCTCTGTCTCTGTCTCTCTGTCTCTCTGTCTCTCTGTCTCTGTCTCTCTGTCCCTGTCTCTCTGTCCCTGTCTCTCTGCCTCTGTCTCTCTGTCCCTGTCTCTCTGTCTCTGTCTCTCTGTCTCTGTCTCTCTGTCTCTCTGTCTCTCTGCCTCTGTCTCTCTGTCTCTCTGTCTCTGTCTCTCTGTCTCTGTCTCTGTCTCTCTGTCTCTGTCTCTCTGTCTCTGTCTCTCTGTCTCTCTGTCTCTGTCTCTGTCTCTCTGTCTCTCTGTCTCTCTGTCTCTCTGTCTCTGTCTCTCTGTCTCTGTCTCTCTGTCTCTCTGTCTCTCTGTCTCTCTGTCTCTCTGTCTCTCTGTCTCTGTCTCTCTGTCCCTTTGTCCTTACTTTATTTCAGCCTTTAGTTATCTTTCAGCTTATTTTAATTATTTCAATTGTCATATTTGGTATCAGACAGAATCAACGAAGAAAAATAAATTAAAATATAAAATATTTGAAACGTGCTTTCATATGAAAATTTGCGCTTTCATTTCGTGTGGACAAAATTTTTCATATTTGGTACTAATTTAGAGATCCCGTATCTTAACCACTGTGATTGGAAAATCCCCAAAACGCGTTGGCGACAATTCGTGTCCGACTATAACTGAGACCGCTTTTTAAACAAACAATTTCCACGTCATATCCAATTTTCGTCTAGAACATAGTGCGACAAAATATTTCGTGTGTAACTAAGCGTTTATGTGAAGACGGAATGCCTTCTGGACCGGTCAGGAAATTCAGCAAGCCACAGGCACATATGAGTAAAAGGAGACAACTAACAGTTGGAGAGGGGAGTTTGGGGAAGATTGAGAGGGAGAAATGGGGAATATGGAGAAAGGAGAATGGGGAAGACTTCTAGAGAGAAGAAATGAGCATTATCTCCTGAGGGGATAAATGGGCAAGATGGAGAGGTAGAAAATTGGTAAGATATTGATGAAAGAAATGAGTATGAAGGGAGAGAAATGGAAACATGGGGGAGGTGGAGAGGGGAGAAATGGGTATGACGGAGAAGCTAGAAATGGGGAAGAGGGGAGAAGTGCGGAAGATTGAGAGGGGAGAAATGGGGAAGATTGAGAGGGGAGAAATTGGGATGATGGAGAGAGGAGAAATGGGGAAGATTGAGAGGGGAGAAATTGGGATGATAGAGAGGGTAGAAACGGGAAAGAGGGGAGAAGTGTGTAAGATTACGAGAGGAGAAATGGGGAAGATTGAGAGGGGAGAAATTGGGATGATGGAGAGAGGGGAAATGGGGAAGATTGAGAGGGGAGAAATTGGGATGATGGAGAGAGGGGAAATGGGGAAGATTGAGAGGGGAGAAATTGGGATGATGGAGAGAGGGGAAATGGGGAAGGTTGAGAGGGGAGAAATTAAAATATTTAGAAGGTAGTAATAGGAAGATTTCAGGTTAGTAACCGGGAAGATGGCAAAATGAAAAGCGTTTGCAGTTAACTCAGAAAGTTTTACTCACAGAGCCATTCCGGTTTGTACAAGTCCTCGAATTGTTGCATAATATTGTGCGGCACACATATTAGCAGCGACATCAGGTCGGCTATAGCCAGATTCACTAGCAAAGCATTCAGCCTAGTGTGCATCTTGGCAATATTGGATACAACTAAGATCACCAATAGATTGCCCAAGAGACCCAAAAACATTATGCCGATCTTGATAGCGATCAACAGGTAGATTGTGAATGAACTAATGTGTGACATTTTACCCTATTCCTTACAGTTAAAGCTTCTATCTTTTGTAAGTGGAATATTTCTGGGCTAAGTTAGGGCACCAAATCTGGGCAGGTATTTACGGCTTAGCAGCAATCTGCTACCGACCAATCACTGCAATCCTTGCCATCTGGCCAACTTCCTTCACACAAATCCTCCCCTATTAACATTGCTTCAGCTGTCACATCCTCTACTCTCTGTCCCATCCTCTACTCTCTGTCCCATCCTCTAGTCTCTGTCCCATCCTCTACTCTCTGTCCCATCCTCTAGTCTCTGTCCCATCTACTCTCTGTCCCATCCTCTACTCTCTGTCCCATCCTCTACTCTCTGTCCCATCCTCTACTCTCTGTCCCATCCTCTACTCTCTGTCCCATCCTCTAGTCTCTGTCCCATCTACTCTCTGTCCCATCCTCTACTCTCTGTCCCATCCTCTACTCTCTGTCCCATCCTCTAGTCTCTGTCCCATCTACTCTCTGTCCCATATTCTACTCTCTGTCCCATCCTCTACTCTCTGTCCCATCCTCTACTCTCTGTCACATCCTCTACTCTCTGTCCCATCCTCTACTCTCTGTCCCATCCTCTAGTCTCTGTCCCATCCTCTACTCTCTGTCCCATCCTCTAGTCTCTGTCCCATCTACTCTCTGTCCCATCCTCTACTCTCTGTCCCATCCTCTACTCTCTGTCCCATCCTCTACTCTCTGTCCCATCCTCTACTCTCTGTCCCATCCTCTAGTCTCTGTCCCATCCTCTACTCTCTGTCCCATCTACTCTCTGTCCCATCCTCTACTCTCTGTCCCATCCTCTACTCTCTGTCCCATCCTCTAGTCTCTGTCCCATCTACTCTCTGTCCCATCTTCTACTCTCTGTCCCATCTTCTACTCTCTGTCCCATCTTCTACTCTCTGTCCCATCTTCTACTCTCTGTCCCATCCTCTACTCTCTGTCCCATCCTCTACTCTCTGTCCCATCCTCTAGTCTCTGTCCCATCTACTCTCTGTCCCATCTTCTACTCTCTGTCCCATCCTCTACTCTCTGTCCCATCCTCTACTCTCTGTCCCATCCTCTACTCTCTGTCCCATCCTCTAGTCTCTGTCCCATCTACTCTCTGTCCCATCCTCTACTCTCTGTCCCATCCTCTACTCTCTGTCCCATCCTCTAGTCTCTGTCCCATCTACTCTCTGTCCCATCTTCTACTCTCTGTCCTATCTTCTACTCTCTGTCCCATCTTCTACTCTCTGTCCCATCTTCTACTCTCTGTCCCATCCTCTACTCTCTGTCCCATCCTCTACTCTCTGTCCCATCCTCTAGTCTCTGTCCCATCTACTCTCTGTCCCATCTTCTACTCTCTGTCCCATCCTCTACTCTCTGTCCCATCCTCTACTCTCTGTCCCATCCTCTACTCTCTGTCCCATCCTCTAGTCTCTGTCCCATCCTCTACTCTCTGTCCCATCCTCTAGTCTCTGTCCCATCCTCTACTCTCTGTCCCATCCTCTACTCTCTGTCCCATCCTCTACTCTCTGTCCCATCCTCTAGTCTCTGTCCCATCCTCTAGTCTCTGTCCCATCTACTCTCTGTCCCATCCTCTACTCTCTGTCCCATCCTCTACTCTCTGTCCCATCCTCTAGTCTCTGTCCCATCCTCTACTCTCTGTCCCATCCTCTACTCTCTGTCCCATCCTCTACTCTCTGTCCCATCCTCTAGTCTCTGTCCCATCTACTCTCTGTCCCATCCTCTAGTCTCTGTCCCATCCTCTACTCTCTGTCCCATCCTCTAGTCTCTGTCCCATCTACTCTCTGTCCCATCCTCTACTCTCTGTCCCATCCTCTACTCTCTGTCCCATCCTCTACTCTCTGTCCCATCCTCTACTCTCTGTCCCATCCTCTAGTCTCTGTCCCATCTACTCTCTGTCCCATCCTCTACTCTCTGTCCCATCCTCTACTCTCTGTCCCATCCTCTAGTCTCTGTCCCATCTACTCTCTGTCCCATCTTCTACTCTCTGTCCCATCTTCTACTCTCTGTCCCATCTTCTACTCTCTGTCCCATCTTCTACTCTCTGTCCCATCCTCTACTCTCTGTCCCATCCTCTACTCTCTGTCCCATCCTCTAGTCTCTGTCCCATCTACTCTCTGTCCCATCTTCTACTCTCTGTCCCATCCTCTACTCTCTGTCCCATCCTCTACTCTCTGTCCCATCCTCTACTCTCTGTCCCATCCTCTAGTCTCTGTCCCATCCTCTACTCTCTGTCCCATCCTCTACTCTCTGTCCCATCCTCTACTCTCTGTCCCATCCTCTACTCTCTGTCCCATCCTCTACTCTCTGTCCCATCCTCTACTCTCTGTCCCATCCTCTAGTCTCTGTCCCATCTACTCTCTGTCCCATCCTCTACTCTCTGTCCCATCCTCTACTCTCTGTCCCATCCTCTAGTCTCTGTCCCATCTACTCTCTGTCCCATCTTCTACTCTCTGTCCCATCTTCTACTCTCTGTCCCATCTTCTACTCTCTGTCCCATCTTCTACTCTCTGTCCCATCCTCTACTCTCTGTCCCATCCTCTACTCTCTGTCCCATCCTCTAGTCTCTGTCCCATCTACTCTCTGTCCCATCTTCTACTCTCTGTCCCATCCTCTACTCTCTGTCCCATCCTCTACTCTCTGTCCCATCCTCTAGTCTCTGTCCCATCCTCTACTCTCTGTCCCATCCTCTACTCTCTGTCCCATCCTCTACTCTCTGTCCCATCCTCTAC
Source organism: Macrostomum hystrix (assembly GCA_950097015.1). NCBI lineage: Eukaryota > Metazoa > Platyhelminthes > Macrostomidae > Macrostomum > Macrostomum hystrix. The sequence continues at coordinate 29,319,360 of CATNEN010000038.1, forward strand.
TCTCTGTCCCATCCTCTACTCTCTGTCCCATCCTCTACTCTCTGTCCCATCCTCTACTCTCTGTCCCATCCTCTACTCTCTGTCCCATCCTCTAGTCTCTGTCCCATCCTCTACTCTCTGTCCCATCTACTCTCTGTCCCATCCTCTACTCTCTGTCCCATCCTCTACTCTCTCTTCTACTCTCTGTCCCATCCTCTACTCTCTCTTCTACTCTCTGTCCCATCCTCTACTCTCTCTTCTACTCTCTGTCCCATCCTCTACTCTCTCTTCTACTCTCTGTCCCATCCTCTACTCTCACTTCTATTCTCTGTCCCATCCTCTACTCTCACTTCTACTCTCTGTCCCATCCTCTACTCTCACTTCTACTCTCTGTCCCATCCTCTACTCTCTCTTCTACTCTCTGTCCCATCCTCTACTCTCACTTCTACTCTCTGTCCCATCCTCTACTCTCTCTTCTACTCTCTGTCCCATCCTCTACTCTCACTTCTACTCTCTGTCCCATCCTCTACTCTCACTTCTACTCTCCGTCCCATCCTCTACTCTCACTTCTACTCTCTGTCCCATCCTCTACTCTCTCTTCTACTCTCTGTCCCATCCTCTACTCTCTCTTCTACTCTCTGTCCCATCCTCTACTCTCACTTCTATTCTCTGTCCCATCCTCTACTCTCTCTTCTACTCTCTGTCCCATCCTCTACTCTCTCTTCTACTCTCTGTCCCATCCTCTACTCTCACTTCTACTCTCTGTCCCATCCTCTACTCTCACTTCTACTCTCTGTCCCATCCTCTACTCTCTCTTCTACTCTCTGTCCCATCCTCTACTCTCACTTCTACTCTCTGTCCCATCCTCTACTCTCTCTTCTACTCTCTGTCCCATCCTCTACTCTCACTTCTACTCTCTGTCCCATCCTCTACTCTCTCTTCTACTCTCTGTCCCATCCTCTACTCTCACTTCTATTCTCTGTCCCATCCTCTACTCTCTCTTCTACTCTCTGTCCCATCCTCTACTCTCTCTTCTACTCTCTGTCCCATCCTCTACTCTCACTTCTACTCTCTGTCCCATCCTCTACTCTCACTTCTACTCTCTGTCCCATCCTCTACTCTCTCTTCTAATCTCTGACCCATCCTCTACTCTCACTTCTACTCTCTGTCCCATCCTCTACTCTCTCTTCTACTCTCTGTCCCATCCTCTACTCTCACTTCTACTCTCTGTCCCATCCTCTACTCTCTCTTCTACTCTCTGTCCCATCCTCTACTCTCACTTCTACTCTCTGTCCCATCCTCTACTCTCTCTTTTACTCTCTGTCCCATTTATCTCATCCTCTGTCTTGACTTATTCTTATTTAGTTTAATTTAGTTTTTCTCTATTCCCTATAACGAATATTTTTTCAGTGTCCTGTAGTCTGTCAGCTGCAATGTTCTTCATTCCATTTTAATTAGTTGCATTATACTATTGAAGTTAATCTCATCGGCTTTAAAATTCTGCCTTTAGAAAAACAGGTGCAGTCAGGTTTCATTATGCCTTATAGAGATTTTTTGTCATTGTCTGAATGCCGTTGCCACGAAGCGAATGGTTTGGCATATGGCACATGATTTGGTGACACTATAGACCCGCAGCCAGCGAGGAGGCAATTCTGCCCATTTCGCTGACTCCTGAGCACACACGCACACACAGGTGTGTACATCTGCCCTGACTTTCTCATCGTCGGGTAGAATTTGCCTTGGTGGTTGGCCCTCTAGGGCGTAAATTGTACGACAAGCCACCGAGCCTTCTCTCCGCGGCTGCGCCCCAAATGAATGTGGCCTCGCCACAGAATCGAGCTCAGGGACCTTGGCGTGAGAGGCAAACGCGTTAGACCTAAATTAACTGGTGATACTATGTACATCGCTGCCGCTTTAGTTCAATTAGTCTATGGCCTTATTGAGAGGTTTAAACATTAAAAATGTGTGTTGTTAAAGTCTAGATTTTTAGAAATAAAAATTTCAACAACCCTCTCAAAAGTACACGTCAATATTTCAATTTCACTTGGCTCAAAAGCTATAAATCACCATATTCTACACTCGTTTTGTTTTCGTGGTTCTCAATTCTCGCGAGCTGCAAAGTCGCTTGTTTACGGCAGGAAATTTCGATTTGTTATAGAAACAAAACATGATAAAAGCAATTCCCAGCGGTATATATTATAGTTGTATGCATATATTTCACACACTGTTCTAACACAATCAAGCGATGTTCTCAATAAACTCATGCTCAGCTGATTGACAATTTTTTCTTTGTTAATCTGCAATCATATAAGCTCATGCAGTTAACTTTCTTTGATTTGGTTTAATAATCTGTTTGGGCATCACATCTAGAGCTGCTTTTGAAACTGTTTATTTTTTGCTTCACAAAATGCAAAAAATATGATTAAAACTGCAATTGAATATAATCGATTTAAGTACATTACTGTATGATTTCATGTTTTTCGACATGTCGAATGCAGATGAAATCGGAAATAATAAAAGTATTTTTTGTGAATACTGAAACTTTTCGGATGGATTTTAAAGAACGAATATATTATCATTCTAAAGTTAAAGTTAAGACATAAGCATGCATTCGCAGCAGTCTTATATGCACAGCTCAATAACCTATTCGAAGGCCAACTGGACCTATTCAAAGGCCAACTGGACCTATTCGAAGGCCAACTGGACCTATTCAAAGGCCAACTGGACCTATTCAAAGTCCAACTGGACCTATTCGAAGGCCAACTGGACCTATTCAAAGGCCAACTGGACCTATTCAAAGTCCAACTGGACCTATTCGAAGGCCAACTGGACCTATTCAAAGGCCAACTGGACCTATTCAAAGGCCAACTGGACCTATTCAAAGGCCAACTGGACCTATTCGAAGGCCAACTGGACCTATTCAAAGGCCAACTGGACCTATTCGAAGGCCAACTGGACCTATTCAAAGGCCAACTGGACCTATTCGAAGGCCAACTGGACCTATTCAAAGGCCAACTGGACCTATTCAAAGGCCAACTGGACCTATTCAAAGGCCAACTGGACCTATTCAAAGGCCAACTGGACTATATTAGAGATTTTGCAGTATCTATAGCTTATTAGCCAACATAAAGCTTAATTTTATTATCGTCAGATGTTGAATTTCGTTATTGAAGGGTCGAGTTTTTTTATTAGTACTTGTGTAGTGCAGCATTAGTAGTATTTTAATTGTTGACAGTTTTTGATTAATTACTAAGTTGTTCACGGCCTAAATTGCAGCCTTTATAAGTACTAGTGGTTAGTAGTAGTATTAGAAGCACTGACTTGTTAAAAATTGTTCTCAGTAAATTGCTAGCAAGCTTGCCAGAACCTATAAAAATGCACAACCAAATGGTCCGATTTTGTCCTTAAAATCGCTTGCAATATTAGTTTGAGTACAGTGAGCTCTATTATTGATTATTTTTCAATCCCACAGTGCACATTTGAGCCCAGTGCACGTTCGGGTGAGAACACAAGAGAACGCGCAGTACAAATGGAACGCAGTTGCACATTTTTGTTGAGAAGTCATAGCGTGGTATGAAAAGAAAAGAAAAATGACCTCGACACACAAAAGCTTTTAGAGATAAAAGAAAAATTGTTTCTAAAAGCTAAACCGGACCACATTTTACTACATCCAGGCGGACTCATAATGACGTATCATATTAGACATTCAGTTGTACCTGGACTCTAACTAGCCAGGTTAACAGGTAGATTCACTGCAGCACAGCCAGATCGAGAAAAAGATGCAGAACCGACATGTTTTAAGCCCTCTATCCAGCGACCGACAGTTCATTGTGTCTGCGCTGGCTGCCTCCGTCATCATGCTAACACTGGGCACCAATTACTGTCTGGGTAAGTAGTTAATGGTGCCTCAAATTAATTTTCTTAGCAAAGGATGTGGTTAATAGATCCCAAACGAAAATAAAGTTGATTCGTTAGAATCGCAGCTAAGAACCAAACTAGAATCGCAGCTAAGAACCAAACAAGAATCGCAGCTAAGAACCAAACTAGAATCGCAGCTAAGAACCAAACTAGAATCGCAGCTAAGAACCAAACTAGAATCGCAGCTAAGAACCAAACAAGAATCGTAGCTAAGAACCAAACAAGAATCGCAGCTAAGAACCAAACAAGAATCGCAGCTAAGAACCAAACAAGAATCGCAGCTAAGAACCAAACTAGAATCGCAGCTAAGAACCAAACTAGAATCGCAGCTAAGAACCAAACAAGAATCGCAGCTAAGAACCAAACTAGAATCGAAGCTAAGAACCAAACTAGAATCGCAGCTAAGAACCAAACTAGAATCGCAGCTAAGAACCAAACTAGAATCGCAGCTAAGAACCAAACTAGAATCGCAGCTAAGAACCAAACTAGAATCGCAGCTAAGAACCAAACTAGAATCGCAGCTAAGAACCAAACTAGAATCGCAGCTAAGAACCAGACAAGAATCGAAGCTAAGAACCAAACTAGAATCGCAGCTAAGAACCAAACTAGAATCGCAGCTAAGAACCAAACTAGAATCGCAGCTAAGAACCAAACTAGAATCGCAGCTAAGAACCAAACTAGAATCGCAGCTAAGAACCAAACTAGAATCGCAGCTAAGAACCAAACTAGAATCGCAGCTAAGAACCAAACAAGAATCGCAGCTAAGAACCAAACTAGAATCGCAGCTAAGAACCAAACTAGAATCGCAGCTAAGAACCAAACAAGAATCGCAGCTAAGAACCAAACTAGAATCGAAGCTAAGAACCAAACAAGAATCGCAGCTAAGAACCAAACTAGAATCGCAGCTAAGAACCAAACTAGAATCGCAGCTAAGAACCAAACTAGAATCGCAGCTAAGAACCAAACAAGAATCGAAGCTAAGAACCAAACAAGAATCGTAGCTAAGAACCAAACTAGAATCGCAGCTAAGAACCAAACAAGAATCGCAGCTAAGAACCAAACTAGAATCGCAGCTAAGAACCAAACAAGAATCGCAGCTAAGAACCAAACTAGAATCGCAGCTAAGAACCAAACTAGAATCGCAGCTAAGAACCAAACTAGAATCGTAGCTAAGAACCAGACAAGAATCGAAGCTAAGAACCAAACTAGAATCGCAGCTAAGAACCAAACTAGAATCGCAGCTAAGAACCAAACTAGAATCGCAGCTAAGAACCAAACTAGAATCGCAGCTAAGAACCAAACAAGAATCGCAGCTAAGAACCAAACAAGAATCGCAGCTAAGAACCAAACTAGAATCGCAGCTAAGAACCAGACAAGAATCGAAGCTAAGAACCAAACTAGAATCGCAGCTAAGAACCAAACAAGAATCGCAGCTAAGAACCAGACAAGAATCGAAGCTAAGAACCAAACTAGAATCGCAGCTAAGAACCAGACAAGAATCGAAGCTAAGAACCAAACTAGAATCGCAGCTAAGAACCAAACAAGAATCGCAGCTAAGAACCAAACTAGAATCGCAGCTAAGAACCAAACTAGAATCGCAGCTAAGAACCAAACTAGAATCGCAGCTAAGAACCAAACAAGAATCGCAGCTAAGAACCAAACTAGAATCGCAGCTAAGAACCAAACTAGAATCGCAGCTAAGAACCAAACAAGAATCGCAGCTAAGAACCAAACTAGAATCGCAGCTAAGAACCAAACTAGAATCGCAGCTAAGAACCAAACTAGAATCGCAGCTAAGAACCAAACAAGAATCGCAGCTAAGAACCAAACTAGAATCGCAGCTAAGAACCAAACTAGAATCGCAGCTAAGAACCAAACAAGAATCGCAGCTAAGAACCAAACTAGAATCGCAGCTAAGAACCAAACTAGAATCGCAGCTAAGAACCAAACAAGAATCGCAGCTAAGAACCAAACTAGAATCGCAGCTAAGAACCAAACTAGAATCGCAGCTAAGAACCAAACTAGAATCGCAGCTAAGAACCAAACAAGAATCGCAGCTAAGAACCAAACTAGAATCGCAGCTAAGAACCAAACTAGAATCGCAGCTAAGAACCAAACTAGAATCGCAGCTAAGAACCAAACTAGAATCGTAGCTAAGAACCAAACTAGAATCGCAGCTAAGAACCAAACTAGAATCGCAGCTAAGAACCAAACTAGAATCGCAGCTAAGAACCAAACTAGAATCGCAGCTAAGAACCAAACTAGAATCGCAGCTAAGAACTAAACTAGAATCGCAGCTAAGAACCAAACAAGAATCGCAGCTAAGAACCAAACTAGAATCGCAGCTAAGAACCAAACTAGAATCGCAGCTAAGAACCAAACTAGAATCGCAGCTAAGAACCAAACTAGAATCGCAGCTAAGAACCAAACAAGAATCGCAGCTAAGAACCAAACTAGAATCGAAGCTAAGAACCAAACAAGAATCGCAGCTAAGAACCAAACTAGAATCGCAGCTAAGAACCAAACTAGAATCGCAGCTAAGAACCAAACTAGAATCGCAGCTAAGAACCAAACAAGAATCGCAGCTAAGAACCAAACTAGAATCGAAGCTAAGAACCAAACTAGAATCGCAGCTAAGAACCAAACTAGAATCGCAGCTAAGAACCAAACTAGAATCGCAGCTAAGAACCAAACTAGAATCGCAGCTAAGAACCAAACTAGAATCGCAGCTAAGAACCAAACTAGAATCGCAGCTAAGAACCAAACAAGAATCGCAGCTAAGAACCAACCTAGAATCGCAGCTAAGAACCAAACTAGAATCGCAGCTAAGAACCAGACAAGAATCGAAGCTAAGAACCAAACTAGAATCGCAGCTAAGAACCAAACAAGAATCGCAGCTAAGAACCAAACTAGAATCGCAGCTAAGAACCAAACTAGAATCGCAGCTAAGAACCAAACTAGAATCGCAGCTAAGAACCAAACTAGAATCGCAGCTAAGAACCAAACTAGAATCGCAGCTAAGAACCAAACAAGAATCGTAGCTAAGAACCAAACAAGAATCGCAGCTAAGAACCAAACAAGAATCGCAGCTAAGAACCAAACAAGAATCGCAGCTAAGAACCAAACTAGAATCGCAGCTAAGAACCAAACTAGAATCGCAGCTAAGAACCAAACAAGAATCGCAGCTAAGAACCAAACTAGAATCGCAGCTAAGAACCAAACTAGAATCGCAGCTAAGAACCAAACAAGAATCGCAGCTAAGAACCAAACAAGAATCGCAGCTAAGAACCAAACAAGAATCGCAGCTAAGAACCAAACAAGAATCGCAGCTAAGAACCAAACTAGAATCGCAGCTAAGAACCAAACAAGAATCGCAGCTAAGAACCAAACTAGAATCGCAGCTAAGAACCAAACTAGAATCGCAGCTAAGAACCAGACAAGAATCGAAGCTAAGAACCAAACTAGAATCGCAGCTAAGAACCAAACAAGAATCGCAGCTAAGAACCAAACAAGAATCGCAGCTAAGAACCAAACTAGAATCGCAGCTAAGAACCAAACTAGAATCGCAGCTAAGAACCAAACAAGAATCGCAGCTAAGAACCAAACTAGAATCGCAGCTAAGAACCAAACTAGAATCGCAGCTAAGAACCAAACTAGAATCGCAGCTAAGAACCAAACTAGAATCGCAGCTAAGAACCAGACAAGAATCGAAGCTAAGAACCAAACTAGAATCGCAGCTAAGAACCAAACTAGAATCGCAGCTAAGAACCAAACTAGAATCGCAGCTAAGAACCAGACAAGAATCGAAGCTAAGAACCAAACTAGAATCGCAGCTAAGAACCAAACTAGAATCGCAGCTAAGAACCAAACTAGAATCGCAGCTAAGAACCAAACTAGAATCGCAGCTAAGAACCAAACTAGAATCGCAGCTAAGAACCAAACTAGAATCGCAGCTAAGAACCAAACTAGAATCGCAGCTAAGAACCAAACTAGAATCGCAGCTAAGAACCAAACTAGAATCGCAGCTAAGAACCAAACTAGAATCGCAGCTAAGAACCAAACAAGAATCGCAGCTAAGAACCAAACTAGAATCGAAGCTAAGAACCAAACAAGAATCGCAGCTAAGAACCAAACTAGAATCGCAGCTAAGAACCAAACTAGAATCGCAGCTAAGAACCAAACTAGAATCGCAGCTAAGAACCAAACAAGAATCGAAGCTAAGAACCAAACAAGAATCGTAGCTAAGAACCAAACTAGAATCGCAGCTAAGAACCAAACAAGAATCGCAGCTAAGAACCAAACTAGAATCGCAGCTAAGAACCAAACAAGAATCGCAGCTAAGAACCAAACTAGAATCGCAGCTAAGAACCAAACTAGAATCGCAGCTAAGAACCAAACTAGAATCGTAGCTAAGAACCAGACAAGAATCGAAGCTAAGAACCAAACTAGAATCGCAGCTAAGAACCAAACTAGAATCGCAGCTAAGAACCAAACTAGAATCGCAGCTAAGAACCAAACTAGAATCGCAGCTAAGAACCAAACAAGAATCGCAGCTAAGAACCAAACAAGAATCGCAGCTAAGAACCAAACTAGAATCGCAGCTAAGAACCAGACAAGAATCGAAGCTAAGAACCAAACTAGAATCGCAGCTAAGAACCAAACAAGAATCGCAGCTAAGAACCAGACAAGAATCGAAGCTAAGAACCAAACTAGAATCGCAGCTAAGAACCAAACTAGAATCGCAGCTAAGAACCAGACAAGAATCGAAGCTAAGAACCAAACTAGAATCGCAGCTAAGAACCAAACTAGAATCGCAGCTAAGAACCAAACTAGAATCGCAGCTAAGAACCAAACTAGAATCGCAGCTAAGAACCAAACTAGAATCGCAGCTAAGAACCAAACTAGAATCGCAGCTAAGAACCAAACAAGAATCGCAGCTAAGAACCAAACTAGAATCGCAGCTAAGAACCAAACAAGAATCGCAGCTAAGAACCAAACTAGAATCGCAGCTAAGAACCAAACTAGAATCGCAGCTAAGAACCAAACTAGAATCGCAGCTAAGAACCAAACAAGAATCGAAGCTAAGAACCAAACTAGAATCGTAGCTAAGAACCAAACTAGAATCGCAGCTAAGAACCAAACTAGAATCGCAGCTAAGAACCAAACTAGAATCGCAGCTAAGAACCAAACTAGAATCGCAGCTAAGAACCAAACAAGAATCGTAGCTAAGAACCAAACAAGAATCGCAGCTAAGAACCAAACTAGAATCGCAGCTAAGAACCAAACTAGAATCGCAGCTAAGAACCAAACTAGAATCGCAGCTAAGAACCAAACAAGAATCGAAGCTAAGAACCAAACAAGAATCGTAGCTAAGAACCAAACTAGAATCGCAGCTAAGAACCAAACAAGAATCGCAGCTAAGAACCAAACTAGAATCGCAGCTAAGAACCAAACTAGAATCGCAGCTAAGAACCAAACTAGAATCGCAGCTAAGAACCAAACAAGAATCGCAGCTAAGAACCAAACTAGAATCGCAGCTAAGAACCAAACTAGAATCGCAGCTAAGAACCGAACTAGAATCGCAGCTAAGAACCAAACTAGAATCGTAGCTAAGAACTAAACTAGAATCGCAGCTAAGAACCAAACAAGAATCGCAGCTAAGAACCAAACTAGAATCGCAGCTAAGAACCAAACTAGAATCGCAGCTAAGAACCAAACTAGAATCGCAGCTAAGAACCAAACTAGAATCGCAGCTAAGAACCAAACAAGAATCGCAGCTAAGAACCAAACTAGAATCGCAGCTAAGAACCAGACAAGAATCGAAGCTAAGAACCAAACTAGAATCGCAGCTAAGAACCAAACAAGAATCGCAGCTAAGAACCAGACAAGAATCGAAGCTAAGAACCAAACTAGAATCGCAGCTAAGAACCAAACTAGAATCGCAGCTAAGAACCAGACAAGAATCGAAGCTAAGAACCAAACTAGAATCGCAGCTAAGAACCAAACTAGAATCGCAGCTAAGAACCAAACTAGAATCGCAGCTAAGAACCAAACTAGAATCGCAGCTAAGAACCAAACTAGAATCGCAGCTAAGAACCAAACTAGAATCGCAGCTAAGAACCAAACAAGAATCGCAGCTAAGAACCAAACTAGAATCGCAGCTAAGAACCAAACAAGAATCGCAGCTAAGAACCAAACTAGAATCGCAGCTAAGAACCAAACTAGAATCGCAGCTAAGAACCAAACTAGAATCGCAGCTAAGAACCAAACAAGAATCGAAGCTAAGAACCAAACTAGAATCGTAGCTAAGAACCAAACTAGAATCGCAGCTAAGAACCAAACTAGAATCGCAGCTAAGAACCAAACTAGAATCGCAGCTAAGAACCAAACTAGAATCGCAGCTAAGAACCAAACAAGAATCGTAGCTAAGAACCAAACAAGAATCGCAGCTAAGAACCAAACTAGAATCGCAGCTAAGAACCAAACTAGAATCGCAGCTAAGAACCAAACTAGAATCGCAGCTAAGAACCAAACAAGAATCGAAGCTAAGAACCAAACAAGAATCGTAGCTAAGAACCAAACTAGAATCGCAGCTAAGAACCAAACAAGAATCGCAGCTAAGAACCAAACTAGAATCGCAGCTAAGAACCAAACAAGAATCGCAGCTAAGAACCAAACTAGAATCGCAGCTAAGAACCAAACTAGAATCGCAGCTAAGAACCAAACTAGAATCGTAGCTAAGAACCAGACAAGAATCGAAGCTAAGAACCAAACTAGAATCGCAGCTAAGAACCAAACTAGAATCGCAGCTAAGAACCAAACTAGAATCGCAGCTAAGAACCAAACTAGAATCGCAGCTAAGAACCAAACAAGAATCGCAGCTAAGAACCAAACAAGAATCGCAGCTAAGAACCAAACTAGAATCGCAGCTAAGAACCAGACAAGAATCGAAGCTAAGAACCAAACTAGAATCGCAGCTAAGAACCAAACAAGAATCGCAGCTAAGAACCAGACAAGAATCGCAGCTAAGAACCAAACTAGAATCGCAGCTAAGAACCAAACTAGAATCGCAGCTAAGAACCAAACTAGAATCGCAGCTAAGAACCAAACTAGAATCGCAGCTAAGAACCAAACTAGAATCGCAGCTAAGAACCAAACTAGAATCGCAGCTAAGAACCAAACTAGAATCGCAGCTAAGAACCAGACAAGAATCGAAGCTAAGAACCAAACTAGAATCGCAGCTAAGAACCAAACAAGAATCGCAGCTAAGAACCAGACAAGAATCGAAGCTAAGAACCAAACTAGAATCGCAGCTAAGAACCAAACTAGAATCGCAGCTAAGAACCAGACAAGAATCGAAGCTAAGAACCAAACTAGAATCGCAGCTAAGAACCAAACTAGAATCGCAGCTAAGAACCAAACTAGAATCGCAGCTAAGAACCAAACTAGAATCGCAGCTAAGAACCAAACTAGAATCGCAGCTAAGAACCAAACTAGAATCGCAGCTAAGAACCAAACAAGAATCGCAGCTAAGAACCAAACTAGAATCGCAGCTAAGAACCAAACAAGAATCGCAGCTAAGAACCAAACTAGAATCGCAGCTAAGAACCAAACTAGAATCGCAGCTAAGAACCAAACTAGAATCGCAGCTAAGAACCAAACAAGAATCGAAGCTAAGAACCAAACTAGAATCGTAGCTAAGAACCAAACTAGAATCGCAGCTAAGAACCAAACTAGAATCGCAGCTAAGAACCAAACTAGAATCGCAGCTAAGAACCAAACTAGAATCGCAGCTAAGAACCAAACAAGAATCGTAGCTAAGAACCAAACAAGAATCGCAGCTAAGAACCAAACTAGAATCGCAGCTAAGAACCAAACTAGAATCGCAGCTAAGAACCAAACTAGAATCGCAGCTAAGAACCAAACAAGAATCGAAGCTAAGAACCAAACAAGAATCGTAGCTAAGAACCAAACTAGAATCGCAGCTAAGAACCAAACAAGAATCGCAGCTAAGAACCAAACTAGAATCGCAGCTAAGAACCAAACAAGAATCGCAGCTAAGAACCAAACTAGAATCGCAGCTAAGAACCAAACTAGAATCGCAGCTAAGAACCAAACTAGAATCGTAGCTAAGAACCAGACAAGAATCGAAGCTAAGAACCAAACTAGAATCGCAGCTAAGAACCAAACTAGAATCGCAGCTAAGAACCAAACTAGAATCGCATCTAAGAACCAAACTAGAATCGCAGCTAAGAACCAAACTAGAATCGCAGCTAAGAACCAAACTAGAATCGCAGCTAAGAACCAAACTAGAATCGCAGCTAAGAACCAAACTAGAATCGCAGCTAAGAACCAAACTAGAATCGCAGCTAAGAACCAAACTAGAATCGCAGCTAAGAACCAAACTAGAATCGCAGCTAAGAACCAAACAAGAATCGCAGCTAAGAACCAAACTAGAATCGCAGCTAAGAACCAAACAAGAATCGCAGCTAAGAACCAAACTAGAATCGCAGCTAAGAACCAAACAAGAATCGCAGCTAAGAACCAAACTAGAATCGCAGCTAAGAACCAAACTAGAATCGCAGCTAAGAACCAAACTAGAATCGCAGCTAAGAACCAAACAAGAATCGCAGCTAAGAACCAAACTAGAATCGCAGCTAAGAACCAAACTAGAATCGCAGCTAAGAACCGAACTAGAATCGCAGCTAAGAACCAAACTAGAATCGTAGCTAAGAACTAAACTAGAATCGCAGCTAAGAACCAAACAAGAATCGCAGCTAAGAACCAAACTAGAATCGCAGCTAAGAACCAAACTAGAATCGCAGCTAAGAACCAAACTAGAATCGCAGCTAAGAACCAAACTAGAATCGCAGCTAAGAACCAAACAAGAATCGCAGCTAAGAACCAAACTAGAATCGCAGCTAAGAACCAAACAAGAATCGCAGCTAAGAACCAAACTAGAATCGCAGCTAAGAACCAAACTAGAATCGCAGCTAAGAACCAAACTAGAATCGCAGCTAAGAACCAAACAAGAATCAAAGCTAAGAACCAAACTAGAATCGAAGCTAAGAACCAAACTAGAATCGCAGCTAAGAACCAAACAAGAATCGCAGCTAAGAACCAAACTAGAATCGCAGCTAAGAACCAAACAAGAATCGCAGCTAAGAACCAAACTAGAATCGCAGCTAAGAACCAAACTAGAATCGCAGCTAAGAACCAAACTAGAATCGTAGCTAAGAACCAGACAAGAATCGAAGCTAAGAACCAAACTAGAATCGCAGCTAAGAACCAAACTAGAATCGCAGCTAAGAACCAAACTAGAATCGCAGCTAAGAACCAAACAAGAATCGCAGCTAAGAACCAAACATGAATCGCAGCTAAGAACCAAACAAGAATCGCAGCTAAGAACCAAACTAGAATCGCAGCTAAGAACCAGACAAGAATCGAAGCTAAGAACCAAACTAGAATCGCAGCTAAGAACCAAACAAGAATCGCAGCTAAGAACCAGACAAGAATCGAAGCTAAGAACCAAACTAGAATCGCAGCTAAGAACCAAACTAGAATCGCAGCTAAGAACCAAACTAGAATCGCAGCTAAGAACCAAACTAGAATCGCAGCTAAGAACCAAACTAGAATCGCAGCTAAGAACCAAACTAGAATCGCAGCTAAGAACCAAACTAGAATCGCAGCTAAGAACCAAACTAGAATCGCAGCTAAGAACCAAACTAGAATCGCAGCTAAGAACCAAACTAGAATCGCAGCTAAGAACCAAACAAGAATCGCAGCTAAGAACCAAACTAGAATCGCAGCTAAGAACCAAACAAGAATCGCAGCTAAGAACCAAACTAGAATCGCAGCTAAGAACCAAACTAGAATCGCAGCTAAGAACCAAACTAGAATCGCAGCTAAGAACCAAACAAGAATCAAAGCTAAGAACCAAACTAGAATCGTAGCTAAGAACCAAACTAGAATCGCAGCTAAGAACCAAACAAGAATCGCAGCTAAGAACCAAACTAGAATCGCAGCTAAGAACCAAACAAGAATCGCAGCTAAGAACCAAACTAGAATCGCAGCTAAGAACCAAACTAGAATCGCAGCTAAGAACCAAACTAGAATCGTAGCTAAGAACCAGACAAGAATCGAAGCTAAGAACCAAACTAGAATCGCAGCTAAGAACCAAACTAGAATCGCAGCTAAGAACCAAACTAGAATCGCAGCTAAGAACCAAACAAGAATCGCAGCTAAGAACCAAACAAGAATCGCAGCTAAGAACCAAACTAGAATCGCAGCTAAGAACCAAACAAGAATCGCAGCTAAGAACCAAACTAGAATCGCAGCTAAGAACCAAACTAGAATCGCAGCTAAGAACCAAACTAGAATCGCAGCTAAGAACCAAACAAGAATCGCAGCTAAGAACCAAACTAGAATCGCAGCTAAGAACCAAACTAGAATCGCAGCTAAGAACCGAACTAGAATCGCAGCTAAGAACCAAACTAGAATCGTAGCTAAGAACTAAACTAGAATCGCAGCTAAGAACCAAACTAGAATCGCAGCTAAGAACCAAACTAGAATCGCAGCTAAGAACCAAACTAGAATCGCAGCTAAGAACCAAACTAGAATCGCAGCTAAGAACCAAACTAGAATCGCAGCTAAGAACCAAACTAGAATCGCAGCTAAGAACCAAACTAGAATCGTAGCTAAGAACCAGACAAGAATCGAAGCTAAGAACCAAACTAGAATCGCAGCTAAGAACCAAACTAGAATCGCAGCTAAGAACCAAACTAGAATCGCAGCTAAGAACCAAACAAGAATCGCAGCTAAGAACCAAACTAGAATCGCAGCTAAGAACCAAACTAGAATCGCAGCTAAGAACCAAACAAGAATCGCAGCTAAGAACCAAACTAGAATCGCAGCTAAGAACCAAACTAGAATCGCAGCTAAGAACCAAACTAGAATCGCAGCTAAGAACCAAACTAGAATCGCAGCTAAGAACCAAACAAGAATCGAAGCTAAGAACCAAACTAGAATCGCAGCTAAGAACCGAACTAGAATCGCAGCTAAGAACCAAACTAGAATCGTAGCTAAGAACCAAACTAGAATCGCAGCTAAGAACCAAACAAGAATCGCAGCTAAGAACCAAACTAGAATCGCAGCTAAGAACCAAACTAGAATCGCAGCTAAGAACCGAACTAGAATCGCAGCTAAGAACCAAACTAGAATCGCAGCTAAGAACCAAACAAGAATCGCAGCTAAGAACCAAACTAGAATCGCAGCTAAGAACCAAACAAGAATCGCAGCTAAGAACCAAACAAGAATCGAAGCTAAGAACCAAACTAGAATCGCAGCTAAGAACCAAACTAGAATCGCAGCTAAGAACCAAACAAGAATCGCAGCTAAGAACCAAACTAGAATCGCAGCTAAGAACCAAACTAGAATCGCAGCTAAGAACCAAACAAGAATCGCAGCTAAGAACCAAACAAGAATCGCAGCTAAGAACCAAACTAGAATCGCAGCTAAGAACCAAACAAGAATCGCAGCTAAGAACCAAACTAGAATCGCAGCTAAGAACCAAACAAGAATCGCAGCTAAGAACCAAACTAGAATCGCAGCTAAGAACCAAACTAGAATCGCAGCTAAGAACCAAACTAGAATCGCAGCTAAGAACCAAACTAGAATCGCAGCTAAGAACCAAACTAGAATCGCAGCTAAGAACCAAACTAGAATCGCAGCTAAGAACCAAACAAGAATCGCAGCTAAGAACCAAACAAGAATCGCAGCTAAGAACCAAACTAGAATCGCAGCTAAGAACCAAACAAGAATCGCAGCTAAGAACCAAACAAGAATCGCAGCTAAGAACCAAACTAGAATCGCAGCTAAGAACCAAACTAGAATCGCAGCTAAGAACCAAACTAGAATCACAGCTAAGAACCAGACAAGAATCGAAGCTAAGAACCAAACTAGAATCGCAGCTAAAAACCAAACTAGAATCGCAGCTAAGAACCAAACTAGAATCGCAGCTAAGAACCGAACTAGAATCGCAGCTAAGAACCAAACTAGAATCGCAGCTAAGAACCAAACAAGAATCGCAGCTAAGAACCAAACTAGAATCGCAGCTAAGAACCAAACTAGAATCGCAGCTAAGAACCAAACTAGAATCGCAGCTAAGAACCAAACAAGAATCGCAGCTAAGAACCAAACTAGAATCGCAGCTAAGAACCAAACTAGAATCGCAGCTAAGAACCAAACAAGAATCGCAGCTAAGAACCGAACTAGAATCGCAGCTAAGAACCAAACTAGAATCGCAGCTAAGAACCAA
The DNA here is from genome assembly GCA_950097015.1 of Macrostomum hystrix. NCBI lineage: Eukaryota > Metazoa > Platyhelminthes > Macrostomidae > Macrostomum > Macrostomum hystrix. The sequence goes on from CATNEN010000038.1 coordinate 29,335,573, forward strand.
ACTAGAATCGCAGCTAAAAACCAAACTAGAATCGCAGCTAAGAACCAAACTAGAATCGCAGCTAAGAACCGAACTAGAATCGCAGCTAAGAACCAAACTAGAATCGCAGCTAAGAACCAAACTAGAATCGCAGCTAAGAACCAAACAAGAATCGCAGCTAAGAACCAAACTAGAATCGCAGCTAAGAACCAAACAAGAATCGCAGCTAAGAACCAAACAACTTTCAGGAGGTTTAGCGCCGTACATCGTGTCGCGGCTTCTAGCAGTTTCTGGCACGCACAATGGCACTTCCGGTGGCGGTAGCGCAATTGGTGTTCCAGTTTCAGTTGCGCAGGCGGGTCTGAACACCGGTACTGTAGTCTGGGTGTTCGTCGTGGCGGCGTTGTTCCAAGGCATCGGCATGCTTGCCAGTGGTTTCCTGACGGCCAGACTGCCATTCGATAGGCGATGGAGTATTATCTGCGGCTGCCTCATTAGCAGGTGAAGCTTTTCGTAGACCTTTAGTATGCATGACTTGACCAACGGAACTGAAGGACATGCTTGGCGCATTAAAGTATAGACATTAAAAAAATGTAGCCTAATGGTTACAGTGTCTCACTCACGACTAGAATAATCGGTCGAAATCGGTCGGGGTTTCGATTCTCGGCTTCACTTGAGGGAACAATTATAGTGTCCCTTAGCGCGACACTTATCTGAGCACTGGTGCGGTTAAACCAGCTGTTAAATAATTACCAGCATTTATAGATACGGGTAATTGAGGGCGGGATTTAACATCTATCCTTAACAGTAAAGTAGTCTTGGATTTCTACAATGAAGGCTAATATAATAAGAATATTAAATAAAAAAATATTTTCATGTTCTCAACCTACAGTCTAGGCATCTGTCTAACAGGCCTGACAGTCTCTGTGTCCATCGGCCTCGTCATCCTCACTGGCGGCTCCATCTTCGGCTTCGGCCAGGGTCTGGCCTATGCGCTGATTTTGGAGAGTGTCACCTCGGTAGGCTTGTTGTTTATGTGAATTAAATCGCGTCAAACGATTGGGGTCTAATGGAGAGGTCACTTCAGTTAATGCTGCTGCCAAACAAAAACGACCAGGAAAATATACGCAAACTACGTTTCTTAGAAAAGGTTTTAGAGGCAAGTTTTTTGCCGACTAATTCACAACGGAGATAGAAAAATTTCACTTTCTTTCTATCAAATCGAAGACTATTCGATCTGCATCCAAAAAATATCACAATTGTAAATTTTAATCTAACAATTTAAACTGTCCATATTGTCGTTTTTCTGCGAAAACCGCCCTTCTAAACGTTTTCTAAGAACCGTAGATTCCCGTCTTTCGGACTTCATTAGCACCAATGGTGCCTGTATTGGTGGTTTTGCCACCTGGAAGATGTTTAATCACATACAGTAGTAGGCGGCATGTAAATGTAACTCTAATGTCAACTCAGTGGACAGAAACGCGCAAAGGCTTAGTGACCGGGGTCCTAGTGAGCAGCTTCGCCGCCGGAGCAATTATCTTCCTGCCAATCCAATCGAAGATCATTAATCCGGACAATCTGACACCAAACTGGAAGGTTGGCACAGATCGATTGTTTTCTCAGGTGATTCGAAATTTCCAGTCCTGTGATTTGCAGTGCTTTTATTCGGCAAATAGTGTTGTTGTGTTTAAGTTCGGGAATTCTCAAATTTCAGTATGAAGTTACTAGCCGAACGCCGCAGTCATTCTTCATCATGTCGGCTGTATACGCCTCTGTGCAGCTGTTATGTGTCTGTCTCGTCCAAAGGCGACCAGATCGCACCGCAGTTGCCGGGCAGGTTGGAGAGGCGACATTGCTGATGAGCGTCACCGACCAAGCGTCGCCAGAGACAGACAAAACCGCGCCAGCATCAACAACGTCATCATCGTCATCATCGTCAACGTCTTTGCCAAACTCGGACATTTCAGAATGGACGCTGGCAGCTGCGGTGAATTCGTTGCCGTTTCTGGTGATGGGGCTGAGCATATTCTTTCTGACGCCCGCTAGCATCGTCCTGCCATCGTTGGACAAGGTACAGACCAAGCCAGCGGTGCCGTTATTTAACTAATTTTGTTAGAGCTTCGGATTTTTGACTGAGAGGTTTGGAGCTCTTATCTCAGCCAAAGGATAACCATCCTTAATCAAGACACTTCATTGCCTAGTGCGGAGTCCGTCACGATAAGAAACAGACTAAAAATGAAACACCTTTGTCTGTACCCAAAAGGCACAAGCTTAATGCAAAGAAGTAAGAGTTTGTCTTTTCTCATCAATAATTTGGCCAGATGTGCAGCCGACAGTACAGCCGCAGCTATTGCGTGGCTGGTCAGTCCACGGACTGGGGGGGGGACGCCACACCCACCCTCAATTACCCAAGCTACTATTCGTAACCATTTAACAGCTGGGTGAGCTGAAGCAAAGAACTCCCGACCTTTAAGTCGTCGTAAGTCCGGCCCTCTAACCACTTAGCTACGACCCTTGTCTCACGTACAAGTTGATGTCTCACTTATACTCTTGGATCTTCGGAATTTTCTCATGGCATGATTTCTCCTTTTTTTAAGTGCATCCACTTACTATTTTGCAGGCCTACGGTGAAACTTTTATCTCAAACGACATGCTGCTGTCTGTGATGGCTGGAATCGGAGGCGGTTTTAACGCCCTGGGTCGCCTAGTCGCCGGTTTTGTCATCGATCGCGTGCATTTTAGGGTGAATTAATCAATGCCTGTTTCACCGTTTTGTTGTACTATTCTATCTTATATATCTGAAGTGCTTAAGCTCACCCAGACTTTCTCTAAGGGGGGTCGCTTCTAGGGACGCCACTACTAGGGGGCGCCACTAATAGGGGGCGCCACTACTACTGGGGGGCCACATAGTTTCTTTAGCCAATAGGGCGGGACCGCGGCCCCCCCCCCTGGCCCCGCCTAGCTACGCCCCTTCCCAACAGAGTTAAATTGAAGTCCTGTCTACCTATCTTATTTACAATAACATGCCTACCCTGTCTCAAAAAAACTAAAGGTGTGCGTCCTAGTCCAGGGTCTGCTGCTGACGGCCTTGCACGCTGTGACGCCATTGTCGGCGCTGACCCATCCGGCTGTGTACTTCCTGCTAGTCTGCTTAGTTAATTTTGTATTCGCCGGTGTTTTCGTGTTCTTCCCCTATTCGGTGGAGAAGCTGTACGGTAGTAGGCTATTCCCTCAGGTTTACGGTCTGGTGTTTCTGTTTAAGGCGGTATCTGGCGCTTTTATCGCCGCCGTGACCACTGCTGGCCTAGGCCTGATTGGCTGGACTGGCATTCTTTTACTCACAGCTGTCACATCGTGCGTTGGTGAGTGCGATCGCCGTTTCTTTTAACAGAAAAGTCTTATGGCATGAATGCATGTATGGTTAGGCCATAGACTAAAGTCTCACGAAAAACGAAATATTGCTTTTGTCGCGCTATGTGGAACAGTGGACATGCAAAACGGAACGGCCCATTGAATTCTATGGCCGAGCGTTTGAATTCACATGAGAAAGTAAGCTATAGACAACTCAAATTGTCATGCTATGTGGAACGATGAGCCAGAATAGAAGGAACGATTTTAGCTTTTATTTGCAGAAAGAATAAAAGCAAGCAGAAGCAGAATTGCATTCAAGTGAATCTTATTATAAGCCTGAAATTGAAGCATCAGTTACAAAATTTGAACCCCTAAAACAGATGTCGCTGCAAACACAATCGAAACAATCGATTGCAGCGCAGCTTCCAGCCAGCGCACTTGTCAGCAGACTGCTTGACCAACAGCTTCAGTCGCCTCTTGTTCAAGTAGCATGAATCTCCACTGCTCAAGTAACACTCCTTCTGGTGGAACTTGCTCATCCTCAACTATGCCGGCTTCCGCCAAACGGTTTTTGAGATTTGACTTCAACGCAGAGTTAGTTAATTCGGTCGGGTTTAGAAATTGTGAATACGGGGGTAGGATTCGTGTCGTAATTCTGTCCCGATCGTTCTCTTGGATCTCCACATTACGATGAAAATTTGGGACATCCATAAAAATTATCTAGTTTCCGGTATAGGGTCCAGTTGGTGGCAGCGGTCTGCTAGGTGGTCTAAAAATTATTGAAACCTTTGCTGCGTTTGGCCAAGAAAATGAAAGCGTGTTGTTGCCTGTGTGAAAAAATACAATCGTTACTTCTATTCTGGCTCATCGTTCCACATAGCATGACAATTTGAGTTGTCTTACTTTCTCATGGCTTACTTTCTCATGTGAATTCAAACGCTCGGCCATAGAATTCAATGGGCCGTTCCGTTTTGCATGTCCACTGTTCCACATAGCGCGACAAAAGCAATATTACACGTCCCATCGTGCGTTGGTGAGGGCTGTCGCTGTTCCTTATAACACAGAAATCCCATGGCATGAATACACGTACAATAGTTAGGCTATGCACTAAAGTTGCTCGAGAAATTACTACTCGCTGTACGAAAAGTTGTCCAGCGCGGCACAACGAAATTAAAACATGACAATGACAATGGCATTTCAGGTGGCCTGCTCATCCTGTTCTACAATACCGAAAGATGGAAGATTGCAATCGCGCTAGTTTAAACAGAGCTGTTAAAATAACTGAGCCAATCGATATATAGCCAATATCTTGATCTGTGATGCCAAATCCTACCTTCTCTTTCACGCGGTGAAAAGGGCTACCTATTATCTTAATCTATATGTATACTTTTTCGTAAAAAGTGCAAAAACTGTTATTCTGATGATTAATTCAGACTGTCTTTACGCAACCCTTTTACGAAGTAGTTGTTGAAGCACATGTTCCAAGCAAAAGCGCAGTCAGCACTTAAATATACGAGCGTATTTTACGCGTAAACGATTTTGCATTATTCTGTGACATTTTAAAACCATCACTCGATCATGTTGCTTAAAATTGTGTTTTTAAAGTTGCTTACGTAAATATATGTATAGGCTTGAGGGCCCCGCAATTTAAGCCTATCAGGAACAAAGATCTAAAGCAGGGGTCGGCAAACTCCGGCCCGCGGGCCAGATGCGGCCCTGGAAGCTCCCGAATCCGGCCCGTTGCCCCTTCTGACATCTACAGTGTCCTGTTTCATCTCTCTCGTGTCTAATCTCTCCCGTGTCTCATCTCTCCAGTGTCTCATCTCTCCAGGGTCTTATCTCTTCCGTGTCTCATCTCTCCCGTGTCTCATCTCTCTCGTGTATCATCTCTTCCGTGTCTCATCTCTCCCGTGTCTCATCTCTCCCGTGTCTCATCTCTCCCGTGTCTCATCTCTCCAGGGTCTTATCTCCACTGTCTTATCTTACCCGTGTCTCATCTCTCCCGTGTCTCATCTCTCTCGTGTATCATCTTTCTGTGTCTCATCTCTCCTGTGTCTCATCTCTCCTGTGTCTCATCTCTCCTGTGTCTCATCTCTCTCGTGTATCATCTTTCTGTGTCTCATCTCTCCTGTGTCTCATCTCTCCGGTGTCTCATCTCTCCTGTGTCTCATCTCTCCGGTGTCTCATCTCTCCTGTGTCTCATCTCTCCGGTGTCTCATCTCTCCCGTGTCTCATCTCTCCCCTATCTCATATTTATACAGTCAATGCGGCCCGCTGTCGTCTTTTAGGTTCTCTCTTTGGCCCGCCAGCAAATAAGTTTGCCTACCCCTGATCTAAAGTAAAATCAGAATAATAAATCAGTACAGATATGTACAAACCTGCGTAAATGCGAATATGGATAGTCATTTTTTAACACTAGTGTTTAGTAGCTGTCTAGCGGTGCTTAACAGTTGAACGACCACGGAGGGTATGTTCAATACTTAAAATACGAGGTGCATTCAAAAAGTTCTTTTCGGTCCTTTGGCATTGTTTTGTAAATGACACACAGATCAAAATTTTTTCGAATGCTGCAAGTTAAGTTTATGGCCTAAACCTTCCTGAGTTTTTAAGCCTTAGCTGGTGACTGTGTCTGAGCTACAAGCAATTTTTTAAGCTACCCTTCTATTTCTTGGCCATGGCAGAATCTTTTTCAAAGCAAGACGTTCGGAGCTTGATGAAGTTCCAATTCCTGCAAGGAAAGAAACCTCCGGAGATGTTTAGAGAGCTTCAGCAAGTGTTTGGTGACAGTGCACCAACTGAACAGACTGTTCGAAAGTGGTTCCGGTTGTTCGCTGAAGGCAGAGAGAGCGTCGAGGACAACGAACGCTCTGGAAGACCGATGACTGCCACCAACGAGACCGTGGTGAAGAAAGTGCAGGAGCTCCTGGATGATGATCGGCGACTGACTTGCGAAGAGCTGTCAGAAGATGTCGGAGTGTCAGTTGGCAGTGTGCACACCATTCTGACAGAGCGTCTCAACCTGCAGAAGAAATTCAGCAAGTGGGTGCCACACCTGCTGACAGGTGAGCAGACGATGCAACGTGCTCTGGCCGCCACCAACCACCTGCGCCGTTTCCAGCGAGAAGGAGAGAATTTTCTTTCGAGATTCGTTGCCGGAGATGAAACATGGGTTTATAGCTGGGATCCGGAGACAAAGGCCCAGTCTGCTGAATGGCTTCCAGCCGATTCTCCAAGGCCTCAGAAGGCCATCAGGAAGCAGGGTGCATTGAAGATCATGCACGTCATGTTTTTTGATGTCCAGGGAATTCTGCTGAACTGGGCAGTCCCACATGGAACAACTGTGAATGGGGACTATTATAGATGGATTCTGCAAGAGAAGCTGCGCCCGGCGATTCGAAAGAAGCGCCCTGGTTTGCTGGAGTCTGGTGTGATCTTGCTGCATGACAATGCGCCGGCTCATCGCAAGCACAATGTTGTCGAACTCCTGAGCGGTTGGGGCTGGGAAGTGCTGCAACATCCGCCCTACTCGCCCGATTTGTCACCCTGTGACTTCTTCCTATTCCCATCTGTGAAGAAGCACCTTCGGGGCATTCGATTCGACAGCGTCGAGCACATCAAAGCTGCTTGCCAAGGTGCGGTGCGTGAAACGGACGCGAGAGGCGTGGGTACTGGAATCAGAGGTCTGGTGCATCGCTGGCAGAAGTGCAAGGACATTGGCGGTGAATATGTTGAGTGACCGAATGACATTGAATGACCTAAACATGTTTTCATTGTTCCATACGTTTTTTGTTAATTTTTGCTGAGCACCGAAAAGAACTTTTTGAATGCACCTCGTATGTTCTGTATCAACTAAAATATTCAGTCTGCAGTGAGTATTTTAAATACCTCGTAGTCTTTCCTTGGTCCTTCTACTGTTTCTGGGTAAAACACTCCAGGTGAGAATCAAATATAACAATTTCATAGTTGTTCATAGTTGTTCATAGTTTTTATATTGGCGAAAGCACACGTTTTCTTGAGAAAAATAAATTAAACTTGTGTTCATTTTTATTTAAATAAGCGCAGAACTTTGCTAAGCCTGGAAAATACGAGTAAGAATGAAGCAAGGTGTTGCCTTCTAATTTTAGGTACTTATTTCTAGTTGAAGCATTTTGTACTATAGAAAAACCTATCCGCCAGATTGCTGACCATTGCAAAGTTACTGTGTCTACTCATCTATGCATGTAATAAAAAATAGATCTGTATATTAAAAAAATTGACCCCGTCAAGCATTCGGATTGATTTCAGCATCTTTGCCCAGCAAGTTCATGAAGCTTCTTGACGATTCGGCCTTAATCTTTTCCGCGTATTTCCGAATTTCTTTCATGTGCTCTTTTAAAGCAGATCTTGAAATCTTGTAGCCCGGCCTCAGGTCGAGAAAGTTGGAGAGCATGTGGTCAAGAGGGTCCTCTTCTTCGATCTCTTCGGCGTCTATTTCCACCTGAAAATAGTAGAGACAATTAGCTTGCACTGTGTGCCAGAAGTTAAAATTGTTTTTTTGTCTGATTTGGCTATAGCATTGATGGATTTATAACAGGTGATCATTCACAACCACAAGGAACCGTAAACAACTACATCCCAACCATAGACAACTACATACAACCATTGACAACGACATCCAACCATAGACAACTACATACAACCATTGACAACTACATCCAAACATAGACATATATATACAACCATAGACATATATATACAACCATAGACATATATATACAACCATAGACATATATATACAACCATAGACATATATATACAACCATAGACAACTACATCCAACAATAGACAACTACATACAACCATAGACATATATATACAACCATAGACATATATATACAACCATAGACAACTACATCCAACAATAGACAACTACATACAACCATAGACAACTACATACAACCATTTCAACTACATCCAAACATAGACATATATATACAACCATAGACATATATATACAACCATAGACATATACGAGTATATACAACCATAGACAACTACATCCAACAATAGACAACTACATACAACCATAGACAACTACATACAACCATTGTCAACTACATCCAACAATAGACAACTACATACAACCATTGTCAACTACATCCAACAATAGACAACTACATACAACCATTGTCAACTACATCCAACAATAGACAACTACATCCAACAATAGACAACTACATACAACCATAGACATCTACATAAAACCATAGACATCTACATAAAACCATAGACAACTACATCCAACAATAGACAACTGCATACAACCATAGACATCTACATCCAACTAAATCCAACCATAGACATCTACATACAACCATAGACAACTACATCCAACAATAGACATCTACATACAACTACCCACCATACATCTCCACCACTCACATCCTCCATCTTGAGGCCGCAGTTCGGACAATACGCGCGCAGCCTGACCACACCGTTCTCATCCGTGTAATGCGCGCAAGGGGAGCAAATGCTGTTGTTGCAGGAGTCGCAGACAGTGAAAAATTGATTGAAGTTTGGTAGCGACATATTTCCCCGAACGCCACAGCGGGCGCAACGAATCGTTGGCAAATTAAACATCGATCTTAGATTTCCCGTCCAAGTAGCTAGGCTGGCCTTAACGGCAGCGTTAAACACGAACATCATGCTGCTGTTCTGTTGCTCCATTTGCGTCAGCTTTAATAAGTCGCGATTATTCGGTAGCAACCTACGATCTGCCTCAATCTGGCGACGCAGCCTGTGGGGACGTTCAATTATTCAATTGTTCAATAGGGAGTGACCAACATACTTGAAAGAGTGACACTGGGATAATAAACTGATTTGAAAGATTTGAAAGTTTCAAAATGGTTGTGACCAACGGGTTTGAAGGGTTGAAAATTGGTTTGACCAGTGAGCGACGGATTTCAAAGAGTTAACTTTTAAAAGTTCAGTAGACCAGCAGCAGTGACAATATCTTACCACACAGCCCTCTGCACGGATCTCACAGGTTCCATTTCAAGCATGATGTGATGGCGCAGTTTCAGAAAGAAAGGACCAAACAGTGTGAATACTGTGTAGATGGTCAGTAGACTGCCAATTAGAATATCGGCAGTCCAGTTTGGTTCAGAAGCTTTAGGTGAGCAGGCCAGTACGTTGATATCCAAGTTGATCTCGCGAAGGGCTTTCTAAGAAAATAAGAAATATTTCACGAACACTTTTAGCTTTCCAATCGTACTACATCGAACTAAACTGTATTAACTAACTAAATGAGGTTGTTGCCTAGTGATTAGAGCATTTTCGATTCCCAACTCCAGCGGAACAATTTTTTTCCTTTAGCAAGACCCTTAACTCTGCATTGCTTCAGTTCACCCAGCTGTTAAATGGGTACCATGGACTGAACTGTCCATGGGGCAGGTGTAATCAATAACTAATTATTTAGCTCCTGCATTTAATCTAGCTGTCTCACCTGCATGTGAATCATAATAGTTAGCAGCAGGGCCATTGGACTTTCTTTAGCAATGCCTTTTGCAGTCTTCATTGTTAGTCTAGTGTCAACGTTTCGTTCGATTTCAATGGCTTGATTCCAGCGAGACTCCATAAAAGATGCCATAAAATAGAAAATCCAATTTAGCAGCATCACAATGACGAAGGGCAGCACGCGGAGGACTGTTATCAAGATGGTCGAACTGCCAAGTTGCCGAGCAACGTCGCGAATCATGCTCTCCGCCATAACGGATATTCGAGTTTTCTCGTACTGATCTAGCGGCAGGACTGGCGGCTCGAGCTCCTCCAGTCTTGGTGAGTGCATGAGTTCATGAGTGAGTGCATGAGTTCATGAGTGAGTGCATGCGTTCATGAGTGATTGCATGAGTTCATGAGTGAGTGCATGAGTTCATGAGTGAGTGCATGAGTTATGCATTTAGTTTTTACTTTATGAATCATTCATTACTTTAAGAATATATTCAATCTTACCTTAGAAACGGAGCAGTGATGTAAATATTCTCAAAATCGTCTGACAGCATGTACGAGCGATAAAATTGTATAGAAAGTACCAGTGTAATTGAGAAAGCTATGAGCGACAATGCCGAGCTGACATTTTTTATTACCAAGCTGGCTAAATTAAAAGTCTGCTTAATCTCCCTGGCCTTCTCGTCCACAGCCTTCCTCATGCTGGTCTTGACGTCTGCCAACTTGTGCGCGAACCCGCCTGTCATTGTGACAGTGATATAAGATTCTGGGCTGAGTGCGTCACCAATGAGACGGAATACCGCCTTGACTTCGTTTATTTTAGGTAGAACTTTAGTTTGCCACCAATCGGTTAATTTCTTCTTCTTCTCTATGGTGGAAAGGAAAATGATATTTAGTAAAATTGTAGGCCTTTGGTTTAATAATGCTTGGCTGATATACTGACATTTTGTATGAAATAATTCATAAATTAGAGCAGGAATGATTGAGTATTTTACTAATAGAACTTTACTTTAGTTAGGGAGGGGGTTGAGTGGCAGAGCGGTTAACGCCTTTACCTCGCGTGCCAAGGTCCCTGAGCTCGATTCCGCGGCGAGGCCACATTCATTTGGGGCGAAGCCGCGGAGAGAAGGCTTGGGAGCTTGTCGTGCAATATATGCCATTGAGGGCCAACCTCCAAGGCACAGTGAGAGTCTACACTGCCTGACGATGAGAAAGTCAGGGCTGATATACACACCTGTGTGCGTGTGTGCTCAGAAGTCAGGGCAGAATGGACAGAATTGCATCCTCGCTGGTTGCGGGTCATTGCCCACAGCCCTCCAGCAGTTATTATTATTATTCTTATTATTAGATATTTACAAAGCAGAACCAAACCTCTGTAGATGTCTTTGGCCTTCCTCAGCAGCCGGCACACCCTAGTGCCAATTTCGTGGACGAAGAAACCAACAGTTGGCTTAGACAGAGGCGGGCTACCAGATGACGCACGCACCGAGTTTATTATGGACGCCATCATTTGGACTAAGCCGCCAAGGAGGCGTGTGCGTCGAAATTTTCTAGTAATTATTCGAATCAGCCTAAAACAGGAGCCTTGAAAGTTTATATTTGGTTTCAGTTTGCTCAACAATTTGCCGACATTCTTCAAAAAGCGCTTCAATGTGGCAATCAGCTTCTCCAGTGCCATATAGATTGAGTGCACTAGCCTGTATAATATCTCTGCCACTAGTTGTATGGCAAGGAGAAGTAGACGGAGCGGGATGATCAACAAGCCGATGAGATTCCTGCCTTTTAGAGACTTGACAATGCCGATGATATCAAAGAACTGTTCGTGCAGGCAAGCCTGTGCGAGGAGATGGGAAAGAGTTCCATTGTTATTGTTCAATTGGTTTAACAAAAACACAGTACGAGTGCAGCATGCGATCAGTAACATACTTGCTTCTTGACATGGAAGTGAAATTGCATTTTAAAGCCACAAAAAATCCTACGATTTAATATAGAAGTGTACTAAGGCTCACTACGCTATGCACTTTTACGTCACAAATGACAATCATGGGATATTAGCGATGCAAAAGGCTCACTACGCTAGGCACTTCTAAGTCACAAATGACAATCATGGGATGTTATAGATGCAAAAGGCTCACTACGCTAGGCACTTCTAAGTCACAAATGACAATCATGGGATGTTATAGATGCAAAAGGCTCACTACGCTAGGCACTTCTAAGTCACAAATGACAATCATGGGATGTTATAGATGCAAAAGGCTCACTACGCTAGGCACTTCTAAGTCACAAATGACAATCATGGGATGTTATAGATGCAAAAGGCTCACTATACGCTAGGCACTTCTAAGTCACAAATGACAATCATGGGATGTTATAGATGCAAAAGGCTCACTACGCTAGGCACTTCTAAGTCACAAATGACAATCATGGGATGTTATAGATGCAAAAGGCTCACTACGCTAGGCACTTCTAAGTCACAAATGACAATCATGGGATGTTATAGATGCAAAAGGCTCACTACGCTAGGCACTTCTAAGTCACAAATGACAATCATGGGATGTTATAGATGCAAAAGGCTCACTACGCTAGGCACTTCTAAGTCACAAATGTGGAATGACAGTGTGGAATCACAAGGTAGATGTGGAAGGCTTATTAAGCACATTTTGACGAACAAACTGCGCACGAGAAGCAATCGAGGAAAAATAGTTATGCGTCAGGCTCCCTACGCTAAATTTTTAAGTCGCACTACGCACGTTACTTATTAATTATTAAAAAATACTAATATTTAATGAGTGGCTTACCTTTGAGGCAGAGATCGTATCGATATTGCTGCGCAGAGTGCTGATTGGACCAGCGCTCAGCAGCACCAGAGCAATTAGAAGAAGGGCACTTCTCAGATTGCCACTAGCCATTGACGGAACCATCAGGAAGGTGACAACGCGGGTTGCTGGCGAAAATGACAGTAACAGGGTTAAAAAGGTGCTGATGACGCAGGTAGCAATGACGCGAACCCTTAAATCCAAGCCCATCAGGTAAGTTGCCAGTAGATAGAAGGCCAGGCTGATTACTAAAGATGTACCAAGACAACGGAGTGATTCTTTGGTCTTCTCCCAGCTCTGCATTAATAAAAATAACAAAAGTGAAAGTTTGGCATCTCAGAATGTTTCACATTGGGAAGACCATATGAGACTATTTCAAATACCCATGCAAGTTTTTCCGTAATAATAATAATAATAATAATTGCAGTAGGGCTGTGGGCAATGGCACATTATTTGGTGACAGTAGACCCGCAGCCAGCGGGGAGGTAATTCTACCCATTTCGTTGATTCCTGAGCACACACAACAACACAGATACTGTACACAGGCACACGCTCACACAGGTGTGTGTACATCTGCCCTAACTTTCTCATCGTCAGGCAGTGTACAATTTCACTGCGCCTTGGAGGTTGGCCCTCAAGTGTGTAAATTGCACGACAAGCCACCAAGCCTTCTCTCCGCGGCTGCGCCCCAAATAAATGTGGCCTCGTCACGGAATCATCAAGCATAGAACATTGGTGCGAGAGGCTAACGCGTTAACCGCTTTTATTACTAATATTATCAATCACGATATAAACATCCAGAACACGGGCTGAATTTGTTCGATGAAACAACTTCCATCGGAATCGTCGAGATATTTTTATCAAAATGGTGGGCTTTCACGAAAATCTGACATTCGGTTTGGGAGCTATCGCAAAATTGGCATGGGTATTTGAAATACGCCGTGATCCCTCCTCGGGGGGATTAACAAAGTAAATCCTTCCAAAACCCTTCTCATTCTTAACCCTTCTCATTCTTAACCCTTCTCATTCTCAACCCTTCTCATTGGTTGAGATGAGAATGGTTGAGAATGAGAAGGCTTGGAATGAGAATGGTTGAGAATGAGAAGGGTTAAGAATGAGAATGATTGAGAATGAGTAGTGTTAAGAATGAGAAGGGTTAAGAATGAGAATGGTTGAGAATGAGAAGGCTTGAGAATGATAATGGTTGAGAATGAGAATGGTTGAGAATGAGAAGGCTTGAGAATGAGAAGGCTTGAGAATCAGAAGGGTTGAGAATGAGAAGGGTTAAGAATGAGAATGGTTGAGAATGAGAATGGTTGAGAATGAGAATGGTTGAGAATGAGAAGGCTTGAGAATGAGAATGGTTGAGAATGAGAATGGTTGAGAATGAGAAGGCTTGAGAATGAGAAGGGTTGAGAATGAGAAGGGTTGAGAATGAGAATGGTTGAGAATGAGAAGGGTTAAGAATGAGAATGGTTGAGAATGAGAAGGCTTGAGAATGAGAATGGTTGAGAATGAGAATGGTTGAGAATGAGAATGGTTGAGAATGAGAAGGCTTGAGAATGAGAATGGTTGAGAATGAGAAGGGTTAAGAATGAGAATGATTGAGAATGAGAAGGGTTAAGAATGAGAAGGGTTAAGAATGAGAATGGTTGAGAATGAGAAGGCTTGAGAATGAGAATGGTTGAGAATGAGAAGGGTTAAGAATGAGAAGGGTTAAGAATGAGAATGGTTGAGAATGAGAAGGGTTGAGAATGAGAAGGCTTGAGAATGAGAAGGGTTAACAATGAGAAGGCTTGAGAATGAGAAGGGTTAAGAATGAGAAGGCTTGAGAATGAGAAGGGTTGAGAATGAGAAGGGTTGAGAATGAGAAGGGTTAAGAATGAGAAGGCTTGAGAATGAGAAGGGTTGAGAATGAGAAGGGTTGAGAATGAGAAGGGTTGAGAATGAGAAGGGTTGAGTAAATCCGGTGCAAAACAGTTTCCTCAATCCAAACCTTGTAATCGAAGAAGTCAAAGAAGAATATTTCTATTTCTTTCATATACAGGCCCTCCAATGTCAGCTCATTCAACGGCTTGGCTCCTGAGCGCAGCATCTTGACCCGGTTCATGAAGTTGATTATGGCTTCGTACCAGCCCACGAACGTTTTGATGACTGACGTAAGTTTTTTCGACTGCTCTTCATATTTTTCCGTCATTGTCTTTTTCGTCTGGTGCTCATTACTTTTTTTCGCATCTTTGGATTTCCGCTTTTCGGATTTCGAATTTTTGGATTTCGGATTTTCGGACACGAAATTCGAAACGTTCATCCTGTAGCTTCTGAGCTGCTGACTTAACAAACTCTACTACTCAAGTTTGATTTACGGTTGCAGACTGAACTTTTTATTAATCGTAGTAAATGGTTATTTCTCTTCTGTGCTTTGTTCTTTAATTGCTGGAAAAAAGTTTTCTACTGTCGCTTTAGCTATGCCGCGCTAACTGAGTGTCGAAGGCTCACTGTAGTGTTAACCATAGACAAAAACTAATTTTTTTTATTTTTATGTAAATTGCACAGCAAAGCTAGTGTAGTATAGCCCAAGCCTTTTCGAAATGAATGTGTGTTTAACGCGAAGATTCGAGCTCTGGGATTTTCGAGCAAAAATCTGATGCACTACAGCTCCGTCACTCAACCTCTTCAGTGTTGGTTGCCACTGCGTTGTCAATGAAGCTGCAGGGATCTCCAACGATCTCTATGTAGAATGCACAGTCTTCTGAACTTGTAATTATTGAAAAACTCATACTTAGCTACAGGCCCCTACTAACAACTCACAACTATCTTCTCGATTCCTGTCTTATATCCCCACTCATATATCTCTTCTCTCATGGTACTGCATCAGGAGCTGTCAATTTGTGGTAGTCTGCAAATTGCAACGAATTGCGATTCTTATTATCGGCAGTGAAAGAGCAGTCGGCAGTATTTTTTACTTTTTTTATTGCTTGCAGTCGTTTCGTCTACACTCAAATTTTGACGTTTGATTCGAAGCTGTAAATTGTCACATCAAACAAGCTAGTTTTGTATGTAGACCCGAGATTATGTTAGCGCTTGTGTCCTAATCAGCACGAAAAAATCGGGTGGGTTTTTCTGATAGCTTAGAGGTAATTTGCTAAATGTCTATTACTTTCAATTAGATTATATATTTATTTGTTATTATTTGGCTTTTCTTTTTAGCGCAAAATTAAAAACTGAATCAGGCTATTGGCTTTTAAAAAATATCTCTCGCAAAAAAACTTGTTGCTTTTAACGATGATAAGAAAGCTTCAATTATGAAAAATTGATCTTCATTTTGTTTTCATATATTTATCATGAAGAACAATAGCCAGACCATTGTTATCCTTTGACTAACTCAGTTTTCAGATCAAGTATAAGTGTATTACAGGAATTATGTAGAATTTCCTTATAAAAATCAGTAGGCCAAGCTGTAGGCCTAGGCTAATTTTATGTCTGCTTGGTTGCTATTAAGCTTTGTAAAAAGTATCTGCTTTTGCTATTTTATCAAATAGAAAAAAGTTATTCCAGCTTTTTATCTAAAACCGAACAATGATTTTCATGTATCTTCAAACCAGAGAATTTGATGTTTGGTTTTACAATTTGAGTGAGTGGTTTAATCTTATTTTAAGGAGTGAACTATCATGAATTATGTAATTTGAAAGCATTTTTCATGCTCTATAAATAACTACATTTATGGTCATTTAATTGGCAAGCAACCACATACAATCTTCGTCCCATAGTGCGGATCATGCTGGTCTTACGCCGGAGGAAAAATCCAACATTTTTTGGCACTTACGCCAGACTTACGCTAGGGTAATGTATCATCAACCGAACAGTGTATCTTCAAAACCGAACAAGAATTTTGACTTCTTCCTTGGTCTTATGCAAGACAGAAACAAGCTATTGTGTTTCACAGAACAACTAATTTGAAAGTTGAAGAAATTATCTACAAGCTGAGGCATGATGTGCAATGAAGCATTAAGAGGAAAGAAAGATATTGATGTTTCAGTAGAAATTTTTATTGCAAAAGCATACTTTTTAACAACATTTTTTCAGTATGTACTTTAGACTAAGATTGTATGTGGTTGCTTGCCAATTAAATGACCATAAATGTAGTTATTTATAGAGCATGAAAAATGCCTTCAAATGACATAATTCATGATAGTTAACTCCTTAAAATAAGATTAAACCACTCACTCAAATTTTAAAACCAAACATCAAATTCTCTGTTTGGTTTGAAGATACATGAAAATCATTGTTCGGTTTTAGAAAAAAAAGCAGGAATAACTTTTTTCTATTTGATAAAATAGCAAAAGCAGATACTTTTTAGAAAGATGTAACTGTTTTCTATAACTTGGCTTTTGATTTATCATCATATCTTAAATAGAAAATCTGTAGCTTAGGTTTGAAGTTAAAAAAATACACATTCTTGTTTGGTTGATGATACATTACCCTAACCAAAATAGGTCCCTCTGACTTACGCCACCCAAAAAAAGGTCCTTCACAATTCTTGTTAATCCATGTCTCTTTATCGGCCTCCTTGCTTGCTGCCCTCGACTATTACATGGATGTCTCTCTCACTCTAACCAGCATGTAATAGAATAGATGATTCACAATTAATCGGTGATTAATTAAATTCAGAAGTTGCAACTGTTTAAAAATCTCACAAGTTGCAAATTCTGAATCAAGTATCAAAGTAAGCATCTTAAAGCTAAAAAAACTTTTGCTATCCTACAATAGATATTCTGCTATCTCATTTATATGAACTACAATATTTTAATGAACTTTGTTTTAATGCTGCTCCTTAACATCATAATTAACACAAATGTGTTATGTTCTATAGTGATACATTTGATCGTGAATGATCTCATTTGTGCTAACATTTACGCCACTTGATTTATGCCATGTACTTATGCCAAGCACTTACGCCAAGGCACATTTTGGCCTATACTTACGCCAAGCACTTACGCCAGCCTCCGATCCCAAACCAGATTTACGCCGGAGATCTCCGGCATAAACGACATGATCCGGACTATGGTCTTCATCTAAAGTACATAGGCCTACTGAAAAATTGGTCAGTTTAAAGTTTAAAGTTTAAAGTTTGGTCAGTTTGTCATCTACTAATAACAAGCATTGTAGTCTGTAGACTCAATTAACATATGCTTCTGCATACATGTACAAGTAGGCCTATATATAAAAATGAGGCCAAAATGTGACTTGCTTGTTTGTGCTCATGTGGTTTCATTTCAGTTGCCCTTATTACTACTAAGTAACTAAATAGGGTACACGTTGGAGTGATGTTGGTTGAGGTGGGATTGTGGGGCAGAGGTGTGAAAACTTGAAGCATGGAATATGCATATGGAGGTGCTTTTGTGCTTGGTTAGTTTGTAATAAAGTCAGGGTGGGTTTTGGGGTTAAGGTATGAACACGTTTCACACTCTACATTGTCAAAACAGGTGTCAAAACTGATTTCATTTCATTATAAGAGTTAAAAGATAGGTGCCAACATGATGTGGGGAGGGTCTTTTCTAACTTCAAAAACTTTTTTTCATAGATGACAAAGTGTCCACAAGTCCAAGTCACTACGTCATCCACCCTCTGAGATATTGGACAAATTGTCAAGTTGTAGGATGACAAAATGTCCAGGGACCATATTTAGGCCTACTGCACCTATATAATGATTGCAATGAGAGCTTCTGATTCTTTAAGAAGAATCTATGAGCAGTTTTAGTATTACTATACATAATAAGGCTTATAAAAGTGTCAAAAATAACTATAACATTTAACATAATGTTGGGGTCAGTCTATCAGAGAATACACAGAAAGTAAGTTCTGTCGTCAGCATGCAAATGTTTCTATACATATAGTTGCTAAAAATACTTTTTTGCAGCTTTAAAACATGTAAAACATTTCACTCTATATTTCTCTCTATTGTTAGCATATCACTCGGCACAAGCAGACTCTGGAAGGCTCTTGGACACCAGTCTTTGTCCACCATGGACATCATTTCTGTGGATCAGATGGTCACAGCCTCAAATAACTTACTTAACTCTTAAACTCTTAACTCCGTGACTTTCTTACTTAATAACTTTTTTACTTGCTTTTTGTCACACTGGCTCTTTGATTTGTCACACAGAAATTGCAGTTGCTTATATGTACAACTTCTTTTGGTAAAGTGAAAGAATTTGACTGAATATTTATACTATTTTGCACATTTAAGCAATGATCTTAGGCTTATCAACTAGGCTATAAGATGTAGCATTTTTTTAGAAAATAACTTCTAGATCTCTAGCCACTGCCTTTATTTTTAATTGTAATTTTGTAATATACCATCAAAAAATTCCTTATGTAATTTGTTTTATAGGTTTTCATTATTAGAATATGAGTGAAGTGAAGTATGTTTATGAGTGTTTTTATTTTGTTTTACTTATTTTTTTGTTCGAAATGAAAATTGAAAAGAAATGAAAACAATCCATTAAGTCCTGTGTAAATTTTAAATCACTTTAATACTTACAGCTAAATATATAATCTGAAGTATCAAAGAACTACAACTTAAATTGGTACATACTGAACAAGTATTTGTTACAATAACACACACTGCAATAGATATGGAGGTATGAATATTTATTATAGCTAATTTCACATTTTTCGAGTAGAGTTTAAAAACACTTTGAATATAAACTATTTTAGGAGCATGAAGTGCCAACTAGCTATGGTGTACCACTGCATGTCTATATTCAACGTGGCAGTAAGCCAAGTGGATCAATATTGACTTTCCATGACATTGGAACCAATTGTAAGTTGATTCAACTAACTAGCTCTCAGTTGATTCAGGAACTAGCTCTCAGTTGATTCAGGAACTAGCTCTCAGTTAATTCAGGAACTAGCTCTCAGTTGATTCAGGAGCTAGCTCTCAGTTGATTCAGGAGCTAGCTCTCAGTTGATTCAGGAACTAGCTCTCAGTTGATTCAGGAACTAGCTCTCACTTGATTCAGGAACTAGCTCTCAGTTGATTCAGGAACTAGCTCTCAGTTGATTCAGGAACTAGCTCTCAGTTGATTCAGGAGCTAGCTCTCAGTTGATTCAGGAACTAGCTCTCAGTTGATTCAGGAACTAGCTCTTACTTGATTTAGGAACTAGCTCTCACTTGATTCAGGAACTAGCTCTCAGTTGATTCAGGAACTAGCTCTCAGTTGATTCAGGAACTAGCTCTCAGTTGATTCAGGAACTAGCTCTCAGTTGATTCAGGAACTAGCTCTCAGTTGATTCAGGAACTAGCTCTCACTTGATTCAGGAACTAGCTCTCAGTTGATTCAGGAACTAGCTCTCAGTTGATTCAGGAACTAGCTCTCAGTTGATTCAGGAACTAGCTCTCAGTTGATTCAGGAACTAGCTCTCAGTTGATTCAGGAACTAGCTCTCAGTTGATTCAGGAAGTAGCTCTCAGTTGATTCAGGAACTAGCTCTCAGTTGATTCAGGAACTAGCTCTCAGTTGATTCAGGAACTAGCTCTCAGTTGATTCAGGAACTAGCTCTCAGTTGATTCAGGAACTAGCTCTCAGTTGATTCAGGAACTAGCTCTCAGTTGATTCAGGAAGTAGCTCTCAGTTGATTCAGGAACTAGCTCTCAGTTGGATCAAAACTTGCCCTGGGTGTGACAGGTGACTGGGTTTTCCAGTGTCTAAAAATAGAACAGCCCATTGGTCATGCGTACACAGCAGTCTATCCACTGTTTTGATGAATCATTATTTTATTATCTTGTTTACTTTTGTAGACCGTTCATTCTTGGGTTTCTTCAACTACTGCGAGATGCAGGTGATTGCTGATCACTTTATTGTTTATCACGTCTGTGCGCCTGGCCACCAAGACAATGCTGGCCCTGTGGCTTCCGAGTGAGTCTTGCATTATTTTAAAGAAAACAATTTCTTAATTTCTAACCAAGAGAGTAGGAATAAAAATGTTTTTTTGGCAGCTCCTGAATGCTAACAGGAGCTGCCTGATTGGGTGGTGACTGATTGGTTGACAGACTAGGCGATGGTGTCCTGTGGTTGAGCTGCGTTTAAGGTCCAGCAAATCCGTCTAGATAAAGGTAGGTGACCACCGAAGATGGGGATGATGCAGGCACATTCGGGTGACATGCTGATAAATTTTGAAGGCCTGGCAAGGCCGCACTGAGGCGCATTGCTAATTCGTGTATAGGGAAAAATCTGACCTTCGGCCAGAACCATTGAATATCTCGACAGTCTGAAGAGCTGGCCACTTGAGTCTTGTTTTAGAAAATGCGCAACAAAAAGTTGGCCCGTGTTCTTAAGTTTCGTGTGCTTGCGTTGCTCCGTTCGGGTGCAGCACATAAAATTGTCATTTGGGAATCCACACTTGGTAGTTCTACGGTTAATTTGCTTCTATATATAAATTTAAGTCATTTTTGACAGCCTTGACACTGATTTTTACTGTTTCAGAGTCATTATGCGATGTACCGAACGCTGGTAATGCCCTGATCAATTAGAATTAAAAATAGATTTTAATTTCTTAATTAAAAAAAGTATTTTTAAACGGTGTCTGTACTTTAAACAGTGTACTTCTAACATTACTATATTATTTGTTTTTAATTGCGAACTAATACAAAGATGTTATGTACATCAGTATTGCTGTTTCTTGTGATGTTTTAGTATGCCAATATGTCCCAGTAATCGCAGTTAAAATAAGTAATTATATTCGTCAGTGCTATATTCAGCGTCTGAGTAGACAGCCCATTCCGCGAGCTCCTTAGCACACACGAAGGAGGTGTGTTCACCCGCTCTGACTTTCTCATCGTCATGCACTGTACACTCTCACTGTGCCTTTGATGGTTGGCCCTTACGAGCATCAATTTCACTATTATCCTTTAAGCCTTCTCCAGCCTAAAAGGAATTCGAACTCGAGACATTAGTGCAAGTGTTCTATTATCGGCATAATTCTAGACATGTTTTTTATTCGCATTACTCCTCGTTCTGTAAATTAAACAGCGGCGTCGAAGAGAAGGAGGGCCTACTGGCTGAGCGAAAATATGCCACTTATGCAGACGGCTTGCCCGGAAAGTAAGTCCCCCTCAGAAATTTGAGTCTGGGTAGACATTTGGTAGTCTGGGTAGACAGTTGGTAGTCTGGGTAGACAGTTTTGAGTCTGGGTAGACAGTTGGTAGTCTGGGTAGACAGTTGGTAGTCTGGGTAGACATTTTGAAGTCTGGGTAGACATTTTGAAGTCTGGGTAGACAGTTGGGAGTCTGGGTAGACAGTTGGGAGTCTGGGTAGACAGTTGGGAGTCTGGGTAGACAGTTGGGAGTCTGGGTAGACAGTTGGGAGTCTGGGTAGACAGTTGGAAGTCTGGGTAGACAGTTGGTAGTCTAGGTAGACATTTGGGAGTCTGGGTAGACATTTTGAAGTCTGGGTAGACAGTTGGGAGTCTGGGTAGACATTTGGTAGTCTGGGTAGACAGTTGGTAGTCTAGGTAGACATTTGGGAGTCAGGGTAGACATTTTGAAGTCTGGGTAGACAGTTGGGAGTCTGGGTAGACAGTTGCGAGTCTGGGTAGACAGTTGGGATTCTGGGCAGACAGTTGGGAGTCTAGGTAGACAATTGGGAGTCTGGGTAGGCATTTGGGAGTCTGGGTAGACATTTGGAAGTCTGGGTAGACATTTTGAAGTCTGGGTAGACAGTTGGGAGTCTGGGTAGACAGTTGGGAGTCTGGGTAGACAGTTGGGAGTCTGGGTAGACAGTTGGGAGTCTGGGTAGACAGTTGGGAGTCTGGGTAGACAGTTGGGAGTCTGGGTAGACAGTTGGGAGTCTGGGTAGACAGTTGGTAGTCTAGGTAGACAGTTGGGAGTCTGGGTAGACAGTTGGGAGTCTGGGTAGACAGTTGGGAGTCTGGGTAGACATTTGGAAGTCTGGGTAGACAGTTTGGAGTCTGGGTAGACATTTGGAAGTCTGATTATACAGTTGGTAGTCTAGGTAGACATTTGGGAGTCTGGGTAGACAGTTGGGAGTCTGGGTAGACAGTTGGGAGTCTGGGTAGACATTTGGGAGTCTGGGTAGACAGTTGGGAGTCTGGGTAGACAGTTGGGAGTCTGGGTAGACAGTTGGGAGTCTGGGTAGACAGTTTGGAGTCTGGGTAGACAGTTGGGAGTCTGGGTAGACATTTGGAAGTCTGATTATACAGTTGGTAGTCTAGGTAGACATTTGGGAGTCTGGGTAGACAGTTGGGAGTCTGGGTAGACAGTTGGGAGTCTGGGTAGACATTTGGAAGTCTGATTATACAGTTGGTAGTCTAGGTAGACATTTGGGAGTCTGGGTAGACAGTTGGGAGTCTGGGTAGACAGTTGGGAGTCTGGGTAGACATTTGGGAGTCTGGGTAGACAGTTGGGAGTCTGGGTAGACAGTTGGGAGTCTGGGTAGACAGTTGGGAGTCTGGGTAGACATTTGGAAGTCTGGGTAGACAGTTTGGAGTCTGGGTAGACATTTGGAAGTCTGATTATACAGTTGGTAGTCTAGGTAGACATTTGGAAGTCTGGGTAGACATTTTGAAGTCAACATTTTGCTCAACAGTTGCTGCCGATCTGCCCGCCCACAGAATCGGTTATCCCAGCCTAGACGAGATAGCCGAGATGCTGCAGTCAGTTGTTAGCCATTTCAACCTGTCCTATTTTGTTGGATTCGGTTTCGGCGCCGGCGCGAATGTTCTGTGTCGCTACGCTCTGCGCTACCCGGATAGGGTGCTTAGCCTGTTCCTAATTAATCCCAATGCTATGACGGACAATACCTATTATAATTGGCTATTCGCTAACAACAATGCCGAATGGCAGCGAATGTCTCAGGGCCTACTGACCGACGCGGCTTTGAAGCTACTGGAGCGGCATTGGTTTGGCCACACTGGCTCAGATTCTGTTGACCTACTGGAGGCATGCAAACAGCAACTGCTTGGCATGTGCCTACCCAATGTGGCTGGCTACGTTAAAGCCTATTACGATAGGCCAGATTTGGGCATTCAACGCGACCTGGCTAAACTGCCTGGCAGCGGGATTCGAACTCTGGATGTGCAGGTAATAATGTGATTTACAGCGCACCTTCGATTTGCGAATATTAAACTCATCCAGCACCTCATCAGCTTATCCAGCACCTCATCAGCTTATCCAGCATCTCATCAACTCATCCAGCACCTCACCAGCTTATCCAGCACCTCATCAGCTTATCCAGCATCTAATCCACTCATCCAGCATCTCATCAACTCATCCACCATCTCATCAACTCATCCAGCACCTCATCAACTCATCCAGCATCTCATCAACTCATCCACCATCTCATCAACTCATCCAGCACCTCATTAACTCACCCAGCATCTAACCAACTCACCCAGCATCTCATCAACTCACCCAGCATCTAATCAACTCACCCAGCATCTCATCAACTCACCCAGCATCTAATCAACTCACCCAGCATCTAACCAACTCACCCAGCATCTCATCAACTCACCCAGCATCTAATCAACTCATCCAGCACCTCATTAACTCACCCAGCATCTAACCAACTCACCCAGCATCTCATCAACTCACCCAGCATCTCATCAACTCATCCAGCATCTCATTAACTCACCCAGCATCTCATCAACTCATCCAGCATCTCATTAACTCACCCAGCATCTCATCAACTCATCCAGCATCTAATCAACTCATCCAGCATCTCATTATCTCACCCAGCATCTCATTATCTCACCCAGCATCTCATTATCTCACCCAGCATCTCATTATCTCACCCAGCATCTCATTATCTCACCCAGCATCTCATTAACTCACCCAGCATCTCATTAACTCACCCAGCATCTAACCAACTCACCCAGCACCTCCCTCATCAACATATAATCTATCCGATCATAAAGTTGCCTCAGAGTTATTTGAATCAGGAACCAGCTCTTGATAAAAGTTTTGTTTCTGAATGATCCCAATCACAGGCCTTCCTAGTCACTGGCGGCCTGGCCAAAGAGATGGTTAGTCGCCTAGTAGCTATGAATTCTCGCTGCGATCCGAGTCGCACCGAGTTTCTAGTTGTCGACGACTGCGACGGCATGATGATGGAGACTGACCCGGCCCGCCTGGCGGTCCTGCTCCTTCGCCATCTGCGTTCTATCGGTCTCGTTGTCTCCCTGACGCCTGAGAGAGTCAAAGAAATAGCTAAACAACGTTGCGCTATGGCCGAAACTGTTGAAGGAATCGATGAGACTGTCGGGTCTATTGCTGCTTCTGATTGCACGGCTGATAGTGGCGATGCTTGATTATCTAGTGCCGGGACTTCAGGGAATCGGGAGATCTAAAACATCTTACCTTTATGGGAATTTATTTTTATCAAAATAGAGTTTTTTTATTAGTATAAGCTAATTAAAAAATACGAAATTTAAAAAATTTGGAACTTCTTTCCAATCTTTTTTTAAAGAATTAAGCACTTCAATAGCTAATTTCACAAAACAGAACACTTCAGGAACTGATTGCCAAGAAATTAAAAGAAACTTCAGGAACGGATTTCCTCGATTTACACTCTTCAGAAACATATTTCCTAGAATCCTGCTATACAGGAACTGATTTCCTAGATTTAAACTCTTCAGGATCTGATTTCCGAGAATCCAACTATTCAGGAACAGATTTCCTAGAATCCTACTATTCAAGATCTGATTTCCTAGAATCCAGCTTTTCAGAAACAGATTTCCTAGAATCCTAGAATCCTAGAATTCAGGAACAGATTTCCTAGAATCCTACTATTCAAGATCTGATTTCCTAGAATCCTGCTATTTAGAAACAGATTTCCTAGAATCCAACTATTCAGAACCTGATTTCTTAGAATCAAACTATTCAGGAATTGATTTCCTAGAATCCTACTGTTCAGGAACAGATTTC
Organism: Macrostomum hystrix; assembly: GCA_950097015.1. Taxonomy (NCBI): domain Eukaryota; kingdom Metazoa; phylum Platyhelminthes; family Macrostomidae; genus Macrostomum; species Macrostomum hystrix. The sequence goes on from CATNEN010000038.1 coordinate 29,361,147, forward strand.
CTAGAATCCAACTCTTCAGGATCTGATTTCCTAGAATCCTACTGTTCAGGAACATATTTCCTAGAATCCAACTTTCAGGAACAGATTTCCTAGAATCCAACTTTCAGGAACAGATTTACTAGAATCCTATTACTCAGGAACAGATTTCCTAGAATCCAACTATTCAGGAACAGATTTCCTAGAATCCAACTACTCAGGAACAGATTTCCAAGAATCTAACTATTCAGGAACAGATTTCCTAGAATCCGACTATTCTGGATCTGAATTCCCAGAATCCAACTATTCAGGAACTGATTTCCTAGAATCCGACTATTCTGGATCTGATTTCCTAGAATCCAACTCTTCTGGATCTGAATTCCCAGAATCCAACTATTCAGGAACTGATTTCCTAGAATCCAACTATTCAGGAACTGATTGCCTAGAATCCAAATCTTCAGGATCTGATTTCCTAGAATCCAACTTATCAGTAACTGATTTCCTAGAATCCAACTATTCAGGATCTGATTTCCTAGAATCCTGGTTTTTAGAAACAGATTTCCTAGAATCCTACTATTCAAGATCTGATTTCCTAGAATCCTGCTATTTAGAAACAGATTTCCTAGAATCCAACTATTCAGAACCTGATTTCTTAGAATCCAACTATTCAGGAATTGATTTCCTAGAATCCTACTGTTCAGGAACAGATTTCCTAGAATCCAACTCTTCAGGATCTGATTTCCTAGAATCCTACTGTTCAGGAACATATTTCCTAGAATCCAACTTTCAGGAACAGATTTCCTAGAATCCAACTTTCAGGAACAGATTTACTAGAATCCTATTACTCAGGAACAGATTTCCTAGAATCCAACTATTCAGGAACAGATTTCCTAGAATCCAACTACTCAGGAACAGATTTCCAAGAATCTAACTATTCTGGAACAGATTTCCTAGAATCCGACTATTCTGGATCTGAATTCCCAGAATCCAACTATTCAGGAACTGATTTCCTAGAATCCGACTATTCTGGATCTGATTTCCTAGAATCCAACTCTTCTGGATCTGAATTCCCAGAATCCAACTATTCAGGAACTGATTTCCTAAAATCCGACTATTCAGGAACTGATTTCCTAGAATCCAACTATTCAGGAACTGATTGCCTAGAATCCAAATCTTCAGGATCTGATTTCCTAGAATCCAACTTATCAGTAACTGATTTCCTAGAATCCAACTATTCAGGATCTGATTTCCTAGAATCCAACTATTCAGGAACAGATTTCCTAGAATCCTACTATTCAAGATCTGATTTCCTAGAATCCTGCTTTTTAGAAACAGATTTCCTAGAATCCAACAATTCAGGAACAGATTTCCTAGAATCCTACTATTCAAGATCTGATTTCCTAGAATCCTGCTATTTAGAAACAGATTTCCTAGAATCCAACTATTCAGAACCTGATTTCTTAGAATCCAACTATTCAGGAATTGATTTCCCAGAATCCTACTGTTCAGGAACAGATTTCCTAGAATCCAACTCTTCAGGATCTGATTTCCTAGAATCCTACTGTTCAGGAACATATTTCCTAGAATCCAACTTTCAGGAACAGATTTCCTAGAATCCAACTTTCAGGAACAGATTTACTAGAATCCTATTACTCAGGAACAGATTTCCTAGAATCCAACTATTCAGGAACAGATTTCCTAGAATCCAACTACTCAGGAACAGATTTCCAAGAATCTAACTATTCAGGAACAGATTTCCTAGAATCCGACTATTCTGGATCTGAATTCCCAGAATCCAACTACTCAGGAACTGATTTCCTAGAATCCGACTATTCTGGAACTGATTTCCTAGAATCCGACTATTCAGGAACTGATTTCCTAGAATCCAACTACTCAGGAACTGATTTCCTAGAATCCGACTATTCAGGAACTGATTTCCTAGAATCCAACTATTCAGGAACTGATTTCCTAGAATCCAACTATTCAGGAACTGATTGCCTAGAATCCTACTATTCAGGAACTGATTTCCTAGAATCCAACTATTCAGGAACATATTTCCTAGAATCCTACTATTCAGGAACTGATTTTGTTACAGTTGTTTAAAATTTCTTTATAACCTCCTCAGCTTTCACATAGTTCATTCTTTTTAACATGCACCTGCTTTGCTTAATGATTTGATACTAATTACTTAGTGTAACCTTTGTGTCTCATTCTAATTTGTGCTTTGGCTTTTTGTCTTCCGTCGAACGAATTTGTTAACAATTTTTCTTGATTAGTTTCTAACAAGTCATATTCAGAAAGCCAGTTTTTATTAGTTATACTATTTTCTTTGTACTAATAATATACTTGACCTTAAATTCGCACTTTAAAAAGCTGCAAATTTCAATTGAAAAAAAGCTAAAAATAATCTCAGCTGTCCCTTGCACTTAGTTAAAATTATCGCATTTTTTAATATATACTTTCACTAAAATATTATGCTGTAGTTTTCAGAAAACACTATGTACTGCTTATATGCTATGTAAATTTTCATAGTGATTTGTACTACGAAATAGTCGCATCGTTCATGAAAGCTGATTGACTATTTCCTTCATATCATCACAAAATTTCGCAAAAAAAACTAAAGTTGTAGTAAAAATAATAATAGTAATATATACTCGTAAATATATAAAGAGCATTTTGTTTCTATTTAAGCACTTGCTTTTCTGATGATTTTTAAATAGAATTTAACCATTTGTTATTAATTTTTTTACATTATTTTTTATGCGTAGAACACATTATTATGTTGAACATATATATTCACATTAACATGCTATATAGAAAGTTAGCGATAAAAATTACACAAAGTAGCTCATCTAGACTTACTATGAATACTATTTGTAATTATGATTGATTTCACCTGTCACAATTGGGCCAGATGTGCACCTAATGCGCGGCGTACGGCTGTTCAGTCCATGGACTGTGGGGACGCCACACCCACCCTCAGTTATCCCATTTAATAGTTAGAACTACAAAGGGGAAATCCCCCCCACCCGCCTGGCTGTCGTAATCCGGTTTTCATCCGGCCTCGTCCGGTTTCTCATCCGGTGGAGGCGTGCATACATTTCGTCCGGATTCGCTCCGGAATTTGCTCCGCCCTGTCACCCGCGGTTTCCCGGATAGCTTCCCGGATGAATTTCCGGACTAATGTTGGTTGAGCACCCGGATGAAAGGTCAAATATGCATGTTTTCATCCGGTTTGTAAACTTTTCATCCGGCTCTCATCCGGCTTTTAAATGGGACATTTGCATTACGTACCGGATGAAATTCCGGACGTCGCCCCGGATGAAAACCGGATTACGGCAGCCAGGCGGGCAGCTGACCATTTTTTGTGCTGCATCCGAAACGAAGCAACGCAAGCACACGAAACTCAGGAACACGGGGGCCAATTTTTTTTGCACATCTTCTGAAACAAGAATCAAGTCGCCAGCTCTTCAGACCGTCGAGATATTCAATGTTTCTGGCCGAAAGTCTGATTTTACCCATCAGAGATGGTGTATTACATACACCCCTATGCACGAATCAGCACTGCGCCTCAGTGCGGCCTTGCCAGGCCTTCAAAATTTATCTTCAAAGGCTACAACTGGTGGAAATAGGTCACTATGGAAACCCTGATGCGAATTCCTCCTATTTCACTGATCAAGCCTAAATATTAGACGCAGCTCAACCACAGGACACCATCGCCTAGTCTGTCAACCAATCAGTCACTACACAACGCTGTTAGCATTCAGGCGCTGCAAAAAATGTTCGATCGGCAAAATGGCTTGGTAGTCCTACTGTTAACAACTGGGTAATGCAGAATCGAACCCCCGACCTTCAATTCGTGAGTCTAATCTTGATCACTAGCACTGTTTTACAAGTCTTACAGAAGTCTTTCAGCTTAAAAAATTGTCTATCATTGCGCAAGAAACTAATAAAATAAAACTGACACAAAGCATCTATTGATTGATCGATTCAATTGAATCGCGGAAACAGGAACTGCAGCGTCGGTACACCGTAGTTATAGGCCGCAATGCTGATGTACACATTGAAGGTGGTTCGAAAGATCGGACTCTGCGCGCCGCGGAAGCACTCAGCTTTGATCTTCATTTCGAACATGCGGCCAAGCTTGCCGGGCAGATCCGCATCCGGTATGCGCACAATGGTGACGCGACCGTCTCGACTAAGAATGTCGAACGGCGCCTCGCGCGACTTGTCCAACAGGCGGTAGTGACAATTGCGCAGGTCGGCGTGAGTGGAGTCGATGATCTTTAGCGTGAAGTTCGCGTGCTTAGGCAGGACGTTGATCACAATGAATTTCACACTGTCTCCGTTTGTGGAATTGCACTGCCGATCTCCAGGCGGGCACGGTATTAGGCAGACCCTGTTTTAAGAATGCCGACATTGTACGGCAGTTCTGTCCATGGACTTGTGGGACCGTCACAGGCACACTCAGTAACCCCAGCTAATGCTGGTACCCATTTAACAGCTGGGTGAACTGAAGGAATGCAGAGTTAAGGGTCCTGCTAAAACCTAAAAAGATAAATTGTTCCACTGGAGTGGGGAATCGAACCCCCGACGCCGCTACGACTTGGCTAAAAGAACCTAAAAGAACCTAACGGTTTAGATATTACAAGAAGTAATTTTCCGCAAATAAGGTCCGCGTTCATTCTACAGCTACATAGAAATTCATAAGACTACAGAAGGCCGGATCGACTGTGAAGAAATGAGACGTCCATAAATAATACAGGATAATCCCATCAACCAGAGCTCACCTCTGGCTAGGCTCATAGACATAACCAGCTGGGCATTGGATAGTTCTGCACTGATAGCCGCCTATCGTGTTCAGGCACTGTTGAAAGGCCGGGCAGGGCGCTGGGCCTCTGGTTGTCAGGCACTCGTCTACATCCTGACAGCGACCGGTTGCTATGACAACGCTGTAACCAGGCGGGCAGACGCATTGGTAGCCGGTCTCTGTGTCTCGACAACCGGCTTGGCAGGTGTGGCCAAACTGTGAGCAGGTTTGCCGCACTGAAAATGCATAGAAAATTTTGAATTGTCTTGGATATGCTGTATCGATTATCTCCCGAATCTCCCACTGTCCCAAATCTCCCACTCTCCTAAATCTCCCACTCTCCTAAATCTCCCAATCTCCCACTCTCCTAAATCTCATTTTCTACTAAATCTCCGATTCTCCAAAATCTCCCACTCTCCCAAATCTCCCGAATCGCCTATTCTACCAAATTTCCCACTCTCCTAAATCTCCCACTCTCCTAAATCTTCCACTCTCCCAAATCTCCCAAATCTCCCAAATCTTCCACTCTCCCAAATCTCCCAAATCTCCCACTCTCCCAAATCTCCCGAATCGCCTATTCTACCAAATCTCCCACTCTCCTAAATCTTCCACTCTCCTTAGTCTCACAATCTCCCAAATCTCCCACTCTCCCAAATCTCCCAAATCTCCCAAATCTCCCACTCTCCCAAATCTCCCGAATCGCCTATTCTACTAAATCTCCCACTCTCCTAAATCTCCCTCTCTGAAGCTCTCGTACTCCCCCAGTGTCCTACACTCTAATGCCAGCTCAAGCGAACTCTGTCTCAATCGTTTTTTTGAGCTCAGAGAATCTCATTAATAAATTTCTGTTGTCTGACTAGAAAATTTCCAAATATCAAGTCTCGTTGGCTGCTCCGGGTGGTGAAATGTACTTTATTTGTTATCCTATTTTCTCAGCGATTGGGTCTTGAAGCCTCAGCCACGTTATCAGACTCCTGACAGAATTGAATTAAACGCAGCGTTAGGAAGTGTTAGTCCTATAGGCAATCTACATGGTAAGCCATAGTATTTATCCCTAGGCTTAATATGTGTGGATCCTCGCGCGTGTTGGGTGATTTTGTGATCCGAGTTAATCCAAGATCAGTTCTGGTAATTTTCTTTTTTTTAATTTGCGTAGGAAATCCAATTCATTCTCTTCGACTCTTCTACAAAAAATTATTGTAACCTATACGCTGAAATTCCGCCTTTAAAGTAGATTTCATGATTCACTGCGAATTAAGCTACTGCAAGTAGCATTTAACAATCTTTAGGGAATAATTAGTGCCGAATTTAAGTGCTATTTAGAAGTCTGCACGAGATTTCACCGATATCTGCAAGCTTTTATGAATCCGTATTTATGAGGCAGTGTACACTCTCACTGTGCCTTGGAGGCTGGCACTCAGAGGGGTAAATTGCGCGACAAGCCGCCAAGCCTTCTCTCCGCGGCTGCGTCCCAAATGAATGTGGCCTCGCCGCGGAATCGAGCTCAGGGACCTCGGCGCGAGAGGCAGATGAGATAGATGAGCTTTTTATTCTGTCGGATTTAACTTACCGACGCAGTCTCGCTCCCAGCAGCCCCGAGTCTCAGCGCTGCTGCCGACACAGTCGGAGCCCCCGTTTCTCGGCGGCGGACTGTCGCAGCGTCGGGTTCGTCGAGTCCAACCGCCGGCTCCGCAGGACTGGCTGCACGGCGACCAGGCGGACCAATCAGAATAGGCGCCGTCTGCATAGATTCTCAAGCGAATCGTAGCCGACTCGGCGTAGCCCAACGGATTCTCGGCTACGCAGCGATAGACGCCAGAATCGGCGACCGGATCTGGACTGCTGAGCGTCAGCGACTCCGCTGTTCCTGACTCGGTTGACGGCTGCAGCGGGCGCGAGTCCTTTGTCCAGTAGATTCGCGGAGCTGGCCGGCCAACCGCCCGGCCGGGACAGCGGAGTTGCAACGGGCGGCCGGTTGGGGAGGCGGTCTCCAACGGAGCGCCGTCAAGGAACCGCGGCCGGCCGTCCGGCGGTGCCGTCAGCGACAGTTCGGCGCGGCTGCTGCCGCCGGGACTGAGGGCGGTGCAGGCGTAACGGCCGACGTCTGCCGCCTGCGAATAGAGTCAAAAAAGATCAGGATTCACATCTGATATGGGATCTCCCTGTTATTTTAGGATTCCCCTGTTTTGGGCATTCCCCTGTTTTGGGGATTCCCCTTTTTCCGGGATCCTCCTGTTTTTGGGATTTACATGTTTTGGGAATTCCCCCTTGGGGATTCACCTGATTTAGGGATTCCCGTGTTTTGGGGATTCACCTGATTTAGGGATTGCCGTGTTTTAGGGATTCACTTTATTTAGGGTTCCCGTGTTTTGGTTTTAAGAGTCCTAGTTATTTTGTAATTCACTTTTTTCCATTATTTTAGGATTCATGTGTTATTTTAGATTTTCCTGTTTCAGTACTCCTCTGTTTTGGGATTCCATTAATTTATAATTGGATTCAGTTTCTTTTAGGATACCCCCATTTTCGGGATTCCCTTGATTTTGGTATTACACCGTTTATATTGACAGTTAGGATTCCTCACTCCAGGAGTTTCTAACGAACATTTCTTATTTTCTAAGTCTTACCTCAGCCCTATTAATAATCAGAGTTCCGTTGTCATGAACAATTATTCTGCCTGCAGTTCGCAGCAGTTGTCCGTTGCGTCTCCATTCGATCTGGGCAAATTTTCCGCGAACCTGGCAGGTCAGGGTCACCGTCGGGTAGAGGCCGCTCAGATCCGTGGCCTGGAGAATATTCAGCACCTCGGGTGGGCCTGAAACAGTCGTTTTGCAATCCAATATATTAGTACTTTTAGTAGTAAAATCGCATAATCTCATTATTGCTCTTAATGCGATTATCTGCTTTTTGACTTGGTCAGCGATTGGAAAGGAAATATTTTAGCCCAGTGTTAGTTAATCTACTGTCTACCAAGGCTATCTACTGTCTACCTAGGCTATCTACTGTCTACCTAGGCTATCTACTGTCTACCTTGGCTATTTACTGTCTACCTAGGCTATTTACTATCTACCTAGGCTATCTACTGTCTTCCTAGGCTATCTACTGTCTACCTAGGCTATCTACTGTCTACCTAGGCTATCTACTGTCTACCTAGGCTATTTACTGTCTACCTAAGCTATCTACTGTCTACCTAGGCTATTTACTGTCTACCTAGGCTATCTACTGTCTACCTAGGCTATCTACTGTCTATCTAGGCTATTTACTGTCTACCTAGGCTATCTACTGTCTACCTAGGCTATTTACTGTCTACCTAGGCTATCTACTGTCTACCTAGGCTATCTACTGTCTACCTAGGCTATCAACTGTCTACCTAGGCTATCTACTGTCTACCTAGGCTATTTACTGTCTACCTAGGCTATCTACTGTCTAACTAGGCTATCAACTGTCTACCTAGGCTATCTACTGTCTACCTAGGCTATCTACTGTCTACCTAGGCTATCTACTGTCTACCTAGGCTATTTACTGTCTACCTAGGCTATCTACTGTCTAACTAGGCTATCAACTGTCTACCTAGGCTATCTACTGTCTACCTAGGCTATCTACTGTCTACATAGGCTATCTACTGTCTACCTAGGCTATCTACTTTCTACTATGGTTATCGGCTGTTACAAATAATCAGTCTCAATTTTAATTTAGGAATTTCACATGCTTATCACGCTTATCATTCATGCCACTCTGTAAATGTTCAAATTTAGTATTGATTTTTTAGTTTCAATTGGTTTCTTGAAATTTTTGCACCGCGGATTCTAGCCATCCAGTGTAGTTTCATTTGCAATCAAAACATTTTAATTAGGTACTTTTGCGATTTTTATAAATGGGACTCGTATTTATATTTTCGCCTAATTACGAGTACTTTAAATTAGCATGTCCGAGTTGCTATGGCTATATTTATGCCCGTCCGAACCCACGGAAACACTCAATTTCTATAGCAAGCCCGCATCCAATGAAGCTGCTCAGTTACTATGGCTATTTCATAGAAATCCACATTTCAGGACGCTCTTACTTGTAATGCTAACTTAGTTATTCAAGGAAGCGCATGGATATCAGTTTCTAAAACAAGTTTTACCATCCGTATCCAAGGAAGCCCTTCCGTATCCAAGGAAGCCCTTCCGTATCCAAGGAAGCCCTTCCGTATCCAAGAAAGACCTTCCGTATCCAAGGAAGCCCTTCCGTATCCAAGGAAGCCCTTCCGTATCCAAGGAAGCCCTTCCGTATCCAAGGAAGCCCTTCCGTATCCAAGAAAGACCTTCCGTATCCAAGGAAGCCCTTCCGTATCCAAGGAAGCCCTTAGTTGCTATGGATACTTTTAGCATCGGATATTCAAGGTAGCGCCCCGTTGCTATGGCCTCACCAAGCACAGTGACATTAGCTACAAGCCTTCGCAGCCTTCCAGCCTCGTTGACAGCCTCGCATTCGTACAGGCCTGCATCAGCCAGTCGAAGCCGACTGACAGAGTAGACGCCGAAGCCGCTGCTACTAATTGAGTCCGCCCGTAGTCGAGTTCCATTGTGGTGCCAAATTATTTGTGGGGCTGGGCGCCCATTGGCCGAGCAGCGAAGTTGAATCCAGCCGTCAATATAAAAATCGTAATTTGGAGCGTTTTCTCGCGAGACTTCCGGCGGTCCTGATACCTGAAGAATCAAATATTTGTCGTGATGAGTAATATTATTTTATTCATCAGTCTCTGTGGCGTATTCTTCAGTGTTGATTCTGGCGTTTGTCTATGTGACTATATTCCTTTGTCTGATGCTTTGTCTGCGTCTATAGCTGCGTCTTTGTCTAAAGTTGCGTCTTTGTCTGATGCTGTCTCTTTTCCTGAAGTTGTGTACGTATCTGATGTTGCGTCTTTGTTTGCGAAGTTGCGTTTGAAGTTCTGCCTTTGTCTGTGTCTAAAGCTGTGCCTTTGTAAGAGTCTGAAGTTGTGTCCTTGTCTGCGTCTGAAGTTGTCTTTGTCTGAGGCTAAAACCGTTGTGTCCCTGTGGCTGTGATGCTAAAAAGGTCGCGTTAATATTTAATATGACGCAGTCGATCACCAACTCTGACCTCAATTTGGTCGTCTGTTACACTAGGCGGCGTTAGTACTCGCAGCAGCACCTCGGCTGAGTGGGCACCGGCAGAGTTCTCAGCTCGGCACTGGTAAGATCCTTCGTCAGTCTGACTGACCCGCACAATGACCAGGCTCATTGTAGTCAAGCCACTGTCATCGATAGTAATCGACTGTCTGTAACGCGCCGATGTTGCAAGTTCAACTCCGTTGCGGTACCAGGAAAACTTCGTTCCGGAACCGTCGCTGTTGCTGCTGCTGCTGCTGCTGCTAGTAGAGGCACTCCGCACCTGGCAGACAACTGCAGCGTCCGTTAACATGCCCGGTATCTGGGCGACAGTGACCACTGGATTGGTTGGCGCCACTGATGGACGATCTAGATTAAGCATAAAGAAACATAAATTAACTAGGAGAATTTAACTTTCTTTGACAATGATCTATTTGTTAAAGATTTTTCTGATTTGCTTTGTAATATGGAAAGGCAATCGAGAAAGAAAGTTGGTTGCAGCTTAGCAAGCTCGCACTTTTGAACGAGAGGTTGCTAGTTCGATTCTCAGCCCCAATTTGTAAAGAAACTTTCAAAGCCCTCCGATCGACGTCATCATTGTCAAGATATTCAGCGATTCTTGTCGAAGAATCTGGTGACAAGGACAGCTAGCATGGCTATGTGTAAACCTCTATATTGTAACTAACATGGTTATATGATAAACTTTCGTGAGCAGAAAAACAACGCCTATATTAATGGCTTGTGCTACCTGACACCGGGTGAGAATCCTTGAATATCTAGACGATACCGATGTTTGTGATTCTGGAAGTTGTTTCCTCGGATGGAGGGTAAATTTAAACTTTAAACTTTAAACTATACTTAATTTAAACTTTAATTTAAACATTTAAACTATCCATGCTTTAAATGCGTTAATTTACTACAGTGGCAGACTGTCTCGCAGATGATGGATTGTTTTGAAGCAGTTGACGATTTCAATGCGGCCGCCTCCCAATTCCGCCCAACATCAAAATGGTTTTGCCGCGTTTTTTCGACGTCAAGACAAGCTCGGCAAAATTGAAAGCGACGGGTTTGCTGCTCGCTATCCAGAAAAAAATACGTCCTACAATCACAGCTTGTGGCGCCCAGGCGTTGAACACTAGTTCTGTCTCACCTTTATTTAGTCAAGCATTTTAAGGTCGGAAGTTTGCTATAGGTTTTTAGATTGGTCAAAAAACAGTAAGTTAACTGTGGTGGATTTGAGTGCCTGCCTGCCCCATTGCTATATGTAGCGTCGTCACGTGTACGCCTGGCGCTTCCCCCTTCTCTGTGTGCGTGTTGCATGTGCATTTTGCGGTAGGTGTCGCGTCAGAGAGAGATAGAGAGAGTACATGTACGTGCGTGCGACCTATCACTAAGCTTTAAAGGTAAAATATAAAGCAACTGTTGGCAACCTCAGTGGCACCCGAACCAAAATCTCAGTAAACAACAAGGCAGTTTGCGCTAGAGTTCAACAGTGACACAGCGATTCTTCAATGGTGCAGCATAGACTCCAGAAAGCGAGGATTTTAAGAGCGATGGTCACCAGATTGGTCCAGAATGCCCAAGACCTGCTGAAGACAGAGGCTGAAGACATCTACAGTACTGGGAGCCCTGCGCCTCAACCAGCAGCAACTGCAGGCAACAGATGAAGAACTGGCTGCTGACGTTGACGAGAAAGCTCTTCAAGAGGAGGAGGAGCAAACGCTAGAGCAAGACCTGCTGGCAGGAAGGACGATTTCGAGCCTAACCAGACGGCTGCAGACACTTCAAGACCGTCCACTCCACAACAACAGCGCGCAAACTTGACGACTCAGCCGGCGATCAGGCTACCGAAGCTGCAGCCACCGTCATTCAGTGGAGATCGCATTCTGGGACCGCTTCAGCTCAAGCATCCATGACAACCCTAGTCTGAGTGTCGTTGACCAATTCAGCTTTAGTCGGAACGCATGACATTTTTCAACCTGCATGGAGTCAAACCTTTTTGAGCATCTTCCGAAACAGCGATAAAGTCACCACCTTTCATGCACGTTGAGATATTTCAATGACCCCAGGAGCGCATATGTATTTAGTTTATATCCCTTTACGCTAGTCAGTTCAAATTTTATCAGACTTAGTTCATCTTCAACTCGAGTCTCACCTATCACTTCCAGTACGCGGTCCATTGTGTCGATGCCTGCTGAGTTTCTTGCGGTGCAACGAAACACGCCGGCATCGGTGGGTCTGATTTATTTTAAAACAAAGAAAGATATATTTACGGTAGAATTATTGTCCGAGTATCCCTTCATCAATTTGCTTTTTTCCCTTACCGCACATTAGCAATGTGCATATCGCCTGAGTCACTTAGCCTGTAAAACGGATTATTCCAGTAAATCTGCGAGCCGTTCTTGCTCCATGTGACCAGAGGCTGTGGATCGCCGCTTGCTCGACAGTCGAGTGTGGCTTCTTGGCCGGCTGGGACTCGAATCACTCGACTACTGGGCGGCTGGATGACAGGTGCGACTGTCACGACAGGTGATGGGAGGCAGATGGAGATTAGTGTACAGTAATCTACTATGCACACAAGCTATAAATCTAATCTACAAAATCTCCTAAATTATCTAAAAATTCCAATATACAGAGTCAAATCTAAGAAAGATTCGAGACACAAAAGTCCAGTCGATGGAAGGTCCAATCTACAAAGACTCCAATATGCGAAACTCTAATCCACAAAGAGTGCAGTCTACCAAGAGTCCAATCTATAAGGACTCCAATCTACACAGACTTAAGTCTACAAAGATTCAAATCTACAAAGACTTAAATCTAAAAATAATCCAATCTAAAAAGAGTCAAATCTACAAGGACTCAAATCTAAAAATAATCCAATATAAAAAGAGTCAAATCTACAAAGACTCAAATCTAAAAATAATCCAATATAAAAAGAGTCAAATCTACAAAGACTCAAATCTACAAAGACTACAATCTACAAAGACTACAATCTACAAAGACTCAAATCTAGTCAAATATAAAAGAATGATGTGCAAAATGGTTCCCGAACGACAGAAAAATGTTACTCACGCCAAATTTGCAGTCGTATTTCAGCAACCGCCGTACCAGCGATATTTCTAGCTTCGCATGTGTATAGTCCGGCGTGTTGCACGTCCAGATTGTTGATGATCAAAGAGTTGCGAGTCAACTGGTAAGCTGAAAACAGGATACCCGTGCAAGCACACCTTGTAGTTTCTACGAGCGTTGTGGAGCACGTTAAAAAACAACTCACTGCTGTCCTGCGCAATGGCATCAGAACCTTTCTTCCAGCCAACCGTCGGTTCGGGGTCGCCAATAGCGGTACAGTTGAGCTTAACAGATTGGCCACGTTTGGCCACCACCGTGCGAGGATACGGACCTCCGGTGATTCTGGGTTTCACTGAGAATTGGAGCGACACTTTGCATTTTTTGTGTTTTTGATGGTCTTAATGAGCACATGCGATTCATGTCGAAGCCCATGGACTAAGTTTTGATGCCGGTACCCAATGTGGACAAATCTCAATCACTATGACTTACCAAACACCTGCAGCTGAATATGAGCCAAATCACGACCAGCGTTGTTAACAATCATGCAGGTGTACGAAGCGGCGTCTGACCTGATTACACTCGACAAGATGAGGGCGTCCCGACCTATCTGCAACCTACCACCCTCTGTCAAGGTCTGGCCGTCCTTCAACCAGGTGATGGTCGGCTCCGGAGATGCGTCGAATAGACAAGGCAATCGGACATTGCTTTCGCCTTCGCTGGATGTGATGGTCTTGCGTTGTCCGTCACGGATGCGCGGCTTCTGGCTCACTCTCAGGTCGTACACCTTAGTGATTTGACCGGCGCTGTTAACTGCTTGGCAGGTGTATTCAGCTTGGTCATCGAGAGCGGCCGAGAATATTACAAGGCGTTGACCATCGTCAATCAATGTTAAACGTCTCGGCTCGGTTAAGTCCGTATTGAGATTTTGTCTCGAACCATCCTGTCGATAACGCCACCAGCTTATCCTTGGCCTAGGGTTGCCGAGGGTAGCTGGGCAGTTTAGCTCCACAAGCTCATGTAGAATAGCGTTTCGTGTCTCGCGATTCGCATCGAATCCAGGTGGAAAACTGGGTGCAGACTGGACGACTAAGTGATACCTCTTCGTGACAACACCTCCTTCATTTTCTAAGCGACAGGTGAATGTACCTGTATCGTTGGGATGCGTGGAATAAACTGATAGTGTAGATCCAAGTTCTGTTTCAGTAAACCGATAACTTGCTCCGCCAGCGATCAGAACTTCCACGGGGAGACCGTCTTTCGTCCAATTTATTAAAGGTCTGAAATTCATGTCGCATCTCAGTTTGAATTAAAAGCTCTTTTGTTATAACTTAATTGCAAATTTAACTTACCTTGTAGAGTCTAAGGCTGTGCAAGACAATGTTGTTAGTGCTGGCGCTTTAACAGTTACCGTGACATCATCTGAGCCTTCGCGCAGTATTGGAGGAGACAATACTACCAGCTTGAAGTAGCGTGTTAGCCATTGGCCTCCTAAACTAGCGGTGCATGTGTAGTTACCTGCTTGATCAGGCTTAACTGCCGCAAAGCGCAATTGACTAGCGCCATTGCTTCGTTCGCTGCTGCTTCTCTGAGAATCAGTCCAGTCGATTGGGCCATGACCGAGTCTAACCCACAGAAAACTTGGCGACGGGCTTCCAGACACTTCAATCGCCAGTGAGCAGTCAAGCGACGTCGATTGATTTTCAGCGACTCGCACCAACACGTAGATGCCAGATCTGTCATCCAAGAAGCGAATCGGGGGTGCTACTTTGATTGAGAACCTGCGACTATCATGACCGTATTGGTTCCTGGCTGAGCACTGGTAGCTGCCAGAATCGGCAAACTCGGACGGTCTGATGACGAGTCGCTCATAGTTCGATTCCATACGGATTCGATTCGATTCAATCTACAGAGAAACATTTTTAGGTATATCAGTAATATTTTATAAGAAAATGTTTGATTGCAAATAAACACTTTTTTTAAACGTAAAGGTCCTAGATGACCGTAGATATCCCAGGGCACTGATATACCTAAGCTCGATTCCGCGGCGAGGCCACATTCATTTGGGGCGCAGCCGCGGAGAGAAGGCTTGGGGCTGAAGGCGTCGTGCAATTCACGCAATGAGGGCCAACCTCAAAGCCAGAGTGAAGTGTACACTGCCTGACGATGAGAAAGTCATGGCATATGTACACACACTGTGTGAGCTTGTGCCTGCGTACAGGATCTGAGTGTGTGTGTGTGTGTGTGTGCTCAGGAGTCAGCGAAGTGGGCAGAATTGCCTCCTCGCTGGCTGCGGGTCTAGTATTACAAAATCATGTGCCATCACTCACAGCTATCCAGCACTTATTATTATTATTATTAGATTGAATCACGGCCTACTTAATTATCGCCAATAGCCAGTGGATTCAAAATACTTTTTTGTTCTGAATGAGGCACAGCTCATTTTGAAAGGAACAAGAGGCAGCAAGTTTTACCTCTAATAATTGTTCGTTCCTTTTCTCGGACCATTGAAATACCTCATTCTAATGTCCATTTGGAAACTGTACTTTTACGAGCTAAATTTAATGCTCCCAAGAAGACACATGGCCACTTACAATCTGGCTTCCATTTTTCGTCCAGCTCATGTCTATGGGCCGAGTACCGTTCAACACTCGGCAGTCAAGAATTAGTGTATCACCGGAATTCACACGCAAGGTTTCAGGTGACGGTCCGGAAGAGCCGCGAATCAATGGAGCATCGACGACGAGCAGAAACAGCTCCACGGCGTCTGAACCAGCCCGGTTGGCCGCCTCGCAACGATATCGACCCCGATGTGCTTCAGTAGCGCTAAGAATCTCGAGCTCTTCTCCGTTGCGTCTTAAAATTAGACCATCGGCTTCTTCTGAAATCACCGGCCTGCCTTCCACAGACCACAGCAGTTTAGGCCGAGGGCTCCCTGATCTGACTGGGCAAGATAAGCGGATGCCGCGGTTGCGCAACACCCAACGCTCCAACTGGCCAATTTTATCGCGGTCAATCACCGGCGTGTCACTGACGTCTAGCTGGATTCGACTGGTAGCGGAACCGACACGATTAGTTGCTGTGCACTCGTAACTGCCTGAGTCACTGGCTACCAGGCTACGTATAGTTAGCACCTTGCGATCTGGTGAGAGCCTGACTCTACCGTTTGAGCTGGAATCTGATGATGATGACGAACTCATTCGCCAGTTTATCACAGCCGGTGGTACACCATCCGTCACATTGCATGTTAGGCTGACATTCTGACCAGTACTGCGATGCACCTGTACAACTCTGGAGTCAGCGAGTGGCGAATAGATGACGGAGACGTCGATTGTGAGGCTGTCAGAGCCGGCCTTGTTGCTCACAATGCAAATGTACTTGCCAGCGTGTCCCAGGCGGGCACGGCGAATCAGAAGCGACTTGGTCTGCCGTTTGGATTGTGATTTGTTTAATCGAAACTAAAAACTACAGACCAAAATCTAAGATTTTATCTTTACTCACCCCATCAGCGTTATGGACTAGATCAGCGATTCTAGCATCGAGTGGCTCCCCATCCTTGAGCCATATTACTTCCAGAGCACCGCTATCCGAGCTTCGGCCCTCGGATACACGGCACTCAAGCAGGAGACTAGTGTTTAGTTCCACCAGCTTTTTCGAATCGACCAGACCGGTTGGCGGGATGATCATCGGCTTTGAGATCACGCTTACATTGTAAATAATTGTTGCCGTACCAAACTCGTTGCTAGCAACACACCTGTATGGACCAGCTGATGCTCTGACTATCGAACGCAGAGTCAGTATTGAGCCTTGCGTAGCTCCACTACTGGATAATAGACTTTCGTTGTGATACCACCGAAATTCTGGACTCGGAATGGCGGTGACATTGCAGACGAGTTCGCGTGTTTCGCCTACAAAAACTTTCAGTTGTCTCCGACCAACAGTTGATGCCGCGTCCACAGGAGCTTGTCCGACTACTAGCCGTATAACATGGGACTTGCTGTCGTGAGTATTGCGAGCCGTGCATCGATAGTTGTCCGCGTGAGACAGGTCCGCCTTGGCAATTCTTAGTCGCTGACCATCTTGATCGATGGTCGAGTCGACGCTGGTCACAGAGACTCCGCTGGTTCTGGTCCACTCGATGGAGGGCTTAGGCCGACCAGTCACCCGGCACACAAGTTCCACCGGTCTGCCTCGCTCAACGAGCACTGGTGGTCTACTTGAGCTGATCGGATCTATGTATATGAACTCTAAAAGTAAGTAAACGGTTTGTTCAAGTATTTGGGGTGAGTGGCAGAGCAGTCTAACGCTTTTGCCTCTCGCACCAAGGTCCCTGAGCTCGATTCCGCGGCGAGGTCATATTCATTTGGAACGCAGCCGCGGAGAGAAGGCTTGGGGCTTGACAACCTCCAAAGCACAGTGAAAGTGCACACTGCCTGATAATGCGAAATTCAGGGCTGGTGTACATGACTGTGTGAGTGTATGCCTGCGTACGGTGTCTGTGTGCGTGTGAGGAGCCAGCGACATGGGCGGAATAGCCTCCTATTTCCTCCTACGGGTCTAGTGTCACCAAATTATGTTCCAATGCATACAGTCCTCCTACAAATATTATTGTTGTTATAGTCTTGAATACTGGCAAACAATAGAACTTTGGCCATATTACAGTAGTTTAAAAACAAATTTTCAACTCACTTGGAATTGTTACCAAGACGCGGTCCTGAGCAGTTCCAGCTTCGTTGCTAGCTGAACAGAACCACTCGCCATCCGTGGCGTCCGAGGCCTCAAAAGTGATGCTAGATCCGCCTCGATCAATCGATGTTGTATTTTCAATAATTCGTGATGAAAGCGACCGGCGCCAACTGATTCTTGGCGATGGAATGCCCGCCATGACGAGACAGTACAGAGAGATTCTCTCACCGGGCGTCGCTATCACATTTTCGGACAAGGCCTTCACGGATGGCGGCTCGATGTAGACAAGCTCAAGCGATAGGGTCGAAGGAGTTTTCGACAGCGTCATTCCGGTGCGGCACACGAAAACACCGGCCTGCCGCGGTCCAGCATTGTCGATCAGCAGCACTCCGGTTGGCGACACCAGCTGACCGTCACTATGCCGCCACCAAGTTAACTCGATACCAGGCGGTCCCGATTCAAGCAGGCATTTGATACGGATGGTGTCGTTCTGACGATAAGTCTGTCGCGTTCCACTTGGCGATAGGCGCAGATTGATTGGCACATCGTAGATCGTCAGCCAGGTTGACTTCAAACCGAATATTGTCGAGCTGGGCCCGTCCGTGGCGTAGCTGGCTCGGCAGGTGTACTTGCCAGCGTCCGAACTGCTCAAGTATCTACGAGTTCAAATCGTATATAATTTTTTTGTTAATCTCATGCATCGCTTTTCATGTCACCCTTTTGTCTCACACAGCTCAATCTCACCTTATTGTCAACCGTTTTTCAACACCGCTCATGCGTCTCGTCTCTGACACGGTTATTCGACTTGAGTTCACTAGCGGTCTAGTTGCATGAGTTCTAGAGTCGCCGCGTAACCATTCAACAGTCAGGGCTGGCAAACTGGTGGACACTGAAGAAGACTCCGCTGCTACCAGGCAGAGCAGCTCGGCGACTCCATAGCTGGCCGCTGAGGAATTTGCTGGCGCAATCAGGACAGATGGCGGATCAGCTGCAAAGGTGTTACTTGCGTGTGTTTTGCAGTTCATTGACCTAATGTAAACGTGTGTATCGAATGAATCTTTACCAATCAGTATTTATGCTTATCTTTGAATTGGGTACCGGCGTTGGTAACTAAAAGCCCGGAATAACATTTTTCAGGGAAGCAAACTCACGCTGCACAATGACCTGCACTCGGTCCGAGTGCATCTGTCCATCAATTGTGGTGGCTATCAACTCGTAGACTCCAGCCGCCGTTGAGTCAGCCTCCTTTAAGTCCAGGATCTGCAGTCGCTGACCAGCAGGGCTACTTATCGATTGCAGTAACTGTTTGCGATTATCGCTCAGCAGCTTGTACCAGGTGGCCAGGTAGTCTTTGGTGCTGAACACCTTGCAACGCAGGGCGGTCCATTCGCCGCGGCGGACTTGCACATCCAGACTGCGGCATTCGACACGAGGAGCCGGTGCTACCAGCGCTTTGACCGCCGTTGGAGAATAACGCTGGTAGTCGCGACCGTCAAGATCCTTGCCTGTCACCTGAATATTAAGGGGGTTAGCAATAGAGAGGCCACGCTTTCTTTCCATCTGGACAAAGACCACAGGGGTATTTCAAATGCCCACTGCATGCTTCACGACAGCTCCCAAACCGAATGACCGATTTTCCTGAAATTCTGCGATGTGTATCAAACTTGGTGCATAAATGGGTACATAATTAAATTTTCTGAGCAGCTAAATTTTCCCAATATTGGTGGAGGCTTTTACCACCAGATACCCCGACGAGAGTCGTTGAATATCTCGACAATGAAAAAAACGTGTGATTCTAGAAGTTGTTTCTTCGAAAAGAACGGAAAATTTTTTATCGTGATCTGGATTTTCAAAACGATAAGTCGAATATTTTAGGAAAAAGATATATAAACATGGGCCTTTGAAATTCCTCCCGTGCTTTTTCTATTGATACTCAAGTTCGTCGGTTTTTCACAGTGCATTGTCGCTAGTGAAGCGTCCTCCTCACCACAACGTAGAAGAACCCGGATGGCGGCTCCAACCGATCTGTGACAAAGGCGCTGCCACCTGATCCGCCAGTGATCTGCCTCGCCCGGGCGGTGATTAGGCTGTACTTTTCAAATGTAGTCAGGGCTACATAGTTAACTGTTCCCAGTGCAGCTGTTTGATTGATGTACAGATGCGATGGAATGCCTGCATTATTGAAACGATGTCCGCGGGGGAAAGGGGTAAGTGCCAAGGTCCCTTAGCTCGATTTGTTTCATAATTATTGCACGTCTTATATTGATCTCACTCACCCAAATAAGGTCGACCAGAGTTATTTTCACCTTCAATAGGATACCTATCGGCTAGATTAATTGAGAACGCGTGATTGAAGTCAAGCTTACTCCGACCAGTGACTCGAATTGAATGCTTGGCGTTGCCATCGCTATCGACTGAAATAATCAATTACGTGTGCGATCGTTACAAATTACGAGAAACGTAGAAACGGTTAAAAAAAGGATATTGCTAGAAAAAATCATACGTCTAGGTGGTGTAACTTTAAGAGTCCAGTGTCCCTGTATGGGGCTGCTAACGCTTTTCACCTCCACATTTGGCAGACTCGCGTTGTATGCAGGATTTACCTGTCGACCTTGGAAATCAATACGGAAATGTTTAAAATTTTGTTTAGACAAGATGAAAAGCGTTTTACCAAAGTAGGATTTACCAAATGGATCCTGCAGTGATTCAATTTTGACACCTGGACCAGACACCGATACGGTAAGGTATTTCACTGTGCTATCAATCGGTATGTCGTAGATGTTATTTTCGTCTGGTAGTTCTTTGTCAACGCTCAGTATGTGTACTCGTTCTGGCGTGAGGGCCACTTTTACCAGGTTCATGATCTGCAATTAAATCAGTTTATGCAGGAGTTTAATGAGTCCAGTACTACTGTTCACTCTACTGTAAAACCGCTACCAACATCAGGTGGATTAGAACTTAAAGCACTCTTTTCTGCTCTGCTCTGTTCTGTTCTGTTCTATTCTATTCTGTTCTATTCTGTTCTGCTCTGTTCTGTTCTGTTCTGTTCTGTTCTATTCTGTTCTGTTCTGTTCTGCTCTGTTCTATTCTGTTCTGTTCTATTCTGTTCTGTTCTGTTCTGCTCTGTTCTATTCTGTTCTGTTCTATTCTGTTCTGTTCTGTTCTGCTCTGTTCTATTCTGTTCTGTTCTATTCTGTTCTGTTCTGTTCTGCTCTGTTCTGCTCTGCTCTATTCTGTTCTGTTCTGTTCTGTTCTATTCTGCTCTATTCTGTTCTGCTCTGTTCTGCTCTGTTCTGTTCTGTTCTGTTCTGTTCTGTTCTGTTCTGTTCGGTTCTGTTTTGTTCTGTTCTACTCTGCTCTGTTCTTTTCTATTCTGTTCTGCTCTGCTCTATTCTGTTCTGTTCTGTTCTGTTCTGTTCTATTCTGTTCGGTTCTGTTTTGTTCTGTTCTACTCTGCTCTGCTCTATTCTGTTCTGTTCTGTTCTGTTCTGTTCTGTTCTGTTCTGTTCGGTTCTGTTTTGTTCTGTTCTACTCTGCTCTGTTCTTTTCTATTCTGTTCTGCTCTGCTCTATTCTGTTCTGCTCTATTCTGCTCTATTCTGTTCTGTTCTGTTCTGTTCTGTTCTGTTCAGCTGCTGTCATTGCATCGCAGGCAGAGTTATGTAACAGCAGATAAATCTAGAAATTCTTATCAGCTGCTGCGTTCATTTCATTTCCAAGCATGCCTCGCCCGTGTCCCAGAGGGACTCGAATATCAATAGCGGTTTTCTCTGATTTCTGTGTCTGTTGATTGGGAACATATTTGCTTCTGTTAAACATCAGGTCTATATGGTGCAGCTGAGGGCAAGACATTGTAATTAAGTGTAGCACAAGATCCTCTTGACCCCAACTACCCCTGGTCTTTCACAGATTCTCTATATAATTAACAGCGTAACGTTATTGTCGTTAATCACACTCCGGTATAGGTAGCCTAATTCGTTTTCTTTTTGAAGACAATTTCTGCTGGACAATTAGTTAAGAGGCCTTGCTGCTGCTGCTGCTGCTTCTGCGTGTATATTTCTAAACCCCCTCAAAAGGAACAGCTGACACTAACGGATTATTTCAACTCGAAGCAGATTCCCTATTGTGACATAAGGTTCCGTGTGGATTGAACTGAGGTTCTTGGATTAAACTGAGGTTCATGGATTAAACTGAGGTTCATGGATTAAACTGAGGTTCATGGATTAAACTGAGGTTCATGGATTAAACTGAGGTTCATGGATTAAACTGAGGTTCTTGGATTAAACTGAGGTTCATGGATTATCCAACACCCTAGGATTATCTAACACGCAAGGATTATCTAACACCCAAGGATTATCTAACACCCTAGGATTATCTAACACGCAAGGATTATCTACCACCTAAGGATTATTAAACACCCAAGGATTATCTAACACGCAAGGATTATCTAAGAACTGAGGATTATCTTAACACCTAAGGATTATCTAACACACAAGGATTATCTAACACCCTAGGATTATCTAACACACAAGGATTATCTAACACACAAGGATTATCTAACACCCAAGGATTATCTAACAACTGAGGATTATCTTAACACCCAAGGATTATCTAACACGCAAGGATTATTTAACAACTGAGGATTATCTTAACACCTAAGGATTATCTAACGCGCAAGGATTATCTAACAACTGAGAATTATCTTAACACCAAATGATTATCTAACACCCACAGATTTTTTGACGCCAGGCGATTATCAACTCACATCTTGTACGCGATTTTTTAAGATGCGGATAAGAATGCCAGAGCTGGCCTGACTTATGCGCTGGTAGCACTGAAAAGCCTCGCTGTTCTCGTCGCCGCAATCGCCTGTAAGCACGAAGACCACCTGAGAGTGTTTAACGAAAATTTGAATTTTGGAAAAAAATTTGGGAAAATATATTTTGAAATATTCATATTAAAATTTAAAATTAAAAAAATCAGTACAAAAAAATTCTGAAAAAACGGATTCGGGAAATATTCGGTTTCGGGAAATATTCCATTTCTGAGAATATTTGGTTTCGGGAAATATTCGGTTTCGGGAAATATTCGGTTTCGGAAAAAATTGGCGTTAGGACATATTTGGTTTCGGGAAATATTCAGTTTCGGGAAATATTCAGTTTTTAGAAATACTCGGTTCCGGTAAATATTCGGTTTCGTGAAATATTCGGTTTCAGGAAATATTTGGTTTTGGGGAATATTCGATTTTTGTTCATATTTGGTTTCGGTTTTGGTTTCGTTTTTGGCAAATTTTCGCTTTTGAAAAGCTTTTGTTTTGGGGAAATATTCAGAACTGCGAGCTTGAGTTGTTTTTGTAGTGTTTCTATGATCAAAAAACTACAGCTCAGCCGTAGTACCTGGCTTTCCTTCTGCTGAATCAGCTCCAGCACAGGCCCCAGAAGGTGCGGGTCCTTCGCGCTAGCGTCGGTGAACACGTAGATGAAGGACCTCGGCCTGGCGGCCTCCAGAGCCAGCTTGATGCCCTGCAGCGTCGCTTCGGGACAGTCGCCGCCACCCTGGACGAAAATGTCGTCGATCATTTCTTGGAATTCGGCCGGGTCGCTCGTTACCTGAGGTAGGCTCACGACTGTGGAAATGGGAATTACACCATTTTAGAAAATGTAGAATCTTTTCTCAACTTCCATTGGATCTCATCTGGCCTTCGATGGGATCTCTTCTCAATATCGATGGGATCTCTTCTCAATATCGATGGGATCTCTTCTCAATATCGATGGGATCTCTTCTCAATATCGATGGGATCTCTTCTCAACTTCGATGGGATCTCTTCTTAATATCGATGGGATCTCTTCTCAACTTCGATGGGATCTCTTCTCAACTTTGATGGGATCTCTTCTCAACTTTGATGGGATCTCTTCTCAACTTTGATGGGATCTCTTCTCAACTTTGATGGGATCTCTTCTCAACTTTGATGGGATCTCTTCTCAACTTTGATGGGATCTCTTCTCAACTTTGATGGGATCTCTTCTCAACTTTGATGGGATCTCTTCTCAACTTTGATGGGATCTCATATGGCGTTTTATGGGATCTCATTTAAACTTTGATTGGATCTTATATGAACTTTGATGGGATCTCATATGGCGTTTTATGGGATCTCATTTAAACTTTGATGGGATCTCATATGAAATTCGATGGGATCTCATATGAACTTTGATGGGATCTCATATGAACTTTGATGGGATCTCATATGAACTTTGATGGGATCTCATATGAACTTCGATGGGATCTCACTGAAGCTACTCAGCTATTCTAGACCCAGACTCACCCGGCTCGTTCACTCGCACCAGGATGTAATTAGCGATCGCTCCATCACGTCTAGACTCCTGCTCCTGCAGTATTCGGGTGACTCCGCGCTTGACGCCAACCAGGTCGTCCTTCATGGAGCCCGTCGTGTCAAACACAATGGCCAAACTCGCGCCGGGCGGATCATTGTGTCGAATTGTTTGAGCAGAAATTGTTTCCACTCCTAGAAGAAGAACGATTAGAAACAATTTTCTTGAAAGCATACCTGAAAGCAGATTAAAAGCAAGAGCCGTTTCATGAAGCTACCGAACTCTGCGAAATTAGCACTATATATGCGTTATGTGATAAGCATTAGGTTTGTGTGCAGCTACCAACCAACTTTTTGTTTAACCTATCAGCCGGTCAGAATCGTTAGCGAACATTTCGCCAGCCTCGACCAGCCAATCTGCGACGCAGATTCTGCAGTTAAAAGGATTTTTTTAAAGCCAAATTGGCTTGTATTAAACAGATTGTACGCACCAAATGGTTCATCGGCTGCAGATATGGCTAGGAGTGGAAAGGTAATTTTCTTGAAGATTCAACCCATCAGCCACCGAAGGCTTGCTTGTTTATTGTGGCCACCCCAGGTCCTGTGGCGTAGAAAAATCCCTTAAAAGCTGTTCCGCGTGTAAAATATCGCCATAAAACGATTCGGCGATCAAGAAGTAGAAGATTTATTGCCTAACTGGGAAATCATAGATCTACTGCAGATGGAAATAAAACAATCATAATCTAATCCCAAATATCCCATACATTTATTAGATTGGGAATCAAGTACACCATATCTACCATAGACTGGGATCTCATCAACAATATCATCCCATATCTACCATAGACTGGGATCTCATCAACAATCTCATCACGTATCTACCATAGACTGGGATATCATCAACAATATCATCCCATATCTACCATAGACTGGGATATCATCAACAATCGCATCCCATATCTACCATAGACTGGGATATCATCAACAATCCCATCCCATATCTACCATAGACTGGGATATCATCAACAATCTCATCCCATATCTACCATAGACTGGGATATCATCAACAATCGCATCCCATATCTACCATAGACTGGGATATCATCAACAATCCCATCCCATATCTACCATAGACTGGGATATCATCAACAATCTCATCCCATATCTACCATAGACTGGGATCTCATCAACAATATCATCCCATATCTACCATAGACTGGGATCTCATCAACAATCTCATCACGTATCTACCATAGACTGGGATATCATCAACAATATCATCCCATATCTACCATAGACTGGGATATCATCAACAATCCCATCCCATATCTACCATAGACTGAGATCACATCAACAATTTAATTTTATATCTACCATAGACTGGGATCTCATTAACAATCTTATCCCATATCTACCATAGACTGGGATCTCATTAACAATCCCATCCCATGTCTACCATAGACTGGGATCTCATCAACAACCTCATCCCATATCTACCATAGACTGGGATCTCATCAACAATCCCATCCCATATCTACCATAGACTGGGATCTCATTAACAATCTCATCCCATATCTACCATAGACTGGGATCTCATTAACAATCCCATCCCATGTCTACCATAGACTGGGATCTCATCAACAACCTCATCCCATATCTACCATAGACTGGGATCTCATCAACAATCCCATCCCATATCTACCATAGACTGGGATCTCATTAACAATCCCATCCCATGTCTACCATAGACTGGGATCTCATCAACAACCTCATCCCATATCTACCATAGACTGGGATCTCATTAACAATCCCATCCCATATCTACCATAGACTGGGATCTCATCAACAATCCCATCCCATATCTACCATAGACTGGGATCTCATCAACAATCCCATCCCATATCTACCATAGACTGGGATCTCATTAACAATCCCATCCCATGTCTACCATAGACTGGGATCTCATCAACAATTCCATCCCATATCTACCATAGACTGGGATCTCATTAACAATCCCATCCCATGTCTACCATAGACTGGGATCTCATCAACAATCTCATCCCATATCTACCATAGACTGGGATCTCATCAACAATCTCATCCCATATCTACCATAGACTGGGATATCATCAACAATCTCATCCCATATCTACCATAGACTGGGATATCATCAACAATCTCATCCCATATCTACCATAGACTGGGATCTCATCAACAATCTCATCCCATATCTACCATAGACTGGGATCTCATCAACAATCTCATCCCATATCTACCATAGACTGGGATATTATCAACAATCTCATCCCATTTCTACCATAGACTGGGATATTATCAACAATCTCATCCCATATCTACCATAGACTGGGATATTATCAACAATATCATCCCATATCTACCATAGACTGGGATATCATCAACAATCTTATCCCATATCTACCATAGACTGGGATCTCATCAACAATATCATCCCATATCTACCATAGACTGGGATCTTATCAACAATATCATCCCATATCTACCATAGACTGGGATCTTATCAAAAATCTCATCCCATATCTACCATAGACTGGGATCTCATCAACAATCTCATCCCATATCTACCATAGACTGGGATCTCATCAACAATCTCATCCCATATCTACCATAGACTGGGATCTTATTAACAATCCCATCCCATATCTACCATAGACTGGGATCTCATCAACAATCCCATCCCATATCTACCATAGACTGGGATCTCATCAACAATCTCATCCCATATCTACCATAGACTGGGATCTTATTAACAATCCCATCCCATATCTACCATAGACTGGGATCTTATCAACAATATCATCCCATATCTACCATAGACTGGGATCTTATCAAAAATCTCATCCCATATCTACCATAGACTGGGATCTCATCAACAATATCATCCCATATCTACCATAGACTGGGATCTCATCAACAATCTCATCACGTATCTACCATAGACTGGGATATCATCAACAATATCATCCCATATCTACCATAGACTGGGATATCATCAACAATCCCATCCCATATCTACCATAGACTGAGATCACATCAACAATTTAATTTTATATCTACCATAGACTGGGATCTCATTAACAATCTTATCCCATATCTACCATAGACTGGGATCTCATTAACAATCCCATCCCATGTCTACCATAGACTGGGATCTCATCAACAACCTCATCCCATATCTACCATAGACTGGGATCTCATCAACAATCCCATCCCATATCTACCATAGACTGGGATCTCATCAACAATCTCATCCCATATCTACCATAGACTGGGATCTCATTAACAATCCCATCCCATGTCTACCATAGACTGGGATCTCATCAACAACCTCATCCCATATCTACCATAGACTGGGATCTCATCAACAATCCCATCCCATATCTACCATAGACTGGGATCTCATTAACAATCCCATCCCATGTCTACCATAGACTGGGATCTCATCAACAACCTCATCCCATATCTACCATAGACTGGGATCTCATTAACAATCCCATCCCATATCTACCATAGACTGGGATCTCATCAACAATCCCATCCCATATCTACCATAGACTGGGATCTCATCAACAATCCCATCCCATATCTACCATAGACTGGGATCTCATTAACAATCCCATCCCATGTCTACCATAGACTGGGATCTCATCAACAATTCCATCCCATATCTACCATAGACTGGGATCTCATTAACAATCCCATCCCATGTCTACCATAGACTGGGATCTCATCAACAATCTCATCCCATATCTACCATAGACTGGGATCTCATCAACAATCTCATCCCATATCTACCATAGACTGGGATATCATCAACAATCTCATCCCATATCTACCATAGACTGGGATATCATCAACAATCTCATCCCATATCTACCATAGACTGGGATCTCATCAACAATCTCATCCCATATCTACCATAGACTGGGATCTCATCGACAATCTCATCCCATATCTACCATAGACTGGGATATTATCAACAATCTCATCCCATATCTACCATAGACTGGGATATTATCAACAATCTCATCCCATATCTACCATAGACTGGGATATTATCAACAATATCATCCCATATCTACCATAGACTGGGATATCATCAACAATCTCATCCCATATCTACCATAGACTGGGATCTCATCAACAATATCATCCCATATCTACCATAGACTGGGATCTTATCAACAATATCATCCCATATCTACCATAGACTGGGATCTTATCAAAAATCTCATCCCATATCTACCATAGACTGGGATCTCATCAACAATCTCATCCCATATCTACCATAGACTGGGATCTCATCAACAATCTCATCCCATATCTACCATAGACTGGGATCTTATTAACAATCCCATCCCATATCTACCATAGACTGGGATCTCATCAACAATCCCATCCCATATCTACCATAGACTGGGATCTCATCAACAATCTCATCCCATATCTACCATAGACTGGGATCTTATTAACAATCCCATCCCATATCTACCATAGACTGGGATCTTATTAACAATCCCATCCCATATCTACCATAGACTGGGATCTTATTAACAATCCCATCCCATATCTACCATAGACTGGGATCTCATTAACAATCTCATCCCATATCTACCATAGACTGGGATCTCATCAACAATCTCATCCCATATCTACCATAGACTGGAATCTCATCAACAATCTCATCCCATATCTACCATAGACTGGGATCTCATCAAGATCGTGAGTCCTAATTCTGCCTCATATTTTTCCCAGATTGCCAAATTTATTTTAGCTCGATTAAAAATCTATTTGCACTGCTGTCCTCAAATGTTTAGTAGTATTTTTGCCTAACTACGTAAAACGAGATCAAGTGTGAAAATATTGGCTGGGACTGGCAAATAGCTTAGGGATTAATTTCTCTTGGCGAGAAGTTACAAATCGACCAACGCATTTAATATCCGGCTTGCACTGTGGGATTTTTACAAAATTAAAAAAGACTTGCCCCCGAACTTAGCAGTGAGAATATCGGAATTTAATCAGGAAATGACATTTGCGAATCTGCTTGCTACATCGCCTGTTCTGAGTCACAAACCCCAGAACTCTTAATAGATGCTTGATGCTAGCTGGAATCAAAGCTATACTAACAGGAATCGAAGCTATACTAACAGGAATCGAAGCTATACAACAGGAATCGAAGCTATACTAACAGGAATCGAAGCTATACTAACAGGAATCGAAGCTATACTAACAGGAATCGAAGCTATACTAACAGGAATCGAAGCTATACTAACAGGAATCGAAGCTATAATAACAGGAATCGAAGCTATACTAACAGGAATCGAAGCTATACTAACAGGAATCGAAGCTATACTAACAGGAATCGAAGCTGTACTGGCTGGAATCGAAGCTGTACTAGCTAGAATCGAAGCTATTGTAGCTAGAATAATTGTAGAAGCAAATATATATCTGGAATCGGAAAAGGCGTTTTTGCGTGGAATCGCAGCAGCAATCTTAATCTGGAATCGCAGCAGCAGTCTTAATCTGGAATCGCAGCGGCAGTCCTAATCTGGAATCGAAGCAGCAGTCTTAATCTAGAATCGCAGCAGCAGTCTTAATCTAGAATCGCAGCAGCAATCTTAATCTGGAATCGCAGCAGCAGACTTAATCTAGAATCGCAGCAGCAGTCTTAATCTGGAATCGCAGCAGCAGTCTTAATCTAGAATCGCAGCAGCAATCTTAATCTGGAATCGCAGCAGCAGTCTTAATCTAGAATCGCAGCAGCAATCAGTTTCTTATATGACAAGCTCTTAGACTAATTATTTAGCAAAAATGTTTAGAAAATAATTAAGATCTATTCACATAATTCTTGTTTGATGCTTGAATTGGTTATTAAATACATAGAAAACAATTTTAAAACACAAACACTCATTTTACTGGACAGATTGAAGTAATCCTGAAGCAGAAGATTAACCCGGTAGAGCCGAAGTAGATTGACTGTACATCTTGTGCGTATTGTCTGCCGTATCAAGCGTATTTCTGACACCGTACATCAGGGCTTAAACTACTGTACACAGCGCGTTGACCAACGCGGCAATTCACTGACCTGGTATAGGCTTCGGGTAAGAAATTCATCAAGAAAAAGAACACGCCGGAGAGACCAGCTCACAACTGATTGACGCCTTCTCTTCCTCTCGTGTGCTCCGAAGTCGTAGTCGCGACTAAAAATAGCTGGGAGGTGTAGAGAGAAGCATTGCGAGGAGAGGAAAGGAACTGAGACTGCTGGGGATTTTGGGGAAGAGGGCTGGCGGCAGAAGTGGTCTCTGAGCGTGTGCTCTCTCCTCACCTCCCACCCTCCCTCCCTCACTCCCTCCCTCCCTAACGACCCAGCGCCAAATATAACACTTCTCTAGGATCGTGCAACAAAAAACCTACTAAACTGTCTGCTTTCTCTTCTCTCTGTCTCTTTTGCTATTGCTACTAGGAGGAATTGGCTTGTCTTTGTCAATTTCGGGCGCCCAGATACGAATGGCTCAGAAGCCGAAACTGCAGCCGGTAAAGATTCGAGTAGATCGAATTAGGCTTGTCGAAGATGATAACAGCGGCGGCGGTGGCGTCGGTGGCGTCGGTGGCGGCATCAGCAAGTGCCGAAGTTTTCCTAGGTTTCATCACGTCGCAGAGCAGGGTGGAGGCGTCGGCGGTGGCGTCAGCGGAGGCGTCAGCGGAGGCGGAGGACAGCTTGACGTACCATTCAAGCACCTGGCTTCCGGCCTGAGTTTCGGCGGCTCAGTCAGCAGCGTCGGCTCCCTGGGCGTCAGCGGTGGCGGCGGCGGCGGCGCTATGTCGTCAACAGGCAGCCTGGAGGTGCACGCTCCGTCGGTGCACGCCATCGACAGCCCGACGAGCGCCTCACAGCAGCTTCTCTGGTGTCGACGCTCAGAGTCCTGTCCGAGTCTGTGGCTGTCGTTTCAGCGACAGGTTCAGGCGGCAGCTTCAGCGATGGCGGACTCCTCGGTCAGTCGTTCAGTCAGAGCCAGCCCGCTGCCTCCGCCAAGGTGTCCGCAGCAGAACCTTCAACAGGCGACACCAGCCACGCCAGTAGCAGCCGAAGCCGCAGCTGCGGCCGCTGCGTTAGTCGCGGATGCCCAGACAGAGAGTCGTCAACCTGACGAGGAGGACGGAGGGCTGCGCCGGTTCACCGGTGGCAGCGCGCTCAACCGGCAGACCCGAAGATCGCGGCGAAAGTGCGAGGAGTGGATTGTGAAGCTGGGAAATTGAGACCAGAATGATTCCATAGACCTGCATCGGGTGGCAAGTACGCAGCTCACACTCTATGCAAACAATCCTTCATATAAACTACATGTATATTACTAGTGTAACTGCATAAAACTATCTTGAGATTGCCCTATGATCAATCACAATTATTTTGATCAATCAATGCGTTTTCGTGTTTTTGAATACTTACTCTACTAATCTTATTTCTTCATACAATGTCCTGCTGCAGAGAAATCCTCTTTTTGAATTTTCGTCCAATATTCTCAAAACCGCTGACTTTTTAATTTACAAGTTTTTCATGTTCAATCAGGCCAGTAGTTCTGTCTAGCTTGTGTCAATCGCAATTTGATGTGCTTAATCATGACTCAAGATAGCCGTTTAGACACTTTATTATGTCTTCTTTATACATGATGCGTGTATCTTTGGGATTCTCTTTAGGATTTCCCTCCCGACTCCTTGAGTTTTTCTGTGGGATTCACCTGCCAGGAGATGTCAAGTAGCGGGAGATTATTGTGGGGATTTCCCTCAAGTAACATGATATTTACCTTAAGATTTCCCTCGACAACATGAGATTCTCTTTGGGATTTCCCTCGAGAAGATGAGATTCACCTTTGGATTTCCCTCGCGAAGATGAGATTCACCTTTGGATTTCCCTCGAGAAGATGAGATTCACCTTTGGATTTCCCTCGACAACATGAGATTCACCTTTGGATTTCCCTCGCGAAGATGAGATTCACCTTTGGATTTCCCTCGAGAAGATGAGATTCACCTTTGGATTTCCCTCGACAACATGAGATTCACCTTTGGATTTCCCTCGCGAAGATGAGATTCACCTTTGGATTTCCCTCGAGAAGATGAGATTCACCTTTGGATTTCCCTCGACAACATGAGATTCACCTTTGGATTTCCCTCGCGAAGATGAGATTCACCTTTGGATTTCCCTCGCGAAGATGAGATTCACCTTTGGATTTCCCTCGCGAAGATGAGATTCACCTTTGGATTTCCCTCGCGAAGATGAGATTCACCTTTGGATTTCCCTCGCGAAGATGAGATTCACCTTTGGATTTCCCTCGCGAAGATGAGATTCACCTTTTGATTTCCCTCGAGAACATGAGATTCTCCTTGAGATTTCCCTCGAGAGACAGGATATTCTCCAGGGGATTTTTCTTCAGTGAGCCTTAGTAAGCACAATAACACAATTATTTCCCTAGATAGTGTCCTCATGTTTGTCTTTCTGTGTGCTTGTCTTTCTTTAATTTCTCCCCTGTCTCTCCTATCAATGGAATCAAAATCTGACTTTTAGATTTCCTTGTCGGAGGTTAGGTCGGTAATGTTTCGATTGTGATCTCCCGCAATTTATTCTAAAAATAGCAACAATCCAATATTTGGCTTGACCAATAAGATTCAAGATGTACTATTTAAGCACAAAACAGATTTTACTTGTAGATGTGACTAATTTTTTTCTCCGCTCCGTTTCCCTGCTTTTTCTGTGTTACCTCTCTTTTCTGTGCTTTGTTTATCTAGTAAGTTTGCGGGCATTAATTTAGCTTTATATTGCAAAATTATTTCATACTTGTCCTGAGACCAATACTGTTTTGCTATTATATATTTGAAATTGTGATTTATTTACAAATGAGTTATAATGTTATATCAAGGAATTATTTTATCTATTACGCGAGCTAGTTATACAAGCAACTAAATATTTTAATTCTTCTTTGTTTGCGAATTTTAAACCCCTAAAACAACTGTCTTTTGGTTTTTAAATTAACTTATAACAAAGACCATTTGGTGAAGCCAGTAAGAAGGCTATTCTGCCCATTTCACTGACTCCTGAGCACACACGCACACAGGTGTGTACATCTGCCCTGAGTTTCTCATTGTCAGGCAGTGTACACTCTCAGTGTGCCTTGGAAGTTGGCAGGGCGTAAATTGCACGACAAGCCCCCAGTTAGAGAGTGAGGGAGTGATGGAGTGAGGGAGTGAGGGAGTGAGGGAGTGAGGGAGTGAGGGAGTGAGGGAGTGAAGGAGTGAAGGAGTGAGGGAGTGAGGGAGTGAGAGAGTGAGGGAGTGAGAGGGTGAGGGAGTGAGGGAGTAAGGGAGTGAGGGAGTGAGGGAGTGAGGGAGTGAGAGAGTGAGGGAGTGAGAGTGTGAGAGAGTGAGGGAGTGAGGGAGTTAGGGAGTGAGAGAGTGAGGGAGTGAGGGAGTGATGGAGTGAGGGAGTGAGGGAGTTAGGGAGTGAGAGAGTGAGGGAGTGAGAGAGTGAGTGAGAGAGTGAGGGAGTGAGGGAGTGAGGGAGTGAGAGAGTGAGGGAGTGAGGGAGTGAGAGAGTGAGGGAGTGAGGGAGTGAGAGAGTGAGGGAGTGAGGGAGTGATGGAGTGAGGGAGTGAGGGAGTGAGGGAGTGAGGGAGTGAGAGAGTGAGGGCGTGAGGGAGTGAGAGAGTGAGGGGTGAGGGAGTGAGGGAGTGAGAGAGTGAGGGAGTGAGGGAGTTAGGGAGTGAGAGAGTGAGGGAGTGAGAGAGTGAGTGAGAGAGTGAGGGAGTGAGGGAGTGAGGGAGTGAGAGAGTGAGGGAGTGAGGGAGTGATGGAGTGAGGGAGTGAGGGAGTGAGGGAGTGAGGGAGTGAGAGAGTGAGGGCGTGAGGGAGTGAGAGAGTGAGAGGTTGAGGGAGTGAGGGAGTGAGGGAGTGAGAGGGTAAGGGAGTGAGAGAGTGAGGGGGTGAGAGAGTGAGGGAGTGAGAGAGTGAGAGAGTGAGGGAGTGAGAGAGTGAGTGAGAGAGTGAGGGAGTGAGGGAGTGAGAGAGTGAGGGAGTGAGGGAGTGAGGGAGTTAGGGAGTGAGAGAGTGAGGGAGTGAGAGAGTGAGTGAGAGAGGGAGTGAGGGAGTGAGAGAGTGAGGGAGTGAGAGAGTGAGGGAGTGAGGGAGTTAGGGAGTGAGAGAGTGAGGGAGTGAGAGAGTGAGTGAGAGAGTGAGGGAGTGAGAGAGTGAGGGAGTGAGGGAGTGAGAGAGTGAGGGAGTGAGAGTGTGAGAGAGTGAGGGAGTGGCAGAGATAGGCAGAGAGGGTTATGGTGATTGAAGGATGATTAAAATTTACATTTTATGATGAAGAAGCAAGGGAGGAAGAACAAGCTGGTCGCGAGATCTGACTCGAGCAAGGGACCGTTGATTTAGGATTGTACTTGTATTATTTTTATGAACTGAAAGACCCGATGAGCTTGAGACCCTGAAGATTGGCGAATTGGGCAAAACAAGATAAAAAATCGATGGAATTAAGATGCGGTTAATGACCGCTGAGGCTGTTGGACTGAGTGGTTTAAGAAACACGGGTTCAGAACCTCAAAGATAAGGGCTATGCAATTCTGTGTGTGTGCGTGTAGGAAATACTAGTAAATGCTAGGGCAACACTGCAGTCTCACGGCTGGGCTAGTGGAACAGAAATGCAGTATTAATGAGGCCCATCGGTGCACAACCGCTG
This sequence comes from Macrostomum hystrix, assembly GCA_950097015.1. Lineage (NCBI taxonomy): Eukaryota > Metazoa > Platyhelminthes > Macrostomidae > Macrostomum > Macrostomum hystrix. The sequence goes on from CATNEN010000038.1 coordinate 29,395,882, forward strand.
TCAGCGAGAGGTAGATAAAACCTCTGCACAATCGGTTTGAGAGCCTGTTGTTGGTGGAACTATAAACTGGGACTCCTAAAGATTGTCCGTTGCCATGGAAACGGTTAATCCGGAAATTTCGCAGCTCAGTAGGCCACAGAAATTGCGCAAGCGTCAGAGTAGTCGAGTTTCAGCTGGTAGGGGGCGTGAACCGCCGACCTCCAGGGGCGTCTCGGCGGTGAATTCGGCGGCAACCACGCGCTTGGACATTCGCGGTGAGTTTGGTGGGTAATTTTGGGACAATTTGTTAAATAACTGCCTTCGCCATTTCAATACAGGACACAAGTCTTGGTCATAACACACCCATGATGGGAAGTCTTAGTCATAACACACTCATGACGGGAAGTCTTGGTCATGTCATACTCATGATGACAAGTCTTGGTCATGACACACTCATGACGGGAAGTCTTGGTCATGACACACTCATGACGGGAAGTCTTGGTCATAACGCACTCGTGACGGGAAGTCTTGGTCATGAAACACTCATGATGGCAAGTCTTGGTCCTGACACACTAATGACGGGAAGTCTTGTTCATGAAACACTCATGACGGGAAGTCTTGGTCATAACACACTCATGATGACAAGTCTTGGTCATAACACACTCATGACGGAAAGTCTTGGTCATGACACACTCGTGACGGGAAGTCTTGGTCATGATACACTCATGACAGTAAGTCTTGGTCATAACACAATCATGACGGGAAGTCTTGGATATGAAACACTCATGACGGCAACTCTTGGTCATGACGCAGTCAATAAATGCCTCATCCATTACAAGACACAATCATCGATAGTGACTCCCGAGCTCATGGTTGAAAAAGTTAGAAGATCATTCTTGGCTAGGATTATTACTGGACAAAATCATTTGTCAGTTCTCGCTAAAGTGCAGTTCAAATAAGGTCTAGAACTCAAACTATATTTTCTCCTACCCAGCCGTACTGCAAACAAAGCACATGAAGTTGAATATGCTTAGATTTTACTGAAATTCTACAAATAATATGATTATAGCTTTTCGAAGCTTACTTAGCTGTCGATTCATAGGAAATTTCGCACACGAGAAGCACATTTGGAGCCCATGACCCATTGTTCAGTCTGTGGATTGAACTCATACTCTAGTTCCAGCTAATGCTAGTAACAAAAAGGACTTTTGTTTTTTCTGGAACTCCCAAAATATTCGACCAATCGTTACAAAGAGCCGGAACTTGGGCTAAAATTTTCCGTTCTTCCAAAAACACAAAACGTCGGCATCACCCAACAATGAGTATCTTGTGGCAAAAACCTCCAATGAAGCCACAGTTTCTCGGCTCACGAAATTTTATTATGTCAATCAGTCGCGGTGACCTTCGTTCGCAGAAAAGAATTCTTCAGTTTCAGCTTTGCGAACGCAGCCATCTTTGAAATGCCGATCGGGTGCTTTTGTTGAAGGTCCCGACGGTCGCCGCCGATGCTCGAGACGGCGATGAAGGGACCCTGGTGCCTGGGATGCTGAGAACAAAGGTCACTATACGACGGATAAGACTCAGATTATTAAACCAATATGGATTCGAACCAAAGAGGTTTATACGGAACATTGTTAGATGTCATTGTCACGAGGGTATTCGACGACAATCGTTGAATATCTCGACGATGCCGACGTCGGACGGCTTTGAAAGTTAGTTCATGGTAAAGGGCGGAAAATTTTGATCTAAATGATGGACATTGGCAAAAATCTGTCATTCGGTTTGGGAGCTATCGTGAAGTAAGCAGTGAGCATTCGAGTTACCCCTGTGGACTATCCCAAGGGAAACAGCGTGGTTTTTCAACCATTTGTGTGGTCATTTTCGATAATTTTCATAATCAACAGACACCCCCCAGTCTCCGCCGGAGACGGCACTGCAACAGAATGTGCAGCTCTACCTGGACAGGTGTAAACGACCCCAGATTCCGTTGGCGCCGGTGCGTCGAGTTGTGACGCAGCTAAACTCGCTCAGTCTCAACCTGCAGTTCATGAATCTCGGCCCAAAGCATGTGCAGGTGATCTGCGAAGCACTGAAACAGAACGCCACTGTTGAGAGTCTGGACTTGCGGAGTAATGGCATCGACTCAGCCACGGCAGCCCGCATCGCTGACTTGGCTAGGAACAATCCGTGCCTTCAGAACATTGTGAGTCAACTATGCTTATCTGCTTTTTTTGTATACAGTAGAGTGCATTACTCTACAACAAGGACAATGGAATTTCACATACCCTGGCGCTCTCATAGCGGAACACTGCACAAACACATCAGAGACGAGACTGGGGAGAGATGAGACGGAGGAGAGATGAGACCGGGAGAGATGATACACGGGAGAGATGAGACGGGATAGATGAGACGGGGAGAGATGATACACGGGAGAGATGAGACGGGATAGATGAGACGGGGAGAGATGATACACGGGAGAGATGAGACCGGGAGAGATGATACACGGGAGAGATGAGACGGGATAGATGAGACGGGGAGAGATGATACACGGGAGAGATGAGACGGGATAGATGAGACGGGGAGAGATGATACACGGGAGAGATGAGACCGGGAGAGATGATACACGGGAGAGATGAGACGGGATAGATGAGACGGGGAGAGATGATACACGGGAGAGATGAGACGGGATAGATGAGACGGAGGAGAGATGAGATATGGGAGAGATCAGACAGAGGAGAGATGAGACAAGGAGAGATGAGACGGGATAGATGAGACGGGGAGAGATGATACACGGGAGAGATGAGACCGGGAGAGATGATACACGGGAGAGATGAGACGGGATAGATGAGACGGGGAGAGATGATACACGGGAGAGATGAGACGGGATAGATGAGACGGAGGAGAGATGAGATATGGGAGAGATCAGACAGAGGAGAGATGAGACAAGGAGAGATGAGACGGGATAGGCGAGACGGAGGAGAGATGAGACACGGGAAAGATAAGACAGGAAAGATGAGACCGGGGAAAGATGAGACAGATGAGAGATGATACACATTCCTGAGAGTTGAGACACGGGAGAGATGAGACACGGGAGCGATGAGACACGGGAGAGATGAGAAAGGGGATAGATGAGACTGGAGGGGAGGGGTGGGAAACCTTTAAATGGCCATAGACTAATTATATCTGGTCGCTACATATACGCCATATTGTATAGAAAAGTCAAACGAGTGCAGAAGGCAAGACAGATTCCAGGCATGCAATGGCATCGTGTGTCGTCTATAGAGGCACAGAATTCATTCAGCAGCATGCAAGTCTCAAATCACAAAGCAAAAGGAGGGAAACACTACCCTAGATTAGTAAAGCCAGCAGCAATATGCGGGTCTTAGCCAGCCTGTGCTTCAATTTTAAGCGAGCCCTGAGTGCTGTCTGCAATGGCTCTGAAACTAAAACAGCAGCTTCTCTTCTTGTTACTAAACATAGTGACGTCTCGGTCGCGTGTCGAGCGACAATCGATCCATCTGTCTAGCTGTTACGAAGTGCGGCTCGAGACAGAAAGCTTTGATTTGTGTGATTGACGATCGGTCTAATTTTAGATGCTGTGCTGCGACTTGTGGCGACAAATAGACAGTTTGATCAACGGTGCATCTGTAGGCTTAACAATTTTGTCATGTCTAATTAGCGCAGTAATAAGCGAAACGCAAGGCTGACCGAATAAAGGACTAATCGAGTATTGAGTATTGAGAAACAACTCAAGGAACTATAGAATGACAAACTGAAGGACAGAGAAGTGGACCAACTGAAGGACTAACTGATGGACCGACGACTGAAGGACCGATAAAAGGACCGACTGATTAACCGATAGAAGGACCAACTGATGAACCGATAGAAGGACCAACTGATGAACCGATAGAAGGACCGATAGAAGGACCAACTGATGAACCGATAGAAGGACCAACTGATGAACCGATAGAAGAACCGATAGAAGGACCAACTGATGAACCGATAGAAGGACCAACTGATGAACCGATAGAAGGACCAACTGATGAACCGATAGAAGGACCAACTGATGAACCGATAGAAGAACCGATAGAAGGACCAACTGATGAACCGATAGAAGGACCAACTGATGAACCGATAGAAGGACCAACTGATGAACCGATAGAAGGACCAACTGATGAACCGATAGAAGAACCGATAGAAGGACCAACTGATGAACCGATAGAAGGACCGATAGAAGGACCAACTGATGAACCGATAGAAGAACCGATAGAAGGACCAACTGATGAACCGATAGAAGAACCGATAGAAGGACCAACTGATGAACCGATAGAAGGACCAACTGATGAACCGATAGAAGGACCGATAGAAGGACCAACTGATGAACCGATAGAAGGACCAACTGATGAACCGATAGAAGGACCAACTGATGAACCGATAGAAGAACCGATAGAAGGACCAACTGATGAACCGATAGAAGGACCGATAGAAGGACCAACTGATGAACCGATAGAAGAACCGATAGAAGGACCAACTGATGAACCGATAGAAGAACCGATAGAAGGACCAACTGATGAACCGATAGAAGGACCAACTGATGAACCGATAGAAGGACCGATAGAAGGACCAACTGATGAACCGATAGAAGGACCGATAGAAGGACCAACTGATGAACCGATAGAAGGACCAACTGATTAACCGATAGAAGGACCGATAGAAGGACCAACTGATGAACCGATAGAAGGAACTAATGATGAACCGATAGAAGGACCAACTGATGAACCGATAGAAGGACCGATAGAAGGACCAACTGATGAACCGATAGAAGGAACTAATGATGAACCGATAGAAGGACCAACTGATGAACCGATAGAAAGACCAACTGATGAACCGATAGAAGGACCAACTGATGAACCGATAGAAGGAACAACTGATGAACCGATAGAAGGACCGATAGAAGGACCAACTGATGAACCGATAGAAGGACCAACTGATGAACCCATAGAAGGACCAACTGATGAACCGATAGAAGGACCAACTGATGAACCGATAGAAGGACCGATAGAAGGACCAACTGATGAACCGATAGAAGGACCAACTGATGAACCGATAGAAGGACCGATAGAAGGACCAACTGATGAACCGATAGAAGGACCAACTGATAAACCCATAGAAGGACCAACTGATGAACCGATAGAAGGACCAACTGATGAACCGATAGAAGAACCGATAGAAGAACCAACTGAAGGACCATTTAAGAACTAATTGAAGGACCAACTAATGGACCCATAGAAGGACCAATAAAAGCAAGAACTAAAAGATAAGCTGAAGGACCAAAATTAGAACCGAAATGGGGCTAACGGAATGGCCAATATGTACCCTATTTACGCTCGTATTAATATGTCCAACCGATTGTGTATATACAATACAAACAAAAATCCAATGACATTTTATTTTTTTTCAAAAGAACCTCTCAGAAAACGCGATCTCCGGTGTTGGCTGCATCAGCTTCGGCGAGACTTTGGCAAACAACAGCGGCCTACTAGAATTGGACTTGTCTGATAACAATCTGGGTGACGCTGATGCTAAAGCTCTAGCCAATGGCTTATGCGTGAGTTGTTTTGTAATAATTAATTACGTTCATCTCACACCTGGCTGAGAGGTGTGAAGTTGAATACATAATTGTTTTGATTGGTGTGGATTATTGGCTTGGCGGTGACATAAAAGGTAATATATTGTGTCATTCCATAAACACTATATTTCCATAAGCAACCTTTGTGTGTCAAAGAGCATATATTGAACTGTAAAAATGTATACGAAATGCAAAAAACTAGAAAAAATATAAAACTTGATTGCTAAATCATGCAAGCCAATTTAAACGTTGAAGTGAACAAGATCATAAAATTGTTAACCAATCAGAATAGAACCACGCGACTACAGTGTACAGACCGGGCCAATCAAACCACTTGAGGACCCCATTCATTAATCCACAGAAGAATTATCAGCTGCTTCGCCTACGGCTTGGTCGCAACAGTATCGAAGTTGATGGCAGCAAGCAGCTGGCCAGAATTCTGGTCGAGAATGACACCTTGGAGGAGCTGGATCTCAGCTGGAACCACATCCGCGGCAAGGGGGGCATTGCCCTGGCCAGGTCGCTCAAGGTGAGATGAAATTTTCCCATTTTCTGTATCTCCCAAAATATCCAACCAATAGCCGTGAAATTCCAGAACACGATCTAAACTTTTCCGCTCTACAACTGAAACAACTTCCAGAATATGCTTGATGAAACAACTTCCAGAATATACTTGATGAAACAACTTCCAGAATATACTTGATGAAACAACTTCCAGAATATACTTGATGAAACAACTTCCAGAATATACTTGATGAAACAACTTCCAGAATATACTTGATGAAACAACTTCCAGAATATACTTGATGAAACAACTTCCAGAATATACTTGATGAAACAACTTCCAGAATATACTTGATGAAACAACTTCCAGAATATACTTGATGAAACAACTTCCAGAATATACTTGATGAAACAACTTCCAGAATATGCTTGATGAAACAACTTCCAGAATATACTTGATGAAAATTTTCTGCTCACAAAATTTAATCATTAAACAAATGTAAAGAGGGAAAATTGTGATCCATACGGTGGACATTCACGAAAATCGGTCATTCAGTTTGGGTGCTATGGTGAAGTAGGCAGCGGGCATTTGAAATCCCACTGGGACTCAACTCCGACATTTTGCTGACTGTTGGTTCGATTTCGGACCGAAATTCACACGAAATGTAATTCCGACCCGATTTTGAACCCTTTTGGAGCCGAATTTCATCTGCTCTGTGTCGGATCAAAATCGACTGACTGTCGGGAAAGTTTTGGACCGATTTTTCCACGACTCTCACCCGAATTTCATTCCTCGTTTAATGCTTAAACAGTTTTTTACCTTCCTTTGGCTACCAGTTGCTGCGCATGCAATCAACAGGAATGCAGATTATAATTTCCGACGGTTCTAAGTATTTATTGTAAACAAGTGCCATTATAATTACACTAATAAAATAACTGTGAGCAGTGCAAAAAATCTGAAAGGTGTCCTGATCGCGACATGATCTTGTGTACAGTGTACTGTCTTTTAACTTTTTTTGCCGTTGCGTACGCAGATCGTAAGGCAATTTTATATGTTTTCTATTTCCACACGAGTTTCGTACTACTCTTCAGATTCCCTCCTAGTTATAACGCCAACTATAGAGTCTCTATTTGATAAGCATGTACATGTACAGATGAATATCGATGAAAGTCGGGTCTTCAGTGTCGGGCGAAAGTCGTGTAGCAGTTGGTCCGACATGTACAGATGAATATAAATGAAAATCGGACGGATATACATCGTCATATTTCTACACAGGTGAAAGTCGGAGTTTTTTGGGTGAAAGTCGGAGTTGTTACGGTTTTTTGAAAAATCGATGAGTCGTCGATTTTATCAGGCCGATTTTTCACTTTTGGTCCGACAAAAACCGATGAAAATCGTACGAAGATGAATGTCAATCCGTTTTTCATCTTTTGTTTGCGACTTTCGTTTGCCCAAAATCGACCCGACGGCACCGACGCCCCAACAAGATGAAAATCGGGAATAAATCGGCCCGATTTTCCCTTTCTTTGTGTCGGGCCGTTTAAAGTTGAATGTCGGAGTTAGGTCCCAGCGGGATACTCCTGTGATCTTCCCCAATGGGGGGAGTAGTCTGGTCTTTCTCCTGTTAAGAAACTGATTATGTCTGTCCTATTCGCAGGTGAACACTGGTCTGGTGTCTCTAGATCTGTCTTGGAACGGTCTCGGTTACGAGGGCTGCATCGCTTTAGAGGAGGCCATCAGTTTCAACCGATACCTTCGCGAATTGGACATCACGGCCAATCGAATCAACTGGGAGGGCGCGCAGCTGATAGCGAAGGGATTAAAGAAGAACGCTGTGCTCACTGTACTCAAGATTGGTCTAAACACATTAACCATGACGGGTGTGATGGACATTCTCAGGGCGGTGGACAGCGACTCGTCATCAATGAGACACGTCGATTTTGAAGGCCAGATTATTTCGTCCAAGATCTTGTTCAAGATTGAGACAATCGGTCGGAGGCGACCGTTCACCTGCCGACATGAAGCTGTCATCGATTCGGAGGATGTGCTGGGCACTAGGATTGGTGAGCGCCGTTGTTGCCAGGGGAGACAGTGGGGTAGAGAGTGGACTAGACAGTGGGGTAGAGAGTGGAGTAGACAGTAGGGTAGAGAGTAGAGTAGACAGTAGGGTCGGATGTGGAGTAGACAGTAGGGTCGGAAGTGGAGTAGACAGTAGGGTAGGGAGTGGATTGGAAAGTAGTGGAGTAGACAGTAGGGTAGGGAGTGGATTGGAAAGTAGTGGAGTAGACAGTAGGGTAGGGAGTGGATTGGAAAGTAGTGGAGTAGACAGTAGGGTAGACAGTCTACGTTTTTAAATCTTATAAATATAACTTAGCTCTTCACAAAACTTTTCAGAGGCAAAAGAGGACCCACTCAGACTGCTCTTTGACTTCCTGAGCAGTCGAGCTATTCGCATAGTGGATCTTTATCGCATGATCGACAAGGAGAATAAACAGTTCTGCAGTCGTTCCAAATTTATTCGAAGCCTGAAAGTGAGTTAAGCCTACTAAGCATGCCAAAATAGTGCGCTTTCATTCATGGGTGAGAGAGAGACAGGTAGGGACTGGGGTGAGACAGGTAGAGACTGGGGTGAGACAGGTAGGGACTGGGTTGAGACAGGTAGAGATTGGGTTGAGACAGGTAGAGATTGGGGTGAGACAGGTAGAGATTGGGTTGAGACAGGTAGAGATTGGGTTGAGACAGGTAGAGATTGGGTTGAGACAGGTAGAGATTGGGGTGAGACAGGTAGAGATTTGGGTGAGACAGGTAGAGATTGGGGTGAGACAGGTAGAGATTGGGGTGAGACAGGTAGAGATTGGGGTGAGACAAGTAGAGATTGGGGTGAGACAGATAGAGATTGGGGTGAGACAGGTAGAGACTGGGGTGAGGCAGGTAGAGATTGGGGTGAGACAGGTAGAGATTGGGGTGAGACAGGGAGAGATTGGGGTGAGACAGGTAGAGACTGGGGTGAGACAGGTAGAGACTTGGGTGAGACAGGTAGAGATTGGGGTGAGACAAGTAGAGATTGGGGTGAGACAGATAGAGACTGGGGTGAGACAGGTAGAGATTGGGTTGAGACAGGTAGAGATTGGGTTGAGACAGGTAGAGATTTGGGTGAGACAAGTAGAGATTTGGGTGAGACAGGTAGAGATTGGGGTGAGACAGGTAGAGATTGGGGTGAGACAGGTAGAGATTGGGGTGAGACAGGTAGAGATTTGGGTGAGACAGGTAGAGATTGGGTTGAGACAGGTAGAGATTGGGTTGAGACAGGTAGAGACTGGGGTGTGGCAAATATTGGACTAGGGTCGAGATAGGTGTTCACAGGTAAAATTCCAAGTCAAAAACAATTTCAGCGCATGAAAGTACCGCTAACTGAGATGGAGCTGCTGCGAGTCACTCAACGAATCGATCCTAAGAAGACTGGAAAAATCAGTTACCAGTAAGTAGTGAGTTTGGACTTGATCTGTGTATTTTTGCCGTGGATTCCCCTCCCAAAGGGACTTCCCGTGGATTCCCCCCAAATGGATTTCCCGAATGAAGTCGTGGATTTCGTAGGTTAAGTAATGAATTCCCTGCCTTGGATTTCCCAAATAAATTCGTGGATTCCCCTAAAGGTATTTCCTAGACGAAGTCGTGGATTCCCCCAATGGATTCGCGACATGCATTCAGTGATTCACCCAGCTTCCTTATCTCCAACCCGCGCCAGAATGCTCGCCAAAGGGCTTCGGAGCCTTCGGGTGCAACTCCGAGACGACGAGAAGAAGCGCGCTGCTCAAGAGAAGCGCGAACAGGCCGACCAGAAGCGGCTGCTGGACCAGGTCGGCGAGCTGAGCCTTGACGCTGCCACGCAGGAGGCCGCAGCGGCAGCGAAGCGTCGGCGCAGTCTGGCGGCCAGGGCGCTGGACAACAGCCTGCGGAGCGGCTTCGCTCCGACTCCACTAGGCATCACGGAGCGAATTTTTCGATCACCGTCGCCGTTAAGCGGCGGCTCGGTGGCGGCTTATTATTTCTTTAGCGAAAGCCGGCAGCAACAACAGCAGCAGCAGCAGCTGGTTAGTGTAGCGCTAAGAAAATTATATTTGTTAAGCGTTGGACACTGAAGATTCCTGAAGAATGACTGAAGATTCCTGAAGAATGACTGAAGATTCCTGAAGAATGACTGAAGATTCCTGAAGAATGACTGAAGATTCCTGAAGAATGACTGAAGATTTCTGAAGAATGACTGAAGATTCCTGAAGAATGACTGAAGATTCCTGAAGAATGGCTGAAGATTCCTAAAGAATGACTGAAGATTCCTGAAAAATGACGGAATAATTCTGAAGAGTGGCTGATAGCTGAAGTACACTTGAAGTTTCAAGACTGAATGCCTGAAGGAGGCCTGAAATCGTTGAGTATTTTTTCTCCAAAAAACCTATAGTCCGATCGAAGGACGCCGTCGTCAACCACGGGTACATCCAGGGGCGCCTCAAGGCAAGTCAGCCTGCCGCCAATCAGCGCCGGCGGAGCGCCCAGCTCGGCGTCAAGGCCGTCAACCAGGCGCAGGCGCGGGCGACGCGACACTGTCGCCGGAGGGGCTGGCGAGACGGATCTCGACGGCGATGACGACGAGTTGGCGCCGAATAGGGACTACAAGGCGCCGACAGCTGTGACTTTCACTGATTAGACATTTAGACTCAAACGGAATCAAACCGTTTGTTTTTAGCTCGAAAAGTACAACTAGCCTAGCCTAAAAAGTGCTTAAAAGTACAAACAGCTAAATCGCGATTCAAAAGGTATAGAATAGAATAAAAATAAAATAACTCTTAAAATGTACATAGCAAAAACATTAGCAGCTGTGTGCAATGGCACACCATTTGGTGGCACTAGACCCGCAGCCAGCGAGGAAACGATTCTGCCTATTCTGCTGACTTCTGAGCACACACGCACACAGATACTGTACGCAGGCACACACTTACTCAGGTGTGTACATCTGCCTGCCTTTCTCATCGTCAGGCAGTGTACACTGTCACTGCCTTGAAGGTTGGCCCTCAGGGGAGTTAAATGGCACGACAAGCCCCCAAGCCTTCTCTCCGCGTCTGCGCCCCAAATGAATTTTGCCTCACCGAGGAATCGAGCTCAGGGACCTTGGTGCGAGAGGAAAACGCATTAACCGCTCTGCCACTCACCCCCATGAAATTGTACCAAGTTTAAGTCGCTGCTAATATGCGTCCAGACATCGGAAATGTCTCGTTTAATAACAAAATTCTTGGTCTTCCGGGTTAGATTAGTCGGAAGTTTTCAACAAAAGTTTCCTTTTTTGGGATTAGTTTAAGTTTATTCAACCGATTATCGATTTCTACAAGAGACACAAAGTACAATCACGTGATGCGAGAGAGTACATTTTCTTGTACAGCAGCTACCGTAATCATAGGATCACACAACTTCTATTCTGGCTCATCGTTCCACATAGCATGACAAATTGAGTTGCCTATGGCTTACTTTCTCGTGTGAATTCAAACGCTTGGCCACAGAATTCCATGGGCCGTTCCGTTTTGCATGACCACTGTTCCACATGGCGCGACAAAAGCTACACTAGCTAGCAACACAATTTTTTCTACGCTCATACGACTGAAAAAAACGGGCAAGGCTTAAAAGATCAAAACGACTTGAGTTGTTCTGGCTTTGTTTAATCAAGGAGATTGAAAATCGCAAAAAATATTTTATTTGTAGTCACTAATGGCAAATAATCACTTAAGCTTATTATACATAAAAAACTAAACTAATTACTTATAATAGTAAGTGCTCGCGTTTCAAAAGATGTTAAAATAGTAGTTAAATAAATATTTTAGTAGATAAATTAAAACAAAAAACAGGACAAAAAATAGATTCGAGTTTAACTACGGATAGAATCTAAATATATAGAAATCAAAATCAACCCTGTTATGCTGTATAGCTGTTAAGTACGTGGACAAAGTACTGATTTCACAACTTGGTGACACTAAAGCACTAGTTTATTAAGCTCCAGGACACAAGGCTAAGAATTCTAAATCTCTGGTTTAACGATTCAGATTAACGACAAAGGAGAAAAACGACAGTTTAACGATAAGAATACAATTTTATAGACGCTTAACGATCATCAACAGCTTGCGCTTAGTGTTACTACTAGCAGTAGTAGCGGCAACAAAGCCACCCTCGGCACCGACAATCAGAGGCGGAGAAGCCGACGGGATGGAACACTCTGAACACTTCAGCTTCGACTTGTTCGACGCGTTGAATCGGCGAGATTTGTCCACAGCGGTGCGGCACAGGTCCAGGAGGAATTTGAGTTCGTTCTCAGCCGAGGCGACATCCGCCTCCAGTTTGCTGTTAACTGACTGCAGCTGCGAGTGCAACGCGTTGGCCAGCGAATTACTGCGACGCTGCTTGACCCGGTACCTGTGGGATCAGTGGGAGATCAATCTGAGGATCTGGGATCAGTGGGAGATCAATCTGAGGATCTGGGATCAGTGGGAGATCAATCTGAGGATCTGGGATCAGTGGGAGATCAATCTGAGGATCTGGGATCAGTGGGAACTCAATCTGAGGATCTGGGATCAGTGGGAGATCAATCTGAGGATCTGGGATCAGTGGGAACTCAATCTGAGGATCTGGGATCAGTGGGAGATCAATCTGAGGATCTGGGATCAGTGGGAACTCAATCTGAGGATCTGGGATCAGTGGGAGATCAATCTGAGGATCTGGGATCAGTGGGAGATCAATCTGAGGATCTGGGATCAGTGGGAGATCAATCTGAGGATCTGGGATCAGTGGGAACTCAATCTGAGGATCTGGGATCAGTGGGAGATAAATCTGAGGATCTGGGATCAGTGGGAGATCAATCTGAGGATCTGGGATCAGTGGGAGATCAATCTGAGGATCTGGGATCAGTGGGAACTCAATCTGAGGATCTGGGATCAGTGGGAGATCAATCTGAGGATCTGGGATCAGTGGGAACTCAATCTGAGGATCTGGGATCAGTGGGAGATCAATCTGAGGATCTGGGATCAGTGGGAGATCAATCTGAGGACCTGGGATCAGTGGGAACTCAATATGAGGATCTGAGGCGAGTTGGGAGTGAATCGGAGAATAAGAGTGGAACCGATTTGAAGTTAGGGAATGGGAATAAAATAGTACTCAAGTGGGATAGTTTTGGCTGCTCTCCCAACCTGAACGCGGCCTCGCGGTTAGCCTCGGATTTGTTTTTCTTCTGTCGACTACGGCGACCGCCACGCCATGTCGACAGCAGCTGAGCCGAGTCAACAGACGATTGAGCTCCCAGAGTCGCAGAAGATTTCATTGACACAGAATCGTAATCCTCAAACAAGTCGTCGACACAATCGTCCTCGACCACCACTTCCTCGACAACAACTTCCTCGACGGGAGCGGTCGCATCTGATGGCAGGAATGATTCAACCGCGAGCAGCTCCTGGAGCGGATCATCGTCAGCGGGCTCCACTACAAAGTTGTCGCTTGAGTCGATAGCGACAGCTCCGTCGGAACTAAACGAAGCCAGGCAGTCAGCGTCGAAATCAACTCCCGGATCGAAGGAGTTGAAACACGCGTCATCACTCAGGGTGTCTGTCAGCCATACAGAAGCTGACGACAGCAGTGCCTCATCAGTCGGAAAGTCGGTAGAGTCGCATGAGCGACGCTGGATAAAAAACTCCAACAAGTCTGTTGTCGACGACGCAGAGATGTCGCCGAGAACAATGGAAGCCATGTTGGTTGCCATGGTTACAGTCGGTGCTGGTTAACAAATAGTGGAACGACGCGTGGTGCTTGCGGTTAAATTGTTGAGGATCAACAGTTAGTAGGGCCATGATGGCTAATTAGCAGAAGCTGCAGAATTGGCTTGTCAAATTTGTAACAAACTGGCCTGGCGGGGCGCAGCGGAGTAGCTGGAGCTACTGGCGATTCATCTCTCTAGCAGAGCTGCGAATGCGAGGGTCGGGGCGAGTGATGATGAGAGCATAGTTGACACTCGAGCAATTGTAATTCCGGGTGATGCTTTATGGAATGCCTAATTCTAAGAAATCCTAATTAACGGAAATTCAGATAAAAAACGCTGATTAAAAAACACAGAACACGATTCAAAGAAAACTCGATTCACAGAAATCCTGATTCACAGAAATCCTGATTTATTGAAATCCCGATTTACAGAAATCCTTACTTAATGAAATCCCGATTCACAGAAATCCTGATTAAATGAAATCCTGATTTACAGAAATCCCGATTCACAGAAATCCCGATTTACAGAAATCTCGATTCACAGAAATCGCGATTCACTGAAATCCATATTCACAGCAGTTAACATTGTCAAGACAATCTTAAAGTTTCATGAGCTTTAAATAAAATGTCGAAAGGGAAAGATAAATAACATGAAAATGATCAATTTACTTTAAATAATCAATTACTTGTTAAGAAGTCAATAATCTTTATTAAATCTTGCAAAAGTCTCTGTAAAAAGATTATTTTTACGGGTGCAAAAATTTACAGTACTGTGAATCAATAAACTGTGAACATGTTGGTTTGTTTAAATTAACATTTTTTCCAATTATGAAGCTAAATTATACTCTAGAAGGTACTCAAATAAAATTTAGGGAAATTAGCACCGTTGACATCGAAGTTAATTTTTCCTGCATTTTAAGAAAGTGCATAAAACTAGTTAAACCATTGATCGAATCGGATCATGCCACATGACAAAATATATGCCTACTGAAGGCTTAATTGATTCAACAAACATGCTTAACAATTGAAATCAATAAGGTACTATCTCTTTAACCAGCTTTTAGAAATGGTCGAGTGAAAACCTAAAATAGTTAATCAACTTTGAATAGGTCCAGTTGGACTTTGAATAGGCCCAGTTGGACTTTGAATAGGTCCAGTTGGACTTTGAATAGGTCCAGTTGGACTTTGAATAGGTCCAGTTGGACTTTGAATAGGTCCAGTTAGACTTTGAATAGGTCCAGTTGGACTTTGAATAGGTCCAGTTGGACTTTGAATAGGTCCAGTTGGACTTTGAATAGGTCCAGTTGGACTTTGAATAGGTCCAGTTGGACGTTGAATAGGTCCAGTTGGACTTTGAATAGGTCCAGTTGGACTTTGAATAGGTCCAGTTGGACTTTGAATAGGTCCAGTTGGACTTTTACTAAGATGCAATGTGTCATATTATTTGATTCTGGTTAGAATTATTGTATAGGAACAGTATTATTATTTTAGACGGAAAATGTAAACAGATTGCGCAATAGATAGGTTATAGTTTTTGTAGGACTGCACAAGTCTTTTCCAGCCTAGTCTCTGAAATTCAGTTAAAATCGAGCAACTCGCATTGGAATATTCTCCGAAACTAGATAATCGTCTTGAAAGACCACAACAATGTTGACTTCGAAATCGACGCGAAAATTGGTAGCGGCAATGCTCGGACAGGTGAAAAGACGCGGCAGCACCATGTACAGCGGGATTGTAACACCTCTTGGTGCGTCGCCGTCAGCCACCTGAATATTTTGAATCTCTGTTGTCTCCTTTGCGTAGCCTTCCAAACAGCCGCAGGTTTCAACGCGCACTAATTGAAGCTCCACACTTTTGATTTTCGTGGCGCATTGTTCGATAACAATTTCGCCAGTTAAAGGCTCGGACATTGTTATCTGGCTAGATGCCAGTTTACCTGTGACACGAAATTTCGGCAGACTAGCTTTATTCTGAACGTTGACCACACTATCCGGACTAATAGCAAAGCTGACAGGTGTCAGTGTGCGAGGTTCGCCAGCGTTCTTCGAATTGTATTCGACAAGAAATTCGCAGCTCTTGCTGAGGTCTTTGTTTAATAGCGAGCGTTTCATATCCAATTGCAGATTGTACTGAATGTTGATAAACACGCCGTGATAGGTCTCATAAAGCACCTTATTACCCTTGGATTTGAATGGGATTTCAAATGGGATCTCGGTTTGACCGGCTGGGAATTTTCCAGGCTTTGCCAATTCCAAACTGGCACTAATCAGTGGAATAGGCTTGATGCTATTGTAGAAGGCTTCAAATACGCCAACATTCTTAGAGCTCAGCTGCATACTAACAGTACCATTTAGGCTCAGAGTTAGGCCATTGTGACCGCAATCCTGTTTGCAACGAATGACAGCCAGGCCAGAGACTGTGTCGCCATCTGTGTAGGTCTTATTAATGCGTTTGAGGCGAATATCCAAAGTTGCGGCCATGACCATTGGTTTAAAGTAGAAATCTGCAATAAATTAACAAAAGAGAGATCATCAGTTCGTTGAAGGGGAGGGGGTCAGTGGTAGAGGGCTTAACGAGTTTGCCTCCTTGCACCAAGTTTGCCTGAGCTCGATTCCACGGCAAGGACATATTCGTTTGGGGCGCAGCCGCGGAGAGAAGGCTTGGAGGCTTGTCGTGCAGTTTACGCCCTTGAGAGCCAGCCTTTAAGGCACAGTGAGATTGTACACTGCCTGACGATGAGAAAGTCAGGGCAGATGTACACACCTGTGTTAGCGTGTGCCTGCGTACAGGATGTGTGTGCTCGAGTCAGGAGTCAGCGAAATGGGCAGAATTGCCTACTCACTGGCTGCGGGTATAGTGTCACTAAATTCTGTGCCATTGCACTCAGCCCTGCTGCCATTATTATTATCATTATTATGCTGGATGCCATTTTCACAGCTTGATTTTGTTTGATTTGAATGTCTTGATTACAGACAAATTTTTACTCACGTCTAACCACTGGACAATAAGCTCCCGTAAAAGGGGGGGCGAAATTGCTAGTCCTTACTACTAAAAGCTCAAGTACTGATAATTTCAGCTCTGGACGATATGGACTTCTAATGGACTATAAGTTATCGAAAGAGGGGGCAAACATTGCTAGTCCTTACTACAAAGAAAATAAAATTGCAAATAAATTTAACGATAAAAAAATTGCATTGAAGTACACTCGGTTTATTAGTGAAATACTATCATTCTATAGCCATTAATAGCTCGTAAATAAATGCCGAGAAACAAACCGTTTTCTTAAAATGAGGAAAACGAAACAGTTACCAAGACTGCGCGCTGCTTACAAGTCTAATCAACAAGTTAATCAATCAATCAATGATTGACATTGATAAGTGCAAAAATATTTGCTAATGTAGCTAGAGGCTACATTAATTTGGGGCAGATATGACACAACAGTGTGTGCATAAACCTGCTTAAGAGTCAGCGAAAGGATCAGAATTATATAAAAAATAATGTACCACTGGCCACAGCTCTACATGCGAATTTCATTATTTATTTGTCTCACTAACAAATATAGATACGAAGCATATTTAAGCTATTTATTGGCAGCAGCAGCAGCAGCAGCAGCAGCAGCAGAAGTCTTTCCAGTCAGAACCTGCAGGCAGACTGGACAAGAGTGCAAAGATTCGTGCAGCATTTTGTCGCAATCGATGCAGTAATGCGATCGACAATCCGGGCATTGATAAGCCTCAGCGTTGGCTGCCAATCTGTCACCGCAGCCGCAGCAGCTGGTGCCAGCCGCTAAGACGACCTCTGAGAATTGCTTCAAAGGAAACAGGTGCTGATAGGAGCGTGCCAGGTGAGCGGCGCTGGCCAGGCTGAGACCGCAAACCCGGCAGTCGACTGGCAGTTCGCAGTAGAGCGACCGACACTGCGGACAGGCGTGCGCGATGGCTCCCGGCTGTAGAACGATACCGTGGCAGGCGCAGATGCGGACATCTGGAGCGGACGTTGCCGACTGTTCTGTATTGGGATTATCGATCGAATGCGGAAATCCCATGCGGATTAGATTAGCGTCTGTGGCTGTTGTAGCAGGCGGAGGCAAGAAGCTGGACATGATGTCGCCCAGGTGGCCGACATCCAATGGTACGGAATAATTGCCGCCTGTTGATTGGGCCAGCTTGCGAAGGACTCGAATGTCGGCTGATAGGCAGATCACCTGGCGGGGAATCAATTAAATTTTATTATCGGAAGATTCTTTTAAAATGGAAGGAAATTGAAAGCAAAGTGTGGTCATTGTTAATTGTTCAAAAAAACAAACTAAAGTATTCAGCCGAATCTACTATCGCAGAATCGAACGAACAGTTCGTCAAATAGTGCAAATTCGCTAAAAATGAACAATAAGTTTTTTGGCTAAATTTAGAAGATTCTATTAAAAATCGTTAAAGGAATGCATTTTTCGGCAGATTCTACAGAACGAAAAGTCGGAATGGAAGAATATTCGGCCGATTTTAGAGAATAAAAAGTCGGAATGGAAACATTTTTCGGTTGATACCACTCGATATACTACTGTCAGAATGGGAAGATTTTTTCGGCCGATTCCACAGATTCAAAGTTAGAATAGATCGAAATTTTCGGCAGATTCCACAGTATATAAAAATAAAATTTGGCTGATTACTCAGAATAAAAAGTCGAAATTGAAAGATATTTCAACAGATTCCACATATTGACAAAAATCGGAATCGAACGAGCTTTCGGCAGATTCCACAGAATGAAAACAAGTAAAAAGATAGGCAGATTGTAGTGAGCCACTGCTTAGGGGCCTATTGGTGTCTCACTAGCTGTCAGTAGCCCCACCTGCAAGGTAGCTTAGGTGCCCCGTTTGCTGGCATTGAGTGACTGCCCGGCCCGCCCTCTCTAGCGCTGACCGGTCTGTCCCTCTCTGCCCTGCCCCTCCCGGCCGCGTCTGCACTTTGAGTGTGCTGTCTCTCCCCGCCAGGCATGAGTCATCGACTCTTTGTCCTGCGCTGGCTTCGCTGAAGTGGCTAACATCCTGGGAAGGCGGTGGACTCAAGGCTTCGACTGCAACTAAAAATGGAAACGCCTTGCGAAAAATGTCGCAAAGTTGCGGAATGGACGACCTGGTTTCTTTCATTAGCGGTTCGAAGCGTGATGCAATTACGGCTTATGTTCAAGCGGAATGCACCCGCTCCGGCTCATGAGACCGAAGCTGCATAAATGCTCTTGTGCATTTTATTTCCTACTTTCGCGCCAGACAATTAGTTCCACTAAGCACATTCAAGATCAAAGTGTATCTTCTTGAGTTCGAAGAGCGCGTGAACCGACTTGCCAAAACGTTTGGGCTCTAAGTGCGCAAAGCCAACGACGCTAGATTGCGCAACCTCCTTGACAAAGAGTTGTTGTCGACTGACCAAGTCGACGCTCTTCACAAACATGTGCGACTGTTAATTCAGCGGGCGAAGACGTCCACCGACTTAAACTCCGAAGCTGTCCAGCTAGCCATTGGTGCTGCAATGTGTTTTTCGTCCGGGAACGCTTCCCGGCCGGACGTTCCAACAAATGTTACAATGGCCGAGGCGAATGAATGGCGCGAGGCACCAAATGGCGAGCTGCTTGTCAAAGAGCACAAAACCTCAAATATTTACGGTGCTGTTCGTGTTGCCGTTGATGATAATCGCGACCTGCTTATTCAATTTATTGAGCAACGAAACCAAGCTGGCTGCAGTCCAAGCGATCGTTTGTTGCTGTTCAGAACTGGTGGCTTTTCTGGAGTGTGGACTAAGGAGAGAGCCAGGGAGCCAGCCATTGAGAATGTAACCAACACTGCGTACCGGAAATTTGTTGAGACATACTCTGCCATGTACTTGGATGAAGACCACCAGAAGGTTGTTTCGATGCGACTGGCCCATAAGCCAAATGTAGCCCGCCAGTCCTACCAGGCAAACTTACACACAATGAGCGTCGTAGCTCGGTGTGCCATATCTGGACTGCTTACCAGCCTGGCATCTACTTCCGAGGACAGCAGTCCAGATGTCGTTTTGCCGTTTACGGCAAAGTCGCCAACAGCAGCATCTCGGCAGCCACAAACCAGTAATTCGAACTGCATGACTGTCGTAAAGGCAGCAATTGCTGAGAACCAAAAAGCGCAATTTCCAGGAAATCCAACGGTCAGAATGGCACAGTACAGAAGAGAAGCGCGGCCGGAAAATCAACTGTCGGGTGTCAGGAGTCGGAGACATCGACGGCGCCAAAGAAAAGCAAGATGACCAGGTCCACTCCGGCTACGGCAGCAGTCTCACAGCGCTGTCTATCGCAGGCTGCTGCAGCGTCATCCAAGAGAAGTTTTGGCGGAAGGCGAAAGAGGCAAGACAAAAACTGATGTGCCTCTTGTGTGTGCCTCTTGTGCTGCATAATAGACTTTTTGCTATACAGCCATGCTCACAACTAGTAACATCTACCTGACAGTTCTTTTTACGGTCAACTTGGCTTACGACAAATATTCATTTGCAGAATGTAGGCTCATATCTTTATTCCCCGATACTAGGAAATGTTGCAATTAATTAGCATTTAATAAGAAATGTAAATATCGCTCGTGCTTTTGCGGCATTAGTACATAAACTAATGCAAAGAAATTTATCTTATAAAATAGCTAAAAACCCGTGGATAAATTACAGATGGCAGATCTGAGATAAATTACAGGTGCACTAGATTGCAGATCTAAAATAAATTACAGGCGCGCTAGATTGCAGATCTGGAATAAATTACAGGCGCGCTAGATTGCAGATCTGGAATAAATTACAGGCGCGCTACATTACAGAATAGACATATACTATTTTGTTATATCATATGTTCATATACTGTTCTGCAAAAGTTTATAAATATATGAAGCAGTAGATGTAAAAGCATTGCCAGTTAACTGAGTTGTATGACATGTCGAGTGCCAATAGCACAACTAAGTTGTATTTTTATTAGCTTTGCAGTGCAGTGTAAAGACGATTGTTTCGAATTGTACCACTTTTTATGCTGAATTTGTATGCACAAGTAAAATAGGGCCGTGCTTTTTGCTTATTTGTTGTCATGTTTTTTACTGCGTCGATCATTGTAACATTTTGATCGTAGGCTAACTAAATAATAATACAATGCCAACTTTGAGTGTCGACTCTGTCAACTGCTTTCATATCATGATTACTGTACAAGTGTACAGGATAGTGAATTAAATATGCACTGTGAATTTCTTTGTTTATTTCAACTTTCAAATGACAATATGATTATTCAATATTAATTAACATAGGCATCCAGACACAGCACTATGCCAGTCAGAACACTATTTTGCGTTTTCTGAACACTGCATGGAAAACTGTAATTTTTCATCTGTAATTTGGCGATCTGTAATTTTACGTTTACCTGTAATAGATTTTCCCCTCACGTGACTGGCCTCTCTCTTTGTCTTTTAAAGTGCACGTGAACATGTTTACTGCATTTGGGGCTTTGATTATGAGACAGGAGCCTACGTAGGAGTGACGTTTCTGGCGCCACTGACGTCAGTTGCTAATTTTGGAAACCACGTGATTCCATCACGTGTTTTCTAACCTTACACTGGCCCTATGGAAGGTCCCTGCCTATAAAAGAAAGCTCCGCTCCTCTGGTCTTCAAAGGCTCTTGCATGTTGTTAGAAGTTTCCCTTCATTCTCTTGATTTCGAGTCTCCATTATACAGTGCCATCAGTGTCCAAGTTCCCCGCTTCAGTCTCTGCGTGTGACTGCTCACATGCTCAGTTCTGGCCAAGTCCCGAAACTAACTTAGCCTCCCACCACCACCCGAGCTACGCAGGACTCTGAAAGCCTTTAACTGCGCCTGGAACTCTGCACGGTGTGCGCTTCTCAAGACTTCGTGACTTCATCTCTTTTGGGCCAAGGATCCTTCACCTCACCGAAGGCAGAAGTCCTGACGCCCTGACGCTCTGACTACACTGCCTATTACTCTCGGACCACATATTGGAGTCCGCCGGATCCCGCATTTTTAGCACTCAGTCAGTCCTAAATTAGGATTAATAAAGAAAGTCTTACCGAGCATCTAATCCTAGCCTTGGCTAGTTTGTCTATGGTGACATTGATATCGCCCGGGTCGCAAGTGCTCAGAGCCGATACCAGCACTAAAACCTCTTTGCAGGCGTAGCCGGGCAGTGGACTGAGTGTGTCGCAGGCCATCTCTAGCAGATTTTGAAAGGACGCCTCTCCGTCTGGTCGAACAGTCCGCCCAGAGCCAGGCTGAGACATGTCTTTCAGGGCTTCTAAATGTCTTATGGGATTGCCGCTCAGTTCGGTGACGCGTTCGGCGAGTTTGCGTTTAGTCAAGAGAATGCCCAGCTGACCAATGGGATTCTGATCAAAGAAACCAGACACGAACTGTCGCATAGCAGTCAGGCAGGCAGTCAATCTACACGGCTTCAAATCGGCTAAGCCCATTGTCTCAGAGCAGTCTAGACACAGCAGCAGGTGCCTCATCATGCCCAGCTTGCTGGCCCGACCTCCCGGCATCAGGGCCGCCGCTGCCAGCCTGTGACGACGCTTGCGAGCCTGAAGGATGCGGTTTTATGGATAGAGTGTGAAATCTCTAAGTAAATGGTCCAGTTTTAGGGATTCTGAAGCCATGGAAATCATCACACTTAGGATTTTTATTCTGAAAACTTGGATCTGCGGTTCTTAAGTTTGCAGACCCTCAAAGATGTGAAGTTTTTTCTGAGATTCTGAAGTTTTGGGATACTGAAGCAGTTTTCTGAGATCCTGAAGTCTTCAAGTACGGAATTATTTAGATCCTGAAGTACTTAAATACTGAAGTCTTTAGATCCTGAGGATTTATATCCCGACTTCTTTAGATCCTGAAGTATTTAGATTCCTAAGTCTTTGGATCCTGCAAGTTTTTAGATCCTAAAGTATTTAGATCCTGAAGTATTTAGATCCTGAAGTATTTAGATCCTGAAGTATTTAGATCCTGAAGAATTATTTAGATCCTGAAGTATTTAGAACCTGAAGTATTTTGATCCTGAAGTATTTAAATGCTGAAGTCTTTAGATCCTGAACTATTTAGATCCTGAAGTGTCGGCAGGGATGGTGATATGGCTGAGTCTCTGTGAGGCCATAGATGACGCAATCACCTGCTCCAGGCGGCCCACGGCGCCAGCCAGCCTGCCATCGGCGTCCTCAGCCAGGGCTTCCCAGGAGCGCTCAAACTGGGACTCCCATCTAAAGCCGCCGCCAGCCAGGGCGGCCGCGTCTTCGTCCTGCAGCCGATAGCCGCTGGTGCCGGTTGTGGGCCGTGCGGACGGCTTAGCGAAGCTGTAGTTGGCCATGCTTCGATGCGGCTGACTTCAGTGCGTGTTAAATTCTGGGATTATGCTTTACCACGACTTGAACAAATTTTTCTTGCTGCAATTAGAATCAGAAATGCTTCAACCTTCAATTATGCGAGTTTTTTAATCCAACTTTTCGCTCACTTCGTCTCTGAATCTCTCTCCTTCTCTCTATGATTCTCATTCTCTCCCTGAATCTCACCTTCTCTCCCTGAATCTCACCTTCTCTCCCTGAATCTCACCTTCTCTCCCTGAATCTCACCTTCTCTCCCTGAATCTCTCCTTCTCTCCCTGAATCTCACCTTCTCTCCCTGAATCTCTCTTTCTCTCCCGGAATCTTTCCTTCTCTCCCTGATTCTCTCCATCTCTCCCTGAATCTCCGATTCTCTCCCTGAATCTCTCATTCTCTCCCTGATTCTCTCATTCTCTCCCTGAATCTCTCCATCTCTCCCTGATTCTCTCAATCTCTCCCTGAATCTCTCATTCTCTCCCTGATTCTCTTGATCTTTATCTCCGTTAGAAAACTATATTTCCGCATCTCTTGCTAAGAAACTATTTTCTAAATTAAAAAAAGAAAATAAAATTGAATAAAGTAAATAATTTAATAGACAAAGTATAGATTTTCGGTTAAAACTATGAGTACAATAATAAAAGAGCAATATATGACAAGTAAGCTAAGTCTACGAAAACGATTCTACTCGTATAACAATTCTTTTAATCCAGCTATCTAATTCGCTTGGACCAGATAACCAATAGCAGGGCACCCAACGAATACCAGGTGAACACGTAGGACAGGTGTTCGTTACGCAAGCTGAGCCTAGTCTGGCCGCCAATAGGATGGCCGCTAGCCGTCTCAATCGAATTGTCGGCGCATGCGTCAACAAAGAATGGCAAAGTGTTCAGCTCGCTGCTAAGCGCTTCAACATCGCGACGAAGCCTACAGGAGACACTGCGACGCTGACTTGAGGAAGCTGACTGGCTGCCGTTAACTGTGCGGTTAGCTGCGGGCGAAAATACGGAGATGGAGGCTTAAATGCGTCGCTAAACTCTTTGAGATTTGTAACAATGCTCCTTTATGCTTTCTTGTTCACACATTAAACTAGTCGTTTCTCCCATTATCAATTTTGACTTCTCCCATGATTATGAATCCTAATTTCTCCCATTATCGATCCCGATTTCTCCCATTATCGATCCTAATTTCTCCCATTATCAATCCTAATTTCTCGCATTATCGATTCTAATTTCTCCCATTATCAATCCTGATGTCTCGCATTATCGATCCTGATTTCTACCATTATCGATCCTGATTTCTCCCATTATCGATCCTGATTTCTACCATTATCGATCCTGATTTCTCCCATTATCGATCCTGATTTCTACCATTATCGATCCTGATTTCTACCATTATCGATCCTGATTTCTCCCATTATCGATCCTGATTTCTACCATTATCAATCCTGATTTCTCCCATTATCGATCCTGATTTCTACCATTATCGATCCTAATTTCTCCCATTATCGATCCTAATTTCTCCCATTATCAATCCTAATTTCTCGCATTATCGATTCTAATTTCTCCCATTATCAATCCTGATTTCTCCCATTATCGATCCTGATTTCTCCCATTATCGATCCTGATTTCTCCCATTATCGATCCTGATTTCTACCATTATCGATCCTGATTTCTCCCATTATCGATCCTAATTTCTCCCATTATCGATCCTAATTTCTCTCATTATCAATCCCGATTTCTCCCATTATCGATTCTAATTTCTCCCATTATCGATCCTAATTTCTCCCATTATCAATCCTGATTTCTCCCATTATCGATTCTAATTTCTCCCATTATCAATCCTGATGTCTCCCATTATCGATCCTGATTTCTACCATTATCGATCCTGATTTCTACCATTATCGATCCTGATTTCTCCCATTATCGATCCTAATTTCTCCCATTATCGATCCTAATTTCTCTCATTATCAATCCCGATTTCTCCCATTATCGATTCTAATTTCTCCCATTATCGATCCTAATTTCTCCCATTATCAATCCTGATTTCTCCCATTATCGATTCTAATTTCTCCCATTATCAATCCTGATGTCTCCCATTATCGATCCTGATTTCTACCATTATCGATCCTGATTTCTACCATTATCAATCCTGATTTCTCCCACTTTTCGATCCAGATTTTTCCCATTATCAATCCTAATTTCTCCCATCATCGATCCTAATTTCTACCAATATCGATCCTGATTTCTCCCACTTTTCGATCCTGATTTTTCCCATTATCAATTCTAATTTCTCCCATTATCGATCCTGATTTCTACCATTATCGATCCTGATTTCTACCATTATCGATCCTGATTTCTCCCATTATCGATCCTGATTTCTACCATTATCGATCCTAATTTCTCCCATCATTGATCCTAATTTCTACCAATATCGATCCTGATTTCTCCCACTTTTCGATCCTGATTTTTCCCATTATCAATTCTAATTTCTCCCATTATCGATTCTGATTTCTACCATTATCGATGCTAAATTCTCCCATTATCGATCCTGATTTCTCCCATTATCGATCCCAATTTCTCCCATTATCAATCTTGATTTCTCTCGTTATCGATTCTAATTTCTCTCATAACCGATCCTAATTTCTCCTACTATCGGTCCTAATTTCTCCCATTGACGATCCTTATTTCTCTCATTGTCGATTTAAATTTTTCTCATGATTGATTCTTAGTTCTCCCATAATCGATTCGCAATTCTCACATTATCGATTCTGATATTCGCCATGTTGATTCAAATTTTTTCCATTTTCAATTCTAATTTCTAACCTTTATCGATCTTTACTTCCCCCTAGCATCAATTATCGTTTCTAGAATTATATATCCTTATTTATTTATTCTCTTACCATGCCTACTCCATATTTCTCCCTATGTACTCTAAAGATGCCATCCTCACCAACTAGATAATTGCCAACTAAGCCAGCCGGTTCGGTCAGTCGCATCAGGCCAGTGAGGGTGACTCGGCCAATCAGCTGGCCCTGAGGCCTAGTCGCTGGGTCCGCGAATTTGGCCGGCACCCAGCCGCGATTAACTAGGATTCGCTCGCCGCTGTCAGCCAATCGGAACGGAGTAATCACGTGATAGCCAACGCCGGCGCCGGTTGAGAATAAACTGCCGCCTCCGCCGCCTAAGGATGCGTTAAAATAACACTTTGATAAAAGTGGTCTGACATCAGAAAGAAAGCTGGAGAAACTTGGAGATAACGATGAGGAGAAATGAAGATCTGAAAGGATATTGACACGAAAATGAGGCTTTGGGAGAATTTAGAATGGGAAATCAGGATATGGGAGGATATTAGAACAAAAATTAGGACCTGGGATAACTTATAAATAAAAATAAGGATCTGGGAGAACATTGAAATAAAAATAAGGATCTGGGAGAACATTGAAATAAAAACGAACTGGGAGAATATGGGGATGAAAATGAGGATATGGGAGGATATTAAGATGAAAATGAGGATCTGGGCTGATATTAAGATGAAAATGAGGATCTGGGAGGATATTAAAATTAAAATAAAGATCTAGGAGGATATTAAGATTAAAATAAGGATCTGGGCGGATATTAAGATGAAAATGAGGATCTGGGAGGATATTAAGATTAAAATAATGATCTGGGAGGATATTAGGATGAAAATAAGGATCTGGGATTTAAGATTAAAATGAGGATCTGGGAGGATATTAGAATGAAAATAAGGATCTGGGAGGATATTAAGATTAAAATAAGGATCTGGGAGGATATTAGGATGAAAATAAGGATCTGGGATTTAAGATGAAAATGAGGATCTGGGAGGATATTAAAATGAAAATGAGGATCTGGGAGAATATTAGATAAAAATGAGGATCTGTGACATTAAAAAATAAAAATGAGGATCTGGAAGGATTATGAAATAAAAAACGAGGATCTGAAAGAATATTGGGATGAAAATGAGGATAAGAAAGAAAAGTGGAGTGTAAATGAGGATCGGAGATATTGGGAAATTATATCCCAACTCACTGTCAGCTCCAACGCCAGCCATCGGATCAATTAGATGTCGAGGTCCAATAAGCACCTCTGCCGAGTGGTCGAACTCGCCAACTAACCGCACAGGCCTGTACTCCAGCTGGGAAATGTCAGCCAGGAGTTCCTTCACGGAGCCTCCGTCGACAATAAAAGGCGTTTGAGTTGTCCTACTCGACATGGACTCAATCAGGCCAATCTTCCACTTGCGACGATAAATCTGCCAGGTTCCCAAGCAGAAGCAGATGGCCGGAAACGCTAGAAACCATTTGTTTCTAGGCGCGTCACTGTCCCGCCCTCTGTAGGAACTGTACAAATTTTGTTGCTGCTTAGAAAGTTTTGTTGCTAGGCAAAATCCGCCATTTGAGTGGGATTTTAGGTAAATTAGCGGTTGAATTACCGCTCGCTGACAACGAAAGCTGGAATGCTGAAGACAGGACGGGAGAAAAAATGTACTTCTCTGACATGTTTGTTGACACAATTTTATAATATATTCTCTCACTGTCTGCTCATGATCTAGTCTCCTATTCTGCTCATGATCTAGTCTCATTATTTGCTTATGATCTAGTCTCATGATCTAGTCTCGTGATCTGCTCATGATATAGTCTCATTATCTGCTCATGATCCAGTCTCATTATCTGCTCATGATCCAGTCCCATTATCTGCTCATGATCTAGTCTCATTATCTGCTCATGATCCAGTCTCATTATCTGCTCATGATCCAGTCTCATTATCTGCTCATGATCCAGTCTCATTATCTGCTCATGATCCAGTCCCATTATCTGCTCATGATCTAGTCTCATTATCTTCTCATGATCTAGTCTCATTATCTGCTCATGATCCAGTCTCATTATCTGCTCATGATTTAGTCTCATTATCTGCTCCTGATCTAGTCTCATTATCTGCTCATGATCCAGTCTCATTATCTGCTCATGATCCAGTCTCATTATCTGCTCATGATCCAGTCTCATTATCTGCTCATGATCCAGTCTCATTATCTGCTCATGATCTAGTCTCATTATCTTCTCATGATCTAGTCTCATTATCTGCTCATGATCCAGTCTCATTATCTGCTCATGATCCAGTCTCATTATCTGCTCATGATCCAGTCTCATTATCTGCTCATGATCTTGTCTCATTATCTGCTCATGATCCAGTCTCATTATCTGCTCATGATCCAGTCTCATTATCTGCTCATGATCTTGTCTCATTATCTGCTCATGATCCAGTCTCATTATCTGCTCATGATCCAGTCTCATTATCTGCTCATGATCCAGTCTCATTATCTGCTCATGATCCAGTCTCATTATCTGCTCATGATCCAGTCTCATTATCTGCTCATGATCTTGTCTGTTAGTCTTGTACTTATTCTATAATTTAGCGTATTTTTTTCTAGTTAAATTAAAGTGTTCTTTAATAAAATTGACCATTTAATTAACGGAAACAAGCAACAATAACTACAGGAACAACAACCAAGTAGTGAATGGCAAGTTAGATGATAGGTGCAATTTAAAAGTTTAATTACTAATTACGCGATTAAACAAAATAAATGGAACGTCGTTTTTAGTTTGGAAGCAATAACTACGAGCGTATTACAGTTGCATAATTTATAAGTCAACGAAAAAAATAAATTGGTAACATTTATTGATCACCTGTTTCATTTAAAAGCCAATAAAACTAACTTTATTACTCTAAGTTCCTAAAGTTTAAAGACATTTCACACTAACTATTCACCAGATGGACAACAAACTACTAGAAGTAGAAATGAAGAATATTTTAAATCAGAAATTTAGACGAAATTTTTAAATAAGCACTTTTCAGCATAAAATATTTGCAATAAATGATACTCAATCAATCGATTAATCGCTTTCGTCGCTGTCACTCAGTTGCAAATCATCTTCCAGCTGCTTATAATTATAGTCGGTATCTGATGATGCAACAGGGACAGATTGTGGCAGCTTCTGCTTCTGCTGCTGCTGCAAAGGCGGAGGCGCCGCCTGATGCTCGGCGACCTCTTCGAACTCATCGTCAGAAGAAGACGAGGAGGAATCTGAGGACATTGAGTCATCGGCCGAGTTGGTAGCGGGTGCAGCTTTTGCTGCTTTTGCTGGCGGCTGAGACGGCTGCTGCCGCTGCTGCTGCTGCTTGTGACTTTGAGAAACGATCGGCTTCTCAGCTTCGGAATAATCGTCGCTAGATGACGAAGAAGAAAGCGAAGAAACGGAAGAAGCAGACGACAGGGTGGCACTGCTGATGACCTTCTTAGACTTTTTAGCGGCTGGAGGCTGCGAAGGCTGCTGCTTCTTGGACAGCTCATCGGTGGCAAGTTTTTTCTGCTTCTTCAGCTGCTCCTGCTCTCGTTTCTGCTGAGCTAGCTTCTCTTTTTCCTTCTCCCTTTCTCGCTCTCTTTCCTTCTCTTTCTCTTTTTCTTTCTCGCGTTCTCGTCTCTCCTTATCGCGTTTAGCAGCCTCCGTGTCAAAGTCATCTCTGGCTTCATCGTCGTGCTTCTTTTTCTTCTTTTTAGTAGGCGGCTGCTGCTGCTGCTGAGAGATTTTCTCAGCCTTGCTTTTGCTGCTATTAGAATCAGTTGAAGACTTTTTAAGTAAACTTTGAGTCTTTTGGCTGCCTTGACCAACCGAAGCCGAAGCTGGATTGGTCGAAGACTTCTTAGACACGGAAGTACTAGAAGAAGCAGCAGCTTCGGCAGCCTTCATGCCGAGCTTCTTCTCAACTAAATCTAGCTGACATACTTCAATACGAGCCTTCTTTAACTGTACACTTAAACTGATGCGCTCAATGCGAGCCTCTCGCGTTGTGGGATCTAGAATTAACACGGCGTCCTTCTGACAGGGTCGCTTGTGACCCTTGAAGATGGTGTGAGACAAGCTACTAGACGCGCCATGCGCTAACGACACGGTGACGTCATCAGTGGCGCCAACTTCGACTAAGCCGGGCTTCGATTGGTCAACGCTAGCCGGCATGAAATCGTAGCGGAATGTGGAGAAACTCGCCCTCTGTCGTGACCCCGGCTGGTCGAATGTGTCGCCTATGCGAAGGCTGTAGCGACCGCGCAGAGCGGCCGTCAAAGAACTGGAAGCATCTGATGACGTCATTGCAGTTGCTAGCTGCGGTACTTAAAGCAGCTGTGCTAGACGGAGTAAGAACTTTAACTAGACAATTCGTGTCTGTGGCGTTTCACTTTTTTACAGGCTGAAGGGCAGAAATTAAACGAAACGCGGATCAATAAAGTCAGTAGCAATAAGGATTAGAAGATCGGCAACGATCCTAGCTACTAATCTAGCTACTGATTTAGCTGCTAATCTAGCTGCCAATCTAGCTACTGATCTAGCTAGACACTATTTGTACTGACCTAGCAGCAAATCTAGCTACTGATCTAGCTACTAATATATCTACTGATATAGATGCGATTCTAGCTACTGATCTAGCTGCGACTCTAGCTGCTAATTTAGCTACTAATCTTACTGCGATTCTAGCTACCGATTTAGCTTCAATTCTCAATAGCAAATAATAAAAAAACATGCAAAATAATTTCTTTGTTTTTAATCATTACTATATGTAATTTTCATCTACAGTTTTTAAATATTCAAGCTATATTAAAGAAATCAATTATAACAATTTCTAAGAACCAATATACATTCTATACATGGGCATTAATAGAGCTAAAATAATTGTCACCGCAACCCAAAGACAGACAGACCAGGCGGCATCATAGCAGAATGCGATACTTCTCACTCTTAGGCACGTGACTAATCACTAGGCGGCCATCGTAACTGAGCGAAGCGAACAGCCACGGGTCGGTGGAGCACCACACAGCGGCGTAAACGCTGTCCTCGTGCTCTTCAACAATGGACACAGTGCGATCCTCCTGCTGGCTCTGCCTACTAGTTGATCTACTACGCCGATCGGCAACACTTTCTTGACTGTACTCGGAATCTTCTTCGTCGTCTAAATCGGCTAGGGACAGTACGGGCTCCGAGGATATGCTCTGGTTGTTAGTTAGGTAGACTTTAGCATCTGTGCCGGCAGAGAGTACCAACTGATCGTGATAAGGATTGAACTGCACACTGCACACCCAGTGCTTGTGCAGTCGCAGTGTCTTCAATGGCACCGTTGGCTGCCTGGTGTCCCAGAACTTCACCGACCCGTCATCACCGGAGCTGGCTAGGTAGTACTGCTTGTTGGGATTGTAGTCGACACAGCGAGCCTGCGGTGTTGGCGATATAGACATTTATTGACTCCTATCGCTCCCAATCTAGGTCAATCAATACTTCCCAATCTAGGCCAATTAATACTTTCCAATCTAGGTCAATCAATGCTTCCCAATCTAGGTCAATCAATACTTCCCAATCTAGGTCAATCAATACTTCCCAATCTAGGTCAATCAATACTTCCCAATCTAGGTCAATCAATACTTCCCAATCTAGGTCAATCAATACTTCCCAATCTAGGTCAATCAATACTTCCCAATCTAGGTCAATCAATACTTCCCAATCAAGGCCAATCAATACTTCCCAATCTAGGTCAATCAATACTTCCCAATCAAGGCCAATCAACACTTCCCAATAGGAACCAACCTGTCCACTATGGGCATTGTCGATAACAATGACGGGCCCGTCACCAGTCGGACAGCGCAGATCAAAGCCTCTCAAACAGCCGGAGTCACAAGCGGCAGCCACCTGCTGTCCAGAATGATGCGGATTCCATGCCGCGTGCCAATAGCGCAACTGTTGTCTACCATCCTTAGCCGGCAGGTGAGTCAATAGGCGAACTTCGCCGCTGCCTAGGCCGAGCTGATAAAGGCCGCCGTCAGCAACTAGAATAGCTTCAGCGCGTTCCGGATGAAACGTTAAACAACGCGGCTCGCCTTGCTGATCTAATTCTAAACTGCCGACTGACTGCATGGTCTCTACTGAAGCTGATAGGCCTTCGTCTGATGCGCTGCGATTGTGCCGCTGATTCTGCTGCTGCCGCTGCTGCCGCTGCTGCTGCTGCTGATTCTCGTCTGGCAGTTTCCATAGGCACCAACGCTTAGCAACGCTTGGATTTGTGCCAGAATCCATGCAGACCCTGATTACAATTTAAGACATAAATATTGAGACTAATGTAGTCAAACGTAAGGGGGTGGGCGGCAGGGTTCCTGAGCTCGATTCTGCGGCGAGGCCGCATATAATTAGGGCGTAGCCGCGGAGAGAAGGCTTGGGGGCTTGTCGTGCCATTTAGGGCCAACCACTGAGTGAGCTACAAAAAGATGCACACTGTCTGACGATGAGAATGAAGAATTTCAGGTCAGGGCAGATGTGTGTGCGTGTGTGCCTGTGCCTGTGTACAGTATCAGTGTGCGTGTGTGCCTGTGTACAGTATCTGTGTGCGTGTGTGCCTGTGTACAGTATCTGTGTGAGTTTGTGCGTTTGTGCCTGTGTACATTATCTGTGTGTGTGTTTCTGTGTAGAGTACTTGTGTGTGTGTGACTGTGTACAGCACCAGTGTGCTCAGGAGTCAGCGGAATGGGCAGAATTGCCTTCTCGCTGACTGCAGGTTAGTGTCACCAAATGATGTGCCATTGCCTGAAGCTCTCCTGCAATTATTATTTTTATTATTATTATTATGGATAGCGGATCTGTAGTTATGTCCTACTACTAATAAGTAGGACATGTATAGACATTTCTATATACTAGCAGCATCGTTACCTATTGTAAACGGTGGCACAGAGGCTAGGATCGTGAGGAGCAACAGCTACAGACCAAATCTCGTCGCGTCCGTGATCAAACAGACGCTTGCTAACGCTATTAGTATCGGCATCCAGTGTCAATAGATGTAACTGGTTGTGCTCAACGCGAAGACCCTGAGTACCAATCATAAATTGCTGGCTATCATCCAATGCAGGCACAGAGCACAGTGCTCTGGCTTGAGTCTCTAGGCCATAGATAACTGGAGGATCGTCTATATCCATGGCTTGTTTAGTTTTGGTGCTGTAAAAGTTTTAAGTGATAATCTGAATTTTAATTAAATTAAGTTACATTGATATAAATCTTGTGAATATTTAGCCAAACCAAAAATTATCTTCTATTGGCAACAAGACATACCATACATGCGCAACCTCCCAAATCTTAGCCGGCCGTGCAACTTAGTTTATTGCTCTCATTTGCGACTTAGTTCATTTCATTGCTCTATTTACGACTTAGTTTGCTCTCATTTGCTCTCTTTTTCTCTCCCCTTTTTCCTTTTCTTCACGCCTTCCTTTTTTGTCCCTTGGTCCCCCCTTTGATTTTTTTTGTGCTTGGTTGATTGGTTTTTGCGACTTACCTTGCTTGGGCCTCATTTCACCCAGCCGGTTTGGCTGGGTGTTGCGCATGTATGAGACATACTAACTTAATATGTGCTTATAACTATGCTAATAGACTGATTTATTCAAACTTAGTAAAAATGACTAGCACATATAGCATTCAATGTGCATTTTGCAATTTGACCACTAGTAACTTTTGGCCTTCATCTGACTTCCTGGTGTATACTAGGCCTAGTATGTATTGACTGGTGTACCCATTATCTAGATTGTGAGGTGCACACTAGAAAAAGTGTGGCTAGAGTAAATGCTAAAAAATATTTATTTTGTAATCTTGCAAGAAAGTTATAAAAGTTAAGAATGACAACTGTGCAATGAAACAAAGTCAAGTTTCAACATGTTTTACATTTTAGATTATAATAATAATAATAATAATTGATTACACCTGCCCCAATTGGGTCAGATGTGCAGCCGACAGCACAGCCGCAGCTAATGCGCGGTGCATCTGAAGGCTGCATACAGCTGTTCAGTCTATGGACTGGGGGGACGCCACACCCACCTTCAATTATCCCAGCTGATGCTGGTACCCATTTAACAGCTGGGTGAACTGAAGCAATGCAGAGTTAAGTGTCTTGCTAAAGGACACAAATTGTTCCAGTGTGGTCGGGAATCAAACCCCTGACCTTCAAGTCGTGAGTCCAATGCCCTAACCACTAGGCTACAACCTCTTACAAAGCAAATTGCTTAGATTATACAAAGCAATTATATTGTTTTTAGACCTCGACACACCACAAAATATAAATTGCAAGGCAAGTTTATATTAACCATGCATGCCCAGCATGTCCTATTGGAAAAGGGGTATTTCATGGATAATATCCAGGGCAATCTTGCCTGCTTTCATGGCATTAAGTGCACTGCCTATCCTATATGGCTTGCCATACACATTGACATATTATGTACATTAGACCTAATCCTAATCCTAAAATCCTAAACTAATCCTGGTCACAATGTAAGAACTTGACTCATCACACACTAGGCCCTAGCCCTACCTAAAATAAATTAGTTTTGTGGACATGTGTCAGTCAACTTTTTCAACAATCCAGTTGTTGCACCTAAACTTTGACGATCATGTACATTTTTCATTTTTTCACTCTGGGGCCCATTTCTTTCTATGTTTAATTTCTAATTTTTAGTAGACTTGTCACAAACCTTGGTAAAACTAGGGGGGCTTGTTGCATACTTTAGACCATGCCTCAAATCTGCACCATTTTTGCAGATATTCTAATATGCAATAGGGCCAATCACCAATTGGCTGCTAAATAGTCTCTTTTTAAAAATAAAAGATTTTGAATCACTTTAAACTCAGCAGGTCATGAAACTAAGATATATAAGCATGGGTAAAAAATTAAATCTTGATACAATTCACTACTTTTAAAGTTTTGTGACAATATAGCCAAATTTTTTATTAAAGGACAGAAGATTATTTACATTTTTAGCTAACTTTAGTTTTATTTTATGTAATAACTCTAAACCAATTATTAATGGTAGGCCTAGGCCTAAATAGTCGATAGCAACTGACCTAGTTTGTTCTTATTCAACTTCCTGCAATTAAATAACACTACAGGCCCTAGAGCTGTTGGTTATAGCTAGCTAACTAGGGGGTCTGGGCATTGAGCCAGCTCTAAAGATCTACATCTATATAAGTTATGTGTTCATAGAGTCTAGAAATAAACTAGTTGGTCATACGAAGTATTGGTATTTGAGCAGAAAAGACTATAGGAGGCCGAAAACTATAAAAACGTCATTTTAAATAGAACGTTGGTGATAATAATATGATGAGGCCGAATTAAGATAATTATAAACAAACAAAGTACTCTCATGGATTTGCATACTTTCGACTTTATAAGTAAGTAAATAAGTAAATACTTAAGTAAGTAAGTGAGCCCATTTCATCATACCGCAACTTTCAAATAAAATCAGAATTCTTAAAATCGTATAATCAGAATGCACAAATAAGTTGTAAAATTAAATTTCACAAAAATATCAGTCGCTTTGTTTCGCAGCAAGAAAATTTTTTTAATTTTGTTGTAGTTTGTTAAAACTTAAGGTGAGCTTCTTGGAAAATTTTAAATTACAATACATTTTCCGCGTCAGCTTTGACACATTGCTCAATACTGACAATATAAAAAAATTATATAACGAACGGAAGTAGAAAATTGCCACTCTGTCTTCTTGCATGATAGTACTGCTGCTCTGGCCTTGAAAATTTCTCTTTATTCTAACTTTATGACCTACTGCCAATTCTTTTATTTTTAATGTTGTACTCCTTGTTTATTCCCATTTTTCATTTTCTGTATTCTTTCAGTTAAATCAAGTTCAATGTCTTTGCCAAGAAGTAAATGTGAAGGTAACACTTTTAAGTGTTAAACTTTTAAGTGTTTCTTTTTAGCAAAAGTTTTGTAATAACTTGTACACTCGTACTATGCTATTATAGTTTTTTTTCGGAAAAAAATATCTGGGGCTTATTGCCATGTCCACTTTAAATATATATAATATAATAGTGTATAATGCATCACATAATTATTCTTATATTAAGCAGTTTAAATGTATTCTATTGCCAAATTTTGTTTTCTTAAAACACCTAAAAATAGTCAATTGAAGAGAAAGTTAACAATCTGCAGACAGCGTCTTGGCTGCTTGGGGCGAGGGGGGTCAGCGGACAGTGGCTAACGTCACTGCCTTGCACTCCAAAGGACGCTAGTTTGATTCACCCTTCAGGTCACAATTAATTTCGGTACTTGTTGGGGGGTTTGGACAGTAGCGACCAGCGGAGGTGCACCATATTTCGTGCAATCAAAGCTTGAAAAATAGCTTTGCTCCTACCTTTCTATGTGCCTGTTCTGCATTGTATGAGTTATGTGCGTTGGCGCTGGGGTGTTAGACCTTGCAGGGGGTGGCTGGGGGGCGGGTGTACACCGCCGCGCGCTCATCTGGATTTCCATCAGCGCAATTAGATTGGAAGTGTACACTCGTCACCTGCCCCCCCTGAGGACTGATTTCTATCAGCCTTCCGCCCCGGCTTGGTCTGCTCTGTGCGTGTGCGGGCCTGGGGTGAGAGGCACTCCAGCTGCCGCCCCCTTCCCTGCTTGGCTTGCTGCTGTGTGTGTGAGGTGCCTGCTCAGGGGAGGCGGCGCGATGGGCAGCTCTTGCCTAGTTCGCCGGCCTGGGGGCATGCCGTTCCTGTGTTTGTGCATCAAGTGCCCCAGGCCCCCCTGCAAAGTAAGTAAGTAAGTAAGTAAGTCTGTCTTGGCTGCTTTTCAGATTTTTTTAGTTCAGCACATATATAGGTACTTTGCCTGTAGGCCTATGCACTTTTCTTTACCTATATCAATATTTTCCTTTATTGGCAATAAATTAATTAGAATTAATGATCCCTAACTCAACCTTACTTTACATAAATAGGAATTTGTGATATATTACTTGCACATAAGCTGTATAGCTACAACTTTTAAATTCTAGTGAATAATATTTTTGTTCAACATAACAACACTTGTGTATTTTAATAGGACATGTTATCTGATGGAAGTTTCTAAATATTAGGGTCTTCCATTTGTAAACAAATTACATAAATGTTAAGCTGAACTTTTGTTTTAATTGTAGTTCTTTAAAACATTTAGATTGGCCTAGTAACAGTTTTTTATTTTAGTTATTTAATGTGTCCAATATTATATTTTTTAATTTGTTCTTTTTCAGATACTGTCTATATAGATTGACCAGTCATGTCTACTGCAGAGAACTCAAACCCATTGAGAAAGTTCAAGTTGGTATTTCTTGGTGAACAAAGTGGTAAGAATATGATTTTGGAATTTTATAGCATGTACATGATTTTCTTGTTAATTAACAACCATTAATCAATTCTTGTAGTTGGCAAAACATCATTAATCACACGATTTATGTATGACAGCTTTGACAGTACCTATCAGGTAACAGTTTTAATTTTATGATCTTGTTGCATTAATAAACAATAAGGCTTAAATCTAATTGCTTTAAATTAATAATAATTGTAGGCTACAATTGGCATTGATTTTTTATCAAAAACCATGTACCTGGATGATAGAACAGTGAGTGGTATGACATTTTTGTATTCATTTTCTCACCATATTTGCTTTGTTTTTTTGTACCAATTGTTTTTTTATTCTAGATTCGGCTTCAACTCTGGGACACAGCTGGTCAAGAAAGATTTCGTTCTCTCATTCCTAGCTATGTCAGGGATTCGTCAGTTGCTGTCGTTGTATATGATATAACTAGTGAGTTTGATTAAAATTGTCGCTTGGGACAAAACTTCTTTGCTTGTAATTGACTTGTATATCGAATGTATTTGGTTCGAAGCTCTTGTGGGCTTAGTGCGCACTAGAAGCAACTAAAGGGGAACTGTACCGAGAAAGGCATTAGAAACATAGACAACGATTGAGTAACAAGGGGCGGGCAGGATGCGTAGTCTATGGGCTAAAAGGACGATAGAAAGCGAAACAATTAAAGTGCAGTGAAACGTACTGATTAACTAGTTGGTGAGCAAGAGAGAAAAGAGGAGAGTCGAAGGAAACGACGAGAAGGAGTTCTGGAGGAAGCATTTCCGACAGGGTGGGGGGGGCGAAGTTACGCAATGTTAAAAGGAGAGTCACGTAGAAGTTGTCGTCGCATGGCCCGTCGAGCGCGGTTGGTTTGTACCGGATCGTCCTTGCTGCCAGAAACGGGTGGAACTAGAGTCCTGCCGGCGTTGGCCGCGGTTTGGAAATCGATAATGTCGGCCTCGAGAGGGACGAGATGCGTGATGGCACGGCGGGACTCGTGACCGGTGCTCGTTCGGACAGTGACATAACGGGTGATATCCTGACTGTCGGGATGGACTTCGATGACGCGGCACGTCTTCCAGTTTGACCGCGGAGTCTGGTCGGCGAGGAGGTAGAGCTGTCCAACGAGGGGCTGGTGTGAGTGCTCGCCGTGTCGTCTACGGTGTTGTAAGTGGATCGAGTGGAGTTGTTGAATGTAGTCGCGGTTCCATCGCGCCCAGAAAGCGTCAATGATTTGCTCGCGGCGTCGATAGAGAGCTCGTAGTTGGTTGCTGGTCGTGGTCCCAGCAGATGGAAGAAGGTGCTCAGGCGCTGCAGGCAAGTCAAGTCGAGCGCTAGGAGCGATGAGATCGGCTGGCGTTAGGGGGCGCGTATCGCTTGGGTCATTCGAGAAAGATGTCAGCGGGCGAGAGTTCAAGACAGCCTCGATCTTTGTCAGCAGGGTGAGGAACTCTTCGTCCGAGATCCGCCGGCGCCAAAGTGCGGGTCGAAGGCTGGCTTTGACCATCCCAACCAGTCGCTCGACGGCTCCTTGGTGCCACGGAGCGCGTGCCGGTGCGAATTTGAAGTGGAGTTGTCTAGCAGTGGCGAATGGTTGGAGGTCAGCTAGGAGTTTGTGCTGGAACGTTGGTGTTAGCAGAGAGTCGATGATTTTGCCGGCCGCTTGGAAGGCGGTTGCCTGGTCTAGGAAGATGCTGGCTTCGGTGAGTCCCCGGCGGGCCCAGAATCGCTCGAAAGCATGGAGAACTGAGTCCGCAGAATAGTCATGGAGGTACTCGAGATGGACCGCGCGGCTTGAGGCGCAACAGAGGAGCATTGCCCATCGTTTGTTGATAGTGCGGGTCTTCGTATCGGTCGTCAAGACGGGGCCCAGCTGGTCGACGAGCAGAGAGCTGAACGCCGGGCCTGATGAGTTGAGGCGCTCTGGTGGTAGCTGGCCATGCTGTGGGGGAGGGAGTGTGCGTCCCTTCGTGAATCGGCATTGAAGACACTGGCGGAGGCTTGAGCGGACAGTGGAGAGACCACGGACAATCCAGAAACGGTCGCGAAGGCTCCGTAGAACAGATATGGCGCTGCTGTGGCAATCTCGTTTGTGGAAGTAGAGTATGAGCAGGTGAGTGAGATGATGATCGGGTGGAAGGAGCATTGGGTAGATTGCGTCTGCGTCTAAGGTTGCGTTTGCCATACGGGAATTGAGGCGGATCAGACCTTCGTCATCCAAGAAGAGGTCAAGCTGCGCGACTATCTTGCAGCTTTTGGGTCTGCCTTCCTGTATGGCATTGATTGCGTCAGCGTAGCGCTCTCTCTGTACCCATTTGATCCACAAGTGAAGAGCAGCCTGGCGTTCCGAGGCATCTGGCGCGGTGACTCGGTTTCTTCGCTTGACGAAACGGATAACATATGCGAGAGTTCCGAGAAGGGCACTGAGTTTGCCGAAGCGGTTGATGTCCATGTCTGCAGGGGGGACGCATCTGTTCGATGCAGACAGGAAAGCGCTTGTCTTCTTGGTCTTTTTCTGGGCTGGTGGGATGCCTTGGAGAATCGTGGAGTTCGTGGGTGTGGGTGTTGTCTGAGATGGCCACTCCCCATGTGGCTGTCGGAGGAATCGAGGTCCGGTGAAGAAATTTGAATTGAGAAGTTGGCTGAGTGTAAGTGGCCTTGTGCAACAATCGGCAGGGTTCTCAGCGGTGTTGACGTAGCGGTAGTCGTCAGTCAGGTTGGACTCCAAGATCTCCTGAACGCGACGGGCCTCATAGGGACGGAGCTTGGCCCCATTGTGGATCCAATGTAGGACTATCTGACTGTCCATGAAGTGGGTTATGCCACTGAGCCTCTTGCCTAGGTTAAAGGAGTCGCGTAGGAAAATCGCGGCTCGGTTGGTGATTAATGCGGCCCAGAGCTCAAGGCGAGGAACCGTGATGAGTACATTCTTGCGGCCAGATGGAGCGAGGCGGGCCTTGGCGTTGATGAGGCAGCAGTTGGTGAGGTCCTTCCCATTCTGATGCAGGTAAATTGTGTACCCGTAAGCTCGAGGTGAGGCGTCGCTGAAGATCACGAGCCTACTGGGTAGTGCCTGGTCTGCGAGGCAGCGACGAGGAACGGTAATACGGCAGATCTCGTTGAAATCATTGAGGAGTCTGCGCCAGCTCTCAACAGTATCGGTTGAGGCAGGCTTGTTCCATGCATCCATAGGACCGAAGCTTTCGTGATATAGAAGACGTCCAGCTAGAAGCAGGGGCGCTGCGTAACCGCACGGGTCGTATGGCGTAGAGATTCCCTTAAGAAGACTGGCCCGGTTGAGATTAGGGTCCAATTTCAGCTGTGGACTGGCCAGGCTCAGTCGGTCACTCTGTGTGTCCCAGAGGATTCCGAGGCTCTTGACGACTGGTTCGTGGATCTGATCTGCCCAGGGCACGTCGCAGAGCGCTTCTGGGTCACTGGCGGCAAACTGGCGGAGGTGAAACCCAGCGGATCGGAAGAGAGCTCGGGTTGCGGCAACGATACGTGGGCCCTCTTCTTGAACGTCATAGCCCTGGACCAAGTTGTCGACATAGAGGCTGTAGGGTAGCTGCTCAAGCTGTCGAGAGCTAAGACCTGATTTTCCGGAATCCATGGCATCCAGGCAGAGTTTCCGAATGACGGCGGCAAGGATCCACGGTGATGATCTGGCTCCCATGACGATACGGGTGAAGCGCCAGACTTGGAAATTGTCACGTGTAAGCGGCAGGTCGATGTTTTTGGGTAGGATAACACGTTGGGCGTCCCGACAATGCTCGTGCACGAGTACTTGGTAAAAGGCGGCCTGGATGTCGCTGAGGCAGATAAACTTTGAGGTTCGGAGACGTAGCTGAACCTTAAAGAGGTTGGTGAGCAAGTTTGGCCCAGACTCCATGAGGTCGTTGAGAGAGACGCCCCCTAGAGATGTTGGCGCTGAGGCGTCTACAACTGGTCGTACTTTTGTGGTGTTTGAAGACATCTTGATGACGGGAAAGTGCGGCAGGACATGGATGATCTTTCCTTTTGGACTAGTGTCATCGACGATTTCCAGGATCCCTTCTGCTTTGTGCTTTTCAAACTCTCCATAGTACTCTTGACGCTCCGCCTGTGAAAGACGACGGTGTGTAGCCTGAGCGCGACCCCAAGCTTGTCCGAAGTTTGATGGGAGTTGCTCCGCTCCAGGCTTGAAGGGTAATGCGACCGAGTAACGACCGTCCGATCCACGTGTGGCCGAGTCCAGGAGGTCTTTCGTCAAAACGTCGCCTCGTGGATTGGGTTGTTCGGCCCCTCTTTCGATGCCGAGCAGCTCGAGGCTGGTCATTCGGTCGACCAGACATTCAAGGTTGTCGGGACGGGATTGTGACAGAAGTGAGTTGGCGATGAGTTGACTAGAGTTGAGAAGCCCACTGGATTTACAATCGTCGGTATTTTCGAGGCAGCCTGTGAGGACGGCACCAAACGGGGTGAGGTGCGCGGTAAGACTTGGCCGCAGTGGGATTGCAGGAACGCTCGGGCCTATTAACCGCTGGGCATAGTCGTTACCGATGAGCAAATCTAACTCAAGTTCCCCGTCTTGGGAAGGTGGGAGATTGGCTATTCCATGGGGCAAGTGTTGCAGAGTGGCCAGAATATCACTTGGTAGCTGGACAGCTGGTATGTGGATTGGTGGAGCGATGTGCTCGGTTGCCAGAACTCGGAGTGGTAAACGGCGGCCATCGGGTGTTGAGAGTTCGAGTTCGACGATGTCTGCGGTCACTCGGCGTCGAGAGTTGGTGTGACATGAAGAGCTGTCAAGCGAGATTCGGCGATGTAAACGAAGACCGAGTTTTCGAGCCACATCGAGTTTTATGTACGTGAAACTGCAGCCGCCATCGATGAGGACCGACACTCGCGTAGTTCCGCCGCTAGTCGGGTTTACAGCAGTGGCAGAGAATGTGGCCATGATGGACGGTCTTATCAACTCGTCGCAGGTGGAGGAGATGCAGGAGACGGTATTGATGGTGTTATCGTTCATGGCTTTTAAGTTGGCGAATGCCGTCGGCAATGCGGTCGTCGAGTCGAGGTTGCTGTTGGCTTTCGCTGTTGAGTCGACGTGAAGAACATGCGGTGGTGGATTGAAACGCGCTCCGTGAAGTGATGTGTGGTGCAATGCTCGACACTCGCGGCATCTGTTCCGGGAGCTACAGTTTGAGGTGGCATGGCTACGCAGGCAGTTGAGGCACAGGGCCTTGCTTCGAATAACGCGGAGCCGATCATCGGGCTTCGAAATTACGTCGCATGTCTGACTGGAGTGTCCTGGCCGTTCGCAGTAGACGCAGATCGGTGCATGTGCACGTGTGTGCACGTGACCAGCACTCGGAGTGGATGAAGTTACGGAGCGGTTTGTGGCAGCGTTGATTAGACTAGCTCCGGCATAGGGGGCGAAAGCAGCTGTTGCGTAGTTGGTTTGCGAGGCACGG
Source organism: Macrostomum hystrix (assembly GCA_950097015.1). NCBI lineage: Eukaryota > Metazoa > Platyhelminthes > Macrostomidae > Macrostomum > Macrostomum hystrix. The sequence continues at coordinate 29,438,805 of CATNEN010000038.1, forward strand.
ATGGCACGAAGCTTGTTGTCGAGGTGTCCCTGGAGCTCTTGCATTGTTGGAATTAGCGGTTGCAACGCCTTACAACGCACATCCTGGATATCTGATTGGAGCGCCGGTGGGAGCTTTGGCCACAGTGCATGCACGTAGGGATCCAGGGCGGCACTGGTTTCACCGAGGCGGGTTAGCTGGCCGACTGTGAGGCGAAGTGTGTCCGAAAATTCCTCCAGGCTCTGGTGGTCGATGTTGCAAAGCTGCGGCAACGCGAGAAGTCGCCTGAAGCAGGTGCTCTTCTGCTCCCACAGGTCGCCATAATTAGCTTGGAGAATTTGGCAGGCTTGGTTGTAGGCCCCCGGTTGACAGGCGTCCAGACCACCTAGTTTCCGGAGGGCAGCGCCAGCGAGAAGCCCGCGAAGAGCTTCAAATTTATCAACGTCTGTGTAGTTGCTGCTGTCGATGCGGTAAGTGAAAGAACTCCAAAATGCAGGGAAACTAGCTGGGTCTTCACCGTCGAAACCTTGAAGTTGAACATTGCGGAGGACGGTGTCGCCGAAGAGGGACGTCGGTCGAGGCGTCGGAGGGGCGGGCTGGGATGTGGTCTGGTTTATGTGAAGCTGTTGTACGAGCAGCTGGTTCTGCTGCATCATCTGAGCCATTGCGCCAATAAGTTGTTGTACAGCGTCCTGTTGGTTAGATACACCGAATGCGATAGAGCCGACTGGACTGGCAGGTGCGGCGAGGCCGCTGGTGGGTGCGGCGAGGCCGCTGGCAGGTGCGGCGAGGCCGCTGGTGGGTGCGGCGAGGCCGCTGGCAGGTGCGGCGAGGCCGCTGGTGGGTGCGGCGAGGCCGCTGGTGGGTGCGGCGAGGCCGCTGGCAGGTGCGGCGAGGCCGCTGGTGGGTGCGGCGAGGCCGCTGGTAGGTGCGGCGAGGCCGCTGGCAGATGCGGCGAGGCCGCTGGTGGGTGAGGCGAGGGCGCTGGCAGGTGCGGCGAGGCCGCTAGCAGGTGCGGCGAGGCCGCTGGTGGGTGCGGCGAGGCCGCTGGTGGGTGCGGCGAGGCCGCTAGCAGGTGCGGCGAGGCCGCTAGCAGGTGCGGCGAGGCCGCTAGCAGGTGCGGCGAGGCCGCTAGCAGGTGCGGCGAGGCCGCTAGCAGGTGCGGCGAGGCCGCTAGCAGGTGCGGCGAGGCCGCTGGTAGGTGCGGCGAGGCCGCTTGTAGGTGCGGCGAGGCCGCTGGCAGGAGCTGCGAGGCCGCTGGCAGATGCGGCGAGGCCGCTGGTAGTCAGGTTAGTGTATGTAGGTCTTACTCGGCTTTGAGATTTGTGACCGAGCTTTCCACGGGTGGTGCTGCGCGTCTTCATTTTTGACTTGGCTGTGTGGATACGTTAGTGCGCTCTGCTACCAATTTGTCGCTTGGGACAAAACTTCTTTGCTTGTAATTGACTTGTATATCGAATGTATTTGGTTCGAAGCTCTTGTGGGCTTAGTGCGCACTAGAAGCAACTAAAGGGGAACTGTACCGAGAAAGGCATTAGAAACATAGACAACGATTGAGTAACAAGGGGCGGGCAGGATGCGTAGTCTATGGGCTAAAAGGACGATAGAAAGCGAAACAATTAAAGTGCAGTGAAACGTACTGATTAACTAGTTGGTGAGCAAGAGAGAAAAGAGGAGAGTCGAAGGAAACGACGAGAAGGAGTTCTGGAGGAAGCATTTCCGACAAAAATGAAACTAAAATTTTAGTCGTAATTATTGCTTCTGTAATCTGTTGTTTTGGTACTTATCTGCCTGTTAGCTGATTCATCATTCTTACATTTTCCTATAATCCAATTTAATTATTATATCATTAATAATAATATAAGATTCAATCATTAATAAATAATTATGCAATCAGAGTTGTTATATGTACTGCCTACAAGATTCAGATTTTTCATTATTCAACCTAGAATTCTGTTGGTTTTTGTATTATGTGGCAAACTCAACTGGTTTGTCATCATCCTGTCATCTGATACTATAACTGATAATATACTATTCATTCCTCAATATTATTAGTCCTTATCCTACCTGCTTTCTTATTGGTCATTATCCTACCTGCTTTCTAATTGGTCAATTATCCTGCCTGCTTTATTATTGATCCTTATCCTACCTGCTTTCTTATTGGTCCTTATCCTACCTGCTTTCTTATTGGTCCTTCTCCTACCTGCTTTCTTATTGGTCCTTATCCTACCTGCTTTCTTATTGGTCCTTCTCCTACCTGCTTTCTTATTGGTCCTTATCCTACCTGCTTTCTTATTGGTCCTTATCCTACCTGCTTTCTTATTGGTCCTTATCCTACCTGCTTTCTTATTGGTCCTTATCCTACCTGCTTTCTTATTGGTCATTATTCTACCTGCTTTCTTATTGGTCCTTAGTTTTTTCCTACCTGTTTTGGCCTACTTTTGTCTGATTATGAGTTTCCTTGTATGTTAGTACGATTATTACTTCTCATCCATTATGATTTTAAACTATTTTTTCAACAGGTGCCGCATCATTTCAACAAACTGTGAAATGGATTGACGATGTTAGAGCTGAGCGTGGAACTGACGTCATCATTGCGCTGGTTGGCAACAAAACGGACCTGGCTGACAAACGGTAGGAAATCGTAAAGCATTTTTCTGTTCTACAGAGAACTCCCTTTTGCACACATAATCCCAACAACTTACAGCCAGGTGACCACTGAAGATGGCGAGCGTCGTTCCAGAGAACTCGGCGTTATGTTTATTGAGACCAGCGCTAAAGCTGGTTACAATGTTAAACAGGTGCTTTTTTCAACTACCTACCTACTTACTAGTAGTGTGTCTTGCATACTTCATGTTCTTAACAACAATAAACTAATTTACAGCTCTTCAGACGCATCGCTTCAGAGTTGCTAAGCAAAGAGAAACCCGCTGACAAGGCGGATAATGACCGTAAGTGCTGTGGAGTTGGTCAAATTTATTGCATCCTCATAAGACCCTGCCACACTCGGGTTTGATCAGTCTGTCAGATCCCCTGTTTGATCAGTCTGTCAGATCCCCTGTTTGATCAGTCTGTCAGATCCTCTTATTGATCAGTCTTTCAGATCCTCTTATTTAATGAGTCTGTCAGATCCTCTTGTTTGATGAGTCTGTCAGATCCTCTTGTTTGATGAGTCTGTCAGATCCTCTTGTTTGATGAGTCTGTCAGATCCTCTTGTTTGATGAGTCTGTCAGATCCTCTTGTTTGATGAGTCTGTCAGATCCTCTTGTTTGATGAGTCTGTCTATTCATCTGTCGTGAATAATATTACATTTGATTACTATTAATAAATCAATTCATTTCAGTTATCGAAGTCAAACTGAAGGACTCAGCCCAAGATGCCGAGTCCCAATCCAGATCCTGCGCATGCTGATTATACTACTAACAAGTTGTGATAGTAGTAGTTATAAACAGACTCGCGACAGTAATTGCACAAATTGGATTTAACTTCGATCTGATTATTCTGATATAATTATTAACTTTCGGCTATCATTAACCGTTGTGTTTGCCCGACAATACTTACAGTGTTGTTTTGAACTTCAATGTACAATGTAGTAGCTGTTATTTTAAGTTATATATGTAACCATTCCTAATCAAAGATGCGTTTTTTCGGTTGATAAAATGCAATAAATAGGTGTCTGTGTTCTGTTTGGTCCTGTCCGTACTTTTCCGTTTCGCACTTCTTTGTTTTTGTTAGTTTCGAAAATATACAGAAAAAATGTACTAGCGTATTTCCACATTCCTTAAAATCCTTGCCATTTCTTTAATTGTTTAATATGCTTAATGAGCGATTGTAAACTAACGTATAAGGAGTACGCATTATTCACAAAATACAGAGGCGCTGAAATCCACTTTTCTCATTTGTTTGGTAAGCGGCAAAACACATGCGTTATAACTGTTAATTTAATATATAACACGAGTAATATATCCAATTAAGATTGGAAATCGCTATTTAAAGTTTAATACAGTTACTAAAATCTAATCTATATATATAAAAGTGAAAACTGTCTGTCTGTCTGTGTGTGTGCAACCTTTTGTCTTTGTAGACGCCGAAACCGCTCAACCAAATCGCACCAAACTTTGCACATACCTAAAACCACCTACGCTGAGTGCAATAGGCTACTCAAATTCCCGAAAAATCATTTCCTTCCTGCTCAAAAGTGCAAAAAACTGCTCAAAAATCGTCAAAAAATCACTCAATTCGACATATCGTCGCCCCACTTTGTCAGATTTTCTCCAAATTTGATCCACTTACACTTTACATGTTTTCCAACAATGCTGTCAATTTTGAACATCTCTACTCAATCCAGAGCAAAGCTGCATCATCTCAAAGTGAGTCACTTTTTGTTTTCCGAGGACAGCCACCCCAACTCCCCTCCGCCACTCTGCGGGCCAAATTTTATTACAGCCACCCCCTCCCTTCCCCGGGCGCCGAAGCCCCAGACTGTACATTGTATTTCAAGCCGTGAATGTACACAGCCCAAACCCCTAGACTGTCTACTGGCCCCCCAAGCAGCACTGAGACTGAGTGCGGTGGCGTCCCAGTGCGCAGGGCTCTCCGGTCGATATTTCTCTCCAGCCAGCCTGGGATAGAAGAAAGAGAGAGGCTGGCGTTGACTTGCTGTCAGAGAGGGCAATTCTGTGTCCTAGAAATGATGCCGCCAACGAAATTAACTACCAACTGCTTCAGGAGTTGCCAGGTGCAGTTTTCACCTACAAGTCAATTGATACAACGTTGACTGATGACACCGCTGTGGAGTATCCTGTTGAGTTTCTGAACTCTCTAGATCCTCCTGGAACTCCATCGCACAACTTGCAGCTGAAAGTTGGGGCACCAATTATGCTCCTCCGCAACCTGAATGCGCCAAGGCTGTGTAACGGCACCAGACTGATAGTCAGGCGGCTCTTCCCACACGTGATTGAGGCCACGATAATGACTGGATCTGGCAGAGGAGAGTCTGTGTTCGTTCCCCGGATTCCAATTATCACCACGGACCTGCCATTTCAGTTCAAGCGACTGCAGTTCCCTGTGAGAGTGTGCTTTGCGATGACTATTAACAAGGCTCAGGGACAGTCGCTGAAGGTGGCTGGCATCAACCTGGAGACTCCTTGCTTCTCGCATGGGCAGCTTTATGTCGCCTGCTCCCGTGTTGGAACTCCAGCTGGCCTATTCATTTTCGCACCAAGGGGATGAACGAAGAATGTGGTGTATCCCCAGGCCTTGAGGTGACTCGCAAGCAATTAATAGAAAAGTAGTCACGAATTGACCTTGACCTGTCTAACTCTGAACTCTGAAACAGTTTAATTTTGTTTCTTTGACATTGTTATTGTTATGCCATGGCTATTTTCCTTATGTATACGCGTGTACATGCATACTGTATACAGAGGCAGATTTAGGGGGGGGCGGGGGGGGGCAGTCGCCCCCCTAAATTTTAATCATGGGAATAAGATGCCCCCACCAGGGGCGCCAGTCGCAGCACTGGCGCCCCTTTTCGGCCGCTGGCGCCCCTTTTTCAGCCGCTGGCTCCCGTTTTTCAGCCGCTGGCGCCCTTTCTTGGCTCCTGGCGCCCTTTTTCGGCTGCTGGCACCCCCTCTGTGATTCTCATGGCGCTTCCCTGACAGACCGCCCCAAAACAAAATTCCTGGATCTGCCACTGACTGTATAGAGGAGTGGCTAAGAGACATGTTTCTAAAGAAGTAATCAAGAGGGGGCTGTTTGGACAAACTTTTCACTTATTTTTTACTTAAAACGCCCTTAAACAAACTCTTCACTTTTTTCATTAATGTAGTAAATAAATAAATGGTGACCTTCACTATAAAGTTAATACAGAGACGTGAATTGCTTACTGCTTTGCTTTAAATTTCTGCCCCAAAAACAACGGGCAAAAAAAGCTAGTAAGTTATATAAAAAGTTAGCACAAAAATGATAGCATAACAGGAATGGTAGCAAGCACTAATATCAGTAAGTTTATTGTGGATTATAGAACAGCACCGATAAAAGTTCATTTAAAGCTTGAGTTGTAATCAGAAATCTTAATTAGCATTTTAGAAATGCAACAGGAATATAATAAATCTTAGCTTTGATTATAAAAGCCCATAGGATTACGGAAATATTAAATAAAATTTTATCAAAACAATGTTTCCTGATTCTGATAGTTGTTTCATCGGATTTTATACCAGGGTCTAATCCTTATCGCCAGTCACCAATCGCATTCCCTCGCGCAGAGTCACAGGATATTTGATCAGCCTAGCAAGCCTACGCAGCAGTCTCAGCCAATAGCAGGCCACGTTGGAGTCACGCAGATGGTTCTCAATTAATCTAGCGCCCTCAGCTGCAATTCTCTTAGCCCAATCGGGATTAGCGCGCAGGAATTGGAGCTTATCATCGGCGTCGCGCAGATTAGGCAGCAGCGGCACGTAGTGTATCCAGGGTCGCATTGCGGGGTAAAAGAATTCGCGCCAATTATCTTGAACGTGCAGCACCACAGAGCCGCAGAGGAGGATGTGACGAAGACGAAAGCTGGCTGCAACGCCGCGCATGTTAATTAAATACCTGAAGTGATAATTGAGGCGGATTAGCATCAGAATACTGGGAAATGGGATTCGGACATTTTAATGATAACACACTAATAAGCAGCATATTAAAAACTGAAGTTTTGGTCAAATTTTATATATAAAAGTAAACTAGACTTATGATTGTGCAAAACATATATTATCACATCGAATAATATAATTAGCGATTAATAATCTTAAGACAATTAGGAATAGGAGTGGGGATTATCCAACTCTAGTGGGATTAGAATGGGAGTGGGGATTATCCAACTCTAGTGGGATTAGAATGGGAGTGGGGATTATCCAACTCTAGTGGGATTAGAATGGGAGTGCGGATTATCCAACTCTAGTGGGATTAGAATGGGAGTAGGGATTATCCAACTCTAGTGGGATTAGAATGGGAGTGGGGATTATCCAACTCTAGTGGGATTAGAATGGGAGTGCGGATTATCCAACTCTAGTGGGATTAGAATTGGAGTAGGGATTATCCACTCTAGTAGGATTAGAATGGAAGTAGGGATTATCCAACTCTAGTGGGATTAGAATTGGAGTGGGGATTATCCAACTCTAGTGGGATTCGAATGGGAGTGCGGATTATCCAACTCTAGTGGGATTAGAATGGGAGTAGGGATTATCCAACTCTAGTGGGATTAGAATTGGAGTGGGGATTATCCAACTCTAGTGGGATTCGAATGGGAGTGCGGATTATCCAACTCTAGTGGGATTAGAATGGGAGTAGGGATTATCCAACTCTAGTGGGATTAGAATGGGAGTGGGGATTATCCAACTCTAGTGGGATTCGAATGGGAGTGCGGATTATCCAACTCTAGTGGGATTAGAATGGGAGTAGGGATTATCCACTCTAGTAGGATTAGAATGGGAGTGGGGATTATCCAACTCTAGTAGGATTAGAATGGAAGTAGGGATTATCCACTCTAGTAGGATTAGAATGGGAGTGGGGATTATCCACTCTAGTGGGATTATAATGAGAGTGGGGATTATCCAACTCTAGTGGGATTATAATAAGAGTGGGGATTATCCAACTCTAGTGGGATTAGAATGGGAGTAGGGATTATCCACTCTAGTGGGATTATAATGGGAGTGCGGATTATCCACTCTAGTAGGATTAGAATGAGAGTAGGGATTATCCACTCTAGTGGGATTAGAATGGGAGTAGGGATTATCCACTCTAGTGGGATTAGAATGAGAGTAGGGATTATCCACTCTAGTGGGATTAGAATGGGAGTGGGGATTATCCAACTCTAGTAGGATTATAATGAGAGTGGGGATTATCGAACTGTAGTAGGATTACTATGAGAGTGGGGATTATCCAACTCTAGTGGGATTAGAATGGGAGTGGGGATTATCCAACTCTAGCAGGATTACAATGAGAGTGGGGATTATCCAACTCTAGTGGGATTAGAATGGGAGTGCGGATTATCCAACTCTAGTAGGATTATAATGAGAGTGGGGATTATCGAACTGTAGTAGGATTACTATGAGAGTGGGGATTATCCAACTCTAGTGGGATTAGAATGGGAGTGGGGATTATCCAACTCTAGCAGGATTACAATGAGAGTGGGGATTATCCAACTCTAGTGGGATTAGAATGGGAGTGGGGATTATCCAACTCTAGTGGGATTAGAATGGGAGTGGGGATTATCCAACTCTAGTGGGATTAGAATGGGAGTGGGGATTATCCAACTCTAGTGGGATTAGAATGGGAGTGCGGATTATCCAACTCTAGTGGGATTAGAATGAGAGTGGGGATTATCGAACTGTAGTAGGATTACTATGAGAGTGGGGATTATCCAACTCTAGTGGGATTAGAATGGGAGTGGGGATTATCCAACTCTAGCAGGATTACAATGAGAGTGGGGATTATCCAACTCTAGTGGGATTAGAATGGGAGTGGGGATTATCCAACTCTAGTGGGATTAGAATGGGAGTGGGGATTATCCAACTCTAGTGGGATTAGAATGGGAGTGCGGATTATCCAACTCTAGTGGGATTAGAATGGGAGTAGGGATTATCCACTCTAGTAGGATTAGAATGGAAGTAGGGATTATCCACTCTAGTGGGATTAGAATGGGAGTGGGGATTATCCACTCTAGTAGGATTATAATGAGAGTGGGGATTATCGAACTCTAGTGGGATTAGAATGGGAGTAGGGATTATCCACTCTAGTGGGATTATAATGGGAGTGCGGATTATCCACTCTAGTAGGATTATAATGAGAGTGGGGATTATCGAACTGTAGTAGGATTACTATGAGAGTGGGGATTATCCAACTCTAGTGGGATTAGAATGGGAGTGGGGATTATCCAACTCTAGTGGGATTAGAATGGGAGTGGGGATTATCCAACTCTAGTAGGATTAGAATGGAAGTAGGGATTATCCACTCTAGTAGGATTAGAATGGGAGTGGGGATTATCCACTCTAGTAGGATTATAATGAGAGTGGGGATTATCGAACTCTAGTAGGATTACTATGAGAGTGGGGATTATCCAACTCTAGTGGGATTAGAATGGGAGTGGGGATTATCCAACTCTAGTGGGATTAGAATGGGAGTGGGGATTATCCAACTCTAGTGGGATTAGAATGGGAGTGGGGATTATCCAACTCTAGTAGGATTATAATGAGAGTGGGGATTATCGAACTCTAGTAGGATTACTATGAGAGTGGGGATTATCTAACTCTAGTGGGATTAGAATGGGAGTGGGGATTATCCAACTCTAGTGGGATTAGAATGGGAGTGGGGATTATCCAACTCTAGTAGGATTAGAATGGAAGTAGGGATTATCCACTCTAGTAGGATTAGAATGGGAGTGGGGATTATCCACTCTAGTAGGATTATAATGAGAGTGGGGATTATCGAACTGTAGTAGGATTACTATGAGAGTGGGGATTATCCAACTCTAGTGGGATTAGAATGGGAGTGGGGATTATCCAACTCTAGTGGGATTAGAATGGGAGTGGGGATTATCCAACTCTAGTGGGATTAGAATGGGAGTGGGGATTATCCAACTCTAGTAGGATTATAATGAGAGTGGGGATTATCGAACTCTAGTAGGATTACTATGAGAGTGGGGATTATCCAACTCTAGTGGGATTAGAATGGGAGTGGGGATTATCGAACTCTAGCAGGATTACAATGAGAGTGGGGATTATCGAACTCTAGCAGGATTATAATGAGAGTGGGGATTATCCAACTCTAGTAGGATTAGAATGAGAGTGGGGATTATCGAACTCTAGTAGGATTACTATGAGAGTGGGGATTATCCAACTCTAGTGGGATTAGAATGGGAGTGGGGATTATCGAACTCTAGCAGGATTACAATGAGAGTGGGGATTATCGAACTCTAGCAGGATTATAATGAGAGTGGGGATTATCGAACTCTAGTAGGATTACTATGAGAGTGGGGATTATCCACTCTAGTAGGATTAGAATGGGAGTGGGGATTATCGAACTCTAGCAGGATTACTATGAGAGTGGGGATTATCCACTCTAGTAGGATTAGAATGGGAGTGGGGATTATCCACTCTAGTGGGATTAGAATGGGAGTGGGGATTATCGAACTCTAGCAGGATTATAATGAGAGTGGGGATTATCGAACTCTAGTAGGATTACTATGAGAGTGGGGATTATCTAACTCTAGTGGGATTAGAATGGGAGTAGGGATTATCCACTCTAGTAGGATTAGAATGGGAGTAGGGATTATCCACTCTAGTAGGATTAGAATGAGAGTGGGGATTATCGAATTCTTATTAGATAGAAATGGGATTAGGGTTGAAAACGCACCTGTATCTGCAGTGATCAGGCAGGCTAACATAAGGCGCTGGGACCAGATTAAGCGTATCGAGGGCAGACTTGTAGGCCTGATTTTTTGTATAGCGTGCATCCACCAGATCAGGCTTGGCCAGGGACAACAACACAACAGCGTCACGGTCAGGAGAAGTGCGAGAGCCGCGAAAGAAGGCCACGTCGGTTTTGTTAGGCCAAGGATTCGCCCGCGCAGCCGCCAGCAGATCCGAACGGGTGCCGTTCCAGTCGCCAATGCCTTCGCTATACAGTTAATGAGCACAATGAGAAAATTGAGACGGGAATTGTCCTCTAACTGAAACTACCTGAAGAATCGCTATAAACTACCTGAAGAATCGCTATAAAGTCTTCCTGAAGTCTACCTGAAGTACTTAAAGAATCGCTATAAAACTACCTGAAGTACTCAAAGAATCGCTATAAAACTACCTGAAGTACTCAAAGAATCGCTATAAAACTACCTGAAGTACTCAAAGAATCGCTATAAAACTACCTGAAGTACTCAAAGAATCGCTATAAAACTACCTGAAGTACTCAAAGAATCGCTATAAAACTACCTGAAGTACTCAAAGAATCGCTATAAAACTACCTGAAGTACTCAAAGAATCGCTATAAAACTACCTGAAGTACTCAAAGAATCGCTCAATACCTAAGAAGTTAATCTAAATTAACTGTAGAATACAAGTCTATCAGAATCGTCCTGATTTACTTCTAAAGCAATCACCGGCATGTCAGAATTAAAAAAAATCCCAAACCTGCCTATAGATGGGATGCAGGCAGGGCCCACCTTGGTTGAACGACCATGCCGGATACAAAATATCCCGATGCAATAGATCCGATTTGCTAAACGAAAGCACAGGAACAGCGCTTGATTTAACAGATGATTTAACTAGCGGATAATCGGCCACATTGACTGCGAATTCAACATTACGCGATAGTCTGGGCGCAGAGCGCAACAGATAGTGCTCAACACCAGAGCAGCGTGAGGAAAAACTGCCGCATTGGCTGTCGTTGCGATATAGTCGGCCGTCAATGATCTGTGAAAAAAATTGCGCAATAGGGGATACCCGCATCGACGATAAAATGGTCTGTGAACATTTGTCTGGAAAATAGACAGAATTAAAACAGGTCCGCAAAAAACTAAATGGGGAATATAGCGATTCTTGATGGGAAATCCAGGTAGGAAAAAACAAATAGAAAATGTAGGTAGGGAAAACTCGACTGGAAAAGTCAGTTAGGGAAATCAAAAGAGTAAATCCAGCTAGGGGAATCTTGAGCGGAAATCCAGCAAGGGAAAACTCAAGGGGAAATTCAGCTAGGGAAATCTTGAGGGGAAATCCAGCAAGGGAAAACACAAGGGGAAATCCAGCTAGGTAAATCTTGAGGGGAAATCCAGCTAGGGAAATCTTGAGGGGAAATCATAATGGGGAATCCAGCTAGAGAAATCTTAAGGGAAATTTTTAAGGGGAATTGATTTGGAAATCGTGACTAGAAATGCCAATTTTGTCATCTCGGTAGGCTAGTCTCGACTAGCAAATGTGTACAGGAATACAGGTAAGGTAAGTACTACCTGACAGGTACAGGTAAGTACAGGTAAGCGCCTAATCAATAATAACGCACCTGATACCGTATAGCGCCAAGTCGTACAGCCTCATCAATGCCAGCTGGGTGAATTCCGTCATTGAATGGACTCAAATCCGTTTTCATAGCCGTCTCATAGATTGAACAGTCCGCGGGTTTGCCTTCTGTACTTTGCGATCGCTTCTCGTAGGCGGACCATGCCGATTCCAAGTCCAGCTGGTAGGCGCGCCAAGCGGCGCTGCACTGACCAGCGGGGCCGCAGTTCTGCGCATCGACTACTACCGATACTACTACTGCTACTTTAAGTAGGAGTAGAAGCATTTTTCGCACCAATTTAAATACAGTTCCGAAGGCTGAAAAATCGTAACTGGTTATTGGGAAACATCCAATTGGTTGTAGCCTAGTGGTTAGAGCGTTGGACTCGCGACATGAAGGTCAAGGGTTCGATTCCTTCTGTGTCCTTTAACAAGACACGTAACTCTGCATTGCTTATAAAACTGGGTATTAACTAGCATTAGCCGGGGTAATTGAGGGAGGGTGTGGCGTCCTCCAGTCCATGGACTGAACAGCCGTACGCAGCCTTCAGATGCGCCGCGCAATAGCTGCCTAATTGGGGCAGGTGTAATCAATTATTTTTTTCACAATTTAGCAACAAATTTATCTACTTTTGTTTTTAAAAAGCTCGCAAAAAAAGAAAGAGTTAAACTACATCGCTTTGATCCAACGCGCGACCTAGCGAGTAGAATGTCCCGTTAATCTTGTTTTTTATTTGCAAGCCACAACAGCACACACATACACTGCTTTTACTTCGAATCCAATGGATCTCAACGCTTAGTTGACAGAATGATCAAAGCAAATTGATTCAATAAATCATTCGCTAGACTTGGCCTTGGCGCGCATCACTTTCTGAACAATCTTTTGCTCTTCAACAAGGAAGGCGCGGACAATGCTGAAATTTTTTAGGATGGATTAGCAGATAAGCTTCAAAAAAACTTTTGTGTCTATTTAATCTACTAGAATAGTAGATACACCACGAAATTCCCCCCTTACTGATGAACTAACTTTCAAAGCCGTCCAACGTCCTGCCGTCAGCATCATCGAGTTATTCAGCGATTCTTGTCAAAGACCCGGGTGACAAGGACAACTGACATTGAACAATTAGAACTAATTGTTCATTAATTTTACAACCAGACGACACCTAGTCGAGAATCGTTGAATCGTTGAACTTCCCTGAAGTTTCACTTCCCTGAAGTTTCACTTCCCTGAAGTTTCACTTCCCTGAAGTTTCACTTCCCTGAAGTTTCACTTCCCTGAAGTTTCACTTCCCTGAAGTTTCACTTCCCTGAAGTTTCACTTTCCTGAAGTTTCACTTTCCTGAAGTTTCACTACCCTGAAGTTTCACTTCCCTGAAGTTTCACTTCCCTGAAGTTTCACTTCCCTGAAGTTTCACTTTCCTGAAGTTTCACTTTCCTGAAGTTTCACTTCCCTGAAGTTTCACTTCCCTGAAGTTTCACTTCCCTGAAGTTTCACTTCCCTGAAGTTTCACTTACCGTTCAGTGACGCATTTGTGGCATCGAGAGCCGCCGTAGGCCCTATTAACAGTCTTGAGTCTCTTGCTCATTCCGCAACGTTCCATAGGACGGCTGGGTGTGATGCCGTGCAATTTGACCTTGCAGTCGCCGCATTTTGGCACAGCGCCAGGCTTCTTACGGTAGAGATAGACTAGGCGACCGCCGGGAGTTTTCGAGACAGTCCTACGATTTGACTTGGTGTTGTAAGACAGGCGACGCCTAAGAGTCAAGCGCTGGTGAACCATCTTGTGAGTGTGTGAGCGCTGAACTTTTAGCTTGTACTTTTATTTAGACAGTAAGAACAAGTCGCTGAAAAAGTTTGTACGGAATATTAAAATTGATTAAGACTGTAACCGTGCAACGACGAATCTCAATTAGGATTCGATTATTAATCTCATCTGATATTAGGGAACTAGATAGGATTAATCTCACCTGAGATTAGGGAACCAGATAGGATTAATCTCACCTGATATTGGGGAACTAGATAGGATTAATCTCACCTGATATTAGGTAACTAGATAGGATTAATCTTACCTGATATTGGGGAACTAGTTAGGATTAATCTCACCTGATATTGGGTAACTAGTTAGGATTAATCTCACCTGATATTGGGAACTAGATAGGATTAATCTCACCTGAGATTATGGAACTAGTTAGGATTTATCTCACCTAAGATTAGGGAACTAGATGGATTAATCACGCCTGATATTGGGAACTAGATAGGATTTATCTCACCTGAGATTAGGGAACTAGATGGATTAATCACGCCTGATATTGGGAACTAGATAGGATTTATCTCACCTGAGATTAGGGAACTAGATAGGATTAATCTCACCTGAGATTATGGAACTAGTTAGGATTTATCTCACCTGAGATTAGGGAACTAGATGGATTAATCACGCCTGATATTGGGAACTAGATAGGATTTATCTCACCTGAGATTAGGGAACTAGATGGATTAATCACGCCTGATATTGGGAACTAGATAGGATTTATCTCACCTGAGATTAGGGAACTAGATAGGATTAATCTCACCTGATATTAGGGAACTAGATAGGATTAATCTTACCTGATATTGGGGAACTAGCTAGGATTAATCTCACCTGATATTGGGGAACTAGATAGGATTAATCTCACCTGATATTAGGTAACTAGATAGGATTAATCTTACCTGATATTGGGGAACTAGTTAGGATTAATCTCACCTGATATTGGGTAACTAGTTAGGATTAATCTCACCTGATATTGGGAACTAGATAGGATTAATCTCACCTGAGATTATGGAACTAGATAGGATTAATCTCACCTGAGATTATGGAACTAGATAGGATTTATCTCACCTGAGATTAGGGAACTAGATGGATTAATCACGCCTGATATTGGGAACTAGATAGGATTTATCTCACCTGAGATTAGGGAACTAGATAGGATTAATCTCACCTGATATTAGAAAACTAGTTAGGATTAATCCCACCTGATATTAGGGAACTAGATAGGATTAATCTCACCTGAGATTGGGGAACTAGGTAGGATTAATCTCACCTGATATTGGGGAACTAGTTAGTATTAATCTCACCTGATATTGGGGAACTAGTTAGTATTAATCTCACCTGATATTAGGGAACTAGATAGGATTAATCTCACCTGAGATTGGGGAACTAGATAGGATTTATCTCATCTGATATTAGGGAACTAGATAGGATTAATCTCACCTGAGATTAGGGAACCAGATAGGATTAATCTCACCTGATATTGGGGAACTAGATAGGATTAATCCCACCTGATTTTGGGGAACTAGATTGGATTAATCTCACCTGAGATTGGAGAAATAAATAGGATTAATCTAATCTGATATTAGGGAACTAAATAGGATTTATCTCACCTGAGATTGGGAAACTAGATAGGATTAATCACGCCTGATATTAGGGAACTAGATAGGATTAATCTCACCTGAGATTGGGGAACTAGATAGGATTAATCACGCCTGATATTAGGGAACTAGATAGGATTAATCTCACCTGATATTAGGGAACTAGATAGGATTAATCTCACCTGAGATTGGGGAACTAGGTAGGATTAATCTCACCTGATATTAGGGAACTAAATAGGATTAATCTCACCTGATATTAGGGAACTAGATAGTTCCCTAATTAATCACGCCTGATATAATAGGGTAAACTAGATAGGATTAATCCCACCTGATTTTGGGGAACTAGATAGAATTAATCTCACCTGAGATTGGGGAAATAAATAGGATTAATCTCACCTGATACTAAGGAACTAGATAGGATTAATCTCATCTGAGATTGGGGAAATAAATAGGATTAATCTCACCTAAGATTGGGGTAAAAAATAGGATTAATCTCACCTAAGATTGGGGTAATAAATAGGATTAGTATCACATGAGATTGTGGAAATAAATTCGGCAACTTATTAAGGGGCAATCTCGTTAAAGATTTGGGAACTGGATAGGGATAATATCGCTAGAGATTAGGGAAGAGACTAGAGTTCACCCAGATATAAAGTGGTTTCTAGAGCAACAACTGTTGTAGAAATTTTAGTGGGTGCGTCTTTAGAAGGGCCACACAATAGCCACTGTAAGAATTCAATCAGACCAAAGTCAATCAGATTATGCGTCAATCAATAAACTCTAAAGATCAAATCACAGCTCTATTTATTAAACTCAATTAAAATAGTTTATTATACACTTGCAACAAAGCAGAGCGAAACAAAGATAAAATAATCAATAAAAATTAGTTTCATTCCATAATCCATAATCAAAAGTATCAGGAAGAGCAAGTATCAAAGTACGCACTGGCTTTCAAATGCAAAATGCTATTCTCGAATTAACAATCCACTGTTAAATCATGACTTGTTTGTCAGACTCCGCGCCTGCGCACAATGCCGCAGTGTTCTAGAAGCAACCTAGCCGCATTGTTGATGTGCTTAAAACGATCCGGGCCTAGTAGTGTGCCACCGTACCAACGCGACACCACTACTAGACAGTCGCGACAGTCGGCGAGTTCCAATAGGCGGAGCAGGCGACCGCCGGCTTGACTTTCGCCGTCGTCATCGCAGTCGGTGACGAAGCCGACTGTGGCGGAGGCAGCTGATGGCAATGGTGATGAGCGAATATAAAAGTACTGTAGTGAGCCACTGCTTAGGGGCCTATTGGTGTCTCACTAGCTGTCAGTAGCCCCACCTGCAAGTTAGCTTAGGTGTCCCCTTTTTTCTGGCATTGAGTGGCTGCCCGGCCCGCCCTCTCTGGCGTTGTCTGGTCTGTCCCTCTCTGCCCCTCCCTTCCCCGGCCGCGCCTGTACTTTGAGTGCGCTGTCTCTGATGCCGAGTCATCACCTCTTTGTCCCGCGCTGGTTTCGTTGTTCTCTGTCCCTTTCTTTGTGTGTGTTTGTCTGCCCTCAGTCAGCACGTGATTCTCCTAACGTGACTGGCCTCTCTCTTTGTCTTTTAAAGTGCACGTAAACATGTTTACTGCACTTGGGGCTTTGATTATGGGACAGGAGCCTACGTAGGAGTGACGTTTCTGGCGCCACTGACGTCAGTTGCTATTTTTAGAAACCACGTGAGCCCATCACGTGTTTTCTAACTCTGCACTGACCCTATGGGAGACCCCTGCCTATAAAGAAAGGCTCCACTCCTCCGGCTCTAAAAGGCCTCTTCCTGTCATTCCCTTTTTCTCTGGCATTATTTCAGTTCCCTTTTATTGTCAGTGCTATCAGTGTCTAAGTTCCCGCTTCAGTCTCTGCGTGTGACTGCTCGCAAGCTCCGTTCTGGCTAAGTTCAGAAACTAACTTAAGCCTCCTACCACCACTCGAGCTACGCAGGACTCTGACAGCCTTTAAACTGCGCCTGAAACTCTGCACGGTGTGCGCGTCTCAAGACTTCGAGGCTTTATCTCTTTCGGGCCAAGGATCCTTCACCTCACCGAAGGCAGAAGTCCTGACGCCCTGGTGGCAGCGCTACTACTACACTACCTAGAAATCTTGGACTTTATGTTGGAGTTCGCCGGATCCCGCATTGTTAGCAGGACAACCGGTTCAACAGTACATTTTAATTTAATTAGACGGACAATTGGTTCGTAGGTGCAAAAATTTGTAAATCTTTTGTTGCAGACGGAGATATAGGATAAATTAGCACTATTTGAAATGCTCTGAAATCCGATCAGTACAATTATCTCTCCATCTGAAAACGCCATTGTCTACCTTCATTTAGTAAGAACAAATTAAGCATCAATTTAAGAATGGCCCATTGTTCAGTTGCATGAAGGCGTTTTGATGGTTTATTTATAATTGAATTTTTGGCTTCGTGTAAAACTCTTAAAGCGTATATGACTAAGGCCCGTTCTATTTTTAGCAATGGAAAACCCATGCACGCGAATGACTATCGCCCGTTATATTTTTAGCAATGGAAAACCCATTCACGCGAATGACTATCGCCCGTTCTATTTTTAGCAATGGAAAACCCATACACGCGAATGACTATCGCCCGTTCTATTTTTAGCAATGGAAAACCCATGCACGCGAATGACTATCGCTCGTTCTATTTTTAGCAATGGAAAACCCATGCACGCGAATGACTTATCGCCCGTTCTATTTTTAGCAATTGAAAACGCTGCCATGACTCATCGTCATCCGTTCTTAGAAATATTTCGAAATTTAAAACTCCAAAAGCTTTTATGACTCATCGCTCGTTATACTTCTACGAAACAATTTTATAACTTGATACAACCCACATTGTCTGTTCAAACCTTAGCACACCATAAAGAAATCCAGAAGGTAAGAAAAACTAAAAATCTAAGTATAACACGCACCTGTTCCAGCTGGTCTAGATATTCTATAAGCCCAGATATTGTGCGTTGCCGAAGCGATTTTTCGTTCGGTAGCTAATAAACAGGCCAAGGCATTGCGTGCCTCCGAAGCGCTCAGCACCGGCGCCAATAGGTGGGCTTGGAATACGCTTTTGCGATCTTCAATTGGCTTGCCGTGAATAAATTTGGCGGCAATTGCAATGCCAGACTCGACTGATGCTGCAGCTGTTGCCAAGGACTCGGCTGATTGGGTGCAAAACTTGTTCTTTTAGATTCGGATAAATTATTATGTCAAAATTATTCATCCAAATTATTTCAAAGGGTCAACCAACGAAGTAACAGTGAGTGTATACAGCTTGGGTTAACGACCAAAAACTGTATTCTAATCATTTAGTCTAGATCAACTATTTTTCTAAGGATTCCTGGTTGGGTTGGGGTCGAGGATGCGGAAAATGCCTGTAAGATTCAGCAAGGCACCAAAAATGTGCTGTAAATGTTTTTTATAGAACATCTAAATTATTTTAGGAGGACGCTTGCTAAGAGAACTGGCTGTTAAATGGCTGGTTTGCGAATTTGATCATTGTGTGTACCGTTTCGGGTTAGATTCGCTCCTGGAAGCCGAATTCCAAAATTAAGGCAGTGAAAATTTACAGCCAATCAACAGTCCAGCAGTTACGCTCGTAAAAGACGTAGACCACACTGCCTCACTATTAGAAAGTCTGGGCAGATGTGCACAACTGTGCATGTGCTCAGGGCTAGTCTGCGGTAGGGCTAATTGTCTCTGAGCAGGTTCTAGATTCTCGGATTTCCCAATTATGCGCCCATGCCTGCAGTCACCATGCAAATATTTTTATGCTTGATTGAGTAGAAAATGTTTTGGCTGTTGCATATGGAGAGGTTAGGCAAATAGAATTACAATGCATGGCTTTTATTGCCTCTCAAAAATTGAGAAATTCTCCATTTGATATCGCCATTGTCTACCTCCATTTAGTAAGAACGATGAGCATAATAAGTTTAATAGTGGCTCATTGTTCAGTTGCATAGAGGCAATGGATGAATATTCTCCTTTCTTTAATTGGTAAGAAAACTTTTAATACATATAAGGTTTCTTAATCCATGTTCTAAGTAGAGGTTGTAGCCTTGAGTTTAGGGCATCGAACTCACAACTTGAAGATCGGGGGTTCGATTCTAAACTCCACTGGAACAATTTGTGTCCCTTAGCAAGACACATAACACTGCATTGCTACAGTTCACAAATGGATACCAGCATTAGCTGGGAAAATTGAAGGTGGGTGAGGCGTCCCCTAGTCCATGAACTGAACAGTTGTACACAGCCTTTGGATGCGCTGCACAATAGCTGGAGCTGTGCTGTCGGCTGCACATCTGGCCCAATTGGGGCAGGTCTAATTATTTCTTTTTTTATTATTATCTAAAAAATTAATGCCTTGAAACCTACCATTTTCTTGCCATTTTGTAGTCTTTTCTGAAATTTTACAACTGCTAGAATGCACCTCAGCAGTCTCATCAACAAACTGTCTAACAGCTTCAACCCATGCAAACACTACTGGAGAGCCATTTAACTCCTGGCAAATATCAACAAGTCGCTCTTCAAGCAACCTTCTGGTTTCGCCATGTAGCCATGGTGCCAACAGTTCAAATACAGGTGGACAGTCAGTTGGATATAGGGGTGGCAGGGTTACACATAGTAAAACATCTTTTCCAACGATAGGCTGACTAGATCTGATTGTGATGGAGAATGACTTTGAGTTATTGTTAAATTCTGACATATCATTGGCATAGATACTGGACAATGCAGTAAGCTCATCAGTTTGTAGCTCAGAATTGACATTTTCATTATCTGTTATTGACATTGTTCTGGAAAAATGTGCAATTATACATTTGTATTAGATATCCACCATAAAATTCATAATAATCTTGGTGGACCTACCTAAGCAATAAATGCCCAGCAATTGGAGATTCTAAAGCAATGACCTATCCATAAAAAATCTGCAGACTTGCACCTAGACTAGAGATATGTTATATCAGAGCCTGATAATCATACATGCGCAACACCCGGCCGACCCGGCCGAACCGGCCGGGTGAAACGAGGGCCAAGCAAGGTAAGTCGCAAAAACCAATAGACCAAGCGCAAAAAAATCAAAGGGGGGACCAAGGGACAAAAAAGGAAGGCGTGAAGAAAAGGAAAAATGGGAGAGAAAAAGAGAGCAAATGAGAGCAAACTAAGTCGTAAATAGAGCAATGAAATAAACTAAGTCGCAAATGAGAGCAAAAACTAAGTCGCACGGCCGGCTAAGATTTGGGAGGTTGCGCATGTATGCTGATAATATATGAAATATAACTCTGAAATGAGTAACTAGTTGATCCAGCCAGCTAGAAATACTGAGAATTCGCACCTAGTCTTTCCAATGGTACCAACCAGCTACTACACAGATTCAGTCTATAAGTAATTCCATGAGAAGGTCATCAATGGGGCATAATTTTTTATGCGATATTTATCTAAGTTTATATTTCTATTTGAACATAATTATAATAGTTATATATTTATATTTATATATACTACACATATTTATCTACCTTTAGGTTTATATTTTTTGTTTTGATCATAGTACCCCTACAATCATTTCAATGTTCCCTGGGACATTATAAAAAGTGAATCTAGTTTTCATTAAGGAACTAATTAGTCTTAAATTTAACTCAAGAATATAAATATAAAAATAACTCAACTTTTTTATATCTAAAAACTGAAATAAAAAAATTTGATGACCTTACACATTTCTTTTTATCATAACTTTTGCTTTGAAAAGTTTGGGCTTTGCTTTTTTAGTGTTAAAAACAACAATGTCCATCATTTTTTATGAAAAGTTGTTATACCAAGTTCAAAACGCTTGCAAAGTTCTTTTTTGCTATAAAAATTTCTTAGCCTATATCTAAGTTAAATTGTCTTTTTTGTTAGCATGTGATAAGTTTAAAATGCTTAAAAAACCATGCAAAGTTACCCAACAACCATCATTTCCTAGCATTCTTAAAACCTGTATATTTTCAAAAAACATTATTACTATCATTTTTCATAAATTTAATAAATTTCATAAAATTCATACAATTAACTACATCAGTACTGTTGTAAAAGCTTCTTGTGTCAATTTTAAAGATAATACATGTTCTTGTAATTCAAGCCTTTAAGAGATAATGTTAATCTTGTTTTATATGCCTTAAAATAAATTATCTTTTTTGTTAAGTCATACTAAGCCATTGGTTTATTAAATTGTTTCATGCACTATTCCCTCTATTAACTGATTAGCCATCTTTATAATTATTGAGTCAGGCAATCTTGAAGTTTAGGTTTTGTTGAAGGTACAAGTACATGGTAGGTTTGATCTGAAATGTGAGATTAGTGTCATTAATTTTATGGTTAGAAAGGTACTAAATATTTTTATTAGAACTAATATTAGTTATATAAACAATCTTAAAACTAGGATATCCAAAATAGAGAGAATCTTTATGTTGTTTTACAAAAATGATGGTCGTTTTTTGTAACAAACGACCATGAGTCCAATGGCTGTCATCTAAGAAAAAATGTGCAACACACTTCAAACTGGCTACTAACATATGAAATTTGTTTATAACTGTTTATCTAGCTATTGTTTACTACAACGAATGACTGACTGAGATAAAAACTTGCCTGATTCACAGGAATGTTGAACTTACATTGAGAATTTGAATATGTCAACTTTCACCAAAAATGACCATCATTGAAAGTTGGCTACATTAAAATAGTAAATAAAATGACTTTAAAATGTATATAATCTTAATCTAGAGGTCACGCCCATCAATGTAGAACATACCATACATTCGCAACCTACCAAATTTTAGCCGGCCGTGCGACTTAGTTTTTGCTCTATTTACAACTTAGTTTGTTCTCATTTGCAACTTAGTACGTTTGATTGCTCTATTTAAGACTTAGTTTGCTCTAGTTTCCTCTCTTTTTCTCTCCACTTTTTCCTTTTCTTCATGCCTTCCGTTTTTGTCCCTTGGTCCCCCTTTGATTTTTTGGGTGCTAGTCACTTTGTCATCTGACCATATCGTCATATTGGATGACAAACTGACCAATTGACAATGACAAAGCCAATCTAACACACAAATTTTGCAATGCCTAATATTAGGCCTGTTTTTAACCAACAATGATAGGATGTTAATATAGTAAGGCCTATCTATCTAAAAGCCAAGCATTGATAAAGACATGGCTAGGAAGGCTAGGCTGCCCTAAGCCTATAATAATTCATATAGGGCCTATTTAGTCTTAATTCAGTTGAAAAAATCTACAAGGCACTTTGTTAAAAAAACAATTAAAAAACAAACAATAAATGAATTAGCAAAACAGCAAGACAGCCCTAAAATTAATATACTATTTAGACTGGTCAGACAAATCAGTTTAGGTGAAGACATGTAGTAGTCCATAGCCTACTTAAGATTTTAGTGGTTTCGTCTAGTGGCATATGAATCTACTGACTAGACTGCATTGATTGACTAAATTGAATCAATAGCCTAATAGCAAGTTTCGCTTGCGATAGGCCTAGGCTGATTGCCAGTGTTACATAGGCCCCCCCTAGGCCTATTGCAATTGCAATCTTAATTAACTGCTACAAATTTTAACAACATAACTAAAATAAAAACTCGCCAAGGAAGGTGGCCCACAAATAAGTGAAAAACAGTTAAAGCTATCGTCTAATTGTGCGAGTTACAGTGACTTTTTAAATCTCCATGTAATTCCATGATTCCATGAGAATCCACCTGTGTTTCCTACCTGCGTCTGCGTGACTGGGCAACTGGCTAATGAATTGCTACTAATGGTCCTTAGGCCTAGCG
Source organism: Macrostomum hystrix (assembly GCA_950097015.1). Taxonomy (NCBI): domain Eukaryota; kingdom Metazoa; phylum Platyhelminthes; family Macrostomidae; genus Macrostomum; species Macrostomum hystrix. The sequence continues at coordinate 29,462,055 of CATNEN010000038.1, forward strand.
AATTGTAATTATACGTGTAGTAGCTACGGCCTGCACAAAAACCTTGTATCGATTTCAATGCCATGGTAGTCTTAAAAAAGTTTTGAGACTTTAATTTTTGTCTTGGAATCTGATATGGGCATATATCTCAAAGTACTAACCTCGCTGCCATCGCAGCGGCGTTGCGTTTTGATTTAGATTTTTTTGTAAAGACTAACAAATGCATTAACTAATTAAGTGACAACAGAATATCTTTTAAAAAACGTCCATTTGATCTAACATATTCACGCATAAATATGTTCTTTAATTCTTTAAAATACAATAAATTGCTTTAGTATTAATTTTTATTATCTAAGCTATGACGAGTTTCAATCACATTTGTGATAGTTTTACAACTGCAACAACAATAAAAACAGCTGGTACCTAACTGTCAGAGTTAAGAGTTGCAGCGAATAAGCAAAAAAATAAATTCAAATGGACTATGATAGCTGTGTAAACTCAATCCACTCTCGTTCACTCAAGGACCACAGCTATAGTATAACGTACTTATACTACAGTGGTCCTTAATTTGCTTTCACTATCTATCCGCTATTGTACCTTCTTCACTTGTCTATATAGACTTGTCTATATACTACTCTATATACTAATACTAAATTGTGCGTAACAAACTTAAGGGTAGTTTGAAAGCTAGACAAGGTAAAATGCCACACTAGTTAGCAATTAAACCATAGAAGCTGAGAGACAAGCAAGTTAAGAAAGAATATTATTTTCTTCGGTTAGAAAAATTCCTGCAAGCAAAGTCCTTCTAGAAAACTTCGGCAAGCCCACCTGCTTATTAACTTTTATAAGTACATATAATTGCGCGTGGTCGATATGTGCATATATTTGTTTGCTTTCTGAAATACTAGCGGATGATATCTTTTGCAATTAACTGCCCTTGTAATATACTATCATGATGGATCAGATGTACATTCATTTTGACTTTTTCTAACTAAAATGACGACACAAATGTGAGTATAGCTGACTAATCGAGAGCACGTGACTTGCTGTCATCTCCGCGGTGCTTTTAAGAAAAGCTTTTAAGACATCAGAAGTTTTGATCGCGATACAAACTGAAACAAGAGGACCGGAAGAGCACAAAAAGCAAATGAAAAGTTCATGATAAATTGCATTTGCCAATCTAAGGAAGTGAAGCTTGCTCTTTTACTGATGAGAAAAAAATTCAGCTATAGGCAAAAGGGATATAATTTTCATCGCAAAATGCAATGAGTTTTATGTCAGTTAGTGTAGTTATCCGTATCCGTGTTAAAAATCCCTATAAATGATCGGTATTACACGTAGCAACTTTTAGCGTCCATTATCGTTGATCGGCTTCTAAATATAATCCATCTAAATATTGGCAGCCAATGAGAAATCAGTCTGTGAAACAGGCAGGCTAATATAATAAGATGAATTCACCAGCTCAATTCAAAGACAGGGAGGGTCGCTCTGATAATACTCGAGCTGCAATGCAACTAAGCTGCTTCGAGCTGCTGCTTGCAGGTGTTCAGCTGCTGTCAGTGCAGGCTCAGTGCCTGGCTCCCTTCAGCCTGGAGGCCGGAAGGTGCGTCTTCGCCAACACCTCGCCGAGCTACAGCTGGTGCTCGGCCAATCGGCAGTGCGCGTCGATCGGAGGCCAGCTGATGAGCTCGTTCAGCTCGCTGCAGCTGCTCGGCAGCATGCCCTCCGTGAGTTGCAACTGCAGGCTGTGGATCGGCGCCTCGGACCTGGCAGAGGAGAGATTCAGTAACAAGACGGGCTGGCAGATGGCTAATGGAGAAATTTCGCAATCGCCAAGTGACTTAAATTGGATTTCAAATGAGCCTAGCAATTGGAATGGAAATGAAGATTGCGTTCTAAAGTTGAACAGCGCAGGTGTTCTAAATGATTTCTCGTGCTCAAGTCTGGGTGGATTCGTCTGCGAGTTCGCGCCTGCAGCTCTGTACAAGCCTGTCGCCAGTGCCTCATGGCAGCGGACTCCGTTCAAGCGCACCAGCTACAATCCGAGCTCTGAGTACTGCTACTCTGACCTGCTGCAGGTGGCCAACCATCTCGAGTGCATGGCGGCCGCAATGAAATCTGGCACAATTAAGAACATCCTGTACAATCGCCTGCATGGCATGTGCCGCCTGCTGCAATTCACCGACGCTCAGGTTGAAGAGGCCATTGAGACGAGCGCCGACTGGGTCAAATTTAGTCTGCACTGAGCAATCAATAGAAACTTTGGAAATAACAGTCAGTTAAAAGTCCAAGGAAACCTTTTAACTATTTCAAGTTTCACCAAAAGAGATACTTATCTGATGTAAAATGTACTTAACCAAAGTACAACAATTACACTCGTAAAACTACAAAACCAGTGGCTTTATTAAATTCGCTGTAAATCTAATTTGAGCATCAATACAAATTGGAGCTGAGAACTTTGTAAATCAAATGTGAACAATTATCGGCAGTCCTTTTTAACAGAGGACTTCCAAGCCATTTTGCCGCCCGTTTTTATACCAAGGGGGCCGGAGTCCTCTCTGAGGAATTTACCCCCCCTCAGCAGTATTTTTGGCAGCGCCTGAATGCAAACAGCGTTGGGTAGTGACTGATTGGTTGACAGACTAGGCGATGGTGTGCTGTGGTTGAGCTGCGTCTAATATTTAGGCTTGAGCAGTGAAATTGCAGAAATTTGAGTCAGGGTGTCCACACAGTGGCCTATTTCCACCTGTTGTAGCCATTAAAGGTTCAGTAGTCCGTCTAGATAAAGGTAGGTGACCACCGACGACGGAGATTATGCAGGCACATTCGGGTGACATGCTGATCAATTTTGAAGGCCTGGCAAGGCCGCACTGACGCGCTGTGCTAATTTGTGTATAGTTTATGTATGAAATACACTAGCGGTTATGGAAAAAATCTGGCCTTCGGGACATATCTCGACGGTCGGAAGAGCTGGCGACTTGTTTCTTGTTTCAAAAGATGCGCAACAAAAGTTTGGTCCCTGTCCTTGAGTTTCGTGTGCTTGCGTTGCTCCGTTCGGGTGCAGCACAAAAAATTGTCATGGGGGGATTTCTAGACCGGCCTGAAGAAACGAAGCATCTTAATTGTTTTCCTGATGAAACGTGGCAGCAGAAAATACGTCAACACCATCATTAAATTCAACAAGCCATACTCGGAACCATGCACGGTTCGATGCACTGCATCGATGCATACAATGCATCGATATGGATGACCAGGCTCATCAAAAAGTACGAAGTAAAGACAGTATACCTGTCTGCCGCGAGAATGAACACTGGTAGCTGTCACTCCACGCTCCAGGTAAATCTACACTCGTACGATGCTTGTGACCAAAGCATGCAAACATCACCGATTTATGCAATTAACGCGAACCGGAATTAAAATCACTCACCAACCTGCAGGTCTGACACAGGATCAGGGTCAGTGTCTGTGTTTAAATACGTCGTAGTTACTGCCTGTCAACGCAGCAGCAAGGACCACAAGGACAGAACATCGTCCTACATCACGTTTTCAAATTTAACCCCAGAATTGCTTTCTTCTATCCTAGTATCCCAGAAGACCAGATGACAATAATTGTTGAATGGGATTTGACTGCGGGACAACGTCAGTGTTTTACCAGACTCGCTCATCAATAATGCAGCAAATAATAATAATAATAATTGCAAGACGGCTACAGACAATCGCACATCATTTTGTAACACTAGACCCGCAGCCAGCGAGGAGGCAATTCCGCCCATTCCGCTGACTCCTGAGCACACACGCTCACACAGGTGTGTACATCTGCCCTGACTTTCTCATCGTCAGGCAGTGTACTCTTTCACTGTGCCTTGGAGGTTGGCCCACAAGGGCGACAAGCCAATTCTCTCCGCATCTGCAACCCAAGTTAATGTATATGGCCTCGCCGTGAAATCGAGCCCACGAACCTCGTTGCGACTCACACTGCTCAAAGCAGCGAGATAACAGGAAAAAGTAAACAGCTTAGTCCGTGAATTCCCAGCATTGAACAGATCGGTTATATTTTGCCGACTTGGTGCATTATCAAAGTTGGTAGCGATTACACAATTATCTCGGCCGATAAGTTACTTCGGTTTCACGATTCGAATTATACAACAATCGTTCATCTCACTCTACTCACAGTACCACGCGCAAAATATGCGTCGCGAACAATTGCAAAGTTGAATGGCCCTTTAAGGGTCAAGGCATTAGTTTGGGATCGTCGCGACAAAAAAAATAGGAACATAGTTTCAGGCAATCTATTTCGTCAGATTTAGATAAAAACTAAATTCCCCCATACTAAACGATTTTTGAACTAAGTTTACTTCAGGAAGGTTCAGCATTCTGCGCAGGTAGAAGCAACCCAATTATAGCTAGCAACAATTATGCGGAGGTACATGTATTTCACGACAGAAAAAAGAGAACGGGTGCTTAGGGACAGAGAAAATACGAAAATCCGTACAGAAAGCTACTGAATGCCAATTAAGAAGTAGCATTTTAAAATTGACTGTATATCTCTTATGCCATGGCTTAAAAAAGCCAGTTTCGAAACATTCTACGGTTGCTCGGTTGTCATGGAAACTAGTATGAATTATTCAGGTAACGCTACTGTCCTAGTGTCACGCACTCAGTATTTGTACTAGAAAGGTACCTGAAACACAGGCAATTGGTACTCGTAATACAAGTTTGTATTTTCTGCAATTGGATCAGCACTTCTGATCCTGAAGCTATAGTATTCTCTAGATCTAATAAAAATCCTACATTCGACAGTGGCAACCATCAAATTTCAAAATAAAGAAGCATTGTTTTACGACAGTACATTGACAGTACACAGAAGTGGCACTTTAGTCACAATGTTCTGCGAAAAAACAATGTCTTAAAAAGCAGCCAGTATGTAGTTATTAGACACTGAACTTGACCCAGTCGGCGCTTGTCTCGATTTCTTCCTCAACCTGAGCGTCGGTGAATTGCAGCAGGCGGCAAATGCCGAGCACGCGATTGTACAGGACGTTCTTACTGGTGCCTGAGCGCATAGCTGCCATCACGCACTCGATATCGCTGGTCACCATCAGCACGTCAGTGTAGCAGTACTCGGAGCTCGGATTGTAGCTGCTGCGCTTGAACGGAGTCAGCTGCCATGAGGCACTGGCGACAGGTTGAACGGCTCCTTGTTGCCGACGCTCACAAACGAATCCAAACAAGTGTGAACATAGAACGTCATTCAACGCACTAACTCGGTAGACGCAATCACTGGAGCCGTTCGACCACCCGTTCGGTTGGTTGCTGGCCCACATCGGGTCATCTGGCGGGAAAATTCCGTTTCCGTTCACAAGCCGCCAGCCCGATCTGCTGCTGGCCCTCTCATCGCCGAGGTCAGTCAGGCCGATCCAGAGCCTGCAGCCGCTGCCGCAGCTGACACTCGGCATGCTCTGAAGCAGCGTCAGCGAGCTGTACGAGTTGACCAGCTCGCCACCAATCGAGGCGCACTGGCGATTGGCCGAGCACCAGGTGAAGTTCTGGACTGTATTCACAAAGACGCACCTGTTTGCTTCGAGACTGTACGGCGAAGGACAATCGGCCCGAACTGGCAGAAGCTGCGAGCTGAGGAACACAAGAAAATAAATGAGATAGTGCGTCATTGTGACTAAATTGACTGTTGAGATAGGATGACAATCTTGGTTAGCTTCCTTGCAGGTTTTATTCCAGTATTTTATACTCGTACTCTGAACAACTTAGCGCCAGTTTGCTAAACGGCATCTGCCATTGGTTCAGCTAATGCTCTTGTCTTTAATTTGCAGCAGCTATAAGCATACAACTTCTAAGCTTTTGTGTCTTTCCGTTCTAAAAGAAGAGCTCTTTTTATTTGTTGCAATTAACTACTTTGTATAGTATAAGAATTTGCCACAGTGTGACTGGAAAAAAAGCAAATGCCTGCGCCACTCCAGATTCCATAATGATGTTGAAACAAAAAGTGCACTTCCACTTACTGTTTAAGTCACCAAGTACCGCCCGAAGCTCTCTGGTCTAAGGGACACCACGCGACACAGACATCGAGTTGTAAGCGACCACCAGGCCTACGTCTCGGCGTAGAAGTCGTTCGAGCGAGGGCGCCAGATAGCCTTGGATGCGACAGTCGTTCACACCTGCGATTTCCAGGTGTGATAGGTGTCGAGACGATGAGAGCCTTCAGCCCTGATCCTCCAGAGCTTCAAGCTGAATTGTTCTACCTCAGCTCACTCTCGCACTACCTAACCAGGAACCGAGTAAACTTAATTTAAAGTTTGGGGTGTCTTAAATAAGCTACTCACAGTACCAACAGAAGCCCACACGTTTCGACATCCAGACCCCAAAATGCATTCGGTCATTACATATAGTTTCACATTTTACTCGTGTCATAAATATCTCACAAAGTGTCGAAGTAGTTTATAGAAAGTTTTTCAAAGTAATTACTCGTAGAAGCCCAGATCGTCAAAGAGTCACATATTTGGTTAAAAACGTGGTTTCTCGGAAAATGTCTCGGACACGGGACGCAGCACTATTTCTAAGAAGAACCTTTTCTTCGATTTCTCAGAAAAAAACATGGTTTCTATAAAAACTATACGGTCAACGATTTCGGTTTTAGGAAAAAAAAACCACGGCTTCTAGACAAATTCTGGTTCCAGAAAGACAGCTCGTGTGTTTGGAAGAACAAACCGCGGTTTATAAAAACAAAAAAATTTTTCTACGAGCTAGGAAAAAAACTCCAAGAATGAAATAGGCATGCTCATGTACATTTAGGGACGAAAACGAATTCAATCTAAAACTGGAGAGGCAAGGCTGATGGTCTACGAGCAAGGCCAGCATCTCGTCCATTAGCTTCGAAGGCCGTTGATCACCGAGCCTGGAGATGCCTGGAGCAGCTACGTCTGACGGTCGGGCTCACCAATTTAGCGTCTTGCAAAATGAAATGAGGCAAGAAAAGATTCATAAACAACTTTATTTTCAAAAGTTCTTTTTACACAGAGCGTGGGAGGTGCACGAGCGTGGCGTGAGTGCGAATGCACGGCAGACGGCGCTGCCGGGCCACCAGAATATCTACGTTTAATTAGCTTCGATTTGACGCCAGAGACACGTCACTGTACGAGTATGACGATGGAGGATGAAAAAATAGGTAAATATATCTTCATCCCCTTTTATAGCCAATCAATTTTCAGGAATTAGACGCTTGCAAATAATAAAGACTGTTTAATTTGGGAACCAATAAAGAACGCTGCACGTTGCCGGGCATTTAAATCTGTCTGCCAGCAGGTCTGCGCCTCAACGAAGTATCCATGAAACTAGTTCCATCTGTCGCACTGAACCGAGTAAAGCATCTTACAAGACAGCCATGAAAACTTGGCACTGGGCAATGATTCTTGCCAAGATTTCACAGCACAACTGCCAGACTGAGCCGATGGCACTTGAAAACAACCGCATCAACGCCAGCAACAGCAGCGGCTACCAACAGAGCCCCGACCAGCCATCGGATTTGACGCCGCTGCTGTACAGCTTCGGCATGAGCGCGCTGGCAGCTCTCAACCTGGCTGTGAATGCCTTCGGTCTGCATCTCTGCAGGCGACGTCTAGGCCGACGGTCACTACTCTGGCTGAGGCAGCCGGGACTTCGTGCCACCCTTCGAATGCTGGTCAGGTTGGCGGTTTGCGAGCTGGGCTTCAACACCGCCCTGATGTGCCACTTCCTGCTCAGCGCACTGTTGCTGGCTCCGACCAGAGCGCCTCGAGTATCAATGAGAGTTGCCAGCTTGTCGACCGGCCTCATGGCAGCCAGCGTGCCAGCCCTGGTCGGCTGCCAGTGCATGCGCAACTGGACAATCGTGTTTATCGCCGGACTACGCCTGGCCGCGGTGGAGTCGCCGCATTCGCAGTTCCCGACTTGGCGTAGGCGGCTGACCAGGGGGCCGATCTTCCCGATGGCTGCCAGCTTGGCATTCTGCTTGGCTCTGCCCAGAGCGTTCGAATATGTGTACGTCTTCTGTCGTGACGACCAGGTGAGTTGATCTGCCACATCTACCAATCCAGTCGTCTACTATAAGCGCAGAAACTAAACAGTTCTTCTGGTTGTCAACGAGGAGGCAGTTATGCTAACTCCACGTACCCACTGAGCATTTAAACTAAAGGTACATAGGTACAAGACACACCAGACACGTCACAAAGCAGAAACGTCACAAACCAGAAACATCACAAACCCGACACATGACAAACCAGACACGTCACAAATCAGAAACGTCACAAACCTGACACATCACAAACCAGACACGTCACAAACCAGACACGTCACAAATCAGAAACGTCACAAACCTGACACATCACAAACCAGAAACATCACAAACCAAACACCTGACGGCTTTGAAAGTTAGCTCATCGAAGGTGGCTTAAAGAATAAAAAAATTTAAATTAATGCAGCCTAGTCACGACCCCCCAACAGTCGGAAGCCGGCCGCATAATGAATCAGCTGCCATCGCCGCTGCTGGCTAGTCGAGCTTACCGGGCCGCTTACTTGGCTGCCGCCATGTTTCTAGCCCAGTCGGGCGGCCCGGTGACTCTCGTGCTGCTCTTCTCCGTTGCCTGCCGCCTGGCCCTGATGCGCCGTCGACCGCCGGCTCAGGCTCTGAAGTCGCGAGTCAATCGAACCGTGGCCGCCCTATCCGCGGTGTTCTTCATCTTGGAGCTGCCCACCTTCCTGTCCAAGCTGGACGCTGCTCTCGGCCTGCTGCCGGCGCAGCTCGGCGACGCCCTGCTAGTGGCGGCCAACGTCATGACCGGGCTGGACTCCACCGCCAACTGCTTCATCTACATTCTGGCTAATCCGAGTCTGAGAGTCAGGCGGCCCTACCAACAGAAGATGCAGCCAATGGTTCGGCAACAGCAGCAGCAGCAGCAGCAGCAGCGGTCAAAACCAAGACGGATTCGTGCTAGGTTTTTCTAAATTGCGCAAACAGACCAAGTCTGCAGCGTCGGATTGAGCCTGAACCGACTCTGAATTAAAATGAAGGAAATAGGCGATTCAAAATAATGTTTAAGGTTAGCTTTCTAAAAAATCGTAAATTAATTCGCGTAGCACCAGGAAAATTATGCCAGGCATTAATATTATATAATTTAAGAACAAAACAGATCAGGCCTGTCACAAAAGTAGTAATACGTAAATAATTGTGTGATTTTTTCCGTGATCCGTGAATCCGTGATTCTTTGCTTTTGTGTCGTAAACGATTTGTTTAAAGGTTTCAGTGTCCTAAAAAACACCGCTTAAAAATTTAGTAGAATTTAAACCCTTAACTTGTTATTAAGTTATTGTTTTTTAAATCAATCAGATTTTTTCTTTTTTCCAGTTTGTGTTGTAAATCTGTTGATGTTGAGACCTGAATGCCTCTCGATTGCTAATCTACTAAGTGTGCTTTTGAACGCAACCGATAAAAAAAAAGTATAAAATTTGTCGCCATAAAAAGTAATAAAATTAACCTGCAGTAAAATATTTTCAAATAAGCTGTAAGTAAACAAATATATATAATTACCATAATTAAATTTTTTTAAAACATAAGCGCTACACTAACTAGACACGTCACAAACCAGACACGTCACAAACCAGACACGTCACAAACCAGACACGTCACAAACCAGACACGTCACAAACCAGACACGTCACGAACCAGACACATCACAAACCAGACACGTCACAAACCAGACACATCACAAACCAGACACGTCACAAACCAGACACGTCACAAACCAGACACATCACAAACCAGACACATCACAAACCAGACACGTCACAAACCAGACACGTCACAAACCAGACACATCACAAACCAGACACGTCACAAACCAGACACGTCACAAACCAGACACGTCACAAATCAGAAACGTTCTAAACCAGACACATCACAAACCAGACACGTCACAAACCAGACACGTCACAAACCAGACACGTCACAAATCAGAAACGTTCTAAACCAGACACATCACAAACCAGACACGTCACAAACCAGACACGTCACAAACCAGACACGTCACAAACCAGACACGTCACAAATCAGAAACGTTCTAAACCAGACACATCACAAACCAGACACGTCACAAACCAGACACGTCACAAACCAGACACATCACAAACCAGACACGTCACAAACCAGACACATCACAAACCAGACACGTCACAAACCAGACACGTCACAAACCAGACACATCACAAACCAGACACATCACAAACCAGACACGTCACAAACCAGACACGTCACAAACCAGACACATCACAAACCAGACACGTCACAAACCAGACACGTCACAAAGCAGACACGTCACAAATCAGAAACGTTATAAACCAGACACATCACAAACCAGACACGTCACAAACCAGACACGTCACAAACCAGACACATCACAAACCAGACACGTCACAAACCAGACACGTCACAAACCAGACACATCACAAACCAGACACGTCACAAACCAGACACGTCACAAACCAGACACGTCACAAACCAGACACGTCACAAACCAGACACGTCACAAACCAGACACGTCACAAACCAGACACGTCACAAACCAGACACATCACAAACCAGACACGTCACAAACCAGACACGTCACAAACCAGACACGTCACAAACCAGACACGTCACAAACCAGACACGTCACAAACCAGACACATCACAAACCAGACACGTCACAAACCAGACACGTCACAAACCAGACACGTCACAAACCAGACACGTCACAAACCAGACACATCACAAACCAGACACGTCACAAACCAGACACGTCACAAACCAGACACGTCACAAACCAGACACGTCACAAACCAGATTGTTAATTATAAAGCCTTAAAGTCACGATTGTATAAATAAATAATCGGATCCACTAAATATGAAGGTTAAAACTGAAGAACAGAAATTGAAAATTGTGATCTACACTTGTAAATAAAATACAGAATTGAGTGACGCAATCTGAAGGAATTTGAGAGTGGAGTGACCCAATCTGAAGGAATTTGAGAGTGGAGTGACCCAATCTGAAGGTATTTGAGAGTGGAGTGACCCAATCTGAAGGAATTTGAGAGTGGAGTGACCCAATCTGAAGGAATTTGAGAGTGGAGTGACCCAATCTGAAAGAATTTAAGAACCAAAAAAGAAGACAAAAAAAAGAAATACGATTCAACATAAACACATAATTTAACCGTGAAAATAATCACATTTTACTCCCAATTATGTCAATATGTGTTAAAATTTATTATATTTCTAAACAAATACAGGTTCAACTAGAATTAGCTTGACAAGCAATCCGACGCAGAAAAAATATAAAACAGAATATAAATGAAAAGTTAGAATTCAGTATAATTATAAATCTATAGTGACACTTATCTGACCAATAATATACAAGTTTAAATAATTATACCAATCAATCTATCGAGTCAAGTTAACAAATCGAGATAAAAATAAATTTACAGAACTAACACTTCATTAGCAGTATTAGTACACAGAATAGGTGGCAAATCACATACTAAATTTCACAATTATATTGTATAGAAAACATTGCGCCCTGTATTTTTTTGCTGTAAAAAACTGGTTACCATAGCAACGGTTGCTATACAAAACTAACGCATGTGGAGAGTCATACGGATTAGTGCTAATCAAAAGATAGGGACAAAAATACAGTTTAAAACTGAATAAAAACGAGGAAAATCGAGGATTTCACAAATACTGTTTGCACTTTACAACAACGCAATATTCGCATTTCTAAATAAATAAACCTGCAATCCCAATTCAATTGAATCCCATTTCGAAGATATAGAAAAACGACATTCCATTTAACTGAAATCCCAATTTTAGGATCTGGAAATATGTAATCCCAATGTAGTCTAATCAAAATTTTGAGGATCTAGGAAAATGACTTCGAAATCCAGTCAAAATCCCATTTTTGAGACCCCCTTCAACCTTAGCAGAGTACCCTCTTAGCATCCTCTTTAGTAAAGAACGCAGTGAAAATAGGCGAAAATTCAAGGATTTCCTAGATTTGAGGATTTTAAAACTGATTTGCTATACCGAATGACCAGGGGTCGGCAAACTCCGGCCCGCGGGCCAGATGCGACCCTCGAAGCTCCCAAATCCGGCCCGTTGCCCCTTCCAACACCTCTACTGTATCTTGTCTCATCGAGATTCTCAATTGGAGATCGAGATTCTTATCTCTCCGCTTTCTGATTTCTCTCCGGTCTCATCTCTCACCTGTCTCATCTCTCCCCTGTCTCATCTCTCCCCTGTCTATCTCTCCCCTGTCTTATGTCTCTCCTGTCTCATTTCTCCCGTCTCATCTCTCCCCTGTCTTATCTCTCCGTATCTCATCTCCCCTTTCTTATCCCTCCCGTATCTCATTGTAGTGAGCCACTGCTTAGGGGCCTATTGGTGTCTCACTAGCTGTCAGTAGCCCCACCTGCAAGGTAGCTTAGGTGCCCCCTTTTTGCTAGCATTGAGTGGCTGCCCGGCCCGCCCTCTCTGGCGTTGTCTGGTCTGTCCCTCTCTGCCCCTCCCTTCCCCGGCCGCGCCTGTACTTTGAGTGTGCTGTCTCTTCCCCCCAGGGATGAGTCATCACCTCTTTGTCCCGCGCTGGCTTTTTTGTCCCTTCTCCTTTTCTTTGTGTGTGGTTGTCTGCACTCAGTCAGCGCGTGATTCTCCTCATGCGACTGGCCTCTCTCTTTGTCTTTTAAAGTGCAAGTAAACATGTTTACTGCACTTGGGGCTTTGATTATGGGACAGGAGCCTACGTAGGAGTGACGTTTCTGGCGCCACTGACGTCAGTTGCTATTTTTAGAAACCACGTGATTCAATCACGTGTTTTCTAACTCTGCACTGACCCTATGGGAGGCCCCTGCCTATAAAAGAAAGCTCCCCGCTCCTCTGGTCCTCATCCCTTTCTCCCCGCTCCTCTGGTCCTCATCCCTTTCTCCCGGCTCAACCCTTCCACTTTCTGTCATTAACGTTTTCTCTGACTTATTTCAGTCTCTATTGTCAGTGCCATCGAGTGTCTAAGTTTCCTACTTCAGTCTCTGCATGTGACTGCTCGTAAGCTCAGTTCTGGCTAAGTCCCGAAACTAACTTAGCCTTCCACCCCACCATCCGAGCTACGCAGGACACTGACAGCCTGTAATTGCAACTGAAACTCTGCACTGTGTGCTTCTCGAGACTTCGTGACTTCTTCTTTTTCGGGCCAAGGATCCTTCACCTCACCGAAGGCAGAAGTCCTGACGCCCTGGTGGCAGCGCTACTACTACACTACCTAGAAATCTTGGACTTCATATTGGAGTTCGCCGGATCCCGCATTGTTAGCAGGACGACCGGTACAACATCATCTCTCCGCTGTTTTATCTCTCCGAATCTCATCTACCCTGTCTTATCTCTCCCGTATCTCATCTACCCTGTCTTATCTCTCCGTATCTCATCTACCCTGTCTTATCTCTCCCGTATCTCATCTACCCTGTCTTATCTCTCCCGTATCTCATCTACCCTGTCTCATCACTCCTGTCTTATATCTCCCCTGTCTCATCTCTAATAAGTTTGCCGACCCCTGCAATAGACAGTCACCTAGTGGCTAGGCCCATTCTTGGCGAAACAGGACCGACAGACCCGACACTTGTCACGCAGGAACTGGTCAGGCAGGGGCAGGTACTGGTCGCAGCAGCGATAGCAGAATACGTCACCGCAGGCGCGGCAGTGGTGCCTCCTCAGCAGCTGGTTGAAGCCGGCGTGACAGGAGGCGCAGGCGTGCCGCAGATGGTCGGGAACCCAGCGGACGATGCCGCCTTCGTCGCATTCGTCGACTAATTCGGCGCTTTCTAGGCTCGGCTCTGATAGGGAGCTGCTGGCGCTTCGGCAGCGGTTCGAGGCATCCTCGCCTAGGTGACGCCCGTTGTCTAGCTGAGCCGCGGCGGCCATCTGAGCTTCGAGACGCTCTTGCAATTGACGGCGCGTGCATTCTGCTTGATGCAGCTCCGTGCGCAACTGACGAAGCTGATCCTGCAATTGTGGCGTCAGGAACTTCGCATTGGTTCTTAGATTGTAATCTGCTATCGCCAAAGTTATATTTACACCATGAGATGGGCCTTTGACAAACAAAAATAGTGTGACAGGATCACTTAGATCCCATAGGATGTGATACGGATCACTTAGATCCCATAGAATATGATAGGGATCACTTAGATCCCATAGAATGTGATAGGGATCACTTAGATCCCATAGAATGTGATAGGGATCACTTAGATCCCATAGAATATGATAGGGATCACTTAGATCCCATAGAATGTGATAGGGATCACTTAGATCCCATAGAATGTGATACGGATCACTTAGATCCCATAGAATATGATAGGGATCACTTAGATCCCATAGAATGTGATAGGGATCACTTAGATCCCATAGAATGTGATAGGGATCACTTAGATCCCATAGAATGTGATAGGGATCACTTAGATCCCATAGAATGTGATACGGATCACTTAGATCCCATAGAATATGATAGGGATCACTTAGATCCCATAGAATGTGATAGGGATCACTTAGATCCCATAGAATGTAATAGGATCACTTAGGATGTGATCCCATAGGATCACATAGGATGTGATAGGGATCACTTAGATCCCATAGGATGTGATAGGGATCACTTAGATCCCATAGGATGTGATAAGAAGTCGTGTTGATTTTCGTAACCTTAAGTTGGTTTTATTAACAACTCTTTCCAGGCCACGAGTAGGCAAATCTAAACGTTGTTATTTATCATGTTTATTGCATATTCGTGACGACAAAGATTACAGAAATCAGTCAGCGACCCTGTCTAGGAATTTATCATTTCATTCAACGGAAAATCCTAAAACAGGCTTAGGAAAATAAGCTGCTAAATGGTTTTTGAATGGTTGGGATAAAATTTGATTACCTGGCGTGCTTTGAGGTGTTAGAAGCCACGCCGAAAATGATCAGAAATGAAGACTTTAATGCGTCATTGTGCTTTTCTGTTCAGATAATTCCTAGGGTTAATCTATTTGTGTCTCAAAACCATTTTGTCTTGCTTCTTGATAAAAAATTTCTTGCTATCTCTATTTAGCTGATTCAGTTGCCCTCCTTAGAAAAAAGCAATGCTAAATTTAATAAGAAAATTCTTAACGTCCCTACGCTCATAACTTAGGCAGTCAAACAACACTAAACAAACCCCATCATAACCTTCAGATTGGGTCACTCCACTCTCAAATTCCTTCAGATTGGGTCACTCCACTCTTAAATTCCTTCAGATTGGGTCACTCCACTATCAAATACCTTCAGATTGGGTCACTCCACTCTCAAATTCCTTCAGATTGGGTCACTCCACTCTCAAATTCCTTCAGATTGGGTCACTCCACTCTTAAATTCCTTCAGATTGGGTCACTCCACTCTCAAATTCCTTCAGATTCGGTCACTCCACTCTCAAATACCTTCAGATTGGGTCACTCCACTCTCAAATTCCTTCAGATTGGGTCACTCCACTCTCAAATTCCTTCAGATTGGGTCACTCCACTCTTAAATTCCTTCAGATTGGGTCACTCCACTCTCAAATTCCTTCAGATTGGGTCACTCCACTCTCAAATTCCTTCAGATTGGGTCACTTCACTCTCAAATTCCTTCAGATTAGGTCACTCCACTCTCAAATACCTTCAGATTGGGTCACTCCACTCTCAAATACCTTCAGATTGGGTCACTCCACTCTCAAATACCTTCAGATTGGGTCACTCCACTCTCAAATTCCTTCAGATTCGGTCACTCCTCTCTTAAATACCTTTAGTTTGGGTCACTCCACTTTATCGTTTCTTCAGATTGGGTCACTCCACTCTCAAATTCCTTCAGATTGGGTCACTCCACTCTCAAATACCTTCAGATTGGGTCACTCCACTCTCAAATTCCTTCAGATTGGGTCAGTCCACTCTCAAATTCCTTCAGATTGGGTCACTTCACTCTCAAATTCCTTCAGATTCGGTCACTCCTCTCTTAAATACCTTTAGTTTGGGTCACTCCACTTTATCGTTTCTTCAGATTGGGTCACTCGACTCTCAAATTCCTTCAGATTGGGTCACTCCACTCTCAAATACCTTCAGATTGGGTCACTCCACTCTCAAATTCCTTCAGATTGGGTCAGTCCACTCTCAAATTCCTTCAGATTGGGTCACTTCACTCTCAAATTCCTTCAGATTCGGTCACTCCTCTCTTAAATACCTTTAGTTTGGGTCACTCCACTTTTAAGTTTCTTCAGATTGGGTCACTCCACTGTCAAATTCCTTCAGATTGGGTCACTCAACTCTCAAATTCCTTCAGATTGGGTCACTCCACTCTTAAATTCCTTCAGATTGGGTCACTCCACTCTCAAATACCTTCAGATTGGGTCACTCCACTCTCAAATTCCTTCAGATTGGGTCACTCCACTCTTAAATTCCTTCAGATTGGGTCACTCCACTCTTAAATTCCTTCAGATTGGGTCACTCCACTCTCAAATTCCTTCAGATTCGGTCACTCCACTCTCAAATACCTTCAGATTGGGTCACTCCACTCTCAAATTCCTTCAGATTGGGTCACTCCACTCTCAAATTCCTTCAGATTGGGTCACTCCACTCTTAAATTCCTTCAGATTGGGTCACTCCACTCTCAAATTCCTTCAGATTGGGTCACTCCACTCTCAAATTCCTTCAGATTGGGTCACTTCACTCTCAAATTCCTTCAGATTAGGTCACTCCACTCTCAAATACCTTCAGATTGGGTCACTCCACTCTCAAATACCTTCAGATTGGGTCACTCCACTCTCAAATACCTTCAGATTGGGTCACTCCACTCTCAAATTCCTTCAGATTCGGTCACTCCTCTCTTAAATACCTTTAGTTTGGGTCACTCCACTTTATCGTTTCTTCAGATTGGGTCACTCCACTCTCAAATTCCTTCAGATTGGGTCACTCCACTCTCAAATACCTTCAGATTGGGTCACTCCACTCTCAAATTCCTTCAGATTGGGTCAGTCCACTCTCAAATTCCTTCAGATTGGGTCACTTCACTCTCAAATTCCTTCAGATTCGGTCACTCCTCTCTTAAATACCTTTAGTTTGGGTCACTCCACTTTATCGTTTCTTCAGATTGGGTCACTCGACTCTCAAATTCCTTCAGATTGGGTCACTCCACTCTCAAATACCTTCAGATTGGGTCACTCCACTCTCAAATTCCTTCAGATTGGGTCAGTCCACTCTCAAATTCCTTCAGATTGGGTCACTTCACTCTCAAATTCCTTCAGATTCGGTCACTCCTCTCTTAAATACCTTTAGTTTGGGTCACTCCACTTTTAAGTTTCTTCAGATTGGGTCACTCCACTGTCAAATTCCTTCAGATTGGGTCACTCAACTCTCAAATTCCTTCAGATTGGGTCACTCCACTCTTAAATTCCTTCAGATTGGGTCACTCCACTCTCAAATTCCTTCAGATTGGGTCACTCCACTCTCAAATTCCTTCAGATTGGGTCACTCCACTCTCAAATACCTTCAGATTGGGTCACTCCACTCTCAAATACCTTCAGATTGGGTCACTCCACTCTCAAATTCCTTCAGATTGGGTCACTCCACTCTCAAATTCCTTCAGATTGGGTCACTCCACTCTCAAATACCTTCAGATTGGGTCACTCCACTCTCAAATACCTTCAGATTGGGTCACTCCACTCTCAAATTCCTTCAGATTGGGTCACTCCACTCTCAAATTTCTTCAGATTGGGTCACTCCACTCTCAAATTCCTTCAGATTGGGTCACTCCACTCTCAAATTCCTTCAGATTGGGTCACTCCACTCTCAAATTCCTTCAGATTGGGTCACTCCACTCTTAAATTCGTTAAGATTGGGTCACTCCACTCTCAAAGTCCTTCAGATTGGGTCACTCAACTCTCAAATTCCTTCAGATTCGGTCACTCCTCTCTTAAATACCTTTAGTTTGGGTCACTCCACTTTTAAGTTTCTTCAGATTGGGTCACTCCACTCTCAAATTCCTTCAGATTGGGTCACTCCACTCTCAAATACCTTCAGATTGGGTCACTCCACTCTCAAATTCCTTCAGATTGGGTCAGTCCACTCTCAAATTCCTTCAGATTGGGTCACTTCACTCTCAAATTCCTTCAGATTCGGTCACTCCTCTCTTAAATACCTTTAGTTTGGGTCACTCCACTTTATCGTTTCTTCAGATTGGGTCACTCGACTCTCAAATTCCTTCAGATTGGGTCACTCCACTCTCAAATACCTTCAGATTGGGTCACTCCACTCTCAAATTCCTTCAGATTGGGTCAGTCCACTCTCAAATTCCTTCAGATTGGGTCACTTCACTCTCAAATTCCTTCAGATTCGGTCACTCCTCTCTTAAATACCTTTAGTTTGGGTCACTCCACTTTTAAGTTTCTTCAGATTGGGTCACTCCACTGTCAAATTCCTTCAGATTGGGTCACTCAACTCTCAAATTCCTTCAGATTGGGTCACTCCACTCTTAAATTCCTTCAGATTGGGTCACTCCACTCTCAAATTCCTTCAGATTGGGTCACTCCACTCTCAAATTCCTTCAGATTGGGTCACTCCACTCTCAAATACCTTCAGATTGGGTCACTCCACTCTCAAATACCTTCAGATTGGGTCACTCCACTCTCAAATTCCTTCAGATTGGGTCACTCCACTCTCAAATTCCTTCAGATTGGGTCACTCCACTCTCAAATACCTTCAGATTGGGTCACTCCACTCTCAAATACCTTCAGATTGGGTCACTCCACTCTCAAATTCCTTCAGATTGGGTCACTCCACTCTCAAATTTCTTCAGATTGGGTCACTCCACTCTCAAATTCCTTCAGATTGGGTCACTCCACTCTCAAATTCCTTCAGATTGGGTCACTCCACTCTCAAATTCCTTCAGATTGGGTCACTCCACTCTTAAATTCGTTAAGATTGGGTCACTCCACTCTCAAAGTCCTTCAGATTGGGTCACTCAACTCTCAAATTCCTTCAGATTCGGTCACTCCTCTCTTAAATACCTTTAGTTTGGGTCACTCCACTTTTAAGTTTCTTCAGATTGGGTCACTCCACTGTCAAATTCCTTCAGATTGGGTCACTCAACTCTCAAATTCCTTCAGATTGGGTCACTCCACTCTTAAATTCCTTCAGATTGGGTCACTCCACTCTCAAATACCTTCAGATTGGGTCACTCCACTCTCAAATTCCTTCAGATTGGGTCACTCCACTCTTAAATTCCTTCAGATTGGGTCACTCCACTCTTAAATTCCTTCAGATTGGGTCACTCCACTCTCAAATTCCTTCAGATTCGGTCACTCCACTCTCAAATACCTTCAGATTGGGTCACTCCACTCTCAAATTCCTTCAGATTGGGTCACTCCACTCTCAAATTCCTTCAGATTGGGTCACTCCACTCTTAAATTCCTTCAGATTGGGTCACTCCACTCTCAAATTCCTTCAGATTGGGTCACTCCACTCTCAAATTCCTTCAGATTGGGTCACTTCACTCTCAAATTCCTTCAGATTAGGTCACTCCACTCTCAAATACCTTCAGATTGGGTCACTCCACTCTCAAATACCTTCAGATTGGGTCACTCCACTCTCAAATACCTTCAGATTGGGTCACTCCACTCTCAAATTCCTTCAGATTCGGTCACTCCTCTCTTAAATACCTTTAGTTTGGGTCACTCCACTTTATCGTTTCTTCAGATTGGGTCACTCCACTCTCAAATTCCTTCAGATTGGGTCACTCCACTCTCAAATACCTTCAGATTGGGTCACTCCACTCTCAAATTCCTTCAGATTGGGTCAGTCCACTCTCAAATTCCTTCAGATTGGGTCACTTCACTCTCAAATTCCTTCAGATTCGGTCACTCCTCTCTTAAATACCTTTAGTTTGGGTCACTCCACTTTATCGTTTCTTCAGATTGGGTCACTCCACTCTCAAATTCCTTCAGATTGGGTCACTCCACTCTCAAATACCTTCAGATTGGGTCACTCCACTCTCAAATTCCTTCAGATTGGGTCAGTCCACTCTCAAATTCCTTCAGATTGGGTCACTTCACTCTCAAATTCCTTCAGATTCGGTCACTCCTCTCCTAAATACCTTTAGTTTGGGTCACTCCACTTTTAAGTTTCTTCAGATTGGGTCACTCCACTGTCAAATTCCTTCAGATTGGGTCACTCAACTCTCAAATTCCTTCAGATTGGGTCACTCCACTCTTAAATTCCTTCAGATTGGGTCACTCCACTCTCAAATTCCTTCAGATTGGGTCACTCCACTCTCAAATTCCTTCAGATTGGGTCACTCCACTCTCAAATACCTTCAGATTGGGTCACTCCACTCTCAAATACCTTCAGATTGGGTCACTCCACTCTCAAATTCCTTCAGATTGGGTCACTCCACTCTCAAATTCCTTCAGATTGGGTCACTCCACTCTCAAATTCCTTCAGATTGGGTCACTCCACTCTCAAATACCTTCAGATTGGGTCACTCCACTCTCAAATTCCTTCAGATTGGGTCACTCCACTCTCAAATTTCTTCAGATTGGGTCACTCCACTCTCAAATTCCTTCAGATTGGGTCACTCCACTCTCAAATTCCTTCAGATTGGGTCACTCAACTCTCAAATTCCTTCAGATTGGGTCACTCCACTCTTAAATTCGTTAAGATTGGGTCACTCCACTCTCAAAGTCCTTCAGATTGGGTCACTCAACTCTCAAATTCCTTCAGATTGGGTCACTCCACTCTCAAATTCCTTCAGATTCGGTCACTCCTCTCTCAAATTCCTTCAGATTGGGTCACTCCACTTTTAAGTTTCTTTAGATTGGGTCACTCCACTCTCAAATTCCTTCAGAGTGGGTCACTCCACTTTTAAGTCTTAAATCCCGTTTAAGCAGCTCGATAAAAAGAAGCAGTAGCGAACAAAGTGTCTTGCTGGACAAAACCTGTCTTTCAAGCCTGTAGACAACTTCACCGATTGCTCGCAATTGTTAAAAGACAAGGCCCACATTTATCTTTTTCTTATCCTAAAGTTGATGCAGAACTGAGAATTTTTTTGGTAAAGCTGCATTGACAAGGCGTTGTGTAATGATTGATACGTTAGAGAAGAATCAGAAACGGAAGGGAATACTAGACGAGTAGGCAGAATAGACGTCAAATGCGTGTTAATTATCCTGTTAGAGTATACAGGTAGTTATTGAAATGAGACAGCAAAAGCAGACCTTGTGGCAACGAAATACCATGCTTGAATATATCAAGCACCCTAATCACAACAAGATTTGCAATTCTAACTAAATCAGAAATCTTAATCTTCATGAGAAATCCCAATGTAGATTAGATATCCCAACCTTGATAAAAAATCCCAATCTAGATGAGAAATCTAACAGCAAACTAGATGAGAAATCCCATTACAAACTAGATGAGAAATCCCACTACCAAAACTAGATGAGAAATCCCATTACAAACTAGATGAGAAATCCCATTACAAACTAGATGAGAAATCCCATTACAAACTAGATGAGAAATCCCACTACCAAAACTAGATGAGAAATCCCATTACAAACTAGATGAGAAATCCCACTACCAAAACTAGATGAGAAATCCCATTACAAACTAGATGAGAAATCCCATTACAAACTAGATGAGAAATCCCACTACCAAAACTAGATGAGAAATCCCATTACAAACTAGATGAGAAATCCCATTACAAACTAGATGAGAAATCCCATTACAAACTAGATGAGAAATCTCACCTGGAACGGGTCGCAGGCCATGGGCAAGCCGTCCCAATCCAGTAGGTCAAAACTGCCGGGCTGTCTCTGGGGTGCGTACAATTCCCGCCACAGCTGTAGGCAGTGCATAGCAGCCGATGGGGCCAGTAAAACGTGAGTAGGCTGATAGAGCTCGTTTCTTATGCCGGCTAGTTTGAGCACATTCCAAACGCACAGGCCGCGACTTTTCAAATCGGCTGCGTCTCGTTCGAGCGGTCCGTTGCTAAGGAAACTGCTAAACAAACCGGAATAAGAGTGCACCGCCAGGCGCCTCAACAGTGCGTCGGTGAATTCAAATTCCATAGGAAACTGCAGCAGCAGCTGATGTACACAGTCTAAGAATTGCAGAAATATTGGCGACCTTTCGTTGACATCTCGACCGGAGCATCTGTCAGCGAATTTGTGCCCGAATTCAAACCATTCCCGATTGATGAGAGTGCGAAATCCTTCCAGGCTGCGATAGTAGGGATCAAGCAGGAGCTGGCACAGGCTGGTTAACTGAGGAGTGCGGTCCCACCCGTCAGAGCAGTGTACTAGCACTGAGCGACCTTCGGCTACTAGAACCTGCAGGGTGGACAAACAATAGCACATCACAATGTCAACACCGCCTTAATACTGTTAGTTCACACCAACACACAAATCACTGACATCTATTATATAATCCCTCACCTCATCCCTTTGACATCCCCCAACCTTCATCTTACCCCTGTTCACATCCTCCAACCTACATCTCATCCCCTCTGACATCCTCCAACCTCCATCTCATCCCCTCTGACATCCTGGACATCCCAATCTTCATCTCATCCTCTGGACATCCCCAATCTTGATCTAATCCCTTCTGACA
This sequence comes from Macrostomum hystrix, assembly GCA_950097015.1. NCBI lineage: Eukaryota > Metazoa > Platyhelminthes > Macrostomidae > Macrostomum > Macrostomum hystrix. Next base: position 29,484,735 of record CATNEN010000038.1, read on the forward strand.
TCCCAAACCTTCATCTCATCCCCTCTGACATCCTCCAACCTTCATCTCATCCCCTCTGACATCCTCCAACCTTCATCTCATCCTCCTGACATCCTCCAACCTACATATCAACCCCTCTGACATCCCCAATCTTCATTTCATCCTCTTGACATCCCTAATCTTCATTTCATCCTTTTTATCCCCAATCTTCATCTCATCCTCTTCATCCCTAATCTTCATCTTATCCCCTCGGACATACCTGAGCTATCCTATAAGCGTGCCTCAGCAGAGAGCTAAGCAGTGTTAGCCAGCCGGATCGCTCAACATCGCTAAGAAAGTTGGCATTTTGAGCGGCCGCAGCAGCGGCAGCAGCAGCCGCAGCGGCCGAATTATAATTGACTACGGAAACCTGATTGGATGGTGAAGCGACAGCGGGTCTAGCATTCGTATCAATTGTATTCGCAGTCGCCGACGCCGAAACAGCGTCGAAAGTGACCGAAATTTTCGGCGTCGTAGAATTCGACAAAGCAGCGGCGGTGACAGTGCCGTCTCGACCGCAGCAGGCCGCGCCAAGCGCTGAGCGCAATGCGACGAAGCTATTCCTAACAGCGTGAATATTAGGCAGGCCCAGATACTCAATCTCCGTGCCGGTGTAGTATTCCGGTCTTTCGTAGCCTCCGCCTCGTGTGCCGTTGCCCAATGCTGATGTGTAGTGTCTGGCGTCGACAATGAGAACCTGCGGTAATTTCCCCAGTGAAATATTAGGATAATGAATACTTTCATACTATTAATTATATCAAGACGATCAGAATAATGCAAGTTCATACTTTTCAGTCCTGGGGGTTGTCGTGCAATTTACGCCATTGAGGGCAAATCTCCAAGGCACAGTTAGAGTGTACATTGCCTGAAGATGAGAGACTAAGGGCAGATGTACACACCTGTGCATGTGTGCTCAGGAGTCAGCGAAATGGGCAGAATTGCCTCCTCGCTGGCTGCGGGTCTAGTGTCACTAAATGATGTGCCATTGCCTGCAGCCCTACTGAAAATATTATTAGTAACTGTTCACTCACTAGATTAAAAAGCTGTTCGATAGACACACTACAATTATTGCAGTGGAGTCGGGATTTGAACACACGAGCTTTAAGTCGCGAGTAGAGTAGAGAAATATTAAAATAGAGTGCAAACTGCTCTACAGACTATAAACAAATATCCTCCGAGATTTTTTTAGTCTCAAACAAAAATATAATTTGCTGAAGTGACGATACGAGCTACATCTCGAGGCTTAATTCCCGGAAATGATTGACAGAGAATTGATTAGTCATAAAGCCTGAAATGCGATACCTTAGATAGAAATTAATTTTTAAGTCGAACTTTTAAAGAAGTGAAATATCTACAACGTCGTGAATACGTTGATTAATGTTGGAGTCCTCATATTTAGACAAATTAGTTTCTTGGAAACTTCTAGATTGTTGACAGTGATTAGTCTGCGTGTGTAAAATAGGACAACTATTAAAAGATTACGATTTTTGTCATTTTTAAGATAACCGCTACTCGAAAGTCTAAATTAACAAATAAATAACAATACTTAGCAACAAAAATAAGTTCTCCATTTTTACTACTTAAAGTAGTATATTCAGGTAAAATTGGACGCTTTGCAAGTATGATGAAGAGAAATGCGAAAATCAACTTGCAATGTTAATTTAATTTCATTACTTTTTTCCCGTTTGTCTCGTAAAGCAGTTTATTTGAATGACCCTTAGGACTAGAAACCAAGACTAAGTTTCGTGGACTGAACTAAGGCTGAACTATACAGCATTCAGATGCTTCCTCACTGGCTGCACATCTGGCTCAATTAGTTCTGCTGTTATCATAATAATAACTGCCGGAGGGCTGCGGGCAATGGTACATCATATGGTGACACTTGACCTGCAGCCAGTGAGGAGGCAATTCTGCTCATTCGGCAGACTCATTGTCACTTTTACTAAGCCTTGGAGGTTGGCCCTAAAGGGCGCAAATTGCATGACAAGCCCCCGAGCCTTCTCACCGCGGCTGAGCAGTAATAAATATAAGTGTGGTCTCGCCACTCACCTCTGCCTCCCCCCTAGGTCAGGTGGTTTCTATTAACTGGGCCTTGACAGTTGGACCTCAAAGGCGTAAATTGCACGGAAAGCCGTTAAGCCTTCTCTCTGTGAATGCGCCCCAAAATGAAAATGGCTTCGCCGCGGATTCGAGCTTGGGCAGTAAAATGTGTTTTCGCTTTATTGGCCTCCTGTCTGCTTATCTGGCACTACTCAGCTTACCTTTTTAGCTGGATCGGGGCTTAGCAGCCTGACCAGTTTCTCATCCGGTTCGCATCGCCAGCCCAGAAAACCGGCCAGTCCAACCAATGGCTGAGCGGAGCGAGCCAATACGGCTCCATTGGTGCGGCATCGCCACACAGGCGCCGGGAAGCGGCCCTGGGCTCGATAGCCGCTTGATGCTTTCAGTTCGGCGTCGCTAACTGCTTCCGGGAGCAGATGCAATCGAGGATAAGACTGACAGATGGATCTCTCCGTATTGAGTCGGGTGACGCGCCAACCGTTGATAATCTGATTATCCTTCTTAACAAAGCCCAATCGTTTAGCTTCGAATTGGAAGCAAGGCTCAGTATAGTGGGCCGAATATTTCAAATCGACATCGTTAAACGATTGGCGCCTATCTGGCTGTTGCTGGCGTTTCCTAATGGCCTTCTTAAATAAACAGGGAAAATACGTGGCACCCTGGCAGTCTAGCAAGGGACTAAGCTTGGCCGGGTCTAAACGCTCCGCCCAACGATTAAGTTCGGCCAGGGTCTCAAAGTACAGCCTCGGCAGGTTGCAGCGGCCGTCCTGTATTGCCAAGTTTAAAAAAGGCTTTGTTAGAAGCACCTAAGATTTGACGAGACGAAAAACTCCTTTATTTAATACACGGAGACTGATAACGAATAAAAAAGCAAACTGTCAACAACAATGGCACACCTTACAATGCAGTTGCAACTGCAAGCCATCCAATGATTGCAATCGCTCAATTAGACAAACTGGCAATGATTCAACTAGATGAGCATCGGTTTGCTCAGCAGCAGCACTCGCCGCGGACGCATTTGAACTCTGTCCACAAGCATCGAATTGTCGGCGAAGCAGCAATAATCGATAATTAGTCAGCACAATAGACAATCCAGTGGCTTCAATGCCGGAGAAGCGGACACGCTCGCCTGGCAACAGCGAGTCGCCTGGCAACAGCGAGCGCACGCCAGTTGGTCCGCCTTCTTCATCAGTCTCATCGTCGTCGTTCTGAACGTCGCCTTCGTCATCCGGATGAGCCGGCACTGAGGACAGCTCCTCAGGCGCTGTGCCGCACGAACTGATGCTGGGACAGCTGGACAATGTGCGCACGCGGGTCAGAGCGTCCTATGGGATGATAACAGGGAGAGGGAAAACTGATTAGACTTAGAAGTGGATAGTCCAGTGAAGCTATAATGCTGAAACGTCTGCATCTGCATCTGCCACCATCTGATGCTGGTACTTATTTAACATTAGAACTACCAGGGGGGGAGAACCCCCCCGACCGTTACAAAGAAATCCGAAGGTACAGGCAGCTCCGTCTAGATAAAGGTAGGCGACCTCCTAAGATGCAGGCACATTCGTGGGACGTGCTGATACAGGTCGCACGGAGGCGCAGTACAAATTCGTTGTACTGCTAGATATACAAACCGTTGAATATCTCGACGTTCTGAAGCACTGGCGACTTGATTTTTGTTTTAGAAGATGCGCACCAAAAGTTTCATGCGCTTGCATTGCTCCGTTCGAGTGCAGCACAAATGATTGTCAGAATTTTGCCTGGAAAAACCCCCTTAGTATAAAAACGGGCGGCAAAATGGCCTAGTAGTAATAGTAGTGGTAGTAATAGGTAGTAACTATTAAATCATTGACAATCCTCAGGATTCGAACCTTTGTATGAAATCCGAATGCATCAATCTGCCACATAACCTGAGTTCGGATTTTCACCCCTAAAGCCTATCAGAAGCAGTTTGTGTCATTAAACAAGACATTTAATTCCCAGTAATTTGTGAGTAAAATGACTGACTTGCCTGCAACTCGTGAGGTTGCAATGAGGCGTGACCTGGTAGAAGATCCCCAGAGCTAGCAGACGGCAGCAGAGAACCAGCAGTGTCATCAGATTCTTCATGGATTGAGCCATGAAGTGTTGTTGCTGATGATGTCATTGTTGGTTGCTCTTTGTCTTCAGAATCTTCTGCTGTTCTGGATGTCATTTTTTGCTTAATTCTAGGTTGTTTTTTGTACTTCAGGATGGTGGAAAATTATTGATACTGATATTGTGCTTCCAAATGAACTATAATTTAATCTGAAACATTTTCATATTACAGAGAAATTTAAAAAAGTTGCTGGACTGAATGACATTTGGGTGTCATTGAAAAATAGCTTATATGAAACTTAGAACAACTTTTTTATAGTTTGAATAATATTAAATAAATTGGCAGTACTGGTTACATGTGAACTAATAAAACATGGACATGGTTATAACTGAAATATATATAATCAAACAGCTAACTACTATCAATATTTACATTAAGGAACTTATGGCACTAGTAAGGATATGTTTGTCTTTAGATTTTTTAGTGAAAAAAAATAAATATTTTTGATAGTTACATTTTTTCCACTAAAAGTTTTTTAGCATAGGAATTGTATTTTCTTGTTTCTAAAATATTTCTTGAGTCTCTTGTCAATGCGCACTGTCTTTTGCATTTGCTCTTCTGAAAGTTAAATCCAAGAAATGGTAAGATACCTTGCAGCCCTGATAATCACAGTGCCACCTAACCTTGCAGTCTTATAGCAATCTTGTAGCTAGAGATGAATGCCTCTGACCTTGTGCTAGTTACAGTGACATAAGAGGACTCTGACAATAATCCATTGGCTTTATAGGTATAGCCTACACAAAGAATGGTAAGAACATGAATATTCTGCACTAATGCAAATAGATCAATATTGCCAATGAGCGCATTTCACTTGCAGTTACGAGTTTTGCTGATGAGTTCAGCTGCAGAAGGCAATTACTACTGTGGAATCTAAGATGTACAACCCTTTAGGCTTCAACTCATTTTAAGGACTGCTTAAATGTACTAGAAATTACAGACAATACATTTATATACAGACAGAACTATAATAATGTAGCATTATTATTCTTATTCGGCTTTTGGCTGAAATGACTATGGCCAAAACAGCTTTTGGCTAAAGCAGCTATGGCCAAAACTGAATATGGCCGAAACGACCAGAATTTGATTTGGGAATAGCTAGATCAACATGTAACACTAGGCCTATTCTACTACTGAATCATTTGGCAAATGCGAAATGCCAAATGGTTCTGAAACCACACATTATGACAGTTACCAGATAGTTATAGAGACTGGCAGTTTGTTGTTTGTAGTTAATATTGTTAGCATTAGGACTGTGATAGGCCTACATGAATTCCAGTTGTTTTGGCCATAACAATTTTAACCTATAACCATTTTGGCCTAGTGACTGCTTTAATATCCCTTTGTCTGCTTGCAAAGCAGATAGGAAGTGCTTATACCCACGGTCCCGTGCCGATAATTTTAATCTTATCCACACGGATCTGTGCCGATAATTTTCTGCTTATCCACACGGCAGCTTGTATGAATAGGTCTACTTTTAAGTCCCTACCTATTCTTCTCTGAGCATAAGGCTTTTGCTTCAGAGTATAGTATATAGTGTACACTATCAATGCATAGTGTAAAATAATAACAGTGATGTGTGATAATATGTGTGATGAGTTTGGTGCTGACTAGAATTCTGTTGGTTGACTCGTATGATTTTCTTTGATAGACTTCTTACTTTTTAAGTCAAGATACAATTCAAATGAAAACATGTAACAATGACAAAAGATTTAGTAAGTTGTTATTACAATAATTAAAAAGGATGACATTAATGTTGGTTAATGAACATACATGCGCAACCTCCCAAATCTTAGCCGGCCTTGCGACTTAGTTTTTGCTCTCATTTGCGACTTAGTTCGTTTCATTGCTCTATTTACGACTTAGTTTGCTCTCATTTGCTCTCTTTTTCTCTCCCCTTTTTCCTTTTCTTCACGCCTTCCTTTTTTGTCCCTTGGTCCCCCCTTTGATTTTTTGGCGCTTGGTCGATTGGTTTTTGTGACTTACCTTGCTTGGCCCTCGTTTCACCCGGCCGGTTTGGCCGGGTCGGCCGGGTGTTGCGCATGTATGTGTATGTTAATGAATGTGTAGGTCGAAATGTAGGACAAAGTCGTAACACACTGGCAACTTTGTCAATCTATTGGCTCGAGGGTTCAACAAAAGGTTCAAACCCGAAAGGGCCTTGTTTCAAAAAACAGAACCATGTGGATGAAATTGAAATTAACGGCATGGCATATATAAAGTGTTGTAGACCTATTCATACAAGCTGCCGTGTGGATAAGCAGAAAATTATCGGCACGGATCCATGTGGATAAAATTGAAATTATTGACACGGGACCGTGGGAATAAGCTCTGCCAAGCAGATATATAAATTGTTAAAAATTATAGAAATAGGTTATAAATAACTTGTTTTACTATACTATCATTCTCAGAAAGATCATCTCATATTTATAAGCTTTTCAAATGTTGATTCTTCAGTGTATGTCTGAGCCCACTTGCTGTCTGGTGCCTTATCTGGTGCTTTGACTTAATTTATGTAGCAGTTTATAAATACTAATGAATTGAAAGTAACAAGTTAGACTCTAACACAGGAACAGAACTTGTCAGCACCCAAACAGAGTTTTTACATTTTTACAATCTATAAACTTTGTACTTTGAATCTAATTATTTCTGCATCACTGTCAACAGTATTATCAAGTCAAAAAGATTACTTTAGATAAAATCGTTTATAAAAATTAAAAATTAAATTACTTTAAATTAAATTTTTGTCAAACGGGCTTGAGGCTGATATCGTTTTTACTAGATGTTTAGTTTATTACTTTGGACTTGGGGGTGTGTCAACGAATTGTGGCGTGATATTGTTTCGTAGAAACACAAAAATAAATAGGAACGGACAGGTAATAAAACAAAAAGTTATAATAAATTTTCAAATCACGCCTGATAACTAAAGCTACTTTAACTAATATGTATTTATTTTTAAAAGCAAGAATTTCAATAATCTAATTTAGTATGTGCTGCCTCAAATTTGGTCTAACAGAAGGACTATGGCACACTTTTAACAGCTTAAAAGATTTTTTTATTTAAAAAAAACAGCGTTGCCTGCAGGTCCATGCAGCAAGGCAGTATTAATAGCTGATGGGTTTTGTAAACTTATGTAGATATCTATAAAGTAAATTAAAACATAAAATACCGCTTGATTTTGAACTATTGATTTTTATATTTTTTTCTTGAAATCGAATTTTTAAGTCATCCTTGTTTATAATCCTTTCATTAAAGCTCAATTAGCATTCTGCGTCCGGTTACGGACTTAATTATTAATGCACGAGGATAACAAGCCCGAAAAGTACTTACTACAGTGCTGCAGTCTACTGCAGCTCTAAGGGAATGCGCCTTTTCAAATGTACATTTCGCAGTTAAAGCTTTACCGTCAATATTTCATAATTTATTTATAGCCATTCACGGGCGCAGCTTCGGTGTTTTATTTCGCCTTTTGCCTGCACCATCTTATCCGACGCGTACGCGTCATTAATAGAAATCTATACTTCTCTAAGCCACTCTATATAAGACGGACGTCTTATATACACTCATTTTAATATATCTCTGTTAAGACTAAAACCATTGACTCTAATTAATAATATTTTACTGTATAGACCTTTTAACCATTGACAATTAGACTGAGCCTTAAGCGACTACGAACAGTCCTTCTTTTGAATAGTGTTTTCGGTGCTTAGACGGCGTACGTATTTTATGACATTTTCTTTCAAATGAAAATAGCGAAAATAAAAAAGTTTCTCATCCTTATAAAAAACGCACACAATTAACCATTGAAATCTTGGGTGATAGGTATGCAAAGCATGCAGCAATAGTTAAGGTGTATAGATATAGAAATTATAAGCGTGCCTTTTTGTATCATACTTGACGCTTATTGCAACCAATGAATTTCGATGTGAGTAAAGTAAAGCATTTTTAGTCATCTTGTCTGCAACTTAAAGCTTTCTTCTTTTTTCGTTTCTCACTGAATGCTTGCGCAGCTCGCATATAATCCAAGCGTTATTCGTTATCTGAATTCTTTGCTATACGTTTTAATTTGCGCCAAAGGGTTCTTGCTAATTATTGCTAAAAAGCAATAATTTGATTAGTAATCGAGCAGAATGCAAGTAGCACCGGAAGATACTGAGTCGGGCCAGGGGCAAACGACGCGATCGATAAACCTGATAAGTTACAAGACTGAAAGTCTGAACCAGCAAGTGACCGTTGATGACAACAGTTTCGCTCTCATCATGGCCTACCTGAGCTGCGTTAAAAGTGTTACACCTAAAGCAAACATTGCCGCCTACATGACTAGTTATAGCAATTATCGTTACCTCACGCGCGGTCAGAAAGACGCCATTGAAGCTGCCGCCATGTACTATCCACCCGAGTCCGTGTAAGTGGCATTGATTGATCCCACCGATTGTTTCATGCAGTATAATGATAAGGTATAGGTTGTAGCCCCAAGAAAATGGGCTTGTAGCCTATAGTGGTTCGATTCCCGACTCCACTGGAACAATTGCTGTACTTTAGCAAGACAATTAACTCTGCATTGCCTCAGTTAACACAGCTGTTAAATGGATACCAGCATCAGCTGGGGAAATTGAGGGTACTATTTATTAATATTAGATAAGGTATAGATAACTGGAGGGAGCGGTTAATGCGCTTGCCTCTCGCACCAATTGGTCCCTGATGCCTGATGCTCGATTCCGCGGCGAGGCCACATTCATTAGGGCATTCATTCAACCTCCAAGGCGCAGTGAAATTGTACATTGCCTAACAACAAGTGAGTCAGGGCAGATTTATGACCTCGGTGTGTGCTCAGGAGTCAGCGGAATTGGGCAGAATTGCTATACCTCGCTGGCGGCGTGTCCTTCATTAATTTTTCCTAGTGCCTACAGCCCTCCTGCAATTATTATTCTTCATAAGGACGATTATTATGAAAGTAGACAAGGTAGACAAAGTAGGCAAGAAGTTATTAATGATGATTATATTCTCATGGTGGGCCAGTTTAAAATTAGTAGTGTAGATTGGAATGCATTTATTGTGCCCTATAATAAAATAACATAATTAATATTTCCGCTATTTCCGCTATCCCCAGCAAAGCTTTCTTTCTCGTAGGCGATAGAGCGATCCAGGGAGAACAGAGAAACGTCTTCTTGCACGGCACCTACACGGTAGAGTCCATGTCTCAAGTGCTGCAAACCAAAGCTGAAAGGATCGTTATGCAACTGCAGATTGAGACGCAAACAGTATTCAACGAGCCATTTATGATGCACACGGCTGAATGGCTGTCCGAGATGTATTCGCAACCATTGTACACTATTCAGTGAGTATATAATGAGTTTAGTAAGATTTGGACCTGAGTGAGTGTTTTGTCTGTGAGGTCAATGTTTGGTCAGGTCTGTGAGGTCAATGATTGGTCAGGTCTGTGAGGTGAATGACTGGTCAGGTCTGTAAGGTCAATTATTGGTCAGGTCTTTGAGGAGAATGTTTGGTCAGGTCTGTGAGGTGAATGTTTGGTCAGGTCTGTAAGATCAATGATTGGTCAGGTCTGTGAGGAGAATGTTTGGTCAGGTCTGTGAGGTGAATGTTTGGTCAGGTCTGTGAGGAGAATGTTTGGTCAGGTCTGTGAGGTGAATGATTGGTCAGGTCTGTGAGGAGAATGTTTGGTCAGGTCTGTGAGGAGAATGATTGGTCAGGTCTGTGAGGAGAATGTTTGGTCAGGTCTGTGAGGTGAATGATTGATCAGGTCTGTGAGGTCAATGTTTGGTTAGGTCTGTGAGGTCAATGTTTGGTCAGGTATGTGAGGAGAATGTTTGGTCAGGTCTGTGAGGTGAATGATTGATCAGGTCTGTGAGGTCAATGTTTGGTTAGGTCTGTGAGGTCAATGTTTGGTCAGGTATGTTAGGAGAATGTTTGGTCAGGTCTGTGAAGAGAATGTTTGGTCAGTTCTGTGAAGAGAATGATTGGTCAGGTCCGTGAAGAGAATGTTTGATCAGGTCTGTGAGGTCAATGTTTGATCAGGTCTGTGAGGTCAATGATTGGTCAGGTCTGTGAAGAGAATGTTGATCAGGTCTGTGAAGAAAATGTTTGGTCAGTTTAATTCCTTTGAAACCATTCGCCATTTTACAGGACAACGAAGAACCTATGCAACATCTTGTAATGGCCTGGAAGAGCTGCAAGAATTACTCAATCACAATAAGCAGTGAATTATTGTTATTGATTTAGATGAATTTCTGATAAGAAATTATCAACTATTTAAGGAAAAAAATATTAAGGATTCTTATGTAATGGTACCTGCGAATATTTTGTATTGATTTCTTAACTATTGCCATAAAAGCAGTAGAAAAATGGATGAATTGAATATTTTTTCGAACAAATACAACCTATTATGCAAAGAAGACATTTGTTTTTTCCATAAGCTACTCGTAAATAGTACAAACAACTCAAAATTATGAGTATTTGTTGTTTTTCCTAGTTACTTATCCATGCGATGGTACAGTAAACAGTTAACCTACGCGCTCTCATTTCTTGTTTTAGTTTAACTGCAACAACAAACGTGGATAAAAGGAATTCGAGCACACACTCCAAACAGTTTTCAAGATTCAAAGCGATTATCGCATGAGATTGTTTTATCTAAATCAGCAAAATGTACAGGCCCGCAATACTTATTTGCTGCTTTCACATTATTTTCAAATTAGTTTGACGCATTTCTGTGAGTTTCACATTAGCGTGCATAAATATTTAGCGGCCCGGGTGAGACAGCAACAGCGAGAAATCTCGAACAGATTGTCTGAGCTGCAGTCACAGGAGCAAAGGCCGCCCTAGCATGAGCCGAATCAGGCAGAACTTTCACCAGGAGAGCGAGGCAGCGCTGAACAAGCAGGTGAACCTGGAGCTGTTCGCGTCCTACACCTACCAGGCCATGAGCTTCCACTTCGCCAGAGACGACGTCGCCCTGCCCGGCATCTCCGGCCACTTCGCCAGCGAGTCCAAGGAGGAACGGGAGCACGCCGAGAAGCTGATGAAGCTTATCAGCCAGCGAGGAGGCACCATCGTGTTGGACAGTGTGACTAAGCCTAGCAAACAGGCCTGGGGCTCCATGCTAGAGGCGATGGAGGACGCCCTGCAGCTCGAACGTGACGTCAACCAGAGCCTCTTGGAGCTGCACGGAATCGCCTCCAAGCACAACGACGCCCAGCTGACCGACTTCCTGGAAGGCGAATTCCTCGAGGAGCAGGTGGAGGCCATTGCCAAAATTTCCGCCCACATCACTCAGCTCAAGCGAGTTGGCAACGGACTGGGCGAGTTTGTGTACGACCGCAAGGCCTTTTCCTGAGCATAGACTGAGCTCAGAATTGACTGTCTGACTTGAGTTTTCCAAATTTCGCACCGAACGTGCTCTTTCAGTAAAAGTAGCAAATAAAATATGATTCATAACCGCAACTTTAAATTACTATTCTCTTTTAATTAGAGGGACTTCATGATACAAAACGGATTGTTAAAAGTATAAAAGATGCGTTTTTTAGAAAGACTATTTTTTTAATTAACGGCTTTATAAGTCATTTGATGGCATTGTCTAAGAGCTTTCAGGCAAACTAACTGTGAAGCACAAATACGGTATTTAATATTTGTATCGATCGATATTTGAGGTGGGGCCCAAGTGACCAATCACAGCTGTCGCGGTTGGGTTGGGTAAGAGTTGAAGATGGTCAGACCAGCGCAAGCGATGTACGCAGGTCCGATAAACTGGGAGTCTTAGTCCCATGTGTGCCTGCGTACCTCGCTGACTGCGTGTACGTCCTCAGGGGTCAGCGGAACGGGCAGAATTGCCAACTCTTACTAGTCGACTGTCTCTAATCATGTTGCGTCAGTGTCATTCACTTCAAACGAAACTGGACCGACTATACAAGGCCGGGTTAGTACAGGAAACGAACGAAAATTTCTGGATTCCGAGCCCGAGACAGGAGGGTGAGGTGAGAGATAATTAAGCTCTTAAAACGATAGTAGTGGTGGTGGGGAAAAGTCCGTGTTAATTATTGAGGAATGGAGTCAGGGCTATTAAGTAATAGCGATAGCAAGAAGGCAATTCCGCCCATTGCGCTGAGCCCTGAAGACACGCATACAGATACTGTACGCTGGCACACACTCACACAGGTGTACATCTGGCAGTGTATAATCTCACTGTGTCTTGAAGGTTGGCCCTCAAAATCTTAAATCGCACTACAAGTCTTCTGACAGCGGCTGCGCCCCAAATGAATGTGTGGCCTCGCCGCGGAATCGAGCTCAGTGACCTTGGTGCGAAAGAATGCTCAGCATCAACAGAACCAGATTTAGCACTCCAGAAAATTGCTGACTGGCGACTTCGATGGCGCAAAATTATAAAATAGATTTCTACAGCTCTAATCAAAACGGCAAATAGTTCGTACACCTGATGGCTCAGAATCTGACCAGCTCTGGATTAGGTTTCAAGAGCATCTGCTTCCGAGCATCTGCATCTGCTGGACCCGACTCGTCATCTTTTCCGCTAAATTTCAAACAGTCAATAAAAGAACTGCGAGTCCCTGGCTGCTATTAACAACCAGTTTATAAGTACACTAAGAGTATGACTTATGCATTAAACGAAGCCAACCATAGTCTATTTGATTTCATCAGAATTCTTAATATCTTATATTGATTATCGATTAGTGTTGTTCATAAGAATATGCGCAATGGTGCTTTCATAACTGTTACGAAAGTAAACCAATGACTTGCTAATTTACAAATCATAGCTTCTAAAAACACAGAAATATTTGTGTTTGAAACTTTTTGTCTGCTTGGAATCGACAGAAAATAGGATCAATTTAATAGTGGCAAAATCAGCTTCGCATTTAAAGAGGACGTTTTACTTTTCAGTTCAGACTCTGGGGGGGGGACAGACCAAATTATGCCACCACCGTCCCGACAAAGTTGAACTTTTATGGTTAGTTAGTTGATGGCCGCTTCGTTGCCAGTGAGTGGCTCTCTCAAAATCAGCCTAATGTAGGTCTTTTTTTCGAGTACCTTCCTGTTGCTAAAATAGCTATAAATAGGCTTGAAGTCGTCCAGAAACATCAGATGAACTTTTTCTTTGCTGCCGCCAATGGCGCCTGCAGGCCGCGTCTCATGGCTATCGTCAACAACCTCAGTTAGTACTAGGGTGACCAGCAGTTCCGAAAGATTGTAACTGGGCCGGCTGGGGTCCCGGCGGAGGCGGCAAAGCATCCGCTCCTATATAGGGCAACGACAGTTGTCAATCAATCAAATAATCTGTAAGTGATCAATCCTTGACTCATGAACGCACACGCACATTGTCCTGACTTTTTGATACGGTTCTCAAACGCGTCTCGCTTTCATCTGTAGTCTATGGTCCAAAAACGGCAAGTTCTTCAGCCTTGACTGTTCCCCAAAGCAGATACGCCCATCCCTACGAAACGTATTTTACATCCCATGTTCTTCGTTCTTTCGCGTTGCTAGTGCCCTTAAAGTTTGCACTATTAAAAAACACAACGCTTCAATGCCGCATCGGCGTTAGCATTCGTTTGATTGCAATCCACAACACTTTTTCATCTCCAGGCAGTGTGTTCTCGTACTGTGCCTCGCACTATGGTCTAGTGCTCAGAGACCTTTGTAGGAGAGGCAGTTAAAAAAGTACATTCAAAAGTACTTTACTGAGATTAATCTATCAACCGTATTATCATTAAAGTGTACGGATCTAACTAAAATTAATAAGCTAGATCCAAGTCCCAAATTTAAACTATTCAGTCGGTTTACCTTAATATCCATAATACATGTTTTCTGGTCGAACTGGCATCGATATTTCATTTCGCGTCGCGCACGTTTCATGAAATAGTCCATGGAGACAATCACTATCGTGATCTTCGACTCGAGCGGCTTCTCAGAGTTTCCATCCGAGGTACCAGGATTCGACATGCTGATTTTTTTACTTTGGATGGCTAACCTTTTTTCTCGTGTTTTGAAAGGATATTAAAAAACGCTATTGTGGTCCGTTTTTAGAAATTGGTGGATTTTTAGATCGAAGCAAGTTCAAAACTTTTGGCACGGCTTTGGCTATGTTGACCATAGACAGCAAAATGGCATTCAAATCATCTAAATCAGATAGCTTCAAATTATTTAAGCGCTTTTTAATTCACTGCGGTTTAAAAAACTGAAAATCCAAAGTAAGAAAATGCTAAATAGATTTATGATTATGATGCTCTAAAACAGGGAGAATAAAAAATATAATTGTCTGCCAATATATGTTTTCACAAGCGAATGTATAGGCTATTACATACATTCCTGAGTGGACTGAAATTCTCATATATCTAAATACTTTTTGCGAATAAAAACTTTCAATCATATTTGCACTCAAATTACTTAGCAAAGGTCGTAATTGCAATTATTTTTATGGATATTTTAAAGAAAAAATAAAACAGTATTCGTAAACTAGCTATATTTCATTTATATGCATAAAAAGCTACTGTGCTCTGGAAGTTAAAGGTGTTTAAATAGAGATAACGTTTTTTCTTGCATTTTTTTGTTTTCTTTCTGATATATTTTACTTACTCAAAACCAAATTTGATATGATTTTAGAATGACCAAGAAAATTTTTAACAACAACCGATTCGCATACATATATAGCAGTAATTGTATTTAGTAATTTATACACTTATTATCTTTCTACACTCCACTTATACTTAACACGTATACATAAAGCAGGTTATTATTTAGTTTTTTATAAAAGCTTTATAAATATTCACTTCTTAAGCTGATAACAGTACAAATGCAACTTGGAAACAGTAAAAACACGATAATTGTTGAATCGCGTCGTTGAAAGCCTCGAACTTAAACGTGTTACATTTAGTGCATTTAAACAAAACGAGGTGTTGATGTATTTTCTAGACTTGTTTCTTAGTTGTTCTTTTACTGTTAAATATATAAATAAACTTTTAAACACCGTTTTTTCTTTTTTCTTTCTTCGGAACAATTGACATGAACTTTTTTGTTAACAGCCAATGTACATTTGGGGCTTTGCTTGCGGGGAACAATCAAAAATGGCGAAGCCGATGACTCATCGCTCGGACATGTGCTGCCTCAAATAATTGAGTAAGTCACACAGACAGAAGTATTTCTTCTTTGCCTCACCCTCATTTTTGTAGTGTGCCTGCTGGCAAAAGACTTTGCGCCTTTCTTGCATGTATCTCAGAGTAATCTTTTAGTGTTTTTTATTTTAAATATTTATTGTATAGCTTATCTATAAGTTATAGATATACGTGTGTTTATGCTTCCTAGACTAGAAACTATTTTTTAAAGGGATCAGTGCCGCAGTTAAGAAAGGTCCAGCTGAGTAGGCATGATAAAGTTCGCCAGATCTTCTTCTTTGTCCGACCTAACTTTCGGCGATGATCAAAGCGAAGGAGCGCCGTGCCAGTTGAACGCTGCATCGGCCAGCCATCAGGCCAAGGAGTACAGGCCAAAGAGTCACCTCAGGCCGGCGCAGGCGCAGGAGAGCGACTATGTGTGCAGCTCGGAGCTTGGCTTTGGTGGCCACATGATATCTAACAAAGTTATGAAAGCGAAGAAAACACTCCACGCCAAGGAACAGCAGCAGGAGAAGCCGCTTCAGTCCATATTGAAGAAGAGCACCTCATCCCAGGTGCTAATGCAGTCCGATAGCAGACTAATTCAGCAGCAGCAGCAGCAGGATCAAGTCTACAGTGTACAGCACAGTTCCAAGAGCACATCGAAAGCCTACGCCCAACAAGTACGCGGGCAGCAGGAATCTCCAAAGAAGGAAGCGGCATCAGGCAAGCAGTACTTTGTTCTGGACACAAGCGTTTCTAGCCACTTGACAAAACAACAGCAGCAGAGTGTTCTGCAGCACAAGCAGAATCTGGGCCATCTTTCCAAGTCAACAGCTAATGTGGCTCAGATATCTCGGCATAGGAAGGTCATTCAGGAGGACACTTATCAGCCGATTGTGAAAGCTATCGAGATTAAACAGGGCAAGCTGTTTGTTGAAACCACGCCGATGTCCCAATCGTCGTCGTCCAGTGTGAAACGATCTGGCAGCAATGAGAGCAGCTCGTCCTGTTCGCTGCACCGAAGATCTCGGGTGCAGAAGAGGCCCAGCTTTGGCAGTACATTTGTGGAAGTGACGAAAGAAGATCCGAGCGTTGATAGCAGGGCTCGAGCGCATGCACAGCTGGCTGGTACCTACAAGGTGGTGGCCGACCCGGGAGTCAAGTCCGTCAGCAAGGCAGCAGATTATGCTTTCATTTCCGACGCTCAGCTTAAGCAGCATCGGCTACTATCAGCAGGTGGCGACTATACAACACTACCAAAGAAGCCGCATCAGCAGCATCACCACTCGAGACAATCGAGCGATGCTTCTTATCAAAGCCAGCAGGCCATGTCGGACCATACGCAATCGTCACACGATACTTTTGGCAGGAGAATTCCAATTAGAATGGTGTCAAACTCGGAGTCTGGAAGGTATGTTGACCCTAGCGCTGACGACAGCATGTCAATCGACATCGACAGGGCGTCAGATGTGAACTCGTCGCTGTACTCGGATCCCGTCGGATCCAGCTGCGGTCCGAGCGCCAGCCAGGTCGCCGCAAAGCCGCCAAAGTCGATTCTGAAGAAGCCAAAGTCAAAAGAGGTGCACCAGCAGCAGTTAGCTAGGAATAAGTCCAGCGATTTTATCTTTAGATACGAGAACCCGACACTGATAGCCACATTCGACGCAGTGCAAGATGTCAAAGTTAGACCAAAGAATCAATCGACAATTCCTACTTTTGAACAGGAAAATTTGAAGGCAAAAATGCACAGATATTTTAGTTATGATGAGCTCAACAGCATTGGCCTGGGTGTCAACAATGAGACGGATGGGGAATCCGTCACGGCGTTCCATCATGCTAAGGTAAGTATAGATGCTGCCGTGGTTGAGGTTGGCCCATGGCTATGTGTGTACTTGTCCTGCGTGTCGTAATGGGTTATGTATGAGGTAAACCTAATCAGTTATTAGTAAGACGGCTGTTTTGTGCATAGATACCTATATTATGGCTTATAATATTTATTATTGAGTGTTGTCAGCACTTTAATAAAGTTCTACTATCTAATTTTGCTGTCTCACATAACATAAAATATTTAAAGTTGACTTTGCGAAGTTTGTAAAACTGGCGTCCGCACTTTCCCCTTTGGTGGGAGGTAATTTCGTTGTTTTAGCTATTACGAGCTATTTTAGCTATAATCCTTAACCTTTGTATCAAAGCATTTATTACCCTGCAAAACCTCCTTATTGGACATGGGAATTAACAACTTGCTAGCTATAAACTTACCTACATTCACTTGGGAGGTGATGTAAGGATCGGATGTAAAGTAGGGTGAGTGTTAGAGCTCTGAACTCATGCGCCTCTCTTACCAAGGTCCCTGAGCTTGATTACGCGGCGACGCCACATTCTTTTGAGACGCAGCAGCACAGCAAAAGCTTGGGGGCTTGTCGTGCAATTTACGCTCCCCAGGGCCAACCTCCAAGGCGCAGTGAGAGTGT
Organism: Macrostomum hystrix; assembly: GCA_950097015.1. Classification (NCBI taxonomy): domain Eukaryota; kingdom Metazoa; phylum Platyhelminthes; family Macrostomidae; genus Macrostomum; species Macrostomum hystrix. The sequence continues at coordinate 29,502,527 of CATNEN010000038.1, forward strand.
ACACTGCCAGACGATGAGAAAGTCAGGGCAGATGTACACACCTGTGCGATCGTTGTTAAAGCCGCAGCAAACTGAAATCTGCGCACTAAAATAAAATGAAACAACGTGCGCAGATTGAGAGAGACGAAAGAATTTTGAGAGAGTTAAGGCAGGTTACACTCCTTAGGAATTAAGAGAAGAAAAATCTTTAGAAAAACTTCGATTGCTTGGTTCTAAGTATACCACATAGCATAAATGAATGTGCATTTTGCATAAAGCAGCGTGCATAATTTTGTTTCATACTTTCTACCTCCACATTCGACGCGCTAGCTGAACAGACAGGTATATATAATTGTGCGCACTATTTCGAGGCAATATTAATGGGCTCTAAAACAAATTTTCTCGCCTAAACAAAAATTTTTTCGCTAGTCAATTCTCCCAGTGTCACTTTTTCGTAAGTTAATGCCGGAAAATGTGCTTTGACCTCAGTATTTATGTAGGAAACATTTTTCAAAACGTCAGTGCCAAAACTGGATAGCTGCACTATGCCTGCGTCCATTCTTATCTATTTAAGAGTTGGCGTTTATAAGGGCAGAGAAAGTGACGGAGCAAGTATTTGTAAAGTTATTTAGTTTTGCCAATTTTTCTTTCAGACACCGTCTAATTCTGTCAGCGATTCCGGTGTCTCATCGCTGGCCACGCCTCGTAGCAACAACACCAACTGCAACAGCAATACAGGAGCTGTCAATGAGAGCGCTCTGACAACAATGACGGAGCAACAGCAGCAACAGCAGCAGCAGGCTACCACAGTCTATATTCGCATCGCTGTACCCGAAGTGAATCGACAAAAATGCTTACAATTTCAACTAGGCGACAGTGTGCACCTGGCCAAGCAGATGGTGCTGGTTGAGCTGGGATCCGATCTCAAGGATCCCTGGAACTACGGGCTGTACTGTCCCCCGACAAGCGGCAAAGCCGGCAAATTTCTGCAGGAGGAGCGACCGATGAAAGACTATCCGTTGGCTGGCCCAATCGGATACCTTGAGGTGAGCCAAAGGCGTTGATTTCATCAACTATTGATTGATCATGAAATCGATAAGATGGAATAGCTTATCATTCCATTTCATGATTGATTATTTATTGATCCCTTTTACGATCGATTACCAATCGATCCATTCAATTACTATATCTTTCTTTCCGATCGATAACGTATCGATCAATTTAGTTCGCTATGGCTTTTTGGATTGATTTTACAGTCGGATAGTTATTTGCCTGTTTTACAATTTTCTTGGAGACATTCTATTCAATAACTTATTATTTATAATCAATGACTAATCGATTTATTTGTGAACTAAAACATACCCATTCGTGTTTTATTTGTGGATCGACTTGTACTAGATCGCCAACAGATAAAGTGATGCAGATTATATTTCCAGCAAATAATTGTTTCCCATGCAAACAACTAATTTATATCTCAAAAGCACCTGACATCAAAGCTACTGCCCTAGCAACTATAAAAACCCGGGAGCCATATAAGGGCGACCACGCCCGGCTTCCATGGCTGTTTGTTTAGCCAAGAGGGACTCAGAGAGGGAAAACGACACGGTAGGGTAATGAAATAGTACTTTGTAGACGCACTCCCTCGCCCAGTCACTGTAATCACAAAAACTGGTTTTAACAAGTTCATTTTGAGCAGTTAATTTTCATATTTTATCAGCCTTGTATTTACTTGAGTTATAGAATGCTTTTTGAGGAATATTAGTAACCAAACTCAACTTCTATAACTTGCGCCATGAAAAATAGCACGGCAGGCATACAATCATAGCATTTCTATAAATGTTAATGATGAAGCCAAATGATTCCCTTCCCTACAATTCTTAGCTGTCTCATTTCCTGTTTTGTCATGACACTGCACGCGAAAGGCAGGGCTTTTGGAATTGGGAGTACATTTTGGGGATTTTACAATTCCCTTCTAACCCTTCCCCTAGCGGCTCATAGCATTAGGATTCGCTTAGGCCTGAGAGCTGTCGTTCTTGTTACTATTTTTAGAAACAAGACGATTTTCGTCCCAGTTTTCTCCTTCTCTGTGCCAAAAAATTATCCACTCCACTTGACAATGTAATTTTAATTAACCTAGTTTTAGGGTTTAATAAAATTAATATGACGATCGTTTAATACACATACACCTAACACAAACACATTTTTTATTTCAGCTAAAATACAAGCGCAGAATTTATCGAACCCAGGCGGTTAACGCCGCCAAACTGAAGAAGTTGCATACCAGGGTGAGTTTAACAGAAAAAATAGTGAACGAATAAATCTGTGCGTTTCATAATAGGCAAGGCAAATCGCCTTTGATAAACGTTAGCCGTTAGCAGAGCAGAGCCTTGTTACTAAAAATAGCAACACGATGAGTCAGCACATGTATAGGCGAAGGCTGCAGCTCCGCCGTGGCTCAGGAAACAGCGTTTTTTTAGAATTCTATGCAGTACAGGCTAGGGCTGCTTTTTACAGCTCAAATGGCTCAGCATGAGTGCGCATGAGCTGCGTATTTTTTTTCTATTTCTCTACCCTCACCCCACCGACACTCTGGCTTCTACCAAGCATTTTAGCGGGCAGGTAGCCTGGGCGAGAGAAAGGATGACTTGCGCGCGTAGGGATGTGTCCTGCGATTTGGGAATTAATGGCTTGGCAACCAAAAGTTTTATTTGCAAAGTTCATCTGCAACTTAAAGATAAAAACACTCATCTGTGCTCATAAAAAATTAATAATGAAATAATAGACCTTAAAAATCTCATACGTTTACGTTCTCAATATCTCCCTCATCCACTCTCCCAATCTCACCCTTGTCTACTCTCCCAATCTCACCCTTGTCTACTCTCCCAATCTCACCCTTGTCTACTCTCCCAATCTCTCCCTTGTCTACTCTCCCAATCTCACCCTTGTCTACTCTCCCAATCTCACCCTTGTCTAGTCTCCCAATCTCACCCTTGTCTACTCTCCCAATCTCTCCCTTGTCTACTCTCCCAATCTCACTCTTGTCTAGTCTCCCAATCTCACCCTTGTCTACTCCCCAAATCTCACCCTTGTCTACTCTCCCAATCTCACCCTTGTCTAGTCTCCCAATCTCACCCTTGTCTACTCCCCAAATCTCACTCTTGTCTAGTCTCCCAATCTCTCCCTTGTCTACTCTCCCAATCTCACCCTTGTCTACTCTCCCAATCTCTCCCTTGTCTAGTCTCCAAATCTCATATTGGTCTACTCTCCCAATCTCTCCCTTGTCTACTCTCCCAATCTCATCCTCGTTATAAATAAGAGTATTTGATGGCTAAATTAATCAGGAGATTGTTTGGAATTTGTAAATACAATAGTACGTGTGTACACAACAATTTAATTACTTTGTTCAAAATTTAATTATTAAATTTTAGAGCTATCTCAAGCAGTTTCTCGACTACGTGCGCCAAGGCGACACAACCCGAGTGAACAAATGGGTCAACAAAGGTCTAGACCCGAATTTTCATTGCAAAGAGACTGGCGGTAAGAATCTTAACTGCTTGCAGATCGAATGTAAATTATTTAACTCGATGTAAAATTCTAACTATAGGTGCAACACACTAGGCCGTATAATAGCCATATAATACTAAGTTACTGCCTTGACGTAGGCTAACAGTATTCTATTTCACAGCCATACATTCAGTCTCATTCATTAGCATAAATTTACGCCTGACTAGGCTAATAGAGTAAAAAAAGACAGGCTTTCAAAGCTCGAAGTGTTCACTTCCTGTTTCTATAATTTCTATAAGCTAGCTTTATTTAAGCTTGGGATTTATTGAAGGAAGCATCTCATGAAGGAATTAGTATTATTATTAAAACGCGCACACCATCTATATACGAGTAAAAAGCGAAGTTTTGTAGGATTCAACTATTGAGCTGGGAAGGGAAAAGCAAAGGTATTAAAAATAAGAGCAGTAAAAACACAAGGAATGTACAAGTAGCTTGATGATTCAGTAATTTATCTAGTAAGTCAGCCAATAGGTTATTCATTTATGTTTATATGTAGCGCTTCATTTTTGATTGGCTGATTCAAGTCAATAGATTTCTAAAAATAGCAACAGAAGTATTCTCTCTAAGCCAATCAAAACCGGCGAACATATATGCGGTTCAGGGGGGGGCTTATTTGCTAGTCGGTATCACTAAACCCGACGACGACGTTTCAGACACTCCTCTGACCATCTCCGTGTCCCTGCCGAAGCCACGGGCAATGATCATGGCCCTGTGCGCCGGTGGCGCCCATCTGGACTTTCGCGACTCCAAGGACGCCATGACCCCATTGCACAAGGCCGCTATCTATGGCAACTTGGAGGCCATCATTGTGAGTCATATTTAAGTTTTCACTAGACGAAAAAAATCATTTTAAAGACAATTTACTAATTTTCTACTATCAATTGCAGACACTTCTGGATCTGGGTCAATCGCCTAATTGTGTTGATCCACGAGGCTTGACTCCGCTCTATTACACAACCATTCACGATACGCGAGCCAATTGTGCCGAAAGACTACTGTATGACCACAGCATTCTGGGTGTCTGCGACGATCAGGGACTGCAGGAAATTCATCAGGTGATTTATCATTCGCTTTCCTGCTTTTACACCACCATTTTCCACTCTTCTAGCTTCCACTCTTCCAGCTTCCACTGTTCCAGCTTCCACTGTTCCAGCTTCCACTGTTCCAGCTTCCACTCTTCTAGCTTCCACTCTTCTAGCTTCCACTCTTCTAGCTTCCACTCTTTCAGCTTCCACTCTTCTAGCTTCCAATCTTCCAGCTTCCACTCTTCTATCTTCCACTCTTCTAACTTCCACTCTTTTTAGCTTCCACTCTTCTAGCTTCCACTCTTCTAGCTTCCAATCTTTCAGCTTCCACTCTTCTAGCTTCCACTCTTCTAGCTTCCACTCTTCTAGCTTCCAATCTTTCAGGGTTCCACTCTTCCAGCTTCCACTCTTCCACTTTTTCAGCTTCCACTCTTCCGGCCTCCACTCTTCCAGCTTCCACTCTTCCGGCCTCCACTCTTTCAGCTTCCACTCTTCCGGCCTCCACTCTTCCAGCTTCCACTCTTCCGGCCTCCACTCTTCCAGCTTCCACTCTTCTAGCTTCCACTCTTCCAGCTTCCATTCTTCTAGCTTCGAAAATTTCAGGGTTCCACTCTTCCAGCTTCTAATCTTCTAGCTTCTAATCTTCTAGTACTCGAGTCTATAAAGTTTTCCAGTTCAGCTTGAAAATTTCAATTCGAAACGGACCACCTTCCACCGCAGGCCTGCAAGTTTGGGCGGCTGCAGCATCTGCACTGTCTAATAAATTATGGCGCCGATTTAAATGCGACCACAAAAAATGGCAACACGCCTTTGCACATCTGCGGATTCATGAATCAGGTGAGCTTTGTGTTCTAAAGTGCCTAGTTCTAAAATGTCTAGTAGCTTTTTTGGCTGAGCAGTAAAAGTAAAACCAGTAAAAGTACTACTGCTTCTACTACTACTACTACTGCTACTACTACTACTACTTCTACTACTACTATTACTACTACTGCTACTACTACTACTACTTCTACTACTACTATTACTACTACTACTACTACTACTACTACTACTACTACTACTACTACTTCTACTACTACTATTACTATTTCAGACCGAGTGTGCCAAGCTGCTGCTGTTCCGCGGAGCCGACCGCTCCAGGCCGAACCAGCAGGAGCAAACGGCTTATCAAGTCGCCATTGTCGCCTGTCACGAAGCCGTCGCCGAAGTGATTCGCGACTTCAAAGACTCCGACGCTGTGCCGATTCGTGACGCGCCAAAGTTCAACACCGGCCGTCGGTCCAGCATCCCGACTCTGCGCAATCAACGCTGGGGCTCCATGACAAACCTGGGCGGCGGCCCTGACGGTCAGGGTGGCGTCCAAGCGCAGATGATGATGCGCCGAATGCAGCTTGGCCAGACCTCCGTGCCGGCAACTCTTGGCGCGGCCGCGTCGGAGTCAGTCGGCTGCCTCGTGGCGGCGTCGGCTAGCGCTGAAGGCGCCAGCTTCGGCCTAGGTCTTCCGCGCCGAGGCATGGGTGAGTTGAGTCGTCACCCTCGTCTACTCTCCCAATCTCTCCCTCGTCTATTCTCCTAATCTCACCCTCGCCTACTCTCCTAATCTCACCCTTGTCTACTCTCCTAATCTCACCCTCGCCTACTCTCCCAATCTCACCCTTGTCTACTCTCCTAATCTCACCCTCGCCTACTCTCCCAATCTCACCCTCGCCTACTCTCCCAATCTCACCCTCGCCTACTCTCCCAATCTCACCCTCGCCTACTCTCCCAATCTAACCCTCGTCTACTCTCCCAATCTCACCCAGGGGGTCTCCTAAGGTCAGTAGATCAAGCAGAGATTGTCGGCGAGAATTCCGTATTTTACAATCTTGGCTAAAGAGAGAAGTGAAACATTTTATCGCAGAAAAACGCAGCACTATCGTCACGCATATAATAGATATAGCACTTCAATGCAATAGTGTTAGATTAGGCCGATAGCGCAATGGGTGAGAATTCTATAATGCCAGCTGTTAAAAATGTTGCGAGAAAAAAATAGTTACTGAAGAAACAAAAAATGGATTCTTCTCATAAGTATTCAGAAGGCAAACGAGCTATGGAAGATTTCCTCTTTTGCCAAGCTAAATTACTTCTTTGAGAAACTCACTCACTCACGCAAGCATGCTAGTATAAACTATTTTATTTCAAGAATGACGACTGAATGAATGAGTCAGCAAATTAGAACTGTTAAATCATTTCATACAAAGGTACGCACTTAACATTATTTAAAAGTGCTAATAAAATTTCTGTAATGATTTGTCTCAAGACTAGATTTGAAAAGACATCTGAAACCAATTAAGCAAGTTTTACAGCCTGTGTACACTAGTTCAGTCCATGGACTGAGCAGCCGTATGCAGTCATTATCTCGCCAATTAGTATTTCGGTTTGAACAAGTTGCCAAACGCTTCTAATCTATGTAATCTTGGCTTATAATAGTCTGGATACGTACGGAATGTGTGGCAATGTAAGTAATAGTGTTTATAAAATATGGTCGATGAGTCATGCACAAAACTCTACACTGCAACTGGCCTATGCTCAACCTGAGCTGCTCTTTCTGTTTAGCCTAACAGTTGGCTCTGCCTCGACTGTATGTCGAGGGTAGCATTATGCTTAGTGAAGGTTTGGAGAACCTACTCATGTGTGGCGTAGGTATTTGCTAGTCCAATCCAAGCACTGATAGCACCCGTTTGCCAGTTTTCATTCTTCTAATCTTCCTATTCTTCTTCAACGGAAGCTGAGAGTATTGTGCGCTGTCTGCTATTGCTCGCAATATTTACACAACTCTGAACTCCGCACACACAAATCATCCACCAAGCATAGCTTTGGCTTTGATTTTGAATAATTGATTGTTAAACGTGTACATCCACACTGATAGTGCATAGTGTCTACACATAAATTTAATCTTATTGAACTATTGAAAAACAAATGTATTCGCTAAGCTACATACAAAGGCTGTGTACATATGTTCAGTCCATGGACAGAAGAACCGCCACTTCTATTAGTTTACTTTAGTGCTTTAATTTTAAATAAAACAAAACAGCGCATTAGTAAAAACTTACATTTAAAGCATGACTCAGTGTGTTCAAGCTCATCTATGTGTTTACTCATCTTGTCTCGCCCACACACCTACGCGCCTAGAAAGACTCATTTTGTCTCTTAATTTCATCTACTTCCATTCAAAGACAAGATTACTCATTCATTGAAGATGCGAGCTATTGTGGCTAACTAAAAATGTGTCAATTCATTTAATGAACTTAATTTTCTAATTGCTAGAAAAAAAAATTTTTTCAGTTTCTGACCAAACATTTGTGGATAATCGTCAGTCACTCCTATTAACAGGGTAAGTAGTGTTTTTACGACATTTTAACAGTAAATGCAAATCAAATTTAACTAGAACTGTTAGACAATCACTGAAACTGTTAGACAATCACTGAAACTGTTAGACAATCTCTGGAACTGTTAGACAATCTCTGGAACTGTTAGACAATCTCTGGAACTGTTAGACAATCTCTGGAACTGTTAGACAATCTCTGGAACTGTTAGACAATCTCTGGAACTGTTAGACAATCTCTGGAACTGTTAGACAATCTCTGGAACTGTTAGATAAGCCTGTTTAACAACTCCAAACCGTCAGCAGCAGTCAGCAGCTTCAGGACCAGCCAGCTGACGCCAGCTTTGTCAGCCACGACACTCGCACGGTTGTCCTGCAGCGTGGCGGTCGCGGCTTCGGCTTTGTACTTCGCGGCGCCAAAACTGGCAGAAACTCGTCGGCGTCTGCCGACTCAGCCGTGCCGGACTTTCGCCCCAGTCTGGCCATACCCGGACTGCAGTACCTGGACGAAGTTGAAACAGGTTCGCCAGCTTACAGAGCCGGTCTGCGTAGGGGAGACTACATCGTGTCCATCAACGACACCGATGTCAGAACGGCTAGTCACGAAAACTGCGTCCGATTAATCAGAGAGTCGCCCGGCGAAATACTCGCCCTGAAGGTGGTGACGGTGATTGGATCGAGCGCCGTTAATACATTGGGCGATCGGCGAGGGTCGATTACATCGACTTCACGCGTTTCAACTGGTAAATTAAATATTTTTTAAAGCAAAAACTCTCATCAAATTATACTTAAAGTAGCTTAATTCGACTATATAACAGCTAGCTCTAATTGAAATAAAAAATTCGGTTTTAGCACATGCCGCCATCGCTAAAGAGGTATTTAGATCTTTCAAAAAAACAAGCCTTGTATTTAGACTCTTTCCCATATTTATTAACTATGAAACCATAATTTCTTGGCCATGGCGACACAATAAACTTTGGATTGGAGCTGCACTTGAGTACAAATTCCTTCTTCTGTGCTAGTAGTATAATTACCGTTCCTAAGTATAGGCATTTCCTGGTCGAAGTTCTTCAACTGCATGCTTCTAAATATTTTATGAACTTAAACTGAATAAAACTATTCGTCTGGAAAATATTAGATAAACATAATTATTCAACTAACAAGAGGCAATGTAGGAGCTACTATGAAATGCCATTTGTCAGAATTATTGACGCTTGAATAAGTAGCAATTTTCTTAGACTCGTCGTCGTTTTGAAAAAAAATCTTTCTTGGAATTATTTTAGAAAATAATGATTTTCGTGACAAAGTTATTTTTCTAAGAAACTTCATTGTTTCAGAACTTCTTCACCTAAAATATTTGTTTTTTAAGAAACTTTGCTTATTAAGTAGCTTCGATCTCAAGAAAAATGTCTTCTAAAAAGCTTCTTTGTTTTCGAAGGCGCTTCGTTTAAAAGACACTTTCTAAGAAACTTCGTTTTCCAAGAAATTTCGTTTTCACGGAAGCTTCGGGTTCTAAAGATTTTTTTTCAAGACACTTCGTTATAAGAAAAAGATTAAATTGCTATGCATCACACAAAAATATCTGTCTGCGTCTCAATCTACCCTCGTGGGAATTCGTCGACCCGCTCTGAACGGTGATGCGCATACGGCAGGTCCAGAGTCGTTTATAACCAAGGCCGAGTAATTGCACCAGGCCATCCTATTTGCGCCGAGCCCATGAGACTTTGCACAAAAAATCGGTTTGCTTTTTTATTTAAGACAAATACCGGCATACAAAATTGCTTTCCAAAAAACCTTCACAGATCACGTGGATCATGACGCAGTATCGCTCAGCGGGTCATCCGTAGCGGATCAGTCGCAAATTGGGGTTGCTTTTCCTTATCGCGTGGCCACGGTGCATAGTCCCAAGACTCTTTCCCAGCAGCAGCAGCAGCATCTGCCTCCGTCCATTTCAACGGCGCCAAAAATGTACGAAGACGATGCCGATATTCGACGAAAACTGCACCAGAACTTGTCTAGCAGCGGTGGCAGCTCCACCGGATTGCAGTCTGCGTCCAAGCTTGAATCCAGCAGTGGCAGCGTTGTATCGACATCTTCCTCTATAGCCGGTGTCTCCAGCTTCTTCAATTCCTCTGGCACTTCATCAACTGGTCATCGGGCGACGAAGCCGGCAGCGCCGCCGCCACCGACTCGCGCTGTGCCAATCCCTGCGGCTGCAGCAGCTGCCGCAGCCGCCGTAGCCGCCGCAGCAGCAGCTTCAACAAATGGCGGTCGAAAATCGCCGCCTCTTCCGCCTCCGCCACCGCCACCACCGCCGCCGTCGTCTTCTCAAGCCAGTCCGCCTTTGCCATCGCCGCCGTCAGTTCAACTGCCTGAGGTTATCATCTTGAGTCACACCGGCGCCAATGGAAATATCGACGACAGCGGCAGTGTGAGCTCGGAGGACCTGACTCCGGAATGGTCGTCGACGCCACAGAAGGCGCCACAGCAGCAGACATCATCGCCGGCGCCGCCTGCGCCTCCACCGCCGCCGCCGCCGCCGCCGCCGCCGCCTCCTCCTTCCCAGCCGACGCTGCCGCAGATTCGCAAGCCGTCAGCGGCGCCGTCCTTGTCGGCAGCAGGAGTTCCCGCACAGGCACAGCAGCCGCAGACGGAGAACAGTCACGAGCGCGAACTGCGCGCACAAATTGAACAGCGCCGCAGACGCCTTGAGGCCGGCTTGAATCCCACTGATCAGGTGCGCGATCAGCTGATGCGCAAGTCCGGCGGAGCGTCGGTGCTTGTGACGCCACCGCCTCCACCGGCCAAGCCGAAGCCGCTAATTCACCCGCCGGTGCCACCTCAACATCAACAGCAGCAACAGCAGCAGCCGCCGCAGGCGCAGCAGCAGCAAATAACGCAGTCTACTACCGTCGTGGGAATTCGTCGACCCGCTCTGAACGGCGATGCGCATACGGCACGTCCAGAGTCGTTTATAACCAAGGCCGAGGAATTGCGCCAGGCCATCATAAAGCAGCGACAACAGCAGCAACAGCAGCAGCAGCATCAGGCAGCGCCGCCTCTGCCACCAGATGATTTCAGAGACGAAGCCGCATCGTTGCAGCAGCCACGTAGTCGCGGATTCTTCATCGGCTCGAACGCAGCTGGCGAGGTTGTGAAGGGACCGCTCTAAAATAATTGAGTTTTGCCCGACTGCTTTTTTAGACATGTTTTTTCGGTATATCCTCTATTCGGTATTTGTCTGCTTCATTGGTATTTAACTAAGCGTTCTCCGCTCGTTTTGCTTTTTTCATTGTGACGGCAGGATAGTTTATTTACTCAATGCTTACATTATTTAAAGGGCTGTGTTTATTGCGGTCTGTCTTTCCCAAGGTAGTCAGAACTGCTCTTCTAAAAATTCAAGCTCGTAGTACTTTAATTGTCGAGAGCCAATTAATCTTTCTCACTTCAAAATATAGGTGGATGTTAATTTTGATTGATACCACATACTAACTTAAGATTGTACCAATTGACACCCCAGTATTGTTGTTTTAAGAGCGCAATTGTGATAACTTGAACTCATGATTCTTTATATTCAAACTAGATGATGCTGCCTTACTATTTTGATGTGCTTCTAGTGAATTATATTTGTCGTCCTTGTACTTTCCTCATTAGATTCATTTTTTATTAAAAAATATTTTCCTTCTAGTATTGTCTAGTTCCAGTGGCTGAGCGACTGAAAAGTTTCTTTTTTTTCTCCACTTTCGATTTCTTTCAATGGACTTTCTGAGTGCAGATCATCTTGACTTTGTAATAAGCGAAGGAATTTGATTTTTTTACGCTTAAAAATGTTTTAGCAAAATTGCATTAGTTAGCTGCTCATTAAGGTCACTTGCTTCTAGGACTAAATGATTTCTTGCTGGTCTTCAAGAACAACTCGTACTTCAATTGTACGAAGTAATTTTTGTCGCAATTATTTTTATAAACTACATACTGCTACATACATTTTAAATCATTCCGGAAACGAAGAATAACTAACTTTGTTATAACAAAAAACTTCTGAGCGCCTATGTTTACTGAAGAAGAATTTGTTATACCATCTCGTAAATACTGTGCCACAATATACTATCTTACTGTATCACCGATTTAATAATTTTTTTTTCTCATATAACAGCTACCGAAAGCCCCGAGAGCCTGTGCTTAGGGACCAACAACAAAGCGACTTTTGCTAAAAAGTTTCCTATTTTTATTTAGTAACGACCGATAATTTTTTAAAAAATATTCAACAATTTCACATTCCAATTGAACATTCCACTCCCACTCCTGAGGTCCAACTCAAGCTAATGATAATAAAGCTATTTTTTTTTCGTTTAAGATCCTCAATTTTCTACAAGTTTTGCTCAGCGCTCTAAAACTTTCACTTTCAACTGTGATATCAGATGCAGATTATTTAGCTACTCAGAGAACTATATATTATAAATTTTCACTGTAATATCCTGTGCAACTGTGCTTTTCCTCCTAAAATATGATTTAAAAGTTTAATATTCGGTAATAAAACAAGGAATTAGTGCGTGACTGTAAGATTTCATAAAGCAATTTTGCTGCGTGCAAAAATATTCTAACTGCGATTTTTGTAATTGGACTTTAAATTAAAGTGAATCGATAGGGTCGATTTTTATGCTTATATTGTTTGCTTTTATTTTAGTATTTCCGTACTTCACTTAGATTCGTTCGTGTGTAGCCCCATTCATCATAAATTGCATATGTGACGTCATCAATCGGCTGTTAATAAAAAGCTTAAATCGCGAATGTTCTGTTCGTATTTTACTGGACATTGGTCTCCGCTTTGCTTTGTTATAAATGTGTGGGCATGTCCTTTTGCCTAAATCGTTTTTCTTTAATTATGTTTTCAACGCAAAAGCACTTATTAAATTGTAATGATGTTAATTCATGCTTGCGCTAATGGCGTAAAATTAAAAATTGTCAATCTCCTTTCTAAACAGATTTACGCACACATATCCATGGCAACGTTTATTGTATTTCCATAAATATGAACTGTACTCGCACTCGGCAAGCAGTTTACGCGAGAGCTTTATTTAGGCTGGAGCGATATTTTACTTTCGGTCCAGAAAAGCAAATTAATTTTCGTTTTTGCCTCTGGCGTTTGGATTAATTTCATTTACGGGTACATACAGGGTTAATAATAATGTAATTATTATTCTTTTTTATATTGGTATTAAATATTTTTTATAATTGTCGAATAATTGCCGCAATAAGAGTTTTCTTAGAAGCCCGTGTTAAGTCCAGCCAACTGCTAGTGGTTCCGTGACAGTAGTGAAACACCACGCTATTTTATCTCGTGGAGGAAGACCATGGGGTATTTCAAATACCCATACTGCCTACTTCAGTGCACGATAGCTTCCAAACCGAATGACCGATTTTTGTGAAAATTTACAATTTAATCAATCGAAAACAGTCAATTCAGTGATGCCCGACATGGTTACATGATGAGACTTTGTGAGCAGAAGAATCATGCCCATTTTGGTGGTTTTTTGCCACCAGGCACCCCGACGAGAACCGTTGATTATCTCGACGATGCAGATGTTTTGTGATTCTGGAAGTCGGATAGAGCGGAAAATTTTAGCCTGTGTTCTGGATTTTCATGGTGATTGCTTAGATATATTGGGAGATACAGAAAAAAGAAAATGAGGTATTTGAAATAACCATGTTGTCTTTCGACTGTTAAGATAACGTCGATGTCAAAAAGGTCTGCATGTACGAGTACTTGTCGAGTTGACTCGACGTGTATACGGACGTCCTTCAGGATGGTGCACGGTCGGCAAAGTAGATCATCATGGCGTGAAGCTCTCTTTGAGTGCCACATGCTGAAGAGCACACTAGCCTCGAATCGGCGTGACGATCGATCACTGTCTGGTGCTGTCGGTGCTAGTGCGTCTCCAACAACAGAGCAAAGACTGCTATACTTTAGTACTTTTTAACCCTACAATTAAATAAAAATCACGACAGTCTATTTTTGTTCAACTTGCATCCAATTCCGACAGTCTCGCAGTCTTATTCTGACACTTAGCAAGCGTTTCAGTCAGCTTGTAATGCGTTTACGACACTTGCCATTCATTTCCGTCAATGAATTCCCGATTCGCCGAAATTCCCGATTCGCCGATTCCCGATTCGCCGAATTCCCTATTTGCCGAAATTCCCGATTCACCGATTCCCGATTCACCGAATTCCCTATTTGCCGAAAATATTGTTGCTATGGTTTAGCATACTAACAACGTTTCACAGAGAAGTTGATTGTTTAACGATGTTTCGCAGATTTAACCATAGACTATTGGTTAGCTATGTTGAGTTATATTTTGGAATTAAAACAAATCAAAACAACATTTCGCATTAACAAAACTAATAACGTGTTTTACAATACAAGCAATAAATATTACTATTCCGTTCACATTGTTATGGGACCTCGATATAGTTTATTCCCTATATTGAAATGACGAAACTTGGCGACTTACGTCCCTTTGATTTGGAAGCTGCAGTTTTCGAATTTTCCGTTGAAATTTAGGACGAGTGTTGTTTTTTTCTCACTGTCGTTGGCTGTCATATGCACAATCCCCGGCTCCGCCGCCTCAGCACTAGTGGCAGAGGCTCCGACGCTAGACTCGATTACCATCATTGGCGCTACAACATCGTCAGCACCTTCGGCAGCTCCGTCGCATAACGGCTTGACATCGGTATTCCAGTTACTTGTAGTTGCTAGTGGTCGCTCCAGCGCTTTACTTACAGCAATCGAAACTTGTTTAATGGACCGATCGCGTCTTCTCGACAAGTAACGCCGGACAGTCGACTTGGCCCTCTGCCCAGTAATAGTCATGATTTCGTCCAGCTTGTGTCCACATTCATGCAAATCCGAAATACGCGTGACCCGGATGCAATGATTAGTGTACATTTTTGACAACTGGCAGATCTCGCTCAGGTGACGCATGAAGTTAGCTAGCCAATTAATGCCTCTAACCTGGTTACTTGAAAAACGAAGGTTACCGCTTCCATCGTTTGCCAGTGGGCGTGGAAAGAAGGATGAATCTTTTGTGTTCTCCGGTAGCAGCTTTAAGTAGTCGACGACAAGATCTCGCTGCTGTCCATAGAGGCGAGCTTGCTTTGCTGAGTTGTTCTTAGCACGCGTTGGATCAGTCGATTGATTCTTCGTTGGCAGATCTGGCAGGCTCAGATATGGTTGGCTATCAGCATCTATTCCTTCTACCAAGGTGCCCTTCTTCTTGAGATATTTAAGATGTTCTTGGCCGCGCTCACCTAATGTATAGAGTAATGTGAAGAGCACTTCATCCTGAACACGTTCTGCTGTGCTTCTATCAAAGTATTTCCGCAATCGCTCTAGGTCTCCTTCCTCAATTGGCGGATATTGTCTTCTGACAGCACCAGATCCATTGTATTCGCGTACTTTGACGCGTAGCATTCTATTAGCGGCAGCAAACTCTCCTCCAGAAATGATATATCCACAGAACGCTTAAGAACGATGCAAAAGTAGCCGGCACGGATGCAAACCACTAGGTAGATGTAGTGCGTCACTAGGTAGATCCGGTAATGATATGTCCAGCACCGACTGATCTTCACGGGCGGGATCTTATAAGAAGTTGACAAATTTCAGTAGATCAGCGTCCTCCGAGTGGTCCGTTGCACTCAGCATTGAAAGAAAATCCATTTCGCTAGCAGATACTCCGTTAAAAGAGTCGGTCGGCAAGTTTTTCCAATGTATTAGATGCAATTTTGGAATCAGTGCAGACAGTGAAACTTATAACTTGTAGTTAAACGCAAACCCTTTGCATTTCTCTACTCCTTTTCGCTCCAATAGTCTATGGCACAGCTTAGCAGAGTCCAACCTATGTATTCCTCTACTGCTTTTCACTCCATATGGCACAGTTGTAGCCATAGACAATACACACTCAGTGAAGTCTAGAACGTTTCTGATTCGATGAGGCATCGTTAAACAATCGGCATTAAACAATCGGCGTTAAACAATGCTTCAGCGTTAAATAATGCTTCAAGTCGAGTATGCCAAACCACAGTAACAATAAGCTTAGTCATATGGTACAAGAGGTAGCCACTCTTGTGGCGTAGCCACTCGTGATTTTGCTTATTGTTTACCTCTTGTACCATATGAATAATCTCCCATTGCTAAGAACATTTTTTGCTGAGCTACCGTACCTCATTACACTTTTACTTTCGGCTCTACAAGGATGTCCAGCAAGTTTAGCTTTTTCCGCAGTACGTGTGATGTTCTTCTTTGCTCACTCAATCTACGTTCCAGAAAGTTAATAAAGTTTAGAAGCAAGTTTACAAGTTAATGAATGAAGAAAGTGCACTTCATTTAAGTTAGTTTTTCAATTAATTTCAATACAATAAAAATAGAGTTCCAATTATCGTAGGGCTCCTCTCTTCCTCTGTACTTTATCCCACCGATACTCTTTTATTAATATGAAAAATTGCTTATTTCACACCTTGAATTAATCTTTGAAATAACTCTTAGTTTCCTTTGTCAATGACTTAATTAAACTTCATAGGCTGGCTATGTACCCTTTTATTTCATATGCATATATTGCTTAAATTGGCCAGATAGGTTGCTTTCTTTCCAAAAATGGTAGCGTTCGCACGAGTGTCCGAGCGGCAAGACACTTTTTCCTCTCCTTACTTACTCATAAACTATCTAGCTTTCTGGTTTGTTCCCAGTCTTTCAAGGCCCAACTTTGCACACAGTGCTATTCCACAAATCGGGATTTACCCTCTGCTCTTTAGTTATTACACTCTACTGCTTTTGATAACTATGTGACGTTGTCACTTGTTGAAGGCACCCCTGCGCCCCTACAATATTACTCTATGCGTTAATTATATGCTTAATTTCCAAATTATGTACTTGCGAGGGCCGTTTTAACTCATCGTATAATATTATCCAATTCTGTTAATTTATATTAGTAAGTCAAATTATTAGTGCGCTACTGTCAGTAACCATAAACGTATATCGCGCCATTCTAGCTATTTACTACGCGTATCTTAATGTATTTTCCCCCCGGCCAATGAGCGTGCGAGCTCTGGTTGGCCGGAAGTATCGATCGCTGTGTTTTTCAATCAGCCTAGTTTACTTAATCAAGGGCTTCAGGCCCGCTCGCGCTTTACTCTCCTTTCGTGCGGCCTTCTTTCTTTCCGGCCCGCTCGCGCTCCACTGGTTCTGCGCTCCACTGGTTCTTTCTTCCGGCCCGCTCGCGCTCCACTGGTTCTTTCTTCCTCACTTTCGTTCTTGCGCTCTTCCGTTATCGCCATTCTCGCTCTTCTACGTTTCGTGCCGTGACTTTTCTCACTCACTACACTCCACTACATTCGGTTCTGACACTCACCATTACGAGCTCCTACGCCTTACATTACACCCTGCTTGTCGACGTCCCAGTGCATACGGAATAAAAGTGCTACCGCTACGTCACCAACATTACTGACTTTGAATTGCCGAACTTACAATTGCCGCTGCTCAGACTTCGATTTCGTCCTTTGTGTTTTAATCGTCACAACTATTTCCTTCTTTATTCTTTCGAATATTCACTGACTTGTACGTGCTATCACAGACCTGCTTTTCTCCTTCTCTCTGAATGAAATGTTTTGAAACACTTTGAGACTTATTCTCCTTTATTTCAACTCTGAACTGGGCACGGGGCACCGGTTGGAGGTTTGGGCTAGATTGCGGTTATATTTATAGCGATATTTGAGGCGGGTGGTAAAACACATAAAAACAAAATATAAAATTGGGGAAAAGCATTTGGTGGGAATCAAGTTATCAAGTCAAGTTACAAATCTACGATAAAATTAGGGCCTGCCTCACAATATTTGACCAACACTCAAAGAGGGCAATGGTTATGTTGTTTAATTTTTATTTATGATAAAGTAAGATGTATTGAATCAGGATTCGGCGAATCAGGATTCGAGTCAGGAATTTCGGCAAATCGGGAATTCGGCGAGTCAGGAATTTCGGCGAATCGGGAATTCGGCGAGTCAGAAATTTTAGCGAATCGGGATTCGGCGAAGCGGGAATTTCGGCGAATCGGGATTCGGCGAATCGGGAATCGACGAATCGGGAATCCGCGAATCGGGATTCGGCGAATCAGGAGTAAACCAAAATTTATGAATGCAGACCCCCCGGTAAGGACTTTGACTTTGTGCCTTCATCATTCTCAAAAAATTTGTCTAAAGGTGCAGTTGATCATGGTGTACAATGGTGTACAATGGTGTACAATTCTCTGTATAAATATTAGAGCACAATTATGTTACGACACATATGTTATTGTAGAAATGCAGAAAAATGCTCATTTGACATGATACGATTTAACAAAAAATTTTCATTTTCGGGGGGGGGTATGCCCCCCTATAAAGTTCGGGGGGACAGCTGCCCCCCCGCCCCTCCCCCTAGATCCGCCATTGCCAAAAGTACATCGCAATGCAATAGATATGTTCAAAATAAAATACGCGAAAGTTCGGATGTCAAATTTGTGCGCAGTCGGCGCTTTACAAAAGATGTAATATCAGAAATACAAATTTTCAAAACCATAATTTAAAGAAAAACAGTTAATTTATTCATATATTTAGGTTTAATTTTTGTGTGTTTGTTTAGACATTTAGTCTGATTAGCTTTTGTTTTACTCTAAAGAGGTTTCAGTAAAGGCATGCCTGTTTAAGCTAAGCTAAAGCTTCTTGAACGCAGCCTTATTTATTAAGCAGTCGCGAGTTAAAATAAGAACAGGCAGTCGCAGATGGCATGGCGCCATTCAGGTGGCGTGAGCCGCTTAGCCGCCGTGAGCGTGATCGGCTTAGCCGCCGGGCTGGATAAGTGCACCTACCCCCCACTCGACGGCAGAGCTCTAGACGGGGAAAAAGCTTAAAATATCTCTCGTCTAGCCTGGAAAAAGCTCGTCTGTTAAGCTTTCTTCTATGGACTAGACCGGAAAAAGCTCTTCTGTTTTAAAATACTAGTAATTCAATTTTTTTTAAAATCCTGTTTATACAATTTACATGTTCTTTCAATGCGAAAATTACTAGGGCCTATTGCTGCTTGACAGA
Organism: Macrostomum hystrix; assembly: GCA_950097015.1. NCBI lineage: Eukaryota > Metazoa > Platyhelminthes > Macrostomidae > Macrostomum > Macrostomum hystrix. The sequence continues at coordinate 29,521,568 of CATNEN010000038.1, forward strand.
TTTTATAGTCAATATTTTTTCTTCAAGTTGACTCTTGATAGCAAACCTAATTTTCCGGTCTAGTCCATTGAAGAAAGCTTAACAGACGAGCTTTTTCCAGGCTAGACGAGAGATATTTTAAGCGTTTTCCCCGTCTAGACCTCTGCCGTCGGGTGTACCCCCCGGCTAAACACCGGTCGGGAGGGTTGGTGCAGACCGTGCAGGTAGTCCGGCAGCTACAACATTTAGTTTATTGCAATCGGAAAAGTTTTAACGAAATTATGGACTCTTTTCTTATCAATCAGCCCCATCGGGTGGGGTCGACTTGCCTCTCCTACGCACACCCACGCCTACTTTATAATTAAAACTTTAGAATAGAAAGCAGTTCATAACGGTTGATAACAGTTGATAATGATATCTACTATGCCCTAGTTTTGTTTACAGAGTTTATACAAACCGGACCTTGTTCTTGAGTTCAGTTCAGATTGCGGAAAACACGCAGGATAACCTAACGTGTGTGTTAGCTTCAGGCCTTAACTTGTTGTCTATTTATGGAGAACAAATTAACACAGACCCTTGTCATTAAATAGAGTTAAGGTTAAATAAAATAAAATAAAATTAGACTTTGGCCCCTAGGCCCCCTATATAATGTTAATTTTATGCGCACCTGTGACCTTCCACCATCTCGATCTCACATTTTTATGTTGAATGTAAATTGCTCCTGCTATTCCATTTTTCAGCAAGAAGATAGAGTTAGAAATCGATTATTTTAAACAATTGTTTTTCTATTAGGCTTAGGGCCTAATATTGTAAGAAAAATAACATACTAGGGCCTACTGTATTAATCTAGGTATGTTCAATTTCAAAATTTCAATTGTGACTTAAGTGACTTGTTGCCTAAATGGTTGTCACCAAGACACCAAAGGGCAAAGTGGTTTGTAGCCTGAATGTAGTAGATTCTCTATGACTTTGTCTATTGACTGAACCTACTTGATATTTGTTTTGTCAGATTTGTGGCCATTTGTCATTTCAATTTGCCAATTCTCAATTGTTGCTACATAGATAGCCTATAGGGTTGGCTTCATGAGATGCCTTCATTATGCTCTGCAGCTCTGAGAGCTAATAAAAAAGCTTGATATAAATTTATTAGCCTAGTGATACATTCATATGTTATGTGATCAAATGTGATCAAAAGGCCTAAGTCTAGGCCTACTTCTTGATTCTGATAGGCCTAGCTGACAATATTACTATATTAGGGCCTAGCCAGCTAAAGTTAGATAGGCCTATGAATTTCTGTGAATTACATTTACCCAAGTCATTGTCTATCTGTCCAGTGTCCATCATTTAGTCTTAGGCCTTGCCCAAAACCTATCCCAGAGTATAGTTTTTGTCAGAATATTGCCTACATTTGCCACTTAATTATATATTTTTGTCCTAGCATTGTAAGCCTTAGGGCTTTAGTATAGGGTAATGTATCATCAACCGAACAGTGTATCTTCAAAACCGAACAAGAATTTTGTCTCCTTCCTTGGTCTTGTGCAAGACAGAAACAAGCGTTTGTGTTTCACAGAACAACTGATTTGAAAGTTAAAGTAATTATCTACAAGCTGAGGCATGATGTGCAATGAAGCATTAAAAGGAAAGAAAGATATTGATGTTTCAGTAGAAATTTTTATTGCAAAAGCATACTTTTTAACAACATTTTTTCAGTATGTACTTTAGACAAAGATTGTATGTGGTTGCTTGCCAATTAAATGACCATTAATATAGTTATTTATAGAGCATGAAAAATGCTTTCAAATGACATAACTCATGATAGTTCACTCCTTAAAAAAAGATTAAACCACTCACTCAAATTGTAAAACCAAACATCAAATTCTCTGTTTGGTTTGAAGATACATGAAAATAATTGTTCGGTTTTAGATAAAAAGCAGGAATAACTTTTTTTCTATTTGACAAAATAGCAAAAGCAGATACTTTTTAGAAAGATGTAACTGTTTTCTATAACTTGGCTTTTGATTTATCATCATAACTTAAAAAGAAAATCTGTAGCTTATGTTTGAAGTAAAAAAAATACACATTCTTGTTTGGTTGATGATACATTGCCCTAGGATTAACAGAAAGGGTATCCATAGAATGTATGATTTATAGGCCTATTTCCCAGTAAAAGAACAAAAGAAGCCATTCATATATAGTCACTGCAATCATATTTTTTGACTAACTTATAAAGCTACTATCCAATCAATTGAATTTTAAATTAATAATAAACTAGGCCACTATTTTTTAATCTAGGTTGGATATGGTCAACATATTATTGGTATAGGGGGTCTATATCAAACAGGTTTGGATCCTATCAGACCCCTTAATCCTCTAGTAAGTATGTCAACTATGCAACTAATACAAATTTTATAATAATAGTTAATAAAGTTAATACCTAATTTCAAACTTTATGTTTTCAGTGCCATTGGCTATAACTCCAAATCTAATCAATTGTCAACATTAAATTGATAAAGTTTTGTGCTTCACATACTCCAACAGCGTTTCTACCCTATAAACCATGTAAGTACTTGTTTCTCATTATGTGGTTTCATTTTCTGCCTAGTTTTTTTGTTAATATAGTTTTCCAATTTTGCAAATGTTTATACTTTTAATTTGTTATTAGCTATTAATATTGCATCAAATATTATGTTTCTGATGAAGAAAAAATCTATTTTTATTTATAGTAGTGTTAACAATTTGAATTCAGTTGTGTTAATATTCTGACACACCCAATGTGATCCATTTAGATATCACCCACCGTAAAGCCTTTAAAGTGAGTATATTTTCATGTTAATTACAGCCTGCTTTACCAGAGTGTTAGATTAATTTCCTTCATGGTTCATCCTGGTTGGTGTATCAAATCTGCCTTGGTTGCTTGGAATGCTAAAATTATTTCTAAGCTGTGCTCCAAATAAAATACTTAAGCGAATGTAGTCAGTTTGTTCACCAACCTAAAAAGTTAATTTTAGAGAGATTCAAAGCAATAGAGGATGAGAAGGAAAGGAGAAACAAGAAGAAAAATAAAAATGTACTTCAAGCAGTACTTTACAATACTAAGCCACCATCTGACAGAACTAAGTCACAGTCTGACTAAAGTAAGCAACTGTCTGACTAACCACCACGATAGTCTGACTGAAGTAAGCAACTGTCTGACTAACCACCACGATTCTCTGACTGAAGTAAGTAACTGTCTGACTAACCACCACGATTGTCTGACTGAAGTAAGCAACTGTCTGACTGAAGTAAGCAACTGTCTGACTAACAACCACGATAGTCCGACTGAAGTAAGCAACTGTCTGACTGACCACCGTGATAGTCTGACTGAAGTAAGCAACTGTCTGACTGACCACCATGATAGTCTGACTGAAGTAGCCACGATCTGACTGAAGTTAGTCACAGTCTTCTGACTGAACTAATTCATCTATGACTGAAGTAAGTCACTGTCTGACTGAACTAATTCATGTCTGACTGAAGTAAGCCACAGCCTGACTGAACTAATTCATGTCTGACTGAAGTAAGCCATAGTCTGACTGAACTAATTCATGTCTGACTGAAGTAAGCCACAGCCTGACTGAACTAATTCATGTCTGACTGAAGTAAGCCATAGTCTGACTGAACTAATTCATGTCTGACTGAAGTAAGCCACAGCCTGACTGAACTAATTCATGTCTGACTGAAGTAAGCCACAGCCTGACTGAACTAATTCATGTCTGACTGAAGTAAGCCATAGTCTGACTGAACTAATTCATGTCTGACTGAACTAATTTATGTCTGACTGAACTAATTCATGTCTGACTGAACTAATTTATGTCTGACTGAAGTAATTCATGTCTGACTGAACTAATTCATGTCTGACTGAACTAACTTATGTCTGACTGAACTAATTCATGTCTGACTGAACTAATTCATGTCTGACTGAACTAATTCATGTCTGACTGAACTAATTCATGTCTGACTGAACTAATTTATGTCTGACTGAACTAATTCATGTCTGACTGAACTAATTTATGTCTGACTGAACTAATTCATGTCTGACTGAACTAATTCATGTCTGACTGAAGTAAGCCATAGTCTGACTGAACTAATTCATGTCTGACTGAACTAATTTATGTCTGACTGAACTAATTCATGTCTGACTGAACTAATTCATGTCTGACTGAAGTAAGCCATAGTCTGACTGAACTAATTCATGTCTGACTGAACTAATTCATGTCTGACTGAACTAATTCATGTCTGACTGAACTAATTCATGTCTGACTGAACTAATTCATGTCTGACTGAAGTAAGCCACTGTCTGACTGCCTGAACTATGTCACGGTCTGACTGAATTAAGCCTCCATCTGACTAAAGTAAACCACAGTCTGACTGAAATTAATCACAGTTTGACTGAACTAATTCACTATCTATCTAAACTAAGTATTTTAGAATTTCGGTATTTGGCAATACACAAGAATCCACTTGTAAGCCATGAAAGCCATAGTCTGACTGAACTAATTCATGTCTGACTGAAGTAAGCCACAGCCTGACTGAACTAATTCATGTCTGACTGAAGTAAGCCACAGCCTGACTGAACTAATTCATGTCTGACTGAAGTAAGCCACAGCCTGACTGAACTAATTCATGTCTGACTGAAGTAAGCCACAGCCTGACTGAACTAATTCATGTCTGACTGAAGTAAGCCACAGCCTGACTGAACTAATTCATGTCTGACTGAACTAATTCATGTCTGACTGAACTAATTCATGTCTGACTGAACTAATTTATGTCTGACTGAACTAATTCATGTCTGACTGAACTAATTTATGTCTGACTGAACTAATTCATGTCTGACTGAACTAATTCATGTCTGACTGAACTAACTTATGTCTGACTGAACTAATTCATGTCTGACTGAACTAATTCATGTCTGACTGAACTAATTCATGTCTGACTGAACTAATTCATGTCTGACTGTACTAATTCATGTCTGACTGAACTAATTCATGTCTGACTGAAGTAAGCCATTGTCTGACTGAACTAATTCATGTCTGACTGAAGTAAGCCACTGTCTGACTGACTGAACTATGTCACTGTCTGACTGAATTAAGCCTCCATCTGACTAAAGTAAACCGAAAGTTTGACTGAACTAATTCACTATCTGTCTAAACTAAGTATTTTAGAATTTCGGTATTCGGCAATACACAAGAATCCACTTGGTTAGCTACAGAAAGAAATATACTATTTATTAAGCTGTAGATTGTTTTCCACGCGACTCATAAATAAAGTTTATGTGTCCTAATCGCTGCGTGTCAGACCTAAACCTAACACATATTTTATTTTTAATTTAGTTTTTGCTGTTTCGCCAGTAACTCGACTGAAACTTTAATTGTCTCAAAATTATTTACTGAACTGAATCCTGCTTTTTTAAACTTGCAAGACGAGTTGAAAAACGTCAGTTGGTAAAATCAAAATTTTCACTCACGCTGGTGCACTAGAGTATATGCTTAAGAATATTCTATTGACGTCATAGATGTAGTTAACTATTTTGCTCCGCAATTTGCTGAGTAAGCAACAAACCACCCGACTGTACGTCAGCACATTGCATTGAATGTGTGGCTAGCTATTGTGTGTACTTTTGTGAGTGGCTTATGTATATATTAATGAGCTAGAAACCCTAACTTGCTTAACTTACTTTTTAATCGCGTTTTTCTCCGGCTGGGCCTTGTTATAATAAATAAAATATTTGTTTGTATTCATTTTCCAGTCACCAGTTTCTGCATGGACTCGTAAGTAGACACTTATTTCATCTTCTTTTTCTTGATTAGTTGCAGCTAAAATTTATTCCTCGAATTATTTATTGTTCTATTTATTTCCTGTTAGTGAATTTCTCTGTTTCTCTTCGCAGGTCGAACTGGAACGCTATGGAGATTGCTGGGATTCATAAACGACTGCCTGATATGCCGGAAAAGGTTAGAAGCCTATTTTTGCCTTTTCACTGGTCCATTATTAGTGAATCTCCAGCTGAACTTTCATTCAAATATAGTCACACTACAAGTCATATTTTTCGATTAACTTATAAAGCTACTATCCAATCAATCAATTGATTCCCTTGGATTAGATTAATGAAGGTCAGGAAATCCCTGACCTTCATTAATCTCTGGCCAGACCTTCATTAATCCCCGGCCTAATCTTCATTAATCCCTGGCCAGACCTTCATTAATCCCCGGCCTAATCTTCATTAATCCCTGGCCAGACCTTCATTAATCCCTGGCCAGACCTTCATTAATCCCCGGCCTAATCTTCATTAATCCCTGGCCAGACCTTCATTAATCCCTGGCCAGACCTTCATTAATCCCTGACCAGACCTTCATTAATCCCTGGCCAGACCTTCATTAATCCCTGACCAGACTTTTATTAATCCCTGACCAGACCTTCATTAATCCCTGACCAGACCTTTATTAATCCCTGACCAGACCTTCATTAATCCCTGGCGAGACCTTCATTAATCCCTGGCCAGACTTTCATTAATCCCTGGCCAGACTTTCATTAATCCCTGGCCAGACCTCATCTTTCACTCTCGTTTGTCGTCAATCCATCCCTTTGTATTTATCCCATATCTTCCCTGATTAATTATCACATTTTCCCTTAGTACATTCTGTTAATTTGATCCCATTTCGTCTCGCCGCTCAGGCTAGCGCTATCATCGCCAGCCTGACGCCTTGCCCGGCCGACTATTGCGCCATAGCCGACCTGATGTCCGCCAGCTTCGAGGCTGGCCTCAAACTGTCCGGGGGCAAAGACCCTGCTGTTAAAATGCTCTGCTCCTATGTAACTAAGCTGCCAACTGGTAGTGAGGTTGGCGACTACCTGGCCTTGGATCTGGGCGGCACTAATTATCGGGTACTTATGGTGCGCCTGCATGGATCTGACAAAGAGCCAGAAATACTCGAGGATGTGTACGCTGTGCCGCAGGTAAATGGTTACCATGCAGTATTAGCTGAGGTAGAAAGTCGCGATGATCAAGTTAATTTCCGCGCGAATGTCCTACGTACTCTACTGATAGCGGCAGTGATAGAAAATTATGATTAAATTAAATATATAAAATCATGTTTCGATAATGACGAATTAATGGCGCAACTTCAGAGTGGCAGTATAAATATTTTATTGTGTTTCAGGAAGTAAATAGAAATTCTAGACAAAATTAACAATCGATTTAACCTTATTCGAATTAACAATCGAATTAAATTAACAATTTATTTTAATTGTTTTGCTAGCAAAGTGTCTTATTAGTTGCTATTAGTTACTCTCCTAGTAGATTGATGCAAGGGTGAGTGGCGAAGCGGTTAATGCGTTTGTCTCTCGTGCCAAGGTCCCTGAGCTCGATTCCACGGCGAGGCCACATTTAATTACGGAGCAGTCGCGGAGAGAAGGCTTGGGGGCTTGTCGTGCAATTTACGCCATTCCCCAATCTACTCAATCCCCAATCTACTCAATCCCCAATCTACTCAATCCCCAATCTACTCAATCCCCAATCTACTCAATCCCCAATCTACTCAATCCCCAATCTACTCAATCCCCAATCTACTCAATCCCCAATCTACTCAATCCCCAATCTACTCAATCCCCAATCTACTCAATCCCCAATCTACTCAATCCCCAATCTACTCAATCCCCAATCTACTCAATCCACAATCTACTCAATCCCCAATCTACTCAATCCCCAATCTACTCAATGCCCAATCTACTCAATCCCCAATCTACTCAATCCCCAATCTACTCAATCCACAATCTACTCAATCCCCAATCTACTCAATGCCCAATCTACTCAATGCCCAATCTACTCAATCCCCAATCTACTCAATCCCCAATCTACTCAATCCCCAACCTACTCAATCCACAATCTACTCAATCCCCAATCTACTCAATCCCCAATCTACTCAATGCCCACACCAACCAAATCGCAGGAGCTGATGCTGGGCAAAGGCTCCGACCTATTCGATTTTATCGCCGGCACTTTGTCCGACTTTCTCAAAGACAACAATCTCAGCGTTCAGCCGGGTAAGGCCAAGTTCAAACTCGGCTTTACATTCTCGTTTCCCGTTGAGCAGCACAGTCTGAGCAGTGGCAGCCTGATCATGTGGACTAAAGGCTTCGCCGCTAGCGGAGTTGTTGGCCGAGATATCTGCCAGCTGTTGCAGCAGGCCATTGACAATGCTGGCCTGCCTATTACCTGCGTTGCCTTAGTTAATGACACCGTTGGCACGCTGGCTTCTTGCGCTCTGAAAGATCCCAGATGCCTCATTGGCGCCATCGTGGGCACCGGATCCAACGCCGCCTACGTTGAAAAGCGCTCCGCTATGGAAAAATACGCGCAGGAATTGGCCAAATGCGTTAAAGACAATCTCGGACCGGTGGGGCCTGTTGTGGTCAACACCGAGTGGGGAAATTTCGGTTGGGACGGATGTTTAGACAAATTTCGCACCGACTTCGATAGAGAGATCGACCAAAAAAGCCTAAATCCAGGATTTCAGGTGCGTTAAAGGATTCTATAGCTCGTCGTAGTAAATTAACTGACCTAAAATTTAAGAGGATTTAGTTCCTAGAATTCCTGTGGAATTCCATTTCATAGAGTCCTGTGGGATTCCATTTCTTAGAATACAGTGGGGTTTCATTTCCTACAATCCAGTAGGATTCCATTCCCTTGAATCCTCAGGGTTCCATTTCCTACAAACCAGTAGGATTCCATTTCCTACAATCCAGTAGGATTCCATTTCCTAGAATCCCGTAGGATTCCATTTCCTAGAATCCCGTCTGCTCGTAGGGTTCCATTTCCTACAATCCAGTAGGATTCCATTTCCTACAATCCAGTAGGATTCCATTTCCTACAATCCAGTAGGATTCAATTTCCTACAAGGAAATTCCATTTCCTTGAACCCTGTAGGATTCCATTTCTTAGAATCCCGTATGATTCCATTTCCTACAATCCAGTAGGATTCCATTTCCTACAATCCAGTAGGATTCAATTTCCTACAAGGAAATTCCATTTCCTTGAACCCTGTAGGATTCCATTTCTTAGAATCCCGTATCATGATTCCATTTCCTAGAATCCCGTATGATTCCATTTCCTAGAATCCCGTATGATTCCATTTCTTAGAATCCCGTATCATGATTTTATTTCCTAGAATCCTGTTTGATTCCATTTCCTAGAATCCTGTGGGATTCCATTTCCTTGAATTCTGTATAATTCCATTTCATAAAATTAGTTTATTTTTCTAATTTCACAAGATTGCCTCGATTAAAGTTCTTTATATCATCGCTTGCGCTCACACTTAAACCCGTGCACTATCTGCCCAATCAGGTATTCGAGAAGCTAATCAGCGGCATGTACCTTGGCGAGGTGGTTCGCTTGGCCATTAAATCGCTGGTTGCGGACAAGGTACTATTCAACGGTAAAATGCCCAAGTCGCTAAAGCAGCCGATGACTTTTCACACGAAATACCTGAGCGAAATTGAGCGCGATCCGCCCAGACATTTTTACAGCGCCGAGCAGTTGCTCACGGTTGACCTTGGTGTGTCCCTGGTTCACCCCCTTGACGCCATGATTATCAGAGAGATCTGCGAGGCTGTGTCCACCAGATCGGCGTATCTGGTGGCAACGGGCATCGCCAGTCTGTTGCGTCGGATCCAGCCAACCTCTCACGTGACTGTCGGCATCGACGGTTCGCTGTTCAAATTTCATCCGTGCTTTTCGGACCGGATGAAGAAGAAATTGAAGGAGCTCTGCCCGAAATTTGAGGTTTGTTATCCCGGCGAACGAGAAATCATTGAATATTCCTGCTTACCATTGACTTATGAGACCCAAAAGCTATCTTAAAATTTTTCAGCATTTCTGAATAACAAAATATTCACCTAGCTTCCCCTGCCAATAAACTTAGCAAACCCTAGGAGGGTAGCAGGCAATTGCACATCATTTGGTGACACTAGACCCGCAGCCAGCGAGGAGACAATTGTGCCCATTTCGCTGACTCCTGAGCACACACACACAGGTGTGTACATCAGCCCTGAATTTATTATTTTTAGGTAGTGTACACTTGCACTGTGCTTTGGAGGTTTGCCCTCGAAGGCGTAAATTGTACAACAGCCACCAAGCCTTCTCTCCGCGGCTGCGCCCCAAATGAATGTGGCCTCGCCGTGGAATCGAACTTAGGGACCGTGGCGCGAGAGGCAACCGCGATAACCGCTCTGCCACTCACTCACCGTAATTCCCTTAGGTTCTATAGTTTGAGATTGAAATTCACTATCCTAGATTCTTCTAATCCTGGGAATTCCCTAGCTTCCCCTAATCCTGGGAATTCCCTAGCTTCCCCTAATCCTGGGATTCTCTAGCTCCCCATAGTCCTGGGAATTCCCTAGCTCCCCATAATCCTGGGAAATCCCTAGCTCCCCATAGTCCTGGGAATTCCCTAGCTCCCCATAATCCTGGGAATTCCCTAGCTTCCCCTAATCCTGGGAATTCCCTAGCTTCCCCTAATCCTGGGATTCCCTAGCTCCCCATAGTCCTGGGAATTCCCTAGCTCCCCATAATCCTGGGAATTCCCTAGCTTCCCCTAATCCTGGGAATTCCCTAGCTTCCCCTAATCCTGGGATTCCCTAGCTCCCCATAGTCCTGGGAATTCCCTAGCTCCCCATAATCCTGGGAATTCCCTAGCTCCCCATAATCCTGGGAATTCCCTAGCTCCCCATAGTCCTGGGAATTCCCTAGCTCCCCATAATCCTCGGATTCCCTAGCTCTCCATAGTCCTGGGAATATCATAGCTTCCCCTAATATTTGAATTCTCTAGCTTCCCCAGTTTCTCGGAAGTGTTTGGCTTTTTCGTAACTTGTGCATTTTTTATCTGCCTTATCTTATATTATCTTCTAAACCATTAACTTCTTGTCCTCCAGAACTATATTAGTGATTTCGAAGCGTGGCTTTTTGAACTCATAGCTTGAAATGTTTGCCCTGCTGTGTGTTTCAGGTCACTCTGAAACTGTCCGAAGACGGAAGCGGCAAAGGAGCGGCTGCTATCGCCGCCCTGGTCTGATTGATGACTGCCAAATATGCGCCACGGCATAGACAGAGTTTGCTATGGAACTAGCTAGAGGATTATTCTGATTCTAATATTCAGCGGTTGATTGTCTTAAATAGGTCATTTGTTTTAATTTTTGCCATAAGTTGCATTCACAAAAATGTAAGCTAAAATTTTAGCTGCATATTTTATGTTTACGATTAGCAAAGTTCCTACTTCCTAGAATCCCGCTTCCTAATCTATGAATCCCGCTTCCTAATCGATGATTCCCGCTTCCTAATCTATGATTCCCGCTTCCTAATCTATGATTCCCGCTTCCAAATCTATGATTCCCGCTTCCTAATCTATGAATCCCGCTTCCTAATCTATGATTCCCGCTTCCTAATCTAAAGTAGAAATCTAGATTGCAATTTTTTCAAATCCAAATTCTTCTTGTTTTGCTTTAAGTTTTTGTGAACGCAACTAAATTTCTAACTGATAAAAGGTAAAATGTGTCTTGTTTTTTTACAGATAAATGTTTGTTTAGGTATAATATGAAACTGCAGAATAGTTTAAGAAAGTCCTTTTTAAATGCTTAAAAACTTGTCGAAAATGCCAAAGTTTCTTCATTTTTTCTTTTGAAAGTGGTTTTTTCTATTATTTCATCTTCAATACGTCCCAACTGCGAACATTTTCGGTATCTGGGTGCTGCTATATCTTAATCATTATTGCTTTTTTTTTACTCGTATTTAATCAATTCTGTTGGACCAGTTTTTGTGATACTTTTTTTAAACGCCCATTACCCTCGTAAATGTTGTTAAGATTTCAAATTATGTATCATTTTCTGTTTGATAGTTCAAGCTAATGTATTTTGCTTATGTGTACTCAGTGAACAAGCCAACAAAAGAACATAAAATCACCAATGAATCTCGTCTGGTTTATTGTAGCCATCAGCAATTAGCAGCCATTAACTTCCTCACGATCAACCCCACAGCCCCCTTCCCCAATGTACACTGGCTCTATCGGTCAACCCCACAGCCCCCTTCCCCAATGTACACTGGCTCTATCGGTCAACCCCACAGCCCCCTTCCCCAATGTACACTGGCTCTATCTGTCAACCCCACAGCCCCCTTCCCCAATGTAAACTGGCTCTATCTGTCAACCCCACAGCCCCCTTCCCCAATGTATACTGGCTCTATCGGTCAACCCCACAGCCCCCTTCCCCAATGTACACTGGCTCTATCTGTCAACCCCACAGCCCCCTTCCCCAATGTACACTGGCTCTATCTGTCAACCCCACAGCCCCCTTCCCCAATGTAAACTGGCTCTATCTGTCAACCCCACAGCCCCCTTCCCCAATGTAAACTGGCTCTATCTGTCAACCCCACAGCCCCCTTCCCCAATGTACACTGAAACGTAATTCATGCAACATTACATTACAAGGCAAGAGCAGCTTTATTTATCCCTCAAAATAAAATTCCTATGCGTGTCGCGTTTCAAAGCGGGTGCTTCGTTTGTTCAGCCGCCAATAGCCCAATATTTCTTTTTTCCCCACTGAAGAATTTTTGGTAGCATGTTTTTTCAATATTATATTGACCCAATATCACTTGTTAACATAGCTATAGTTACTATCTGTAGCTCCATTGTGTATCCCATCCCTCCAACAATAAGTAAATAACAGCTGACCGAGTAAGCTATAGAACTATAGCAAGTCTTGCCCTATCTAGCTCGGTAACATAGAATATAAAATATTCTCGATTGTTTTTTTTGACGTCGGTAAAATTTAAAAGTAACTCTGTCGAAGTTAATTTATTCATTTTTTAATGCGTTTCTTTAGTGAATTTGTAAAAAAATCCTTATAATGATATGTACATTCGGGGCATAAGTTGAAGTGTAAATGTACATCAAGGAGCAGAGGTTGTTAAAAGGGATTGTAAAATCAATGTACATCAAAGGGCAGTGGTTAAAGAGTATTTGTAAAAAATTGTACATGAATTCTTATTTACCAAACATCAAATCTTCTGTTAATGTACAGAAGAAGCTTGTGAGCATTGTTGCCTCAGTGATGCCATCCTGTCTTCTCTGAAGACTCACGTTTCTGGCAGCTCGTTTAAGACATGCCAGAAGATTGAGTTGTTCTCCACAGCTAGCTGACTCGCTCTCCAGTGCAGCCAGCATCTGAGTACAGCCGCAAATTCTACTACGCGTCTCGGGCATGTAGGCGTAAAAAGCGACGAAATTTTCCACTGAGCTTAGTCTGCTACTTATAGAATCCATGGGCAGTAGTGCAGGTGAAATGTTAGCACCGATATTGTTTGTATCGTGTTGAAAAATCAGCAACAATTTCGGCTTCCGGTTTAGGCTGCTACTGTGAATTAGAGGCTGCAGCAGAGCCGACGGATTAGCCGCGATTTGCTTGACAACTGAATCCGTGGAAAGTATGCCATGATCATTGTCGACCATTTCTCCATCGCCGGCTGTTTTATCTGGCAGCCTTTGAACCAGCAAGACTATGGCCAGGCTGTTTGTGTGCGAATGATCTATGCTGGAAACTTTATTTGGTTGGGTTGATATTTTTAAGGTCTGTGTACATGGGTTTAGTCCATGGACATGAATTTCCAGCTTGAAGAACTGAACTTGAATAGTTAATTATAAGAACTCATTTACCTGCTTGAATTTCGCCCAGTATTTCGTCTAATCCTTTGGGATTATAAAAATTGTGCGTTAAAAATCCCCATTGACGAAACAGCCTACTGGCTACTCGCGGCGGGCTGTCTAACCTGCTGCTGCTGCTGCTGTTGCTGCTGTCGTCACCAAAGAGGCTGAATACCAGTGCGAAGCTACGCAATTCAGTTTCAGCATTCTCTGATTCACCTACAGCAGGCTGACTGTCAATAAAAATAAAACTTTTTTGAATGTTTCTACTCGTATACATAAATGGTTAAAAATAGATTTTCGCGTCCAACTCGAACCTCCAAGGGTTTTTAATGTCAAATCACTCATTGATTCCCTATCAGCTCTCAGCTGTTTCCCCATAGAACCGTAAGGTAGCATGTGCCCACCCTGGGAGGTTGAAGCAATGGGACTGATCCATCAGACCCCTGAAAACGCCCACCCCACCTCCGCATCTCATTGTTACGGTTCACTCGAGCTTGACGAGACATTAACCTTTGAATTTCCTAATAATTTACGCGAAACCCTTAGCGCTTTTCTTAAAAGTTATGTGAATATACGAGTAATAATACTTCGAAACTATAACCTAAACTATAACTAAAACTATAACTAATTATTTTTTACTTAATCATTATTAAGCGAACTCAATTATTGAGACCATTAAGCAACGATTATGCAATACCACGCACCTCACCTCCCAAAACTTAATGTACAATGTCGGGCCAATCAGAACGCGACAGGGCTCGGTATTAGTACACTACGCAGGGTCAAAGCATGGGAATAGACGATTGGGACCTTGGCCAATGATCAGACCACAACTCAGCTACCAACCATCACTAGGACGGGTGCTTATGGGAGACGTAGGGCCTGATCCCCTTCCACTATGGGATCAGCACCGTGGGTTTCTCAGCGCTCGCCTTTAGCAATGCCCGAGCTTCAGCACTATAATAACCAAACATTCAGTTCGAATATTCGATATGAAAGCCTCACTCTTTTAGGCAGCGATCACCTGGCAGCTCGTGTTGCTCATGGGTTGTACTCTTCTTGTCTGATGCACTGTAAGCCGATGTACTTTTAGCTGCAGAAGCTTTCGACTTTTGACCACCGATCCAGCAGCACAATGCTTTCCTCATGTTTTATTGGACGATTTCAGTAGAAAAGCTAGTTTAAAATCCTCATTTTAACTTCTATCGTTTGATCACTTAAATACCATTGCAGTTGCCAGTTGGTAAGACATTTTTAGCTACCTATAAAATACTTTCACTTGTGCAATCGGGTCGAATGAAACAAAAATTAGGACCACCCATGAACAGCAGTTACTGGTTATAATAACAAATAACTATGGCTCACAAAACCGCGCTGCAAATGGTCGAGTGTAGCAACTGTGCGAAAATGTTCCTCGAGTTAGAAATGACACGGCAGAATCTGTTGGACTATGCACCTTTTCCTTATGACAAAATTATCTAAAGCTGAACGCGCGTTTTTCCGGATCTATTTCCGGAGTTTGTATATTAAAAAAATAATGGTGACGCAAAAACGTAAGTGACCGTTTGAAGTTTTTGCGGCCTAAAGTGTCTGCTGGACTGAAGTTCTAGCAGCCTGAAGTTTCAGCTGCCTGAAGTTTTAGCTGCCTGAAGTTTCAGCTGCCTGAAGTTTCAGCTGACTGAAGTTTTAGCTGCCTGAAGTTTTAGCTGACTGAAGTTCTAGTTGCCTGAAGTTTCAGCTGACTGAAGTTCTAGTTGCCTGAAGTTTCAGCTGACTGAAGTTCTAGTTGCCTGAAGTTTCAGCTGACTGAAGTTCTATTTGCCTGAAGTTTCAGCTGACTGAAGTTCTAGTTGCCTGAAGTTTCAGCTGACTGAAATTCTATTTGCCTGAAGTTTTAGCTGCTTGAAGTTTCAGTTGCCTGAAGTTTCAGCTGACTGAAGTTCTAGTTGCCTGAAGTTTCAGCTGACTGAAGTTCTATTTGCCTGAAGTTTCAGCTGACTGAAGTTCTAGTTGCCTGAAGTTTCAGCTGACTGAAGTTCTATTTGCCTGAAGTTTTAGCTGCTTGAAGTTTCAGTTGCCTGAAGTTTCAGCTGACTGAAGTTCTAGTTGCCTGAAGTTTCAGCTGACTGAAGTTCTAGTTGCCTGAAGTTTCAGCTGACTGAAGTTCTATTTGCCTCAAGTTTTAGCTGCCTGAAGTTCTAGTTGCCTGAAGTTTCAGCTGCCTGAAGTACTAGTTGCCTGAAGTTTCAGCTTAAGCTAAACAATCTAGGACTGAAGTTCTAGCTGCCTGAAGTTTCAGCTGACTGAAGTTCTAGTTGCCTGAAGTTTCAGCTGACTGAAGTTCTAGTTGCCTGAAGTTTCAGCTGACTGAAGTTCTATTTGCCTGAAGTTTTAGCTGCTTGAAGTTTCAGTTGCCTGAAGTTTCAGCTGACTGAAGTTCTAGTTGCCTGAAGTTTCAGCTGACTGAAGTTCTAGTTGCCTAAAGTTTCAGCTGACTGAAGTTCTAGTTGCCTGAAGTTTCAGCTGACTGAAGTTCTATTTGCCTGAAGTTTTAGCTGCTTGAAGTTTCAGTTGCCTGAAGTTTTAGCTACCTGAAGTTCGAGCAGCCTGAAGTTTCAGCAGCCTGAAGTTCTAGAAGTTGCAGAAGCTTAAAAAGTCAGGTCTCTAAAGCCTTTCGCTTCATAGAGATTTTCGAATAATATAAAATACAACTCTAGTCAACTTAATACAAACAAAGGATTTATTAAACAGCATTATGAATGAAAACTTGTCAAAGTAAAATTAAGCGACTAACAGCAGAAACAGTTTGTCACCCCTGTAAGTCACAGGTCTACAGGACACTAGCATGTGAGGCCTTCCAATGAATTTCGCGGCGCCTAGCAACCCGATCAGCTGACTCAGCCCGGTGGGGTAGAACTGCAGAACGACCAGGCCACCGGGAATCACCAGACGCGTCAGGTTGCTTAGCAACAGAGAAGCATCTGATTGGCCAGCTAGCAGGCACTGCAGTACGGACACTGACACGGCTGCGTCAGCGATGCCAGAACGAATCGGCCAATGATGACCGGCGGACAGGTCGCAGCGAACCTGCAGGTGGCACGGAGACACCTGTCTATGACCGAAATCGCCCGGCAGACAAAGATCCAAGCCGAGCGCGTTCAGGCCTGCTGGCAGGCGAAATCTGGCGCCGCAGCCAATGTCAACGACTAGCGAACAACTCGACGATGGCGACACGCCAGCCAGAGCCATGACTGTGCTGTATAGTGACTGTTGAATATGTTCAGTCCTGGGCGAGACTAAGTCATCATGGGAAAATGTGCTGGCCCTGCAGTCTGGGAGGAATGATGAATAATCTCGATCAATTCTGAGCTCGAATTTAAACAGATCCCGAATCTGACCAACCAGATCCCGAATCCAACCAACCAGATCCCGAATCCAATCAAACAGATCCCGAATCCAATCAAACAGATCCCGAATCCGACCAACCAGATCCCGTATCCAACCAACCAGATCCCGTATCCAACCAAACAGATCCCGAATCCAACCAAACAGATCCCGAATCCAATCAAACAGATCCCGAATCCAACCAAACAGATCCCGAATCCAACCAAACAGATCCCGAATCCAATCAAACAGATCCCGAATCCAACCAAACAGATCCCGAATCCAATCAAACAGATCCCGAATCCAACCAAACAGATGCCGAATCCCACCAGATTCCGTACCAACCTGCCTGACGATTCTCCGGCCGTCGCGGACTGCTCACTCTGCGTAGGCGGCGCACCAGATGGCGCCAACACGGCGCCAGTTTGACGGGCTCCGGCAGGGCGAGATGGCAGCGCAGCCGGTCGAGAGCTGAGATCAGCTGCAGTGGCTCAGCAAAGCAACCACAGCTAGCAGTGGGGAAAATTACAGCGGAAGCAGCCGAAACTGATTTGGACGCTAGGCCCATCGACTAATGCAACTGATTGATTGATTTTTTTCGGCTCTATCGAACAGAAAAACCGCTTCAGATGCTAATAGGCTGAGGGTTGTTAGAAGTCAAAGTCTGTTACAGGGTGTTTGACGTTTAGGATTTTGAGGTTGTTAGATATCCAGGATCTTAAGGGTGTTAGATAGCTAGGATCTTGAGGGTGTTAGATAGCTAGGATCTTGAGGGTGTTAGATAGCTAGGATCTTGAGGGTGCTAGATAGCTAGGATCTTGAGGGTGCTAGATAGCTAGGATCTTGAGGGTGTTAGATAGCTAGGATCTTGAGGGTGTTAGATAGCTAGGATCTTGAGGGTGTTAGATAGCTAGGATCTTGAGGGTGTTAGATAGCTAGGATCTTGAGGGTGTTAGATAGCTAGGATCTTGAGGGTGTTAGATAGCTAGGATCTTGAGGGTGTTAGATAGCTAGGATCTTGAGGGTGTTAGATAGCTAGGATCTTGAGGGTGTTAGATAGCTAGGATCTTGAGGGTGTTAGATAGCTAGGATCGCAGTTCCCGAGGCTTAAAAGAACAAGGAGGCGAAATAAATTTAAGGTCTGTACATTTATCTGTATAGTTCCGTCAGTCATATAACAGGTAATCAAATGTGAGAATATTAATCGCTATTTTATTGCACTCTAGTATTGAACTCGACACCGCGAAGTAAAAGCAAGCAAAAAAATATGACGACTATATTAGAAAATAAAACTATTAATTTTTTGCACAAATAAAGCTATAGGGTTTATTATCACGGATAAAACTCTCGGAGATGTGATTCTAAAATTCATCCTTTATTAATCAAAATTAAATTCTAACAAAAATTCTAAATGAACCGGACCTAACCGTAAGTGGGAAATACACAAAAACTCCATGGGGAATCCCACGTTCTCAAAACAACATTATGGGGAATCCCACGTTCTCACAACAACTTTATGGGGAATCGCAGCCTCGCACAACAACATTATAGGGAATCCCACCCTCGCACAACAACATTATGGGGAATCCCACCCTCGCACAACAACATTATAGGGAATCCCACCCTCGCACAACAACTTTATGGGGAATCCCACGTTCTCACAACAACATTATGGGGAATCCCAACCTCGCACAACATCTTCATGTGATTCCCACCCTGTCACAACAACTACATGGGGAATCCTACCTTCTCACAACGACTACATGGGGAATCTCACCTTCTGAAAACAACTTCATGAGGAATCCTACCCTCTCACAACAACTTTATGGGGAATCCCACTCTCGCACAACAGCGTTTATGGGGAATCTCACCCTCGCACAACAATATTATGGGGAATCTCACCCTCGCACAACAATATTATGGGGAATCACAACCTCTCACAACAACTTTATGGGGAATCCCAAACTCGCACAACATCTTCATGGGGATTCCCACCCTCTCACAATTCCTACATGGGGAATCCCACCTTCTGACAATAACTACATGGGGAATCCCACCTTTTGACAATAACTACATGGGGAATCCCACCTTCTGACAATAACTACATGGGGAATCCCACCTTCTGACAATAACTACATGGAGAATCCCACCTTCTCACAACAACTACATGGAGAATCTCACCCTAGCACAACAACTTCATGGGGAATCTCACCCTAGCACAACAACTACATGGAGAATCTCACCCTAGCACAACAATTTCATGGGGAATCTCACCCTAGCACAACAACTTCATGGGGAATCTCACTCTCTTACTTCGAAGAAGATGGGGAATTCCAGCCGCGCATTAAAACGTACAAAGGGAACCCGGCCCGCCGCCAAAAAATATGGTAATCCCTCAGTATACTGAGCAATTGTCACTGAGGCAATTAAACATACGTATGAAATCTAGCGAACAAAATCCACGAGCAAAGAAAATCCGGAAAAGCAAAAACGTGTTTGGGAATTTCAATCCCCGCTTTAAAACAAAAGCATTTGAAAATTCTAAATGAGCGACATGAATAGACAAATAATGTAAGTACTTATTTAGAAAATGCCTAACAAACTAACATAAAATTGGGGTGTAAAATTAGTAAAAGTAATATTTGGCTAGAAGCTGAAAAAAACTACACGACAAGGTAAATAGGTGGAATCACAATGGACTATAATAAAAATTAAAACAGTGCCGATACCAATAAATAAAACCATGCTGGAAGCCAATCACCAATTTTTATTTGCACTTAAAAAAGGAGGCAAGATACATATTGGTCACTAAAAAATTAAAAAAATCAACAAAAAACTTCAAATATCTTATCGATGCTACTGACAAATGGAACAGTAGCCAAGGACGCTTTTTGCATGACTGCATCTTTAAAAAATAGGCATACTATCACCAAGAAAATAGCTCAATAATTTCCAATTCTAAAGAAGTGTTTCTCTTACATTTTTGGAAGATCAAAATCGCTTTTTGTGCTCATCTAGACTCACTCCGCCGGGTCCTACGGCAACAACTAGCAGTAGGCCGCCAATCACGGACATTGTCTGGAAAAAATCGAATCGCATCACATCCCGCCTAGACGATGTGGCGGCGTGAGTCCACCACGGATTAGCCACAATGTTTATGATGAGCAGTTTTAATGAGGCGACTAGGGCGCATAGTTTAGTTTTATAACCGACTGCTATAAGTAGCACTAGTAGTGCATCGATGCAGAAATTCGCCATATAGAACACGGTGTCAAACCTAGCTAGGGTGGCCAGCATCAGCAGTACCAGCAGTCGGCCAGACAGCAGCAGCCAACGACGATGCCGGCCGCCTTCGCCAGTGCTGGGTAGTCCGGCAAACAGGCTGCGAGACTCCACCCTGCGGTTGGAAAACACGAGAAACTGAAGGTTAATCTGGTGGGCTAGGACAAGTAAAAAAGGGGAAAGAGCGATCCAAAAAGATTAACTGAGTGAGAGCAAACAGCACAGAAGCATCAGGGGTGAGGGCGTCCCTGAAAGTTCAGGGGTGAGAGTCTTTGAAGATAAGGGGGATAGCGACAAAGAATGTTAAGGGGTGGGGGCCATTGGTTCAGAGCGGCCATGAAGGTTCAGGGGTGAGAGCGGCCATGAAAATTAAGGGGTGAGAGCGGTCATGAAGGTTCAGGGGTGAGAGCGGCCATGAAGGTTCAGGGGTGAGGGCGGCCAAAAATGTTCAGGGGTAAGAGTGTCCATGAAGGTTCAGGGGTGAGAGCGGCCAAGAAGGTTCAGGGGTAAGAGTGTCCATGAAGGTTCAGGGGTGAGGGCGGCCAAAAATTTTCAGGGGTAAGAGTGTCTATGAAGGTTCAGGGGTGAGGGCGGCAAAAAATGTTCAGGGGTAAGAGTGCCCATGAAGATTCAGGGGTGAGAGCGGCCAAGAAGGTTCAGGGGTGAGAGCGGCCAAGAAGGTTAAGGGGTGAGGGCGGCCAAGAAGGTTCAGGGGTGAGAGCGGCCAAGAAGTTTCAGGGGTGAGAGCGGCTAAGAAGGTTCAGGGGTGAGAGCGGCCAAGAAACAGCCTTTCAGGGGTGAGAAACTAAAGGATTTAGGAGGAGAAATAGCTTTTCAACAATATCATGGGTGGGAGCGGCCATCATGAAAGATCAAAGTGAGCATTTGCAAGCAAATTCGGAAGAACAAACCAACCTCGACTCAACAAACAGCAGCAGAACACCGCCGCCAATGGCTAGATTGCGCAACAGAAAGTTAGACTGCCACAGAATCTGATAGGCCACAGACTGCAGCAATAGTACAATGGCTAGCATAGCGCATGCTATAGCTACCCGGCAACGAAACAGAACCATAGCGCAGCCAATCAGCTGCAGGCTCATGTTAGCCAGTACAAAAGCGTGTCCAGCAACTGACGGAGCATTCCATTCGTGCTGAAAATATTCACTCTGATCAGACCACTGCACCCACATACGGATGCCATCTTCCAGGTAGGTGCTAATCAGACAAAGTCGGGCTACAGTAGGCAGCAGATGCTTGCTGCGGCGTAGAACCTGTTTGAAAGGTTTGTTTTTTTAAAGGTTCTTTTATATAGAATAATGTTGTGGGAATCAATATATTTGACTACAGTCTAATGCTGTTTTTAACTAATAGCTGACAGTTAATAACTCTTTCTTAGAAGTTTTAAAACCCTTCAATACTGCTGACAAACTAAGTCCATATGAATGACTAGACTAGTTTTTTGGACCCAGATTCTACACAATTTTGCAACTTAAATCTGGTGCTTCAGAATGTTTTGCTTTAGCTAATTGTCATTAATTATAACTATTTTTTATCTATATTCACAATTTTGCATACATATTATTGTGACAGTGTTATTTCTGAAATTTTATTAAATTAAGAAAATTAAAAAAGTGGGGTTTTGATCCTCAGATAAAACACTGACCAAATTAAATTGCTACTAAGAATTTAAGATAAAATACTAGGCAAATCAAAGGCTATATTGCTTTACAAGACTGGCCTTTTATCTGTTAATGATTGGTTTATCATATTTTTTTAAGTTAAAACTTTATCATACAAGATCTGATCGGCATTCTTACAAAAGCTATTTAAATATTTTTGGGTATTTTTCTTTACCAAAAACTTGTTTTTATCTATATGTAGAACTGACTATTATACAAACCGATATTTTTGATAGCCAAATCTATTATGTCAAGACAGGAAAGTGTACATTTTTATTAGGCATAGCTATGAGACTTAACTATTGTACTTGTTTGTCATGAATAGGCCTAGGCTACAACAAGAAATGCATATACACAAGTTATTACTGTGTAATCAAGGGTCTAAATTAAATATTTGACCATTTAAACAGAGAGGAGACTAGCTATTTATTCCCATAATAAATGTACTAATGAAAATAATGGCAATAACAGCAGACACTATCACTATTACCAGTTTATCTATATCAGCATTAAAATAATAAAAGTAAATAATATTATGCTTAAAGAAGTCAATATTTGGTTGTGAAGCATTTAGAAAATTAACAATGAACATTAATTAAGAAAAATTTTGTTTCATTGAAATGTCTTTAGACTAGAGGCTTTAGATTGATATAGACCTATTAAAAATAGCCACTTAAATGACATGCCTACAGCAATATTCTCACTTACTAGGCCTAGCTGGTATTTGACATCAAAACATTTTCTGACCAGAAGTCCTAATTCCTAAAAGTATAATTAGCACATTGTGGTATTGCTATAGCAACTCTAGCTAGATCCATAAGAAACTAACTTGGAATATCTTCCATAAGGCCTATTGTACTGCATGGTAGTTAGCACACTGAACTATAACTCAAAGTCTCAATGCTAAAACTCAAATAGGGCCCTACCCCTAGGCCCTACTAGACTGGACATGAAAGAAAGTAGGGCCTAGGCTACCCTAGCTATCTAGATTCTATATAGGCCTAGATACCAAGCTTGATAGCTGTGTGACAAAAACACACCCCTTGACTTACCTTATCAGCCAATTCTTCCATTTTGTCAATGTAGTCAGTTCTACTTTGATTATTATGACGAATAGAAGACATTCTCTAAATCAGACAAGCAAGCTAATGACGTTTATATTCAGCAAAAATAACCAGCAATAATGCCCAATAAAAAAAACAAGTCGAAGTCAAAGAAAGCTGCAAATATGATTATAGCATTAAGGTTAGCGGAGCAGAAACTTTTCTTCAATATGGGAAAGAGAAGGACTAGGTTGCATAAAAATGTCACACTTAGCAGAATATCTAAATAAATATTTACCGGCAACTTTTTATAATTGCTCGAGTGATAAAATTATAAAGTGCGTGCGTGGGCTCTTTCGCTGAATCAGAGATTTAAAATTAAAATTAAATTTCGAAGCTTAACCTCATAAAAACAAGTACTTATTTTACAAGAAGCGAAGGGTTTTTCTTTTTTATCTAGTTGATCTATTGTTTTGATATTTAATTTTATAATCTCATTTTATAAAACATAAAAGATGCACATAATCTAATCTGAATGCTATAGTCCGGAGTTATTCGTAAAGCAAAAAGTCTGGCCTTTATTCGTTCAACGTTTATTTTACAAACCTCTGTTTGCTCTGTTCACACATCGATAAATTGCTTAGTTAAAGGTTTTGTTATTGTTGGCATATTATTGATTTTATGTGTTACGTTTATTAGAATGTGTTTATGCACAGTCCATTTAATTGCCACGGCCAAGCTAGTCTATATAACGAGCACACTATCGAGCCCCACAGAAGGATCAAGTTAAGGACGACTGAAATGTCGTTTATAGTCCTTGAGTAGTCTACTTAAGTAGTCCTTGAGAAGGATATGGCATGGTCTACTGTTTTACCTTGCAACATACTTGAAGAGTTGAGTTCTGACAGTCCGCCTGAGCTTTAGGGTCAAAATTAAGTCTATAAGTCTATAGGCCCCCCTAGGTCATAGTAGAAGTCCCTTGAACCGCAATGTTACTGCCGTCTCAAAGCGAAACTAAAAATGCGCCATTACCGGACCTTGGATGTAATTAGGTGCTCCACAATGCAAATGATCAAGAAATAAGAAAGAGACCGCACAGAACAAATCTGGACGATAACTTTGGTAAGCGCTAGGGGATGAATTCAGGTAAAATTCGAAATAATTAATTGTCATTTACTTTTTGCCCTCGGCCACGTTCTCTTGTGGACAATTGCTCCTTCTGTCTCAGCGCTGTCAGCGCTGCTCCGCCAAATCCTAGCAGCACCACTTCTGCCTTCTTCTTCGAAGACAACATGTACTTTTACTCACTTTTAGCAACATGCAGCTGCCGACCCTGGAGGACAGCCGGAATTAATGTGCTTTGTTTATAATTAGCCACTTCTGGTGGACAAAAACGGACAGGGGCAGTTTCTCGCCTAGAGTGCGTATATATATTTATACTTTCGAGCTATATTAAAATATTGCAAAAGTCTTATTACATGCACGAGCATATCGTATGTAAAAGTAAAACACAAAAAGCCACGAATTACATCACATAAAATCCGTACGTTGACGGATTTAAATCCCCTAAAATCCCCTAAAATGACGGTTTTATTGCTAAATTCTACGGCCCAAACATCCAGGGTTCAAATATCTATCAGCTACAGTATATGGCATTTAGGGGGGAGAGCCTCGAACAAGACTGTCCTGCATAATGAAAAAATCATGGAAAACTTTGTTTGATAGAAAATTTCGTCTATGGCTAAGCCATAGACAAAATATGTTTAGGCTGACTTTTGAGCCCTAAATAGGATAGTTTGGCGAAGGCCAAAATCTGTAGGGTGCCCCTGAACCATCATTGGTCGGCTGATTGGTTCGAGTCGCCTCTCGAGCATCTTCCTCAGAGCCTCTCATGCTCTAGCTCCAGTAGAGAACTGTCGTCTTTCAGGATGTCGTTGCAAGCCGTGAACTCAAGGATCGGCTCCGTCCTGGGCTGTCTTTTGAATCTCAGCAGCCAGGTGAGACGGATGCCGAAGTCGAGTTTGGAGCTGCGAAGAAGAGCGAAGGTGGTCGAACAGTCGAACACCGCTTCTCTCGGCTTTACACAAAAATTAAAGCCGATTTGCGAGGTAAGATCGCTCGTAATGATAAACTGTTATTTAGAATAGCACGCTTCATTAGATGTTAATTGACACTATAGCAGGTGGGATCGTACTATATAAAACTTTCGTAAGTAAATTAGTTTGGTGTTAGCATTGTAAATATTAACCCATAAGAATAAATCTTCCGACTTAAATGCACACTAAAAGAACGGCCTATTGTGTGCGACACTAATGACAAGCCGTACAATGGTGCAGCCATACAGGCAAGAGGATGCATCTATTGTGAATCGATCTGTACGTCCGGTCATTTCTCAAACAAGGGGGATGTCAACTTAAGGCTCTAGAATGGAGCCCGAGGTCGATCCTCGAACCAACCTGACTGAAGTCAGTATTGCTGGTTGATCCAGACGACTGGAAACGCCGAAACATGTCACCCCAGTCCTTCCCGCCGGCCATGTGGATTTCGTGTCAACTTAAAGCTCTAGAATTAATGGTGCCCGAAGTCTGGCGTGAGAGATCCCCCTGAGTATGTGCCAGTATGTGCTTCGGGGTCAGCGGAATGTGCATAACTCCTCGCTAGACAGGTCGACTGTCGACAAAACGATGTGACAAAACGATGTGAACTTCTCGTTTGACTTGTACAGAAACAGCTCTATGCGGAAATGGCGGCATTCAAAGCACTGAATGTACTTTATAAACTTTACTGGCTGATAAGAAACAAGACGTGTTTTAACTAAAAAGAACTGACTGTTCGGTAAAATGCTTGGGTAAGCAGAAATGAGCCATAGCTTTAGAAACTGTGTACATCTGATAGGAACTGAACCCTGGGTTATCTGGGTGCAAAACGTGACTTTATGCTCTTTTTGCGAATTTAGTAAAATGGGGTTTTAATTGGTGGAATCAAAGCACAAGTCAAGGAAAATTAAACAAGGCCAAGTTTAGCAATTTTAGGGTGACGAATTAAATTAATTAAACTCATAATCTCACCAAAAAAGTTACGACCTATGTCATTTAAAAAGCGATTCCAAACTGAATACTAAGGTCAGGACACACCAGCATCACGGGCCATGTGTTTTATTTATATCATGGCCTCTAAAACGCGTCGAAAGTTGGAAGTTATGTGCGACAGCGAATAGTCTGGGACAGACAAAAATCGATAAAGCGATAAGAGGGTGTGGTATGAATGTACTCATGACGTCTGAATGTACTCTGCATGTACAGCGATCAGAACAGGCTCGAGGGACTAATTCTAGCTCTATTTCTGACACGATATCTTTGAGCAGCAGAATTTAAAGTATTTATTTGTCAATACGAGGCATATAATGAACTGGTCCCACAGGTTTTTAGACTCGCGTTAAGACTAAATAGAAGTTTCACAGTGACATTGCTTTATTAAAGACTTCGTGCCGTATTACATGGAGATTTCCCATTTAACTAATAATAATCCGTTTCTTTATGTAAACGGTGTTCGCTACGAAAGTGAGTATCCGAAAAATCTAGCTTTATAATATAAATTAACTATTTTGTTTATTTCATAATCAAAGCTATCGAAAGCTCACATAATGCTCACACATCGTCACGCAATCATATATAAATATTGACGATAGCTTACTTTTTTAAGCCATAACTTCTTAAAATTCTGTTTTACGACTTATACAATCATATTCACATTTTTCTCTTGAACTTGTTCGTCAAACATTTTCAAGTACCTCGCGACTGTGTCCCAGAGCTGAGTCTGAACAGCTTCCTCCGGGATGTCCTGCAGTTGATGGGTACCAAGGTGATGTGCGGCGAAGGCGGCTGCGGATGCTGCATCGTCAATGCGACTTTCAGGCATCCGGGAACTGGAGTTATTGACAGCATTCCGGTCAACTCAGTGAGTTCGTGAACACTGCAATTTTTAACTAAATGCTGGAGGACCGAACGGTAGACTCCAGCTCCCTAAAGCATTTCCTTGCTACAAAATTATAGTGCCTGACGCCTGTGTACTCTGCCATCGGTTGGCACGTGCTGACAGTCGAGGGTCTCGGCGGTGGCGGCAAGGCGCATCCCGACGGCTACCACCCGATCCAGAGCCGTCTGGCCGACGGATTTGGCAGCCAGTGCGGCTTCTGCTCACCCGGCTTCGTCATGTCCGCCTACAGCCAGCTGAGAGAGAATCCGCGCCCCACCGAGGCGCAGGTGGAGCACTTCTTCGACGGCAACATCTGCCGCTGCACCGGCTACCGACCGATTCTGGACGCCATGAAGAGCTTCGCGTGCGACGGCAAGCAGGGCACAGCCGGGTGCCTGGACATCGAGGTGCGGCCCTGCAATATTATCTGAGACACTTTTAACTCGATATGGCATGTACTTGATCTTCTCGAAGAGCCTGATAAAAGCGTTTATCTCTGGACAGGACTTGAGTCCCGCCTGCTGCAAGAGCCTCTCTGTGAAGCCAATTCCCTCGGCGGGACTAGCGCCTGTGGCTCGCGGCTGGCGTGGCCAGAAGTTCTACAGTCCGGGCGGCATGTCGGACCTGCTGACGCTCGTGACGCGACACCGCAGCGACAAGTACCGCCTGGTGTTCGGCAACACCTCGGCTGGAGTCTTCAAGGATGACGCAGCCGCTGCGGAGTATTACATCAACGTGCGCAACGTGCCGGAGCTGCACGAGATCCAGGTGCGATGGGATTAGCAGTTTGATTGAAATCCTGTCAACTAGGAAGCGGAAAACTCGCATGCCAAACACTTCTTTCACAACTTTCATCAATGCAACAGGAGACGGAGGACAGCCTGCAGGTCGGTGCGAACGCGACCCTCCACGAGCTGCTGCAGCTCTTCGACCGCGTGTCGGCGAGCCGGCCGAAGTTCCGTCACCTGGCGCAGGCGTCTCGCCACCTGCAGGTGGTGGCCAATCAGGCAGTGCGTCGCAATGCCTGCTGGGCCGGCAACCTGATGATGAAGCACGCCCACCCAGAGTTTCCCTCCGATCTGTTCGTGCTGTTTGAGGCTGCCAAGGCGGTTGTCATGGTGACGGACTCGACCGGAACCCAGGAGTACATTCTGACCGACTTCCTGCGCCAGGACATGTCGGGCCGAGTGATCAGCGCCATCAGACTGCCGGGACTCGCCACCGACGTGCATCGGTTCGGCTCGTTCAAGGTCACGCCGAGAGCGCTGGTAGGAAAGCGATTTACCTGTCTAGCTCACTTTTTCTTTTCCTGATATGGAGAGTTAGTTCATGAGTTTGGACCTAAACCAAAGAAATCTTAAAAAAAATAATTGACAGGAAAATTTGCCTGCACTTTCCGCCTCTCCAGAATGCGCATGCCTACGTGAACGCAGCCTTCAACGCGTGCGTCGATGAGACCGACGGCTTCCGCGTCACTGAAAGACCATCCATTGTCTACGGAGGAATTTCGCACAAGTTTGTAAGCTTCTTTCGAAGTCAATATCGCGTGCATGTAGAATCGCTTGCTTAAATTCGGCTATAGATTTAATTAGGTTTTTATAATTTTTCAGAATCACGCATTGAAAACGGAGAACTATTTGCTCAACAAAAAACTCTTGGATCAGGAGACTATTGAAGGTGGGAATTGCGCACTGTGTGTCGAGTGGAATAGTTTTGTGTAGTATTAATGTTTCATAAAAGCTATACGCTATCTAATTATTTCTGATGGGAGGTGGTTAGCACTAACTAGCCAAGTGGTCGAAAGTCTCAATGACTTGAATCTCAAGTTTCAATGAGTAACGTCAAAAGGTTGTCATTAAATAAGACACTACATTGTCCATCGCTTTTGTTCACCAAAAGTATAAAAAAATCTGAAAACGCAAGGTAGAAGACGTTCGAGTACACTATTGAGTTGACATGGCGTCCAACATCCCAGTCCACGGACTGGCCTACCCAACAAAGACAGAATTTCTGCGCAATAGCTGCGGCTGTGCCTCTGGTTGTATATCCGGCTCAACTGTACTGAAACCTGGCAAGATAGTCCTGACAGTGAAAAATAATTTCAGGAGCCGTAGCCATGCTGGAGTCGGAGGTGTCGCCAGACGAGCAGCCCACCTGGACGTCGCCAGCGAGTCGCCGCAACCTGGCCTCGAACCTGCTCTACAAGTTCATCTTGGGCGCGATCGGAGCCGACGTCCTGGCGCCCGAGGATGCCAGTGGAGGTCGCGTACTCGACCGAACAGTTCAGTCGACTCTGCAGGACTTCGAAGAGGCGCTGCAGCCGACGCCGCTCGGCAAGGCGACGCCGAAGCAGGAGGCCCGCGCTCAGGCCGCCGGGGAGGCCAAGTTCACCAACGACTCGCCGCCGCACGTCAACGAGCTGTTCGCCGCGTTCGTGCAAGCACCGGAGGCTCCCGGCGAGCTGAAGGGCTTCGAGACCGAAGAGGCTGAGGTCAATTCAGATTTAATTTAAGACTCAAATTTTATGACCGATTATGACTGATTAAAGTGATGGTTTCTTAGTACGGTTGGGATAAATTGTGCCGCGTTTAGTATAGTCTCAAAACAATTAATCTACTTGTGTAGTTATTGTAAGATTAGCGTTGGGGACATAGCTGCTTAATTTCTTTCTGAACAAAGGATTCACTTTCTAAGGAATATATATTGAAGATACAAACTTTCATCCAACAGAACGTTCCTGGCTTCGTAAGGATGCTGACGGCCAAAGACTTGGAAAAACGCTACGTAAACGACATTGTGACGCCTTTTCTGCCTCCGGAGTCGGCGTGAGTATATTGTTCAAGGCAACGAGTACAGCTGATTTAAAAACACTGCTTGTGACGCAATTCGGTGAAAAATTTCCGATTGCAGCAAAAAAATTAAACAGCAAAAATTACAATTCAATGACCGAAGAGTCCATAAACTTAGACGCAATATGCAAATCCCAATTCCTAATTTCTGCTGCGGACAGCCAGAAAGAAGAGATTCTCAGCTCCGGTCCCATTCGCTACGCTGGCCAGCCTGTGGCCTTGGTCCTGGCTACCAGTCAGTGGGCCGCCGATTGCGCGGCCTCCCTGGTGACGGTGAACTTCGACCAGACTGGCGAGCCAATCACCAGCGTCGCCGAGGCGGTCGCCAAGTCGGCCGTCATCATGGAGAAGCCGCAGGAGTTTGTCGGCGAAGGCGGCGCCGATTCGCTGAAATCCGGGCTCGAGAGTGGCTGCCAGGTGGAGGGTCAGATCGTAGTGAACGAGCAGGCGCACTTCTTCCTGGAGAGTCTGACCGCCTGTGTGGAGCCTAACGAAGAAGGTCTGATTGTTACTTTGCTGGCTAATCAATTGTTCTCCCTACTGGCTTTTGTACTAACAGCATAAGTATTTTTTGGTTTGGCGAATTATAATAGTAATGACACTAGACCCGCAGCCAGCGAGGAGGCAATTCTGCCCATTTCACTGACTTTTTAGCACTGGGACTCTGTGCTATTGTCTCTGACCCCCTAGGATTGGGGAAATACTGAAATCCTTCATTTAGTAATTTTAGTTTAGCTTTTATTGAGTGGCTCTGTTGTCAAAAATTCAAATGCTGGTATATGGAACAATCAATTTTTTCCGTCCGAAATGCGGCCGTTCCAGTCAAACCTACTTAATAATAGCTTATAGCATGTAGCTTATAAACATGTCACGCAGGCCTGGTGATCACCGCCCCTCATCAGTGGTCCGACGAGCTGGTCTTCGTCCTAACACGTGTTCTCGGCCGCCCAGCCAGCCAGCTGCGAGTCATCACGCCCCGCATCGGCGGCGGCTTCGGTGGCAAACTCTTCATGGTGGACCTCGTTGTTGCAGCCTGCGCCGTAGCTGCAGACATCACGAACCGTCCTGTGCGCATGTTCGTATCGCTCAACCGGTACATGGCCTTGGCGATGAAGCGTCCGGGCTGGCTCATGGCTTACCGAGCATCAGCTGACCCCGACACCGGTAAGCTCCGCGCCATCAGCTGGGAGGTGAACCAGGAGGCTGGTTACACACTGAACATGCAGGCGATGATTGCCGACGAGTTCAAAAACAACATGGACCAGGCATATCACTGCCCGAGCTACGGTCTCAGGACTCGATTCCTGCGCACAGACAAGCCGGAGAGCACGTTCATGCGAGGACCGGGGCCTTCGCCGACTTCCGTTTCCTGCCTGCTGATGATGGACCACCTGGCATTTCAACTGGGTGTTGACCCCATCCAGTTTAAGCATAATAACCTCTACCGAGAGGGAGATGTAAGTGTGAATTTATTTAACGGTTTTCCGAGTTTATGCCCTGCATACGAAATTCGATGATTGGCAAAATCTTTTAGACGAACTTGTTCGGTGGCAAGCGCATTTCCGACAACTACCATCGAATGTGGCAGGAACTTTGGGAGGTTGCTGACATTGAAAGCAGACTAGCTGAGATTGCCGACTTTAATAAGGTAACTATGGACAAACAATAGCACAGCTTCGAAAATAATTGTACTTTTGTATGTTGAATTCGTTAAAGTGTTTAAAAACTAATATTTTCGCTTTCATTTTTAGACGAATAAGTTCCGAAAACGTGGCCTCGACATGGGCCCGAGCTCGCAGTACATGGGCTACGATCGCGGTCGACCCTCCCAGGTATACCTGGCAGTGCAGTCAATCGACGGCACGGTCACCATGACCCCTAGCGGCGTTGAAATGGGTCAAGGCCTTGGTGTCAAATGCGCCCAAGCTGTCGCTGCCTTGTTGGATATTGACCTCACAAAAATCAAGATCAAGCCAACAGACACACACATCACTCCGAACGTTGAAGCCACTGGTGGCAGCCTGACTAGCGAGTGGAACTGCAAAGCGGCTGCTGATGCCGCCTTGCAGCTGGTGGATAAGCTGCGTCCGATACGCGAGGCAAACCCTGAGGACTCATGGGAGGCTCTGGTCGCTAAGGCTGTAGCTGCTGGCATCAGCCTCACTTCTATGGGGTCGTAAGTCAATATAAAGTCATAGTTATTTTAATTAGTATTTACCTCTTTAAGCGGGTTTTTAATCCAGTATCAACAAAAATTGCTCGGTCATAATCACAATTGTAATTGTGCTCGTGTCGGCTTACTTGACTTATCACTTATCAGCTTATCTTATCAGCTGGGTGCATCGGTCCGAGCGGACGCCTACTCCACTAGCCACTGTCAAACAGAAAACCTCCAGTGAGTTGTTACTACTTAGTGGGACCCGTCGGTCACATCTGTAGCGCGCAACTCACGCCAGAAGTGGGGAAGAAGTAGCTCGTCGTGGCGGCGTCAGAGAGCGTTGGGCTTGTTCAAAGATATTACAAGCGCGCCCTCGAGAAGGCTAGACAGTGACCGATATAGTGTTCCATGTTTTCACTTGCGGATTGGCAAAGCGGACACAGCTTCCTTGATACCTGGAACTTAAGGAAGCGGTGAAGCGAGATGCCTTGATAGAACCATATATGCTAAAAGCTCTGACTTATTTGCAATCAAGCCGAAGTTTTTTCACGAGGCTAAACGACGGACAGGGCACCGGCGGCCCTGAACAGACGATTAATCAACTTCCTACCTTCTTGCTTGCTATCTCTCAATATCTCACGAAAAAACCGCAAAAGCTATTCCCTGTCCTGCCCTATAAAATCCTTGACCTTCGCCAGATTCATGTCCACTGACAAGGACCCGAACAATGGAAAGTACCACACAACCGGCATGGGCGCCATCGAGGCCGAAGTGGATGTTCTCACCGGCCAGTACCAGATCCGTCGGGCCGACCTCATGATGGACCTGGGCAAGTCGCTCAACCCCGGAGTCGATGTCGGCCAGGTGGAGGGCGGCTTCGTCATGGGCATGGGCTACTACCTGATGGAGCGCACCGTGTACGACGCTGACAACGGACGCAACCTCACCGACGGCACCTGGGAGTACAAAGTGCCGCTGGCTGCAGACACTCCGCGCGACTTCCGCGTCCACCTGCTGAAGAAGACGAGCAATCCGTTTGGCGTGTTCGGCACGAAGGCGATCGGCGAGCCGGCAGTGTGCCTGGCCTCGCTGTGCGTCACGGCGGTGAAGCGCGCAATCGAGGCCTTTCGCAGCGCCCAGGGCAAGCCGAGACGCTGGCTGAGCTTCGAGCTGCCACTGACGCCGGAGCGGGTGCTGCAGCTGTGCGAGGTGGGTCCTGAGGACCGGCGCTTCACCCAAAAGTGAAGTGCATCGTGAGCTCTGTGCGAGCTTAGTGATCTATACCTTAGTGCCTTCGTCAACAAAGGCATAAACGATCAGGAACGATCAGAGACCCAGCAATAGAACAACTAAGGTAGTTACTAAAAACTAAAATTAATTGATTTGAATAAACTTTTTTGCTTTCCGTTTTTCTCTAGGTATTGAACCATGCATATTTTTAAGGCGAGTCTTGTAGCTGCTTAATGTTTAATTAATCTAGATTAGTTCCGACTTTTATAGCTCCCATATATTTTATAGCTCCCATATCCCATATAGCTCCCTAATCATTTTAAAGAGTTGAAAAGTTTTTCTAAAGTTTGATAGTAAAAATTGCTATTTTCGAGTTGTCGAATCAGAAGCGAGAATATAATTTGATTAGCAACAGTCGTATCGCACTACTTGTTAACTTTAAAGTAGTTCAAAATATAAGTTTTTAAATTAGGCTTTAAATGACTTTGATGACTTTCTGAAATCTCTTGTGCAACTGACGACAACGCTTTCTACACACGTGCAGGTTTTTCTTGCTTGAATTGACCATTATAAGCCGACAGCGGGTCCGATGCCGCACCGTTTTCGCAGTGGCGTAGCAAGGATTTTTGTCTAGGGGGCGCCTTTCCGGGGCGCCACTACCACACGTATAGGGCCCCACTACCACGGGGGCGCCACTACTTGCTTTGCGCACCTGCGATAGAGCGAGTAACGTACATTCTCTTTTATAATGCGCTCTGTCAATCTGTCGGAATTAAACTTATGGAGCAAGCTTTAATGCCATAGACAGCAAGGCAAAGGAGGGGTAAGCCACTAGGATGAAAACCTAGTAGGGACTGACCATAAACTGTCGGATTTGGATGCAATTTGAACAAAATAGACTGCAGCTGTGCCACAACTGAGCGAGGAAAGGTGCAGTTAATTAAAATCATGGACTTCTCTAGCTAGCACCTGGACTGGAAGGCTCTGCCCCGAGTCTACAATGAGGCCATAGATGAGGCCATAGATTTCCCGGTAGATAAAATCAATATGTATTTCACCAGCTATCCTATGTCAGAAGTTTAGTTCTTCTGCTTTGACAAAAGCGCTCTCATTAGATGCAACCAGAAAATAATTTACGCAGATATATTTTTTGTACAGATTTCTTTCAGCAGTTGAAATCAATCATTGCGCTGCATTCATTTCTAGTCGTACCCAGGAATCAAAAGTAGGGCATGAATCTTTGACAGGGGAGGCAAAAGTCAAAGTCCAATTCTGACGGAGACTTTCGGTCTTTTTATTTTAAATTTTAAATTTTTCAGAGTTCACTGTTTTCAGCTGGACCATGCATTATCCAATATGGCTCCAATGAGATCCCATTAGACAACACCTTGGCTTTGGGAGGCCAGGCCTTTACCTACCCATTAAAATATGGTGCAGGATACTTGGCTAAGACTCTTACCTTCAAGCATGTAGATACAAAGTTGCTCTTCGCAAATGCTCGTCTGAAACCCAGATGCCGATTCTCCACAGAATAGAACTTCTAGACCCTAAAGGGGAATGAGCAAGGATGGAGTCGCTGCTCAACAAGCTGTCTATCTGATACTCCAGGCGCCTGTTGTCACTCGAGCTTATGAAGATGCAACACAAACGCTGCGAACAGCTGGCGGAGTCTTTGACAGGTATGCTGGTGCATTTGGGAAGATGCTGAGTGGATGAAGCTCACGGAAAAATAATCGGTTCCAACCTGCTCGAAGGGCTTGAAAACCATGGCCTCGTGTCATAGAAAAAACTGTCGACTGAACTAACCTCTTAGGTAGAATCTGCTTCAGTCTGAAAAATTCTGATGGAAATAGCTATTCACCAGCAACCTTGCATAGGTTACTTACTTGACTCTCGTGCTAAAGCGTCGATTGGTGACGCGTTTGCCACTGCGAATCGTATGCTGCGGGTCAAGGTGAGGCATTTTGATGGCGATGGAGGCACTGTCAAACAGCACGAGCCAATGGAAAAGGGTCATTACGAGAAGGTGTTGTGTCCCGAGACGGACCAGCTGCTCTTGCCTCGCGCTCTCTACGAACAGGGAGACTCGACAATCCAGACGTCCTACTCGCCAGCTACTGTCGCACTGAACGTGCTCAAAATCACTGACAACCGGGGGCGCACGAGCGCGCTGGCCCTGGCGGCCAATGTCACGATGCTGGACCCAGGTGGTAAAATAACGAAGAGACACAACTTACTTCTGGCTGGTGTCAGCGGTCAGGCTGCTCCAGGCGGACTCAGAAATGCTTTGTTTATTGTGAACTAAATTGATTTTTCGCAGTACGAGGTAGTCTTTACGAAACAAATTTGAGCAGTACGCGATCAAACGCAGTAGCGCAAGCTACACAAATTGTACTACAAAAAGGCAGCTACTTGGGTTAGGGGTTGGCCAGACAGGAAAACCGATGCACACAACACCAAACTCAAGCCGCAAGCGCGCAAGGAGGGGTAGGGTTATACGCGCTGGCCGAGTGGACAGACATAGCTACGCAGAGCTGATTGGCAGGAGGGGCAAAGCTATGCAGGGCTGGAAAGGGAGTGAGAGACAACGCCCGCGCCCAGCCAATCAGGTGGCGGCTCAGGGCAGCAGAGCAGAGACGGGGGAGGAGGGTAAGAGAGGGCGAGCCAATCAAAGCGACCTGACACAACAGCCTAGAAAATGCAAAACTAAATTACACGTAGCATGATTCACTACAAAAAGTCGACTTACAGAAAATGCGCTCCTACTTTGATCGTTCCACTGCTGAACGGTTGCAAGATGAAGAAGTATTTAGCGCTGTTTTATGTCCTCGGCGAGAGAGGTCAAGGACACCTGTCAAGTTTAAAGCAAGTTGGTACGCTACAAGAAGGTGTCGACGCTGATGGGAATCCGTACCTTTCGTTGCCAGCGTTGAAAATGAAGATGGAGAGTATACGAGAGTCAATAGCATTTTCACAAAAATACAGAAAAATAGTTCAGACAAAGAATATCTTTACATCCTAGGCTTACAATACACACCTCAGTCGTTTAATGCGCGCTTTTTTATTATAAAATCATGTCAAAAGATTTTAGTAACTCAAGTTAGCAACATTCCAGCAATTCTATCGAGGGTCCTATTCATTCAAAATTTTCATATCGTATGCTACGGTTCATGAGTCTCATTTCATATAATAGAATAAATTTGTGTTTGGTAGCTTTTGTTTGGTATTTTAAGACACACAGGAGAAATTGTGGCTTTGCATTGCGTCGGTAAGAAAGGACTGGATTCAAGTGGCGCCAAAAGCATTCTGTGCGTGGTAAATTAGACTACAGAGAGACAATGGCATCAATTTAAACGCGTCTCCTACAATTTGACCTAGCTGTACAGATTGCAACTGACACATAAAAGCTCTGAGTCTTTTAGTGGCTGGTATGAAATGCACGATGCTATTTCAATGGCTGTAGCTAGACTTATTCTGTACATGTAAACTAGCAGACACTAATGGCTTTGTAAACAGGACTGTACGGGCTATACTCTTAGAAGGCGATATTCGTACGAAAAAAATAAACCCTTTAAGCAAGTTTTAACATTGATGCTTTTACGGAGATCGTACAATGAGACACTTTGAGAACAGGATGATCGGAGACTGTAAGATCCTACCATGAGACATTATGAAATCCTATTAACCAGACACTTTGAGATCAGGATGATCGGAGGGTGTAAGATCCTACCATGAGACATTATGAAATCCTATTAACCAGACACTTTGAGATCAGGATGATCGGAGGGTGTAAGATCC
The DNA here is from genome assembly GCA_950097015.1 of Macrostomum hystrix. NCBI lineage: Eukaryota > Metazoa > Platyhelminthes > Macrostomidae > Macrostomum > Macrostomum hystrix. The sequence continues at coordinate 29,558,669 of CATNEN010000038.1, forward strand.
TACCATGAGACATTATGAAATCCTACTAACGAGACACTTTGAGATCAGGATGATCGGAGGGTGTAAGATCCTACCATGAGACATTATGAAATCCTATTAACCAGACACTTTGAGATCAGGATGATCGGAGGGTGTAAGATCCTACCATGAGACATTATGAAATCCTATTAACCAGACACTTTGAGATCAGGATGATCGGAGGGTGTAAGATCCTACCATGAGACATTATGAAATCCTATTAACCAGACACTTTGAGATCAGGATGATCGGAGACTGTAAGATCCTACCATGAGACATTATGAAATCCTATTAACCAGACACTTTGAGATCAGGATGATCGGAGGGTGTAAGATCCTACCATGAGACATTATGAAATCCTATTAACCAGACACTTTGAGATCAGGATGATCGGAGGGTGTAAGATCCTACCATGAGACATTATGAAATCCTATTAACCAGACACTTTGAGATCAGGATGATCGGAGGGTGTAAGATCCTACCATGAGACATTATGAAATCCCATCAACGAGCACTTTGAGATCAGGATGATCGGAGGGTGTAAGATCCTACCATGAGACATTATGAAATCCTATTAACCAGACACTTTGAGATCAGGATGATCGGAGGGTGTAAGATCCTACCATGAGACATTATGAAATCCTACTAACGAGACACTTTGAGATCAGGATGATCGGAGGGTGTAAGATCCTACCATGAGACATTATGAAATCCTATTAACCAGACACTTTGAGATCAGGATGATCGGAGGGTGTAAGATCCTACCATGAGACATTATGAAATCCTATTAACCAGACACTTTGAGATCAGGATGATCGGAGGGTGTAAGATCCTACCATGAGACATTATGAAATCCTATTAACCAGACACTTTGAGATCAGGATGATCGGAGGGTGTAAGATCCTACCATGAGACATTATGAAATCCCATCAACGAGCACTTTGAGATCAGGATGATCGGAGGGTGTAAGATCCTACCATGAGACATTATGAAATCCTATTAACCAGACACTTTGAGATCAGGATGATCGGAGGGTGTAAGATCCTACCATGAGACATTATGAAATCCTACTAACGAGACACTTTGAGATCAGGATGATCGGAGGGTGTAAGATCCTACCATGAGACATTATGAAATCCTATTAACCAGACACTTTGAGATCAGGATGATCGGAGGGTGTAAGATCCTACCATGAGACATTATGAAATCCTATTAACCAGACACTTTGAGATCAGGATGATCGGAGGGTGTAAGATCCTACCATGAGACATTATGAAATCCTATTAACCAGACACTTTGAGATCAGGATGATCGGAGGGTGTAAGATCCTACCATGAGACATTATGAAATCCTATTAACGAGACACTTTGAGATCAGGATGATCGGAGGGTGTAAGATCCTACCATGAGACATTATGAAATCCCATCAACGAGCACTTTGAGATCAGGATGATCGGAGGGTGTAAGATCCTACCATGAGACATTATGAAATCCTATTAACCAGACACTTTGAGATCAGGATAATCGGAGGGTGTAAGATCCTACCATGAGACATTATGAAATCCTACTAACGAGACACTTTGAGATCAGGATGATCGGAGGGTGTAAGATCCTACCATGAGACATTATGAAATCCTATTAACCAGACACTTTGAGATCAGGATGATCGGAGGGTGTAAGATCCTACCATGAGACATTATGAAATCCCATCAACGAGCACTTTGAGATCAGGATGATCGGAGGGTGTAAGATCCTACCATGAGACATTATGAAATCCTATTAACCAGACACTTTGAGATCAGGATGATCGGAGGGTGTAAGATCCTACCATGAGACATTATGAAATCCTACTAACGAGACACTTTGAGATCAGGATGATCGGAGGGTGTAAGATCCTACCATGAGACATTATGAAATCCTATTAACCAGACACTTTGAGATCAGGATGATCGGAGGGTGTAAGATCCTACCATGAGACATTATGAAATCCTATTAACCAGACACCTTGAGATCAGGATGATCGGAGGGTGTAAGATCCTACCATGAGACATTATGAAATCCCATCAACGAGCACTTTGAGATCAGGATGATCGGAGGGTGTAAGATCCTACCATGAGACATTATGAAATCCTATTAACCAGACACTTTGAGATCAGGATGATCGGAGGGTGCAAGATCCTACCATGAGACATTATGAAATCCTACTAACGAGACACTTTGAGATCAGGATGATCGGAGGGTGTAAGATCCAACCATGAGACATTATGAAATCCTACCAACGAGAAACTCTGAGATCAGGATGATCGGAGGGTGTAAGATCCTACCATGAGACATTATGAAATCCCATCAACGAGCACTTTGAGATCAGGATGATCGGAGGGTGTAAGATCCTACCATGAGACATTATGAAATCCCATCAACGAGCACTTTGAGATCAGGATGATCGGAGGGTGTAAGATCCTACCATGAGACATTATGAAATCCTATTAACCAGACACTTTGAGATCAGGATGATCGGAGGGTGCAAGATCCTACCATGAGACATTATGAAATCCTACTAACGAGACACTTTGAGATCAGGATGATCGGAGGGTGTAAGATCCAACCATGAGACATTATGAAATCCTACCAACGAGAAACTCTGAGATCAGGATGATCGGAGGGTGTAAGATCCTACCATGAGACATTATGAAATCCTATCAACGAGCACTTTGAGATCAGGATGATCGGAGGGTGTAAGATCCTACCATGAGACATTATGAAATCCTATTAACCAGACACTTTGAGATCAGGATGATCGGAGGGTGCAAGATCCTACCATGAGACATTATGAAATCCTACTAACGAGACACTTTGAGATCAGGATGATCGGAGGGTGTAAGATCCAACCATGAGACATTATGAAATCCTACCAACGAGAAACTCTGAGATCAGGATGATCGGAGGGTGTAAGATCCTACCATGAGACATTATGAAATCCCATCAACGAGCACTTTGAGATCAGGATGATCGGAGGGTGTAAGATCCTACCATGAGACATTATGAAATCCTATTAACCAGACACTTTGAGATCAGGATGATCGGAGGGTGCAAGATCCTACCATGAGACATTATGAAATCCTACTAACGAGACACTTTGAGATCAGGATGATCGGAGGGTGTAAGATCCAACCATGAGACATTATGAAATCCTACCAACGAGAAACTCTGAGATCAGGATGATCGGAGGGTGTAAGATCCTACCATGAGACATTATGAAATCCTATCAACGAGCACTTTGAGATCAGGATGATCGGAGGGTGTAAGATCCTACCATGAGACATTATGAAATCCTATCACGGAGGCACTTTGAGTTTTTTCAAATCGGCATATCTACCAGTAAATGAAATAAATTGAGTCTTATTTGGTCTAAAATATGAAGTTATTCTCATTGGCTGCACAGTTTGAGAACTGAGGTAAGCTTAGCAGCACTGCTTGTGTCAAGCAGAAACGTTTTGCATGCGCCTCACCCTTAAGACCGGGGCCACTCACTGTCCTGAGACCTTAAGCTAAAGTGAAGCAACAATAAAGTGCTATTTAAAGTGGGGTCTTATCACACTGCAGTCAAGTAGCAGAGTCTACAGAAAAACACTGAGTCGTTATCATTACATATTGTGAACTAAAGTAACTCCGAAACTTGGCATAGAAAAATATCCTATGGAGGTCATTAGCTCTTGTAATCCATTTCTCTTTGTGAATGGAATTCAACACGAGAGTGAGTTCGGCTTGTTGTGACCTAATTTTTTATGACTTTATTATATGTTCTCGCATATAGGCATATTTAAATGAACATCGCTTCCATTACAGTACCTCGCGATTGCTCACCAGAGCTGAGTCTGAACAGCTTCCTTCGCGATTTCCTGCAGTTGAAGGGCACCAAGGTGATGTGCGGCGAAGGCGGCTGCGGATGCTGCATCGTCAATGTGACCTTCAGGCATCCGGGAACTGGGCAGATTGCCAGCGGGCCAGTCAACTCGGTGAGTGTCAAAAGTCACGGTGAGCATGCAGAGTTGCTCAAGCCTGTAGGTAGAGATTGGTTGAGTGGCGGCCTCCTCAATCCATATAATAGGCAGCTGTACACAGCTTTGAAAGCGCCGCACAATAACAGCGGCTGTGCCACTTGTAACTGGGTTGTTAAGCCGAGAAGCAGAAAAGAGGACAGGAAGGTCTGTGAGGGGCTGCGCCTTGTTAAATGGGGTACAGAACCGGGGAATAGTCTATGGCCACTTATGCAACGGCATCGGCAAACTGATAACAAAGTGTAGCTTTTGCCATTCAATCTCAGTGTTTTGTCATTCATACTCAGCCCCCATAGAATTAATCCAGCCAGTTGGCGCCGTTTGGCCCATAGACTATCGCTCTGTGCCATTCAATCTCGGGTTTTGTCATTCAAACTCAGGCTTTATAAGCTCGGTCTCTCAAACACAGTCCTCCCAAAGACAGCAAAATTACAAATTTCTTCCATAGCATTTGCTTACATGGCCCAACTTACATGGGCCATATGCTTACATGGAGCGCCTGGGCCACGTTGCACTGGACACTCTGAACGCCGCAAACTGGGAGATTGCCTGCAGCCGACTGTATCCACGGTGCATTATGCAAATTCCTTTTCTCTGAGTCACTGTTCCGATCCAAGACATTAACAATTCCGCTCAAATCCGTATGTTCCCCACTATGATGCTAGAGGTGTTTGACTTGTAATGTGTATGGACTGCATTATGTTTAACAAGTTTAACAAGTCTGTTTTTCGGTCCTGTGTTACATGAGCCGAGCTGAGGAATAATAACCTGTTCATTCCTTATCCACATTCCTTCTCCACATTAAAGCCTGAGTTTGAATGACAAAACCCGAGATTGAATGGCACAGAGCGATAGTCTATGGGCCAAACGGCTCCAACTGGCTGGATTAATTCTATGGGGGCTGAGTATGAATGACAAAACACTGAGATTGAATGGCAAAAGCTATAGTTAAAGTACCAGTACACCAGCTGCAATACACAACTGGCTCAACTGGGTGTCATGTCTATGGTAAACACAAGAAATTCATCAAAGACGAAGACGTGGAGATAAATTTCAAGCATGATTTTTAAACACCTTATTAAAGATATAACTCCTTTAATTAACCACGAGAAGACTGATGGTAAGCAGTGCTTACCAAGGCCTAATTTTACTTCCTGCCGGCTTGAGTAGATAGAATTCTATGGTTAAATTGATATTATCGGTTCCTGCCTGCAGTGGTAAGCACAGCTTACCGTGAATATTCTAGATTTTTTTCTGACAAGCATAAATTTTAAATTGTACGAGTACATTCTTAATTATGTGTTGTTTGTACATCTCCTTTATAGCTTTTAGTTCAAACATTCTATTTTATTCAAGAAGGCTCTGATAAATTTGAATTCCAATATCTTAACTTTCTCGTCGTATTGTAAAAATAACTAAAGAACAAAGAAGAGCATCGAAACAGCCGATACATCTGTCCAATCTAACTTACCAGCGCATACAGAGGGTACGACTGGTACACTATGCAGAAACTATAACTAGCAAAACTAGAATAAAAAAATAATAGTCATTAACAAATTTAAGCTAAAGACAAGAGGCAAATCTCATTTGTTCAGGCCCATGTACAGGTGCATGCCGACTAGCTTTTTCATCTCGCTTGCGGTGCAGTCCCGCCAGCTAGTCAAGATAGGTGGAAGGACGTCCGTCTCAGGATCCAGCTCCATCAGCATGGTGGCCACCTTGGCGTTCGTCCATTCAGCGAGACGTTGGAAAAGCTCATCAGAAAGGAACATTTGTAAAAATAAAGACTTATCCAGCTCAACATTGTCAGGAATTAAAACGTTAGGATTTAGGCCAGCAGTTCCGGTAAATTAAAAACTTTCTGTCCCTTCATCCGAGCCAGGCTCGACAAGCCGCCAAACATTCTCAACTTCAGCCGCTTCGCCATCTGCGAACTCCTGTCCTTCCTCGCCTTCAGGCTCTTCCATGATTGGAGGATTGCCATTCAGTGCGTCTTCGATGCCAACCTCCTCACCAGGCTCCTCGTCTATTGTTAAGTAGGAGTCGAGGCTCACTTCACTGTCTGAGGTCATGTATTCGATCCCAGAGCGAGAAGCCATGTACTGCAGGTTTTCAGTGAGTACGCTCGTACTGAGAAATTTAGTGAGAAAAGACTAACAAACAAGATGGTCAGAATATTATTGTAAGAAAGCTTGTCCTACTGTAAAGGGGACTTGCTGCGCACAGATTTCTATGGTAAGCAGCGCATACCAAGCAGGCAGCAAGTGAGACTGCTTTACTGGCTAAAGGCAGTAGTGCTGCTCATTTCCTTCCCGTCTAGTGCATCAGTTTAAGCCATGCTTGATTAGTAAGCCTAGCCGGCAGGAATGGGAGTGACATGCTATGCCAGAAAATATCTATGGTAAGCACTGCTTACCAAGCAGTCGGAAACAGACAAATGATGGATTCTGGTTAGGCAGGAAGAGGTTCTTATTCACAAATAAGAATTTCAAATAAACGCGTTCAAATTTGCCTAAATTGAACTGCACCTTTAGCATCAAGCATCAAGAAGTTACCGATAAAAACACGACATATGCTATGTGCGAAATAAATTTTGAAACCAAGATCGACTTCCTCAATAATCAATGCAATTAAAGTCGCAAACATTCCGAAAAAAAAAATTTTACTGAATTTAAAAACAGCAATTTCAGTAAATAAATATACAGATAGCAGGAAATCCGCCTCCGAAAATAATATATAAGAAACCAAATTTATTGCGTCCAATTTCGCATCAAAATACAATAAAATTTCACGGCCATTTTTGGGCAGTGCCTGACGCCTGTGTACTCTGCCATCGGTTGGCACGTGCTGACAGTCGAGGGTCTCGGCGGTGGCGGCAAGGCGCATCCCGACGGCTACCACCCGATCCAGAGCCGTCTGGCCGACGGATTTGGCAGCCAGTGCGGCTTCTGCTCACCTGGCTTCGTCATGTCCGCCTACAGCCAGCTGAGAGAGAATCCGCGCCCCACCGAGGCGCAGGTGGAGCACTTCTTCGACGGCAACATCTGCCGCTGCACCGGCTACCGACCGATTCTGGACGCCATGAAGAGCTTCGCGTGCGACGGCAAGCAGGGCACAGCCGGGTGCCTGGATATCGAGGTGCGGCCCTGCAATATTATCTGAGACACTTTTAACTCGATATGGCATGTACTTGATCTTCTCGAAGAGCCTGATAAAAGCGTTTATCTCTGGACAGGACTTGAGTCCCGCCTGCTGCAAGAGCCTCTCTGTGAAGCCAATTCCCTCGGCGGGACTAGCGCCTGTGGCTCGCGGCTGGCGTGGCCAGAAGTTCTACAGTCCGGGCGGCATGTCGGACCTGCTGACGCTCGTGACGCGACACCGCAGCGACAAGTACCGCCTGGTGTTCGGCAACACCTCGGCTGGAGTCTTCAAGGATGACGCAGCCTCTGCGGAGTATTACATCAACGTGCGCAACGTGCCGGAGCTGCACGAGATCCAGGTGCGATGGGATTAGCAGTTTGATTGAAATCCTGTCAACTAGGAAGCGGAAAACTCGCATGCCAAACACTTCTTTCACAACTTTCATCAACGCAACAGGAGACGGAGGACAGCCTGCAGGTCGGTGCGAACGCGACCCTCCACGAGCTGCTGCAGCTCTTCGACCGCGTGTCGGCGAGCCGGCCGAAGTTCCGTCACCTGGCGCAGGCGTCTCGCCACCTGCAGGTGGTGGCCAATCAGGCAGTGCGTCGCAATGCCTGCTGGGCCGGCAACCTGATGATGAAGCACGCCCACCCGGAGTTTCCCTCCGATCTGTTCGTGCTGTTTGAGGCTGCCAAGGCGGTTGTCATGGTGACGGACTCGACCGGAACCCAGGAGTACATTCTGACCGACTTCCTGCGCCAGGACATGTCGGGCCGAGTGATCAGCGCCATCAGACTGCCGGGACTCGCCACCGACGCGCATCGGTTCGGCTCGTTCAAGGTCACGCCGAGAGCGCTGGTAGGAAAGCGATTTACCTGTCTAGCTCACTTTTTCTTTTCCTGATATGAAGAGTTAGTTCATGCGTTTGGACCTAAACCAAAGAAAACTAAAAAAAACTAATTGACAGAAAAATTCGCCTGCACTTTCCGCCTCTCCAGAATGCGCATGCCTACGTGAACGCAGCCTTCAACGCGTGCGTCGATGAGACCGACGGCTTCCGCGTCACTGAAAGACCGTCCATTGTCTACGGAGGAATTTCGCACAAGTTTGTAAGTGGGCTCATATTTTTTTTATATTTCTAAATCAGCAAACAACAAGTTCATTAGACCAAATATTCATTTTGCTTTTTTAGAACCATGCCGTTAAAGCTGAAAACTATCTGCTTAACAAGAAACTTCTGGATGAAGATACTGTCACAGGTTGACACCCTTTTTTCGGGTTAAGGCTTAAAGCTCAAGCTAAATTATGGCAAATCGGTGCGAGGGAATCAGTATTTGTCGGAAAAACTGCGCGCAATTTCAGGAGCCGTAGCCATGCTGGAGTCGGAGGTGTCGCCGGACGAGCAACCCACCTGGACGTCGCCAGCGAGTCGCCGCAACCTGGCCTCGAACCTGCTCTACAAGTTCATCTTGGGCGCGATCGGAGCGGACGTCCTGGCGCCCGAGGATGCCAGCGGAAGTCGCGTACTCGACCGAACAGTGCAGTCGACTCTGCAGGACTTCGAGGAGGTGCTGCAGCCGACGCCGCTCGGCAAGGCGACGCCGAAGCAGGAGGCCCGCGCTCAGGCCGCCGGGGAGGCCAAGTTCACCAACGACTCGCCGCCGCACGTCAACGAGCTGTTCGCGGCGTTCGTGCAAGCACCGGAGGCTCCCGGCGAGCTGAAGGGCTTCGAGACCGAAGAGGCTGAGGTGAATAGTGTGCTTTTTTTATTTTTCTTCAAATTTTGGATAGTCCAAATTTTTCTATCCTTGCTTTTAAAGAGCGTTCCGGGCTATGTGAGGATGCTGACGGCCAAAGATCTGGAGAATGGTTACGTAAATGATGTTGTGACTCCGCTGCTACCATCCGGTTTTGCGTGAGTTGGCCTACGATCATTAGTTTGTTAGGGAAGGCAACTTGATTTCATAATCCATTGTCCATCTCTAACATGACAGTCAGAAAGAAGAGATTCTCAGCTCCGGTCCCATTCGCTACGCTGGCCAGCCTGTGGCCTTGGTCCTGGCTACCAGTCAGTGGGCCGCCGATTGCGCGGCCTCCCTGGTGACGGTGAACTTCGACCAGACTGGTGAGCCAATCACCAGCGTCGCCGAGGCGGTCGCCAAGTCGGCCATCATCATGGAGAAGCCACAGGAGTTTGTCGGCGAAGGCGGCGCCGATTCGCTGAAATCCGGGCTCGAGAGTGGCTGCCGGGTGGAGGGTCAGATCGTAGTGAACGAGCAGGCGCACTTCTTCCTGGAGAGTCTGACCGCCTGTGTGGAGCCCAACGAAGAAGGTATTGGTATTGTAGGTCGTAAACGTCCTCCTCCAAAAAAAACATTGCTTCGCTTGAGCATATCCTAACTGACCGTCCAAATGGAATGCTGGAATAGAGAGGAATAGAGAATGGAGTGGAACTGTGCATTTAAGGGTTCAATATCGACATGTTTACCATTATTTGACAATAACTAGCTTTAAACATACGCTACAATTATTTCAAATTTAAAAGGCCTGGTGATCACTGCCCCTCATCAATGGTCCGACGAGCTGGTCTCCGTCCTAAAACGTGTTCTCGGCCGTCCAGCCAGCCAGCTGCGAGTCATCACGCCCCGCATTGGTGGCGGCTTCGGTGGCAAGATTTTCATGATGGATCTGGTTGTGGCAGCCTGCGCCGTAGCTGCAGACATCACGAACCGTCCTGTGCGCATGTTCGTATCGCTCAACCGGTACATGGCCTTGGCGATGAAGCGTCCAGGATGGCTGCTTGGTTACCGCGCATCAGCGGACCCCGACACCGGCAGGCTCCGCGCCATCAGCTGGGAAGTCAATCAGGAGGCTGGTTACGCACTGAACTTGCAGCTCCTAATTGCTGACGAGTTCAAGGAGAACATGGATCAAGCCTACAATTGTCCGAATTACGGTATCCAGACGAGGTACTTGCGCACAGACAAGCCGGAGAGCACGTTCATGCGCGGCCCAGGGCCATCGCCAGCCGCCGTTGCGAGCCTTCTGGTGATGGACCACCTGGCGTTCCAGCTGGGCGTTGATCCGATTCAGTTCAGGAAGGAAAATCTCTACAAGGAAGGAGATGTGAGCTTTAAATTTTATCGAGCTTAGAATTTCATAGCTAAAATGACTTTTTTGTTTATATATTTGTTTCTTCCGGCCTTGACTAGACGAACATTTTTGGTGGAAAGCGAGTGTCGGACAACTACCAGCGCATGTGGCAGGAGCTGTATGAGGCAGCCAACATTGAGGCCAGAATTGAGGAGATCGAGAACTTCAATCAGGTATTTAAAGTGCACCTGCAGTTAAAGGATAATAAAAAACTCAGTTGATATATGACACTAATAACTTCAACGCTAGGCGAACAAATATCGCAAGCGTGGCCTTGACATGGGTCCCAGCTCCCAGTACATCGGATTTGAGCGCGGCCGGCCTTCTCAGGTGTACCTGGCAGTGCAGTCCTGCGATGGCACCGTTACTCTGACTCACAGCGGTGTGGAGATGGGCCAGGGATTAGGCCTAAAGAGTGCCCAAGCTGTTGCCTCAGTTCTGGGTATTGACCTGTCAAAGATTAAACTGAAGCCAACTGACACGCATGTTATTCCTAACAATGACATCACTGGCGGCAGCGCCACTAGCGAGTGGAACTGCCAGGCTGCAGCTGACGCTGCTAACCAGCTGGTTGCTAAGCTGCAACCCATTCGCGAAGCCAATCCAGACGACCAGTGGGAGGCCCTTGTCGCTAAGGCTGGCTCTGCAGGCATCAGCCTCGCTGCCATGGGCTCGTGAGTCATTCAAATGTGTCGAAACCTGGGGAAGGCATAGGGGGGTCCGTTTCCCGCATTTAAAGCCCGCGTGCCCCTAGAAATTAAAAAGAACGCTCGTCAGGTGTGGGCCGTATTTTGTGTTCTCTACATGGTCTTGTGTCGCTCGCCCAACTGTCCGTACCCGGAAGATCGATTAGTCGAATCTCCTGCTTTCCATTTCGTCTGCAGGCAACTCTTGTATTCCTAAAAAGAGCTTCTTTTTCTCACTTTGCGCCAAAAAATTGTCAAAGAAAAAGTCTCTGCTGGCCTCCAGGGTAGTAATACGCAACAGGAAGCGATTTTCTTAAGGGCAGCACGAATATGTGTCTCATGAAATACGAGTCTCATGCCTCCCGTGTCTCATCTCTTCTTCCATTTATCATCATTCAAGTGATAATACATTCATCATTCAATTCTCTTTTCTAAAAATGCCTCATCCCTCCTGGTTCTGATCTCTCGATCACTATTATGATATCCCAAGTGCCTCACATCTCCAGTTTCTCATTTCTCCGTGTCTCATCTCTTCACAGTTATGTGCATGCCATCTCTTAAGTGCTCATCACTTGAGTGTCTCATCACTTGAGTGTTTCATTTCTTCGCTGTCATCTCCTGGAATCTTTATTTGTCGAGCAAGGCGATTCACAAGCAATGATGTTGAAGTCCGCTACCCAATATCTTCGAATTTTGCTCGAGTTTTCTCAACGTAGCATGCATCACCTGTAACTGATGCGATCGTATTTCATCAGCAGTATTGAGAATTGAATGTAAAATTAGTTTCTTTTAACCTACAGTTTCATGCCTACCGACAAAAACCCAAACAAGTGCAAGTACCACACAACCGGCATGGGCGCCATCGAGGCCGAAGTGGATGTTCTCACCGGCCAGTACCAGATCCGTCGGGCCGACCTCATGATGGACCTGGGCAAGTCGCTCAACCCCGGAGTCGATGTCGGCCAGGTGGAGGGCGGCTTCGTCATGGGCATGGGCTACTACCTGATGGAGCGCACCGTGTACGACGCTGACAACGGACGCAACCTCACCGACGGCACCTGGGAGTACAAAGTGCCGCTGGCTGCAGACACTCCGCGCGACTTCCGCGTCCACCTGCTGAAGAAGACGAGCAATCCGTTTGGCGTGTTCGGCACGAAGGCGATCGGCGAGCCGGCAGTGTGCCTGGCCTCGCTGTGCGTCACGGCGGTGAAGCGCGCAATCGAGGCCTTTCGCAGCGCCCAGGGCAAGCCGAGACGCTGGCTGAGCTTCGAGCTGCCACTGACGCCGGAGCGGGTGCTGCAGCTGTGCGAGGTGGGTCCTGAGGACCGGCGCTTCACCCAAAAGTAATAAGTATGTTTCTAAAGACTTTGCGCGGTCGAAACAGCGAAACAGCGGCTTCCGGATACTTTTACTTCGATTGGAATTCCCGCTTTATTAATTATTACAGAGAGAACCTAGGTCCAATCGTGTCAGCAAGGTACTGTTTATGTGTCGTTTTGTTGATATTACTCTCTGCTGTGGCTGCAGAGTGCAACCTGATCTCTAAATGCGCATTAACTTTTATTGCGACCGATATTTCTGGAGCCGATTTATAATCATTTTCGGCAATAAAGTTTAGATAACAAATCAAAATCTTTGAATTAAAAAATATGGGAGTTGTGTGGAGGCTTGAAAATAAAAGCGTCCGAGAATTTAATTGCTACCATTTGACTGCAATTAAAATACGCTGATATATAAATCTGAAATATGTTTAGACCTTGCATTGCTATAGAAATCCAAAACAAGGGCAGTTTTTTTGGTATTGACACATGACAAGAGTAAAAAATTCCCATCTGACTTTTTTAGTATAATAGATAGATACTGCATATAACATGAATTTAGGCTAAAATGTGATTTAAATAAAATATGGCTATACCATGCAAAATACTTTTCTAGCAGATTTCTAGGGCTGTAAAATTTTATTAGTAAGTCAAACTACTCGAAACATTCATTAATGTGCATCAAAGGTTGGCAGTAATTATGACTTTTTTAAGTAAAATAAGAGCACAGTTTTTTACAAAGTACATGGGGCTTGCATTTTTGCGCATCTAATTTGTGCTTTTGCGCAAAAGCAGTTAATCTTCGTTAAAAAGGGTTGCACATAGACGTGGAATACCTTCTACACCTAGACCTGCAGTCTGAAAGCATTTACTTAGGTTTATTTAAAAAACTTTTTTACCGGCTTTCTGAGTAAAACACTTACAACTGACAATATTATTAATTTTGAGCTAAAAGCATGAAATTATCAGAGTAAAAAAATATTTGTGTTTTATGTAAATTTATTTAATCACAATCTGTCAGAATCAAATAAATTATTTTGCATTTTAAACGAAAATACCCTTGCAATGCATTAAAACGGTAAGTTTACGTATTAATTTCCCGATTGACATTCACATTCACATTCACATTCAAACAAGAGTATTGTAACTTAAAAAATAACCATTCAATTACAGCGAAACTTACAAGATCTTCTGATGCAACTAAGATAACGTTCCAAAATAAATATAATTTATTTTTGTCAATGCATAAAAGAATTACACAGCTTTGAAATTTGTTCCTATCTCCGCAGTGTATATTCTTGTACTTTCAAAAAGTAACTTCTACTGCATCAATCGCAATGAAAATTTACAAAACCTCTGATGCAATCGAGTTGATTGGATGTGTAAAATTTCAGGCTGATTCATGAAAGCGTCTGCGGGTTATTCAATGTTAAAGTGTGTTTCGTATCTCCGTAGTGTATTTTTGGGAGCCAGCTTGACATTCGCAGGCAGACACTTCTACTGCCTCAATCGCAATGAAAATTTACAAAACCTCTGATGCAATCGAGTTGATTGGATGTGTAAAATTTCAGGCTGATTCATGAAAGCGTCTGCGGGTTATTCAATGTTAAAGTGTGTTCGTATCTCCGTAGTGTATTTTTGGGAGCCAGCTTGACATTCGCAGGCAGACACTTCTACTGCATCAATCGCAATGAAAATTTACAAAACCTCTGATGCAATCGAGTTGATTGGATGTGTAAAATTTCAGGCTGATTCATGAAAGCGTCTGCGGGTTATTCAATGTTAAAGTGTGTTTCGTATCTCCGTAGTGTATTTTTGGGAGCCAGCTTGACATTCGCAGGCAGACACTTCTACTGCCTCAATCGCAATGAAAATTTACAAAACCTCTGATGCAATCGAGTTGATTGGATGTGTAAAATTTCAGACTGATTCATGAAAGCGTCTGCGGGTTATTCAATGTTAAAGTGTGTTTCGTATCTCCGTAGTGTATTTTTGGGAGCCAGCTTGACATTCGCAGGCAGACACTTCTACTGCCTCAATCGCAATGAAAATTTACAAAACCTCTGATGCAATCGAGTTGATTGGATGTGTAAAATTTCAGGCTGATTCATGAAAGCGTCTGCGGGTTATTCAATGTTAAAGTGTGTTCGTATCTCCGTAGTGTATTTTTGGGAGCCAGCTTGACATTCGCAGGCAGACACTTCTACTGCATCAATCGCAATGAAAATTTACAAAACCTCTGATGCAATCGAGTTGATTGGATGTGTAAAATTTCAGGCTGATTCATGAAAGCGTCTGCGGGTTATTCAATGTTAAAGTGTGTTTCGTATCTCCGTAGTGTATTTTTGGGAGCCAGCTTGACATTCGCAGGCAGACACTTCTACTGCCTCAATCGCAATGAAAATTTACAAAACCTCTGATGCAATCGAGTTGATTGGATGTGTAAAATTTCAGACTGATTCATGAAAGCGTCTGCGGGTTATTCAATGTTAAAGTGTGTTTCGTATCTCCGTAGTGTATTTTTGGGAGCCAGCTTGACATTCGCAGGCAGACACTTCTACTGCCTCAATCGCAATGAAAATTTACAAAACCTCTGATGCAATCGAGTTGATTGGATGTGTAAAATTTCAGGCTGATTCATGAAAGCGTCTGCGGGTTATTCAATGTTAAAGTGTGTTCGTATCTCCGTAGTGTATTTTTGGGAGCCAGCTTGACATTCGCAGGCAGACACTTCTACTGCATCAATCGCAATGAAAATTTACAAAACCTCTGATGCAATCGAGTTGATTGGATGTGTAAAATTTCAGGCTGATTCATGAAAGCGTCTGCGGGTTATTCAATGTTAAAGTGTGTTTCGTATCTCCGTAGTGTATTTTTGGGAGCCAGCTTGACATTCGCAGGCAGACACTTCTACTGCCTCAATCGCAATGAAAATTTACAAAACCTCTGATGCAATCGAGTTGATTGGATGTGTAAAATTTCAGACTGATTCATGAAAGCGTCTGCGGGTTATTCAATTTTAAAGTGTGTTTCGTATCTCCGTAGTGTATTTTTGGGAGCCAGCTTGACATTCGCAGGCAGACACTTCTACTGCATCAATCGCAATGAAAATTTACAAAACCTCTGATGCAATCGAGTTGATTGGATGTGTAAAATTTCAGGCTGATTCATGAAAGCGTCTGCGGGTTATTCAATGTTAAAGTGTGTTCGTATCTCCGTAGTGTATTTTTGGGAGCCAGCTTGACATTCGCAGGCAGACACTTCTACTGCATCAATCGCAATGAAAATTTACAAAACCTCTGATGCAATCGAGTTGATTGGATGTGTAAAATTTCAGGCTGATTCATGAAAGCGTCTGCGGGTTATTCAATGTTAAAGTGTGTTCGTATCTCCGTAGTGTATTTTTGGGAGCCAGCTTGACATTCGCAGGCAGACACTTCTACTGCATCAATCGCAATGAAAATTTACAAAACCTCTGATGCAATCGAGTTGATTGGATGTGTAAAATTTCAGGCTGATTCATGAAAGCGTCTGCGGGTTATTCAATGTTAAAGTGTGTTCGTATCTCCGTAGTGTATTTTTGGGAGCCAGCTTGACATTCGCAGGCAGACACTTCTACTGCATCAATCGCAATGAAAATTTACAAAACCTCTGATGCAATCGAGTTGATTGGATGTGTAAAATTTCAGGCTGATTCATGAAAGCGTCTGCGGGTTATTCAATGTTAAAGTGTGTTTCGTATCTCCGTAGTGTATTTTTGGGAGCCAGCTTGACATTCGCAGGCAGACACTTCTACTGCCTCAATCGCAATGAAAATTTACAAAACCTCTGATGCAATCGAGTTGATTGGATGTGTAAAATTTCAGACTGATTCATGAAAGCGTCTGCGGGTTATTCAATTTTAAAGTGTGTTTCGTATCTCCGTAGTGTATTTTTGGGAGCCAGCTTGACATTCGCAGGCAGACACTTCTACTGCATCAATCGCAATGAAAATTTACAAAACCTCTGATGCAATCGAGTTGATTGGATGTGTAAAATTTCAGGCTGATTCATGAAAGCGTCTGCGGGTTATTCAATGTTAAAGTGTGTTCGTATCTCCGTAGTGTATTTTTGGGAGCCAGCTTGACATTCGCAGGCAGACACTTCTACTGCATCAATCGCAATGAAAATTTACAAAACCTCTGATGCAATCGAGTTGATTGGATGTGTAAAATTTCAGGCTGATTCATGAAAGCGTCTGCGGGTTATTCAATGTTAAAGTGTGTTTCGTATCTCCGTAGTGTATTTTTGGGAGCCAGCTTGACATTCGCAGGCAGACACTTCTACTGCATCAATCGCAATGAAAATTTACAAAACCTCTGATGCAATCGAGTTGATTGGATGTGTAAAATTTCAGGCTGATTCATGAAAGCGTCTGCGGGTTATTCAATGTTAAAGTGTGTTTCGTATCTCCGTAGTGTATTTTTGGGAGCCAGCTTGACATTCGCAGGCAGACACTTCTACTGCATCAATCGCAATGAAAATTTACAAAACCTCTGATGCAATCGAGTTGATTGGATGTGTAAAATTTCAGACTGATTCATGAAAAGCGTCTGCGGGTTATTCAATATGTTGTGATTTAATAGTTTCTATATGTACTGTATTTAATAGTTTCTATGTACTGTATTTTTCGGTGCACTTTCACAGTCGCGTTGCACTTTGAGTCGCCCCCCTGCCCCTTTCTTGCTCTGCGCCTGCCTGCCTATCAATTTCTCTCACCCCTGGCGTCTGATTGGTTGAGCTAAGACGTTGCGTACCCCCGGTTATTGTCATCTTCCGTTCCTGCCCTCTCATTGGTTCGCGGCTCGCCCAGTTGTCTTATTGACCCTGCGTGATTGGCGAGGCTGCGACTGGTTCTCTCTCTTACTTTCTCTTACTTTCTCTCTCTACCCTGCAGCTTAGCCGTGATCGGGTATTACCCTGCTCACCCTGGGTGAGCAGGTCTTATTTATTGGCGTGCGCGCGCTCGTCCCCCTCGGACGTGACTGTTTTGTTTTGTTGAGCACCCCAACCACCGCCTACCAGACAAAATACATCAACTCAGCCAGCTCTCCCGAGCGCAAACCCGCACTGCAAGCCTACGTAAGTGTCGTCTGCCTCTGTCTTTTCGGGTTCAGTCACTAGGACTTTGTCGCCAGGGCCTGTGCATTCGTTGCGACCTTGGTTGCCGGCTTACTGCCTGTGCGTCTAGTGCGACAGTAGGCCGACACATAGTAGGACGGAAGTGCTGAACCTCCCTGCTCGTCCTGAGCGAGAGGCGAAGCCGGCTGGCCCGTCTCGGGACACAACATTGGTGTCGTGACCAGGATAGTTCGTGCCTGTTAGGATCCTCGACCCCATGTGTTAATTAGCTTAGGGATTCTGTTCAGGAGGGGTGTTTTCTAGGACTTTTGCCAGTGCTTTGTTGTTGCCGTGATATTTTTATCTTGTGATTCGAGGATTTTGTTGTCGTCATGGGAGACGAAGGAGTGAATCGCCTCGTGGAGCTGATGACTGCGTCGGTGCGTCGGACCTTGCAGCAGGAGATAAATGCAGCGCAGAATGTCCAGAGGCCAGCGAAGCCGCCGAAGTATTCTAGTGGAGACAACTTTCGCCTGTGGTTGCAGAAGTTCAACGCTTATTGTGATGCTGCGCAGATTGCGGAGGCCGCTCGAAGGCCGCACCTGCTTAGCTTCTTGGATTTGAATACAGCATTTGCAGCGGTGGAGAATCTACAGCTGGATGAGGATCTGGAATATCAGGAGTTTACGGACGCTCTGTTGGAAAGGTTTCAGCAGCACCGCACGACTGAAGATTACCGGATGGAGCTGGAGTCACGAGTGCAGAAGGAGGGCGAGACCTACGAGGCATACGCCGATGCACTGCTGGAGCTGGCGAGGAATGCCTACCCTGAAGACGAGCTGCCCGCTGAGATTGTCAACAGTTTTGCAAGGGACAGATTCAAGAAGGGCATTAAGGCTACTGAGAGCGTCAAGGAGTACGTGATCCTTCAACAGCCTGCTACTCTCGCTGAGGCTGTGCGTTGCGTTCGACGAAAGGAGGCAGCTACTCTAGCCGCCAAGACGTCAGGCTCGGACCAGACCTCCAGGAAGACGACATCAGGTGTGGCTGCCGTGGACACCAGAGCCGCCAGTTCAGAAGGTTTTGGAGCGCTTCAGCAGCGGATCCGTGAGCTGGAAGACCAACTGAAGCGGCTGAGCCAGACGCCGCCTCCTCGACAGTCTGCTGCACCGTCGCCTGCTGGGTCGATCTGCGCGTCCGCGCGGCCCGGGGCCCGGGTTGCTAGGAGACAGGGGGGCCTGCGCGTACGCCGCGACCCCTAGTCGTCTAGCAGAGCAACAGCAGAGGCAGCATGGTGCTTGCTTTCAGTGCGGAGATGTCGGCCACCTAGCGCGTGAGTGTCCTAGTCGCGTCGGAAGGATGCAGCAACCGCCACCGAGCACAGCAGCGATGACTGTTGGTCCAAGGCGTAGCTACGCGTGCAACCAGCCAGGTCATCTGGCCAAGAATTGTCGGTTGGGAAACTTCAGCAGGGCGAAAACTGATTTATTCGTTCAAAAATACTACAATAAGACACTTAAACAACTTAACACTAAAAAATTCTCATTAAATCACACAGCCCCTCTTTTACTGTAAAAAAACTACACAGGCTGATTTATAAGCCCGCGAAGATCAATTGCCTTGAATTCATTGCGAGCTGATGTCAAGCTGCACTGGCTCCCAAAATACACTACGGAGATACGAAACACACTTTAAAATTGAATAACCCGCAGACGCTTTCATGAATCAGCCTGAAATTTTACACATCCAATCAACTCGATTGCATCAGAGGTTTTGTAAATTTTCATTGCGATTGATGCAGTAGAAGTGTCTGCCTGCGAATGTCAAGCTGGCTCCCAAAAATACACTACGGAGATACGAAACACACTTTAACATTAAATAACCCGCAGACGCTTTCATGAATCAGTCTGAAATTTTACACATCCAATCAACTCGATTGCATCAGAGGTTTTGTAAATTTTCATTGCGATTGAGGCAGTAGAAGTGTCTGCCTGCGAATGTCAAGCTGGCTCCCAAAAATACACTACGGAGATACGAAACACACTTTAACATTGAATAACCCGCAGACGCTTTCATGAATCAGTCTGAAATTTTACACATCCAATCAACTCGATTGCATCAGAGGTTTTGTAAATTTTCATTGCGATTGAAGCAGTAGAAGTGTCTGCCTGCGAATGTCAAGCTGGCTCCCAAAAATACACTACGGAGATACGAAACACACTTTAACATTGAATAACCCGCAGACGCTTTCATGAATCAGCCTGAAATTTTACACATCCAATCAACTCGATTGCATCAGAGGTTTTGTAAATTTTCATTGCGATTGATGCAGTAGAAGTGTCTGCCTGCGAATGTCAAGCTGGCTCCCAAAAATACACTACGGAGATACGAAACACACTTTAACATTGAATAACCCGCAGACGCTTTCATGAATCAGCCTGAAATTTTACACATCCAATCAACTCGATTGCATCAGAGGTTTTGTAAATTTTCATTGCGATTGATGCAGTAGAAGTTACTTTTTGAAAGTACAAGAATATACACTGCGGAGATAGGAACAAACTTCAAAGCTGTGTAATTCTTTTATGCATTGACAAAAATAAATTATATTTATTTTGGAACGTTATCTTAGTTGCATCAGAAGATCTTGTAAGTTTAGCTGTAATTGAATGGTTATTTTTTAAGATACAATACTCTTGTTTGAATGTGAATGTGAATGTGAATGTCAATCGGGAAATTAATACGTGGTAAGTTTTAAGTTAGGAAACAATTGGTGTACTCGTATTTGTTTACTTGACTCTTGTCGAAAGTGATAAAACATGTAAATATGTATAGAGGCAGTCAGACAAAAAATAATACAACCCAAAACACTGAGTTTTTGTAAATGAATATGGCAGTAAGGGAATATAATTTGATTTGATTACTTACCATTACATTATATAACATTTTAATACGAGAAATATCTCGTCTTAAAACATTACATTTTAATATTCGTATATCTACTTTATATATTATAAATTATGTTATGTAGTATTTATATAGACTTAACAATTTTGGTCTATATTCTGCTATTGTAATTTGTATAAGGTTTGTGCAACTTTCTTAGTAGGATCTAGTTTGTTCACAAAAAACTGAAAATGTATATATGACAGCAAATGTATTCTACCTAGCTCTTATAGTTGTCTTTTGTAGATTTTGTAGACATGTATTCAATTTCTAGATATGTGTATTTTAGTATATACCTAGTTTCTTCTTTCTTGACTATCATATATGCACGACACTCAGCAGACCCTACTGAACTGGCTGGGTAAAATGAGGACCAAACAAAGTAAGTTGCAAAAATCAACTCACCAAGACTTTTAATAATCAAAGGGGACCAAGGGAGAAGAGGGAAAGAAAAAAGCACCAAGAAGAGAAAGAGAAAAGAGAGGAGGGGTGAAAAGAAGAAAATAGAAGACAAGGTCATGAAAATGAGGATGAAGATATGACTTTTAAAATTTAAAAGTAAATTGCAAAGGAGGGAAAGCTAAGGGATAAGTTAGGTGCAGATAAGGAGGTGAAACTAAGTAACAGTTGAGGTGAGAGAAAGTTAAGTTGTAGTTAAGGAAAGCAATGTTGCTGTTCAGAGATTAGTTTGGTTCTTTATTCATGTACTCTTTCTGTTTGCCTGCTTCTCTCTGTTTTTTCTTTTCATTCTTTTTTATTTTTTCTACTCTGTTTTTTGCCTTATTTTTCTTTGCCTTTTTTCTTATATCTGTCTCTCCTCTCTCTTTCTCTTTTGAGGCAAAATTAATATTAGAAAACTAAGTTGTGAATGAGCAGAACAAATAATAGGCTGACAAAGCACCTCCTCACACCTCAGGTGTTGTCGGGTTCGGGGTCTAGGCTGCAGTGTTGAAGCAGCCTGTGCATGTGGTTGGTGCACACTGGTAGGCCACTCCTGGTACAGGATGCCAGTGGCTTCTGCTTTCTCAACATGGTGCACTTTTAACATGCCTGTTATTGGGGGCACCATGACATTTTGAAGAATGCTCTTCAATTCATCAATCTTATCAGTGGTTACCTTTAAAAAAAGAATAATATAGGTTTGTTAAATTGTATGTGTGTTGACTTTTATAATAACAGTTTATATTATGTAACTGCCCTATTTTATAGGACACTCTGGAACAAAAATTAGCTGTACTTTATGTACCTGCAACAACAAGATTGTCGAATCGCGCAGGCCTCCATTCATAGCAGACTCCACATCTGCGACAGAAATGACAGATTCTCCTTGAGCCACCGCCTCATCACATCGGCGCTTAATAGTGGCACCAACTCCATCAGGGGCGCCCTTGCCATGGCCGGCCTCCATAAAAATCCACTGCCAGTTTGAAATGCCACGTGCCGCCATATCCTGCTGAAAGAGATACATTGTGTATCTGTTGTGGTACTGTGATGATGGTGAGTTGGAAATAATTGTGACCAGACTGATGTCACAAATGGACTGGCAGTGGTCTAGGATGGGCTGCAGGTGCGCAGTGACTGCCTCGCCCACCTTCCAGCGATCGGCTGACAGAGTTGCAAATGGTGCAGGGTCTGTGCCCTAAATTGTGACAGTTGGATACATTATTGGTTAAATTAACTTTTAATGGTTTCAGTATGGAAAAAGAATCATTTTATTGATCTTGCCTTGATGTAGAATATTCCTTGGTGGATTATGACTTCATGGTTGCTGCCGTAGTGCGCGCTTGTTACTTCGTGGCCATATTTGCCTGTGTAATTTTCTGGAAAGTCGACATGGATGACTACATGGCTATCCTCCAGCGACGAGTGTACAGCGCAGATGCACCAAAATTGAGGTTTGATGAGGTAGAAGTGGCAGGAGTATTTTTTCAGACTCTGCTGAAAGGCTTTGATCACCACAGCCAGGTCGTCACACTTCTGAAATAGTTTAAGAGAGCGAGAAGCTAATTATCTGATCCCTTCAGAGTTATCAAGCCACATGTTTTAATGTGTGACACTGATATCAATCAACTATTTTAAAAAGCTGTCAGAGTGGTTTTGGATGTTACCTGAATGCACTGGGTCGACTTGAAATTGTTCTCATTGGTCGTCAAGGCCCATTGGAAGTAGTTTAGCATTTGGGATGCAGCACTCAAAAAGTGCATCGGAACGCACTTGTCCATGCAAGCTGCACACTCTCTTTGCAGACAAGCCGCAGAAGCAGGTGACTGGTCCGAGTCGCACAGGATCTGCTGCAGCAGCTGCAGCTTCTGTTTGAAGAGTTTGGACTTAAAGCAGCAGCTGGGACAGCAGCTGGGTCAGCACGTAGGACAGCAGCTGGGTCAGCAGGTAGGACAGCATCTGGGTCAGCAGGTAGGACAGCAGCTGGGTCAGCAGGGATGACAATAGCTGGGTCAGCAGGTATGACAGCAGCTGGGTCAGCAGGTATGACAGCAGCTGGGTCAGCAGGTATGACAGCAGCTGGGTCAGCTGGCAGGACAGCAGCTGCAGCT
Source organism: Macrostomum hystrix (assembly GCA_950097015.1). Classification (NCBI taxonomy): domain Eukaryota; kingdom Metazoa; phylum Platyhelminthes; family Macrostomidae; genus Macrostomum; species Macrostomum hystrix. Next base: position 29,581,641 of record CATNEN010000038.1, read on the forward strand.
GCTTTAGCCTCTGGCTAGTTTTTTTCTACAACGATCTTTTTTCCTCCATTCACGGATTTCACGCATACTCATGGTAGCCTTCTTCTTTTCAGCATACCTCTTTGAAACAGCAGCTTGACGAGCCCTGAAGGCTTCAGGATTTTCAGCTTTTTGCTTTGCTATATAACACTGATCACGTGTCTTCTTTAAATCACTGTTGACCTTAGCCATTGCTATAAGTAAGAATTATACAAAACAAAAAATTAGCTAGTTTTTTTGGAAATAAAAAAAAAGATTTGAAAATGGATTTCTATAAATTTCTATAATTTTTTTCAAATTTAATAACTGTTTCTAAGTTATTGATAAAAGTTGCCATTTTATGTTATATTTTTTAGCAAATATTGTAATATATATTACATGCCATGGTCATCATTTTAAATTTGTAGGTATAATCATTTAATTTAAGTTTAGAAATAAGTTTTAAGACTAGGAAGTCCTACTTGTCCTTGAGATTAAAAAATATCAGCTAGAAATTTACATTACTTATATGAAGTCAACAAAAGAACTAGGCCTAAGGATTCTAATTATATATCATAGCAAGACAATAATTTCTGCCTTAATGCTATCAAGTATCCATGTAGCTAACAACTTTCAATAATATTTTATTTTCAATGACTTATTTTTATTGAGTTAAAAGTCCATAACTGCTACACACAATAAAAACATAAATGGCTGCCAGACTGCCATGCTCATGCATGTAGTTAAAATAATAGGTGAATTGCTGCCATGTGAGCAATTAAAAAACTATGTGAATGGCTACCCTATATGTATGTGCTCTTGATAAACTTTACTGACATATTGTCTAATTTATAACCTTGAACTTGAAGGCTAACTTCTAAGCAAGGCATAGTGAAAGTATAAACTGCCTGATAATGATTAAGTCAGGCCAGATATACAAACCTGTTATGAGCTTTTGCCTATATAGTATCTTTGTGTTGCCCAGGAGTCAGTAGCCAGGAGCCAGGAGTCAACTCTGCCTACCTACCTCACTGTAGGTATATTGTCACTAAATTATGTGTGATTGCCTGAAGCCCTTCTCAGTAATTATTGTTATTATAGCTACTGGCTCAACATTTCCCGGTCACTTATTGTTATTTAATTACTGTTTGTTATAACTGTTTTTCATTTGTAGAAGCATTTATGCATAATTAAAAAAATTACATTTAATATTCATTTTTTAGTATAATGTTGACTAAAATGTTCACTTAGCATTTCACTATATGTGATGTTTATAAATTGATACTTTGGTATTAAAATAGTTCCTTTACCTCCAGTTATGCAAGGAGACATATTGAACTGTACGAAAGATCTCTTGTTGTTATACAATTTAAAAAGAACTAGAAGCATGCATTCGCATTAACTTTACATTTCAGTAAGCAAACCCCTTTCCCAGATCCCCCCAAGGCTCGCTTGTCTTTAAACTGTGTCTAACATCAACTAGCAACCCCTGAGCGCACAAGGATGGTCAAGGGAGACAAGCGCAAATGGAAGGAGGGCTTCTTCGATAAGCTGACTACCCTATTGAACGAGTACTCCAAGGCTTTCATTGTTAGTGTGGACAATGTCGGCTCCAACCAGATGCAGCAGATCAGACAGTCGATGCGCAACGAAGCCGTGATCCTGATTGGCAAGAACACCATGATCAGGAAGGTGGTGCGCGCCATGCTGGAGGATCATCCATCGCTTGAGAAGCTGCTGCCTCACGTGCGTCTTAACGTTGGCTTCGTGTTTACTAATCAGGATTTGAACGAAGTTCGCACCAAGATCGAAGCCAACCAGGTGGCCGCCCCGGCCAGGGCAGGCGCAATTGCGCCCTGCGACGTTGTTGTGCCGGCCCAGAACACCGGCCTGGGACCGGAGAAGACCAGCTTCTTTCAGGCGTTGAACATCCAGACTAAGATTACTCGCGGCACCATTGAAATCTTGTCAGACGTTCCGCTGATTAAGAAGAATAGCAAGGTTTGATTGAAAGCATTCCGTTGAGATTACTGTAAACTTTACTGTACTTACATTAACTTTAACCAGTTTTTCAACGGTTCGCTTAATAACCTCCCAGGTGGGCCAGTCCGAAGCGACCCTGCTCAACATGCTCAAAATCTCGCCATTCTCTTACGGCCTTAGAATTCGCCAGGTGTACGACAACGGCAGCGTATTCGGACCGCAGGTCCTGGACATTCGCGACGAGGACATAATTAGCCGCTTTCTATCCGGCAGCCGTCGCGTGGCCGCCCTGTCGCTGCAGCTGGGCACGCCAACCCTGGCCTCGGCGCCGCACTCTGTTGTTAACGCATTCAAACGCTGCCTAGCCATCGCCGTTGAGACCGATTATAGTTTCCCTCTAGCCGAGAAAGTCAAGGACTACATTAAGAATCCGGGCAAGTTTGCCGTAGCCGCCGCCCCGGCTGCTGCCGCCGCGCCGGCCGCCGCTGCCGCCCCGGCTGGCGGCAAGAAGGAAGAGAAGAAAGTAGAGAGCTCGGCCGAGTCCGACGACGATATGGGCATGTCGCTGTTCGATTGAAGCGTATCGATGGAAAATCACTGTCGGATTTAGTTGCTCTGGGACTGTTTCTGAGTTGAAAGCTACACGTGTTTGCTTTGGGGTGCCGTCGCCTTAGCTATTTTAGTGTGTGTTTGGGGGGATAGGCGCACTGTGGCACTCTGGTTGCGTTTGACAAACTGAGATGGATAATAAAACACGCTTTAGTTCAGTTTATTCCTGGACTCGCCCTGTTCTTATTGGATTAAAATTGGTTTGTCTTTTGTGCTCACTTACTTTTGTGTCATTGCGTACAACCCTTATTTCATTTTAAGTTGGCCCACCCCAGTCGATAGACTTTAAGTACGAATATTGACACTTTTTTCTCTAGACTTCGGCGATTGTCGATTTCATTCAAAATCACAATCTTTTAAAAAAGGGGGGAATGTTAGTGTATTTCTGGTGCGTTTACCACTAATTGGATCGCTTAAAATGTGCTCTATATTTGGTTTCAAAGCCCCAAACAGTTTTCCGATTGCTTATATTCCTGTTTTTTCTACCCTTTTGCTGGGCAGAGGTGCCTATGGATGGACTCAAAGAATTCCTGGAAAGCCTCAATCAGCAGAAGGTAAACTATAAACGTTTTGGGAGCGTTAATCACCGATTGGATTGCTTTAAAGTGTGTGCCCCAGTCGGTTTCAAAGCCCCAGACATTAAAAAAGTAAGTCAACTTTTATGTACCCCTTTGTTGGGCAGAGTTGCCTATGTACTCAAAAAATTTGGTATGCCTCAATCAGCGAAAGGTAGATCAAATGTACGGGTGCGTTAATCACCGATTGGATTGCTATAAAATGTGTGCACCGGTTGGTTTCAAAGCCCCAGACATTTTTTAGATTTATTTGACAATTTTCATGTACCCTTTTGCTGGGCAGAGGTGCCTATGGACTCAAAGAATTCCTGGAAAGCCTCAATCAGCGGAAGGTAGATTGTTTGAACGGGAGCGTTAATCACCGATTGGATCGCTATAAAATGTGTGCACCGGTTGGTTTCAAAGCCCCAGACATTAAAAATAAGTCCACTCTGAGGCTATCCTTTTGCTGGGCAGAGGTGCCTATGGACTCAAAGAATTCCTGGAAAGCCTCAATCAGCGAAAGGTAGATCAAATGTACGGGTGCGTTAATCACCGATTGGATTGCAATAAAATGTGTGCACCGGTTGGTTTCAAAGCCCCAGACATTTTTTAGATTTATTAGACAATTTTCATGTACCCTTTTGCTGGGCAGAGGTGCCTATGGACTCAAAGAATTCCTGGAAAGCCTCAATCAGCGGAAGGTAGACTGTTTGAAAGGGAGCGTTAATCACCGATTGGATCGCTATAAAATGTGTGCACCGGTTGGTTTCAAAGCCCCAGACATTAAAAATAAGTCCACTCTGAGGCTATCCTTTTGCTGGGCAGAGGTGCCTATGGACTCAAAGAATTCCTGGAAAGCCTCAATCAGCGGAAGGTAGATTGTTTGAAAGGGAGCGTTAATCACCGATTGGATTGCTATAAAATGTGTGCTCCAGTTGGTTTCAAAGCCCCTGACATTAAAAATAAGTCCACTCTGAGGCTATCCTTTTGCTGGGCAGAGGTGCCTATGGACTCAAAGAATTCCTGGAAAGCCTCAATCAGCGGAAGGTAGATTGTTTGAAAGGGAGCGTTAATCACCGATTGGATTGCTATAAAATGTGTGCTCCAGTTGGTTTCAAAGCCCCTGACATTAAAAATAAGTCCACTCTGAGGCTATCCTTTTGCTGGGCAGAGGTGCCTATGGACTCAAAGAATTCCTTGAAAGCCTCAATCAGCGGAATGTAGATCGTATGAACGGGAGCGTTAATCACCGATTGGATTGCTATAAAATGTGTGCTCCAGTTGGTTTCAAAGCCCCTGACATCTAGAGCTCTAAGGGAGTTAGCATTGTGTTTCCTTGTATTTTCCATTCTTAACATTATCCCAGATTATCGATAAAGGTAAAATTTCTACAATTGCAGCTGCTCGCTTCGTGTGCCCCTATCGCGACGGCCCTAGCCAAAGGTCGCTGTATCCAATGGCAACAACTGGCTCGCCTAGTTGCCATCCGCTTTTATCAGACTCCGTCTATTGTTAGTAGCACAGACGCAAGCGTTAGTATTTGTACTTATTCAAGAATAAAAAGACATTATGCTGGATTATTGTCAACTGCAGCTGTTTCAATAAGTATTTTAAATGAAAACAATAACAATAGTAGTAGTTGTAATGGCAAAGATAATACCTTCAGGCAGCGGTCTAACGCTGAATGGCGGGAAGTTCTGTCACCGGATGTATATCGAGTCACACGCTGCGGCGACACCGAACCACCACACAGCGGCGAGTACACCGACCTTTTCCTGCCTGGAGTCTATCGTTGTGCCTGCTGCAATGCTGACCTATTCAAATCCAATATGAAATTCCCGTCCGCATGCGGTTGGCCTGCATTCTTCGATTGTTGCAGCGCTACTATGAGTAGTAAGAGTGGCTCCGATAATAAGCTTGTGCCATCAGTTTCAAGGCGCGCCGATGCTAGCCATGGCATGCTTCGCGTTGAGGTTGTCTGTGCCAGGTGCGACGCTCACCTTGGTCACGTGTTTGCCGACGGCCCGCCACCAACTGGAGAACGCTACTGTATCAATAGCTTGGCGCTGCAGTTTCAGCCAACAACTACTAAAGCTGGCAGTGACAATGGTGTCTAAATTATAAACAATGCTGCGCCTTGTAATGATTTCTTAATACCAGCGGTAGACAATGGTAGAAAACTGGAAACGGTGTTCAAGATCTGAAGGTTGTGAGTCAAGCGAGAAGGCCATTCTGACCTTCTGGTCGACTGACCCAGGGCACACGGGTACATATAGGTATCAGGCACACCCCCCAAATGAATGGCTTGTCAAATATCGTTGTAGATTTAAGCTTAACTTCCGTAACCTTCTATTGTCCCTTTTAAATTTACACCATCAAGGATTCTTAATCAAAACATTTCCAAATCTAATCAATTTAATCGTTTTAGAGTTCGCCTCTTTATGGATTAAATTGTATAGCTACATATTTAAAGTGCCTCAAATTTAAATTTATGTATAATAGTGTACTTGCGTTTAGCTTGACTACAAGGTAGTCTTTTTTACCTGAAAGTTGTCTAAAACAAAAACTGGCTTTCGTAAGTATATTTATTACAGTACAGTATTTTAGGGCTGTGCGCTTATATCTCAGTCGTTTGTTTTATTTCTGATCTATTTCTGACTCAAATATACCTTGACTGGAAACACGAGAGTTGCTAAAACATAATTGTACAGTTTTGTCATAAATTTGCCGTTAGTTTTTTACGGCTAAAAATAAGTATTTTGATAATCATGAAATCGTATTTGTGTTGAAGGTACGTTGTTGCCGTTGTTCTAGAAATCTTGCTTTGAAATAATCCCAATCCAGAACTAAGTCAGCAGGCCCTCTTACCATTCTCAGTTGTTGGCGCCTGCGTTACTGTTCTGGTAAATTACGTTAAAGAGTCATATTTTTTCTTCGATTGGCCATAATTTGCAGGCTTTGGTAGTTCTGTCCGTCATTTTTCGACGGAACGCCATCCTTCGGCTTCCTTGTGTGCGCAGGTTCAACTTCTGTGCAATTTTTTAACGGTAGTTGATTACCGAACAATATTTTGATCACACTAATGGAAGTTGCTGCATTTTGGCCTACATTTAAATGATAGTATATTTCACTACAAATTAACTAAGTTAGCACAATGAGATATGCAAATGGGGGTAGCAATATTCCTGTCAAATTTCTTAGTAGAATCACACGATGTAAATACTGTTTACGATTCTCTGCGAAGAAAGTATATCGTGAAAGGTTGCTAACAGTGCTAGTTTCATTGCAAAACTTTCTGTACCCTTACCACCACTGGTTAGCACGATTTTTTCGTCAACAAAAATATAACAAAAATTTATGGCCCTCTAACAACATAAAAGCTCAAAAATATACCAGGGCTCCTAATTCTCTAATCCAGAACTATGTCAGCAGACACTCAGACCAGTCCCGCGTGGTGTTGTCTGCGTTACAGTTCTGGAAGATTATACTGAAGAATGATCTGTATTTCTTCAAGAGGCCATAATTAGCAGGCTAATGTCCGTTATTTTTTCGACGGAATCACCTTGTGTGAGCACATTTTACTCCTGTGCGATTTTTTGCGGGAGTTAATAGCCGAAAATGATTTATCACACTTGAGAAATTTGCTGCATTGTGGCCTACAGTTGATAATAATAATAATAATTGCAGGAGCGGGCAATGACACAATTTGGTGACATAATTTGGCAATTCTGCCCACCTTGCTGACTCCTGAGCACACCCGCACACAGATACCGTACGCAGGCATACACTCACACAGGTGTGTACATCTGCCCTGACTTTCTAATCGTCAGGGAGTGTACACTTCACTGTGCCTTGGAGGTTGGCCCTCAAAGGCGTGAATTGCACAAGCCTTCTCTTCGCGGCTGCGCCCCAAATAAATGTGACCTCGCCGTGGAATCGAACTTAAGGACCGTGGTGCGAGAGGCAAACGCGTTAACCGCTCTGCCACCGACCCCGTGGCCTACAGTTAGTTTTGTTTGAAATGCATCAACAATAATATTAGCCAATATGAGCTGCAAACGAAAATTTATATAATAGTTTAACAGTATAAAAGAAACGCTACAGGGTATTTCAAATACCCACATTTTTCTTTTCTCTGTATCCTAAAATATTCAACCAATCGCCGTTAAAATCCAGAACACGGGAAAAAATGTTCTGATCTACGCAATGAAACAACTTCCAGAATAACAAAACATCGGTATCGTCGAGATATTCAACGACTCTCGTCGGTGTGTCTGGTAGCGAAAACCATTGTAGACCAGTTTTCTGCTCACCGAATTTCATGATATGTTGGCTATTATTGTTGACTATATTGATTCTTTAGTTAATGTTTACACTTTTGAAGCAGTAGAGGCTTTGCCCTAGAGGTTAATACAGAGCACTGTTAGTTATCCTTTGGCACCAGTTGGTATTTGAAGTTTCCCACTTGGTCTTTCCCTAGAGGGAAAAATAGCGTTGTCTTTCTACTGTTAAGGTCGTCTTGCATTGCAGGTTTGAGTTGAACTTTTTTGTTCTCTTAATTCGAAATTTCTGCAGCTTAATGTCAGTGCATGTACAATTTTTGCGATATCAACAAGAAAGAAAGGTGAAAGATTTATAGTGCCCTAGGGAGAGTATTCAATTTAGTGCTCCAAACTCGCCACAGAACAAAAGTGCCGCCCACGGATTTGAGTGAAGGCTTCGAATTAAATAAAAGCAGTTTACTGCTGCAGCTGCTGTTTGTGCCTCGACGATTGTAAAGAATTTCTGCTTTTGTACAGTGCTACACAGATTTTCTTGGCCTCGCAAATGGCCTAGGTATGGTGCCATTGTGTCCAGAGCAGTGAGGCTTCTCAACTGCTCGAGTTGTCAGCCCTTCACAATTGCAATTATACAGTAGCAAGCGCTTAGTTGAGTATCTGCTCAAAGCGTATTTACAAGCAAATGCTATTTGACGTCACACCCAGAAAAGCAGCTGAGGTTAAAGAAAAAACAACCTGCAATTGTCCTGTTTGACCTGCGCGCGACCACTTTAATTCTAGATTCTATAAAGCACAAGAATATCAGTCATCGCACATGCTGTAAACAGCGCTGGCAAAGCTTTTCACTTCTATACTCTGTAGCTTTTTGGTGTAGGATGTGGTGTAAATAAAGAGAAACAAAAAGAATAAAATAAGGCCAAATAATTGGTGCAGTATTGTGAGTATAGTCGAGGAGTGCACAAAAATAGTAGTGGTTGTTGCTCCTACAGATTTTCATGGCTTCCAATCATCATAATTTGAAAGTTCACACACGTACCGATCGCGGCATATCTCGAAATCGAAACGCAAACGCATATCCTCGTCGTCGGAACGCCGAGTTCAGGCCTGACCGAACCGGTAAGGTGCCTAGGGCGCTGCACCGGCTGCGGGAAGCAGGACTTGGTGCGGATGATTTGGCCTGTCGACGATACAGAAACTACTTTTGCCAGGCCAACCTTTTCGCGTCGATTAAGGCATGTGGGATGGCGAATTAGATACGATACTTAAGTCGTCCATGTGTGACGTACGATGCCTTGCGATGGATCGCCTTTGTCACACATATTTGCGGACGTCAGGTTCCAGAGATACTGACAAAATGACAGTCGTCCAGCAGCTAGGGAGCCATCATAATGGCATAGGAGGGAGCCCAAAGACCAGGTCAGGTGTTTGGCTGCCCGAACACTGCAATCAGCGTCTGTCAAAAGCACGTGGTTGTGTCCCCAAAGGGTAGCTTAGTCGCTTGGATCATAAACTCTCCTCTCTTATCAATAGAATTGAGCTCGGCTGCGCAAAAGCAAAAGGATCTCAATCTGGAAGATCGTTGAGAGCCAATTCCAGTTTGCTGGTTTTGCGTGGTGGCCGTTAATGAGGATACATGCAGACCCTAAACGGCTATACGTCTAGAAGGCGGTATCCTCGAGGGGATGTTGACGTTGTACCTAATTCTACCGCGTATAGAGGGGTGGATTAAAACAATCATTTTTCAAACAATAGTTTAGTCACCTATACTTAATTGTTTTGTTATTTAACTAATTGCATTAGTAGAACATTGTTAGCTGCCTATGGGTTTTTCCAAGCCAGCCGGCTTAAGCACTTAAAAAATTCAGCGGGGTTCTGGGGTGCTGTTTTGTTTACTGTATGATGTACTCGTGTGGTAGAGCGTTTAGTGCAACTCTGTCGCATCGTCACCACTGGGCTTCATTAGTTAGCTGGAAGTCTTAACGAATTTTCATGTGGCTTCTATTTGACCAAACAACTGACGAGATTTGAAATATGCGAAAAAATTTCTACTTTAAACCAGACTGTACCCCTCTCCCTTATTATCTTCTTGGTATGATGCTTGGTAGCTATGCACCGAGCTGCCTGCGAGCAGGCACCATTGCTCACTGCTTGTATACACTGTATACACTCAGTTTTCTCTCATAGCCTACAGGCTGAGCTCTGTCGAATATATACTCGTATGTAAAACTGCAGACACTCAAGCTCGCCTAAAGCTTTTCCATTCGCGCCATCAACGCCTGTCCCACCCTCCAGTACCAAACTCTATATAGTTCTCCAACCGGCCGAAGAACTGCGGCGGACTCAGCACTCGAGGGCCTCTTACCAATTTGCTTCTTCTTTAGACGAAATCACTTGCTGTTAGAATGCCTGGATAGAGAGTCTCTAACAATAGCATTAGAGCGTGTGTCACTACAATATTAGACGTTTTCCACGAAGCCTGACTGCACTTACTGGACTAAACAGTGTGTCTTTCGGTTTAAGCTTTTTCGACAAAACCACAGATTTCTTCCATCTGAGCCAAATGCATTCCTGTAGTAAACCGAGCAGGATGGTTCATTGTTGAGCAGCCGATGATATGGAGACGGCAAACACACCGGACTCGGATTTCCACAGCCTGTTCAGCATTCCGCTGTCTTCGTTGTTCAACTTTCAAAGAAATTCCCAGGCCCCTCCGCCGCCGCCACCGCCGCAGCCCCAACCGCTGCCAATCCTTCCAGTGAACAGAATTGATGCCAGCAGTGTCTTTCACGACAGGCGTCCAGCACAGCAGCATCAGCAGTCGTTCAACGGCGGTGCTCCTGCCACTGGGCCTTTTAACTACTTCACTAGCCAATCTTCGGCCGACAGTGCGCACTTCTCAGGGTGCGTTGCCGCAGTCGTTCTGAGCTCATTGTTCCTCTGCTAACGATCCTGTTTATCATATTTCATTCTCATTGGTACAACGCATCAATTTTAGCTGGAGACTTACTGTGTTGATTGCTTTCTTATGCGCTTGTCTATAGGACATTTTACTCCTCAATTTACTTTCTAGGAATGAGGAAGATTCCGGCACCTCGCCTCAGATCAAGCGCGATGTGAGCACACCAATCAATCTGTGAGTATACTAATGTTGTAGCGACAAAAGTTGCAATGCCAAAAGATTCTGTTGAAAAATACAAATAAAAAAAATTGCGTTTCTAAAATATGCCAGAATGGAATTCGGCTTCGAGCCTTCCGAAATGGAGATCGACTCCGAGATGTCCTTTCCTGCTGGTATGCTCATGTGAGTGCCAGCCGCTAGTAGCTTCTGACTCTGGCTCCTAGAATAAGAAAACATAGTAGGGTGCAGATGCGAGCTTGCAGTACACCGCAAGTCCATGAGGTTCGAACCCGTTAGGACGATTCTTTGTTGATTCCCTATAACTACGAGCTTCCCTATAACTATAACTCGTAGCTTCTTCATATAAAAACTAGCGACATTTTCCGAGCTTTTTAGGACGATTCCTTCTCGCGGTAGTTCTTTTAGATAGTTTTTTTCGAAGTAGTTTTTCATCGCGATTCTTTCTCGGTAGCTTTTCAGGACTATTCTTTCTCGGTAACTTTTCAGGACGATTCTTTCTCGGTAGCTCTTTCAGGACGATTCTTTCTCGGTAGCTTTTCAGAACGATTCTTTCTCGGTAGCTCTTTCAGGAAGATTCTTTCTCGGTAGCTTTTCAGGACTATTCTTTCTCGGTAGCTTTTCAGGACTATTATTTCTCGGTAGCTTTTCAGGACTATTCTTTCTCGGTAGCTTTTCAGGACGGTTCTTTCTCGGTAGCTTTTCAGGACTATTCTTTCTCGGTAGCTTTTCAGGGTGATTCTTTCTCAGTCTCTTTTCAGGACGAGTCTTCCTCGGTAGCTTTTCAGGACTATTATTTCTCGGTAGCTCTTTCAGGAAGATTCTTTCTCGGTAGCTTTTCAGGACTATTATTTCTCGGTAGCTTTTCAGGACGATTCTTTCTCGGTAGCTTTTTAGGACGATTCTTTCTCGGTAGCTTTCAGGACGATTTCAGGTCGATTCTTTCTCAGTAGAATTTTCGGACGATTCCCAGTCGGCATTTTCCAGCACAAGTTTACGCTAGACAATGCTTTGATTTCTGCTCATTGTTTCCTAAAGAACCCGGCTCCCGCCCGCTTGCATCGGCAGGAACAGTCGTCTGAATCACAGCGAAGTTGAAAAGATGCGCCGTGATCGAATGAACGCCAGCGTCAGCGCCATGGCTAGCCTTGTCCCGGCCTGTCGTTCGGCTAGTCGCAAGCTGGACAAGCTGACGGTGATGCGCCTGACCGCCCAGCACATTAAACTGCTCCGCGCCAGATCCAGCTCGATGATGCAGATGCCGGCTGATCAGTTCAGCGGCGAAGAGCTCAAATTGCTCCTGTCCAATGTGAGTGCACTTTTAAATCGACTTGTGCATTAGGCAGTAAGTTTGTTACAGAGTGAATCTTTCATGACATTGTAGAGGACAGCTTCGTCGTTGCACGGCTTCCTGTTGGTTGTCGAATGCGACAGAGCCAGGATACTTGGCGCGGCCAACTGCGGCAACAGCGGCCTTCACGGAGCTGTTGGCATTAGCTCGGTGAGCAAGGATTGGGGGGAGATATTACACCTAGTGCAGTATACGACGTAGCACAGCTGCAGCTATGCCACACCCGAATTGCTACATCTGCTAATGCTCAAGCCAAAGTAATTAGGCTTAGAGACAAAAATTGTATCGCATTAGGTGAGATACTCGTTTGGGAGGCCAACGACCTCAGTAACGTCGGTCTGTTGCGGAAAAAAATACTCAATAAATGGATGAAACAAGAACAAACGAGAAGCGGTTAACGCGTTTGCCTCTCCAAGATGGACCAAGGTCCTTGAGCCTCATCCTCGATTCCGCCACAATAATTTGTGTCGCAGAGCGTAATTTTTTGTGCAATTAACTACATTGAGAGCTAACCTCCAAGGCACAGTGGAGTGTTCACTGCCTGACGATAAGAAATTGCTCAGTAGTCAGCGAAATGGGTAGAACTGCTTCCTCGATGGCTGCGGGTCTAGTGTCTCCAAATGATGTGCCATTGCCCGCAGCCCTCCTGCAATTATTATTATAACTACTCACTCCTCGCAGTCTGATCTGATTGGCCAGTGTCTGCTGGATCTTGTACACCCACGGGACGTAGATTTGGTTCGTCAGCAGCTGACTGCGCCCGATTTGCCCCCAACATCAGCTGACGATCATCGGCCATGCGGCTGGGGACTTCGCCGAAGATTCTTCTGCCGTTTCCGACACTCAGGCACTGTCGGCATCGGAGCCGCTTCCGCGGGCGTTGGCGGCTCCAAAAAGAAAGCGGGTGAGCTCAGAGACTAAATTGAGATTGGGTACGCAGGGTGAGATTGGGTAGGCATGGTGAGATTGGGTAGGCATGGTGAGATTGGGTAGGCAGGGTGAGATTGAGTAGGCAGGGTGAGATTGGGTAGGCAGGGTGACATTGAGTAGGCAGGGTGAGATTGGGTAGGCAGGGTGAGATTGAGTAGGCAGGGTGAGATTGGGTAGCAGGGTGAGATTGAGTAGGCAGGGTGAGATTGAGTAGGCAGGGTGAGATTGAGTAGGCAGGGTGAGATTGAGTAGGCAGGGTGAGATTGATTGGGCAGGGTGAGATTGGGTAGGCAGGGTGAGATTGATTGGGCAGGGTGAGATTGGGTAGGCAGGGTGAGATTGATTGGGCAGGGTGAGATTGGGTAGGCAGGGTGAGATTGAGTAGGCAGGGTGAGATTGATTGGGCAGGGTGAGATTGGGTAGGCAGGGTGAGATTGGGTAGGCAGGGTGAGATTGAGTAGGCAGGGTGAGATTGGGTAGGCAGGGTAAGATTGGGTAGGCAGGGTGAGATTGAGTAGGCAGGGTGACATTGAGTAGGCAGGGTGGGATTGGGTAGGCAAATTGGATAAGCTAAACCAAAGCAGTTTCTTCGTAAGTACTCAGGCCAAAATGGTATGAGACGCAATTGAGCACTCAAATTTGATAGGCAGAAAAAAAATTCATGAGAACCAGAACGCGCTGTCGAATAAAAAGACTTTCTATTCTAGAAGAGAAAGCAAACATTCAATAGAACCCTGACAGCAAGGTTGTCAATCCAGGTGCAGAGCAAGATGGACTTTAAGCTGGCAGAGCAAAGTTTAACAGTCGCTAATGGTATAGGAAGATGCATGGCTTCTAATATAAGCTTAGCAAATTTCCTGGCTTGGTCTAGTCTTGAGTCTAATTCGGTTTTGTTTGACTGTGTTGAGTCCGAAACTCAAACAGAATATAAGAATGCCTGCGCAAGGCCTGTGCAAACATTACCTATCTCTACGTGTAGCGACTGCGAAAACAATGACTAACACGAATGACATGTGTCAGATGCAACTTTTGCACAACAGCTTACAGATGGCCATCAATTTGAATATTTCATTTTAATGATTAATAGATAATTGATGCACCTTCACATGCACTTTCCTTTCTCACCAAGTTTCATCCATTCTCACCCATTCTTACACATTCTCACCCAGTTTCATCCATTCTCATCCCATTCTATCCAGTCTCACTCCATTCTATCCAGTCTCACCTCATTCTTTCCATTCTCACCCCATTCTATCCATTCTCACCCCATTCTATCCATTCTCACCCCATTCCATCCATTCTCACCCCATTCCATCTAGTCTCACCCCATTCTATCCATTCTCACCCCATTCCATCCATTCTCACCCCATTCCATCCAGTCTCACCCCATTCCATCCAGTCTCACCCCATACCATCCAGTCTCACCCCATTCTATCCATTCTCACCTCATTCCATCCAGTCTCACCCCATTCCATCTAGTCTCACCCCATTCCATCTAGTCTCACCCCATTCTATCCAGTCTCACCCCATTCTATCCAGTCTCACCCAGTTTCATCCATTCTCACCCAGTTTCATCTATTCTCACCTACTTTCATCCATTCTCACCCCATTCCATCCAGTCTCACCCCATTCCATCCAGTCTCACCCCATACCAACCAGTCTCACCCCATTCCATCTAGTCTCATCCCATTCTATCCAGTCTCACCCATTCTATCCAGTCTCACTCCATTCTATCCAGTCTCACTCTATTCTATCCATTCTCATCCCATTCTATCCATTCTCACCCCATTCTATCCAGTCTCACTCCATTCTATCCAGTCTCACTCCATTCTATCCAGTCTCACTCTATTCTATCCAGTCTCACCCCATTCTATTCAGTCTCACCCTATTCTATCCATTCTCACACCATTCTATCCAGTCTCACCCATTCTATCTAGTCTCATCCATTGTATCTAGTCTCACCCATTGTATCTAGTCTCACCCATTCTATCCAGTCTCACCCCATTCTATCCAGTCTCACCATATTCTATCCATTCTCACCCCATTCTATCCATTCTCACCCCATTCTATCCAGTCTCACCCCATTCCATCCAGTCTCACCCCATTCCATCTTCTCCCCACTGTCTCTAAAGCAGACTGCGGTCGCCAGTATGTCTACCTGAGCTGCTCTGGTCGGATTCACGTCTCGGATGACGAGCCGACAGCTTTCAGCCCGGGCGGTACAGACCCAACCGCTGTCACTGAGGACAGCCAGTCTGCAATATCAGCAGCAGCAGCCGCTGGGCCAACTCACGATCGGCATCAGCAGGCATCGAGCTGTTTGCTGCTGGTGTGCCGACCCGCCCGACCCCTGTCATCTTCCATCCTGCCCGCCACTGCCCGCTGCAGTCGCGACTGTCAGTTCACTGGCCGACTTAGCCTTGACGCCTGTTTCACTTGGGTTGACCAGCGAGTCGCTTCTATCCTCGGTGAGCCCGACGAGACTGTCTAGCGTTGTCTAGCGGATAATTGGCTGTTTTTATGCTTCTTTTACAGTCCTGATATTACCTAGGTCACTCCAGAGTACATTTTTCGTTATTGCACATGGACCTTAAAAGGGCCGTTTTAAATAGCCTATTCAACATGCATTTTTATGTCATTAATCCTTAGGTCATCTGCCGCAGGACTTGGTCGGCAGCAGGCTTTACGATCTGGTCAGTGGAGGCGATGTTAATCGCCTGTCGGTGGCTCATAGGTCAGCTCTGAAGGGCACGCGGAGTCGGGTCTCCTGCCGGCTGCAATGCGCCTGGCAGGTGAGCAGATCATTTGACTTTAGTTGGAATCGAAGCTAGAACTAAACTGGAATCGAAGCTAGAACTAAACTGGAATCGAAGCTAGAACTAAACTGAATTTGAAGCTAGAACTAAACTGGAATCGAAGCTAAAACTAAACACGAATCAAAGTTAGAGCAAAAACTGGAATCGTAGCAAGATATGCAGCTGGAATCGTAGCGAGATATGCAGCTAGAATCGTTGCTAGATATGCAGCTGGAATCGTAGCTAGATATGCACCTGGAATCGTAGCGAGATATGCAGCTGGAATCGTAGCCAGATATGCAGCTGGAATCGTAGCTAGATATACAGCTGAAATCGTAGCTAGAAATAAACTGGAATCGAAGCTAGAAATAAACTGGAATTGAAGCTAGAAATAAACTGGAATTGAAGCTAGAAATAAACTGGAATCGTAGCTAGATATGCAGCTGGAATCGTAGCTAGATATGCAGCTGGAATCGTGGCAAAATCCTGATTCAAAAAGTCACCGGCACTCCAGGCTCCCGCCTGTTCCGAGGCCGTGTGTCAGCTCAGCCTCTTGTGCTTCATCAACCCATGCACCGGTCGGCCCGAGCTGCTCAGCCTCACCTGCGATCTGCAGGTGCCGCAGCTTCAGCAGCAGGAGCAGCAGCATCAGCAGAAGGCTCCTCCAGTCAGCTTTCCCAGTGCGCCAGTTTTCGATGCTCAAACGGACTCATCCGCTGCTCCAGCCTCTCTGAGCAGTTCAGCTCAGCTGGGTCGAAAAATTGCCGCCGAAACCGTCCAGCACTTCAGCGACCATGTCGATCATCCAGAGCGAACCTCGGCCTCCTCCGCCGTCGACTCCGGCTGGCTGGCGCTAGGTCAGCTGGTCAGCAGCAGCAGCAGCAGCCTAAATGACAGTCATTCTTTTGAAGCTTCGTCGACTTTTTTAGACAATTCAATGGACACAACCAGAATGTGCCTTCTGGGTGCCGACGGTGGACTTGGCGATGAGCCAGACTATGCCAGCATGCTGTGGCCTCTCTGACAGCCACTTACCTCGTATTACATCCACCTGTCACTTTGACACCCCTGTCACATTGACACCACTAGTCAATTAAAAACTTTGTCACCCTCTTCAACCTTGTGATATCATGTCACTTTGACACCCATGTCACTTTGACACCCATGTCACTTTGACACCCATGTCACTTTGACTTCCATGTCACTTTGACTTCCATGTCACTTTGACTTCCATGTCACTTTGACACCCATATCACGTTGACACCCATGTCACTTTGACTTCCATGTCACTTTGACACCCGTGTCACTTTGACACCCATGTCACTTTGACTTCCATGTCACTTTGACACCCATATCACTTTGACACCCATGTCACTTTGACACCCATGTCACTTTGACACCCATGTCACTTTGACTTCCATGTCACTTTGACACCCATGTCACTTTGACACCCATGTCACTTTGACACCCATGTCACTATGACTTCCATATCACTTTGACATCCATGTCATTTTGACACTCAATGCCACCCATTTCACTTTGACACCCAATGCCACTTCGATACCCATGTCACTTTGTTACAGATGTCATTTTGACACCTTCTGCCACTTTGACAAGCGTACAACTTTGAAATCGCCGGTCAACTTTGACATTTAGTTTGTTAGGTGCGTGTTGGCATTATTTTAATTGCTTCAGTTTGGCCGCGGCAAATGTTGTTAAACTCGATTAAGAACAAATTCATTGAATCTATCTAATTTGATCCAATTCAATAGCGTATTTACTGAATTATTGGCATTCTTCTCACTGTCCTTGTAGATATTCGTTTTTCATTTGAGTCAAGCAACCCACTAATGAAGAACTGTCGAATCTGTTTTTTATCTGTCGAATAAACAAAATACTAGACTGACTAAACAAGTGTGAGTTCATTTAAAATGCTGCTTAAAAAACTAATAGAATAAGTTATTTCTATTTACGAGTATGTACCTATACTTTCATTTAGTAATATTTGTTTGTGTGTTACAGTTATCTGCATAGCTCTTATCATGTATGTACAGTAATTCAAATAAGTGCGCTTAACTTATATAGGAATATTGTTTAACAGAGAAAAATTCAAACACATAAAAGGCTTGAAAAAAAATTATTTTTTGTCTGCTACCGATGCAATAAATTAATGCGTGAGTTCGTTCTCCTGTTATCTTATTTATTGCTAGGTTTAAAAAGGACTAGATATAACTAGATAGACTAGAGATAGAATGGGATGAGACTGGATAGAATGGGTGAGACTATAGATAGAATGGGGAGAGACAGGATAGAATGGTGAGACTGGATAGAATGGGCTGGGACTGAATAGAATGGAGTGAGACTGGATAGAATGGGGTGAGACTGGATAGAATGGGTGAGACTGGATAGAATGGGTGAGACTGGATAGAATGGGGTGAGACTGAATAGAATGGGATGAGACTGGATAGAATAGGGTGAGACTGGATATAATGGGTAAGACTGGATAGAATGGGGTGAGACTGGATAGAATGGTGAGACTAGATAGAATGGGTGAGACTAGATAGAATGGGGTGAGACTGGATAGAATGGGGTGAGACTAGATAGAATGGGTGAGACTAGATAGAATTGGTGAGACTAGATAGAATGGGGTGAGACTGGATAGAATGGGATGAGACTGGATAGAATAGGGTGAGACTAGATATCATGGGTGAGACTAGATATAATGGGTGAGACTAGATATAATGGGTGAGACCGGATGGAATTGGTGAGTTTGAATAGAATGAATTGAACTGAATTAAGTTAAGTTCAGTTGATTGCATGTACTTTCTCAGATAAATACCTGCTGGCTGATGCTTTATAGGAGACCAATTATTTAGGAAATTGGCTTGCAACAACATGTTTACCCGGGTTGGCCGTGCATGACTTGTCTCATTGTCTATATTAAAGTAATATATTGGGCCAGCTCTGCCACAAAATAGCATTGCTTTGTGCTATATTGGCTCCATAACAATGGCTGCTTTGTGTTGATGTTTAGCTTCACATATTAGTTAAAAGAATATCTGCTTGATTTATTTTTAGCTTTAACAATTTGCCTCTGTAAATAAATTTTTTTGTTCTCCTTCATGCTCTCCTTCAGTCCTGGGCAGGCGGCGGTAACCAGGTGACTTTTCGATGTGCATGATCTTGATGTGCGGATAGTGGCAGCATTTTATGGCGCCAACGAAATCCACAGCGGCATTGCTTAGACAATTCGGAAGCCTTGCGTTGGGTCCAGAGTCTGCAATTGAAAATCAAATATATTAGCTGTGTTGGGAATTGGTTTATTGGTATGCGTTGATCCGTTATTTAGCGTTACAAGCTATTATATTATTATTATTATTAATTATCAATAAACTAGCTAGTCGTCATCGATGTTACCGTCGATTGCTGTTATGGAGCTGCCCCAGGCGTCGGCGCAGCTACCGAGGATGAACATCGACTCTTTGCCTTGAATGTCCAGCATTAGATCGGCATCGGGCTCCAGCCTGCAGGAGCAGACTGCCAGATTTGTCATGTCCAGTCAGGATGCTCAGGTGCAAGGCTGTGAATCCGTTGGAGCCGCGCACTTTCGGATTGGCTCTTGCATCGAGCAGTTTTTTTTTAAAGATTTGGCCTCTTAAATACGGCTGAAATAATTAGCGGTGTTACGTTGAAAACTTCCGGTCTCAATCGGCCATAGCTTCGATGAGCAAACCAAGGCTCGCCTCCACGCCATCGATGACTGCGATGGGTAGCGGCGTCATGTCGAAGTGTCCGCGGACGTCAACATCTGCACCAGCCTGTATCAGCAGCCTGACGACATCCTCATCTCTGATCTCGATGGCTGTGTGCAACTGTGCGTAGCCGCTCTGTGTGATGACTTGCAAGTTGGCTCCGGTAGCGATCAGCAGGGCCGCAATGCCTACCTGACCATTATTGAAGGCGTCTTTGTTTCCATGACTACATGAACAGTACAGCGCGCCGCGTCCACGTTCATTTGTGTCGTCGAGACAGGCGCCAAATCGAAGCAGTTGTCCCATGGACTCAAATGTTTTGTTTTTAGCTTCACTTGCTAGGCTCGTTAAAGAAAAATGTTTGTCCATTCAAATGGAAGGCAGGTTTTCTAAACGGAATATTCTGTGATTTTATCGATGCTAGCTATACATACTTACAAAGTCAGCTAGCGCAGAACTTATATGAATTGGTAGATTAGTAGAATTAGTAGATACCTACATATGCTGATATGCCTAAAATTAATAATTACTTTGATTCTTTATAATGACACTGGGGCTTATTTTAGCCAATCCCAATTCTAACAACCTTTTGATATGCGTATAAGCTGTTCCTCACGTCTCTTACGTTCTCAGAAGTGTGTTAAAAAAATAATTAACTCCTAATAAAGTCTTAAAATAGCAAAATTTTTAACTGAAGGGTTCTAGACTGTCTATGGGTCATAATAGTTTCAAGATCTGAAAACCTGATTGATTTTCAACATCAAAAGTGCAATCGGAGGCTTTTCGTCTATCCATCTAGAGAACTGACATTTTGTTATGCACGCTGTTAAAAGACTTGCTTGGCAACGGCTGCAGCAGCAGCAGCGAAGTCAACAAAAGCCTGCCGACGATAAAACAGATACAGACTTTGATCAGCAACTTGAGATAGCTAAGATTGAAATCCAGACACAGTTCGAGACTCTGGCCGCGCGCGACAAAATCTTTAGCTCTTTATTCAGCCTTCGGTTGGATCAGAAACCGTTGGGTATCGGGTCCTTCGGCATGGTGCTGATGGCTGAGGCTGCAGTGGACATTACCGCCGGCGAACTTGCGAGGACTCGGGTAAGGCCACCGCGCTCCTCTCTACTCCAGTGTCCGTTGTAAATACAAAAAAGAAATTAATCTAAGTTATTATTTAGTGCAGTACGTAGTAAACTAAAAGTTGACACAAGAAACTTTATTTTAGACTGCGGCTGCGGCGGCTGCCACCCCGCCTCTTCCGGTGTCTTGCACTTTAACAAAATGGCGCCAAAGTTCTGAAAAAATGTCCAACAATGTTGCTGCCGATGCCAATAACTCCATTGTGCTCAGGCGTGGCGACCTCGTTGCCGTCAAGTTCGAATTCAATGTTGACAGGCGTCGGCAAAGATACCAACTAGCTGGCGAGTTCTGCCTCCTAACCGAATTGTTCAACTGCTACGGGCCGGCTCTCGAGGGCTTCCCTGAGCCGTTTCTGTTTGGCTCACTGGATGCTGGCTGTGGAGCGCTCAGTTGCTTCACTGAAGGCGGCTTGGTACACCGCTGTCATCACTACCTGGTTATGGAGCTGCTTGGAGAGAACCTGAGAACCAGATTTGATCGTGAGTGTTGAAGACATTTTTTAAAGTTGTTTATTTCATAATAAACTCATTGGTTAGCGAACCAGTAACTGAGAACATACTGACAGGTAAAAAGCGTTATAACTTTAGTTAAATTCAAATCCCTATCCCCATCCCTATGTTCACATCAAACTGTCTCGAATCCCAATCAAACTGTCTCGAATCCCAATCAAACTGTCTCAAATCCCTATCCCCATCCCTATGTTCACATCAAACTGTCTCGAATCCCAATCAAACTGTCTCGAATCCCAATCAAACTGTCTCGAATCCCAATCAAACTGTCTCGAATCCCAATCAAACTGTCTCAAATCCCTATCCCCATCCCTATGTTCACATCAAACTGTCTCGAATCCCAATCAAACTGTCTCGAATCCCAATCAAACTGTCTCGAATCCCAATCAAACTGTCTCAAATCCCTATCCCCATCCCTATGTTCACATCAAACTGTCTCGAATCCCAATCAAACTGTCTCAAACCCCAATCAAACTGTCTCAAATCCATATCAAACTGTCTCAAATCCCTATCAAACTGTCTCAAATCCCTATCAAACTGTCTCAAACCCCAATCAAACTGTCTCGAATCCCAATCAAACTGTCTCAAACCCCAATCAAACTGTCTCAAATCCATATCAAACTGTCTCAAATCCCTATCAAACTGTCTCAAATCCCTATCAAACTGTCTCAAATCCCTATCAAACTGTCTCAAATCCCTATCAAACTGTCTCAAATCCCTATCAAACTGTCTCAAATCCCTATCAAACTGTCTCAAATCCCTATCAAACTGTCTCAAATCCCTATCAAACTGTCTCAAATCCCAATCAAACTGTCTCAAATCCCTATCAAACTGTCTCAAATCCCAATCAAACTGTCTCAAATCCCTATCAAACTGTCTCAAATCCCAATCAAACTGTCTCAAATCCCAATCAAACTGTCTCAAATCCCTATCCCCATCCCTATGTTCACATCAAACTGTCTCGAATCCCAATCAAACTGTCTCGAATCCCAATCAAACTGTCTCAAATCCCTATCCCCATCCCTATGTTCACATCAAACTGTCTCGAATCCCAATCAAACTGTCTCAAATCCCAATCAAACTGTCTCAAATCCCTATCAAACTGTCTCAAATCCCTATCAAACTGTCTCAAACCCCTATCAAACTGTCTCAAATCCCTATTAAACTGTCTCAAATCCCAATCAAACTGTCTCAAATCTCTATCCCCATCCCTATGTTCACATCAAACTGTCTCAAATCCCTATTAAACTATCTCGAATCCCAATCAAACTGGCTCAAATCCCTATTAAACTTACTCAAATCCCTATTAAACTGTCTCGAATCCCAATCAAACTGGCTCAAATCCCTATCAAACTGTCTCAAATCCCAATCAAACTGTCTCAAATCCCTATTAAACTGTCTCAAATCCTTAATTCATATTGAGTTGCCTGGGCATCTGAACTATTATTGACTCGACTTGCTTTCATTACCTTGCTAATACTGTACTTTTACTAGAGAGCACGAAAAATTTGTCTGAACTTTTGCAGTCCTGCCTCAAACTCCATCAGCCTGCAACCATGACTGTGGCACGGCGTTTCCAGTTCCGTTCACATTTGACGTTGCTAGGCAACTACTGACGCGGCTTATGCTGCTACACGCGGAACCAATCTGTGCCACTCACAATGATCTCAAACTGGACCAGCTCATGTTGGGTCGGGGTGCCAAGAGTCACATCGTTTATCTGGTGGACTACGGCTTGGCGGCGAAGTACAATCAGAAGATTAAATCACGATGGGGCAATCGAAGGTTAGCTGTTCGATTCGTTTCATTTTTCATGCACTTCGAACGTTTTCAAATATCCTCTTCTTCATTCTGTCAAAAAAGGTACGCGTCTCGGTTCAGCCATCGCGGCGTGAATTCACCTCTAACCGACCTCGAGTCCGCAGCCTACATTGTGGCAAGATTTCTGCGCAATATTTTCCCCTGGGACGGCATGCCCGGCTCCGATAGTGAAAGCCGTCGGCGTGGCATGGCCCGGATCAAGACCAAGCTCTGGATGTTCATCGAACAGATGCGCAGAGGACGCTGTCTTCAACAGAGCAGCGCATCCAGCGCCGAATGGCCTAGACGATTCTTCGCCGAGCGGACCAACACCGCTGGCCAAGGCGGGCCGCAGCTGCTAAAGTACATGAGCCGGCTCTGTGAGTATACAAAAAGTTGCCTTAATTTGGCGGAGAATATCGACTATAACTATTTGTTTAACTGCTTTGTGCTGCCCGGCGATGACATCGATGAGGTCTCTTGACTGGTAGAAAAGAGATGACAAAAATGAAAAAGCTTGTGTATTTTATGTATTTTAAATGTATACTTTCTATGTACGTCTGCGCGCTGTAAACATTCTGGCAGAATTTTTGCAGGAATTAAATCGATTGTATAAAATGCAAATCACTTTCTGTATCTTGCAATTACACTATCTTTTGTCTTTTTATATAATCGAATTCGCGCCTTTTGTTCTTCGATATATATCGTTGGTTTAGTTTCAGGGCTGAATTAG
Source organism: Macrostomum hystrix (assembly GCA_950097015.1). Taxonomy (NCBI): domain Eukaryota; kingdom Metazoa; phylum Platyhelminthes; family Macrostomidae; genus Macrostomum; species Macrostomum hystrix. Next base: position 29,605,213 of record CATNEN010000038.1, read on the forward strand.
TATTTGTCCGATTTAAATCACCTCGATCTTCCGCGATGTATCTGAGGTCCACCAACTTGCTGGTCCGAAAACAGCTTCGAGACAACCTTCGGAAATCTCGCCAACTGCAAACTCAAATGCAGGGCTTTGCGGCGGTCACAGACGGACAGTAGTCTATGGCTTGCCAGATAATTTTAGGATTCGTCTCATTGCTGAATTTGATAAGTTCATTAGCCGTGCGATCGTGGGTATGTTGGTGCTAGACGTAATTAACTAGTCCATCAGACTTTGTAGAAGCTTAAGAAAAACAACGAAATTAAGATTGTTAGCTACGACAAAGGCCATGGTGTTGCCATCATGGATAGCTCTGACTACTTTATAGGCAAACTTGACGAAATTTTGCAGGACAAACTCAAATTTGATTGCACATTCGCACATTGCATTTTACAGTTTTCATTTCTTAAATATATATATAACTTGGTTCTGTGTGTTTAATTGATGTGTCTGCCCTGAAGATGACCGATTGTGGTCTAAATTAATGCATTGGCAAAATTACAAGAAAATTTAAATGTTGATTCTGAGTTTTCTCTATTTAATTGAATTATAGGTTTGTTGCACGAGCCAATTAAAATTTCAATGCAAGAAGAGTTTTATTTTGAGTTAACATTTACATGTCAATAATCCCGAACGGTTTAAATGTACGTATATAATGTAAGCTCGAACTTTTAAACGTAATTCGATCCAGCAATTAATTTGAAACAAATTTGATGAATATAAATCCGCGCCCTGTCGTGTGAATTTCGTCAAAATGATGGATACCCCCACTGAGTGCTGACAACTTGTGATCAAACTGATATCTTTATATCATAATATTTAATTATACCTTTCATTGCTACTGGTCACGTTAAAACTTTACTAAACCCCCATAATTTGAATTTTTTGTTATGCTATGTATTAATTGTTATACAGTGCTTATCTATGTGACGCACATTTATTGCCACATTATATGTTACAATATGTAGCGCATTCTGCACCTTTATGCATTTGTGCTCTTTGTTAAAATATACTCTATTGGAATGCACGTTATTTAGTCAAGGACCACTAGAAGAAGATAGTATTATTACTAAAGCTAGAATAACTTTTGTTATTAATACTAATAATACTAATAATTAGTAAGATAGTATTATTACTAATCTTCTTCTAGTGGTCCTTGTATTTAGTATTGTCCAGCAGAATAAAATTTGTTCAATAATTGCACCATTGAGAACAGTTAACGTTTTGGCTTTATGACGAGCAACAAAATATCGTTAATGTTATCGCGTATACAGTCGCACGAGTACAATATCGTACATTGAAGTCATTTTCAGAGCGCGTGAACTATTTAGCTTCTGCTTCGCGATATCATCATTGTGATAAAAAAATTAAATTAACGAAAAGAAATCGTTAGCGTTTCATAACTCAAACTCATCTATTTATCGAAGTCACCCTTAAGGCTTGAGCTTGAGCTAAGTCTAATTTTAATACTTAGTAGACTTAAATCTAGTTACTAGTGTATACTAAAGCTAGTTTTTCATATTATATGCTTAAAATGTATTTCGGACACATTTTCATAATATTAGCAGTTTGCCAGTCTACATTTGCGTTTTATCTTCCTGGTCTGGCGCCTATAACTTACTGCAACCAAACTTCTAAGCAGTCACCATCTTGCCAGGTAAGATGTCTGCTGTAGCTGGGTTTTAGTTTTGCTTATTGTGTCTTTGTTAATGTACTTCTATAATTTCTAATTTAAACTTTCATGGCATCAGAGATAACTTGCCAAGTTCACAAAATATTTATATATGTATTTATCATTTCAGTAAAATAGTAAATAAAAGTGATATTAATTTTGCTGATGGCGATACTACTTTTTTGTCTTAGGAAATTCAAAAATACTTTCAGAAGTTTAAATGAAGCAGATTTTTTAGCTACAGCCAAACTGGCTTCTAGCTATAAATGGCAAAAATGATACTGCAGTTGGCCTTAGAATAAAGACAAACATTGATTGAACATGGCTTTGGTCAGGTCAGGTTGGGACAGCCAAATTTAGTGTTGGTTTCAAAGTTTTAAAACATTGTATTTTATTTCAGACACAACTGCCATTGTATGTGAACCGGCTGGATTCAGCTCAGTCTATTCTATCCTATGAATATGACAAGTGAGTTAACTATTTATTATTATTATGCATTGGGTTTATTGTGGCTTTTCTTTTTTATGTATGTTATTTTCAGGTAGCTAGGCTCCATGCTTTGTAAATAGCAATTTCAGGAATGTTATTGGCACTTACTAGTGACTTCTGACCACACACAATACTAGTATGCAGGAAAAATACTCAAGGTATGTATATATATTTGCCTTGACTTTGTCAGCAATGAACCTCCAAGCTTTTTCTTGGCAGTTGTGCCTCAAATTAATGAGGCTTCACTACAGAATTCAACTCAGGGACCTTGCCATGAGTCAAACATGTTAGACTGCTCCGCTACCAACCACCCTCTTCACTATAATTGGATTTCATGTTTAGCTATATTTCCAAGAATGATAAATTGAGGGTCCTAATTGTTATTTGAAAACAATAGTTCAGTAATTATTTAAATAGTTATTTTATTCATTTTATTCCTTTTAATATCCTTTGCATCACACAGGTTCGACTTCTGTCCAGCGCCATCAGACGAGGCCAGTCCAGTTGAGAATCTTGGCCAGGTTCTGTTTGGCGAACGAATTCGCCCCTCGCCTTACGCCCTAAAATTCTTAGAAAACAAAGTCTGCTCTCGAATGTGCTCAAAGACCTACAAACCAGGCGATGCGGCCTCGATGGCAAAGTTGGATTTCCTGAAAAATGGCATCATATTAAACTATCAGCATAATTGGATTGTGGACAATTTGCCTGTAACTTGGTGCGTTTCTGCCAGTGACGCAAAAGGCCAGGTAAGCTGTGCATATTATTCGCTGGTGGCTAATAATGATGATTGATAATAATATTAGCACAGACAGAATTTAGAATGAGCCCTTGCAGTATCTTTTAGAATTGGCTTAACCATAATAAAAATAATAATATTTGCAGGAGGGCTGTGGGGATTGACACACCATTTGGTCTTGTTTATATTAGACTAGGCAATTCTGCCCATTTCGCTGACCATGAGCACAAAGTACACACCTGCCCTGAATTTCTCATTGTCAGGCAGTGTACACTCTCATGTGCCTTGGAGGTTGGCCCTCAAGGGTGTAAATTGCACGACAAGCCCCCAAGCCTTCTCTCGGCGGCTGCGCCCCAAATGAATGTGGCCTCTGGAATCGAGCTCAGAAAGTTTGGTGGGAGAGGCAAAAGCGTTTAGACTGCTCTGCTACTCAACCCCTAACCTGCTCTTATGAAATACAGGTGTGCATGCCAAGCTTCCCAATCGGTTGCTATGTGATGCCAAACGGTGACGCCTGCTCATTTGCTGGCTCCGATGCGAGAATGAGTTCGCCAAATACCGCCTACTTGTTCAACCACGTGAACCTGACTGTGACCTATCACGGCAGCTCTGGGTCTAGCTGGGGTGCCAGTCTAGAAAATGCCGGCAGAATTATCTCGGTGCGGGTTGATCTGCTGAGTCTCAAACACGCCGTTGCTAAGGACGCAACCGGAGCCGGCAGGATCGACTGCTCAATTGGCCAGGAGCCACTGGCTATTCCTGTTGATAAAGCGATTGACAAGGAGCTTACGGTGAGTGTCTAACACGTCCGGATTGGTGTCTAACACATCCGGATTGGTGTCTAACACGTCCGGATTGGTGTAACACATCAGTATCTCTGTCTAACACCCGCAGATCACTTACTCGTATGCTGTCAGTTTCAATCGCGATGACAGAATACGGTGGAGCTCCCGCTGGGACTACATCCTGCAGTCGATGCCGCAGTCCAGCATTCAATGGTTCACCCTAGTTAATTCGTTGGTCATTGTTCTATTCTTAACTGGCATGGTGGCTATGATTCTACTGCGCACCCTGCACAAGGACATTGCCCGCTATAATAACGGCGCCGCAGCCACCCAGCAACAGCTCGAGGATGCCGCCGAGGAATTCGGCTGGAAACTTGTCCACGCTGACGTGTTCCGCTCGCCCTCCTGTCCTTTGCTGCTCTGCGTTCTGGCCGGTAGTGGGGCCCAGGTTAGTCTACTTCTCAAGCATCCCCAGTCTACTTCTCACCCATCCACAGTCTACTTCTCACCCATCCACAGTCTACTTCTCACCCATCCACAGTCTAACTTTTACTCAATGTTTGCCTCTCTCAAATGCCAGGTGGCCTGCATGTCGGTGATTACTTTGGCCTTCGCGTGCCTCGGCTTCCTTAGTCCGGCGAATCGCGGCGCTTTCATGACCTGCGCCGTTGTTTTGTACGCCCTGTTGGGCTCGCCAGCCGGCTATGTGGCTGCCCGCTTGTATAAAAAATTCCAAGGCTCTGCTTGGAAAACACAGGTAAGGTTTGTGTGTTGTATTGTTGTCTTTACCTGGATTTTACTAGAGTTTCCTGGTAAACAGTTGAGGTGACCTGGTAAACAGTTGAGGTGACCTGGTAAACAGTTGAGGCAACCTGGTAAACAGTTGAGGTGACCTGGTAAACAGTTGAGGTGACCTGGTAAACAGTTGAGGTGACCTGGTAAACAGTTGAGGCTACCTGGTAAACAGTTAAATCTACCTGGTAAACAGTTGAGGCTACCTGGTAAACAGTTGAGGCAACCTGGTAAACAGTTGAGGCAACCTGGTAAACAGTTAAGGCAACCTGGTAAACAGTTGAGGCAACCTGGTAAACAGTTGAGGCAACCTGGTAAACAGTTGAGGCTACCTGTCATCGCATGGTTACCTGCATCATTGCATAGCAACCAATTTTGTCTCCATGCGCCCGCAGGTTCTGCTGACGGCCCTGCTCTGTCCCGGCCTAGTATTCGCCATATTCTTCATCCTGAACCTGTTGCTATGGGTCAAAGGGAGTTCAGCAGCCGTGCCATTCTCTACCATTGTTGGCCTGCTATCCCTGTGGCTTCTGGTCTCCGTGCCGTTGTGCTTTGCCGGAGCCTACTTCGGCTACAAAAATAATCCTATTGAGTACCCAGTGCGCACCAATCAGATTCCACGCGAGGTTCGTTGAGTCTTATATTGGCCTAATGCTATACTATCTACGTCTATGCTCTATGGTCAATTCCTATTTGATTCTTAGTTTTTTTGGGATCTATCCTTCGCTGATCTAAGGTTATGGGATCTAGTCGATTTCTCTACGATACCCTGTTTTGGGATCTGTCCTGTCCTTTTCTCATTTTCTAATCCCCTGTTTTAGAAAATATTGAAGGATGTATTGAAGGACCTGCCTATCTCCCCAGTTTTGGGATCCAGTCAATTCCTCTATTATCCCCAGTTTTGGGATCCAGTCAATTCCTCTATTATCCCCAGTTTTGGGATCCAGTCAATTCCTCTATTATCCCCAGTTTTGGGATCCAGTCAATTCCTCTATTATCCCCAGTTTTGGGATCCAGTCAATTCCCCTATTATCCCCAGTTTTGGGATCCGTCCTAACCCTTTGTAATCCCCAGTTCTGGAATCTGTCCTGTCCCTTTCTAATCCCCAGTTTTGGGATTTATCTAATGATTTTCTGATCCCTGTTTTGGCATCTATCCTATTATTTTCTGATCCCCAGTTTTTGGATCTGTCCTGTCCCTTTCTGATCCCCAGTTTTGGGATCCAGTCAATTACTCTATGATCCCCAGTTTTGGGATCTGTCCTGTCATTTTCTAATCCCCAGTTTAGGGATTTATCCATTGATTTTCTGATCCCAGTTTTGGCATCTATCCTATTATTTTCTGATTCCCAGTTTTGGGATCCAGTCAGTTCTTATATGCTCCCCAGTTTTGGGATCCGTCTGTTTTGGGATTCCTCCTGTCCTTTTCTCTCCCCCATGTCAGGGATCTGTCCTACCCTTTTCTGATCTCCAGTTTTGGGATTTATCCTATCATTTTCTCATCCCAAGTTTTAAATCTATAGTATATTTTTTATCCCTAATCGATGAAAGACTTGTTAATAATATTTTCAACACGGCCATGTGCAATAACATCTGTTTTCATTTAAATTCCTCTTCCCCACCTTCGCTCAAGGTGCCTCGCCAGTCAGTGTATTTGCGCTGCATCGCGGCCTGCTTGGCCGGCGGAATTCTCCCATTCGGTTGCATCTTCATCCAGCTGCACCTCATCTTCAACTCAATCTGGGGTGCCGAGGTGTTTTATATGTTCGGCTTTCTGTTCCTGGCCTTTGCTGTGCTGCTACTAACTAGCTCTGAGACCGCCATACTGCTCTGCTATTTCCAACTGTGCGCCGAGAATCACCGCTGGTGGTGGCGCGCCTACCTCACCGGCGGCTCCACCGCCATCTACCTGCTGCTCTACTCAGTGCACTACTATATTACCCGCATGGCTGTTGGCGGCGCTGTCTCGTTTTGCCTGTTCTTTGGCTACACCGCTATCATTGTGCTGCTGTGCTTCCTGCTCACAGGTGAGCTCCCACATCACAGACACCTCCGCTACACCCTGCCTCTCCCACCCTGCCTCTCCCACCCTGCCTCTCCCACCCTGCCTCTCCCACCCTGCCTCTCCCACCCTGCCTCTCCCACCCTGCCTCTCCCACCCTGCCTCTCCCACCCTGCCTCTCCCACCCTGCCTCTCCCACCCTGCCTCTCCCACCCTGCCTCTCCCACCCTGCCTCTCCCACCCTGCCTCTCCCACACCTCCGCTACACCCTGCCTCTCCCACCCATCCCTCCGCTACACTCTGCCTATATCACCCACCCCTCCGCAGCTCCGCTACACCCTGCCTATATCACCCACCCCTCTGCTACACCCTGCCTCTCTCACCCACCCCTCCGCAGCTCCGCTACACCCTGCCTATATCACCCACCCCTCTGCTACACCCTGCCTCTCCCACCCACCCCTCCGCTACACTCTGCCTATATCACCCACCCCTCCGCAGCTCCGCTACACCCTGCCTATATCACCCACCCCTCTGCTACACCCTGCCTCTCCCACCCACCCCTCCGCTACACTCTGCCTATATCACCCACCCCTCCGCAGCTCCGCTACACCCTGCCTATATCACCCACCCCTCTGCTACACCCTGCCTCTCCCACCCACCCCTCCGCTACACTCTGCCTATATCACCCACCCCTCCGCAGCTCCGCTACACCCTGCCTATATCACCCACCCCTCTGCTACACCCTGCCTCTCTCACCCACCCCTCCGCAGCTCCGCTACACCCTGCCTATATCACCCACCCCTCTGCTACACCCTGCCTCTCTCACCCACCCCTCCGCAGCTCCGCTACACCCTGCCTATATCACCCACCCCTCTGCTACACCCTGCCTCTCCCACCCACCCCTCCGCTACACCCTGCCTCTCTCACCCACCCCTCCGCTACACCCTGCCTATATCACCCACCCCTCCGCAGCTCCGCTACACCCTGCCTATATCACCCACCCCTCTGCTACACCCTGCCTCTCCCACCCACCCCTCCGCTACACCCTGCCTCTCTCACCCACCCCTCCGCTACACCCTGCCTATATCACCCACCCCTCCGCAGCTCCGCTACACCCTGCCTATATCACCCACCCCTCTGCTACACCCTGCCTCTCTCACCCACCCCTCCGCAGCTCCGCTACACCCTGCCTATATCACCCACCCCTCTGCTACACCCTGCCTCTCTCACCCACCCCTCCGCAGCTCCGCTACACCCTGCCTATATCACCCACCCCTCTGCTACACCCTGCCTCTCCCACCCACCCCTCCGCTACACTCTGCCTAAATCACCCACCCCTCCGCAGCTCCGCTACACCCTGCCTATATCACCCACCCCTCTGCTACACCCTGCCTCTCCCACCCACCCCTCCGCTACACTCTGCCTATATCACCCACCCCTCCGCAGCTCCGCTACACTCTGCCTATATCACCCACCCCTCCGCAGCTCCGCTACACCCTGCTTATATCACCCACCCCTCTGCTACACCCTGCCTCTCTCACCCACCCCTCCGCAGCTCCGCTACACCCTGCCTATATCACCCACCCCTCTGCTACACCCTGCCTCTCTCACCCACCCCTCCGCTACACCCTGCCTCTCTCACCCACCCCTCCGCTACACCCTGCCTCTCTCACCCACCCCTCCGCTTCACCCTGCCTCTCTCAAACCTCCGCTACACCCTGCCTCTCCCACCCACCCCTCCGCTACACCCTGCCTCTCTCACCCACCCCTCCGCTACACCCTGCCTCTCTCACCCACCCCTCCGCTACACCCTGCCTCTCACGCCCACCCCTCCGCTACACCCTGCCTATCCGACCCCTCCGCTACACTTACGAGTAATTTGGGAAATTAAATCCGCGTTTTGATAATTCCAGGCTCAGTGGCATTCTTCAGCACCTTCTGGTTTATTCGCAAGATCTACAGCGTGATCAAGGTTGACTGAGTGGACACTTATGGACTGTCTAGTAATATTTGTTTCACTTTTTTGGCAATTGGTTTTCCAGATTTTTTTTTCATTTTCTATTGTACGATATGTTGTGAAGGTAAATAAGAAACTGATTTCTTAGTCACGTTTTGTTTGTTAGAGCTAGTGGTCTATTTTGTTTTCATTGGAGCTCAACGCAGTGTTTGGGAAACTTATTCGAATAAAAAAGATTAATTGTCATTTATCAATATTATTGTCTGGATTAAATTAATCAGCATTTCTGTTGCTACTATAATATCTGAAAATAATTTTCAAATCATAAATAAATAACTTATCATTAAATTGGCGCTTATCTGTATTCAGCTGCGTGGCAAAAACTCAAAATTAGCATCCGCCTCTTCTTTCTTGTTGCTTTTTTTCTGCTACAAGCTAAAATAAAATGTTGGTGCACTAGGGAGAAAAATATGAATGTCACTTACAAAATTGACTACTGGCTGGATTTAGGTTGCTTAGTAATTGACAGCTGAAATATTGAAGTAGCTGACAGATTTGACAGCTGAAATATTGAAGGAGCTGACAGATTTGACAGCTGACAGGTTTGACAGCTGACATATTGAAGTAGCTGACAGATTTGACAGCAGACATGTTGAAGGAGCTGACAGATTTGACAGCTGAAATATTGAAGGAGCTGACAGATTTGACAGCAGACATGTTGAAGGAGCTGACAGATTTGACAGCTGAAATATTGAAGGAGCTGACAGATTTGACAGCTGACATGTTGAAGTAGCTGACAGATTTGACAGCAGACATGTTGAAGGAGCTGACAGATTTGACAGCTGAAATATTGAAGGAGCTGACAGATTTGACAGCTGACATGTTGAAGGAGCTGACAGATTTGACAGCTGAAATATTGAAGGAGCTGACAGATTTGACAGCTGACATGATGAAGTAGATGACAGATTTGACAGCTGACATGTTGAAGTAGCTGACAGATTTGACAGCTGAAATATTGAAGTAGCTGACAGATTTGACAGCTGAAATATTGAAGTAGCTGACAGATTTGACAGCTGAAATATTGAAGTAGCTGACAGATTTGACAGCTGACATGTTGAAGTAGCTGATAGTCTATTCCAACCAATTTAGGCGGCCTTGATAATGGCCAATTGATTTTGAACTCACATTCTATTTCCTTTGTAGTTAACGTTAATGAAGTGCAGAATAGACAAATCAAATTAAAATAATTGTAAAAAAAGATTAATAGAATCTGTCTGTTGTCAGCTGTGACGATTCCGACCGGCTACACTAGACTCAAGTCGCCAGCTCTTTGGACCGTCGGGATATTCAATGTTTCTGACCGAAGGTCATGCAGATTTTTCCCTTAGACGCTAGTGTATTTCATTCACCCCTATACACGAATTAGAACTGCGCCTCAGTGCGGCCTTGACAGACTTCAAAATTGATCAGCATGTCACCCGAATGTGCCTGCATCATCTCCGTCTTGGTGGTCACCTACCTTTCTCTAGACGGATTTGCTCGACCTTCAAGGGCAACAACAGGTGGAACTAGGCCACTATGGACACCCTGACACGTGAATTTCTCAAATTTCACTGTTAAAGCCTAAACACTAGGCGCAGGACACCATCGTCTAGTCTGTCAACCAATCAGTCACCACCCAACGCTTTTAACATTCAGGCGCTGCCAAAAAATTGCTGTTTTGCAAAAAAGTTTCATCAATCAATATTTATCGGTCAGTTAATCTATGCACATACTACTATATTGTTAAAAAAATTCATGCATGGCAGTTTCGTTGACATCATTAAGCAACGCATGGATAGACATGTTACTGCAAGAAATATCTTAAAAAATCAATGACACATTGACACAGCCAAAACGTGGCAAAATCACAAACGCGAGCTTTCAACAGAGGTCACATCGTCAGCTTCGATGCGCAGCCGAACATCTTCCGGGACTGCAGCTTCAGCCGAGAGCTGTCGAAGCTTTAGCACCGCAGACTGCATGATATTTGAAGGTTCGCAGACACGCACTGCCGCGAACGCTGGCTGCGAAGGACTGTGGGCTGTGGGTGATGGCGGAGGCGTACACGGCAACATCGCGTGCGGAGGCGTCGGCTGTATTAACACAGCAGGCAGTGCCGCTAAGGGGTTGACATTTTCATTAGATTTTACAATCGCACCATTAGTTTTCGCATATTTTGCCTGAAGCTTCTGCAGAGCCTTCTGCTTTTTCTGCTCTTTCTTGTCGATTTTGGTCAGCTTGCCGTCTGGCTTTAAAGGGCCATTTGTCCCAGAGACCGTAGCTAGATTTAGATACTCGATTCTACTCTGCAGGCCAGAATCTTTGCTGCCGCTGCTCTTGCCCGAGTCTTCTGGTAGAGTCAGCAGCTGCGTCTGCTGCTTCTGGCCTGCCATCTTGATCTTCAGCCGCTTCAGCAGGGCACTTCGCAGCTGTCTCTCGGTCTCCTCCGCGCTGCCGAATTTGTCGTGCGCGTGCACTCCGTCAAAGTCGAAGGAATGCAGGAACTCGGCGATCTGCTCCTCCTCCGGCTGTCCATTGTCGGTGAGGCCGTTGGGGAAGATCGCGTCCTCAGCGCCGCCCAGCTTCACCGAGGCCTTCAGGTTGGAGTTGAGGATGTCGGAGAGGGGCAGGTCCGCCTTGTCCTTGCCCAGGCTGTTGAGCAGGCAGACTCCGATCTTGAACCAGCCTGGTTTTAAACAGTCGAATCGGTCATCAGACAACACCAATAACTGCATGCATAACAGACAGCAGATCTGGCACAATGGAATCTATCTGCCTCATGCTAAACAGTCTCACCCAGGTAAAAGATAAACTCCAGCGAGCCGATGATGGGAATGTACACGAGGATCTGCACCGCGTTCGGAATCTCAGAAGCGTTTCGGCTCCCACCCGAGTAGAGCGAGCCAGAGGGATTGAGGAAGTCATTCTCGGTCAATTGGGTGGACACTAGAGAGGCCATCAGAAATATGTACACGGCCGCCACGGCCACCTGTGTGTACACCAGAGGAAGGTTGAACTCGCTGTAAGTCCACACTGTACCCAGGCTTCCACGGAACTTTGAAATCATCTCCACCATGAACAGATAGGCTCGCTCATCGGTAATGAGTCCTGTGAAAATAATAGTAATTAGTAAGAAATATAATATTCCTTAACGAATATTAATCAAGATGTACCCAGCCTTTGAATCTGATGGAAGTGGAAATCATGTTTAATGCTTTCTGCTTCTCTCTCGGAATGAAAATACACTATATCATGAAATCTGAATGTTCGAATAATTACGTCGATGGAACCTGTTTTCATTAGAAATATTTTTCCGCTTTTTAAAGGCATTTTTATCTACGTCTGGCGACTCAGTCTATAGCAAAATTAAATATGGTTTTTCTTTATTATAGTGGAGATAACAAAGTGTTAAGAGAAGAAAAAAACTTTGTTTTACCATAGACAATATTAAATTCTTTCCTAAAATCAGAAGAATTTCAAGATTCGAGTAAAGGGCGACACCAACAAGCGAAAAACTAGTAATGATATAAACTATATTTTCATCCGTTGTTTTGCTTCTTGTCTAAAAGTATATTTCGATCCTGCACACATCATGGATTATAGACCTAAAGGAGACTTTTCCATAGACAAAATCAATGCTGCACGCTTGAGCGTGCAAGATCAGCAATTCTGCACGCAGAATCAAAACACAATGTATAATTCTTGAACGCGTACGAGTGCTTTGGCCATAGACGCACGAGTAAGCGTTCATGAATTTCATTCTTATTAGAGCCATTCTAACCATAGACAAAATTCATATTAAGAATAAAGTGTGGAGGGAGGAAAGAGAGAGGGGGTTCAAAATAAATAGATTTTTGTGCTTTTTTATTTCACGCCGACATATAAGATTAATTCATTCTTGCACGCAAGAAATTAGACTGGGAAGAACTGTTTGCGTGCAGGAATGGAGAGTGTCATTGTACACTTTTGGAGGGGTTTTTTCCCAGCCACCAATGAAGCCTGATTGTTGCACGCCTTTACTGTCTATGTCCCGAACCCCGCCGGCTCGTCTCGCTGTCTTACAGCCTTCCCCAAACTGAGTTCTCTTGCTGCCCTAAGTCAGGCGGTCTACTTTTGGACCATAGACATTTCGGGCGTGCACCAATCGACAAAATAATCGATTGCTGCACGCCCCGCGAGACCGCTGGCTATATCCGCTCCGTGAGACTGATTGTTGCACGCCCCAACTGTCTGTGGTCCAAAAGTATACAATGCCAGTGATAAACGGCTATGAGTGCTGCAATGTTTTTAACCGAGGGCGCTACGCTACGCGCCCTCGGTTAAAAACATTGCAGCACTCATAGCCGTTTATTACTACACTCAGCAACATTGAAAAGTTTCCACCCTCGCGCAAGTTGTATATTTAGAGTTTCAAAACTGGTTTTTGTCGCCAGACTTGTGCCATAGACGATTGATGATTTCGTCAACACGCACTTGGGCCATAGAATTCAAAAACTTGGGTCATAGACGCCAGACAAGTCGAAGGAAACAGTCACATGGAGCAGACAGCAGCATCTTACAGGAGTCTAAAATCCACGTTCGCAACCGAACGCAATGGTTCGCCAAATGACCGACCTGGAACGAGCGCGCGCCATTGGCATGCTGGACGCTGGGATGTCCATCCGAGCTGTTGCTCGCCAAATTGGGCGGTCACACACAGCAATCCGCAAACTGCAGATCAAGTGCAGAGAAACGGGCAGCGTGGCGCACGCCACGCGCGGCCTGCGTCTCAATATGCGCAGTACAACTAGGAGGGCGGACCGGCGATTGCTGCGAATGGTAAAGGGAAGCCCCACATTGCCAGCCACCCTGCTACGGCTGATGTGGGCTGAAAGAAGCAGGCGAGGGAATGTCCTGAGCGCCCAAACCATCCGACGACGATTGCGGGAGTCGGGGCTGCGATCCCGTAAGATGCGCAAACGGTCACGCCTGACCCCAACCCATGTGGCCAGCCGGGAACAATGGGCAATGCAAAGGGTCCACTGGAGGCAGCAGCAGTGGCGGCGAGTGATTTTCACAGATGAGAGCCGCTTTCGATTGTTCCGTGCCGACGGCCGCATTCGCGTGTGGCGCCAGCCGCGCCAGGAGATGCTGCCGCAGCACGTGCAAAACTCTGAGAGCCAGTCAGCTTCTATTCACGTGTGGGCAGGCATCACAATGCACGCGAAGACGGAGCTCGTGTTCCTGGATGCGACTGTGACTGCCGAGTCGTACGCCAACCTTCTACAGACGCGCCTGCTGCCCTTCATTGATGCTTCATGTGGTGGCGTGGCGAACTGCGTCCTCCAAGACGACAACGCCCCACCGCATCGCGCAGCCGCTGTGGCGCATCTGAAGGAGCTGCTGCACCTGCGAACCTTGCGCTGGCCGTCCCGATCACCGGACATGAATCCCATAGAGCACGTTTGGGATTACCTGAAGCGCTCGATTCGGCGCGACAATCCGCCGCAAAATGTTGCCCAACTGCGCGAATCACTGTCTACTGCATGGCAACAACTACCGCAAGATTTTCTGCGACGCCTGGTTCTGGGGATGCCCCGGAGAGTGAGCGCTCTGCTGCACTCACGTGGCTGCTATACGCGTTACTGACCCTGTTCTGGGCGAGTTGTCACCCATGCTCGCGTACTTTGTTTCTTTGCTGTTCCTTTGCTTCGGTCGATTCCGGATTATATATTTGTCTATGGCTCAAACCACGAATATCTCCACAGACCAAAACGTTGCCCCTTCGCGCGCTAGGGTGGAAAATTTTCAATGTGGCTGAGTGTATATCATTCGTGCACGATGTCCATGTGTAAAACAGTGGAGATTTGGCCATAGATTATTTCATTCCTGCACGACTGCCTTCATTCCCGCACGCTGGCTCAAATAAGAATGAAACAGAGATTCTTTAGAATTTGCCATAAAGTGCCAGTTTCGAAGCAGTGGCAAATCTAAAAAGGAGTTGCAAGACATTTAAGGCACAGAAAAAGCTTAACTAATCAATTCTTTACTGTCGTTAAAAATATGGGTATAATGGTGTGTACGCGACTAGGCGTCTTAGCTTGTTTGTGTTTCGAAGCCTATCATTGCTGGAGCGTTTCTACACATTTTCCTGATATCCAAATTCAAAATTTCATAACTGCGATTTCTCGTACCAATGTTTCTGGCCCGTCGCAACAGTCGGGTGGCCCACACCAGAGGCAGCCAGTACTCGGGCTCATAGCTCAGGTCTGAGTCGTTCGACAGCTCGGCTGATCGACCAAACGCGACGCGTTCCTCATCTGTGACCAGAGCGCCAAAGTACTTCTGCACTTTTGTGTCCGCGTTGATCAGGTCCAGACGTTTCTGCCAGGTGAGTTTGTACTCTCCCTTCCTGGGACGCCAGAAGCCGAAACGCTCCTTAATGTGCAATGAGATTTCTCCCATGAGCAGAATCCAGGACAGGTTGAGGTAGCGAAGCACGGTGATGCGAATCTTCCTGGCAATGTCCGACTTGGTCGCCTTGCTTGTGTCGACGATGGCTTGGCTGTAGAACGACGCGGTGTACAACCATGGAATGGCCATACAGGTGCTCCACCACCTGACGATAATTCAATTTGTGAAATAGCAATTGTGGAACGTTTTTCGTTCACATGCAGCATTGCAGTAGTTTAAGCAAAATCGTTATGCCTTAGTTTTAGAACTTAATGGGGCTTATCGATTATTACATATTTTTGTTGATTTGAAACACATTCAATGCCTGACAACAGTCGAGCTAAAGGTTTGAGTGGGTTAGATCGCTTCACAAACAAAGAACACCGAATATTGCCTCGAGCCACTCTGACAGCTAAAGCTACTTTCAATATTAAGCGTCTATGCTGCGTACGGCTGTTCAGTCCATGGACTGGGAGGGATGCCACACTCCACCCTTAGCTACCCCTAACTAATTTAAGTGCCCATTTTATAGCTTGTGTTTTGTCTTCTAGCAAGACACTTGAATTTGCATTGCTTCAGTTCAACCCAGCTGTTCAATGGGTATCAGAGTTAGCTGGGGGTAAGCAGTATACGCAGCCTTCAGATATGACTGTGTTGCTGGCTTCTGTTTTAAACATACTTTCACAAATAATAACTAGAAAACTAAACTCAATTAGCATGTGGTTCTCACCTGCTAATGACGGTGCTGACGAAGAAGCCCAGCATGAAGGACAGCGGCACGGAGGTTCTGATCTGGCCAATCCACTTCACCGTCACCTCGAATGTCTGCTTCATGTCCTGATAGTCGAACAGGATGTTCTGGTAGATTGCGGCCAGGATCATGTAGATGGCCACGAACACCAGGAAGTCCACCCAGAGCAACTGCCAGACGCTGCCAGACCATCGGAAGAGCAGCTTGATGAAGAACAGGCGCTCCTGGGTGTAGATGTTGGACGTGTAGCTCACGGCCATTCTCAAATCGACTTGCTCAACAAATATTTGACGGAGCTATACTGTGAAAATAGTTATCTATTAACCTACTTTCAGCGAGTTTTGTTACTATGTTATTGTTTGCAATATTACTACACAGATGGCTCGCACTGTAAGGTCACAGAATTCGCATATTGATAGTTGTTGTTTAGATTGGTTTGCTAGGATCCACTGATTCCGCCTCTGCCTTAATACTTTCCACCTCAAAATTTCCTTCCCCTTTAAGCGCTTTTCCCATAGATTGGAATGCATGAATATAGTACAGTGCCGGCGATGCCTTTCACCCTAAGTCTGCCCTACGTTGGTGTACATGGCTGAACACTGGAAGGGGATGACAGTTTTGAGCTGAGCGCGAGGCAAATTGTGTTTCTAGCTGAGCTCTCTCGCCATATCCCTCCCCAATGCAGGAGCTCCGCGTTGACTCACTCTCTGCTCAGGACGGACCAACGACTTCACCCATTTACCTAATTTTGGACCACGGAATTGGCTAATAGTTTCCCAGAAACTCAGACTGCGACACTTCACTATACCTTGTTGCTCATTAAACTAAGCGAATTTTGAACTGTACACGCATTTTTGGAACAGGTGCACAGCCTGTGGCGCAGCCACATCTGACACGTGGCCCTTCTAATCTATGGGTTATATACAGCTGCTCAGTCCATGGACTGTGGGGTGCCGAATTTCTTCCCGCAGGCGGACCCATTTTACAACTGAGTGAACTAGCTAATTACTTCGTAAATACCCAGAGCTGCAAGACACAAGGACACAGCATGGTTTTCTTTTGGGCTGAGACTCGAACTAGGGACCACAATTTCGATTCGAGGCGAGCATGAGACAGTCCTGGCTGATCACAAGTTTGAAGTCGGCTCAGTGCGTTAAGTGACTTTGACTCACTGCCACACAAAGTATAACTTTTGAGTCAGCCAGTCAGTTGTGGAATGTACTTTTTCACTAACAGACATCGGCCTCCCTGATCAGTGATCAGTGATCGATTCTCAGAGACTGAGTGATAATATTTTTTTAGTCGCAATTAGTTAATCGATTATCGACCATAATGAATGTTTATGAATGATACGACTGAAAGTTCAATTTTAATGTGTCATCTTTCAAACTCCTTGTTTGTGCACGTATTACGAGATTATGAGACGACGTGTTTACTGACAAATAAAATAGTGCTTTACAACAATGGACCATGACGCTCAGAATGCTAGGTCTGAAGACAAGATTGTCCGTAAGGATGGATTGGGATCTTGGTAAACAGCATCATTGTGGGATAAAAAATTACAGATGCGTGTGTAGTCGAGTTTACAAAATCCATTGATATAGGGAACATACTCGTACGTTAGACACATCAAATCTGACATAGAGACATTTAACTCTTGGTCTGAAAAAATACGGTAACGCTAAATTACACTTGATAACTTTTTAGCATCTCTGTGATGCAGAGATGAGTAAATGAGGTGGGCGACTCTTGAATCCGCATCCTTTCTGGACGAGATTGGCAAGATATGAAGCAATTCAACTGTTACGGCCAGTGCATTTGCAAACTTCATTATACAGTCTCCAAGACACACAGAACTTCGTTTCGATTCAAAATACCAGCTGCTCGTAAACTAATAACGTTATCACTAAAAACTGCCAGTCAATAGAAAACAATTCGACTAAATTTTAACTGTAGAAAGACAACGGGCGTATTATAAATACTCATATTTCCCATTTTTGCATCTCCCAATACCATTCAACCGATCGCCATAATAGTCAAAAACCACTGTCTAAAGTTTTCCACTCAATAAGATAAAACAACTTGCAGAATCATAAAACATCGGCATTAGGCAGTGGGTATTTCAATTAACCCCGTGTTCTTACGCCAGGGGAAAAATAGAGTGATTTTTCTACTGTTAAGGGCCAGCAGCGAAATTTGTGTGTGTGTAAATGAGAGCGTTTGAAAAGATGGCTGACAACCCGATGCGCGATAAAGATCAGAGATGCGACATTTCGGCGGACGCTTCATCGTCCGCCTCCATGCACAAACGAACGTCCTCGTTTGACTCAGCTTCAGTCGCCAGCTCTTTAAGCATCTGCGCAGCCGACTGGATGGTGATGGACGGCCTCGATACTCGCCCGGCCAGGGAAGGCGGCGGCGACCCGCGTGCAGTCGGCGAGGGTGGCGGAGTAGGAGCCGGTGCTGTCTGCCGTGGCGGTGTCGCTGCGGCTGAGACTGTGGCCGATACAACCATTGCGGAGGCCTGACTGGATGACAACTTCGCTTTACTACTGTTTGAAGCCAAGTGTCCGTTCGGCTTCAATTTCTCCATGTGCTTCTGCTGCAGTTTTAGCTTCTTCTGCTCCTTGTGCTGTTCTTTTTGTTGTCTTTGCAGCTCTTTTTTGTCCACCTTGCCAGGGACTTTCAGACGAACTCCCATGTCCAGATTCAGATACTCGATTCGACTCTGCAGGCCAGAATCTTTGCTGCCGCTGCTCTTGCCCGAGTCTTCTGGTAGAGTCAGCAGCTGCGTCTGCTGCTTCTGGCCTGCCATCTTGATCTTCAGCCGCTTCAGCAGGGCACTTCGCAGCTGTCTCTCGGTCTCCTCCGCGCTGCCGAATTTGTCGTGCGCGTGCACTCCGTCAAAGTCGAAGGAATGCAGGAACTCGGCGATCTGCTCCTCCTCCGGCTGTCCATTGTCGGTGAGGCCGTTGGGGAAGATCGCGTCCTCAGCGCCGCCCAGCTTCACCGAGGCCTTCAGGTTGGAGTTGAGGATGTCGGAGAGGGGCAGGTCCGCCTTGTCCTTGCCCAGGCTGTTGAGCAGGCAGACTCCGATCTTGAACCAGCCTGGTTTTAAACAGTCGAATCGGTCATCAGACAACACCAATAACTGCATGCATAACAGACAGCAGATCTGGCACAATGGAATCTATCTGCCTCATGCTAAACAGTCTCACCCAGGTAAAAGATAAACTCCAGCGAGCCGATGATGGGAATGTACACGAGGATCTGCACCGCGTTCGGAATCTCAGAAGCGTTTCGGCTCCCACCCGAGTAGAGCGAGCCAGAGGGATTGAGGAAGTCATTCTCGGTCAATTGGGTGGACACTAGAGAGGCCATCAGAAATATGTACACGGCCGCCACGGCCACCTGTGTGTACACCAGAGGAAGGTTGAACTCGCTGTAAGTCCACACTGTACCCAGGCTTCCACGGAACTTTGAAATCATCTCCACCATGAACAGATAGGCTCGCTCATCGGTAATGAGTCCTGTGAAAAAAATGAAAGTTTGCAAAGCAAAGCTACAAAAAATGTTTACTTGGATTAGTATCACGGCGGTTCTACCACAATTTTACTTTTCACAAAGATGTGCATGGAAAGGATTGTATTTCTCCTCAGAAAAAACTATCAATAGCTCAGAGAAAATCGTGCACTTACAGGGTTTTGATGGCCAAATATTAAAGGGCGACCATGTCTAAAAAGCTACTTAAACTCAGAGTTTTCAGCCAGCGTTGTCGGCTTTACTGGGCTTTGGCCATAGAGTGGCCCATCTTCGGAATATAGAACCTTTGGGCTAGCCAATAGGAAAATATGAAATAAGCACGGCTTGCAAGTGCAACAACGCCATAGACACCCGTGCGCTACGCTACGCTACCAAAATGTCTATGGCCAAAGTTAGCAGGACAGATATAGCAAGCCGTGGTAAGACAATCAATTATTTACTGTCGTTCAAATATGGGTAAAATGGTGTGTACGCGACTAGGCATCTTAGCTTGTTTCTGTTTCGAAGCCTATCATTGCTGGAGCGTTTCTACACATTTTCCTGATATCCAAATTCAAAATTTCATAACTGCGATTTCTCGTACCAATGTTTCTGGCCCGTCGCAACAGTCGGGTGGCCCACACCAGAGGCAGCCAGTACTCGGGCTCATAGCTCAGGTCTGAGTCGTTCGACAGCTCGGCTGATCGACCAAACGCGACGCGTTCCTCATCTGTGACCAGAGCGCCAAAGTACTTTTGCACTTTTGTGTCCGCGTTGATCAGGTCCAGACGTTTCTGCCAGGTGAGTTTGTACTCTCCCTTCCTGGGACGCCAGAAGCCGAAACGCTCCTTAATGTGCAATGAGATTTCTCCCATGAGCAGAATCCAGGACAGGTTGAGGTAGCGAAGCACGGTGATGCGAATCTTCCTGGCAATGTCCGACTTGTTCGCCTTGCTGGTGTCGACGATGGCTTGGCTGTAGAACGACGCGGTGTACAACCATGGAATGGCCATACAGGTGCTCCACCACCTGACGATCATATGAGGAGATGGAAGGATTAGAATTATTGATAATAATTATCACCATCCTCACCATTTTTATACATGCAGTAGGGCTGTGGGCAATGGCTCATCATTTGGTGACACTAGACCCGCAGCCAGCGAGGAGGCTGTTCTTCCCATTCCGCACACAGGCACTCAGATACCGTACATCTGCCCTGACTTTCTCATCGTCAGGCAGTATACACTCTCACTGTGCCTTTGAGGTTGGCCCTCAAGGGCTTAAATTGCGCGACAAGCCCCCAAGCCTTCTCTCCGCGGCTGCGCCCCCTTCGAGTGTCGCCACGCTATAAAATCGAGCTCAAGACAATGACCAAATGACGAAATGATGGTATCGGATTAGATAGTATTTTTTCTGCCATTTTTAGGTAGATAGACAACCAAGCAGTTCACCCAGTCTCACAGCCGCAACTATTGCCTTCAGTATACAAAAGCTGCATGCAGCTTTCAGGTCAAAGGATTTGTAGTGCCGTCCACCTATCCCAGATTTCTTTCAACCTTACTGATCTAACCGAACCTAACCTTACTCATTTTCACAGCCGGATCAACTGAGGCAGTGACATATTCTTTCAAAGTCTCGGTTCGGAGTCTGAATCGCTCTTATGCAGCCCAATCCAAGTAAAGCCCGAGCTGCTAAAAGCAAAGCTCCCCTTGTTGTGAAACACTTGCATTAAAAATTTTCTGTCGAAAGCAAATAAAAAACAACTTGCTGCTAGGCTGCTGCATGCATAATTTATTAATTTATAAGTTTTTACCTTCGTAATGTTAGAAACATAATGACTAGGAGATTAAGCTCTAGGGGTGTGAAGGAAGTTGAAGGGTGAACTATTTTGCTTTTAATACTGAGAAAAATGTTGAATTAACCTTACTTGTTCTGTCTGATCGTTTTTTTAATGATTGTTTTAGTTGGTGTCACATTTCTGTCTTCTCCTCTGATCTCTTTTACGTTATTTCGGAGTAAAATAAATAGTTTTTAAATTGCTTGATTAGAAGTATCTTCTTTGAAATTTGACGACAATAATTACGCACCTTAGAGGATTTTAAAACAGGTAAATAAATAAATGAAAATGACACGGCTTTTCGCAAGACACTAAACTTCTTATTGCTTCAGTTCACCAAGGGTACCAGAATTTGATGGGGGAAATTGAGAGTGGGTGTGGCGTCCCCTCAGTCCATGGACTTCAGATGTGCCTGTGTTTTTGGCTTCACATGTGGCACGATTTGGGCAAGTGTACTTTTGTACCATAATCGAGCACTGTTTTAAGCATAATTTCATTAATAAAAACTAAAAAACTAAACTCAATTAGCATGTGGTTCTCACCTGCTAATGACGGTGCTGACGAAGAAGCCCAGCATGAAGGACAGCGGCACGGAGGTTCTGATCTGGCCAATCCACTTCACCGTCACCTCGAATGTCTGCTTCATGTCCTGATAGTCGAACAGGATGTTCTGGTAGATTGCGGCCAGGATCATGTAGATGGCCACGAACACCAGGAAGTCCACCCAGAGCAACTGCCAGACGCTGCCAGACCATCGGAAGAGCAGCTTGATGAAGAACAGGCGCTCCTGGGTGTAGATGTTGGACGTGTAGCTCACGGCCATTATTTCCTGTAATTGCAAAGAAGACAAGCAGAACTGTGCGACTTGCCTCTGGGTGCCTCAGAACTCAACTTTTTAACGTGTTGCTCCAGTTTAGTTGCCCTGCTTTCGCTATTCGATGTGACAATTAAGGTAATCTCGACTGGCTGACTCAGCCAACCAGTTTTTAACAGCGCACGCGATCTATACCGTCCTCTCCTCCTTCGCTGTTTTTGTGCAGTCGGGGCGCCTTCGTTTGAATTGAATAAAGTACAGTTGAGAACGCAATGATGGGTTTCACAAGTCCTTTCTCAGTCAGAGCAGCACTGACGGTAAGTCGTCTGTACAGTTCGGGTGTGGGTCTGTCGCTTTGTTGACTGCGTGCAGGGAGTGGGGTAGCTGCCTGGGTAGCCTCCAGCGCTACACTCAAGCGCTCAAACAATGCGCCACTGACCCACAAATCGCTTGACCTAAAATTCGGTGCGTACACCGCGGCTGAACTCAAGACTTGGACAATCGACCAAACTCCATTCCAACAGGTCTCAAGCCTCATAGGACACGTTGAACAGCCTTCTAGTTGAGCGTTGTGTCAGCTCTCTTCTCCTTAGTATGAATGACACACAATCTGACAACTTGGTATTGGAAAGCTTGCTTTTCTCGGAAGAGCGACATAAATATAAACAATAATAATGGAAATTTCCACTTGGAAATGCTGAAAACACTGCTGAAAACACTGTGTTGTATAAAAATTTGTTTTTTTTCCAACCCGTATTTATAGGTTCAGCGTTACCAAAGGACGTTTCATAGACAAGTGTTTTGACGCACTTACTTCATGGTATTCGGTGCCATGTTAGTTATTGTTAGTTGGACTTAACAGATCATTAAGGAGTTCATTTTATTTTACGTGGTCTGATGCTGAAAAAGTTAGGACCGATGTTCACACCTCTCTGAATTCGGTCTTGTGATATTTTGGTATTGTGATATTTTGGTATTGTGATATTTCAGACCAGTGATTGTTAAATCTCGTGATATTTGAGTCCTGATGTAGTTGTGATGTAGTTCGGTCTTGTGATATTTCAGCATTGTGATATAATGGTATTTTGATTTTCGAACGCCGAGTCGTAGACGCTGACGGCTACGCTGGAGCGGCAGCTGGACTTGGCGCACTCGGGGCTGCTCCGTGCGGCCTTTCAAGCTGACGAGAGCGTCGGGACCGAGGCTCTGTACGAGAGAGCCCAGCTGCAACGCCCGTCCACCATCCTGCGCCAGCGGCGACTTCGACTAGCGGGCCACGTTATTCGGGCCGAGAGCTACTGCCGCCAGCCCGCCCAAGACGTCCTGCTGCTCACCCTGCAGGGCCCTTTCAGGCGCGGCCAGGCTCGGACCCGCCGCTACGTCGACTGCTTGCTGAGCGACGCCGGGGCGCCCGAAACTGCCACCGGCGCGGACCATGTTCGCGCGCTGGTTCTGCGGCGCGCCATCTGACGCTGCCTCCCTGACTTTTGGAGCTAGCGTCTCTTGTTATTTTTGTTGTTGTTGATTTTCGTTTCTTGTGGTATTTCGGTGATAATCTTGTGAAATTTCGGTCTTTAGAATCTGCCTCGCGCAGAATTTGCATCCTCACTGGCTGACGGATTTTTTGCTTCGTTAGCTAATGAAAAAAAACGATTACACGACGAAAAAACATGAAGCTGTGATTTTTCTGGCCAGTTGTTCCATATGCCAGTATAATTAGAATGACCTATATGGTCATTGTCAAAAAAGGCTGCAAATTGGCAATGTACTGCGAAATTAACTGTTTCATAGAATGAGAGCAGAAAATTATTGAGGAACCCCAATCGGACAAAATGGCGTCTCGAAGTCGCCCTACCAGTCTAACAAAACAACAGCCAGCTGCAGCCAGCTCATAAATCTGTCTGTTTGCGCTATTTGGCTGTCTCAATTTGCCAGAGCTAAAAGCCAATGCGAATCATCATCACGAATTGGGGGCAACTGGACAAACAGATGGCGGAGGGGAGGGGAGAGATGTGGCGGGCAGGATCTTAGTGATAGAATGGCTATTATCAGGGTGGACGCCAGCGAATCACCGAGCACTCAGGGAGTGGGATACTGTGAGAAATTGATGAGGAATCGCGGCCTGCCGAGATTGGAAAAGAATTTCTTCCCAATCCCAGTCGGTCATTGTGTCGCTGGACGCTAAAACCGGTCTTGGTGGTATAATCCATGGCTTGGCGAAAGATTGAAAACTAGCTCGAATACTGCCATAAATTGACATTCTCAAAGAGCGATATATTTGAGAAGTTTGAGAAATTAGCAAAACACTAAACCATCAGGGATGCGTTGGTTCACAATATTCCGCGCTGTCCTAGTCAGGGTGCTGTTCGCTGCTCACGGCATTACCACAATTGCCTACCTGTGCGACAAGTCAAAGAAGAACGAATACTGGTACCTGACTGCTTCTCTTGTTGGCCTAATCCTTGAGTCAATTGTCACCTTTGGAGCTAATAGCGGTCGCGAATGGAAATGGTGAGTAGCAACTTTGGGATTAATCTACCATAAGGACTCGATGTTTGGTTCAGTCTAAAATAAATTGAAATCTTCACAGGAATTTACCGGTCGACGTTAGACCATTTTAAAAAATCCACTTGTTTGCTATGCATACAAGACCAAAAAACAACTTCCGCATTAGTTTGAACTGATAGAAAATACTTTCGGGCCAACCCTTAGGGGCACGTCTGTGCCCAGGAGTCAGCGAAATGATGGCCAGAATTGCCTCTCGCTGGCTGCTGGTCTAAGGTCATTAAAATGATGTACCTGTGCTCACAGCTCCCAATTTATAATCATAAAAAATAATAAATGATTACACCTGCCCCCTTTGGGGTCCGATGTGCAGCCGACAGCATAGCCGCAGCTATTGCGCGGTGCATCAGAAGGCTGCGTACAGCTGTTCAGTCCATGGACTGGGGGGACGCCACACCCACCTTCAATTATCTCAGCAATGCAGAGTTAAATGTCTTGCTATAGGACAAATTTTTTTCTAGTGGAGTCGGGAATCGAACCCCCAACCTTGAAGTCGCTCTAACCACTGGGCTACAACCTCCGTGGCTACAACCTCCTCATATATATATTATTATAAGTGCACTTTTTCGACATTGCGAGGGGTTCGTTTTCAAGCGTATACTTGGCGTCCGACGCAAAAAGGGCAATTAATTCGACCGATTGACAGAATTTCCTGTAGATTCCACAAAAGTTCAAGCAAAGTAATTGTTAGTCTCCATCTCTTTTTGGTAGCGTCGATTAGCCGAGAAAATCACTAAATAAAAAGCCACTCAAATTGAATCCACTAGCTGTGGAACCACTGACCACTGCGGTGTGAGCAGCACAATCCAGATCGTGCTCAGGCAGCCGATACTAATC
This sequence comes from Macrostomum hystrix, assembly GCA_950097015.1. Lineage (NCBI taxonomy): Eukaryota > Metazoa > Platyhelminthes > Macrostomidae > Macrostomum > Macrostomum hystrix. The sequence goes on from CATNEN010000038.1 coordinate 29,630,478, forward strand.
TATAGACAATTGGTTAATTCCTGTCCCCAGTGCATGGAAAGGGCTTCCTGCAGATGACAGGACTGGGAGCCAGGTGGGCTGGACAGGATGCTGGCCTGTCTGGAAGTCGCCCCGCCACCGGCAGTGAAACATTGCTCTAAACGTGACAAACTTCAACTTTCCGCTTCCACTAAGGGCCGTCAATTCAGAATTCGCCCCAATGTCCGACAATACTTGGACAGATCAATCAGCAGTGATTGATTTCTATTATGGAATGGTGCCTAGTGAGAATCGTGGGAGCTGAAATGGCTCTTTCAGAACATGCAAGAATTGTAGATAAGTTTGCTCGTCACTAGATGACCCCGCAATTTGATCGATCCGATCCTATCTGAATCGTTATTTATATTCGATACGAAATCGGTTCTAAATAAAAAAAAATTTGTGACGTCGACGAAGTATTTTCTGTATCTACAATTAACTTCTTTTTTAAGCGGACTTCCGGAGAGACCCCAAGAAGCCTTCAAGAAGGCGCATATTTTTGGTTCAGCACGCGATTACTACCGAGTGGATTCCGGATTTACAAAATGGGTTTCCACTCGACCTATTATCAGTTAATTAGCAATTATTTTCAAACCGATTCACTGCCACGTGAATTAGTTTTTTCTTCAAGGGCAAAGAAAGATTTGCTTGGCAGTAAGGCAGATTCCATCAAATTTAATTTCCTCCCAGTCTGCGCTTTTATTCATCTCCGCCTCGCCAGCGTTACCAAACGCATGAACGGATCTGCCTGACTGCCATTCAGAGTCAAGTCGAGTCTCCGTAGTAACCCGGCCCCTAACTCTAGCTCTCGCCTAGACTCACTTCTAAAGTCATTCGTCATTTGTGTCAGTGATAAAAGCTCCAAAAGGGGCATGAATAATGGTGGTCGGTTTCCGAGTCTTCCCTCCCCCCGAGCACATGCAGACTGAAGATATGCGAGACACCAGGAATCCCGCTATTAGTTCCCTTCGATCAAATCTCCATTCGTCACCCAAACCATGGGTCAGACTGCGGTGGGGTGGCTTACACTGAGATGGTGGCTGCAACAGAAGTCCATCATAGGAGTGTTTGGTTGAGTTAGCTAGCTTTAGTGACTATGGGGCCAGGGGATTATACACCGTTTTATTAGTATGAAATCAAGTAGTCAAGATACTAAACTTGATGTGCAGCCGATACTGAAGGCTACGTACAGCTGTTCAGTCCATGGACTGGGGAGACGCCACACCCACTCTTAATTACCCTAGCTAATGCTGATACCCATTTAATAACTGGGTGAACTGGATTTATGATTCAAGCGTTTCGCTAAAGACTGATAATTGTTCCAGTGAAGTCGGGAGTCGAACCCCCGACCATCAAGTTGTGAGTCCGTTAAATCACGGTAAATACGACTTACTATGCTGGAAAAACACATCAATTCACTAAATTGAAGTACTTTCTAAATAGAAGTGATTTCTTTGAACGGTTAACGATTCAGGTTACTTAATTTATCAATGTTTCCCGGGAAACGTTGATTCCTGCATTTATCTGCTGCTCTGTCCCTCCGCAGGTTCTGCCCATCTGCATTCTTCTACCTGTTAATCACTGTGCCCAGCACCTGGTTCCTAGAAATGGAACTGGTCGAATGGCGCATTCACTGCAAGGTGGCCTTCAATCTTACCGACGATCGACAATGCGAGTGTAAAATCGCTTTTAACACCACCAATGTGGCTGAGTGCGAACACCTGCGCGCCGGCAATCAGACTGTTCATGTGAGCATGTTCTTCAGCATCAATTGTATTGTAACTGCATGTTGAATATTTATTTTTGCATAGTTGGGCGCTTTCATTTGTCTCTCTGTCCGTACTCGCCTTAGTCAATGAAGCTTCCATCAGTGTTAATCAAACCAATCCAGATGAGAAGTCCCTGTCTGCACTATATATATTCTGTCGAACCTGCGTTAAAAATGACACTTAAGGATTATTTACAATAATTATTGTTTTCCTAAAAATAGAGAGACTACACTATTTCTCTTGCATCTCCGAAAATATTCAACCAACCGCCATGAAAATCCAGAACACGGGCGACAAAATATTCCGCTCTTTCCCATGAAACAACTTTCATAAATAACAAAACATCGGCATCGTCGAGATATTCAACGATTCTCGTCGGGGTGTTGGCAAAATCCACCAATGCACGAATGCTTTTTCTACTCACAAAATTTCATTCTGTTATCATTTCTGCTATTGTTATTGATTATAAATTGACAGTGCTGACTTCGGACGGCCTTGAAGTTCATCGGAAAGAGCGGAAAGTTTCGATCCAGATGGTGGACTTTCACGAAAAATCGGTCATTCGGTTTGGGCAGTGGGCAGTGGAGTAGGCAGTGGGTATTTGAAATGCAGCTAATGCAGCTATTGAAAATCGGTTCCGGAATATTACACTTGCAAGTACACATATTAGGTATTGTACCTGTACCTCCGACCTTTCTAGATAAACTTAAATAGGGAAAACTCACATTTTCAGGGCCACGGCTGTGCTATGATATCGTGCCTCGTCTACTCGGTATTTTGTCGATGGCATGCGCTTATTAACATGTTATTTATCTCGCATTTGTACATCAGTAATTTACTGCTGAAATCGCATGTAGCATGTGTTCGAAATCCTCAACCTAAAGCGGGGTTATTAACACCTTCCATGGGACAAAGACTGCATAATTAAACCGCATTTACACCAAGCGTCTCGGTCTGTGTTTAGAGATGTTACTGTAAAATTTTCATTTGTATTTGAACACAACAGACTATACTAGCTGTACTTGAAACTAATATTGTAATGCAAATTCGCTCCTGACTTTTTAAAAGTAAAATGTAACTCATTTTCTTCCATGATACAGTCTTTGTTCAGACACCAAATCAGCCACTCATTCAAACAACAAATCAGCCACTCATTCAGACACCATACCGTACATGGAGTGTATTAATAAAAACTACATTTTTGTTTCCTCTGTTTGGCGTCTTCCTCTCGTAGTTTCGAATTTCCTCCACCATTGTTTCCTAAATGAAGCGTACTTCACATCAATTCGTAGGCCAACGCCCTTCAGAACTCTGCCAAATCATTTCAGATGCACAAGGACGGCAGCTGGGACAGCCACGACTTCGAGCTGACGATCCGCATTCTAGAGCAGCTGCTGCTGCTGTTGCTTATAATGGGTCGTTGGATGCTACCCAAGGGTAAGCTGACTCACGATCAGCTCTCCCAGCTGCTCCTAGTTTACATTGGCACCGCGGCTGACATTGTGGAGTTCTTCGAGGCCTTCAAAGAGGAGGTAGTAAAACGAGACAGGATGCTAATCAAGCTCATTCTGACAATTTGGACCTGGTCGCTGCTGCAGTTTGTTTTAGTCATCACAGCCCAGCGTGCCCGCAAGGACCAATCGGGCCTTCTTACCGGGGTTAATCAGAGGCGGAAGAAGATCTCGGAGATTGAGGTTCCGGTGCTCAACGAGGCCGAAGAGAGCTACTGCACCTGTACGCCCGAAATATTTGGAATCGCGATTTCCATGCTGCTACAGGTGAAAACCGCTTTTTAGTTAACTCTTCGGTTAGATCAGACTTAGGGAGACTTGGGGAGACTTAGGGAGACTGACAGAAAACACTCCTACCCAGTTAAGCCAGATGTAGCCAATGGCACATTATTTAGTGACAGTAGACCTGCAGCCAGCGAGGAGGCAATTCTGCCGTTCCGCAGACTCTTAAGCACACAAGCACACAGGTGTGTACAACTGCCCTGGGGGAGGTTTCTCGAAACCAACTTAGGAAAGACCATAGACGTAAGTTGCCTAAACCAGACTTAAGGTTTTCTGGAAACGAAACGCAAAATCCCGTCTCTTAGGAACCATCTTATATTTACTAGGTCGTATGTTTGCGAAGAAAGTCGTTTCTAGATCGCTTCTTAAGTCTATGGCCCATCCTACGGTTGATCCTAAGTCTAAGAGTGGTCGGTACCGCTCGTAAGCTGTCTTTTATTTGCAAGCAAGGCTTGATATTATTTTTTTCTTCTGATTTGTTTGCATGCGCTTTCTGCTTTCTGTTTTCAAAGTTTAGCCAAATGGCGTCTGCTTCCGTTAAACGAGCTCCAAATTTCTCAACTGCTGAAAAGGAGGAACTGTTAGATGGCGTCAACAAGTATTTGAGCGTCATCAATTCGAAAGATCAAAAAGCCGAAATACAGAAACAAAAAAAATTATGCTGGGACGCCATTGCGGAGCGCGTGAATGCCATCGGAGGGAACAGGCGGACCGGGGACGAATGTAGAAAGAAATGGTGCGACCTTAAGTTTGATGTCAAGACGAAATCTATCAGGGTATCTTTGACATGGAAGCCAAGTCACGATTTCAGCCATAGACAGTTCTTTTCGCTTCTGCTCAACTTACGCACAGCCTAAGTTGCGCAAAAGAAAAGATGGCTTTGGGAAATGTTCTTACGAACACACTTAGAGTCTGCGCAAATTCCGGACTTACGGGGGATCTTACCATAGATCTTATGACACTTTCGGGAAACCACCCCCTGACTTTCTCATCGTCAGGCAGTGTACACTATTGTTATGTTAGAAGACAAGGCGAGTGTGCGCGAGCTACGAAACGCTTAAAGCCAGCGATGGGCAGACAGCCGATATATGTATATTATTGTTTAGCCAAGTGCAGTGAGCAATGTACATTGTACGCGTCAATGGGGGACTGGGGCGAAGGTGCACTGAGAGAGAAAGAGACAGACTGCACGTCGGCTAGCCAGCATCGATCATTACACAACACCTCTCACTGTGCCTGGAGGGTTGGCCCTCAAGGGCGTAAATTGCACGACAAGCCCCCCAAGCCTTCTCTCCACGGCTAGGCCCCAAGAAATATGGTCTCGCTGCGGAATCGATTTGAGGACCTTGATTCGATAGACCGCTCTGCCACTCACCAACTTTTTTGTTTCTCCAAGTTGAAATTCGAGCTCCCGAATTACCAGTCAGAAGTGCAAATCTCTAAAGTTCCTTGAAAGATCAGTAATTTGCTCTACAAATATGTTTTCAACATAAAATCGTTCAGGACCTGCCCTACCTAATTGTGCGCCTGTTCATGATGATTAACTACGACACGACTAGCTACACGAACATTTTCTTCACGCTAAAGAACACCTTGGTGTGCACGCTGCTGACGTACCGCCTCGTTGTGGTTTATTGGGAGCGCTTCCGGCGCATCCGTCGCGCTCGCAAGGAGCTGCGGGAGGCCGGACCGCACGTGCTACTGTCCGACGACTCGGATCGCGAGGAGGGCGGCTTTGGTGCCAGCGGCAGCGGCGGCGGCGGCGGCGGCGGAGGTATCGACGTCGATGACGAAGGCATCTGGGAACTGACCGGACCGCGACGAATCGGCGAGTCAACCGGAGGCAGCCTTTCGGAGAAGTCGGAGCCGACCGGTGCCTCGGCGATGCCGTCGCTGCCAGCCAACCGGAAGTCGTCCACCAGCCTGAAGACGTTGCAGTCGAACGGTTCGGAGACTGGCACGGCTAGTACAGTCGTCAAGTTCTGCGTCAAGGAGAAGTACTCGACTGGTGAGTAAAACTTTGGCTTATAGTTTTAAATAGTAAAGAGTAATCAAGTCTGCAAATGGACAGTGGCAAAGTGGAGACAATGAGAATCTTTGAAAAGAAACGATCAAAGCCAGGCAAAACGATAAAGCTTATAGTTTTTTTCCTGCGCCAACCAGACAGATCGAACTGTCGTTTCGATCGGCACGCAGTTGTCATAAGATTGTTTTCTTTATCCTATTCATGTAATTGTCATATTTATCCCTCTCTGCATGCATCTAGGTCAGATAGGGGGTCTAGGCAGATTGGTTTAACACGTTTGCCTCTCGCCCCAAGGTCTCTAAGCTCGATTCCGCGGCGAGGCCACATTTATTTGGGTCGCAGTCGCTGAGAGAAGGCTTTGGGGGCTTGTCGAGCAATCTGCGCCCTTGAGGGCCAACCTGTACACACCTGTGCGAGTGTTAACCTGGGTACAGTATCTGTGTGCTCAGGAGTCAGCGAAACGGCAGTATTGCCTCCTCGCTGGCTCCGGGTCTAGTGCCACCAAATTATGTGCCATTGCCAGCAGGCCTCCTGCAATTATTATTATTATTATTATTATGCATCTAGTACTGCATTGATAACCTACCGTCTGCAGGTGTGCCGGCGCGCTATCGCAAGGTAAGCGAAGGTCCGCCATTTGTCATCAAGTCACGCAGCCTCGACAGGCGCCGCTGCCTGACCAAAGCCACTAGTCTGCAGGCCACTGACGAAGAGGAAGTAGCCGCGGCATCCCGGCAGCTGCAGCTGCAGGAAATGGGCCGACAGAACTCCGTACCCATCCCGCTGGCCGATCAAAGCGACCTATGAGCTACGACAGTCTGACCAGATGAGCTTGAGTACCTTGAAAAGTTGCGTAATCAAGTTAAGCGTTGCACTAATTTGATGGCGTTAATTTGTCTGACTTTGACGGCCTGACCTGGGAAAATGCTCCCGATCAGCATCAACATCTAGTCTTGAAAGTTTTCATTTTTGTGTACAAATCAGACAAGAGAATTACGCTTTAGAGCAAGGTATGCTGATTGCAGAATCCAATATCCTAAATTGATTTCTATAGATTAATTGTATTATTTACGTTTAAACTAACTGAAACACGGCTTTTTAATTTAAGGTCAGATGTTAAATGCTCTACGTGTTAGGACCACCTGTCAGTACTACGTAAGAACATAGGACCACCTGTGATTACTACCTAGGACCACCTGTGATTACTACCTAGGACCACCTGTGATTACTAGCTAGGACCACCTGTGATTACTAGCTAGGACCACCTGTGATTACTAGCTAGGACCACCTGTGATTACTACCTAGGACATAGGACCACCTGTGATTGCTACCTAAGCACATAGGACCACCTGTGATTAATACCTTAATTGGACCTAGGACCACCTGTGATTAATACCTTGGACCTAGGACCACCTGTGATTAATACCTTGGACCTAGGACCACCTGTGATTAATACCTTGGACCTAGGACCACCTGTGATTAATACCCTGGACCTAGGACCACCTGTGATTAATACCTTGGACCTAGGACCACCTGTGATTAATACCTTGGACCTAGGACCACCTGTGATTAATACCTTGGACCTAGGACCACCTGTGATTAATACCTTGGACCTAGGACCACCTGTGATTAATACCTTGGACCTAGGACCACCTGTGATTAATACCTTGGACCTAGGACCACCTGTGATTAATACCTTGGACCTAGGACCACCTGTGATTAATACCTTGGACCTAGGACCACCTGTGATTAATACCTTGGACCTAGGACCACCTGTGATTAATACCTTGGACCTAGGACCACCTGTGATTGATCGATCCCAGTACAATTATCAATGCTTCTTAACTGGTATCTATGTACTGTTAATACCGTTGATGCTACAAATTTCTCACCTAAAACGCTTAGGTGATAGTCTAAATCGATGACAGAGCATAGACCATTCAAACGTGAATTAAATTAGCAGCTTCTGAAGTCTTAGTTTACTTTAAATAGATTTTTCCTAAGTCTCTGAAATCAGTAATGCCGACATTAATAGAGCCTTCCTAACTTCTGTCACCGCTCCAATGACTTATTAATTTACTCACCATCTCGTTTTTCAACAATTTTGTCATTTATCAAGCAACTATTATCTATCTCATTGTAATGGCTTGTTGAACTTATATTTAAGATGCAAGAGTAAACCATAAGACATTTTCTTGGTGTTATATCGGTGAACTATTAATCAGCAATAATATTTAATATTTAATTTTGCATAAATTAATTTTTGTTCTATCTAATAAGTCTCTTGCGAAACTATATTTTAGCTTGCTATACAACAAAAATATATAAATAATAATAAGGCCCAGCTTCCTATATATCTAATGCGTTAGGCAGTGCTGTTCATTGTGTAACTTGAATAACTCTTCAATTTGATCGTACGCTCCATTTTAACAATTCGTGGCTTTCTTTATCTACTAATTATAATACATGTATTCTCCAGCCTAAACCTTTACGAAGCACAGAATATATTTTATCCCGCTCTGATAGGCCTCAGAATATCGCTTAAGCATTGAAAAGCCTTGCCTATTTTTGTCGTGCAATCTTCTATATGATACAGCATCATTCGCTATCCTGATATTATATGCTAATTATTAAAACAAACATATTACTCTACTTGTAGTAGACTACCAGAAGGTTTGACACTTACTTATTTAACAAAAATATATTTTTCGAATCTTGACACGACTACGATAGACCTGTTGTTGCATGCTTAATTTCCTACTGCTGCTGCGGTAAGGAACAGTGCAATTTCTAATTACTTTGATTTATGCAAATCATTTATTTCTACATTAGTCATTTGTTAATCAATTGAAAATGGATGGCATCAGACAATATTATTAAAAGAATGTGGCAAAATAGTTATAAACGCTGAACTTAAATTTCCTGTGTTTAGTCACAAGACATTTTGAAGGATTTTTATTCTGCCTTGTGCGTATTCTAAACTTCTAGAAGAGAACTACATACAAATGACATCGTAAACCGCAAAGTTTCAGATTTTTCTATACATATCGGTTACTAAAATTTTGCAAGCATTTTAAATTGATGAAGATATCTTCACAGAAGACTGGTGGATGGTTCTAAAAAAAAAAACATTATTTTTGTTTGTAATACAGGCTGTAATTACTCTTTGTGATGGGTAATGTTATGCTCCTTATTCAACAGTTTAGACTTAAAGCACACCACTAGTGCTTCGATTTTTCGCTTTGGTTCAGTCAAACAAAAAATAATGATGAATTTCACTATAGTTAGTACATGAATTTTCATTCTTTTAGCTTCTGTAGCGAAAAATAAAGGGCCAAATTAGGCAAAATTATGACGCCCCTTGCCGCTCAAGAGCCTTCACAGCATCTTGCCGTGACCAGGATTCGAACCTGGGTTGTCTCGGCCACAACGAGAAGTACTAACCACTATACGATCACGGCTAACCGGCGCCTGGCTAAAACCTGCAAAGAAGACCATTATAATCTTATGCAATACACTATAACGAATAAAAAATACACTTGCAAAGGCTACACAGCACACTTGCGATGCCATTGCAAATATCAATGGATTGCAGTATTATTTTACTATAATTTCTTATGCTATGCTTTGCTATGCAGCTCACATAGCTTTATAAGTCAGTAGATTGCGGTCCAGGATGTCCATATATATATTTTGTCCCGTTTTCGCTTATGGGCAAACATCACTTCGCATCACATTTTCGAACTTATATTTATATGTAGCAATGTAAATCAAGCTGTACCTAAGAACTTATTGAGTCAAAGGCAGGCAGTTACGATGTTAATGATTTCCTTTCATTTGTGCAGCTTGTCGCAACTTTGAATGTTGGACTTGAAACAAGAGTAGAGTCCAAAGGCCAAGTTTGAAAAAAAAATAATAACGTAATTGAGAAACGAAGAGCTTGTAAATTAATTTCATATTTCAAGAAGTTTTATTAGTTAAATCCGTTCCGTGAAAATGTAAAAACTTCTCGGAATTAAAAAGTGCCAAAATATTTTTTAAGATAAACTGCAAAAACCGCTACTGTAAGTAGAACATAGTAGAAAATAGGATTTTCATTCCTATTATTTAATAAATTCAAGAATCCATTTTGATATCTAAAAATCGTAAATTAACTGAACAAATTTAACGGACAGAGCAGACATTTGAACAAAATACACCAAGTCTTAGAATAATGAGCTCGACGATTTTACTCCCAGATAAATAAATGAGAAATTTCAGATTTTTTCAGTTAAAATTGCAATAGATCGGCCGTCAAACTGTCATGCTCAAGCGGCATCTCTGACTCATCTAATGCCTGCATATGTTGTCTGCTGCTGCTGCTAGAACATTTTGAGCACAGAAAATATGATACAATCTCTGTTCGGTTATTGATTCCTCTCTTTTAGGATTGGAGCTGACAGTCGTCAACTGTATATTTCCTGCCGTCATGATTTTCCAGTCATTGATAGGACAATTATATTTTTATCCAAATTGTTCTGAACGAGGAAAAATAATAGAGGGATTCTCATAACTGATGGTGCACACTATTTCAATTGCGACTAAAATGGCAACGATTAATTCTTACCATTCTTTCATTTTTATTGCACATATACGAGTATGTGGCCTTCTCTATCCTCATCCAACTGCTTCCCTATTCTCATCACATCTCTACTCTATTCTCATCACATCTCTACTCTATTCTCATCACATCTCTACTCTATTAATATCAAATCTCTACTCTATTCTCATCACATCTCTACTCTATTCTCATCACATCTCTACTCTATTCTCATCACATCTTAACTCTATTAATATCAAATCTCTACTCTATTCTCATCACATCTCTACTCTATTCTCATCACATCTCTACTCTATTCTCATCACATCTCTACTCTATTCTCATCGCATCTCTAGTCTATTCTCATCGCATCTCTACTCTATTCTCATCACATCTCTACTCTATTAATATCAAATCTCTACTCTACTCTCATCACATCTCTACTCTATTCTCATCACATCTCTACTCTATTCTCATCACATCTCTACTCTATTCTCATCACATCTCTACTCTATTCTCATCACATCTCTACTCTATTCTCATCACATCTCTACTCTATTCTCATCACGTCTCTACTCTATTCTCATCACATCTCTACTCTATTCTCATCACATCTCTACTCTATTCTGATCGCATCTCTGCTCTATTCTCATCACATCTCTACTCTATTAATATCAAATCTCTACTCTATTCTCATCACGTCTCTACTCTATTCTCATCACATCTCTACTCTATTCTCATTACATCTCTACTCTATTCTCATCACATCTCTACTCTATTCTCATCACATCTCTACTCTATTAATATCAAATCTCTACTCTATTCTCATCACATCTCTACTCTATTCTCATCACATCTCTACTCTATTCTCATCACATCTCTACTCTATTAATATCAAATCTCTACTCTATTCTCATCACATCTCTACTCTATTCTCATCACATCTCTACTCTATTCTCATCACATCTCTACTCTATTCTCATCACATCTCTACTCTATTAATATCAAATCTCTACTCTATTCTCATCACGTCTCTACTCTATTCTCATCACATCTCTACTCTATTCTCATCACATCTCTACTCTATTCTCATCACATCTCTACTCTATTCTCATCACGTCTCTACTCTATTCTCATCACATCTCTACTCTATTCTCATCACATCTCTACTCTATTCTGATCGCATCTCTACTCTATTCTCATCACATCTCTACTCTATTCTGATCGCATCTCTACTCTATTCTCATCACGTCTCTACTCTTTTCTCATCACATCTCTACTCTATTCTCATTACATCTCTACTCTATTCTCATCACATCTCTACTCTATTCTCATCACATCTCTACTCTATTCTCATCACGTCTCTACTCTATTCTCATCACATCTCTACTCTATTCTCATCACATCTCTACTCTATTCTCATCACATCTCTACTCTATTAATATCAAATCTCTACTCTATTCTCATCACATCCTCGTAGATAGATTAATAGATAGATTAAATGAAAAATGTGAATTTTCTGTAAGCCTTCAAATCAAGATTAGTTGGAAATACAGCTTGAGGAAAGTCAAAGAAAGTTGAGTTCAATTTCACAGAATTTTTTGGAGAGCACGACGCGGCACTCCTCTGGATGGACGCATCTAGCAAATCCCTGGCCGGACAGCTAAAAATAGCCGCATGCTCCTGTCGCACTACTTTGTACTCCAGTACTCAAGGCAACATCCTCTAATACCCACATCTTGTGAAGTCTCTTTAGCTCTTCCTTCTCCCTGTGCATAGGAAGCCAGTCATTGATTTTTCATGAGCTTGTAGATCGCGGACAGACATGGCTGGGAATGAAACTAAATTTAGTTCCCAACTGAAGTTGTGGGAAAGCCAGGAAAGCCCGTTGTATCCCTAGCATCTGGCAAGGCCATATTTGGGCATCGAGCATGGATAAAGGGAAGAAACCTCGATCGAATAGGAGAAGGGAGATTAACTTGCTCAGCCAGTCAGAGTCGGCTATTGGAGAGTTAGGGAATTCCTGGCCTCATCTATTGGTGGTCCCCTTGGCTGTTCAGTCCGCTAAAAAATAGATAAAGGAGTACTCTATACTACATCTGTCTCGACTCCAAGCGATATTGATAGATACCATAAGCTACCGAATAGCCGCGCGTTTGGCATCACTGTCAAAGCTAAACTTAAAACACTTTTAAGTTAAAACAAAATGCGCGATTCCGATGTGTCGCTTGAGTCGCTGCTCAAACTGCTTCGGCCGGGCATGCCTCGAGTTGTGCCTGATCAGAGACTGAAATTCGCTGAAGATCCACTGTTCAATCGTCTGCAGCAAGAGAACGCGGTGAGTGCATGTTAAATTGGCTATTTTTTCTAACTGCTCAAAAACTATCTTGGGCTAATTTACAACCTCCAGTGTGATCTCACATTTGAGTAGCATAGTCAAACGAACTTTCGTATTTCAGGTAGCCTACTCACCTAGTCGAGACAGACCTATTGAGGAACGCCGCTGTCTGATGCTTCAAGAGCTTCAAGAGGGCTTCATTACTCTGGTCAGTGTTTGAGTGTTTGAGTGTTTGAGTGTTGATGACACACAAAAATGTGTCATCAACCCCTACCGAATTAAATATTATTTTCAGGTAAAAAAGTTACAATTTTTTAAGGGGCCTCAATTCCAGAGATGACTGAATTGATTAAGTAATAGCAATTACTAGCTTACTCATTTTTCAAGCAAGTAATTAGCCTGAATTGTGAATTTGAGAGGCCCAGAAGGTTGATCAGCTATTAGTAGACAAAAGGCATCAGAAGCAGCCTCTGCTTTCTCTTTCTCTTTTAAAAAAAACCGACGAGGCATAAACGGTAGCGGCATTTTTTAAAATACAAAATGTCAAATTTGCTGCTCCATGCCTCTAGATGGAGCAGCTCCATGCTGCTAGATGACTCTAGCTAGCTTTTGTCTCTGTCATTGTGTTTGTTATCCGCGGCGGCGGGGGCGGTCGTGGTAGAACTCGGAATTTCAATCGATTGGTAACAATTAGAATCGGCAAATGGCTGCCTATATGCAGCTAAAAATTGCTCAGTTAAAGACGGTTTTGTCCCAAAATGTTTAGCAGCACTTGGCACAGCTGACAAATAAATAGATGAGCCGCTTGGTTGTTGAGGTATTATTAGAATTAAAATTGAGCCACATTCTTACATGTGATGGAAGGATCAGGAAAGAATTGTGAATTATAGATTTTCCTTTACTTTGTGGAGGCGATTCCATCGATTCCGCGACCTCCGAGCACACACACTCACACAGCTGTGTACAGCTGCCCTTGAATTTCTCGTCGTCAGGCAGTGTACACTCTCACTGTGCCTTGGGGGTTGGCCCTCAAGGGCGTAAATTGCACGACAAGCCTCCAAGCCTTCTCGCCGCGGCTGCGCCCCAAATGAATGTGGCATCGCCGCGGAATCGAGCCCAGGGACCTTGGTGAAAGAGGCAAAAGCGTTAACCGCTCTGCCACCGACCACCGTCTTTTATACTTAGCCTATTGGTTTTTTCAATGGCCTTGCCTAGGGGACTTTCAGGTGTATGTAGATTTTTATGTAGAAAGTTAGATTTCATTTTAACAGGCCCTCTGCTCCGTGGGCTTAACCCTGCGTCTAGTGGTGGACTCAACTCCATGGCAGGCCAAGCCGCACGCCTCCAGGCTGGTGACAGACGATGTGGCTCGTCTGGACTCTTCCGGCTGGGTGAGAACAACCTACTGGCTATGCTCAAGTACAGGGATGGCATTTAGCTAGCGGGCCAAAGAGAGAGCCTAAAAGACGACAGCGGGCCGCATTGACTGTAGAAAAATGAGACAGGGGAGAGATGAGACACGGGAGAGATGAGACACAGAAGAGATGAGGCACGGGAGAGATGAGACACGGGAGAGATGAGACACGGGAGAGATGAGACACGGGAGAGATGAGACACGGGAGAGATGAGACATGGGAGAGATGAGACACGGGAGAGATGAGGCACGGGAGAGATGAGACACGGGAGAGATGAGACACGGGAGAGATGAGACACGGGAGAGATGAGGCACGGGAGAGATTAGACACGGGTGAGATGAGACACGGGGAGAGATAAGACACGGGAGAGATGAGACACGGGGAGATGAGACACGGGAGAGATGAGACACGGGGAGAGATAAGACACGGGAGAGATGATACCGAGGTGAAATGAGGCAAGGGAAAGATGCAAAAGGATTACTGCAGGTGTCGCAAGGGGCAACGGGCCGGATTTGGGAGCTTCGAGGGCCGCATCTGGCCCGCGGGCCGGAGTTTGCCGACCTTTGCTTTTAACTAATTATTAATCCAATGAGCAACCACCTGTTTAGGTGCACATCAAGACACATTTCATTCTCAACGGTGTCTGCGTGATCTGGTTGGGCCGAGTCAGCACAATCAACTTGACTGGCAGCGGCAAGATTCTGATTGACAAGGAGAAAGCTGACGTAAGTTTAAAAAATTGTCGTTGAGTTGTAGGGGCTGATCTACTGAAGTTTCGCAGAGTTATAGGGGCTGATCTACTGAAGTATCGCAGAGTTATAGAGGCTGATCTACTGAAGTATCGCAGTGTTATAGGGGCTGATCTACTGAAGTATCGCAGAGTTATAGGGGCTGATCTACTGAAGTATCGCAGAGTTATAGAGGCTGATCTACTGAAGTATCGCAGTGTTATAGGGGCTGATCTACTGAAGTATCGCAGTGTTATAGGGGCTGATCTACTGAAGTATCGCAGAGTTATAGGGGCTGATCTACTGAAGTATCGCAGAGTTATAGAGGCTGATCTACTGAAGTATCGCAGAGTTATAGGGGCTGATCTACTGAAGTATCGCAGAGTTATAGGGGCTGATCTTGCAAAAACTCTCGTAATTGGCAGGTGGAGAGACAGGCCCTGAAGGAGCACCTGCTAGCCTATCACAGTAGAATGCTGCAGGCTTCGGCTTCAAGTGCTGCTGCCGAAGCTTCCATTCTGCTGCCTCATCATCATCATCAACAGCAGCAGCAGCAGCAGCAGCAGCAGCAGCAGCAGCAGCAGCAGCAGCAGCAGCAACAGCTACCCTTACAGCATTCAAGCCGCAGATGCTCAGCTTTTGAACCTTTCAATCGGAGCCAATAAATTGGTTCAGATTTTTGTCCACAAAAAACCACACACGCTACTTGTGGCCAGTAGAAGTAGAAGCGTTTTTCAGTCGCGATCCAGATTTTTTTTATAAAATAAGACATCATTTAAATGTCAGGACTGTATAAAGTACTCATTCAGCTCAGAAATTTATTGAACACAATGTAAAGAGTAATTATAAAATAATTTAAGATAGACTGTAGCGCTATTTGGCTGTTCAGCAAAAAACTCATTTTACACGTCTTTTGTCAGGATAATTAATTAAGTAACCTAGGTGTGTTGTGTATTGTGAATTGTCGTTCTGACATATTTAATATTTTTCTTATCTCTTCTAAATTCCAATGTTTTAATATTTTTTATCGCTAGAATATTCGAGTTCTTTTTAAAATATGGATCTATCTTAAAATAAATATTAGTATGATCGTTTCAGTGGTATTAAACATAGATACCAAGGTGGTTGTCCTGGTGTTCATATAATCACGATGCAAAATGAAATGGAAAAATAAAAACTGCACACGAAGCAGTTAAGCCAGGAGTAGAGCCATGCAGTGGCACAGCTCATAAGATAGCTCAGTAAAACAGTATAGCTTTGATATACGAGGGGCACTAAAAAAGTTCTGAGCCTGACCAAGATCTTAGTGGCAAAGTGCTGAAACTTCAGGCTCTAAAAGCGGCACCTGTTAATAGTCTATTGTCAACTTTTCAGAATTTTGTGAATTCCCTATGTCCCACGGCACCATTATATTTCCAGCACCTCAGGCCATTTTCTCAAGAATTGAAGCTTGAGCACAGGGCAGTGATCAAATTTCTGACTCTGGAGGCTCAAAGCCTGCTGACATTCAAAGCCGCATGGCTGGTGTGTACGCTGACGCTGCCCCCTCATACACCACCATCAAGCGCTGGGCAGCCGAGTTCATGCGTGGCCGCGACTCGCTCGAAGATGACCCCCGATGCGGAAGACCCCGGACTGCTGCCACTGCCGAAATCCAGCGCATCCAGGCTCTGGTTGACGGTGACCGGCGGGTGAAAGTCAGGGAACTTGCGGCGGACACTGGACTCTCTGACCCGCAAGTCATTAAGATCCTGCACCAGCATCCTTCATCTGTCCAAGGTTTCTGCCAGATGGATCCCACGAATCTTGACAAGGGACCAAAAGACCGCACGGGTGCAGTACTCAAAGCTTGTCCTGGACTGCTACGATCCGGACCCTGCCAACTTTCTGTCTTGCTGCGTGACCGGGGATGAGACGTGGATCCATCACCACGATCGCGAGTCCAAGCAGGAGTCCAAGCAGTGGCTGCCAGTTGGTTCACCTGCACCACTGAAGGCACGGAATGCATGCAGTACGGGCAAGATTATGCTGACCGTCTTCTGGGATGCCAAGGGCCCGCTGCTGCTGGACTTTCTACCGCACAAGCAGACAGTCACAGGCGCCTACTACGCTGACCTGATCGCCCGTCTGCGGGAGGCAATCAAGGAAAATAGGCGAGGGATGCTGAGCCGTGGTGTTGTGCTGCTGCATGACAACGCACCGGCCCACACCAGCAGGATTGCCAAGGCAGCTGTCAGTGTCGCAGGGTTCCGAGAGCTGCCGCACCCAGCCTATTCACAGGACCTGGCCCCGAGCGACTTCCACCTGTTTCCACATCTCAAGCGGGCGCTCCGTGGACAGCGATTTGACACTGATGACGCGCTGAAGGATGCTGCAACTGCTTGGTTTGAGGGCTGCTCGATGCAATTCTTCCAGAGTGGCATTGAGGCGTTGCGATCAAGATGCCATAAGTGCATCTTGGTTGGGGGAGACTATGTTGAGAAATGCTGATCTCACTTTGCCCATATCTTCTCCTCTATTTCATATTGAGGCTCAGAACTTTAATAGAACTCGTACACGCATGTGCATTTGCATGTAAAAATATCGAAATTTCAGTAGAGCTGATGAAGCTACTGAAATCTTCTAGTACGGTACTAACCCAGTGCCATCGGGGTGAGTGGCAGAACGGTCTAACGCATTTGCCTCTCGCGCCAAGGTCCCTGAGCTCGATTCCGTGGCGAGGCCACATTCATTTGAGGCACAGCGCGGGGGCTTGTCGTGCAATTTACGCTCTTGACGACCAACCTCCAAGGCACATAAAGAGTGTACACTGTCTGATGAAGAGAAATTCAGGGCAGATGTACACGCCCTGTTTGTGTATGTGCCTGCGTGCGGTATCTGTGTGAGTGTGTGCTCAGGAGTCAGCGGAATGGGCAGAATTGTCTCCTCACTGGCTGCGGGTCTAGTGCCACCAAATGATGTGCCATTGCCCGCTATCCTCCTGCAATTATTATTATTATTATAACCCGGTGCCACTCTTATATTGTTATATAAAAACAATAATTTGCAATCAAATATTCTTACTTTTCTTAAAACACCATTAACCGATTTAAGTAAAAAGTTTAAGCGCTCGATACGGATTTGTTAGTAAATAGCTTTTTTATTACAGCCAGGTAAGTATAAGGTAACCAGGTAAGGCCTCATTGACCGCCAAGCTGTCCGCCGCGCTTTTGTGACCTCGACCTCCCGTGACCCCGGTGACCGACCTGCTCGTCATCTGCATCAGCAGCTGCTGCTGTTGCTTGTCGTTGATACTGCTGCTGCTGCTGCTGCTTATCTTTACCGCCACTAACACCTGTTGCCGTAGTTGTATTGTTTGGAAAATAATCGAGAAATCGGCTGCCACTCTGAGGACGCCGATACGGCGGAGTCGGCTGCTGCTGCTGCTGCTGATGCTGTTGATAGTGCGGCCTCGGATACCCACCAGAAGCGGACCGGCCGCTCATTGGTCGACTCAAAGCAGAGCCGCCAGGGGCATCGTTGCTGTTCTCCAGGCGCCATTTGTCAAGCATTTGCCGAGTCTCACGGTTGATGTCCCGATAGCGATCGGTGAGGCGCTCCGCTTCCGCCGAGGTGGCGGGGCGCTCACGCTGCTGCCGCTTGCGATGGCGCCGACGTCGCTGCGGGGGATGGCCTTCAGAAGCGCCCACGGGGCCAAGGCCGCCGCGCAAATACATTTTATCGCGTCGCTCCTCATTGAGCGAGCGCGCCAGCATCACAGTGCTGTCGTACATGTAGAGTCGCCGACGCAGGATGGCGATGTTTGCCGGCTCCTTCTGACTCCGGCGAAGTCGACGCGTTTGCGGTTGATGACGCGGTGACATCTCGCGCTGCTTCTGCTGCTGCTGCTGCTGCTTTTGACGCGGTCGCTTTTCAGTCGAGCTCCCAGCATCTTCGCCGCTGATCCAGCTGGGCTTTGCAGTCAGGTAAGGATCATCTTCGTCCAGTTTTTCAGTTCCATTGTCGCCATCGTCCGTGTTCTCAAGGCGACCAACTGAAGAGGACGAGGAAGACGATGATCGGCTGCGAATCTTCTTCGTATCTTCGGATTGTTGTCTCGGTTCTTGATCCACAGTTTTTCCACAATCTTCTTCCGGTCTTCTCGTCTCTTCCACAGGCCTCTGCTCTGCACCCTCTTCGCGTGACTCTTCAAGCTCCTGTAGTCTCTGAGCGTCTAGCACGTCCACCTCTTGTTGACACCTCTTTTGCTGGTTATCTTCTTCTTTCTTCCCGGCTTCTTCCCCATCTTTGGCCCTTTTAAGTTCTTCCTCGGCGGTGAGTTGATCTCTCTGCTCTCGCTTCTGCCGCTCGGTTGTCGTCGAAGTCTGACTTTGCCCAGGAGCCTTTGTCTCCGCCTCCGCCAGCCGCGAAGGCGTTCGGCGCTGCGACTTGCTCGACTGCGGCCGGGGATAAGATTTGCCAGCCGATGCGCTGGCGGAGAGCGTGGCGGCGCCCAACAAGCTTGCCACCTGCTGGTGCCGATTGTCCAGGGCTAACTGGCGCGCCGTCTTACCGTCGACGTCCTGGGCGTCGACGAAATCATCGGCTTTGTCGCCGGCTCCGTCGCGACGCCACTGCAAAATCCGTTTGACAGCGCCGTAGCGACCGTTGACGGCAGCCAAATGCAGCGGCGTCTGGCCGCGCGCGTCGCTGACTGTGGCATCACCACCGTGGCTTAGCAACACGTCCAGGAGAGCCTCAAGGCCCTACAGTTCGCGTCAGTCAGGGTGTTAGATATCAGTTTATAAAATCCTTCACTAAAGCACATCTTTGAAAAAAAGTATTTCAAATACTCAGTTTTCTGTTTCCTCTAAAGTATTCAACCAAACGCCAAAAAATGCAGTACACGGGCTAAAATTTTCCACTCTCTTCGATAAAACAACTTACAGAATCACGAAACATCGGCATCGTCGAGATATTCAACGATTATCGTCGGAGTGTCTGGTGACAAGAACCACAAATATAGGCGCAACTTTTCTGCTGACAAAATTTCATTATGAAACTATGTCAGCTATCATTGTTGACTAAATTCCATGGATAAAACGATTTAATTATTTAATAAATTTTTGAAACAATATGGATTCGCCATAAAGGTTTATAAAAGGGAAATGTTGACCGTTGCCCTTGTCTCCACGGTCGCTGAATATCTCGACGATGCTGACTTTCACGAAAATCGGTCATTCGGTTTCGGAGCTATCGTAAAGTAGGCAGCGGGTATTTGAAATATCCCCGTGGTCTTTCCCCAGAGGGAAAATAGCGTCGTCTTTCATCTGTTAAACTGCATCAGTGGGCATTCACCTTCTCAGCCGCCACGTGTAGAGCCGTGCGTCCACACCTGTCTGGCCTGTTGGGTTCGCTTCCCAGAACAAGCAGCTGTTGGACATTGTCCTCGCGAGCGTGATGCACCGCGTAGAACAGCGGAGTTCGGCCAAGCTTGTCGCATCGGTCAACGGAGAAGGCCAGGTCGGACACCAGGTAGCGAACAATGTCAGGTCCTGCCGCAGCAGCCGTTACGTGCAACGCGTCGGCGCCGTTTGAGTCGGCGTGGCAGAGATCGCAGCCGCGATCGCGCAACTGCTGGCAGGCGGCCAAATTGCCGGATTGGGCGGCCAAGGCGAACGCCGTCCGGCCCAGGGAGTCTTCGGCGTCGGCCGACACCTGCGAGTGATTGACAGGTGAGTGACAGGTGGATGACAGGTGGGTGACAGGAGTGACAGGAGTAACAGGAAGGACAGGTGGATGACAGGTGGTGACAGGAGTGACAGGAGTAACAGGAAGGACAGGTGGGTGACAGGAGTGACAGGAATAACAGGAGTAACAGGAGGGGCAGGTGAGTGACAGGTAGGTGACAGGAGTAACAGGAGGGACAAGAGGTTGTGCTGGGAGTGACAGATTCAGCAGGGAGTGACAGATTCAGTTGGGAGTGGCAGAGTCAGCTGGGAGTGACAGAGTCAGCTGGGAGTGACAGATTCAGTTGGGAGTGGCAGAGTCAGCTGGGAGTGACAGATTCTGTTGGGAGTGGCAGAGTCAGCTGGGAGTGACAGAGTCAGCTGGGAGTGACAGATTCTGTTGGGAGTGGCAAGAGTCAGCTGGGAGTGACAGAGTCAGCTGGGAGTGATAGATTCAGCTGGGAGTGACATAGTCAGGTGGGAGTGACAGATTCTGTTGACAGTGCAGATTCAGCTGTGAGTGACAGATTCAGCTGGGAGTGACAGATTCAGCTGGGAGTGGCAGATTCAGCTGTGAGTGACAGATTCAGCTGTGAGTGACAGACTCAGCTGGGAGTGACAGATTCAGGTGGGAGTGGCAGTCAGATGGGAGTGACAGGTGTCTTTTGTCAGTGCGAGACGTCCGTTGTCAGTTTTACTTGTACCTCATCGTTAATTGAACTCAATATTCAAACCTGAGTCTCTCTAAGCAGTCTAGCCAGCATCTCCGCGGCGACGTCTTTGTCGGCAAAGGCCACAGCATAGTGCACAGCAACATTACCGCGCCTGTCCGGCTGATTGGGGTCCAGCTGACGCATGTCCAGCAGGCGGTCCAAAATGCCAGCCAGGCCACTGTGCGTGGCCACGTGCAAGCAGTGCTGAAAGTGCCTGTTGGGCGGTCGAATGTCTGCTCCGTTGTCTAAGAAGAAATTGGCCAGCTCAGCGTTCGCCTGGCGCAGGCTGACCATCAGTGGCGTCTCGCCGTCCCGATTTTGTCGATTTAGAGAGGCCTGACCGCCGCCGCCCTCCAGAAGAAGCTCTGCGCACCTGATGTAGTTGATTGTCTTTTAGCCCATTTTGTTTTGAGTTCAATATACTTCTGCGTGTGAGTTTTGAACAGTAGAAAAACCAAACCGAATGACTGATTTATGTGAAAATTCACAGTCCTTTACGATTAACTAACTTTCAAAGCCGTCGGACGTCAGCATCGTCCAGATATTTAGCGACTCTTTTCGAAGAGTAACAATATAACCCTGACAATATAATAAACAATAATAATCAATATGGTTACTAGATGAAATTTCGTGAGCAGAAAATATTTTCTATATTGGTGGCTTTTGCCACAATACACCCCGACGACGAGAATCGTTGAATATCTCGACGATGTCGATGATTTGTGAATCTTTAAGTTTCATAGAGCGGAAAGCGGATCAAGACGGTGGTCTGGATTTTCATTGCAATTGGTTGAATACACAAAAAAATTGGGAGATGCACAAAAAAGAAACAGGCGGGTATTTGAAATACACTCGAGGTCTTTTTACTGTTAAAAAACTGAATAAAATATTAAATTTAAAACTTAAAAAAACTGGAGTTGCTCCAGCTGGAGTTGTAGCCCAGTGGTTAGAGCGTCGGACTGACGACTTGAATGTCTGAGGTTCGAGTCCCAACTCCACTGAAACAATTCGTGTCCTTTAGCGAGACACGCAACTCTGCATTGCTGCAGTTCACCCAGCTTTAAAATAGGTACCAACATTAGCTGCTTAATTAAAAGGTTGGTTGTGGCGCCCCTCCCCAGTCCATGGACATAACCGCTGTACACGGCCTTCTGCAGATGCACCGCCTAATAGCAGCGGCTGTACTGTCGACTGCAAATTGCTTGACAATGAGAAAGTCAAGGTAGAACCTGTGTGTGTGTGTGTGTGTCGTGTGAGCGTTTTCTCGAAGCCTCACCTCACATCGCGCACCACATGCAGCGGCGTGTTACCCGCTGAGTCGACGCAGTTCACGAACAGACCCCGTCGCCTGCGCAGCAGGGCCGCAATTTCTTCGTACTGTCCCAGCTCGCAGTGGGCCAGCAGTCGCGACTGGTGATTAGAATCATCAGCCTGCAGCTCCTGCGGCTGCTGATCATGCTCCTCGGAAGCTGCTTTCCAACCGACGTCTTTGTCCGCGGCCGAGCCAGCAGCCTTCGGTTTGGTTGTCATGCCTCTAGACCCAAGAGCTGAGAAACTATACTGAGAATATTTCATTCTCTTACCTTTCTTCGCATTTTATTTAGCCACAGGTCAAGTTAGACCTGTGCAGTTTCTTGAGACCTTAGCAACCGAATAGTGTACACTGGGACATGGGTGGTTAATGACAATCCCTCAGTTTTGCTGTGTTGGAGAGGTATGGAGCTAAAGATGTGGCACTCTATAGCAGCATTCAATTGACACGCCAAGGCATGCACCGACGACTCTCTCACTCTCTATTACAAGCGTGTGCTGTACACTGGCAAAGCTTCTTAGAGATCTACTCGCGTTGCAAGCATTATGGAGCGAAATGATAGCTCTTGTGTTTGTGTTTAGCTATTCGAGTGATACTCAAAAATATGCACTTATTGGAAGGAAGTCCATTGACTGGGGGGAGACTCCAGACCCACCCTACAAATACCCAAGCTGATGCTGGTACCCATTTAGCAGCTGAGTGAACTTAAACAATGCAGATTTAACGTGTCTTGCTAAGGGACACAAATGGTTCCAGTGGAGTCGAGAATCGAACCCCAGACCTTCAATTCGCGAGTGGGACGCTATAGCCACTAGGCCACTAGGCTACAACCCCGAGTCAAAAAAGAACTATTTTACTACAAATTCTAATAATAATAAAGTGTCCACATTTTACAATAAACTAATATGTAATGGCTGATCGTGCTATCATTATTGCTATGAGGCGCTTGCCACCAATGGCTGATGATTTTTTTATTTATTCGAAAAATCGACGACACAATTTACTGTTGTAGTGTAAATATTTTTGTATATGTTGTAAATAGCATAGTAATATGTCCATATATTCTTGCGTAAACATACCATAAAAATTCTCAAAGGTTAAAATTACGCATAAAAATAAACAATTTGTTTTTTATCATCCTACCGAGAGTAATATGCTGTATAATGCGCTGTTTTAATGCTTACTGTACAGACAATATTTTGCGAACTTTGACGATTCTAACAAATGCTTAAATTCACCAGTATAGATGTTTGTTCAGATATAAAAGGAGTGCCTTGTAGAAGGATTACATTGTTAGTTCTTTTATAAAAGAGAATACTAAAGAAATATACTAAGATTAATACTAAGAATTATACTAAGAATTTTACTCAGATTTATACCGAGAATCTCAATAAGAGGGAACTGCTAAACTCTAATCTCCGGGAAGCCTAATTGACTGGAAAATACATTCAGTTGCCTTAATTACCGCTTGTGCAATGCAGACGCTACCAGATCGTGTGAAGTGAACGCTACCATTAGAGTATTGAAGCTTGCGAAAGCAATAACATTGCGGAATATCGAGAGTTAAACGGCCCATTTTAGGACCACCAGTCAAAAGCATAAGAAATACCTACTGGATTGCGGTAACAGCAGTGAGATAGAAGAAAAAACCAATGGCACGAAATATCATGCCAAAAATGGAGAAAAACATTAAAGAACTTTAGCAACTTGCTTTCATTAATTGTTGCAGGGCTACTGATGGGCTTCAGCTATTCCTGATGTTCACCTTTTCATGCTGCAGTCCCAAGGACCAACGTTTTCAATAATCAATCAAAGTTTTTGATGCTCGAAACGCTCAAAGCTCAAAAAGTGCAAATAAGTCATTTAGATTCACAGAATTGTCATGCAGGATAAATATTTCTAAAACTAAAAACATAGCTTGTCCGGCGGGCCATGGCGTCCTTGGGCACGCGGTGTACCCACAGCTCTTCGATGGCGCCCTCAGTGATCACCAGGTCGCCGTGAGCTGACCGCAGACGCACGTACCGATCGTCGCGACCTTTTCGCAAAAACTCAACATACCGTGCTTGGCCAAGAGTTACAGCAGCAATGTAGGGATGATCTCCTAATGGTCTCTCGGTCTCGGAGTGCCAACCAAGACTATCCCGACCGTTACGATACATGTAGGCCATGCAGGCGTTGAACTCACGACCCGCCGCTTTTTCAACAAGCTGTTTGAGTTCGTCCAGTTTTGGATTCCAATCGTTGCAGTTTTCGAACTTGTTTCCACAAACTTCAAAATCAGGGCCTATGTAACAGGTTAGACGAGGCTCCTGTCTCTCTTTGCCATCCTTTGTAGTGCTTGCCAGCTGTTTCCATGGTAAGTCCTGCTTTAAGCTATCCATAAACATCTCAGCCACAGTCTTATTTAAAAAGGATGGCATGAATGAGATGCAAGCATGAATGCCGTTTTTAGTGCGATCCAGTTGATACATACCGGGCAAATTAATTTCAACTGGTCCGTGCGCCATGTACATCACCTGCAGCAAGTTAATCTGAGGCAATCCAGCCACGCTTGACCTAGGAGTGCTTTTGACGGCAGCATTAGAATCAGACAAACTACTAGCACTTGGCAATTCCTCCATGACATTGAACTGACAAGCTACTTCTTGTGATTCGACCGCAGTTCTAGCCAGAGCGCGCGACACAGCTTCAGACACGGTCGATGGCAGCATCAGAAGCAGGGCATTTGTAACGGCCTCAGAAACTGCGATAGACTCTGCTTTAGGAGCAGAAGCGGAACTTGTGCTCTTCATTTCATCGCTAGCTAGCGCCTCCACTTGAAATTGATCTTCATTTGGTGTTGTTTTAGCTTTACTATCACAGCAGCACAAAAAGCAGGCGACGAGTGCTGTCTCATCGGGCCCGCAAACACCAGGTTCGATTCTCAGCTGCCAACTATTGGGGAGTCCAAAACCTCCATCGGTTAGGCAAAGATCGCCAGCTTTTAGCTGAATCTCACCTTCGCCGCCATCCTTGCCGCAGCAACGCAGGCGCATTTGCCGTTCTCCTTCGCCTAGAAACAGCATAGCAACGGCGGCTCCTGGCATTGGCATCACAGGATTCACAGCGTCATTGATTTCATTCGACCAGGCAAACCAGTCAATGGCGTGCAGTTGTCGCAGCCGCCAAAACACCACCGTATTGAACAGTCGGCCAGTAACTTGTTCAAGCACAGACTTCAAAAACGACGCCTCGCGTGGGTGCCAGGTCCCAGGCGCTGAATTAAGAATAAACGTAGAAAAAGAGGCCTGAACAGCGGCACGACGTTCGATATTGCTGGCAACTCGACGCTGCTTGGAAGTAAGTCCAGGCGGCGGCGGTGGCCACTGGATGTTGGACATAAGCCGCTCTCGAGATAGGCGAACTCGCTCCGTGCCCAGGAAGCTGCGGACGAGAGTCAGGCGAGCTGGCAACGAGAGCTGAGCAGGCAGATTGTACACTCCAGATTCTTCCAGCTTAAATGGACTGCAAAGTAATCAACAGCTCGGACTTTTTAATTTAAAGGGCTGATCGCATGAAGTATATACATCGTTAAGGATCGTGACTTACAAATTACTCTCTCCTGTCTGATCTGGGACAGACACTGGCAGGTCAACTAAACTATTTCTCAACTTCGGTGCAAGCTCACTGTCGCATAGAAGAGCTTGAACCACAGCTTTTGGCAATTGCGCTTGGCTAAAATCAGTTGATTGCTGCTCATTTAGCTGAATCTCCTTAGCGATTCGATAGCGCAAGTTGCCATTGTGCCACAACTTGGCGTGTTGCTGCAGCACAGGGAGCAAGTTACTGCTCATGCCGCACTCGAGACACTCAAGTTTTTGCAACAGAATTAACTTGTCCGCATGCTGCTCCTTGGCGTGATTAGCTAGCCAGTCCATACATAGGCTGATGTGGTTGCATTCTGTGCACTGATAGACAATGTCATCATGAAAACCATGATGAACTGCAGTGCTATCCAGAGTCGCCTCTTCGATTGATTTTGCAGCCTGGAAATGTAATGTTAAACATGAATATTAAAAAGACAGAAATCTATAAATTTGGTTGCAAAATACTACTTAGGTATAATCAGGGACTACTAAAACACTCGTTTTAGCTACGTTTAAACCCTTTCTTCATGTTTTTCACGTGCTTTAAATGTATGTCATTGTACTCTGTACGGCCGTGTTTTACTACTCAAAGATAAAAAGGAAACATATTTAGTAAATATTACTAACAACCTTTTCAACCTTTTCAACCTTCAGACTAACCTCTTAGTCTTTTCAGCAGCTCAGCTGATTGTAATGCATTAAATGCATGAAAAATTAGGCGCCCATAGACTTAAACGAGCCCCCAACTTTTTTTCACCATGATTTGGCTTGTTTCGCGTCCCGAGTGTTTTAGTCACAGATTCTATATTACCTATAATATAATATTAATATTACCTATTACCTATAATATTACCTATTATTCTATAATATTATTCTATAGTAGTATAGAATCTGTGGTTTTAGTAGTACTGGGTATAATCAAGTTATTTATACATATTTATATATATAGAGCCATCATATTTGCAGAGCCATTATATTTGCACACCAGTGCACACCTATGGCTGCCTACTCGGACGAAGCTCTCACCTTTTTCGAGTTTCTGGCCGGGCAGCTGGAGGAGGTGTCAAACTGCGACACGCTGGTGGTGCTTGGAGACCTAAAGGCAGTTCTACATAGGTCCATTGAGACCATCCTTCTGTACAATGCCGAGTTGTGGACACTGACAGCACTCTAAAAGCAGTTTTTATAGCTAGATAACTAGATAACTGATAGGACAATAGGAAGATTCTTCCGTTCGTTATATTATTTTCCATTTGAATTCATGCCACACATGTATTCTGAGTTTGAAAAAGTTGTGCTGATGTGGCACCGTGACTTGACACCTGGATCTATGTCTATGGCAAAATCCAGCAAATATGGGGGAACAGGAAGCTAAGGCACAGAAATTCTGCAGCTGAAGATTTTGCAAAGGCAAATTGCTGCGTCAAATGCATGGCATGAGTGCTGCTCTATTAGAAAGCCACCTCAAAGAATTCTTATGGCGCCGTCTATACCCCAAGAATAGCTTTGGTGCCTTCCTCTACTGGATTAGGCACTTACCCGGTTTGAAAGAAGAAAGACTGACCAAGACTTTTCAGAACTGTCTGACCAAACAACTGACTTTTTGTCACCATTAAACAATTGTTTTTTGTCGTTATCTGTCGTTTGCTAACAAAAAATAATATAACGAACGGAAGTAGAACATTGCCATTTTATCTATTAGACTTCACACCTATGAATTAAAAGAATATTCGAGACATGCTGTCAAGTATGAGTTCAAATATTAAAGCATAAATAACTTCATTTTAAACAGTATTCATGATATGCCTGATGAAAATAAGTAGATGGATGGCCCCTTAAGGCTTAAGGAACAAAATAGTTTGTAGGCCCTATTCTAAAAAAGCAAAGATGGTCTTCACTGACACTATCACTAAAACAGTAGAACCAAGGCTAGAACTGCACTGTTAAGTTTAAAGCTATGCCATGAAAAATGAGAGTAGTTTTATAGTAAACTAGCAGTAATTATAACTTTTAAGTATAACTTAAAAGTTCTGAAATGTTCTGTTCTTAGGCCTATTGAACGAATAAAAACATTTTTGAAAATATTTTCTAACATTTTTGGAATTCAGTGTTACCTAGATTCCTGGTTTGCATTTAAATCAGGACTTCGGTTTTTTTACTTTTTTATTACCATGTAACTTCTCTAATGCCATTGTGTCATTGGTGCACTGAAAAAATTGAGAATTTATTTTTATCTCAAGGCTTACTAGTCGCCGTCGTTGTAGTAACAATATATTATGTTCCTTGAAATGTGAAATTTGAAATTATGCTCATGAATTCATATGAAACTTATAAGTTTATCGTTAAAACAAAATACTTTTAATTAAGTCTTTTGTACTAACAAAGCTATAAAATAGTTGGTTAAGAAAACAAAGAAAATTTTAATCTCTTTAAGATTTTTTCTTTGCATTATCTTTTATTACTCTTTTTTCTGCTACCCTATCAATATTCAATACAGACACACAGATCGATATTATTTAAAAGATTCGATTTTTAACTCAAACACATGATTACGATTTTTCGTTTCCTGATATTTCCTTTTCGAAAGTGCTATTGTATCTGAAATTCAATGGTCATGATAGTTGCTTGATTGAATTCTGTTGTGTTCTTTGCATCAACAAAATGTTTGGTCTTAATTTGTATGCTTTAAGCTTATTGCCGATTGCCATAAATATAGGTAGTTGTTATTTGTCCGGTTAACCGGTTAATCCGGTTAATCTTACAAATGATAGAGGTTCTCGTGGTAGCGCTACAACCCCTTATAACTTAGTTAATCACTCAAGAGGAAAGCCTATCGAGGAGTAGAAATTGTGGTCCTCGCTGTTGATCCGGGTATCGTTCTTTGCTGGTGACCCAGTTGACTTTGTAGAAGTTTTCGAATGAGTCGCTACAACTTCACGCTTCAAAGGAACTTAGGTTACTCTTTAGTTGGATAAAAATACAAATCAAACAGACATTAGTTAGATATAAACAATTTAGCTTAAAGGAAAGATCTCTTGTTAAAGGAAACATGCATAGTTTGGTGCCTTCCTTCTAATGCAGACATGTGGTATGAAATCTAAAATTAATAATAAAATCACTAACCGGACGGATAATCAAAGGGCTATTTGTCTGGTTACTGGACAAATAACAACTGCCATAAATATAATTCTCTCTGAAAGTATCTTGGTATTGTTCAGTTAAGGAAATCCTTCTTCATGTGTATTTGAATGCTAAATAAATAAGTAGCCCAAGTAATAAGTAATTACAGACCAGATTTAACTATATTTGCTAATTTTTTTGTCTTTTTATTTTGTCTGATGTATTCCCTCCTGGACAAATTTTAATATAAAAAGTTATAATAGTTTAATTCAAAGGCACTAATATGATCACTCATTTAGAATGTTGAAATGACTGAAATTTATCCTTAAAATGCTTTTATATAGATATATACATATTAAAAATTTTATTACATATTTTATATCAAATATACGCTAGTATGTATATTTCTTTATTGTTCAATGTGCATAAACGATATTATATAGTGTAAATAAACTACATATATGAATAATCTAGGTTA
This sequence comes from Macrostomum hystrix, assembly GCA_950097015.1. Taxonomy (NCBI): domain Eukaryota; kingdom Metazoa; phylum Platyhelminthes; family Macrostomidae; genus Macrostomum; species Macrostomum hystrix. Next base: position 29,660,104 of record CATNEN010000038.1, read on the forward strand.
AGGCTTAGTTTCAAATTATTTATTTTGCATTTTTATCAGTATGGAATAAAAAACTTTAATGTCAAGCTTTGTAATAAATGTTATTCAAAAAATATTTGATCTAGATGTATACATTGCTGTGGTCTTAGGCTTAAAATTTACACCTATTTTAACTCCAAATGAATCTGTTTGATATACATTAATTTTCCCAGGAAGGTTATAGATTAGCTACTAAAGTAGATAATGGAATTCATGATTATCAATGTTGCTTCTTAAAAACTTTTTGCTACAGCCCTAGAAACATTCTTTTGTGATTGTAATCAGTAGAAGTATCTACCTATGGAGTACTTTCCCCGGAATTTTTTTCTGTGTCTGAATGTCGCTTGTAGCTACCCACAAACATAAAACACTAAAGAATTGGCTCTACTATTTTTTGCCCCTTTTAAAATAAAAATGAAATAGCCAACTCTCTAGAAAGTCCAGATATTCGATTTTCTATTCAATAAATATCCACTTTTTCCATTGAGCGATAAAGCATTTCGTACTTACCTGTAGGCCAAGCTACACAGCACCTCAGTTAGTTTTTCACATGCATTCATAATTCATCTATCAGCTTGTCGAACATGTGTGTCTGCATTATTTAAACTTTAGTTTCTACTGGTTTTAAAATTAGCCGAGCTTGTGAACTCAATTTTTGGTACTATTTTTCGCCTCGATACAGTAGAGTCGGGAATCAAACCGCTGACCTTCAAGTGGTGAGTTCAACGCTTAAAAATAACAAGTTTGGTCAATGTTTTCCAGCTGACTGCAGCTCACTCATGTCTCGAATGCCGACTGGCACACGTCGTCCAGCAGCCGTTGGTTTCGGCGCCGCAACAGCCGCACCTTCAACCGCAGCTCCGTCGACAATTTCGCGCGGCTCAGCAGTGGCGCCTCAGCAGCAGGAGTTCACCGCTGTAGCCGAAGAATGCGCCGATCATTTCCACAGGCTGGTCTGCGGCCTAGTTGCTGTGGCCCAGTGCGCCCTACTCAACTATTACCTCGTCACCGGACTCAGTGCCACCTGGCTCTGGTTTCTCGTAGCCGATGTCGCACTAATCCTTGCACTGGTCTACGGTTTCGTGAACACCTACCTGTATAGGAGAGGCCAGTACACCAGATTCTTAGAAGCTAAACAGCCCGGCGAAATTCCATTCGCCTACACCCTGTGGCTGCTGAACCAGACCTGCGTTGCCGCTCGTCTAATCGTTATTTACTACTCGCTTGGCACAGCAGTAGCCACTTGGGGTAATACGGGGCCGAATCTACTGCGTACTTCGGGCGCTTTGAGCTGCGTAACCGGCTTCCTGCTGATGAAAGCACTCCTGCTAGCTCCACCATTCATGCTGAAGAACCACCTGTTTGTATTCCGAATCGGCGCCGAGACCGCCATGGACGTGCTAGACGCTGTCGACTTTCTAGACGTCCTACTAGTCAGCAGTGCCAGACAGCGATTGCCGTCCGGTTTGACAGAGTGCATCCTGACGTTCGGCGCTGCCACACTGCTGGTCCCGGCCTGCCTGATGTCTGTGTACTCATTCAGCCGGTTCGGCTACCTCACCACGGTGAAGAGTCGCCTGATTCGCTCGCTACACCTCCTGTTCTCGGCTCTGCTATGCAACCTGCCATTGTTCGTCATCCGACTGTACCTGTGGTACAGCCTGTCCATCAATAATGTGTCTGGTTTTGTTGTGAAAAATATTTTGTTTATCTATTTAAATCTGACCGATTTGATGCGCCAGATTCTGCCGGAGATTGCGACGCAGTCGACTCCGATGCCGGGAACCGCCGCCGCGGCTGCCGCCTCCGCCGACGCGGCGAGAAGCCGGCACTCCTTGGATCAGCCGCCAGATAGTCTGGCCGGCTCCAGGGCCGGCCTGATTACAACTCCGTGATTTGTTTAAATGAACAGAATAATAAATCAGATTTTTTGAATATTTCACGCAAAATTTAATTTTCGTCTATAACGATATTTTTTTAAAACTTTTTTCTGGTGCAAGAAATTGGTCTAAGAGTATTTTATTACTATGAAAGGTAGTAAGATTTTTCAATTAATTAGGTATGTATCTATTTTTATATCTATTAGAAAGTACATTTTTTCTAAATTAGCGTATTTTCTTACTGAATATGAATTTCTTCTGGCTTTTGACAGATGGGTCGGGGGTTCGAATTTTATTAATCAAGCTGCAATTTACTTTCTAGTGCTTTCAACTGGGCTAGATTACCAAAAATGTTTTACTTCTGAATAAAAAACTTTAAAATTTGAATACAAAAATATTAACCCATTAGCTTATAAGAGTTTTTTACATGGAATAATATTTTAATGAAAATTTTTGTACATAAAATGAGTGCCAAAGCTGTGGATTCGGCTTGACATGTTGTTTAAATAAAAAAGTACGTTCTTTCTACATTTTCTCTTAAGCGCTACTCGCAGTAGACTAATGCGGCTATGCCGGTCTTAAATAAACTTGAGCCTGTAGAAAATCAATCATCTTTTAACTTAGCAGGTTGTAAGATTTTTCTCTGGTTTGTTTTACTGCAAGTAAACTAAATGTTAAATTTCGTTTAGCATATATTCTAGTCAAGCTCATAACTACTGCTATGATGTTCAAACTTTTATGTGATCATTTGTTTTAATGGACTCTGTGATTTTCCTCGTGTGCGTACTTAAACGAACTTTTTTATTTTATCTATTTGCTGGCGAAGACGCTAAGATGAATTAAGAACAGAATCGAATTTAACAAAATTTCAGGACTGCGTTCTTTAAGCAGTAACTAAAAACGAAAAGAAGGAACACTTCTTGTTAATATTCGTGCCTTTGATTTGTTTTTTTATTTAGCTGAAACTATATTTATGTTTTTAAATATTGTTTTTGAAATCGTCAGCCTCAGCCTTTAGAAAAAAATGGGTAACATCAATGATGTAGCAATATCGTGTTGTGCATTTTTACAAGGTGTATGTTTTAGAATCCTTTCTACAGATGCCCGTCAGTCACTTCTCCCGTGCGATATAAGGCTAGTTTTCATTTTGATTTGTTTTGAAGGATTGGAAAATTAGAGGCATTTTAGCGCAAATATTACAATTTTCTTTTATCTTTTAAAGTAAATTAACGTATAAGAATCCTGAATTTATTAATCTAAGGCGATTGCTTTGAGGTGATGTTCCTGAAGTGATGGTCCTGAAGTGATGGTCCTGAATTGATGGTCCTGAAGTGATGGTCCTAAAGTGATGGCCCTGAAGTGATGGTCCTGAATTGATGGTCCTGAAGTGATGGTTCTGAATTGATGGTCCTGAAGTGATGGTCCTGAAGTGATGGTCCTGAATTGATGGTTCTGAGGTGATGGTCCTGAAGTGATGGTCCTGAATTGATGGTCCTGAAGTGATGGTTCTGAATTGATGGTCCTGAAGTGATGGTTCTGAATTGATGGTCCTGAAGTGATGGTCCTGAAGTGATGGTTCTGAATTGATGGTCCTGAAGTGATGGTCCTGAAGTGATGGTTCTGAATTGATGGTCCTGAAGTGATGGTTCTGAATTGATGGTCCTGAAGTGATGGTCCTGAAGTGATGGTCCTGAAGTGATGGTTCTGAATTGATGGTCCTGAAGTGATGGTTCTGAATTGATGGTCCTGAAGTGATGGTTCTGAATTGATGGTCCTGAAGTGATGGTTCTGAATTGATGGTCCTGAAGTGATGGTCCTGAAGTGATGGTCCTGAAGTGATGGTTCTGAATTGATGGTCCTGAAGTGATGGTCCTGAATTGATGGTTCTGAGGTGATGTTCCCGAAGTGATGTTCCTGAGGTGAGCTCTAAATTTCCTGTGATTTGTTCGCACAAAAGGCAAATCAGAAACCAAACCCAAAATGGTGAATTATGAGACTAAAACGCAATGATCTTAATCTCTAATGTCGACCTCCAAGCAGAAACTGATGTTAACCAGATGCAATCTTATTTAAACGAAAAGCTTTGCCAATTTTGCATTCATCCTCAAGTCGTGGAAGCGAAAAAAATTCTTAGATCGTGGGAATTATAATACACAAGCATGTATAATTTCAAGACCGCGAACTGTTAGCCTCATGCATGGTCACCAAAGTGCCATTTGATATTGCTTGATGAAGCATTGAGACACACTGTGCTTGGGCCTTAAGTCAGACCCAGATATTGGACAAATATGTGACAGACTTTTATAGCATTTCAAGTGAAGACATGCAGAACGAATCCAAGAAAGAAGTAAAACTGCATTTAGTTATAAGAGAAAAAGAAATATAACACTTGTTAGGCAAGGTACATTTTTGCATGGCTACATGGTAACGATAGTTAGTTGCAGCAGTTCTATAAAACAAAATGTCTGCATGGAGCTTAAACTACATTAGTTGTTTTGCTTTGTCCAAAAACGGGTCAAAGTTACTAATTATTCATGTTTATGGCCTAGCCGCGGAGTCGAGCTCAGGACCTCGGTGCAGTTAAATAACAGCCATCAACATCTAGCTTGTAGTTTCATCGCACAGCAGGGGGTCAGTGCAGAGCGGTTATCGCGTTTTCCTCTCGCAACAATGTCCGTAAGCTCGATTCCGCGGCGAGGCTACATTCATTTTGGGCGCAGCCGCGGAGAGAAGGCTTGGGGGCTTGTCGTGCAATTTACGCCCTTGAGGGCCAACCAAGTTACAGTGAGAGTGTACACTGCCTGACGATGAGAAAGTCAGGGCAGATGTACACACCTGTGTGAGCGTGTGCCTGCGTACAGTATCTGTGTGCGTGTGTGCTCAGGAGTCAGCGAAATGGGCAGAATTGCCTCCTCGCTGGCTGTGGGTCTAGTGCCACCAAATGATGTGCCATTGCCCGCAGCCCTCCGGCAATTATTATTATTATTCATTTCGCAGCAAGAAAAAATATTCTATACAGCTAGCTCTTTTTGTTTAAATGCCTTACGCCTAGCAACTCGAAAGTGCCTAAGTGCTTTCTCGTGTTATCAAAGACCCGATTCGAAATCGATTTGACCAATCGAATTGCTACTGTCTTCAATCAAACTAGCCTGCAGAATGATGAAGCTCGATAAGATTTAGTCGGTGAAAAAAACTTTCTTGGTGCGTTGAAGCGAGGCCCTATAACACACTTGCGAGGTTTCATCATTAAATGCAACATTTATATTACATCTGCACATTTTACTGATGAATATCTAACAGTGGGTAATGCTGTTCTTTAGCATTCTTTCTTACAATGCTAACAACCTTCAGAATACATTGCATGCGGCTTTTATCTTCATCATTCAGCCTCTCTACCAGAATTGTGACACGTTAAGCAGAAGCAATCATTTTCTTACCTGATCCTTTCAACTTACTGGCGCCCCCCCCCTATAGTCTCTGCGCTTTGTTATAGAGCCTAATCCATGGTTCCTGTTTTTTTCATTTGGTTATAATAAGGCGTTTGGAGCGTAGGTCCAATTGATTGAAGGAAATGTTAAGTCGCACACATGATGCCCTTATCTAGCTGATTAATCTACAATTCCCAACATCCCTTGGATTTATTTTACAATCGGACAATAATACCGATGGTTGGGTCTGCTAACCCCAATTTGTAGATGCACCTTATCAGACAGGCGCGATCAGAGATGCCTTTCCCCAGGTAAAGCATCTTTTACTTTCGCATTCGAAAAGTTTCTCGCTATTGAAGCAGGCGAATTAATTATGCCCTAGCCTTGCGAAAGAAAACTATTTTTTTCTCTTTTTTTTTCTTTTTTTCAAGCTTTTTATGCATGTGTTTACCTGCCTAATCTTGTTTGATCATAATAATTAACTTGCAAGCCAAATGCTTACAAAAATCCCACTTCTAAATCACAAGCTGGGACAAAAGTACAATTGAAAGGGAATTAAATTCACCTCGAATGAAACAGTCTAACGAAAAAAAAATAATAGTCTTCTAGTAAACTATTTTTATAAAATGGGGTATGGGACCTATACCTAGGATGAAATAAATTCCTATGCGTCCTAGGTATAGGAATCACCTCTCAGGAGGTGAGAGGCCTGAGGTGAGAGTCCTGAGGTGAGAGTCCTGATGTGAGAGTCCTGATGTGAGAGGCCTGTGGTGAGAGTCCTGAGGTGAGAGTCCTGAGGTGAGAGTCCTGATGTGAGAGTCCTGATGTGAGAGTCCTGAGGTGAGAGTCCTGAGGTGAGAGTCCTGCGGTGAGAGGCCTGAGGTGAGAGTCCTGAGGTTAGAGTCCTGAGGTGAGAGTCCTGAGGTGAGGGTCCTGCGGTGAGAGTCCTGAGGTGAAAGTCCTGTGGTGAGAGTCCTGTGGTGAGAGTCCTGCGGTGAGAGTCCTGCGGTGAGAGTCCTGTGGTGAGAGTCCTGTGGTGAGAGTCGTGATGTGAGGGTCCTGAGGTGAGAGTCCTGATGTGAGAGTCCTGATGTGAGAGTCCTGATGTGAGAGTCCTGCGGTGAGAGGCCTGAGGTGAGAGTCCTGAGGTGAGAGTCCTGAGGTGAGGGTCCTGCGGTGAGAGTCCTGAGGTGAGAGTCCTGATGTGAGAGTCCTGATGTGAGAGTCCTGAGGTGAGAGTCCTGCGGTGAGAGGCCTGAGGTGAGAGTCCTGAGGTGAGAGTCCTGAGGTGAGAGTCCTGAGGTGAGGGTCCTGCGGTGAGAGTCCTGAGGTGAGAGTCCTGTGGTGAGAGTCCTGTGGTGAGAGTCCTGCGGTGAGAGTCCTGCGGTGAGAGTCCTGAGGTGAGAGTCCTCAGGTGAGAGTGTTGAGGTGAGAGTCGTGATGTGAGGGTCCTGATGTGAGAGTCCTAAGGTGAGAGTCCTCAGGTGAGAGTGTTGAGGTGAGAGTCGTGATGTGAGGGTCCTGATGTGAGAGTCCTGAGGTGAGAGTCCTGAGGTGAGAGTCCTGATTCGAGAAGCCTGATCGGTGAGAGGCCTGAGGTGAGAGTCCCGAGGTGAGAGTCCTGTGGTCATGATTTTGAGGTGATAGTCCTGAGGTATCTGTAACAATCTGTAACAACATATTGTTGTCTCTTCATCTATTTTTATGCGATCTTAAAATAGCATTTTTCTTGATCATTATTTGAGTACGTTGCATTATCCCACGCATTTCTAGCGACTCACTCAACTCAGGAATACTCAGTAGTGGCGCTGATTGAAATCAGAGAACACAGATTGAGATTAAATCGGCACTTGGTCTCGATCTGTCTTCTTGTCGATCAAATCGCCTCAAAGATCCTACTCAAATCGTAGGATACTCTTAACTTCCCAAAAATGATTGTCGATTCCTTGTTAATTTTAAATCCTGGCCCCCGAAGGAGTTAAAGAATGAGTTAGGATTGCATAATCAGTATTAGATCTAGACTAATTAACGAATCTATTCATTCTAGACACTTGCAGTTGATAGGGTGTAAAACGGAGGCTTTTTGTGAGGTCCTGGAATGCAAAGCAAACAATTATGCTAATTGCTAACAGCTAAACATATTTTAACAGAATTTCCTCATCTTGGTTGCAGAAAGAATTTAGAGAATTAGACATCAAATACGATTTTTTTATTAAGATAGAAAATGCTTAGATGAAGGGAGAGAAGGGTTTTGACGGGAGAGAAGGAAGTTTAACAAAGTAGAAAAGGGTTAGATGAAGTGAGTGAAGGGTTAGATGTAGGGAGAGAAGGGTTAAATGAAGGTAGAGAAGGGTTCGATTAAGGGAGTGAAGGGTTGGATGAAGGGAGAGAATGGTTGGATGAAGGGAGTGAAGGGTTGGATGAAGGGAGAGAATGGTTGGATGAAGGGAGTGAAGGGTTGGATGAAGGGACAGAAGGGTTATATATAGGGAGTGAAAGTTTAGATTAAGGGAGAGAAGGGTTATATATAGGGAGTGAAGGGTTGGATGAAGGGAGAGAAGAGTTAGATATAGGGAGTGAAGGGTTAGATTAAGGGAGAGAAGGGTTAGATGAAGGGAGAGAACGGTTAGCTCGAGAGCTCGGTTCCGCGGCGAGGCCACATTCAATTTGGACATAATAATTATAGGTTTATTCGCAATAAAACTTTTCATTGTAAAGAAGTTAGAATTTTATAAAACACATATTTGTTTATTTGCAATTTTTTCTTTACAGAAGATTATTGCAAAAATTGTTTAATACATTTACTAGACTAAAATACTTCAATTCAGAATAAAAAACAGGTAAGAGCGTTTGCGGCCCTAGGTATTTACATGGAAAACTGTGGATCCAGTGCCTACTGTATTTAGCTGCAGTAACTACAAGTATTTAAACATCGATAGCTTATAAGCTATTGACTGAGTAAGTTATAAACAACTAAGGTGTAACTTTGAGCAGTATTGAAGTCTAAAGCACTGTGCATTAGAAGGCCAAGGCAGATCGTTTTTCGTGCTTATAATCAGCATGCATAATGATAATAATCGAAAATAAAAACAAAATAATATTAATTCATTACACAAGGCCCAATCGTGCAAGATGTGCAACCGACAGTACAGCCGCAGCTATTGCGCGAACCCACACCCACACCCACCATCAATTACCCCAACTAACGCTGATACCCCATTTAACAGCTGGTTGAACTGAAGCAATTCAGAGTTGAGTGTCTTGCTAAATGTTTCTAATGTAGTCAAGAATCGAACCCTAGACCTTCAAGTTGCGAGTCCATGTCCACGGACTCAAGCCTTTTAAGACACTGCATGGCTCAGCTATTTTAACTCCATGTGTATCTACTACAAGATGGCAAACAAGCAAAGTTATTTTACAGGAAACCAGTCTGGTTGGCTTGCGGTCACACAAAGCTAACTGTGGTGTAAGGCGCTTTCAACTGTCTATGGTCGAGAGTGGCTGACCGCTTCTTGACGCTGCCAACGCCGCCGCCGCTGGTTCCTGGCTCGGAACTGACCAGGGCTTGTGTTCTAATCTCTGTCCCGACGTCAGCTGTATCTTCATCGTCTATGGTTGAAGCCGCAGCGGCTGCCGCAGCCAAACCAGCTGGCAGTCTTGAATAGTCCGCCCTCTCGTCTATGGCCGGATTTTGCACCCGAATAGTTTGGTAGCCGTGATTTAAACGCCGATGCAAATTCTGACGGGCTGAAGGTGAAGCGGCCAGCTCGTGCATCGCATGCAGCTGCTGCTGCTGCTGCTGCTGCTGTTGCCGGTGAGGATGTCTTTGGCGACTTCCGTCTCGCGGCTCGCACGTGTAGTAGTAGGGCGGCGGAGACGGGTTGAACATATTCCGGTCCTGGGTTAGTGACTGCAGTGTGGGTAGCGGGTAGCAGGGGATCTTTTTGGATTGCAAATTTTTGATATCGTTGATGATAGCTATTACACTCACTCTTTAATAGCTATTGATTACACCTGCCCCAATTGTGCTCTATGTGCAGCCGACAGCACAGCCGCGGCTATTGCGCGGCGCATCTGAAGACTGCAAACAGCTGTTCAGTCCATGGACTGGGGAGACGCCACACTCACTCTTAATTACCCTTGCTAATGCTGATACCCATTTAATAACTGGGTGAACTACGAGCGTAAAGCAGTGCACAGTTAAGCGTCTTGCTAAGTTCCAGTTGAAGTCGGGAATCGAACCCCCGACCTTTAATTCCTGTATCCGACGCTCTAACCACAAGGCTACAACGTCCTTAATACCATCGATACCTGTTTGACACATGCTTGACACCCGCTAGTCTCATACCTGACACATTCTACTCTTACGAGCCGTATATCTGACACCTGTTTGTCTCCATGCCTGACGCCTACTAGACTCCATTTCTGACACCCGTTTGTCTCCATATCTGACACCCGCTTGTCTCCGTATCTGACACCCGCTTGTCTCCATATCTGACACCCGCTTGTCTCCATATCTGACACCCGCTTGTCTCCATATCTGACACCCGCTTGTCTCCATATCTGACACCCGCTTGTCTCCGTATCTGATACCCGCTTGTCTCCATATCTGACACCCGCTTGTCTCCATATCTGACACCCGCTTGTCTCCATATCTGACACCCGCTTGTCTCCATATCTGACACCCGCTTGTCTCCATATCTGACACCTGCTTGTCTCTATATCTGACACCCGCTTGTCTCCATATCTGACACCTGCCTGTCTCCTCTGAATCAAACAGATGCATCTATTCCAAGGATTTCTAGACGACTAACAGCGTATAACTAGCTTGGGAAATCATTTAATCAAATACCTGGCTAGCTCACCTTTTTAATTAACGCGTGTTCCAAAATCGCAGAAGTTGGTGGCGGCATTGAAGCGCTGCGGGCCACAGTGCTCTCCATGTGGTAGTGCTTGTCTGGAACCGGGTCAGATACCGTTGCATTTGTCAATACTAATAATAATTTCATACATCTAATCTCGAAAAATTTCTATCTTCCAAGCCCCTAGATCAGTCACTCGTCCTTGGTCCAAATCTAAGCGGTAGTTAGCCAAGCGATATAATACAGAGCCCTAATAAGGCATCAACCTTGTGCTTTAGCTCATTACCAATGCGGCAATAAAACAACTCGTATTGTAAAAATAGGCCAGTGTTAACTGCTTTACGTTAGGTTTTGTTGAGAAACTGAATTGTCCTAATCAACTGATTGAGTTGTAAACCTTATAGACATGTGTGGTTCCATAATTTTAGTCATTTGTTTCTTGCTTGCAAATATCCCATTGTTCCCATCTGCAAACTTACGCCTCTCAGCAGCCGCGAACGCGTTCGCCTGCTGATGAAAGTTGCGTCTTCGCAGCAGGCAGATTGCGAACACCAGGATGACGATTAGGATGGCCGTGGCAATGATCAGGCCGATGATGGCCGCTAGGCTCGGGTCCCTGTCGCCAAAGCCGGCACCTGAGCCGCCGCGGCCGCTGCCAACAGAGTTGACCCGACCACCATCGCTGCCAACGCCGCCGACGCTTCCGGAGCCACCGGACCCGCCGCCTCCGGCTCCGCCCTGACGCATCGGCGTCGTGGAGATGAGCAGCGTTGCGATGCGTGACTGCGGAGGGCTGCCGCGATCTGTGCCTCGTATTGTGAGCGCAAACCGACGCTGGTATGACTTGCAGTCCAGCTGCTTGGCCAGGCTTAGCTCACCAGTCTCCGGGTTGATGCGGAAGTGCTCCTGACCCTGGCCGGTCAGGTTGAATATCAGGCGCCCATTATCGCCGTCGTCCGAGTCGTTAGCAATCACCTTGGCAACCACGTCATCTGGACCGTAGCTGCACGACACGTTGATCAGATTGTTGGCAGGCGTCGGGAAGTAGAACACGGGCGCGTTGTCGTTCTGGTCGAGCAGGGTCACAAGAACATGGGTGGCCCGGTGCTTGGCCGGCTGTCCCGAGTCGTAGGCGGTCAGGTTCAGCTGAATGGTCGGAGTTCTCTCCCGGTCGAGATTGTTCGACTTGGTGAATATCTCGCCGTTCGGCCGAACAGCAAAGTAGGGATTGTGAGCCATGCTGTACAGAACGCGACCGTTCGGCCCAGCATCCCGGTCCGTAGCGTTCACGCGGCCTACTAAACTACTCGGCGGCGAATTCTCTTTGATCTCCAGCGTGTAGGGCGGAAGCCACTCGGGCGCGTGGTCGTTAACGTCGCGAATTGAGAGGCGAACTTCGGCCGTGGTCGAGTGCAGTCCGTCGCTGACGCGCACGCTGAACTGGTATTGATCGCGCGACTCACGATCGAATCGGACCGCCGATCTGAGCACACCGCTGGTCGGGCCAAGAGTGCTCACACGCTTGCCCTCGTCGTCGTCTAAAGTGTAGACCAGCTTCGCCTCCTGGTCACGATCGATCGCTTCAAATCGATAAATCTGAACGCCTGGCTGCTGCTCCTCATCGAAGATTAGCTCGAACACCTGCCTATCAAACTGAGGTTTAGAATCATTTTCATCCAGCACCTGGACGGTGATAGTCTGCGATGCTGACAGTCTGGGACTGCCATTGTCATGGCACCAAATTGTACCCTGAACTTGCGGTGTGGCCTCCCAGTCGAAAGTGTCTGTGGTCACTAGCTGGTAGATGACCATGTGCTCAACCCGCTGCTGCTGCTCTAGTCGAAATAGACTACTACCGCGAGCTCCGCTTAAGCTGCACTCCACGTAGCTGTTGTTGCCGGAGTCCTTGTCAGTGGCGATGATATATCCGACCGACTGGCCGGCGGGCAGATTCTCGCGAATCGACAGCACGTGCGGCTTCGCTGGCAGGCCGCGCACATTAATCACTGGAGCCTCGTCGTTATAGTCTTCCAGCTGAATTACTATAGTCTCCTCCACCTGCTTGGAAACTGCACCGCGGTCCCTGGCAACCACAGGTATGCGATAGACTCTGGTTCGCTCATAGTCCAGCATAGCGCCGTGGTTTACCCTCAGATCGCCCGAGTCCGGATTCAAGTAGAAAGCCTGTTGTACCTCGTGCGACGGCGTCGGATCATTGAACATGTAAGTGATTCGACCGTTCAATCCAATATCGTCGTCTTTGGCCTCGAGCTTTTTGATTAAATGTCCACCTTTGGAATTTTCAGGCAGGCTGAATTTGAAGGTCTTCGTGATCCACACCGGCGCGTGGTCGTTTTCATCCAGTACACGAACGGTAACGGTTACGGACGCGCTCTTCGGCGGTAAGTCGCCGTCGAACGCTGTCAGGACCAGCCTGTGCTCTGCTTTTCTCTCGCGATCCAACTGCTGTTGCAGCAGCAGCACAACTCTATGGTCCTTCTCGTGCTGCTCAATACGAGCCACCTCGAATAGTCCGGAATCTTCGGGATCAACCGCCCGCACTTGAAGCCTGTTGACGCTGTATCTAGGCGAGTCCCTGTCCGTGACGACAACCCTCAGACCAATCCGGGCACCAACTTCGGCCAGCTCGCTCACCTCGACAACAGGCGATGTCACTTTGAACTCTGGCGCATGATTGTTGCGTTCCTCTAGGCGCAGCCGAACGGTGCATAGCTGAGTCCTGCCGTCATGGCTTACCTGCACCATGACGGGCAGCACGCAACCGCTCGGCTCGCAGTATTCAGACTGCCGGGTCACCGTGTCCCGGTAGATAGCCACCCTAGTGAACAGCGCGCCGCTAGAGCTGTTCAACCGCAGCAGTTGTCCGTCTGTGCGATCGTTGAGCAGAGCGAAGTCGGCCTGACCGACTGCCAAGCCGAGCCTATCGCCGAGGTTGACCAGAAGGGTGTTCGGCTGTGAGCCTTCAGTCACCTGAGCTGTAAGCTGAGAACAGTCCTCTGGCACACCTGCTACCGCCGTTAGGGAGATCATTAGAGCCACCACTGCGAGTGGAAGTGACAGCTGAGTTGGCCGCATCAGAAATCTATCGAACTTCGATTGCTGAAATACAATGCGATGATCCGACGTGAGTGACGACGTAAATAATCGGAATACAAGCTAGATATGCTTTACTCGGGAAACTATTAAAGATAAACTTAAAGTTATATCCACTTAAATATCTACGAGTACTTGGATAGCGAATTAGTTTTCCTAGGTACAGAAATTGTCCTATTCAAAATATCTCTTCCCCATCTCATCTCTCTCCGTGTCTCATCTCTCCCTGTGTCTCATCTCTCCAGTGTCTCCAGTGTCCAGTGTCTCCAGTGGATCTCTCACGTGTCTCATCTCTCACCTGTCTCATCTCTCACATGTCTTAACTCTCACATGTCTCATCTCTCTCAGTGTCTCATCTCTCCCCGTGTCTCATCTCTCCCTGTCTCATCTCTCACGTGTCTCATCTCTCACCTGTCTTATCTCTCTCAGTGTCTCATCTCTCACCTGTCTCATCTCTCACATGTCTCAACTCTCACATATCTCATCTCTCACATGTCTCATCTCTCATATGTCTCGTCTCTCCCTGTCTCATCTCTCACATGTCTCATCTCTCCCCGTGTCTCATCTCTCCCTGTCTCGTCTCTCCCTGTCTCATCTCTCCCTGTCTCATCTCTCACATGTCTCATCTCTCACGTGTCTCATCTCCCCCTGTCTCGTCTCTCCCTGTCTCATCTCTCCCTGTCTCATCTCTCACGTGTCTCATCTCTCACGTGTCTTAACTCTCACCTGTCTTATCTCTCAGTCTCATCTCTCACCTGTCTCATCTCTCACGTGTCTTAACTCTCACGTGTCTCATCTCTCACATGTCTCATCTCTCACATGTCTTATCTCTCACCTTGTCTCATCTCTAGCTCTCTAACCATTCTCAGAGTGTTCCGTCTCTCCCCCTTTCTTGTTCAAAAGGTTGAAATATACGTAAAAGCATTGTTGGAACATATTAAAAACGATCTAAATGCCTTATTCTTTTTCATTATCGAAAGCAGCCGATTATCTATTTCAGCCAAGTCTATGCAAAATCTCGATGCCCATATCCAGCTTGGGACGCAACCGCTGATCAAGAAAAAGCACTTGTCCAGTGACGGACCGCAGTCCGCATTGGAATCTGAATTGAACTTGGGTTCGCAGGGAGGTCGCTGCATGATTGCCATAATTTAAGCCTTATATGCAGGGATTTATAGGATTAGTACTATGTTGTTCCCATATGAGTGTATATATGGTTTTTTTCTTTTTTTGGCTTCAGACTTTGCTTTAGTAGGTCACAGTTATCTGCTATAGAAGCTGGCCGTATAGCGGTGACCAAGCCATATCGCCGAGGCCAACCTTTGCTATCCCACTAGCCGAAATCCGAATCCCAAAATATTGTTTCGCCCGCCGAAAAATCCTGCGTTGCTTCAAGTCGCAATCTTGACGCTGGCTATAGTGGATCCAGTATTCTCTCCTGGCGCAGGTGAATCACGAGACACATCTTCCTTCTGATTTTCCTATCTATCCCTTATGCTAACCCTCAACTGTCTATTGGTGAAACTTAGCCAATCTTAGCTGTTCATCTTTCCAACTGTCAATTAATCTGATGCAGCACCGGCTCCGGCTATCATGACCACATACGATTCAACTTGTGTCCTAAAACTAATGATTTCCTTTTATTCAACTGCCTCCTGTCACTCTCAACTGCCTCCTGTCACTCTCAACTGTCTCCTGTCACTCTTAACTGCCTCCTATCACTCTCAACTGCCTCCTATCACTCTCAACTGCCTCCTGTCACTCTTAACTGTCTCCTGTCACTCTCAACTGCCTCCTGTCACTCTCAACTGTCTCCTGTCACTCTCAACTGTCTCCTGTCACTCTCAACTGTCTCCTGTCACTCTTAACTGTCTCCTGTCACTCTCAACTGTCTCCTATCACTCTCAACTGCCTCCTGTCACTCTCAACTGTCTCCTGTCACTCTCAACTGCCTCCTGTCACTCTTAACTGTCTCCTGTCACTCTCAACTGTCTCCTATCACTCTCAACTGCCTCCTGTCACTCTCAACTGTCTCCTGTCACTCTCAACTGTCTCCTGTCACTCTTAACTGTCTCCTGTCACTCTCAACTGTCTCCTATCACTCTCAACTGTCTCCTGTCACTCTCAACTGTCTCCTGTCACTCTCAACTGCCTTCTATCACTCTCAACTGCCTCCTGTCACTCTCAACTGCCTCCTGTCACTCTCAACTGTCTCCTGTCACTCTCAACTGCCTCCTGTCACTCTCAACTGCCTCCTGTCACTCTCAACTGCCTCCTGTCACTCTCAACTGCCTCCTATCACTCTTAACTGCCTCCTGTCACTCTCAACTGCCTCCTATCACTCTCAACTGCCTCCTGTCACTCTCAACTGCCTCCTGTCACTCTCAACTGCCTCCTATCACTCTCAACTGCCTCCTATCACTCTCAACTGCCTCCTGTCACTCTCAACTGCCTCCTGTCACTCTCAACTGCCTCCTATCACTCTCAACTGCCTCCTGTCACTCTCAACTGCCTCCTGTCACTCTCAACTGTCTCCTGTCACTCTCAACTGTCTCCTGTCACTCTCAACTGTCTCCTGTCACTCTCAACTGCCTCCTGTCACTCTCAACTGCCTCCTGTCACTCTCAACTGCCTCCTGTCACTCTCGAGTCTCAACTGTCTTCTGTCACTCCTACCTTTGTACACTCCAAAAGTCCTCATTATTTAAATTTTTCAACAATGTGAAATCCTTTCACTTGGGAATTTTTTATTTTGTTAGTTACAAAAACAGTTTTAGCTTTGTGGCTAGTCAAGATAAGCAAATATCCTACATTTTCAGCATACCTGAGTTAAAAACTTTATATAGTCATTAAGTAACACGCGGCGTGTGTATGAGAATTCTTTATCGTCCTAGCAGGTGTTCCCACATCTCACTATTATCCGTGTAGCGTGCAACTTGCTCTTGAAAATAAATAGTCACGGAAATACCTTCTTTTGTTTCTACTTATCCCAAAGTGGGAACTAAAAGAGAAGCAGGTATTTACGTAGATGAAGAAAATGAGAGTGTGGATGAAAAAAATGCTTCAGTTGAAAGTTGGCTATACTTAACAGAGAGTGTTCGATTTCATTCATGTTAAACCATGCGTCAGCATCATGGGGTGCTAGCATGTAAAACAAAGACCCGACTGAAGTATGTGGCACGCAATCAAGGAAATTTCCGATCTGCTAAAAATTAGATTTTTCCCTATTATTGTTAAAGTGAGACGCCATGCGATAGTATTTCTCTTCCGGGTCAAAAGTTTTTGTTTGCCAAGTTTGCAAAGTCGCAATTCATAAACTAGGGTCTCTGCTGCCGCCGCTGCCGCTGCTGATGCTAATGCCACATTATCATCGTCTTCGTATCTGGGATTTATTCCCACGAGCGATGGCCCGGTTGGACGGAACAGATAGGGGATAATAAAACTGAACAGGGGGGAGGGGTTGGCGGCGATGGTGATGAGGGGAGAAAACGGGATTTAATCAGGGATCGCTGCGTGTGTGTGTGTGGGTGTGAGGGACTGGGGTAGTTTCAAGGCCTTTCTAAACCCGGCCCCTAAATCTATAAGCTCCGTTCTCGGGAATACGGCCAGGAATAAATACCAGGCAAGCACCGAAGGCCCAAAGAAGTATTCTTATATCTTATTTCGTAAACTATTTTTCGCTTCGGGTCCGATAGAAGGGATTTAGAATCAGGTTTAATCAGCCGAAAC
Source organism: Macrostomum hystrix (assembly GCA_950097015.1). Lineage (NCBI taxonomy): Eukaryota > Metazoa > Platyhelminthes > Macrostomidae > Macrostomum > Macrostomum hystrix. Next base: position 29,677,134 of record CATNEN010000038.1, read on the forward strand.
AGGGAGTGGAAAAGCAATGCCTTTTTATATCGTCCGGCAGTGCTAAACTTTTCCTATATATATCATCTTATTTAAGGACTTTTAATTATTTTACGCACAGGGTTCGGCAACCTTGTACACATTGTGAGGGAATCTCAAATACACCGGAGAGACATGGAATGGATGAGACACTAGAGAGAATAGATACGGGGATAGATGAGACACGGGAGAAATGAGACACAGGAGAGATGATACACGGGAGAGAGTTGAGACACTGGACAGATGAGACAGGGGAGAGATGAGACACGGGAGAGATGAGACAGGGGAGAGATGAGACACGGGAGAGATGAGACACAGGAGAGATGATACACGGGAGAGAGTTGAGACACTGGACAGATGAGACAGGGGAGAGATGAGACACGGGAGAGATGAGACACGGGAGAGATGAGACACGGGAGAGATGAGACGCGGGAGAGATGAGACGCGGGAGAGATGAGACACTGGACAGATGAGACACGGGAGAGATGAGACAGCGTAGAACTGCTACTGGAGGTGCAGTCCAGGGCCCTATTTTGTAGCTCCGAGGTCCGCAGGCCGACAGCCGTGCGAGTTGGACTAGTAAAACTAGCCCAGATGTAATATTCGGTGAAGCCAGCGCAAACCCGCCTATTTCCATGTCGATGACAGTGCAAACCCACTGGCCCTCAATCCGTTTGGAATAGAAATCAATGAGTCAGAGAGAAAATTCTACTCGACCGGACAAAATAAGCCGAGAAGAAGCGCCTTTACTACTTCATCAGGTCTGAATTTACTTGAGTAGCACTCAAACAACTCTCTGTCTGTCTCCCCTCCCCCCGTTCCCCGCTCAACCGGTTCTCAATTAACGACAATTTCGACTAGTGTGCAAACTCCTTATACCACAATCTGCAAGCTAAATATAAGAGTCAGTCTTCTGGCATAACGCTATCTAAATACTTGTGTAGTTTCTGCCTATGCTTTTTATTAACATGAGTGGGTTTGGTCCTTAGGTTAAACAAACCCGTCAGATCAAGCAAAATCAATCTCATTTTGCGCTCATTAATGCCTTATCTAATGCTTTATTTATTTTGCTTGATTTTCCTTCCGGTTAACTATAGCTAAGGACACCCCGAGGCTGTTAATCTAGAAGAAAGGAAGCGGAACTAAGAGTTGAGTCGGCCCGTGTTCTCAGCTTGAGTGGGCCTCAAAAAGCTTTTATTGTACAGTGAAAATCATCAAATGTCAGATACACTCAGTTCCAATCATTTAATTGATTTTATTACGATAGAGATAAGGAATAGATGAGAATGGCGAGAGAAAGGCGAGAGAGAGACATGAGGAAGAGATGAGGAAGATATAAGAAAGACATTAGGAATAGATGAGAAATGCATGAGAAAGACATGATGAAGACATTAGAAAGACATGAGGAATATATAAGAAAGACATGAGGAATAGATGAGAAAGACATGAGGAATATATAAGAAAGACATGAGGAATAGATGAGAAAGACATGAGTAATATAAAAGAATGACATGAGGAATAGATGAGAAAGACATGAGGAATATATAAGAAAGACATGAGGAATAGATGAGAAAGACATGAGGAATATAAAAGAATGACATGAGGAATAGATGAGAAAGACATGAGGAATATAAAAGAATGACATGAGGAATAGATGAGAAAGACATGAGGAATATATAAGAAAGACATGAGGAATATATAAGAAAGACATGAGGAATATATAAGAAAGACAAGAGGAATAGATGAGAAAGACATGAAGAATAGATGAGAAAGACATGAGGAATATAAAAGAATGACATGAGGAATAGATGTGAAAGACATGAGGAATAGATGAGAAATGCATGAGAAAGACATGATGAAGACATTAGAAAGATATGAGGAATAGATGAGAAAGACATGAGGAATATATAAGAAAGACATGAGGAATATATAAGAAAGACAAGAGGAATAGATGAGAAAGACATGAAGAATAGATGAGAAAGACATGAGGAATATATAAGAAAGACAAGAGGAATAGATGAGAAAGACATGAAGAATAGATGAGAAAGACATGAGGAATATATAAGAAAGGCAAGAGGAATAGATGAGAAAGACATGAAGAATAGATGAGAAAGACATGAGGAATAGATGAGAAAGACATGAGGAATATATAAGAAAGACATGAGGAATAGATGAGAAAGACATGAAGAATAGATGAGAAAGACATGAGGAATAGATAAGAAAGACATGAGAAAGACATGATGAAGACATTAGAAAGACATGAAGAATAGATGAGAAAGACATGAGGAATAGATAAGAAAGACAAGAGGAATAGATGAGAAAGACATGAAGAATAGATGAGAAAGACATGAGGAATATATAAGAAAGGCAAGAGGAATAGATGAGAAAGACATGAAAAATAGATGAGAAAGACATGAGGAATAGATAAGAAAGACATGAGAAAGACATGATGAAGACATTAGAAAGACATGAAGAATAGATGAGAAAGACATGAGGAATAGATGAGAAAGACATGAGGAATATATAAAAAAGACATGAGGAATAGATGAGAAAGACATGAAGAATAGATGAGAAAGACATGAGGAATAGATAAGAAAGACATGAGAAAGACATGATGAAGACATTAGAAAGACATGAAGAATAGATGAGAAAGACATGAGGAATAGATAAGAAAGACAAGAGGAATAGATGAGAAAGACATGAAGAATAGATGAGAAAGACATGAGGAATATATAAGAAAGACATGAGAAAGACATGATGAAGACATTAGAAAGACATGAAGAATAGATGAGAAAGACATGAGGAATATATAAGAAAGACAAGAGGAATAGATGAGAAAGACATGAAGAATAGATGAGAAAGACATGAGGAATATATAAGAAAGACAAGAGGAATAGATGAGAAAGACATGAAGAATAGATGAGAAAGACATTAGGCTTCTCCAGAGATTTGGAGAAACTGAGAGTTAAAAAAAGAGATCTATTTGAGAAACCCTAGAGAATCTAGATAAGCTGAAGTAGAAATCATTCCTGTTTATTCTCAAGTCAAAGTGTGCCATGTGACTTGTGTCAGGTTCCCCGAATGAATTCATTAATAATTAGCAGTTTTTTCGCGCGGAGCAGCTGGGGAAATCTCTGTTATAGAGCTGGCATAGATAGCAGACTCGAGTTTGATGGCATCACGAAAATCTGATCTCAATTCAGATAAGAGATGATTCAGGAAATCACTCAAATGGCACCACTCAAAAATGGGGCCAAATATCACAATTTTTCTAATTTCAAATAGTGGACCAACTCATCAAATCTTTTTTTAGACGCAACAAAAACGATTTTACAACTTTAGTCGGGAATGAGTAACTAATGCTCGGAGGCCAGGTTTGTTTTTGTGAGGGCCTTTAAAAAATCTGCTGGCTTTCTTAGAAAAACGTTTCTTAGAAAGCACGATAGGTCGGTAGTTCGAATCGCAGCAAAATGGTAGCAATTTCAATTTTAAAATTTTTTTTAAAGATTATTCTCTTCAGATTTTAGACAGCGAAAATATTTTCTCGATTTTTTTAAACTTTGTGCGAGAAGTTGAGAAGTCGCTGTGAATTGGTTCACTAAAGCCGGCAGATTTTTGTTATGATGAATTACAGTCGCCTGCTTAACTTGTTTAAATCAAATAGATTTATAGGGCTGGATTTCTTTTATGACGTGCATGGAGATGGATGAAAATTCTTAGAATTTATGCTCGGCATTCTTGGAATGGGATCAGAGAGGCTTAGAATTAATGCCGAACTGTGAACTGGGAGGCCGGTAAATAGAATGAGACGGAAGAATGTGCGATGTAAGAATGCGAAAATGCAGATTTGAGCATGGGGAAAGTGGAGATGGGATAACTGGAGATGGGGGAATGAGAGATGGGAGATGGGAGAATGGGAGAATGGGGAATGCGAGAATGGGTAATGAGAGAATGGGGGATCGGAGATGGGGAATGGGAGAATTGGGAATTGGAGATGGGGAATAGGAGAATGGGGAATGAGAGATTGGAAACGGGAGATGGGAGAATGGGGAATGCGAGAATGGGGAACGGGAGATGGGAGAATGGGAGATGGGAGAATGGGGAATGGGAGATGGGAAACGGGAGATAGGAGAATGGGGAATGCGAGAATGGGGAATGAGAGAATGGGGAATGGGAGATGGGAGAATGGGAGATGGGAGAATGGGGAATGGGAGATGGGAAACGGGAGATAGGAGAATGGGGAATGCGAGATGGGAAATGGGAGATAGGAGAATTGGGAATGCGAGATGGGAGAATGGGAGATGAGAGAATGGGCAATTGGAGATGGGGAACGGGAAATGGGAGAATGGGGAATGGGAGAAGGTAAAACAGGAGATGAGAGAATGAGGAATGGGAGATGGGGAAATGGTAGATAGGAGAATAGCAAGCTGATAGAAGGTTTTAAGATGATATATAACATTTAGTAGTGGGAGTGATGTGGCAATGACTACGGACCTAAAATTCCACGTATTTATAATAAGCAGTAGACTTAGCAATAGTTCTCCTACCTTGTTTGTCGTTGATAGTGTTAAATGTTTAATTATATATTTTTCCTTGCAATCTGAAGTCCTATCTGAACTAAATGAAATGTAATCTCCCATTTGCTAAGAATGTTGCTCTAATATCGCTAGTTATATTCCCGGTGCCTGATTTCCATTGGTTGGCCCGCTTAGCTTCTATTGGCTATGGGAAGTTCCTTTGAGCCAATGCTGATGCTTTGCGGCTTAAATTTAGGACTTCAAAGTGAGACTTCTCGTTGTCCAATTAAAACATTCTCCTAGATCAGGGGTAGGCAAACTTATTTGCTGGCGGGCCAAAGAGAGAGCCTAAAAGACGACAGCGGGCCGCATTGACTGTATAAATATGAGATAGGGGAGAGATGAGAATCGGGAGAGATGAGACACAGGAAAGATGGGACACGAGAGAGATGAGACACGGGAGAGATAAGACAGGGAAGAGATGAGACACGGGAGAGATTAGACACGGGAGAAATTAGACACGGGAGAAATTAGACACGGGAGAGATGAGACACGGGAGAGATGAGACACGGGAGAGATAAGACAGGGAAGAGATTAGACACGGGAGAGATTAGACACGTGAGAGATTAGATACGGGAGAGATGAGACACAGGAAAGATGGGACACGAGAGAGATGAGACACGGGAGAGATAAGACAGGGAAGAGATGAGACACGGGAGAGATAAGATAGGGAAGAGATTAGACACGGGAGAGATTAGACACGGGAGAAATTAGACACGGGAGAGATGAGACACGGGAGAGATGAGACACAGGAGAGATAAGACAGGGAAGAGATTAGATACGGGAGAGATTAGACACGTGAGAGATTAGACACGGGAGAGATTAGATACGGGAGAGATGAGACACGGGAGAGATAAGACAGGGAAGAGATTAGACACGGGAGAGATTAGACACGTGAGAGATGAGACACGGGAGAGATGAGACAGGGAAGAGATGAGACACGGGAGAGATAAGATAGGGAAGAGATTAGACACGGAAGAGATTAGACACGGGAGAAATTAGACACGGGAGAGATGAGACACGGGAGAGATGAGACACAGGAGAGATAAGACAGGGAAGAGATGAGACACGGGAGAGATTAGACACGGGAGAAATTAGACACGGGAGAAATTAGACACGGGAGAGATGAGACACGGGAGAGATGAGACACGGGAGAGATAAGACAGGGAAGAGATTAGACACGGGAGAGATTAGACACGTGAGAGATTAGATACGGGAGAGATGAGACACAGGAAAGATGGGACACGAGAGAGATGAGACACGGGAGAGATAAGACAGGGAAGAGATGAGACACGGGAGAGATAAGATAGGGAAGAGATTAGACACGGGAGAGATTAGACACGGGAGAAATTAGACACGGGAGAGATGAGACACGGGAGAGATGAGACACAGGAGAGATAAGACAGGGAAGAGATTAGATACGGGAGAGATTAGACACGTGAGAGATTAGACACGGGAGAGATTAGATACGGGAGAGATGAGACACGGGAGAGATAAGACAGGGAAGAGATTAGACACGGGAGAGATGAGACACGTGAGAGATGAGACACGGGAGAGATGAGACAGGGAAGAGATGAGACACGGGAGAGATAAGATAGGGAAGAGATTAGACACGGGAGAGATTAGACACGGGAGAAATTAGACACGGGAGAGATGAGACACGGGAGAGATGAGACACAGGAGAGATAAGACAGGGAAGAGATTAGACTCGGGAGAGATTAGACACGTGAGAGATTAGACACGGGAGAGATTAGATACGGGAGAGATGAGACACGGGAGAGATAAGACAGGGAAGAGATTAGACACGGGAGAGATTAGACACGTGAGAGATGAGACACGGGAGAGATAAGACAGGGAAGAGATGAGACACGGGAGAGATAAGATAGGGAAGAGATTAGACACGGGAGAGATTAGACACGGGAGAAATTAGACACGGGAGAGATGAGACACGGGAGAGATGAGACACAGGAGAGACAAGACAGGGAAGAGATTAGACACGGGAGAGATTAGACACGGGAGAAATTAGACACGGGAGAGATTAGATACGAGAGAGATGAGACACGGGAGAGATAAGACAGGGAAGAGATTAGACACGGGAGAGATTAGACACGTGAGAGATGAGACACGGGAGAGATGAGACACGAGAGAGATAAGACAGGGAAGAGATTAGACACGGGAGAGATTAGACACGTGAGAGATTACTGATTAGACACGGGAGAGATTAGATACGGGAGAGATGAGACACAGGAAAGATGGGACACGAGAGAGATGAGACACGGGAGAGATAAGACAGGGAAGAGATGAGACACGGGAGAGATAAGATAGGGAAAAGATTAGACACGGGAGAGATTAGACACGGGAGAAATTAGACACGGGAGGGATGAGACACGGGAGAGATGAGACACAGGAGAGATGATACAGGGGAGTGATGAGACAGGGGAGAGATGAGACACGGGAGAGATAAGATAGGGAAAAGATTAGACACGGGAGAGATTAGACACGGGAGAAATTAGACACGGGAGGGATGAGACACGGGAGGGATGAGACACGGGAGAGATGAGACACAGGAGAGATGAGACAGGGAAGAGATTAGACACGGGAGAGATTAGACACGTGAGAGATTAGACACGGGAGAGATTAGATACGGGAGAGATGAGACACGGGAGAGATAAGACAGGGAAGAGATTAGACACGGGAGAGATTAGACACGTGAGAGATGAGACACGGGAGAGATGAGACACGAGAGAGATGAGACACGGGAGAGATAAGACAGGGAAGAGATGAGACACGGGAGAGATAAGATAGGGAAGAGATTAGACACGGGAGAGATTAGACACGGGAGAAATTAGACACGGGAGAGATTAGATACGAGAGAGATGAGACACGGGAGAGATTAGACACGAGAGAGATGAAACAGGACACTGTAGATGTCAGAAGGGCAACGGGCCGGATTTGGGAGCTTCGAGGGCCGCATCTGGCCCGCGGGCCGGAGTTTGCCGACCCCTGTCCTAGATTCTAATAAGCTTTGTTTGCCATATCCATATAGCATTTCTGGTCTCACATTGTAAACTTCTCATTAAATTTTGCCAATTAAAATGCAAAAGAAGAAGACAATTCTTATTAGCTCGGATACAGTCATAACGCATTGCTAACTAAGTGTTCTCAATAATTAGCTCAATATTCTGCTCAACTCTTTGAGTCATGCAAAAAACTGTTTAAATATGAAAGAAATTTTTATGCAATCGAACATCTTTATAAAGGCAACTCATGAAATCGTGAAATCTCGAATCTAAAAGTAAAACGCGTAGCACATTATAAAAGAAAACCGCTTTCTTGGACAAATTTTTGTCTGCTTTACTGTTTACTTCTTTTCGTTTGCTTAAACCAGACCTGACAGACTGACTGAGATGCGGCGTTACTGAGAGTAGGAGGAAGTGAAAAAACATTGTTTGAGTTATAGGCGTAGATTAGAGATAATGTATACACTATGCTACTGCTAGTAGATTACTGGTGAATTACGAATGAATAAACGAATGAGCGATATAGGAAATTAATGATTCAGGAAATTACCGAATCGAGAAATTAACGAATAGAGGAATGAACGAGCTAAGAAATAAACGAACTAAGAAATGAACGATTAAGGAAAGAAACGAATTAGGAAATGAACGAATTAGGAAATGAACGAACTAGGAAATGAAAGAATTAGGAAATGAACGAATTAGGAAATGAACGAATTAGGAAATGAACGAATTAGGAAATGAACGAATTAGGAAATGAACGAACTAGGAAATGAACGAATTAGGAAATGAACGAATTAGGAAATGAACGAATTATGAAATTAACGAACTAGGAAATGAACGAATTAGGAAATAAACGAATAAAGATATGAACGATTAAGGAAAGAAACGAATTAGGAAATGAACGAACTAAGAAATGAACGAATTAGGAAATGAACGAACTAAGAAATGAACGAATTAGGAAATGAACGAACTAAGAAATGAACGAATTAGGAAATGAACGAACTAAGAAATGAACGAATTAGGAAATGAACGAATTAGGAAATGAACGAACTAAGAAATGAACGAATTAGGAAATGAACGAACTAAGAAATGAACGAATTAGGAAATGAACGAATTAGGAAATGAACGAACTAAGAAATGAACGAATTAGGAAATGAACGAATTAGGAAATGAACGAATTAGGAAGTTTACAAATAAATAAATGAACAAATACGGAATTGAGCAAACTAGGAAATGAACGAACTAGGAAATGAACGAACTAAGAAATGAACGAACTAAGAAATGAACGAACTAAGAAATGAACGAACTAAGAAATGAACGAATGAGGAAATGAACGAAGTGAAAGAAAAAATGCTAGAAAAAATAGACGACGAAACCATTACCTAGATTTAGGATTAAAAAAACGAATGGAAAAACTTTCCTAATGACCTTGAAAGAGATATATTTTTCGGGCCAAATTTCGCTATCGAAAAGCTCACAGCACAACAGAAACACTCGCACTCCGGCCGTGTTAGACGGCAAAACAGAACGAACAAATGTAGCGAGCAAAGCCAGCCAGCTTGCAACCAATAAAAACTGACTGCAGGTTGAGGCTGTTGGCGGCCCTCGGTCATAAATATCAATGAGAATTGACTTGCGAAACGCATAAACTGTTCGTTTGTGTACATTGCGTCCTCCGACACTAAGTACCAAGTCCCTGTCTTTCTCTGTAAAAGCACAATTTATTCTAGCACTGATTAGCTGGCCAAGGCCATTTAGACCTACAACTATAACACTTGGCCTAGCTATTTTGAAACAGTTAATTTTATTTTTAGGCATTTGACTTAAAGAAAACACTGATATTTTCCTATATTGGATACATTTTTCCGTGAAGAACTCATCTTAAAAAGGATGTACAGTCAGTCAATCAATGGTGAGCATTTTATGCGTATATACATTTTTAATTGCTTAGTAGATGCTTCGCTTTGCTCTTTTTGTTTCTTTTGCTTCCTCCTCCTCCAGCTCTCCTCCTCCTCCAGCTCTCGTTCTCCTCCAGCTCTCGTTCTCCTCCAGCTCTCGTTCTCCTCCAGCTATCCTCCTCCTCCAGCTCTCGTTCTCCTCCAGCTCTCGTTCTCCTCCAGCTCTCGTTCTCCTCCAGCTATCCTCCTCCTCCAGCTCTCGTTCTCCTCCAGCTATCCTCCTCCTCCAGCTCTCGTTCTCCTCCAGCTCTCGTTCTCCTCCAGCTCTCGTTCTCCTCCAGCTCTCGTTCTCCTCCAGCTCTCGTTCTCCTCCAGCTCTCCTCCTCCTCCAGCTCTCGTTCTCCTCCAGCTATCCTCCTCCTCCAGCTCTCGTTCTCCTCCAGCTCTCGTTCTCCTCCAGCTCTCGTTCTCCTCCAGCTCTCCTCCTCCTCCAGCTCTCGTTCTCCTCCAGCTATCCTCCTCCTCCAGCTCTCGTTCTCCTCCAGCTCTCGTTCTCCTCCAGCTCTCGTTCTCCTCCAGCTCTCGTTCTCCTCCAGCTATCCTCCTCCTCCTCCAGCTCTCGTTCTCCTCCAGCTATCCTCCTCCTCCAGCTATCCTCCTCCTCCTCCAGCTATCCTCCTCCTCCTCCAGCTATCCTCCTCCTCCTCCAGCTATCCTCCTCCTCCAGCTATCCTCCTCCTCCAGCTATCCTCCTCCTCCTCCAGCTATCCTCCTCCTCCAGCTCTCCTCCTCCTCCAGCTCTCCTCCTTCTCCAGCTATCCTCCTCCTCCTCCAGCTATCCTCCTCCTCCAGCTATCCTCCTCCTCCTCCAGCTATCCTCCTCCTCCAGCTATCCTCCTCCTCCTCCAGCTATCCTCCTCCTCCAGCTCTCCTCCTCCTCCAGCTCTCCTCCTCCTCCAGCTATCCTCCTCCTCCTCCAGCTATCCTCCTCCTCCAGCTATCCTCCTCCTCCTCCAGCTATCCTCCTCCTCCAGCTATCCTCCTCCTCCTCCAGCTATCCTCCTCCTCCAGCTATCCTCCTCCTCCTCCAGCTATCCTCCTCCTCCAGCTATCCTCCTCCTCCTCCAGCTATCCTCCTCCTCCAGCTCTCCTCCTCCTCCAGCTCTCCTCCTCCTCCAGCTATCCTCCTCCTCCTCCAGCTATCCTCCTCCTCCAGCTATCCTCCTCCTCCAGCTATCCTCCTCCTCCAGCTATCCTCCTCCTCCTCCAGCTATCCTCCTCCTCCAGCTATCCTCCTCCTCCTCCAGCTATCCTCCTCCTCCAGCTATCCTCCTCCTCCTCCAGCTATCCTCCTCCTCCTCCAGCTATCCTCCTCCTCCAGCTATCCTCCTCCTCCTCCAGCTATCCTCCTCCTCCAGCTATCCTCCTCCTCCTCCAGCTATCCTCCTCCTCCAGCTCTCCTCCTCCTCCAGCTCTCCTCCTCCTCCAGCTATCCTCCTCATCCTGCTCTCCTCCTCCTCCAGCTCTCATCCTCCTCCAGCTCTCCTCCTCCAGCTCTCCTCCTCCTCCAGCTCTCCTCCTACAGCTATCCTCCTCCTCCAGCTCTCCTCCTCCAGCTCTCCTCCTCCTTCAGCTCTCCTTAATAAAATATTAATTTTTCAATCAGGATTGGTTTTATCTCTATGGCAAAGGCTGGTCTATGAACGGATTTTCGATTACTCATGACACATTTTGCAATTGGCAATATAAGCGATAACACTCGACAATTAAGGTTCAAAGAAAGCATACACTTAATATAATAGAACTCACCGCATGGACCACAGCAACCAGGCGGTTGAGTCCAGGTACTCCGCTGTAACAAACTCGCCAATTGCAGAGTCAGATTTGCATCGCGTCGAGCTGCACTGCCATTTCGAAGGCGCCCTACGGCCTGGCACCGTATTTAGCATTGCCAAGCGGCGAGGACACAAACTGCCAGTGGCGACAGCCCAAGAGTTCGCCGAGTTTATGCGCCGAAAAGAGCCCGCCCTGCTGCGCGAATTTCTCAGCTACTTCCCGGTGCTGATGTCATTCGTGGCCGGCGACCGGGATGGCATCGTCCAGTTGGCCGTGGACTTTGTTGAGGATTGCGCCTTGAACAAGATTGCCTACATTGAGAGCCGCTACGTGCCCCAGCTGTTCGCTAAGGACTCATTCACCGCTGAGGATGGACTCAAAGCTGTTCTGGAGGGCTTCGAGTTGGGTTCGAAACGCTTTGGTGTCAAGGTGCGATCGATTCTGATCTCAATTCGGGCAATTCCAGGTGAGAAAACTGATAGTGAACATTCAGTTCTTGCACAAGCTCATCTATATTGAGTCGCATTTGTTAGACAGTTTAAGTAATGTACTGAAGGCTGAAAGTGACACTTTTGAAGTTTATTTTTCAGCGCGATGGCCTGTACAAGACGCTAGTTAAACCTTCAAAGAGACTAGAAAGCTGACAGAACATTTCAGAAAAGCCTCCCTGAACTTTCCCTTGAGTGGCCAGCCCCAATGCATGGCGAGTGTGTATACTTCCGGAAAATCAGAAAGTCAGAGCAGATGTACTCATCCGTGTGAGTGTTTGCTCAGGAGTCAGCTGAATTGGCAAAAATGCCTCCCCGCTGGCTGCGGGTCTACTATCACGAAATGTTCCACCATTTGTCCACAGCTCACTAAAAGTATTATTACTGACCATATTACTCGTATTATACTTTATATTATTACTATACTTTTTAGGTCCACTTTTTCTTAAAGAAAATAGGTAAAAAATGTTAGGCTTAATAAGAACTCTAAAACTAGTCTCAATTTAAGTTGACATTTCTGCACACATTCGTTTGGGGCACAGCCGCGGAGAGAAGGCTTCGAGGCTTGTCGTGCAAATTATGCCTTTGAGGGCCAACCTCCAAGGCGCAGTGAAGGTGTACACTGCCTGACGATGAGACAGTGTGTGCGTGTGTGCTCAGGAGTCAGCGAAGTGAGCAGAGTTGCCTCCCCGCTGGTTGCGGGTCTAGTCTCACCAATTGATGTGCCGTCATTGCCCGCAGAGTTCTGCGAAGAGACTCTACGCCTGGCCAAGGCCTACGCTGCCCACGGCGTTGTTGGTGTCGACGTCGCCGGCGACGACAAGGAAGATGACGACAGCGAGCGCGGCGGCACCCATCCGGACATTGTGGCGATGTTCAAGGAGGCCCACAAGGCCGGCATCCACCGGACTGCGCACGCCGGCGAGAACTCCGGCGCCGGGATGGTCGCCGAGGCGTTGGACATCCTGCAAGCTGAACGAATCGGACACGGCTATCACACGCTGGACGACCCGAGGCTGTACCAGGTGTGAATCTCAGGAGGATTATTTTTGGGGATTTGAGTTGTTGTTAAGTTTCGCAGTAAAATTGCGACGAGATCACAGCGAGCCAGCTGCCCAGCTGCAGCTATTGCGTGACGCCTTTGATCGCTGTGTACAGCGAGTGTACAGCTGTTCAGTCCATGGACTGGGGACAGGACGCCATGCCTACCCTGATTCGAACTCCTGACCCACTCGGTCTGAAGTCAGCGCGAAAACATTCCTTCCACTCCGCTTACTCCTGGGCACACACGCACACAGACACTAGAAAATCTATTTGTTTTTTCTATTTTTCTTATTCTGTTGTTCTGATCTAAGGTGAGTGCCAGACTCACACAAATTTCTGCTCCAGGTGATATATACTGTTATACCCATTTGACGGCTAATGTGAACTAAGTTGCAATCTCTTTATGAAGAAGTTGAAAAAAGATAATCCCAAATCTTTAAATGTATTAAATAGCTTAAAACGGCTAATTGAAGGACACTTTGAATTAGATAGCTTAAACGGCCTATTTAAGTTAGTTGACTTTGAATTTAATAGCTAAAACGGCCCATTTAAGGTCACGTTGGAATAAAAAGCATAAAACGGCCCATTTAAGGTCGCTAAGTAATAGAAAGCATAAACGGCCCATTTAAGTACATCATGCAGTTTGTTGATAAACTAGCATTTGCTAACATGAAAGAAACACATAATTCTCTGAAACATTGACTTCTGACTTCAAATCCGGTTCTCCTCTATTTCTCCGCCGTCAAGCGAGTCCTACACGAAGGCATCCACCTGGAGACCTGTCCACTGTCCAGCCACCTGACATCCGCTGTGCTAGCTGACTGGCCTCATCATCCGATCCAACGATTGGCCGCCGACCGGGCCAACTATTCGATCAATACGGACGATCCGACCTTCACTGGCCAATGGCTGGAGGCCGAGTACAAGTTGTGCTTCGATAGGATTGGTCTGCCACCGTGGGAACTCGTGCGCACCAATTACTGCGCTGCTAGGTCCAGCTTCCTCCCTGATGATGAGAAGGTCGATTTGCTGGCCAAATTGGACTCGTATTATCGGGTGCGACTATGAAGCCGATTGTTGTTCTATTGTAAAACTTTTAAATTGCAGACAATTGACAATGTGCTATCGAATTCAAATTCTATAAACTGAACTGAACTGAACACTGAACCCTCTTTAAACACGCAATAAATCAAAAATAGATCCGTAAATAATTAGTCAATTTAAATTGCCTTTTTCAACTGGCTGTCATATCTGAACTTTGACGTTGACTGTTTTTCTGTTGTCTTTTTCTTCGACATTAAAAACTGACATTAGTTATGCGGCTGGGCTAGCGCGGTGTTTTAATTGGTGCCGCTTGTTTGTCTCGTTAAGTTCGATTCAAAATTCAGCTCCCGCCAGCCGCGCAGTGGTCAGAAAGTGGGGAGAACTCAGACACGGCGTCTTTGGGCCAGCGACTTAAAAAGTGCGCCAGCATTACTCAGAAACCTGTCATGGGATCTCGCCGTTCGCCCTTGGTCTAAAGTGGCAGCTTAAGACTTTGTGGTAAAAAAATTTTCACACCCTTTCGGCTCGCTAACTCTTTATCTTGGCCAATTGTTGACCTTCTCTTTTTGAATTTTTTGCAGAAAGATAACAAATGCACGGTCTTAACCGGACCAGTTTGTGGCCAATAAATGTGATTCGGTTTTTTTCAGTTACAAAAGTTCGTTAGCATGCAGTTGCTATGCGTATTGTACATGGCGGTAATCTGGCGGTGAACCAAAGGTGTGGCTTACTGATAAGTGGCCAAAAAACTGATAAGATTAAAAAACGGCATTCGAATTGTAGAATAAATTTTGCGCTTCAAGTTAACAAGTAGCTATTTAAAGTTGAAAAAATTAAGACCCTTTTCAAAAAAGTTTTTTGAACGTTCAAAGTTGAACTCATGCTGTGCTACTTGTTTAAGTAGAACAGTATGCAAATGTGCAGTGATTTATTATTGATTGATTAAAAAAACTGCTGAAAACGTAGTCAAACAAGACAGTGTGCATTCTGAGCTCACTGCTCGTGGCCATAGACTTTTATCTCGCACAGGTTGACCAGGAAGTCTACATCGACCTCCCAGACCTGAAGCAGCGGGCTCGCCACCGTTTCACCCTGACAGGCATAGTCTATGGCCTCGACGCCTGCGGTGGTGGATTGGCCAGTCTTGACGCAATCGACGCCGGATTTGACTCTGAAGAAGGTGGCGCCGCGATTGTCGGGTCGGTAGATGCGGACGAAGGCCACCGGCTCAGAGTTGCTGACATTGAAGCCGCCTAGCCAGTAGGGAGAAGCGACTGGTTCCGACACTACGGTCGGCGAGTTCAAAGCCAAGTCGCCGTCGATGGCTCGATTGCACACTCCAGGCTCTTCAGTTGAACAGTAGGCAAAGCTGAGCGGCATTCGCTGCTTGGTGAATGCCATGACTTCAATAAGGTGCAGGCGGATCGGCAGCGGCTCGGAGTTCACCATCAGAGAACTCACATTTGGAAGGCCGGTGGTATAGCCGGCTTCGGTTGCGAGGCAGTCAAGAAGACGGTGTTTCCCCAGATGCTGATTCGCCTCGAGGCTGCCATTTTATAAATATCGAATAGGGCGAGTTACGAGCTCGTAAAATATTAAAATGATTTTTATGAATTACGTTATGAGCATATTATAGTGCACCTTGAGTCCTTTGCATCCTTGCAGCGCAAATTAATAGCCTTGGAGTCGCTAGCCAACGAAACAATGTACTTAGTTCGGCCACTGCCGCCAACCAACAGTTTCAGCTCGCTGACTTTGGACAATTGGCCAACGGTGTTGAAGACAGCGAAGTAGAAGTTATCTTGAATCTTACTGGCGGAGAAACAGGTGCTGGAGTTGCCATCGCTGGCCTGACCGCATGCGCTTTGTTCAGGTGTGCAGAGGGCGATTGACAGACTGCCTGCATTGGCTGGGTTGAGGGGCAATCAGAGTATCTTAGCTGGTTGAATTATAGGTTGGACAATTAACAAAGACAATGATCAATAAACCGATAAACAGAACAGATCTAGCACCAAGGAAGTGGTTCATCAATCCATAAACTGTTTCTCCACTTTAGGTCCACTTCTTATAAAAACACCAATTTTTTTTTCTAACCGCTAAAGACAAATAAAAAAACTAATGGCACAAAATGACAAGCAAACAACAGTAAATTGTAGATGTTACTATTTACAATGCCGTAAAATTACCGTAAAATTGAAAGAATTCACGAGCCATATGTTTTTATTTCAGTAATTTGATTGCAATCTCACCTGCTCCAACGGTTTGCTGTGTTAACGATGATGCAATAGCGACCACGAAAGCTAACCATAATGCGTCCATTGAATTGCTAATAAATGACGGAAATGATAACACATAAAGTTTTTCTTTTGAGCTCGATCTGTTGTTTTGACTTGATTAAATTGAACTTTTACTTGACTTCACACCAAAAACTTGGGTGTGGAGGCTGTACACACGAGGCATGCGTAGAAGGTGGGGGCTGGCTGACGCATGACTCATCGCTGGGCGCCTATTGGCTGGCTTCTTGTGCTGAATAAAAAGTCTGCCCCCACAAATGTACATTTGTCTGGCTCTCTATCGATGTGCCACTTGTACACTTGTCAGTATTATTTTGATTGGCTGAAATTGACATTAAAAACGGTAAATTTCGCATTTAAAAAATTATTAAAATTCTCATTCTTCAAACTTACCTAAAGTAAGTGAAAGTCAATAAGTTCAAATTTAATTGTAGTGAGTTTGTTTATTCATAGCAGCATTAAAATATTCGATTACGAATCTTCGTTTTGACTTTAGATGATAAACCTTGAGGATGCCGTTAATATTATTTATACGAGACAAGAATTAAAGTTTCATAAAAACATTAAAAGAACATAACTTCTATAAAATAAAATAACAGCCAGAAGTCTTCAAAGTACAATTACGAGTAAATTTAGAGTACGATTATCCTTCATCCAAAAGAGTAACTGTGCATTATTGCCAGTGGTGCAAATAGGCAACAACAGAAAAAATTTACGTTTTAGACGATCGCAATGCAGCATAACGAAGCAGACTAAAATGGATAGATTTTTGTGAGCTCATTATTGACAGCAATAAAATAGCCTATAATTTGAAGAGAGAAGCTTTTGACGCAAAGATTAATACGAGCTCTGAATTTTTACTTTATTAATTTTATTTTACTCGTACGAGTACCGGTCGAAAATGACGTTTAAATAAGCAATTAGAAAGTATAGAGCAAAATTACCTGCAAATAAAAAGTATATCAAGTAATGTAAGCTGCTAATGTTTTTGCGATAAAAATAAACAATATCATAGTGTACGAGTATATCTTCTCTGCTTGTTTGAGTCCGTAGCAAAGTTTATAAATCGTTCATCCAAGTGACACTAAAATTCACTATAGCGTGAACGAATTTCTAACGAGCATTGCATTACCAATGACTAGAGGAATCCTTGAGTTTTTCACAAAAACTTAAATAAGGGAGTGAGCGTCAGCTCGCACCAAGGTCCCTGAGCTCGATTCCGCGGCGAGGCCACATTTGTTTCGAGCTCAGCCGCGTTGCGAAGGCTTGAAAGCGTGTCTCCAGGGCACAGTGATAGTGTACACTGCCTTTTTGCCTGAAGATGAGAAAGTCAGGGCAGATGCGAGTACACACAACTGTGCATATCAGAATTTAGCGGAATGTGGCAGAATTGCCAACTCGCTGGCTGGGGTATATTGTCGCCAATATTTTTCCATTGCCCACAGCCCTCCAGCAAATCTAATGTCCCTATATCTAACATTCCCATTTAATTGTTTGGATGAAAAAAACACAGAAAAATTTGAGCCTCATTAGTCAGGCAGCTCAGTTAAAGGCCTTATTAACCAGACATCTGGCTCTGACGGGCATTTCAGAAATCTCGACTCTGTTTTCGGCAGTTGCAGGCGGGCCCTCGTACCAGCGCCCGTTGTCGCCGGAGCTCGGCGAATTCGGCAACGGCTGCTTCATCAAGTCCGGTCCGGGAGGCGTGGACGGAGGCGGAACTCCAGCTCCAGCGCGCAGCATGGCATTGGCAGCGGTCCACTTCCAAGCATCGGCGGGTTGAGTTGGTCGCCGAGTTTTCTTGCACAGCAGTACGCCAAGGTCCAGGAACATTTCCACGATTTCAAACAGGGTCAGCACACTGAGGCCAAGCCACAGGCCAACCTGGGATTTGAGCGAGTGGGTTTTGAAAAGCATTATATGAATTGGGTACGGTGTTAGGCCAAAAGAGGCCATTTGTTCGAATCCTGGGCGAGATCGTCAATTAATTAATCGTGCAACAGAGACAGCCGAAAGAAAATCTAGCTTGGCGACCGTGTGCAATGGCACTGACCCGCAGCCAGTTAGGGGGCAATTCTGGCCATTCCGTTGACTCCTGAGAACACAGGCACACAGAATTCCAGACTTTCTTATCAAACAATAGGTGGCGATGTACATTCAGTGTGCCTTGGGATTTAGCCCTAAAGGGTGTGAATAGCACCGAAAGCCTTCTCTCCGCGGCTGCGTCCCAAATTAATGTGACCTCGCCGCGTAATCGAGCTTAGGGACCTTGGTGCGAGAGCCAAGCGCGTAACTTCAATTATGCCCGCGGGGAGGTGGATGCTCGTGTGTACCCGATTAGTAACTTCAATTATGCCCGCGGGGAGGGGGATGCTCGTGTGTACCCGATTAGTAACTTCAATTATGCCCGCGGGGAGGGGGATGCTCGTGTGTACCCGATTAGTAACTTCAATTATGTCCGCGGGGAGGGGGATGCTCGTGTGTACCCGATTAGTAACTTCAATTATGCCCACGGGGAGGGGGATGCTCGTGTGTACCCGATTAGTAACTTCAATTATGCCTGCGGGGAGGGGATGCTGGTGTGTACCCGATTAGTAACTTCAATTATGCCTGCGGGGAGGGGGATGCTCATGTGTACCCGATTAGTAACTTCAATTATGCCCGCGGAGAGGTGGATGCTCGTGTGTACCCGATTAGTAACTTCAATTATGCCCGCGGGGAGAGGGTGCCCGTGTGTACCCGATTAGTAACTTCAATTTTGTTCGCGAGACCGGCCTGTCCAAGTTAGAGTAAATCAATTTCGCAAAATGTAACTTGTATTTCGTCTCTTCAGCACAAGCTATATTTCTCAAATGGACACAAACTTACCTGTCCTCCCATGTCTGACAGCACATCCAGTAGGGCATAGCCCTCAGAGGACACAACCATGTTCCTCTGAGGATCATTGAAGAACACTAAGATTTTCACAAAGTTTTTGCTACAAAGTAATTATTTGTATTTGTAAAATATTTTTATGAGATTATCTGCGCTGTTAGAGTGTAATGAAATATCAGCCAAATACAGTAGAAGCTTGTTACCTCATAAATGTACGTCTTGAGTCCATTGGCATTCGTTCAATGGTCTCTTTGATGTTTCTGTTGTAGCTCATGATTTGTAGTTGCGAGTCATTCTGAAAATTGGAAAAAACGAAACAAACTTTGAATCCACTAGCTAAGAAGCGATGCTTCTCTATAGGTATATAATACCGCATATGGCCATAACTTTGATTCTCTCCTTTGTGTCATGTCTGCCGCATCTCATCTCTTCCGTGTCTCAACTCTCCCATGTCTCACCTTTGCCCTGTGTCTTATCCCTCCCCTGTGTCTTATCTCTCCCCTGTGTCTTATCTCTCCCCTGTGTCTTATCTCTCCCCTGTGTCTTATCCCTCCCCTGTGTCTTATCTCTCCCCTGTGTCTTATCTCTCCCCTGTGTCTTATCTCTCCCCTGTGTCTTATCTCTCCCCTGTGTCTTATCTCTCCCCTGTGTCTTATCTCTCCCTTGTGTCTTATCCCTCCACTGTGTCTTATCTCTCCCCTGTGTCTTATCTCTCCCCTGTGTCTTATCTCTCCCTTGTGTCTTATCCCTCCACTGTGTCTTATCTCTCCCCTGTGTCTTATCTCTCCCCTGTGTCTTATCTCTCCACTGTGTCTTATCTCTCCCTTGTGTCTTATCCCTCCACTGTGTCTTATCTCTCCCCTGTGTCTTATCTCTCCCGTGTCTTATCTCTCCCTTGTGTCTTATCCCTCCACTGTGTCTTATCTCTCCCCTGTGTCTTATCTCTCCCCTGTGTCTTATCTCTCCCCTGTGTCTTATCTCTCCCCTGTGTCTTATCTCTCCCTTGTGTCTTATCCCTCCACTGTGTCTTATCTCTCCCTTGTGTCTTATCTCTCCCCTGTGTCTTATCTCTCCCCTGTGTCTTATCTCTCCCTTGTGTCTTATCCCTCCACTGTGTCTTATCTCTCCCCTGTGTCTTATCTCTCCCCTGTGTCTTATCCCTCCACTGTGTCTTCTCTCCCCTGTGTCTTATCTCTCCCCTGTGTCTTATCTCTCCCTTGTGCCTTATCCCTCCACTGTGTCTCATCTCTACCCTGTCTCATCTCTTCACTGTCTCATCTCTTCACTGTCTTATCTCTTCACTGTCTCTTCTCTCTGATGTGTCTGATCTCTCCGCTGTGTCTTCCCTATTATGTCTTATCTCTCCCGAATCTCAATTTTCCCTTGTCTTATCTCCTCTGCCTTGAGACACTTTCAATCTGGCCTGTTGTATTATATGAGATTTCTTCTTTGGCCATTGAGTTTGATCAGTTTTCTATTCTCCAGCTTTAGATTTTCTCGATATCAATAGACGTATTTCTCACAAAAGATATACCTTTGTTTGTGGCAGAATTTCTCATTCTGTGTGTGTTTTATCACCTGTTTCGATTGTTTCTAGACAGAAAAGAAACTTCTAACAATAGGAACGACCAGACAACCACATTTCCAAAATTCAAGATCTTTGACAAAGATTGACAGTGAATCAGAGAAATTCAAACAAAAGTTCATCGATTGCAACTCGCCCTTGGTTTAGTATGTCGCCATTGAGTAGCTCTATAATAGTAATAATTGAAAGACGGCTGCAGGCAATAGCAGCCGTATTGGTGACACTAGACCCGCAGCCAGCGAGGAGGCAATTCTGCACATCTCGCTGACTCCAGAGCACACACGCACACACATACCCTACGCAGTAACACACTCACAAAATTGTGTACATCTGTGTACTTTCTCATAGTCAGGCATTGTACACTCCCACTGTGCGTTGGAGGTTGGCCCAGAAGAGCGTAAATTGCACGACAAGCCCCCCAACCCCAAATGAATGTGGCCTCGCCGCGGAATCGAGCTCTAGACCGCTGTCACTCACACACAATGAGTAACATTACTAAGGATGTAAAAGAAAAAAATTTAAGTTAAAGATGAACCAATTGACGAAGTCCCTCACCTCGTATGAATCACTTGGCCACATCGAGTGCGACAGTGATGGTATGAAGCTGTATTCACTGAAATAAATGTCATGCATTTCAAATGTCTGAGTAACATTGTGTTTGTAACGAGAACACATTGTAGAATGCTTGATTACAATATTTAAAAGGCTGATTCAAAGGCAAATTTACTCACTCGCAATCTTGCTTGCAGGTTGTTGTGCAATCAGTAAAAGCATCCTTCTCAGCACTTTGAGCACACATGGCTAAAAATGAACACGTCGTCAGTGTGCTAATTATGCTCCAATTTCACTACATCTGAAAAACTGAAAACCAAAAACAAGCCTCACCGTTGGTGCTGATGGTCGAGCTTGTAGAGTTGTATTCGTACATGCAGATCGCATAGCTGCTGTTGTACAGAGGGTCAACAGTCGGATCGGATATGGGAAGATTAGGAGAACTGCAGCGGCAGCGCTTCTCCACTTTTCTCTGCATGCAGGTCTTCATGCAGGCCTTTTAAAATCAATTTGAGGAAATATCTTTTATTTTAAGCCTAAATTGACCGCACGAATACCAAGCCCGTTTTCCTGAAGTTTGTGTGCCTATGTAAAACCTGCAGCCAACATCTCCAATGGGAAATCAAGTCCTGGTACTTCTACTGTTGACAAATATACGAGGGGTGTCCAAAAAGTAGTGATACTTTTGCTCGTACAGCCTTACTGCATGCTTGAAAATCAGCAAGTTTGGTGTTGTTGGAAAGCGAAAAATATCAGCTTTAATTTGACTGCAAACATTTAACAAAAACACAACCTATAACAAAGTTATGAATAGAAACACACAACAAGGTCAGCCATAGAGTTACAATGAATTTATGCATGGTGTAACAGGTCAAGAAGTTTCGACAGTTAGTATGACTCATCATCATCAGGGAGGGAAGCTTTCTCGACATAATTACCCCCCGATTGCACGCACTTCTCCCAGCGACGAAACAAGTGATCAATCGCATCTGCGTAGATCTGTCGCGGAATCACGTGCAAAAGTACTCTGCGGACTTCCTGTTCCAGGTGATCACGGCTGACATGGACACGGCCCCTCAGGTGGCGCTTCAATTGAGGGAAAAGGGCAAAATCCGCAGGCGCGAGATCTGGCGAATATGGCGGATGAGGCAGAAGGTCAACTTTAGCTTTTTGATGGCCTCCATTGTTTGGTGGGCAGTGTGCGGCCGGGCGTTGTCATGATGCAGGATGACTGGCTTGACTCCCGAGCGCCGCTTATTTTGGATGTCTGCCTTCAGGCTTGCAAGGAGAGACGAATAACGGTCTGCGTTGATCATCGTATTCGGCTCCAGGAAGTCAATGGTGATTGGGCCATTACAGTCAAAGAAAACTGACAGCATGATTTTCTTACAGTGAGTTTCACGGCGAGCCTTGAGTGGTGGGTCGGAACCCTTAAGTGTCCACACTTTAGACTCTTGCTTTGTCGGCGGGTCAAAATGTGGAACCCACGTCTCGTCGCCAGTAACAATCAACTGGCGGAACTGATTCCAGCCACCGCGTTGACTTACCAGATTCAGGTTCCCTTGGCATGTCTGCTGGCGCTGCAGTCGCATATCAGCAGTGAGGAGCTTTGGGACCCAGCGGGCGCTCAGCTTAACGAAGTTCATATTGGTCAGGCAGAGATGAACCGTTGATCGTGGCGTGTCGAGTCTGTCAGCAATCTCACGAATTGTCATTCTGCAGTCTTCTTCCAGCAGATCAAGAATCCGGTCAGCCAAAGCCTTTGAGCTTGGTGCAGATGGCCTTCCTGGCCTTGGCAAGTCAGCCAAATTTGTTCTTCCTGACTCAAATTGCTCGACCCATCTGTACACCGTCATGCGACTTACTGCTTCGGCTCCGTGAATGCTGCACAGATGATGGTAAATCTCCTGTCCACTTTTCCCAATACTCCATAGTGTGTGAATTGCGTGTCGCTGTCCTTCCTTTGAGCGCACGTCCATAACTGTCAGTTGAACAGAATCTGGTCTTTAAAAAGCAAGCACTTGTGAAAGAAAAATGAGCTGGCAGTGCAGAAGCAGGCAGGCAGGCAGAAGCAAGCAGGCAGTGCGAAGAAGACTTAGCCACAATTTACCACAGACAAAAAAGCAACCCTCGTACGCTCGTAAAATGCTACCCCAGTATTTATTGGTTTACATTTATTGATTTGTTAAGCTCTAAAGCTTCATGAATCTTTGAGGCAGATAAAAACTCAACAAAGTCAACCATACAGTATTTTTGTAAGTCTATGAGCAACCCTTGCTCAAATAGACAGTGATAACTTTTTTTAAAAACAACATATGAGGATGATTTTTTAGTCAAATTAAGGCTGATATTTTTCGCTTTCCAACAACACCAAACTTGCTGATTTTCAAGCATGCAGTAAGGCTATACGAGCAAAAGTATCACTACTTTTTGGACACCCCTCGTACATAGAAGGAAAATTTTATTTCAAAGTCTCAATAACTGGCGATATTTAGTAATGGGCCCAGGGGGTTGTAGCCTTGAGGTTAGAGCGTCAGACAGACTATTTGGAGGTCGGATGCATAATTCGCGACTCCACTGGACCTGCATTGCTTCGGTCCACCAAGCTGTTAAATTGGTACCCAGCATTAGCTTGGGTAATTGCGGGTGGGTGTAGCTTCCCCCCAGTCCATGGACTGAACAGCCGTACGCAGCCTTCAGATGCGCCACGCAATAGCTGCGGCTGTGCTGTCGGCTGCACATTTGGCCCAATTGGGACAGGTTTAATCAATAAATTAAATAATCTAGACCTGCGGTTTGGTACATTGCACCAATTAAACTCACCAACTTTGAGTAGTTTGCATTCGGCATTGAAAAATTGGATTTAACGGCGTACATGTTGTTCTCCTTATTGGCGGTGACGTAGTCAATTTGACAATCATCGGCGTAAGGGTAGGACATGCGCTTTGTCACCACCTGGGACAAAATAATTAAAGCTTTATTATGCACAAGGATGTACTATTTCGCGTTAGTCAATTAGATCAAGAAAATTTGTTTGAGAAAATTAGTTGCTCCTTAAAAAAGAGCAACTGTGGGAAAGTCACTCTATGGGAATGTGAAGCTGTGGGAAAGTCACTCTATGGGAAAGTCAAGCTGTGGGAAAGTCTGTGGGAAAGTCACTCTATGGGAAAGTCAAGCTGTGGGAAAGTCTGTGGGAAAGTCACTCTATGGGAAAGTCAAGCTGTGGGGAAAGTTATAATTATGAAATGTCATTCAGATGAGTTCTGCCTCACTCACCTCCTTGAGCCCAATGTAGGTCTCCTGTCCTGGTGACACAGTTATGCCGGTATCCTCAGGAAATGGCTGTTTATTTGGCTCGTGAACTACAACAACGACGCCAGCCGAATTGGCTATTGCGCCGACGTATTGAGTCTGTTCTATGTACAGGGTCAGCTTGAGACCGTGCAGAGGGCCGGACTGTAGAACAGTCACTGGGTCTTGGTCGCTGCGAGCCGCATTGAATATGTAGCAATTGCCGTACAGCGGATGAAGGAAGCGTGAGAAATTCCTGTCGATGTAACATAGCGATTTTTTTCTTTTTTTCTTGTTATTTTGGGAATGTTTCGTGTGTACATTTTCTCCTATCCTACTTAAAGTGCTTATCCTACTAGGCAGCAAAAATTGACAGAGAAAATCTACTTTTTCGCAACTCACTTTATTGGAAAGTCAGTCTATTGGAATGTAACTTTATGGTAAAGTCACTCCATGGGAAAGTCACTCCATGGGAAAGTCACTCCACGGGAAAGTCACTCCATGGGAAAGTCACTCCATGGGAAAGTCACTCCATGGGAAAGTCACTCCACGGGAAAGTCACTCTATGGGAAGTGACGCTGCGAGAAAGTCACTCGATGGAAAAAAATACTCTATGGAAAAGTCACTCTATGGGAATGTAAATCTATGCGAAATTTACTCGATGGGAATGTCACGCTGCGTGAAAGTCACTCTATAGGAAAGTCACTCCATGGGAAAGTCACTCTATAGGAAAGTCACTCCATGGGAAAGTCACTCTATAGGAAAGTCACTCCATGGGAAAGTCACTCTATAGGAAAGTCACTCCATGGGAAAGTCACTCTATAGGAAAGTCACTCCATGGGAAAGTCACTCTATAGGAAAGTCACTCCATGGGAAAGTCACTCTATAGGAAAGTCACTCCATGGGAAAGTCACTCTATAGGAAAGTCACTCCATGGGAAAGTCACTCTATAGGAAAGTCACTCCATGGGAAAGTCACTCTATAGGAAAGTCACTCCATGGGAAAGTCACTCTATGGAAACGTTACTCTATGGTAAAGTGACTTTTTTACAGGTTACGTGCACTAGAGAATAAGAACTGATGCATTGCAGTTGAAGGCTGCGTACAGCTGCGTAATCGCTGGAATTGGGGCAGCAACGCCGGCCCAAACTCAAATATTAAGAGATATTTTATTTTAAGCGCTTAGTTAAGCTGTACTCGTAGCTCGTACTATTTAGCTTTTCGAACGGCAAGAGATCGCCTACTCACTGTTGCTGACAGTACTGATTTCCAATGCTGCAATCTATGAGGAAGTCGTTCAGTTGGTTGCCAACCTGAGTTTTCCAGGTACCAGTCAGTGAGTTGTAATAGTCCAGAAAGCTGTAGGTTATGCCCAGACTTTCAGGAATAGCGTTAGGTCCCATTGCGCTTAGGTTTTTAGACGAATTACTGCTGTAGATGCTGCCAGTGATCCAGGAGAACTGTACAAATAGAATGCGTGTTATATTTACGAGAAAACAGTTCTGCAAACCCATGATACTGGAAACTGGAGAGACAAAATCTCCCGCCAAACCCCCATTTTCCAGACCATTTTGTCCAAGGTTGTGCATCAGAATTTCAGGACACTAGGGTCCGGAAAATGTAGGTTTGGCCGCGAGTTGTCTCTCCATACAGTTTCTAGATTCAGAGCTACATGCTCAGGGATTCAATTCCCAATTTTAGCGCTGACCTTATCAGATGACGGCGGCGGCGGTTCGATGCCCCTGCCAGCTGAACGTTTTCGTCGACCAGGACGCGCTGTTTTAGTTAGAGACATGAGCGACGCTTGCAGTTGTGCATTAAAAAATTATCAATATTAATCATAGCTATAACAAGAGTCTCACCGCTCGAAGGTGGAGGACCACCGCTAGCGGGGGTCGTGTCACCCATCGCAGTTGTGGCGGCTGTTACAGGGGCTGGCGTTGGTCCCGGTGTAGCGGCGCTACGAGTGGAAATTCTACCGTCTGTGCTGTTAGTGCCTGCGGACAAAGTGAGGATCGCTAAACAGTAGTGCCTAATTCGCGTAAGGGCAAAGTACTTGTATTTTGAAGCTTCATACAGGTGTGTAAATCTGCCCTGAATTTCTCATCGTCAGACAGTGTACACTCTCACTGTGCCTTGGAGATTGGCCCTCAATTGCACGACAAGCCCCCAAGCCTTCTCTCCGCGACTGCGCCCCAAATGAATGTGGCCTCGCGGCAGAGTCTGGGACAGGTAACTTGGCTACCTATTAGTTTAAATACGTAGTTTAGTATTCCCCACAGTGAGAAAACTGCATGGTCGCTAAAATGTATAAGATCATGAAAAGCCTGCAAAACTCACTAGTAGTCGATGAGGTACTGCTAGTGTTGCTTACGAACGACTGGGACATTTGCTTTGCGCGAGCCGGATTCAGGTTGCAAACTGTTACGGCTGGGAACGGCCGAGGCATCAGCGTCTCCACTGAGCGTTGAACCAGCATCGGATAGGAGTAGTACTTCTGAACAATGCCCACAATCTGCCAGACCATGATGCCTGCAAGTTAGCGATCTTTAGCTGTTTTTACTATAAAAATCTACAAAATGCCATGACCATAAGTATCGGTGCTCGGTGGCAGAGCGGTTAACGCGTTTGCCTCTCGCACCCAGGTCCCTGAGCTCGATTCCGCGGCGAGGCCACATTTATTTGGGGCGCAGCCGCGGAGAGAAGGCTTGAATGCTTTTCGGGCAATTTACGCCCTTTAGGGCCAACCTCAAAGGCACAGTGAGAGTGTACACTGCCTGACGATGAGAAATTAAGGGCAGATGTACACACTTGTGTGAGCGTGTGCCTGTGTACGGTATATGTGTGCGTGTGTGCTCAAGCCTCACTGGCTGCGGATCTAGTGTCACCAAATGATGTGCCAGTGCCCGCAGCCGTCTTGCAATTATTATTATTACCATTATTATGACCATAAGTAATGAGAACTCCTAAAATAGCAAGCTGTAGATAGTGATTAAATCAATGCCAGGGAATGTTCAAAGGTCTTGACAACCAGTTTTGTTACATTTCGTCTCTAGATAATAGCTCAATCAATCCGCATGATTGAAGTATTTGAAAGCATATTAATTGTGCCCATTCTCACAACAGAACTAACGGGTGTCCCAAAAAGGGTAACACTTTGTGCGCTCACTGTGAGTGAGCAGTTAGGCGTATAGCCTGTAATTTAACAGGTCTACAGCAAACATTTGTAAGCTTTTCCCACAATTAGGTTACGAAAAATTGCACCAGAGGCGAGTTATTGAGCACAGAAGTGTACGCTATAGCTTTTCTGTCAAGCTTAGCCTACACAAAAAAGGATAAACAACAACGTACAGTGAGCATAGCAATATGGTGTTCATAAACTTTTATCTGTGCCTCAAATTATACCCATCATTTTCAATGCACTCACGGAGCCGACCAAAGAAGCCATCGGCGGCATTGCGGATAGCATCCATCCGGTTCTGTCGAATCCAATCAAAAGCTCGAACAATGGATGCGTTCAGATGATGAAAATTCTCCTCCTGGATGTAAAAGCCTCCCTGGGCGTAGACGAGCTTACGAGCAAAGCCCCAAAGAAAGTATTCGACCGGATTCAAATAAGGTGACCTTGCTGGCCAAGGTGTGTTAAAAAACTTGCTAATCACTCTATCGGCACCGAAAGCGTCACAAAGAAACTGGTGAGTCGAGACGGAAGTGTGAGCAGTTGCACCATCTCGCACAAACCAAACGTTTCGGATGCCTGCCGCATGAAGATCCGGAATCAGAAAAAGCTCCCATGCATCCTGATAAGCCCCAGAGTTGACAGTTCCAGGAAAAAAAGAGGGCCCCAATTAAGCCAGTCTCGTGACACTGCAGCCAATACAGTTGCTCTTTGAGCATTTTGACGTGCTTCGGCTGGTGTTCGACGATGTTCGGGGCTGTGCCAATTACGTGTGAACCAGAACCGCGCGGTCATTCGTGAGATTGACCGTGCCGTCTGTTCGAAATGTGGCTTCGTCGAGAAACACAACTGGCTGATTGGTGTTCTCAAGAGTGTTCAGCATTAGATGACACAGTTCTGCTCGCTGCACAAAGTCGCTTGGTAGCAGTCCGTGCTTCTTCTCTGCACGATATGCATGCAGGTGAAGATCCTGTCTCGCGATTCGCTGCACAGTCGAAGTTGACATTTCGAGGTCTCTTGAAACTTGTCTCAGAGATTTTCTCTCACCCTCCAACTCTCTCATCACGTCAAAAACGCGCTCTTCTGTCCTGACACTGCGAGGTCTGCCACTGTGTCCTTTATGTGACAACTGTAAGTTCTTTTTTGTCAGAAACTTTTGCAACAGTTGATGAACAGTCTTCTTTGTGCAAACAGGAATGGCAGCAGCGTTTGGTTGAGCATTTGGCCAAGTGTTAAACTGTCTCGAAGCAGCTGTGACGCTCTCTCCATTTCGGTAATATCACTGGATGATCCGAAGACGAGTTTCTTCTTCAAACTTGCAAGCCATTGACGGTTTCTGAACTATGCAGCTGCTATGGTCCATGGGAAATTTTAACGTTAGATCAGTCTCAGAGTCTATGCATGCTCTGTCATTTTTCTTACGCAAAGATTGTACCATGACTACGTGGCTATCGGGCGGGCTGATATTCGATTATTGCCATAGACGATGTCATTTTGGCCCGAAAAGTTGGGCCGATAATGGATTATTTTTGTGTATTTTAACGTATAGCCACCATGGATGAATAATAATAATAATAATAATAATAATAATTATATTATTCATCCATGATAGCCACATACTATAAGCCACATAGTCTATGGTACAATCACAGTATTACCCAGGCTTTGCGGGCGATAATGAGAAATCCCTCGGGCGCCTTCGGCGCCCTCTGGCTTTCCCATTATCGCCCTGAAAGCCTGGGTAATAATATACTATTGTCTATGGCCTACGTCTATGGCAAGGCTTAGCAGCGAAGCTAGCGTACACTTACAAGCTCAAAAAATCAATAGCGATTTTTCAAATAAACTGGCATTTGACCACACACCGTCTCAGAGATTGCAAAATATTGTCTATGGCAGCTGTGTAGGCAAAGCTTGACAGAAAAGCTAGCGTACACTTCTGTGCTCAATAACTCGCCTCTGAAGCAATTTTTCGTAACCAAATTTTTGTGGGAAAAGCTTACAAATGTTTACTGTAGACCTGTTAAATTACTGGGCTATACGCCTAACTGCTCACTCACAGTGAGCGCACAAAGTGTTACCCTTTTTTGGGACACCCGTTATAATCTGACTGAGTGTGATTGTATCTATTGTTTCATTTGCCGCTTAGTGTAGCCTCATAAAATTATCATCTGCATTGAGTACTATTAGTTCGGGCGACCATGTCAATTTATTATCGCGCGACAATTCTATTCATTTATTAATTAGTGCTGAAACGATCACCTGCCTCTACTGATTTTGCACGCGTTTTACCTGGGATGCATTTAAGGTGATTGTACAAATTATTGCATATGAAGATCAATTAGGTTTGCTTTAATAAACAATAGACCACAGGTCAAGTGATCAAGTCCCTACTCTCGTTAATTGAACAGTTTAGACAGTAAATTTCCTGCAATGTCGTGTCTACTTGAATACATGTCTTTTTGACTCAGTGTACGAATAGATACATTTTCTAACAATACGACCAGGGCCGGTTATGCTTTAGTTCTTACCGAACCGAAGTATATATTTGGCTTAGAATCAGTCAGTAACAAATGAAAGAACTCTTCGAAATCCGGAATAAAAGAGCTAGACGCAGTACACTATACACAGTACACAGTACATGGAATACAGAACACAGTGTACACAGTACACAGTACAGTACACAGGACATGGACACAGTACACAGTACACAGTACACAGTACACAGGACATGGGACACAGAACACAGTGCATGGGACACAGTTCACAATACACAGTTATACAGGACGTAGCACACAGTACACGCTCATGCAGTACATAATACACAGTATACACGACACAGGCGACACAGTACACTTACACAATACACTGTACATACAGAACACTGCGTGTACACACAACACTGTACACTGCATATACGGAACACAATAATACAGGACGCAGTGCACATTGCACAATATTGTGCGAATTTTAGCGTATATTACAATTATTATTACTATTATACTAAAACGATCTCATGAGTCTTACCCAGTCCAGCCAGCAGCAGCAGAGTCCAGAATGACTTCTTGACCGGATTATGATTTCGAGTAATATTAGGCAGGCCATGCATTCCAGTGTGCTCCGCCCAGTCTAGCACAAGAGTCCGCATCGATCGCTTCGGCTTCTGCGGCACCTCGCTGGCGTTGGCCATCATGTCGGGGTCCGGAGAGCCGTTCGGTGGCAGAATGACTTCGTCCATCTTGCTCATGATGGCTATTAGCTTGACGGCCTTACAAATCTATGCTTAAAGACTTAATTTCTAGACTGCTAGTTAAGTGGAAATCTGTGATTTTATTTATTGAAAGTATATTTCTTTTCTTTGTTGTAATTTGTGCTGATCACTAACTTTTATATAGCTGCAGTACAATGAAATTTATAAAAGCGGTGAGTGCAGAGCGCTTAAGTTTTTCCGGTTTTATTCAGCTTGGTCAGCACACATTCTCTACTAAAGTTTAGAGTGGTGTGGATAATTCGCTATATACTTCGTGGAACAATCCAGAGACCCGTTCCATTGTTTGAAGTTGCTTTACTATCGCTCTTTTGACACAAAACTATGCGCTGTTGTCTGCACTCAATTGCATCGGTCGTAAAACGCATGAGCTGAGCTTAGTTAATCGCCACGAATGAAACTGGTTTGATTTTAGAGCATCGTTGCCTAACTGTCAGGAACAAAAGAACTGGATTGCTTGTCAAGTATGCAAGCATGGACAAATAAACAATGAATTGTCATATGAACGATAAAAACAGGCGTAACTGATTACACAATGTAATTTAAATCAAACTTTGGAATGTCGGACGATCATTTTAACCAGGCGTGCAGGAGCTATAGGTGTGGCGACAGCATTAATTGACGACGATATTACATCGAGAGCGAATTATGATTAGTCCAAAACAGCTAGATCCCAAAGTATAAAATGTATGTATATATATGTATATTTATATCATGTCTGCATTATTATGTAATTATAACTCTGTGTAAAAACCACTCAAAGTGGATTTACTTATGAATATTACTCACGCGCATTACAAAACAGACAAACTGACAAAAAAGCAAATTTAAACTAAGAGCGAGCATAATTAGAAATCTCAATTTTGACCTTCGATTACTTTATCATTGCTGAATTACAATATGCATGCAATAGATGTATATTAAATTTAATGCTTTAACTAATTTCGTTCCATTGGGACAGGTTTTCTCCCAAATATAAAAAAATGAAACACGTTTATTTCCATTTCGCTCTTTATTTTCATTTGCCTAAGCTAAACTTAGAACTACAGAAGCTAGTCGTTCTGAACGCATATAATAATGATCAATTTATGCACTAAAGCTGAGTGCAATTACTAATTAAGTAAAAATACCAGACTAAGTAATAATTAAAGACAAATCCAAAAATCAGCTGACATGCAAAAAATGAAGCTGATGCGACAGCTCACTCGTTATTGAACTCTTCAATTATATTTTTCCTGAATAAAATAAAATAAAAAAATATATTAAATTCAAATACAAAGAGATTGTGGCAAAAAATTATTCCTCTTTTGCTTTCACACACTTTTTTGATTTAATACATACAGAATTTAACTTTTAAATTGACGCAATTGTATTAAATTAGTTACAGTGGTCGCCGCACTTTTGAATTTAACAACACGAAGATATAGTTGAACTTTTAGCATTGATGCATTCGCTGAGATTATTATGTTATGTTTATTTGCCGACAAGGAACTGAGTGACGAAGCAGACGAACTAAGACGAAAAACTTAACTGAGCGACTTGATCCCTCAGAACGCCCCCCATAAAAGACGTGCAAAACTAATTAAATTATCAGCAGCTTAAAATACAGAAGACGGTTTGAATAATAGGCGTACATACATTATAAATTATGATTTAGTTTAACAATCGCACTGTTGTGACAGGGACTGTGACTGTGAAATGTGACATTTCATAAGGGACAATTTCATAACACAATGTTGACATTTTTGGGCATAAACCTAATTTGAGTGAAGTCGTTGTTTGTCCGACATGTAATCATGGATGTTTGGCTCTGAAAAATTTGTTTATAATTAAAATAACATGGCTAATTAGACAAACTAGGCCTATAGTAATGACTATTCAGTAGTTGCATTTTTATCTGTGAATTAAAGACATTGGTGCAAACTCGCCAAATTTCATTATTTATTGCTTCTTGTGAAGATAACATATTATATTAGTTATTTACTAGCAATTTGCTCTTCCCTTTGGGGACCTTAAACTTGAAGGCAACTGTGCAATTGTGAAACAGTATTTTGTTAGGGCCTAGTCAATAAAATTTATTTTATAGCAGCTAGCCAAGTTAAGTATTTTAACAAACATAAAAACATAAATTTTAATTGACAACCTTATAGGCCTAAAATACATATTATGCTCCTCCAATGTCTCCTGCCATCAACATAGTTTTGCTTCATGACTCTGTACTGTCTCACTTTTTTGCTTCTTTTTGGCATCATTAACATTTCATCATAAATCTTGATTATCTATATATATAAAAGTGAAAACTCTGTGTGTGTGTCTATGTGTGTGTGCAACCTTTTGTCTTTATAGATGCCGAAACCGCTCAACCAAATCGCACCAAACTTTGCACATACCTAAAACCACCTAGGCTGAGTGCAATAGGCTACTCAAATTCCCGAAAAATCATTTCCTTCCTGCTCAAAAGTGCAAAAAACTGCTCAAAAATAGTCAAAAAATCACTCAATTCAACATATCGTCGCTCCACTTTGTCAGATTTTCTCCAAATTTGATCAACTTACACTTTACATGTTTTCCAACAATGCTGTCAATTTTGAACATCTCTACTCAATCCAGAGCAAAGCTGCATCATCTCAAAGTGAGTCACTTTTTGACTCACCTCCCCTCCGCCACTCTGCGGGCCAAATTTTATTATAGCCACCCACTCCCTTCCCCGGGCGCCGAAGCCCCAGACTGTACATTGTATTTCAAGCCGTGAATGTAGTGCGGTGGCGTCCCAGTGCGCAGGGCTCTCCGGTCGATATTTCTCTCCAGCCAGCCTGGGATAGAAGAAAGAGAGAGGCTGGCGTACAGTGCTTTGCTAAAATATACAGAGGCTTAGCCTCTCCCACTGAAGAGAAGAGAAAGATTTTTCAACACAGGTCCCCTGTCATTCGGACTACTTCTAACTTTCAGATGCCACCTAAGAAAAGTTTTTTAAGTTGCTTGACTAAAGCAGCTCGACAAGCAACAGCAAGGCCATGCAGTAGAAGACGGCGCAACAACAGCAGCACCAAGACCAAGCACCTCAGCACAGCCACAAGCAGCTTCAAGTGAAAATGAAGCTGAGCCAGTCCAGCCTTATAACATTCGACCTCGGACAAGAGCACAGACATCAGGCACCAGTGGAAGCAGTGCTGGAGCTGCAATAAGTTCTACAGCCAGTCACGGCAGAGACGTAGATAGGCGACGAGAGCTTAACAGAGAGCGAACTGCCGAGGCCCGTCGCAATGAGACTGCAGTCCAGACACAGCAGCGCCAAGAACAGAACAGAGACCGGACTGCCGAGGCCCGTCGCAATGAGACTGCAGTCCAGACACAGCAGCGCCAAGAACAGAACAGAGACCGGACTGCCGAGGCCCGTCGCAATGAGACTGCAGTCCAGACACAGCAGCGCCAAGAACAGAACAGAGACCGGACTGCCGAGGCCCGTCGCAATGAGACTGCAGTCCAGACACAGCAGCGCCAAGAACAGAACAGAGACCGGACTGCCGAGGCCCGTCGCAATGAGACTGCAGTCCAGACACAGCAGCGCCAAGAACTGGACAGAGACCGGACTGCCGAGGCCCGTCGCAATGAAACAGCCAACCAGGCTGAAGTGCGTCGGCAGGATGATCGAGAGCGGCATAGGGAACGCGCTGAGACCTTCCAATTTGTTGGACCACCCCCGGCCCCAACAAACCCCAACGTTGACGAACCTGATCAGCCAGCTGGCCCACGTCCTTGGGCACTGAATGCGGCTCTGAGTTATGATCCCACTGTTGTCTATGGTGTCCATCCTAAACTTGCGATGGCGAGAATTTCGGTCAAATGCGCACGCTGCAATGCATTAAGATGGGCCAACGAAACTCCAGGCATGTGCTGTTCCAACGGAAAGGTCAGACTTGAACCTTTGAACGAGAACCTGCCACCATGCCTTCGGCATCTGTTGCTGGGTGAGACAGAAGAATCTGAGCACTTTCTGTCTAATATCCGGTGCTACAACAGCTGCTTTCAAATGACTTCTTTTGGAGCTAAAAGTATTGTCCGTGAGCCAGGGTTCATGCCTGCATTCAAAGTCCAAGGTCAGGTGTACCATGACATAGGTGTTGTATGTGAGGCAGCGTGGCCAAATGAAGAACGGAGCACTGGGTTAGAAGGTTGGAAAAAACGCGAGCCTTCCAAAGGCCTGTGCGCACTAATATATATTTTAGCCAGTCAGAGTAAACAACAACCCCCGTCCCGGCCTAGACCGGTTCGGATGGACCGACCCCCCCAGCCAATCAAAATGCGCCACGCGCACTCTAAGGCGGCATGCAAGCCGCATACACAACATCACCCCCTTCGAAAAGGAAAAGGGATTAACGCATGGGGGAAAACAACAGTCCATTGGTGCGCAAAGTTCAACAGTTCTTCCAAGCAAACTGCACATCAACTCGGGCTGAACCGATTAGGTGGTCTCCGGATCCGGCTGCCCCGCCTGGGCTGTGGCAGCGGCGTCTCGTTGCCCGCCGGCAGCCTCACCGGTGGGTCTGGCCATGGTATCGGCGCCATCAGTGCGCCGAGTCCAACGTCGGCCGCACCATTGTCCGCCGCTGGTGCACTGGGGACGCTGACAAGGTATCGGAGTGCCATCGCGAGCCGTCGTCGAGCAGCCAGGACTCGGGGCCCAGCCGCCGAATGATTTGCCGAACGTCGCCCAGCCGTGTCGCCAGCTTGTGAGCATTCTGTGGCCGGCGAACGCGCACGGTGTCGCCAGCCTGCAGTCGTGAAGGTCGGGCGCCTCGACGACGATCGGTGGCTAGCCTGGCCTTCTCCTTGTTGGCTTGGACTCGCCGCTCTGTGGCCTCCGCTGATGTAGCTTTCGATGTCGGCTGGCGGATGCCTTGGCTCCACTGGTTGAGTGGCCCTCGGAGCGGCCGGTTGATCATCAGCTCGGCAGGCGTCAGGCCCGTGGTCGCATTCGCCGTCCAGCGGAAAACGGAGTCTTTCTCGAGCAGCTCTCGCAGCGGCCTCGCAGTCTTTTCGAAGTCGGGGATGAACTTAGCGAAGTAGTTGACGGTTGCCAGGAACGAAGAAACGGCTCGTGCTGTTTTCGGTGCCGGGATGCTGAGCACGTCCTCAACATTGGATTTGGACGGTCGAACTCCGTCGGCAGAGATCCTGCAGCCCAGGAAGATGATCTCCGGGACGCCGATCTGACACTTCTCCCTGTTCAGCGTCAACCCGTTGTCGCTCAGTCGTTGGAGTACCGCTAGGAGTCGCTCGTTGTGCTCATCGGAGTTGACGCCGTGAATGACGATGTCGTCCACCGAGTGTCGGACACCCTTGATGTCGGCCAGGATCGTTGACAGGATTTTCTGGAAGCAGGCGCCGGAACTGGACATGCCGAATGGGACTCTCGTGAACTGGTAGAGACCACAGTGAGTGATGAACGCAGTCAGCTGCCTGCTGCCTGGGTGCAGCGGGATTTGAAGGTAGCTCTGCTTCAGGTCCAGCTTGGTGAACACCTGGGCGCCCGCGAACTCGGCGGCCAGCTCCTCCTGCGTTGGCACGGGGAACTTGTCTGGGTTGATGGCCTGGTTGCAGTTTCGCAGGTCGACGCAGAGTCGCAGGTCGCCGTTCTTCTTCTTGGAGACGACCAAGTTCGACACTCAAGGAGACGCGTCGATCTTCTTTATGATACCTGCGGCCTCCATCTTATTCAGTTCGTCCTTCACGCGGTCCTGCAGCGCAAGTGGCACCCGGCGCAGCGGCTCGACCGTTGGCGTCGCATCCTGGCGCAGCAGCGGCCTGTGGCAGAACTTCTTGGCCATGCCGATGCCGTTGAAGATGCGTGGGAACTCCTCTGCGATGTCTTCGACGCTGCTGATCGTGTTGACTCGGATCGAGAAACCCAGCTTTTCCATGCCGTCGATACCAAGGATGTTGGCACCTCGTCGAGTGATGAAGAATCGGCAGACCGCAGACTTGCCATGGTGCGCGACGCGCAGCTCGGCCGTCCCCAGAACCTCGATTGCTGATCCGGTGTAAGAGAACAGCTGCTTGTGGGTCGGCGTGATGACAAGTTGCTTCGGAAGTCGCTTTACGGTCTTCTCGTTGATGATGTTGACCCTTGAGCCAGTGTCCAACAAGAGTTTGACGTCGATTTCGGCGATGCTGCAGTTTACAAAGCTTAAAAGAGATGCGTCACCCTGAACTGCAGACACCTCGAATGGCTCATTGTCATCGTCGTCATCCTTGACGGTGCGGACCTTACGTCGCTGTCGGCAACATGACTTAAAATGACCGACCCGGTGGCAGTGCAGGCAGGATTTGTCCTTCGCTGGACACTCAAGGGCGCGGGCGGCGTGCCCAGCCATTCCGCAGTTGCCGCATCGCGCGTCCGAGCTAGATTTCTGCGGCATCGCATGCTTGGGTCCCTTGCGTGGCGGACGCTGGCTGATCTTCTGGATGCGGGACTCCAACTCCTTGTCGTTCTTGCCGTCGCGCAGGTTCTTGGCGTCGTTGATGGCGGATTCAACTTGAATCGCTAGGGCTGTGGCTGTCTCCAGCTCGAGCACCTTATCCATGAGCAGTCGCTCTCTGATGCGCGGCGAATGGGTCTTCTCGATGATCTGGTCCCTGATCATCTGGTCTTGAAGAGCGCCGTATTCGCAGTCTGCTGCGAGTTCGCGAAGGGCGTCAACGAACCGGCTGATCGGCTCGCCAGGCATCTGGGCGCGTGACTTGAATCTGTAGCGGTTGCTGATGGTGCTATGCGACTGGCCGAAGATCGTCTTCAGCTCTTTCACCAGCTTGTCGAAGGTGTCGACGTTAGCCGTTGGCAGATTCCTCAGCGTGTAGATTCGCTGGCCCTCCTCGCCAAGCAGATGGATGAGAATCGCCTTCTTGCGTGCGTCCGATGCTTCGTTAAGGTCCAAGGCCTCCAGGTAGATCTTGAATCCTTCGATCCAACGATTCCAAGGCGTGTGTGGCTGTCCTGGGTGGGCGAGAAACACGCGTGGCTCGGAAATGCTCAGGCTCGTCGCCATGTTGTATGTGAGGCAGCGTGGCCAAATGAAGAACGGAGCACTGGGTTAGAAGGTTGGAAAAAACGCGAGCCTTCCAAAGGCCTGTGCGCACTAATATATATTTTAGCCAGTCAGAGTAAACAACAACCACCGTCCCGGCCTAGACCGGTTCGGATGGACCGACCCCCCCAGCCAATCAAAATGCGCCACGCGCACTCTAAGGCGGCATGCAAGCCGCATACACAACAATAGGATCATTGCTACCACTGCCTGGAGAGGAGCCAAAGTTCCTGCAGATCTACTTCATGGGAGATCATCAAGAGCAGGTTGAGCGCCGATGTAGAATCGCTCCAGGAGTGCGTGCCAACATTGTATTTGAGTTACAGGAAGTCCTGCACGAGAAAAATAATTATGTTCGTCAATTTAAAACTGCCATGGAGAGGTTGCCACGGGACACAGAGGAGCACAGAGTAGTCATTCGTGCTGATAAACGGCCTGCAGGCCAGCATGAGAGGAGATATAACGCACCAGTTGTTAACGATGTCGCAATTCAAATTGTTGGGCAGGAATATGAGAAGCAAGACATTGTTCTGCAGCTGCGAAGCAATCAGTTGCAAAGGATTTCTGAGCTGCACAAAGCCTATGATACATTGCAGTATCCGCTTATTTTCTGGGACGGAGAGGATGGGTACCACATCAACATCAGGCAAATTGACATTCGCACTGGAAACCCATCGGCGACAAAGAATGACAAACGACAAACAAACCCCTGACAGACCGCCCCAAAACAAAATTCCTGGATCTGCCACTGACTGTATAGAGGAGTGGCTAAGAGACATGTTTCTAAAGAAGTAATCGGGGCTTTTTGGACAAACTTTTCACTTATTTTTTACTTAAAACGCCCTTAAACAAACTCTTCACTTTTCATTAATGCAGTAAATAAATAAATGGTGACCTGCACTATAAAGTTAATACAGAGACGTGAATTGCTTACTGCTTTGCTTTAAATTTCTGCCCCAAAAACAACAGGCAAAAAAGCTAGTTGACATTGATTCTAATGATTTAACTTACAAAGTGCTACTATAGCAACATACCCAAAGCAGTAAAGTTGTCAATTTTTAGTTGAAGAATTAGCTTTGACTCCAAGAAAAATACACTAAAGAGATAGGGCAAAGAAGGTTTCTTTAGTCCAATTTATAAGGCTCCATTTTTGAAAATTACAATGAGAATTGTCAAATCAAGCCACATGGTCCCAGTCTGTTTCACATCAAATCGTCAAAATTTGAAAAAAATGGTCAAATAGCCTTGGAGGAGATACAAATTATACATACATACATAGAAAAAGACAGGTTTTTTCCTATTTATAAGAACATGAAACTGAAATTGATAATTTTAAGCTTGCTATGACCATTGTTGGAAAAATTGGCATCTTTTGGTGTTGGTCTTTCATCCTAGTTGGCAACTATCTAGGAGGAGGTTCGTTACAACCATAGTCAGGAAGGTGGCACAGCATGCTCTGGAATAAATTTTGGAGGGGCAATCTTTATGCCGTCTGTACACCATCTATGTGCCATCTGTGAGCTGTTTCTCTATGTTAAAGGACCCATGTTAACCCTATGGGTATATGATATATTAATGTTACAAAATATGTGCTGTGCTTGTCCACCAATGTGTGCCAAGACACTTTATGTGCACTGTGCTTGTGCGCCAA
Source organism: Macrostomum hystrix (assembly GCA_950097015.1). NCBI lineage: Eukaryota > Metazoa > Platyhelminthes > Macrostomidae > Macrostomum > Macrostomum hystrix. The sequence goes on from CATNEN010000038.1 coordinate 29,716,836, forward strand.
TGTGCACAGAGACCATTTGTGTGTGAGGTAATTCCCCCCTCAGAGGCCACTTTCCTGACTTTGGCATTACAAACCTGTCTTGCCAGCCCATCAATGATGTCAGCTTTAGTATTATTAGGATTTAGGTGTGGTTTTGCTGTCCCACATTATAACAAGGAAACCTTGATATGACTTAGTGTGTGTATACATAGAACATGTATACTGGCATGTTCTATGCAAAATACTGTGTCTTGGCCTATGGTCTTCAATGAGGTTTTTTAAAGTTAAAACAAATGTACATTTTTATCTTAATAGAAAAGATGATATTTGTAAATAGTAAAAAGATACCTTACTCTAGAAGTTTAAATAAGTATTAGCATTTTTGTTTAAAAAATGCATTTTCTTATAAGATACTATGTTTTTGCTTATCTTTTTACCCAATTAGAAAGCATTGATTACAATATTAAAGATGTAACCAATATAAATACTTGTACTTTGCCTCTAAACTTATCAAGTAGCACAATATTTAGTTCTTTGATTTTCTGTTTTCCTGATTCTCTTCCAAACTTGGCTTGCTAAACTTGCTACTAAGTAAAAAATCTTCAAGCCTCAAAATTTGCCACTATGCATATGCTATAAAATAGTTCTTATTGTTGCCCAAATCTTGCCCTAGTCCATATTATGGATCATATGCAGAAAATTAGAGTGTGAATTTGTGTTGCCTGCCCAATTTGGTATATATGGTTGGTATGCACTTGCCTTACAATTATTTCTTAGCATGTGAGGCAAACTTTTAATCATGCACTTAATTTAAGACATTTTAGTGTGCCTTCCAATTTTTTCTGCCATGCATGATCTATACTTTAGGGCCTAGTAGCCAGCAAGGCAAGTCAGTGACCAATAACCACTCTAAAGCTACTTAAGGATCCTTAAAAAATAGCTATTGGAATTAGAAACTGATAGACTACAATCTATCATCAGGAACATCCTAAGTGTATGTGTAAATTCGTATTTATATGATCCTGTAGCTCTACTCTAGTAACATATTTTTTATCAGGTTTCTTGGCATGTACCCAATTCTGGATGTTAGCTGCAAAAAACTATATATATTGAACTTCGACCCTTTGGTGATTTGGAGTCTGTAAATGGCAATTCTCAATATTGTCAAGGGCAATAGTAAGGCCTAGTAAAGGAGTTGAACATTTACTTGGTAAGCTAGCTAATGTTTTAGCATGAAAAAATCAACACTTTTAGTCTTTGTCTATCTTTTAATCTTGCATATATTGTAAGATTCTTACTAGGATTAGAAAATAGCCTATATAGCAACTATTTTTATAGGTTCAAATTTTCTACAAAATTATTCCTATAATTGTACATACCTCTTATAAACTATTGCCAAAAAGGCAGTGCTGCTTGGCCTCATGCTTTAAATAGCATGTTTGTGAATTTCTCAAGATATTTTTGATGGGGATTATAAATAGAAAAGGAATGGATCTTGGTTATCTCAGTAACTTGCAACTATCTCCTTGGACAATACAAAAGCAAATGCCTACAAAAATCTAGTCAAATTAAAACATTTATTGGTATTTTACCATTTTTTCTCTAACACAATTAATGTTCACTTCAACTTTGTTTAATTTTTTTTCAGTTGCATTTTGCTTCTGGTATAGCAAACTCTGTAGCAAAAGATTCTAAACCATTTCTCTAAACCAATTATAAAAGGCCTGTTTAAAGGAGTCATTGCTTTAAGAAATGTAGCTTTTAGCTAACAATAACAGTTTTATTCTCTATTCTAAATTTTTAGGTTTTATATTTGCATTAGCTTCTGCCTTCTGCCTAATCTAATTCTAGATCCAATCACAAAGATAAACTTGATTCTTATACAGTCAAATGATTGATTTTTTGACATATTAGGTTACCTGTCCTCTTATTTAATGTCATTGAGCATGCTAGTGTGTCCTAGTGTGTCATTGAACTTGTGCTGAAATTTTTTATCTAAGTCTGATATAAAATTGATTTACACTTTTCAGCTTAAGATTGCAACTTTTATTTATAACTGAGAAACACTATCTAAGCCAGTCATAACCAGCCCAATTGAATTATGGCCACGCCGCCCTATCCAATCTATGGCAAAGCTGGTGAGCCAAGTGCTCCACCGCCAGCACAATATGGTCCTCCACCACCAGCTTATCCTGGTAGCCAGCAGTCACACTCTGGCTATGTGCCTCCGCCACAGCAGCAGCAACTAAATTATCATCAGAAGCCGCAGCCAAAGGTGCAGACTAGTCACGGCATTCTGGGCTCATTGGGTAGCATCGGGCGCGACGTAGCTAAAGGCTTGAATTCGTTTGCCACCGAGGCTAGCAGTGTCTATAGTCGCAGTGTTCACGGCGACATTGTTTCTCAGCTAGTTAATGGTGAGGCTTTCATTCCACTAACTTCATTCCATAAAAATATCAAATCCTATGACTGTGTACAATGCCTGACGATGAGAAAGTCCGGGCAGAAGTACGCAACTGTGTGAGTGTGTGCTCAGGAGACAGCAAAATGTGCAGAATTGCCTCCTCGCCGGCTGCGGATCTAGCGTCACCAAGTGATGCGCCATTGTCCACCACCCTCTTGCAATTATTCTAATAATTTTTATTGTTTTTCAGCGTTAGTAGTAGTAGGTAGACCATTTTTTGTGACTGTTATGGTCACATGTTGCCGTTGGTGACCATTTTTCGTGACTGTTATGGTCACATGTTGCCGTTGGTGACCATTTTTCGTGACTGTAATGGTCACATGTTGCCGTTGGTGACCATTTTTCGTGACTGTTATGGTCACATGTTGCCGTTGGTGACCATTTTTTGTGACTGTTATGGTCACATGTTGCCGTTGGTGACCATTTTTCGTGACTGTTATGGTCACATGTTGCCGTTGGTGACCATTTTTCGTGACTGTTATGGTCACATGTTGCCGTTGGTGGCCATTTTTTGTGACTGTTATGGTCACATGTTGCCGTTGGTGACCATTTTTTGTGACTGTTATGGTCACATGTTGCCGTTGGTGACCATTTTTTGTGACTGTTATGGTCACATGTTGCCGTTGGTGGCCATTTTTTGTGACTGTTATGGTCACATGTTGCCGTTGGTGACCATTTTTTGTGACTGTTATGGTCACATGTTGCCGTTGGTGGCCATTTTTTGTGACTGTTGTGGTCACATGTTACCGTTGGTGGCCATTTTTTGTGATCGTTCATCAAGGTCACTATGTGACTGATCAGTGTGACCATTTTTGTGACCGTTTTTTCAGAGTTATATGTTTCTTTATTTCTCTCTTGTGGATAAAATAGGATTTCAGTATATAGAGCACACCAAGTTGAAATAAAAATGCATATAACACATTCCCACACATGCACAGACGTTTACACGGTGGATAGATCGATATATTAATATAGATAGATAGATAGGGTATTTTTTAAAAACTATGTGCTAAATAATGTTAGGGGCAAAATTTATTCACTGTGTTCCTGTTTCCGATTCTTCTGCTTGACCTTACTCTCGATTTTTCGGTCATATGGCCATGTCTGCAGATATGTCTCAGGACGGTCACACAGACGGTCACATTACGGTCACATAACGGTCACTGAAATGTCACAGAACGGTCACAGTAATCAGTCACAGAATGGTCACACAGAACGGTCACAGTAAACAGTCACAGAATGGTCACACAGAACGGTCACAGTAAACAGTCACAGAATGGTCACACAGAACGGTCACAGTAAACAGTCACAGAATGGTCACACAGAACGGTCACAGTAAACAGGCACAGTGAACGGTCACAGTAAACAGTCACAGAATGGTCACAGTAAACAGTCACAGAACAGTCACAGTAAACAGTCACAGAATGGTCACAGTAAAACCTTCACGGAATGGTCACAGTAAACAGTCACAGAATGGTCACACAGAACGGTCACAGTAAACAGTCACAGAATGGTCACACAGAACGGTCACAGTAAACAGTCACAGAATGGTCACACAGAACGGTCACAGTAAACAGTCACAGAATGGTCACACAGAACGGTCACAGTAAACAGTCACAGAATGGTCACACAGAACGGTCACAGTAAACAGTCACAGAATGGTCACACAGAACGGTCACAGTAAACAGGCACAGTGAACGGTCACAGTAAACAGTCACAGAATGGTCACACAGAACGGTCACAGTAAACAGTCACAGAATGGTCACATATAACGGTCACAGTAAACAGTCACAGAATGGTCACACAGAACGGTCCCAGTAAACAGGCACAGTGAACGGTTACGTTTCACGGTCACAGACTAAACGGTCACAGCCCCCTTTTGTGACCGTTCTTTTTTATACGGGATTAAGCGTCGGACTCACAACTTTAAAGTCGCGGGTTCGATTCTTGGCTTAGTCGAAGTAAACTCTGCATTGCTTTAGTTTAGGCAACTGGTAAATGGGTACCAGCATTAGAGCTAGGGTGTGGCGTCCTCCTAGTCCATCGAATGAAAAGCTGTACGCAGCATTCAGATGCTTTAGGCCTAATCTACTCTACTACTAACTAAACTGCCTTTCAACTCACTACAGGCACCACCGTCATCCTGATTTCTCGAGTCAGCGGGCGCAGCCTGCAAATTGTTCAGTCCTACGATGGCCGACTAATTGTAGACGCCGCTTGTACCGATTCGCCGCAAATCTTCAATAACAAATGGCTGGTGACACGATTCCCTAATTGGTTCCTATTTTCTAACTATAACAATTATCTGGCCATTGAGGGCGGAAATCTTGTACTAGCTACTGGGATTGTAAGTTTTCTGCCTGATTTATTTATCTATCGATTCTTTATTATAGATTTATCTATTTTTATTTTGATTCTAGATTGTATATTATTATCCTCACATTATTGATTCCTTATTCTAAAAGAAGCCATTTTTAATCAAATTCCCTGCTTCTTATCATACAGTAACCTTCATTATCACTCTTATTCTACAATTATCGATTTCTTATTCTACAATTATCGATTTCTTATTCTACAATTATCGATTTCTTATTCTACAATTATCGATTTCTTATTCTACAATTATCGATTTCTTATTCTACAATTATCGATTTCTTATTCTACAATTATCGATTTCTTATTCTACAATTATCGATTTCTTATTCTACAATTATCGATTTCTTATTCTACAATTATCGATTTCTTATTCTACAATTATCGATTTCTTATTCTACAATTATCGATTTCTTATTCTACAATTATCGATTTCTTATTCTACAATTATCGATTTCTTATTCTACAATTTTCGATTTCTTATTCTACAATTGTCCATTTCTTATTCTACAATTATCGATTTCTTATTCTACAATTATCGATATCTTATTCTACAATTATCGATTTCTTATTCTACAATTATCGATTTCTTATTCTACAATTATCGATTTCTTATTCTACAATTGTCCATTTCTTATTCTACAATTATCGATTTCTTATTCTACAATTATCGATTTCTTATTCTACAATTATCGATTTCTTATTCTACAATTATCGATTTCTTATTCTACAATTATCGATTTCTTATTCTACAATTATCGATTTCTTATTCTACAATTATCGATTTCTTATTCTACAATTATCGATTTCTTATTCTACAATTATCGATTTCTTATTCTACAATTATCGATTTCTTATTCTACAATTTTCGATTTCTTATTCTACAATTGTCCATTTCTCTTTCTACAATTATCGATTTCTTATTCTACAATTATCGATATCTTATTCTACAATTATCGATTTCTTATTCTACAATTATCGATTTCTTATTCTACAATTATCGATTTCTTATTCTACAATTATCGATTTCTTATTCTACAATTATTGATTTCTTATTCTACAATTGTCGATTTCTTATTCTACAATTGTCTATTTCTTATTCTACAATTATCGATTTCTTATTCTACAATTATCGATTTCTTATTCTACAATTATCGATTTCTTATTCTACAATTGTCGATTTCTTATTCTACAATTGTCCATTTCTTATTCTACAATTATCGATTTCTTATTCTACAATTATCGATTTCTTATTCTACAATTATCGATTTCTTATTCTACAATTGTCCATTTCTTATTCTACAATTATCGATTTCTTATTCTACAATTATCGATTTCTTATTCTACAATTATCGATTTCTTATTCTACAATTATCGATTTCTTATTCTACAATTATTGATTTCTTATTCTACAATTATTGATTTCTTATTCTACAATTATTGATTTCTTATTCTACAATTATCGATTTCTTATTCTACAATTGTCCATTTCTTATTCTACAATTATCGATTTCTTATTCTACAATTATCGATTTCTTATTCTACAATTATCGATTTCTTATTCTACAATTATCGATTTCTTATTCTACAATTATCGATTTCTTATTCTACAATTATTGATTTCTTATTCTACAATTATTGATTTCTTATTCTACAATTGTCCATTTCTTATTCTACAATTATCGATTTCTTATTCTACAATTATCGATATCTTATTCTACAATTATCGATTTCTTATTCTACAGTTATCGATTTCTTATTCTACAATTATCTATTTCTTATTCTACAATTATCTATTTCTTATTCTACAATTATCGATTTCTTATTCTACAATTATTGATTTCCTCTGTTCATACTGCTCAAATACCGTCCTCACTATTTCCCAATGCCAATGCGCGCAGCCGGAGCCAGGCAAAGCTCCACCCTCCGCTCGCTTCAAGCTGCACCAATCGGAGCACTTCCTACTGTTGGAGAGTGCCATCGCTCCACATCAATACGTTGCGGCTCTAGAGAGTGGCCAGATTAAACCGCCCGCCGCTTCTACAAGCGACAAATATTCGCAATTTGGCGTACAGTTCTGCACTTTTCGCTAGGCTTACGATTGGAACTAAAACAATTTGAGTGAAGACTACTACTTAAAGTAGTTAAAAACACGAGCATATTTATCTTTTGTGATTTTTTTGGCAAATAGTTTTGATATTTATCCCTAATCAGTAATTAATTTTTTTCATACAATTCTGAATTGTTTATTTAATAGTACTTTTTCGACCATTAGGATTTGTAAAAAACTTATTTCGATATGTAATCCTGTGCAATTAGAATGTGTCCACTATTTATCCAGTTTTAAATAGATTACAATGGTTTTTCTTCCATAGTAATATGTCAAGTATATTTCTGTGAGCTTATTCAGGTTGTTTTCAGTTGTATTAAAATATATTTAAGAATGTTCTTTTAACAAAATTAAATCAGATTTGCATGATCCTTTTTCAAATTTCAAGAAAAAAACTTTCTGGTTGAAAATTAACACTTATGTTCTCTGCTTCTATAACTCCTTCTATACTACTAAGTGTTTGTTTTTCAGAATTTTTTTTAATGGTCTCAATTTCGAACGTAAAAAGATTTTGTTTTTTAAAGCCATTTTAATAAATAGGACTGCTCCGAGTGATTTTTTCATATTTATTCTATCTAAAATGACAACTCATCATGTTTTTAACGTATGTTTTCGTTAGTCTAGATTAAAATTAAGGACAAAGTGGCAACTTTTCTATAAAGTTTCCATGAAAAATTCTTACCTATAATTCGATAGAAATGGAACAAAATGGAAATCCATTCATAGATTCTATCAAGATCTCACAGCTTCCATCCGGATCTCACAGATTCCATCAGGATCTCACAGATTCCATCAGGATCTCACAGATTCTATGCAGATCTCACCGATTCCATCAGGATCTCACAGATTCTATGCAGATATCACCGATTCCATCAGGATCTCACAGATTCTATGCAGATATCACCGATTCCATCAGGATCTCACAGATTCTATGCAGATATCACCGATTCCATCAGGATCTCACAGATTCTATGCAGATATCACCGATTCCATCAGGATCTCACAGATTCTATGCAGATATCACCGATTCCATCAGGATCTCACAGATTCTATGCAGATATCACCGATTCCATCAGGATCTCACAGATTCTATGCAGATATCACCGATTCCATCAGGATCTCGCAGATTCTATGCAGATATCACCGATTCCATCAGGATCTCGCAGATTCTATGCAGATATCACCGATTCCATCAGGATCTCGCAGATTCTATGCAGATATCACCGATTCCATCAGGATCTCACAGATTCTATGCAGATATCACCGATTCCATCAGGATCTCACAGATTCTATGCAGATATCACCGATTCCATCAGGATCTCACAGATTCTATGCAGATATCACCGATTCCATCAGGATCTCACAGATTCTATGCAGATATCACCGATTCCATCAGGATTTCACAGATTCTATGCAGATATCACCGATTCCATCAGGATCTCACAGATTCTATGCAGATATCACCGATTCCATCAGGATCTCGCAGATTCTATGCAGATATCACCGATTCCATCAGTATCTCGCAGATTCTATGCAGATATCACCGATTCCATCAGGATCTCACAGATTATATGCAGATATCACCGATTCCATCAGGATCTCGCAGATTCTATGCAGATATCACCGATTCCATCAGTATCTCGCAGATTCTATGCAGATATCACCGATTCCATCAGGATCTCACAGATTATATGCAGATATCACCGATTCCATCAGGATCTCGCAGATTCTATGCAGATATCACCGATTCCATCAGGATCTCACAGATTCTATGCAGATATCACCGATTCCATCAAAATCTCACCGATTCCATCAAAATCTCACCGATTCCATCAAAATCTCACCGATTCCATCAAAATCTCACCGATTCCATCAAAGTCTCACCGATTCTATCAACATCTCACAGATTCTATGCAGATCCCACCGAGTCCATCAAAATCTCACTGATTCCAATAAAACTCACTGATTCCATCAAAATCTCACTGATTCTATCAAAGTCTCACCGATTATATCAACATCTCACAGATTCTATGCAGATCTCACCGATTCCATCAAAATCTCACTGATTCCATCAAAATCTCACAGATTCCATCAAAATCTCACCGATTCTATCAAGATCTCACTGATTCCATCAAAATCTCACTGATTCCATCAAAATCTCACCGATTCCATCAAAATCTCACCGATTCCATCAAGATCTCACAGATTACATCAAAATCTCACTGATTCCATCAAAATCTCACCGATTCCATCAAGATCTCACAGATTACATCAAAATCTCACTGATTCCAATAAAATCTCACCGAGTCCATCAAAATCTCACGCGGCCATTCCATCAAAATCTCACTCATTCTATCGGAATCTCATCCAATTTATCTGAATCTCACCCGGCCATTCCGTCATCTCACAGATTCCGTCAGAATCTCCACCAGTTTATCAAGATCTCACTTTTTCAATCAGAATCTCACCAGTAATATCAAAATCTCAACCAGTCCTTAAAACCACATCTTACAACCACATCTAGATCAAATCTAGATCTGAACTATTCTATTAGTTTCTCACCCACAAAAATTATAAGCTTGATTTGCAACATTGCGGCGCATTCACATTTAACATATTTTTGCAGGCCCCACACTGGGCATGGCAGACGCTGTACGCCGTTGGCCTCCTTCTATTAACCTACCTGTTGATCTATCTGCGCAAATTGCGTCACAGACGCCTGCCAGATCCGGGAGTTCCCGCTCCGCTTGAAGGTAACGCCGGCATTCGTAATAGTAGTCATCGATGGCGACGTATCGGACACTTTGATAGGCCGGCCTATTGCGGCGTCTCAGGCGGCGGGGCCATGCTCGAAGGCGCCGTCTGTCAGTATTGCGGTCTCTGCGTCTCAGACGACGAGCTTAACGTTGCCGTCCGCGCCCTGCCATGCAAGCCCATGGCATTGTTGGACTCTGAATTAGCCGATCCTCCAGCATTAGATGGCACTCCGCATCATTGGGTTGAAGGCAACCTGCCAGCCTATTCAACCTGTTGCGTCTGTCAAGATGCCTGCGGCGAAGCTGGCCGATTGTGCGACCTTCGCTGCGCCTGGTGTCAGCGCTGCGCACATCCCGACTGTCTGAATGAGCAGCGACTAGCTAAGCTGTGCGATTTCGGTCGCTACGCTGACGCGGTTGTACCTCCACACTGCGTGCAGCTGTCTAGACCTAGACGGCGCCAGCCTAGCCTACTGTCTATGGTTCGAGCACCCCGCCTACCTGTGGTCTGGCGGCCTCTTATTGTTCTAGCTAATCGGCATAGCGGCGGCGGAGAGGGCGACGCTGTGCTGCAACGATTCCGGGCTGTGCTAAATCCGGCTCAGGTGAGAATCGATTATTTGGAATGACTAACCTGTATGAATCATTGTAATGACAAAAAATTAGGACTGATTTAACAAGACCAACCTGTATGACTGATTTACGACCAACCTGTATGACTGATTTATGACCAACCTGTATGACTGATTTATGACCAACCTGTATGACTGATTTATGACCAACCTGTATGACTGATTTATGACCAACCTGTATGACTGATTTATGACCAATCTGTATGACTGATTTATGACCAACCTGTATGACTGATTTATGACCAATCTGTATGACTGATTTATGACCAACCTGTATGACTGATTTATGACCAACCTGTATGACTGATTTATGACCAATCTGTATGACTGATTTATGACCAACCTGTATGACTGATTTATGACCAACCTGTATGACTGATTTATGACCAACCTGTATGACTAATTTGTAATTACTATCCCGTATGACTGATTTGTGATGACCATCCCATATGACTGATATTTAATGACCAACCTGTATGACTAATTTGTAATGACTATCCCGTATGACTGATTTGTGATGACCATCCCATATGACTGATATTTAATGACCAACCTGTATGACAAATTTGTAATGACTATCCCGTATGACTGATTTGTGATGACCATCCCATATGACTGATTTTTAATGACCAACATGAATGACTGTTATGACGGGCCTGAATATGACTGATAGTAATGACAAACGTGCATGACTACATGTAAAGACTTAACTTGTGCCATTGATTTTATTTCGTTATCTTTCGTTCGTATTATCCTTAGTTAAATACCATAATAAATGTTTCCCAGGTGCTCGACCTCTCTGAAGTGCCGCCAAAAGTTGCTCTCGGCTGGTGCCGCCTCCTACCAGAAGGTGTGACAGCTCGCCTACTGGTCTGCGGCGGCGATGGCACAGTCGGTTGGGTGCTATCATCCGTCGAAGAACTTGGACTAAGTCCGCCGCCTCCGTTGGCAATATTTCCACTCGGGACTGGCAATGATTTATCTCGCATACTTGGCTGGGGTTCCGGATCTAGCGCCGACGATCTAGATGGGGTAGACGCGTTGCTTAGCAACCTAGTCAACGCTAGCATTGACAAACTCGATCGTTGGCTAGTGTCGGTTCGACCAAAGCGTTCGTTAAATCTATTATCCGGCCCGAGACAGTTTACTATGAGTAATTATTTTAGTCTCGGTGTTGACGCCATGGTGGCGTTGAATTTCGACTCTGCTCGACGAAATCTTCCATCACTGACTGGCAGTCGGATGATCAATAAACTGTGGTGAGCATACTTTTTTAGTGGCTTATCCTGCAAGAAGATCTCGATGATTTCTTTTAATAGATCTGCATGATTTCTTCTTATAGATATGGATGATTGCTTCTAATAGATCTGGGTGATTTCTTCTTATAGATATGGATGATTGCTTCTAATAGATCTGGGTGATTTCTTCTTATAGATATGGATGATTGCTTCTAATAGATCTGGGTGATTTCTTCTTATAGATTTGGATGATTGCTTCTAATAGATCTGGGTGATTTCTTCTTATAGATTTGGATTATTGCTTCTTATAGATTTGGATGATTGCTTCTAATAGATCTGGGTGATTTCTTCTTATAGATTTGGATGATTGCTTCTAATAGATCTGGATGATTTGTTCTTGTAGATATGGATGATTGCTTCTAATAGATCTGGACAAATTCTCCTTTATCTCTTATATTTTTAGATGATTTGTCATAGATCTATATAAATTATTCTCGTTGATAATGATGATTTCTCATCGAGTAAAAATAAATTTACATATATCTGAATTATTTCTCCCTGTTATTTTAAAATTGGAAATTGCTTTGGATCCGTTTTTTTACGAATCGCGATTTGAAAGAGGGCTAAATAAAGTTGGGATCCATATTTTTTCTCCGAGCTCTAAAAGGTTTATTCTTGTAGATCCTGTCACATTGCGAAAATAAGTGCCGCATTGTTAACTACTTTAAGTAGCAATCGCGTAAATGTTTCCAACATCCACGCAGGTACTTCGGTTACGGCACTCGAGACCTGTGGGAGCGCGCCTGCCGAAATCTGCACCGGCGCCTCACCGTTATCCTGGACGGCCGAACTTTGAACCTGCCAGAACTCGAAGGCCTAGTTGTGTTGAACATCGCCTCCTGGGGCTCTGGCTGTCATCCTTGGGGCTCGGGCAATCTCACTCCTGTAGCTTCGTCCAACAGCGTCAGTTCGTCTAGTTCAACGACACAAGAAACGGCGGCAGCGGCTGTGGCAGCAGCTTCGGCTTCGTCGGACGCGCATTTTCGACCGCAATCTCACGGCGACGGCCGTTTCGAACTCATGGGCCTGCACTCCAGCTTTCACATGGCCCAACTGCAGATGGGATTGGCGCCTGCTATTCGCCTTGGCCAGGGCTCCAGTCTGCAGATTGTACTTCGGTCTGGCCAGGTGCCCGTTCAAGTTGACGGCGAGCCCTGGCTGCAGGGACCCTGCATTGTCACCGTCGGACTCAAGGGACAGGCTGCTGTGCTCCGGTGTTTGACTTCCGCCTCTTCTTGGACTGATCGGAGATCCTAGTGCTTCTCGTTTGTCTCTACCTGTCTTTAGATTTAACTGTCTTTTCTCTCAACCTGTCTTTAGAAGCCTGTCTTCCCTCGATCTGTCTTTAGAAGCCTGTCTTTTCCCTCAACCTGTCTTTAGAAGCCTGTCTTCCCTCGATCTGTCTTTAGAAGCCTGTCATTTCTCCTAACCTATCTTTAGAAGCCTGTCATTTCTCCCAACCTGTCTTTAGAAGCCTGTCATTTCTCCCAACCTGTCTTTAGAAGCCTGTCATTTCTCGTAACCTGTCTTTAGAAGCCTTTCATTTCTGTCAACCTGTCTTTTGAAGCCTGTCATTTCTCCTAACCTGTCTTTAGAAGCCTGTCATTTCTCCTAACCTGTCTTTAGAAGCCTGTCATTTCTGTCAACCTGCCTTTAGAAGCCTGTCATTTCTCCTAACCTGTCTTTAGAAGCCTGTCATTTCTCCCAACCTGTCTTTAGAAGCCTGTCATTTCTCCCAACCTGCCTTTAGAAGCCTGTCATTTCTCCCAACCTGTCTTTAGAAGCCTGTCATTTCTCCCAACCTATCTTTAGAAGCCTGTCATTTCTCCCAACCTATCTTTAGAAGCCTGTCATTTCTCCCAACCTGTCTTTAGAAGCCAGTCATTTTTGTCAACCTTTTTTCTCGCTGAATATCATAAGATGCCTGTCTTTCTTTGTTTCTACCTGTCTGTTCTTTTTACCCGTCTTTAGAAGCCTTACGTAGTCCTTTGTTTCCAACCGTGTCTGATTTAGCCACATCACTAAAATCGTATCTTCATGTATCTGTGATTATCTGCATTCTAAATTCTATTTAATAATACTTTATCTCGAGTTTTTGCTTGAAACCGGTGTCACAAATGAAATTCACATAAATTAGTTCTTTCGCTTTATATATTTAATTTATATTCAGTCACGTAAATAGTTTTTTTAGTATATTATAATTTTGTATGCACCGCTAATCTATAGTATCCATTCATTCATATCCATATTGCATCCATTGACTCAATCATAGGCTTATTAGTTAACGTAATATCCAAGTCCAAGTGACATTGTATTGTGCAATGCTTGCATATTCAAAAATCTCTGTGATAAATGCTTTGTGTACATTATTTCTTATTCTTCTTATTTATACATGTTTGTTATTAACTTAACTTGTAAACAATTGTTCTGGTTTTTACTTCAGGAACTCTCATTCTACTTATAGTGAACTGTAATTAGATTTTTATTAGCTGTTTTCTGTTTCGAAACTGTCTAGACTGTCTATACTTGCGGCCTAGCTAGTGTTGTTTTGTAAAAGGATTAGCACATGTGTTGTATATTGTATTTAATTTTCACGTCAAGCATTACTTGTTACACATTCATTTCGTTCTTTGTTATATACCTTTAAACTATTAACGTTACTAGATGACTTTGACTACAGGAATCCAAACAACACCATCATCCTCCTGAACTTCAGGAACCGCTCCGCCACCCTCATCCTCCTGAACTTTAGAAACCGCTCCGCCACCCTCATCCTCCTGAACTTTAGAAACCGCTCCGCCACACTCGTCCTCCTGAACTTCAGTAACCGCTCCGCCACACTCGTCCTCCTGAACTTTAGAAACCGCTCCGCCACACTCGTCCTCCTGAACTTTAGAAACCGGTCCGCCACACTCGTCCTCCTGAACTTCAGTAACCGCTCCGCCACACTCGTCCTCCTGAACTTTAGAAACCGCTCCGCCACCCTCATCCTACTGAACTTTAGAAACCGGTCCGCCACCATCATCCTCCTGAACTTCAGTAACCGCTCCGCCACACTCGTCCTCCTGAACTTCAGGAACCGCTCCGCCACACTCGTCCTCCTGAACTTTAAGAACCGCTCCGCCACCCTCATCCTCCTGAACTTTAGAAACCGGTCCGCCACCATCATCCTCCTGAACTTCAGTAACCGCTCCGCCACACTCGTCCTCCTGAACTTTAGAAACCGCTCCGCCACACTCGTCCTCCTGAACTTTAGAAACCGCTCCGCCACACTCGTCCTCCTGAACTTTAGGAACCGCTCCGCCACACTCGTCCTCCTGAACTTTAAGAACCGCTCCGCCACCCTCATCCTCCTGAACTTCTGTAACCGCTCCGCCACACTCGTCCTCCTGAACTTCAGGAACCGCTCCGCCACACTCGTCCTCCTGAACTTCAGTAACCGCTCCGCCACACTCGTCCTCCTGAACTTCAGTAACCGCTCCGCCACACTCGTCCTCCTGAACTTTAGAAACCGCTCCGCCACACTCGTCCTCCTGAACTTTAAGAACCGCTCCGCCACCCTCATCCTCCTGAACTTTAGAAACCGGTCCGCCACCATCATCCTCCTGAACTTCAGTAACCGCTCCGCCACACTCGTCCTCCTGAACTTTAAGAACCGCTCCGCCACCCTCATCCTCCTGAACTTCTGTAACCGCTCCGCCACACTCGTCCTCCTGAACTTCAGTAACCGCTCCGCCACACTCGTCCTCCTGAACTTTAGGAACCGCTCCGCCACACTCGTCCTCCTGAACTTTAGAAACCGCTCCGCCACACTCGTCCTCCTGAACTTTAGGAACCGCTCCGCCACACTCATCCTCCTGAACTTTAGAAACCGGTCCGCCACACTCATCCTCCTGAACTTCAGTAACCGCTCCGCCACACTCATCCTCCTGAACTTCAGTAACCGCTCCGCCACACTCGTCCTCCTGAATTTTAGAAACCGCTCCGCCACACTCGTCCTCCTGAACTTTAAGAACCGCTCCGCCACCCTCATCCTCCTGAACTTTAGAAACCGGTCCGCCACCATCATCCTCCTGAACTTCAGTAACCGCTCCGCCACACTCGTCCTCCTGAACTTTAGAAACCGCTCCGCCACACTCGTCCTCCTGAACTTTAGAAACCGCTCCGCCACACTCGTCCTCCTGAACTTTAGAAACCGCTCCGCCACACTCGTCCTCCTGAACTTTAGGAACCGCTCCGCCACACTCGTCCTCCTGAACTTTAAGAACCGCTCCGCCACCCTCATCCTCCTGAACTTTAGAAACCGGTCCGCCACACTCATCCTCCTGAACTTCAGTAACCGCTCCGCCACACTCGTCCTCCTGAATTTTAGAAACCGCTCCGCCACACTCGTCCTCCTGAACTTTAAGAACCGCTCCGCCACCCTCATCCTCCTGAACTTTAGAAACCGGTCCGCCACCATCATCCTCCTGAACTTCAGTAACCGCTCCGCCACACTCGTCCTCCTGAACTTTAGAAACCGCTCCGCCACACTCGTCCTCCTGAACTTTAGGAACCGCTCCGCCACACTCGTCCTCCTGAACTTTAAGAACCGCTCCGCCACCATCATCCTCCTGAACTTCTGTAACCGCTCCGCCACACTCATCCTCCTGAACTTCAGTAACCGCTCCGCCACACTCGTCCTCCTGAACTTTAAGAACCGCTCCGCCACCCTCATCCTGAACCTCCGAAATCGCTCTGCCACCCTCATCCTCCTGAACCTCCGAAACCGCTCTGCCACCCTCATCCTCCTGAACCTCCGAAACCGCTCTGCCACCCTCATCCTCCTGAACTTTAGAAACCACTCCGCCACCCTCATCCTCCTGAACTTTAGAAACCGCTCCGCCACCCTAATCCTCCTGAACTTTAGAAACCGCTCCGCCACCCTCGTCCTCCTGAGCTTCATGGACACATTCTTAGGCCTTAAACTTTAAAGGAATGTAAACATTTCCGCAGTATTCGTCCTAATGCTAAGCCAAGTTGTCATTATTTTCAGATTCTGAACATTTAATAGTGAAACATGACCAGTATGCAGATGCAAGCCACAGCGGCAGTCCAACGCCTACAGGGTACATGGCGCTCCGCAATGGGTCGCATGACCAACCAAATGTTCCCAGTCCGTAAGCAGGACTTGGAGAAGATCAGATTGCAAACTGGTCGCACAGGTTTGGAATACGCCACTTTCCTGCCGCTGCAGATTGTCTACTATTTCAACGCTTTCTTTGCACCATTCTGGCTTGTCGGCTTCCTATTGTCAATCATCGACAAGTACAGCAGGCTTAGCTACATCCTGCAGCCAATTCTTATTGCACTATTCTGCTTGTATTGCATTCTGGAATTCATCAGATTGTACATTGGCTACTTTGGCAATCTATCGGAGAACATTGCTGATCTGGCTGGTAGTTGGTTAATCACAGCTATTATCCAATTGCCTGCTATCTGCTTCTTTCTGTTTAACTATTATCTGCTGGTCAATCCTTTTGAAATCGTCATACACGCCATTGAATTCACATTTGTCCTATTGGAGGTCATCATGGGTCTCTACACTATTAAAGTATTTCAAACTGTGCAAGCTTTGAAATTTCATCACAAAATGGAATACTTCAATCCGGATGGCACCGATCAGGCTATTGATGAGCGACAGGACGGCTACGTTTATTATAATAACGCATTCGATGGCACAGAAATGCGCAGGCGAACAGCCGGTCAGACTACCATTGCTTGACTTGAGGACTAGACTTGCTGATGGAATGGATGAACATTTATGGGCCAGCCATTCCGCTAATCCATGTGACCTTCAGTGGGCTATTCTGCTAATCCATGTGACCTTCAGTGGGCCATTCCGCTAATCCATGTGACCTTCAGTGGGCCATTCTGCTAATCCATGTGACCTTCAGTGGGCCCTTACGCTAATCCATGTGACCTTCAGTCGGCCCTTACGCTAATCCATGTGACCTTCAGTGGGCCATTCCGCTAATCCATGTGACCTTCAGTGGGCCATTCCGCTAATCCATGTGACCTTCAGTGGGCCATTCTGCTAATCCATGTGACTTTCAGTGGGCCCTTACGCTAATCCATGTGACCTTCAGTCGGCCCTTACGCTAATCCATGTGACCTTCATTGGACCACTCCGCTAATCCATGTGACCTTCATTGGGCCATTCCGCTAATCCATGTGACCTTCAGTAGGCCCTTACGCTAATCCATGTGACCTTCAGTGGGCCATTCCGCTAATCCATGTGACCTTCAGTGGGCTATTCTGCTAATCCATGTGACCTTCAGTGGGCCATTCTGCTAATCCATGTGACCTTCTGTCGGCCCTTACGCTAATCCATGTGACCTTCAGTGGGCCATTCCGCTAATCCATGTGACCTACTGTAGGTTATTTATCAAGAAACTAAGTGATGATTTATAATCCGAACATATTTCATTTATTTTTAATTTACTTTAATTGGATTTTTTGAACAGCTGTGCTTTAATATATGTATTGTATAGTAAATTCCATTGTACGAGTAATAATGTGATTGTATTCTCGCTGTATTAACTTTTTGTAGCTTCTATGCTTTATGTTTATGAAAAAAAATCGAAATAATTTCTTTTTAGTGCCTAGTTACAAAGCCTTTTGATAGCAAATTTATAGACTACATAATTCTAACTGATTATTTAAATCTTTGCGAGTTCGCTTTCTTTAATTCATTCCGTCCGCTGGCTGTGACATCGGTTCTTTAATACGTTTTTTTATCAAAAATGTTTCTTTATAAATTTTGAATGCATGTTAAATACACGTTTAACAATTGTATTTTTAGTTATACCACTGCACTATAGTTTCTTAATTTCTTACTTGTTATGTTGGAATATACTTTAGAGTTTGTTTGTTAAGTAGAAAACAGTTGCCTTCAATTCGACTGAATTTGGTGCCCAAACTGGAATTAAACCACGAAGTAAGTTTACTATACTATTTCTGTAACATTTTATTATTTTTCTGTTTTGACTTAACACATGAGTCTTAGTTAGAATTGTTGCTAACATTATAAGCTTGATTTAGAATTATATAAACGCGGCGATAACCTTATCTGTAATCAAAACAGAAACTTTTATTAGTATCGGAGTTAAATAGGGTTTAAAAGGCCTTGAAATTTATTTAATTGTGATGAAATTTTATTTAACAAAGAAATCACTTATGATTGAAACTCAAAGCTGATTTAATGAGACTGATATTTAGACACCTGTCATTTCAAATGCAGATCATAATCCATACGTTCAGTGTATAATTAAAGTGCTGTTAACTCTTTTCTTTTCAGACTTAAACTGTGAAAATATTCATTACAAACACACGATGGTAAGCTTGTTAAGCGTGTTTATTACTATAAGTAGCGCATAAGTATATATATTGTTTAAAAAGCGAATGATGACAATTGAACAGTTGACTCAGTGACACCCAATTAAGGGTTCATTGTAATTCACTTGATATTAACCCCAGCTCTCTGATCGTTTAATCTGGACATTTTAATTTCTTTGCAATCGTATTTGTTTAAGCTTACTGTTTACTATAAGTAGCACGTTAGCGTATTTTTGTTATAAACACTATCGTGATGACAATTGAACAGTTGACTCAGTGACACCCAATTAAGGGTTCATTGTAATTCACTTGATATTAACCCCAGCTCTCTGATGTGGTAGTCTGTTAGCATTCGTCTGTATTTAAGCCGATATAATATGTATATATATTTATTTAATTCTTTGTTTTTCTATTTTCAGATTGCATTATGAACAGTTCGACAACTGCTTTTCTCCTAGTGTAAGTAAAATTACTAGTATTTTGCGAATCATTTCCTCTTTTCTATTTCGAAATAAGAGATACGATATGGAGAAATGAGACACTGAATAGATTGACTTAAAGCTGACTCAATGCTTTAACATCTCTGAAAGACTATTCAATACTTAACCCTGAGTAGATGATGACATTTGAACAGTAGAAGTGAGGTCGTCAATCACTGTCACTGATGTACCTTGCAAACTTAACCTTGATATTAACCCCAGCTCTCTGACATACAATACCGAAATTTAGGTAGGATGATGATAATTTTGTTTAGATTTCTACTAAATTCCTGACCTGTTTAGTTTATTTATATCATTGCAGAAATCTCCGTGGTGTCACAATATTCAAGTAAGTTGAAATCTACTTAGTAATTGTTATTACTTACCTACCCGATCCTATTTCACTCGTTGTAAAAGCCAATGTTGATATCCAAGTAGAAGCAGCTGCTAGACAATGTTTTAAAGGCCTTAAGATTTAGTTAATTGTGATGAAATTGTATTTAACAAAGAAATCACTTATGATTTAAATTTAAAGCTGATTTAATGAGACTGATATTCAAATGTATGTTATTTAAACTGCAGATTATGTAAATACTAGGCTAATATAATTTACATTATCTTCTTAATTTTCTTGTTTTTTAGGCAGGAAGCAGTTCCGACCTCTATTAAAAAACATAACACGGTAAGTGCTAAGCAAGTTTTTTTAGTTTTAAGTAGCATATAAGTATATACTATTAAAAAAGCGAATGATGACAATTGAACAGTTGACTCAGTGACACCCTAATTAAGGGTTCATTGTAATTCACTTGATATTAACCCCAGCTCTCTGATCGTTTAATATGGAATATATATAGATAATAGTTTTTATACGTCGTGTTGTGTTCATAATAGTAAAATATTATTATGTCTTCAGTTGATAAAGACTCTACTCATTAAAACGAATATTTTAAGTCATTTTATTCTTATTTTAATTTCAATTCTTTTAGAACGAACCAACGGATCGGTAAACTATTGGGTAAGATTTAAGAACTATGATTATAATGCTCATTTTGTTTTTGCTTTTTGTCGATGCTTTATTGTGATGACTATTCTAGTTTATCATGATTGTTTTCCACGGTGATTATTACAAAAGCTGATTTAATGAGACTGATAATTTTTCACCGATTGCTGTTAAGCTTTAATCTATTTTAAAACTATGAAAATTGAACTGTTGAATATTATTTTGTCATTTTTAGATTCTAACAAATTCAATTTAACAAGTACGACAACTACTTACTTCATAACGTGAGTAGTACGAATAGCATTTGTTAAAAGGGTGTTAAAAACCTTACAACTGAGGCTATTATGATGAAATTGTAAATAACAAAGAAATCAATTTATGATTGCAATTCAAAGCTGATTTAATGAGACTGATATTTAAACACCTATGGAATCTATGGAGCTTAGATTCCATAGTTAGTATATAATATCATTAAAGTGCTCTTCATTATATCTTTTTCAGACTGAAAGCAGTTCCAAGAACACCAAGGTAAGTTTTAAGATTAGTTTTTTACTTTAAATAGGTCTAAGTATGATTTTTTTAAATAAAAAAACGAATGATGACAATTGAACAGTTGAATCAGTGACATCCTAATTAAAGGTTCATTGTAATTCCCTTGATATTAACCCCAGCTCTCTGATGTTGAAATCTGTAATCAATATTTTTACAAGCTTCATTATAAAAAATTATTTCATCATTTTATTATCTTCTGTTTGTTTTAGATTGCATCATAGAGAAAAGTCTCGAAGATTCGTCTACTACTTGTCTCTCTCATTGTAAGTAGTAATAATGGCATATTGCGAATATTATGTTACGCAAAATATAAAAATATAGAAACAGACTAAAGAGATGTGACACTAGAGATACGAGAAATAGGAGAGATGAGAATCTATATTGTTCGGAGGATGAGACCGGTGAGACAGGACAGGGCAGAGATAATACAATAAGGTTTTATGCTACAGGGGAGAGTTATGGGACTAGAGAGATTGAACAAGAGAGACATTTATAAAATCATGCTAGAACAATGACCTTCGGACCCTACTTTGTAATTACCAGCGTTTGTCGACCCACAATTTAAACACTTACCTAATTTGGATGATGAATTTCGAACAGTTGAAGTGAAGTCATCAAACACTGATGTACTTCTACGAACTAAATTTTGATATTAACCCCAGCTCTCTGATATTAGTGAAGGAATCTAGAAAAGTAATATTTTTACTAAAACCGTGTTCTGTAATCTGTCCTCTTCAATTTTCAGTGCTCAGTATATGGCCCTTGTAACACATCACATTGTTTTCATGTAAGTATTTTATATGCGTAACATGATTAGTCATTCTGATAAATGTTACTGAACGATTGTCCGCAATACAGTCAATGTTTTTTTAGTTTTCTAGAATTTTCTGATATAAAATAGTCAAGGTTTTACTACTTATTAAACGCAACTTGAGTAGTGTGTATGAATTTTCGAAGTTGTTTTAGTGACAGCAGTAATATCTGTCCCTCGTGATGAAAATTGAACAGTTGACTTCAAAACATTGATAATAACCCCAGCTCTCTGAAAATAACAACTAGTTAGCAGCTTAATTACGCATTATAATTTGTCAAGTTAACTTTCATAACAGCCAATTATTTTCGTTTTAGATTCATAAGAAATCCGACGGAAAACACTGCTTTCGATTATGTAACAACAAGTAAGTTCATCAATTGTATATTTTTGTAAACAACTTTTAATATAGATTGTTTTATCCTGATGATACTTATCATATAATGATAGTTTTGAATTTATTTGAAAATACAATAGCTGATTTAATGAGACTGAATTAACCCTAGAGTATTGCATCTACTGTTCAAACTTATGATTTTCATGTCAGTCGCTAATAAAATGCTTTTATTTTGTTTTTATAGGTAATAACAACGAGACCGATATACCTTGGTGAGTAGCATGTCAAGTATTTGACATTTTTCTTCTTTTCATTAAAATTGTTTTATATATATGACTAGCTTTTTTTGCCCGTTGTTTTTGGGGCAGAAATTTAAAGCAAAGCAGTAAGCAATTCACGTCTCTGTATTAACTTTATAGTGAAGGTCACCATTTATTTATTTACTGCATTAATGAAAAGTGAAGAGTTTGTTTAAGGGCGTTTTAAGTAAAAAATAAGTGAAAAGTTTGTCCAAACAGCCCCCTCTTGATTACTTCTTTAGAAACATGTCTCTTAGCCACTCCTCTATACAGTCAGTGGCAGATCCAGGAATTTTGTTTTGGGGCGGTCTGTCAGGGGAGCGCCATGAGAATCACAGAGGGCCGAAAAAGGGCGCCAGGAGCCAAGAAAAGGCGCCAGCGGCTGAAAAACGGGAGCCAGCGGCTGAAAAAGGGGCGCCAGCGGCCGAAAAGGGGCGCCAGTGCTGCGACTGGCGCCCCTGGTGGGGGCATCTTATTCCCATGATTAAAATTTAGGGGGGCGACTGCCCCCCCGCCCCCCCCTAAATCTGCCTCTGTATACAGTATGCATGTACACGCGTAGACATAAAGAAAATAGCCATGACATAACAATAACAATGTCAAAGAAACAAAATTAAACTGTTTCAGAGTTCAGAGTTAGACAGGTCAAGGTCAATTCGTGACTACTTTTCTATTAATTGCTTGCGAGTCATCTCAAGGCCTGGGGATACACCACATTCTTCGTTCTTCCCCTTGGTGCGAAAATGAATAGGCCAGCTGGAGTTCCAACACGGGAGCAGGCGACATAAAGCTGCCCATGCGAGAAGCACGGAGTCTCCAGGTTGATGCCAGCCACCTTCAGCGACTGTCCCTGAGCCTTGTTAATAGTCATCGCAAAGCACACTCTCACAGGGAACTGCAGTCGCTTGAACTGAAATGGCAGGTCCGTGGGGATAATTGGAATCCGGGGAACGAACACAGACTCTCTTCTGCCAGATCCAGTCATTATCGTGGCCTCAATCACGTGTGGGAAGAGCCGCCTGACTATCAGTCTGGTGCCGTTACACAGCCTTGGCGCATTCAGGTTGCGGAGGAGCATAATTGGTGCCCCAACTTTCAGCTGCAAGTTGTGCGATGGAGTTCCAGGAGGATCTAGAGAGTTCAGAAACTCAACAGGATACTCCACAGCGGTGTCATCAGTCAACGTTGTATCAATTGACTTGTAGGTGAAAACTGCACCTGGCAACTCCTGAAGCAGTTGGTAGTTAATTTCGTTGGCGGCATCATTTCTAGGACACAGAATTGCCCTCTCTGACAGCCAGTCAACGTCAGCATATCGAGAGAAATAGGCTGGCTGGAGAGAAATATAAACCGGAGAGCCCTGCGCACTGGGACGCCACCGCACTCACCGCACTCAGTCTCAGTGCTGCTTGGGGGCCAGTAGACAGTCTAGGGGTTTGGGCTGTGTACATTCACGGCTTGAAATACAATGTACAGTCTGGGGCTTCGGCGCCCGGGGAAGGGAGGGGGTGGCTGTAATAAAATTTGGCCCGCAGAGTGGCGGAGGGGAGTTGGGGTGGCTGTCCTCGGAAAACAAAAAGTGACTCACTTTGAGATGATGCAGCTTTGCTCTGGATTGAGTAGAGATGTTCAAAATTGACAGCATTGTTGGAAAACATGTAAAGTGTAAGTGGATCAAATTTGGAGAAAATCTGACAAAGTGGGGCGACGATATGTCGAATTGAGTGATTTTTTGACGATTTTTGAGCAGTTTTTTGCACTTTTGAGCAGGAAGGAAATGATTTTTCGGGAATTTGAGTAGCCTATTGCACTCAGCGTAGGTGGTTTAAGGTATGTGCAAAGTTTGGTGCGATTTGGTTCAGCGGTTTCGGCGTCTATAAAGACAAAAGGTTGCACACACACACACACACACAGACAGACAGAGTTTTCACTTTTATATATATAGATTGTCACTAGTGCAAAACCCCTTTTTATTTTTAACAAAAAACATATAACGACTTAATAATTGTTTTCTGATGATATTTTAACTTTCAAGATCAATTCATGATTGATCTATAAGCTGATTTAATGAGACTGATATGTTATTGTTGATTGTTTCATTAGAAAAAGTAAAACTTAAAACTTTTTATGACACAATTTCAATAAAACCATATATTTTAGATATTTATTAATGGAATTCCAAATTCAAGCAAAGAAAAAAGTGCGCAAAAAGAAATGTAAGTTTTTCTTTTTTGTTACCTCCAACTTATTTTTTTAGGAAAATATGATGAAATTATTTATTGGTTTAATGATCTTATTTATGATTGATTGGAAAGCTGATTTAATGAGACTGAACTTAAGTATTACCTATACTGATATAATATGATATACTATTATCAATAGTTTGACTATGATATTCTATAGGAAATATTCATATTTTTTCAGATATTCGAATAGTTCCAGCCACAATGCGCTCTCTTTGTAGAGTTCCAAGGTAAGCTGACACTTTTTTCTGACATGTCATGCTTTAGACCGAAATAGCCACACATGATGACACTTGAACACTTGATATTTAAATGAAATTAACCCCAGCTCTCTGAAAATGAATAATAATTATGTTTCATTAATTTGTATTAATAAACAATTGTATAATATAGTTTTTTTCACCCCAAAAAATTTCAGATAAGTCGCGTCTTCAAGAGGTCTACATAGAAAACTTAATTAGTTGTAAAATCTGAAGGTTAAAATAGAATAGACATTATTGCATATATATATTAATCATAAGTGTTACAATTTATTAAATTTCTATGTTTCAGCAATCAGTAACTGGCGCATCGTTTGACGCGGCCGTTGCCAAATTCACTGAGAATCGTCTAATTGTTAAAGAATTTCCATCTAGCGCAGATGAAGGCGAAGATGCTCGACTTAAAGTTCGCGGTTTGCAGGCTAACATGGAAATTAGACCTGGCGATATGCTCATCAAAATACCCGTAGATATTATGTTAGTTCCGCCTTCGATGCCGTCTAAAACTACGCCATTGTATCGCCTATCGTTAGCTCTGTACAATGAATTGATATCATTATCATCGATTGGTCATTTGGAACATGTTAGAGCTTGTCTATTCAAGTCTAACCATACAATGTCTGAGATAGTCGTAGAGGTTGCAGCTAGTGTTGAGGCTAGAATTCAGCTTCGTGATCAACTGTTTATTGGCGCTTGCGCTGATCAGCATGGCGAATCTCTTGGCTATGCGGCCAAGCTGCTGATTGGTCGGCTAGCCGAGCTGGCTTCTGATTGGCTAGCGTCTGTCCCTACGGAGAATGCGAATGCTGCCAATACTGTAGTGGAGCGAAAGCTGCTTTGGTTGGCTTGCTGCTATTGGACTAACACTAGGTTAGTGAGACTTATCATTACATATAAATCAGTGACAGCAGTTAGTGGTTACAAAAAATCACTTTCATATTTTCATCGATGTCTAGGCATATCCATTGAATAGAGGCCACATCCTCGTATTAGTTCGCATCCTTGAATAAAACTTTTATCGCCAGCGTTTTTTATCGCCTTTTTTATCGCCATAGTTTCTATGGTCTTAGCATCAGCTCTTATACTTGTAGTTGTGTACAGTGTACACATATTATCGTCAGTGTACAGTGTGCACATCTTATCGTCAGTGTATAAGTGTACACAGCCTCTTACCGACAGAGTACATTGTACACAGTTTCTTAACGTCAGTGTACAGTGTACACATCTTATCGTCTGTCTATAAGTGTACACAGCTTCTTATCGTCAGAGTACATCGTACAAGGAGTTTCTTATCGTCAGAGTACATCGTACAAGGAGTTTCTTATCGTCAGAGTACATCGTACAAGGAGTTTCTTATCGTCAGAGTACATCGTACAAAGAGTTTCTTATCGTCAGAATACATCGTACAAAGAGTTTCTTATCGTCAGTGTACATCGTACAAAGAGTTTCTTATCGTCAGTGTACAGCGTGCATAACTTCTTATCATGAGTTCCCAGCGTGCCCAATCATCCTCAGCTGACTTATCCTGTCTAGCGCTTATCAAAACAAGACGGGTTGCGTTAGCAAAATTAAAAAAATACTTCTCCATTAAACTCATTGCAGAGTGGTACATTGTCCCGGCTTAAACCAAATCGTCCTTGCGCCATATTTCGATCTGTTCAATCATTCACCAACTGTGTCGGTAGAGACCGCTTATGACAGCGTCTCACGAAGCTTGGTGTTAATTACAAACACTGCCTACAAAGCTGGAGATCAGGTGTTCATTAACTATGGTAACCATAGCAACATGACGCTGCTAGTTGAGTACGACTTTGTACTGGGCCAAGCCCCGATTGCACATGATTGCGTGC
Source organism: Macrostomum hystrix (assembly GCA_950097015.1). Taxonomy (NCBI): domain Eukaryota; kingdom Metazoa; phylum Platyhelminthes; family Macrostomidae; genus Macrostomum; species Macrostomum hystrix. The sequence continues at coordinate 29,743,656 of CATNEN010000038.1, forward strand.
CAATCGGATTGATCGATATGTCATCAATATCTACTAGACAGTTCAAATGCTATCTACAGCAGTTTACCAAAATGGGCATGTGCCCGCCAGCTGATGCACTTTTATGCGACGGACTAATGTTACTCAAGTACTTTCATTTGACAATTGACGGGCCTAGTTACTATCTGTTGTTGTTGCTTTATCTCGCAGCTAAGACTGCTAGTGAATCGACCATAGGTCTCTCTGACATTGTTAGTTCTATGAGTGAAGATCAGTTGATTAATTCTTTAAGGAGCGATCTTATCGATTTGTATAATAGACTAAAAGCTCGTCTGATTCGCGACAGAAACATGTTAGCTCGTCTTGCTATTAAAATCAACTCGAATTCCACTCCGCTTGGTAGGTTGCTAGGCAACTGCATCACAGTGATAGATGTCTGGTGCAATATTGTCAATTGTCTGCTTGATAATATGTGACTCGCTGGATAAAGAGAAATAGTAATGCAAATTTCGAATGCGTCGATTTAAAAATTTTTGTGCTTTTAAATATTAACTTTTTTATTAAATGTGTTCTTGCGAAAAAGTTCTGCGTATTTTTTAATTTCTTTTCTTTACATCCACTCTGCCTCAACTTCCTCCGCAAATCCTCAGGCACTGGCACTTTCCTCCCCAAATCCCCAGGTAGTGGCACATTCCTTCCCAAATCACCAGGTAGTGGCGCATTCCTCCCCAAATCACCAGTTAGTGGCGCATTCCTCCCCAAATCCTCCGGTTCTTCCATGTACTGTTCCAGATCCTCACTGGAGGATGCCGCCATTATTATTATTATTATTATTTTCGCAATTTTCAGTCGAACAGCAAGCCCACCTCATCGTCCACCGCCGCTAAGCGTGTCGGCGGCGGCGTCAGCAGTGGCGACAATCACAGCAGCGACAGTCTGGGCAGCACAGCCACCAACGAGCGCATCTTAAAAGAGTGTCATCACCTTTACGCCAACAATGAGAATGGCCTGGTCAAACTAGGCCAGCTAGTCAACGTAAAACTTCTGCCGCCGCGAAAGAAAATAACTGTTCTGCTGATTGGCAACCACTCGGCTGGCAAAAGTGCATTCATCAATTGGTACATCGAGAAGCAGATTCAGAAGGAGGGCGTCGCCATAGAGACACAGGGCATCACCATAGTAACGCAGGGAAAGAGGCGAGAATCATTAAGCGGCAATGCCACAATGCATTTGTTTCCGCAATTGGCACCGTTAGCCAAATTCGACGGCGCAGTCTCAAATTTGAGTACTGAGCTATGTGACAGCATTGCTAAACGATTCGCTCTTGTGACCTTCATTGACACGCCTGGATTAGTTGACGGCTCAATGTCGTACGCCTTCGACGTCAATCAAGTGCTGCTTTGGCTAGCTGTACAAGCAGATTTAGTGTTCGCATTCTTCGACCCGATTGGTCAGGCGTTGTGCAAAAGAACAATGCAGATTCTAGCCGAAATTGGCGATAAAATCGATCGCGATCGCATTGTATTCTTTCTTAGCAAAGCTGACGAGAGTGGAGATGAGACTGACAGGCAGCGGGTGCTGATGCAGATCACTCAGGAGGTCTGCAAATGGCCTTCTTTGAATCGCACCTGCTTTGACATTCACACTATCTATAATCCGAATCGAGCTAAGCCTACTAGATGCGTCAATCAAATCGATGAAGCTGCTAAGACTATTGATAAGGCCATTCAAATGACGCTGCAGCATACGCTAAACGCGCTTGAGCAGGATTGCAAGGTAAGCAAATTTTAAGAGAGATTTTATTAACGACAGCTATTGACACATTTTTGGTAGTGATATGCTGTCTCAGTCCAAGAACAATTTCAATAAACAGCGACAGTGGCCGCATGGACTGCTTAAACCGTATCTCAGCATTGATCTCAGCCTTGGGAAAATTGATAATTTCTATCCTCAATTTCAACATCCGTACGAGCTAGTCTGCCATGGCCGGGACAGACATTTCACCAGTCCGCGGACTGAACAGCTGGTTTGCAGCCTTTTCTATCTATATCTAAAGTGTTAGGTAGCGGGTCGTTAGTTCGAATCCTAACCGAGGATTTATATTGTATTAATTTCGGGCGCCGCTTCGGACAGAAGATTCTCAGGTCTTGTCGTGCAATTTACACCATTGAGGGCCAACCTCCTCCAATGTAGAGTGAGATGTGTACACTGCCTGACGATGAGAAAATCAGGGCAGGTATACACACACCTGTGTGAGCGTGTGCACAGGAGTCAGCGGAATGCGAAGAATTGCCTTCTCGCTGGCTGCGGGTCTAGTGTCACTATATGATTTGCCATTACCCACTGCACTCCTGCAATTAGTACTATTATCATAATATGGGAATAATAACAGGAAAAAATCCCTCCCACCTGTCGCACCCAGCTGATTTCCCGGCGTTGCCACGAGGATCTGGCAGCCGACGGCGCTCGCGGTCGCGCCAACTGGGCAGCCAGATTTCGCTTCCTCCTTCTGAGCATGTTCGCCCTAATTCTCCCAGCTTTGCTAGCTGTGTGCGTCTCCGAGCCGATTGTCATCCAGTTGCTAGGCTATTCGACTCCTTTGCACGACACCTTGGTGCCGCTCTATCGTCGCCTACCATCGGATTACATTCCTCACCTGTGGGGCGGAGTCGGCCTAGTGACCCTCGTATGCTTCCTATTAGCTCGCTGGTGCGGCCGTACCGCTAAACGATTCAGCCGGGCCGAACGGCGCCAGCTAATTCAGGTCAGCGAGCACGTGACCGGTTTCGTGGAAAATCAACGCAAAGATTTGTACACGGCCTATCTAAAGCAGAGTGTGAAAGATTCCGATTTCTAGGCTTTCGCTTTTAACCAAATGTCTTACGTTGCTCTGAATTCAATTCTTATCTATTATAGAAATCAAATATCAAAGCCTTTGTCTTATATTGCTGACATGTCGTTTCGCAATACTCTACAACAAAAATCACAGAATTACATTTGGTTGTTGGATTTTTGTTTGGGTTGCCTATTTTTTCTGTCTAGCTCTCTATTTCACTTTTTTATTTTAATCTGGATTGTTATTAAAAAAATCATATTTTGTTACGACAAAAAACTGTTTCTGTTTCATCTGGCATCACTTCTGCTTTTTTATTTTAGTCTGATTCCAGTATAATGTCATATTTGTTACCAATTTTTGTCCTGTGAATAACAAACTTGACTCACTAGATGCAGCTTGACCCACTAGATGTAGGTTGACTCACTAGATGCAGCTTGACCCACTAGATGTAGGTTGACTCACTAGATGCAGCTTGACCCACTAGATGTAGGTTGACTCACTAGATGCAGCTTGACCCACTAGATGTAGGTTGACTCACTAGATGCAGCTTGACCCACTAGATGTAGGTTGACTCACTAGATGCAGCTTGACCCACTAGATGTAGGTTGACTCACTAGATGCAGCTTGACCCACTAGATGTAGGTTGACTCACTAGATGCAGCTTGACCCACTAGATGTAGGTTGACTCACTAGATGCAGCTTGACCCACTAGATGTAGGTTGACTCACTAGATGCAGCTTGACCCACTAGATGTAGGTTGACTCACTAGATGCAGCTTGACCCACTAGATGTAGGTTGACTCACTAGATGCAGCTTGACCCACTAGATGTAGGTTGACTCACTAGATGCAGCTTGACCCACTAGATGTAGGTTGACTCACTAGATGCAGCTTGACCCACTAGATGTAGGTTGACTCACTAGATGCAGCTTGACCCACTAGATGTAGGTTGACTCACTAGATAAAGCTTGACCCACTAGATGTAGGTTGACTCACTAGATAAAGCTTGACCCACTAGATGTAGGTTGACTCACTAGATGCAGCTTGACCCACTAGATGTAGGTTGACTCACTAGATAAAGTTTGACCCACTAGATCTAGCTTGACCCATTAGATGTAGCTTGACCCACTAAATCTAACTTTGACACACTAGATTTAGCTTGACCCAGCCAAAGTAGGCTTGAATACTTTTTGTGACGCAAATTGATTTGATGCAAATCTACTTTTCTAAGTTTGAAATCCATCATGCAATGTTGTTTGTCTTCACTTCCACCTAAATTCAAATAATTAAGTGCAATGACGCACAGTGCCATTGTTCGTTGCAAACTTATCATATTAATAGAAAAGGTAAGTTTTATCTGCTTATATTTCATACCCTAAATTTCGGTTATTTTTGGTTTCGGTGGGCAAACTTTTACTATATTATTATTAGTAGGATCGTTTGTTTTTTGTAGTGTTTCATTTACCAAATGGCTTCAAAGTTATTTCTAATTCGAATTATTTACTTTAAAAATACCTAAAATAAAAAAATCGTCACTAAATATCGTTTCGTCTTATTTGTCGGCCAACTCAGCGAGTTTTGTTAGATTTATTTCCGACATGTCTTCTATTAACAGTAGGACTACCAAGCCATTTTGCCCCCCTTTTTTATACCAAGGGGGGAATTCCCCCCTGAGAACATTTTTTGGCAGCGCCTGAAAGCTAACCGCGTAGGGTGGTGACTGGTTGACAGACTAGGCGATGGTGTACTGTAGTTGAGCTGCATGCGCCTAATATTTAGGCTTCAGCAGTGAAATTTAAGAAATTCGCGTCAGCGTGTCCAGAGTGGCCTATTTCCACATTTTTTGCATTTGAAGGTCCCGCAGTCCGTCTAGATAAAGGTAGGTGACCACCAAAGACGGAGATGATGCAGGCACATTCGGGTGACGTGCTGATTAATTTTGAAGGCCCGGCAAGGCCGCACTGAGGCGCAGTGCAAATTCGTGTATAGGGGTGTATGAAATACACTAGCTCTTATGGGAAAAATCGGACCTTCGGCCAGAAACATTGAATATCTCGACGGTCTGAAGAGCTGGTGACTTGATTCTTGTTTCAGAAGATGCGCAACCAAAAGTTGGCCCGTGTTCTTGAGTACCCCCTAGGTATTCACCACAGCCTTCAAGATAGTTCCCAAATCGATTTTTAGTAAAAGTCCATTTTATGGATCAAAATTTCCCGCCCTTTACGATTAACTGTAACATTCAAAGCCGTTGCATCGAGATATTCAACGATTCTTGTCGAATACCCTGGTGACAAGGACAGCTAATATAGGCTATTAAAAACACGTACTAGCCAATCCATATTGGGTCATTCTTTCGTATTTTTGAACATTATTGGAACATATGTTAGGGTACATAAGAATGGTACTGAAAACTAGTTTCTAGATTCAGAGCTCCATGCTTCACCATAGCTGCTTAAAATGTTGATTACTTTGTACTTTTATACCAGATTTATCATTCTCTGTCTCTCTGATTCCTTTCAGCGAGGCATATCAGGCGTTGGCCCTTCAATTCGCCAGATGGCTGCTTCTACAGCGGCAGCTTCGCCTTCCGCAGTCGTCCAGCCGTCCAGTTCTCGCTACCGACGCCGTCTTCGCAGTCGAAAGCGTCGACGATTTTTTCGTCGCCTCCTTCGCGGCACTGCCGGCGTGGCTTGCCTGACTGGCGCCGCCTTCCTGACTGTATTCGGCGGCCATTTGGCCCGGATCATTGCCGAAGCCGCCGTGCGACCTCGACCGCCGCCAAGGCCAACGCAGCCACGGCTGTCGTTAACAGCGTTGCCGACTGTGTCTTCGCTTTTGTTTTCATCGACGACCGAGCACGGTCAGCCCCAGCCGAGCTTGTTGGGCTACGCTGATAGGCCATTTCTAGTCGTGTACACCGCGGCCTGTGTCATGTCCCTCCTGCTAGTTGGTTTCGCCTGCCTACCTGGCTGGTGGCAGCCGCGAAGGCTGAGTCCGCGGCGAAGTCGGCGACGCTGGCGAGCTCAAGCGATCGATGACGCGGCGGAGGACGACGATGTCGGATACGACCATTTTGGTTCCACGGCTGCTGAAGCTGCGGCTGTCAGCAAAGCGGAGGAGGCTAAATTGGTGAGCTTGAACTGTCTAAAGTGAATTGCGTGCTTTATCGTGTGGCTTTTCTGTTTGACTTCCCAGATGCCCAAATGTTGTTGTCTACTTTCTCCGGCCGACTCCCAAATCCTGTCGTCTAACTTCCCAGATCCCAAAATTCTATCATCTAACTTTTCAAATCCCCAAATTCTATCTTCTGGCTTCCCAAATCCCCAAATTCAATATTCTGACTACCCAGATCTCCAAATTCAATCGTCAAACTTCCCAAATCCCCAATTTCTATCTTCTGGCTTCCCAGATCCCCAAAAATTCTATCTTGTTACTTCCCAGATCCCCAAATTCTATCTTCTAACCTCATCTGTCCTCAAATTATTTCTTTATAACGTAATAATCGTTCATCATTTTTTCCCGATAGTTCTACTCCAAAATTTTAGCTCTTCGTTGAAAAAAAGGAATAAATATTTTCCTTTTTATGATTTTAAAATCTACATTTAATTGCAGAGTGACCCGCACTACGTACCTGTACAGTTCGACTCAAGCAGTACCGAAGTGGACATCTACGCCAGCTTAAACGCTGATTATCCCATCGCCAGTAGACCGCATAGTGGAGCATCTGGCGCGGCCGCAGACGAAGCCTCGCCGCTGTTGCCGTCGCCCTCCTCGCTGCCGCCTCAGCATCATTTCTTCTCCGGCGGTGGTCGCAGGCGAGCTCGCGGAGTTCGCTTCTCGCGCGTCTCCGAGGTTCGGCAATTGAGCGAAAGCGAAGCTCACTCCGCCTCAATGGCTCGCATGTCCTATCAGGCATATCGGAGAGCTATCGAGAACTCGTTGGAAGCTACAGAGGAATTAGAAGAAGACGAGGATGCGGATGACGACGGATCTGATGAGGATTCCTACGAGGATTTCAATTCGGGAAATCGGGATATTGTTGATAGCGTTGAAGGACGCGTACTGCCGACTGGGTCGGATAGAAGTGAACTTCAAGCGGGTGTAGCATCGGGAGCTGCAGTATCTAATGGCCTAGTTGTTTTATCTGTTGTCGATACTGGAAAGGTTAGTGTAAAAGTTACTATTATTTTTTAAGCCCCTAAAAAGGCCGTTTTAAACATTTTCGCTTTTCCTAAATGTCTCGATAAGTTATTTTCCTTGTCTGTTGCAAAATTGGCAGAAAGTTTGAATATATTTGTTATCAATAGAAAACAAATGTTACTTCTGTGCGTGTCGTGTTTGTAGTATTGGCTCATCCGATATGTATCGAAAAGTATAAAACGATTTTTACTGTGCTTTCTACTATAATAATACGATATTCTATTCTTATACACTAATACATTCAAAACTCGATATTGCATCGGTCTATCGATAAATGATACATAAAAATCATTCCAGTACAACTTTTTGCCACCCGATATGTATAGAAAAAAAGTTTTTTCTGTTTTTTTCTTAGGTCTAACTTATAGAAAAAATACGTACCACCATTTCACAATCCAGCTGGCACTAATGTTCGCCCCGATGTGGTTCCTATCCGCCTGGTGCCTGTTAGAATCCCAGCGTCAATGGCTACCAACTCAGTCTGGTGTGACATTTATTTTCGCTTCAATTACTCCTCTGGCCGGCCTGCTGTTGTCTACGATCTTCCCGTCTGCATCAGCGGCCCGCGCCAGCTCTGCCATGCTGACTAAGACCGCCACCGTTCTGCTTGGAATCGGCGCCGCTTTCATAGTCGCCTGGCCTCAGTTGGATGCCAATTTTAGGCGGCACAATGCCGAAGCCGGCGCTCTCTGGGGCGCTTTGATTGCCGCTCTGGGTGCCCTCTGTATCGCCGCCTGCCTGGCGGGACTTCGCCGCAGGGCGCCACGATTGGCCTCGCTGCCTTCGCTGCTGATGCTCTGCGGTAAGACTGACTGTCCTCAGGTGGCCATGGGGTGTGGAGGGACTGTTTAAGATTGACTTCACCTTAAGGTCGGGGGTTCGATTCCCGACTTCAGTAAAACAATTTAAGTATTTTAGCAAAAACCGAACTCTGCATTGCTCTCTACATTGCTTCCGGCAAATCCAGCCTTTAAATGGGCACCAGCGTTGTTATTTCCAGTTCTAATTTACAAATTGCCCTCCAAAACCTGCCCCTCGCCAGGCTTCGTCGGCTTAGCGAGCTGTCTGATCATGTGGCCAGGATTTTTCATCCTGCACTACAGCAATCTAGAGCAATTTCAACTGCCCAATGCTACTAATTGGGGCCGGTTTATTGTGCAAGGCGTTGCCGGTGTGGCGTTGCCCGAGCTACTGCTACTGGTGTGAGTAGGCTTGTTCGTATATCATGAGAATAGCTGATAACTATCAATAAACGAAAGGGAATTTGTGTCAATCAGCATTTATTATGCTCTTTTTCTTTCACTTCTTACAGAGGCTGTTATCTTACAAGCAGCCTGTCAGCCTGCATGTCCTTCACCTTGGCTGTGCCATTGGCTTACGCTGCCGGGTTGGCCTTTTTGCATATTGTGAGTTTTCATCCTAATTTATGCGTTTATTAACAGTAGAACTACCAACGGGGAAATTCCCCCTGACAACTTTTTTGTGCTGCACCCGAACGGAGCAACGCAAGTACACGAAACTCAAGAACAGGGGCCAACTTTTTGTTGCGCATCTTCTGAAACAAGAATCAAGTCGTCAGCTTTTCAGACTGTCGAGATATTCAATGTTTTTGGCCAAAGGTCTGATTTTTCCCATTAGCGCAAGTGTATTTCATACACCCCTATGCACGAATTAGCACTGCGCCTCAGTGCGGCCTATGCCAGGCCTTCAAAATTAATCAGCACGTCACCCGAGTGTGCCTGCATCATCTCCGTCTTTGGTGGTCACCTACCTTTATCTAGACGGATTTGTTGGACCTTCAAGGGCTACAACAGGTGGAACTAGGCCACTATAGACACCCTGACACGAATTTCTCCAATTTCACTGATCAAGCCTAAATATTAGGCGCAGCTCAACCACAGGACGCCCTCGCCTAGGCTGTCAACCAATCAGTCACCACCCAACGCTGTTGGCATTGTTAGTCCTAATGGTAATACTTCCGATATGTATCGAAAAAATTGATTCCTGTACCAATTTTCAACAGCCAGCCTCGGAAGTCTGGCGCATCGGCCTAGGCGGTCCGCTCACTCTGGTCGCCTTCCTGGCCGTCGCGCTGTGGTTGCCTCGAATCCGCGCAGACGCCGGCGATCCCCTGCTGCGAGCGCTGATCGCCTGTCGAGATTTGTCTGCCCCCACCGGCGTACAACAGCTGTCATCGGGCAGTCTAAGCGACGGCGGCCAATCGCAGGATTGGCAAGGCCAGCAGAGTGCTCAGTCCGCTACCAGCAGCAGCAGCAGATCGTCCAGGGTTCGCGGACAGGTTCGCCGGCCCGTATCGGTGCCGGCCGCCGCAGCCATCGCCGCTGCCTCCGCCTCTGCGACCACATTGGCTGGATATCCGTCTTCGAGTTCGTCAATAAATTAGTAATTGTTTGCGGAATTCTCTAAATTACTTCGCCCGATATGTGTCGAAAAAATGATTCATGCGGATAAATATTTTCTGTCTTTCTCGGATTGTACACAGTTTTTTCTATGCTAGTTGTTCACTATTTGCGCTGTTGGTCAATTTACAGTATATTTCAGGCTCATTAAAGTGTCCTTTTACTGATCGCGCTTCGCAGCCTTGATTTTATCAGTTAAGATTTTACTTCTTTGATTCCATGCCTGTATAGTTTCTGATTACCATTTGTAATCGATAGATGCGTATAACTGCGGGTTGTTTTGCATTGGAGGTTAGCCACCTTTTGGCTAATTCTTTTTCTGAGATCTGAACATGTCTAGACGTTTTGTTTTGCCCGTCAAATAACTAATATATGTTCAGATATATATATCATTCAAACTAAAAATACTCTTGAATATATGTATTTGAAAAAATTGTTTATCATTAAAGGGGTTCGCTTTTAAACTCAGCACCCGATATGTTTCGAAAATAGTATGTATTGTTTACCAGTAATTCATCTGTAATGATATTAATATTCAGTAACAACAGGTAAATTTTCATAGAACTGCTCAATTGAGTGCTGTTTTTATACTCACAATGAGCTAAATTCAGAGTTGTAAACGATTTCGATGTTCTTCGTATTGATATTCAGTTTATGAACTTTTTATTCTGGTATCGGCGTATTTTTTTCTTACCAGTCATTCTACAGTAGCAGAAGTTTGACCTAGTGTCAAGCGTTATTTTAGTTTTTATTCGCTTCAGTCGATTTTTAAAGTACAGTACTACGATTAGACATTCCACTGTAATTTACTCAAATTCCGCTTAAATTAAATGATTAAAGTTTAGGTTCAATAGAAAGCTTCTTTTCAAACTAAAAAACTAAAAACCGGCCGATATGTATCGAAAAAATGAAGTAAAATAGCTAATTCAGCTAGTTTTTCGGGTTGTAGTATTTGAAAAATGAACGTTTTTATATCGTGATATCGTGATTTCCCACTACAATTATATTTGTACAATATTTCTGTCCTAAGACTCACAGTTCAAAAGTGCCTTTTGTAAGTAGGTTTGAAATTTTACAACATTTTTTCTTTTCTGCTAACTTGACGATTATTCTTGATTAGCCTGAAAGGTTTTCCGTCAAAATCGCCTCGGATTTTATCTGACATGACCGGTATTGTTAAAGGCATTACTTTGTAAAAAATATCTGGTGCTAAAAAACAATATACACATGCTTTATGCAATCATTTTGTGCCATTTGCAAGAAATTTTCCGATATTTTTAGTAACATTTAACCTATCAACTTATACTTTAAAAGAAATGAACACAATGTACGCATATTTTGTTTGATAATAAGTTTTGAAATAGATTTCAGTTTACTTTCGAAAAAACGAGCAAATTATATGTTTCGCCAAGCGAAGCTGTTGTAGTTAATAGCGAATGCGCACAAATACTATACGCATAGTCTTATTTAGGGAGGTTGTCAGTATTTCAGTATTATTATTATTGTTATATAGTTTGTTATAGAAAAATTGGACACTTAACAGAAAACTAGCACATTCAAACAATGAAACAGAAATATCGAGGTGGGACAAGGAACCAAAATACACATACTGTTGTACCAGTTGCAGCGTGCGATAGTTGTGTAGTTAGACGATAAATATTGCGAGCATTTTCGATGACGACGACGAAAACTAAAACTAATTTAATTAAATGCCGGATGGCAATGACAAAAATTGATTTCGAAGATGAATGGAAGATTGACTACTCGGGCATTTAACTAAAATTAAAGAAAAAGCTGTATATATCCCCTACATGCTACTTATAATGTATCTAAAAATAATTATCTTGAATAGAAAGTAAGTTTTCAGTGAATTTAATTATTATTACTTTATTATCATACTTACGGAAAGTAGTAATTTTTGAAGGACATTGGTGTCTATTATTATCGCCAGGCAGGAAACTCATCCATTAAACAAATGAAGACGTTTTTACCATATTATTAGAACGAATTGAACAGCAAAGTTTTATTTGTTAGGCTTTTGTTTTAACCGCTCCGTAAATATAATTTTCTGACATTTTAAGACCGTCTGATTACTGCGACTTGAAAGAAGAAAAAGCAAACAATGAGACACAAAAATCAGCAATGCGGAGAAAAACTACTGTTACAACTGCTTTTAGCGGTTGTAACAGAGAAAAGTAAACGGGACTGCGAATTTGGGGACAAGTGAGCTTTGAATAGCAGATTTGTACTAATATTACGATCAGGAATATATTAAGGGGTGTGTCGGACTGTATTTTAAACTGTTAAGCTACTTAAAGTAAGCGAGTCAATAAAATGTTGACATATTGCTTCTGAATTGAATAATTGATTTCGGCACATGCCAGACGACACACGGCGGTATCGAAAATTTGCAGTCCGGGTGGGATAGAGCATGACTTGAACTTAGGAGGCGGAAAACAAGACAGGACAGAATATTTTCAGAGATATTTTTGCAGACAGGCAGACTTGACACCGACTTTTAGATTTGTGTTGTTTGTTTGCTCATAAACAGAAATATTTTCAGACAATGTGGGTTTAAATTGGTGTACGGGCTAATTGTATTATATTTGTCCCAAATTGGACACTGAATAACAGAATGTTTGATTTCAGACTTAATATTTCATCTCGCGTTGAATTTTGACTTTTTTTAGGCGCTGTCAAAGCATGTAACATTGCTCAGCGTGGCTACTTGGCCGGCAAGTTGTACTTGACGTAGGGAACGTCAACGTCTTCGCCGGAGCTGTCATTGCAGGACAGTTCAATCACCAGGCTCTTCACGTAGCCAGGAATAGGCTTCTTGGTTACTTCTTCGACAACCTTCGATATCCTGTAGGAGTGGGGTGGCAGTGGCAGAGCGGTTGAGTCGTTTGTCTCACGCACCAAGGTCCATGAGCTTAATTCCGCGGCGAGGCCACATTCATTTGGGGCGCAGCCGCGGAGAGAAGGCTTGGGGGCTTGTCGTGCAATTTACGCCATTGAGGGCCAACCTCCAAGGCACAGTGAGAGTGTACACTGCCTGACAATGAGAAAGTCAGGACAGATGTACACACCTGTGTGAGCGTGTGCCTGCGTACGGTATCTGTGTGCTCAGGGGTCAGCGAAATGGGCAGAATTGCCTCCTCGCTGGCTGCGGGTCTAGTGTCACCAAATGATGTGCCATTGCCAGCAACCCTCCCGTAATTATTAATTTTAATAATTTTACTCTTATTACTATTCTATATCCTGAGGGCAGATTGGTTGCTGTGGGGTTTGAGACAGATGAGGATCTGGGACATTTGAGAAGGACTAGAACAGACGCAACTTACTCGCAGGACAATCTGGCCTTCTTCTTAGCCGGCGGCATAAAGAATGAGAACAGCATAGAGATGCCCTGCGTTATCATCGTCACTTCGAGCTGATGCTTCTCCTAATATAGAAACAAAAGAGAACGTAATTTGTTAAAATGGATTCAGAAAGAAACGGACAAGCGTCAACTTACCTGGAAGTAATCAATAAGCTGTTGCACAGTCATCTCGCCGTCAACCTCAAACCGATCCCACAGAGTGAACTCTTGGTCGTGATATTTGTGCTTAGCAGGCGGCAACGGCTCGGAGAAGGCAAAGAACGGGTGGGCCAGATTTAGGAAGCCGTTTTTATAATCCTCCAATTTATTGCGACCCTGCAACAGTTTGTAGAGTTCCAGACAGACTAATCCAACAGCCACGGATGTGGTGGTAGCAATAGCTGGCACAATTCGGCCAGCAATCATCTTGGTCTTGTGCCGGTCGGCCTGTTCAATATCGTAGTTGGCCGCTCTCAGATTGCTGCAGGCAGTGATGAAATCCATGTGATAATTGGTGTCGTCGTCTTTCTCAAATTCTACAACTCGAATCGAGCCGGCAAGCCCGGAGCTGATTAGCTGGGACTTCAATTCAATCAGGTCCTTGACAAGATTGTCCATAGAATCCGGCTCGTTAGATGAGGACACTGATAGTTGGCTCTGCAGCTCCGTATCTGTGGTTGCTATGCGAACACCAGAACGGGGCACGAACTCGGGCACGCTGACAGAGGCGGCCGATTGGCCAATGGCCTTGCGATCGCCGTAGGCGCCTTGGACACCGAACAGGAAGGCGCGCAGGTTGGCTGCGGCTGTCACGAAATCACAATGGGTGGCGTCGGCCGGATTAAATGTCAGAGGATTCGGGCACTTCTTGACGCCGCTCCAGAATGGGGCGCCGGATGACGTCACCTTTTAGGGGATTAATTAAGCGGCTGGATAAACTTCGAGAATGCATTAATAGCGAATGCGTTCATTGGGATCCTGTAGTCAAATAGTGGGATAAATGGGTGCTGAATATTGTCATCGATTACTTGAATTGGAATATACTGCTGGGGATAAACTGTAAAAATAGTGGGATAAATTATGTGGGGATATTCAATGTATGTGGGGATAAATTTTTGTTAATATTCTAGTCACCTGACAGGATACATTTTTGGGAATATTCTAGTCACCGGGTGGGATACATTTTTGGGAATATTCTAGTCACCTGGTGGGACACATTTTTGGGAATATTCTATCCACCTGGTGGGATACATTTTTGGGAATATTCTATCCACCTGGTGGGACACATTTTTGGGAATATTCTACTCACCTGGTGGGATATATATTTGAGAATCTTCAATAATACTTTATTCACATAAGTCGGGCATTATATTATTCAATAAAGTTTACCCACCTGATTCGGCGGAAAGTTAAACAGCAACTGTCGAATCTGATTATTAAAAATCTCTTCGAATTGCATCCTAGCCCAGGCGATGCAGTCGGCAAAATCTTTCGGCCTCTTGTCCAACAGGTTGGTCTTCATCGATTCCAGCGTCTCAATGCCCTGATTGCCGGGCAGAGACAAGGTGCGCTCCATAAAGGTTGGATCGTGCAGGAATTGATGCAGAGTCTGAGACTGCTGACAGAAGACGCCCTCCAAATAGTCCCTAATAAGGAATGATTCGAATCAGTCAATTGACGCTATCAAGGACTCCTAGATCTTCAATAAGGTAATTTTAGATAACTCACCTAGCCCACTGGATAGTGTGCTCAATTTGGTATGGGAAATTCTTCAGAGTACAAATTGGAGTTGTCTTCTCCGGCGGATCCTGCGAGCTACTATAGGACTCGGTCAGGTAGGGCAATACAACCTGAGTGTTGGCTTTGGTTCCAGTTGTGCCAGATTCCAATAGCGGCTTCCTATAATAGACGCAGCGCCTGTCAACGTAGGTGCGAGCTTCGACATTGTCCAGAGCGTTAACAACGACTGTTAGATTCTCAAAGAAGTCGTCAGTGTAGACAGCTTCAGTCTCCGATCCTACGCGATTCTCTTGCGCTTCAACTGACAGATTGGGATTCATGCGAACCGCTGCCGCGGCGGCGGTTGTAGATTTGGCTTGGCCAATATCCCAGGGTCGGAATAGGAACTGCCTGTTCAAATTGCTCTTCTCAATACGATCCATGTCGGTAACAATGACCCGACCGCCTCGACTACCAGTGCCGATGCCCATCAGGGCGAAATTCTTGAGCAGCTCGCAGCCAAGTGCTCCAGCGCCAACTAGGAAGACGCGAGCTGACCCGAGACGGGCCTGAGGTGTCAGGTGATGGAGACATTGTGTGTCAGGTGATGGAAAAATTGTGTGTCAGATGATGTGGACTTTGTGTCAGGTGATGGAGACATTGTGCGTCAGGTGATGGGGACATTGTGTGTCAGGTGATGAGGACACTGCGTGTCAGGTGATGAAGACTCTGCGTGTCAGGTGATGGGGAAATTGCGTGTCAGGAAAGGGAGGCATTTTGTCTCAGGTGAAGGAATGTCAGGTGCAAGAGTTTGCCCATGCCCAGTGAGGGAATGTCAGGTGAAGGAGTGTGTCCAGTGAGGGAATGTCAGGTGAAGGAGTGTGTCCAGTGAGGGAATGTCAGGTGCAAAAGTGTGTCCAGTGAGGGAATGTCAGGTGAAGGAGTGTGTCCAGTGAGGGAATGTCAGGTGAAGGAGTGTGTCCAGTGAGGGAATGTCAGGTGAAGGAGTGTGTCCAGTGAGGGAATGTCAGGTGAAGGAGTGTGTCCAGTGAGGGAATGTCAGGTGAAGGAGTGTGTCCAGTGAGGGAATGTCAGGTGCAAAAGTGTGTCCAGTGAGGGAATGTCAGGTGAAAGAGTGTGTCCAGTGAGGGAATGTCAGGTGTAAGAGTGTGTTCAGTTAGAAAGACACTAAGTGAAAAATCATGAACTCGAACCTGAAAATCCTCGCCAAAGACGACACTCTGACCGGCGTATCGTCGCCCGTCAGCCGGGGCGTCGGTGACCGCAGTGGCGGCTCCCTCCGCGGGCAGGCACTCCAGGGCGTCAAAGTAGAGAAATTGTCTGATTGGATTGAACCGACCAGAGCAGGCCTTCATAACCTCCTGGCTGGCGGTGCCGCCGATGACAGCGTGCACGGGAGCCAGCTGGCCCGAGCTGATTCTGGCGAATGTGGCAGCTAGACTGGGCTCCGGGAGCGGCTCGAGGCCCTGACGCTTGGCGATGGCCTCGGCTGTGGCGGCTAATTCAGCGGCTTCGGCGGCGTTGCCGGGCTCCGGCCGGCGACCAGAGTGGGCCGCTTCGAATTCGTAAAGGGCCTGCGATGTGGCGATTTCGAAATTGATAGATTCAATGATGGATCAGATGTAAAGCTTGATAGATCACATGTGAACTCTGATAGATCAAATGTAAAGCTTGATAGATCACATGTGAGCTCTGATAGATCAAATGTAAAGCTTGATAGATCACATGTGAGCTCTGATAGATCAAATGTAAAGCTTGATAAATCACATGTGAACTCTGATAGATCAGATGTGAAGCTTGATAGATCAGATGTGAAGCTTGATATATCAGATGTGAAGCTTGATATATCAGATGTGAAGTTCGGTAGATCAGAGAATACTTCGAGATGCCATGAACCTGAATTATCTATTTAAAAATTCTGAGACAGAACTCACTTGGAACAGGGCGTGAATCTGCGCCGGCCGATCAAACTTGGCAAAGTCCGTGATGACAAATTCTGGATTAGCCAAAGCTTCTGGCAAAGATTTGAAACTAACTAGCTCAGGCATTTTAACTTCCTTGCAGTAGCCGCCCTTCTCGTAGGCTGGAAAGCTGCTAGTATCGCCGATTTTGAAACGACTTGGGCTCACCACCTAGGTATAATTAAATATAATTTTATCATTTACATGCATTTCTACTGCCAGTAGCATAACGAAGATACATCGTTATCTTCTGTGGAGAATTATGTCAGAGCTGCGCAAGATCATTCTAGAAGGGTTTCAATTCTATTTATGGATCTTAAGTCATTTAAGCTTTTCGTTGTGAAACGAAATTACGCGTAGCGTAAAAGAGAAATATAATTATTTAGCTGTGACAAAACAAGACAGATCTTCTAAGTGCAGCAAGAACTGTAGTATGTAACAGAAATTAGACGTAAAGGTTAGGTCAATAAAAAAATTTGTGCTGTACAACGCTGTACTTGTGCATTAGAATAGTATAGATTACTATTCACAATAGTCTTTCAGTTATTATCCACATTGGTCTATCAGTTGTTATCCACATTGGTCTATCAGTTGTTATCCACAATGGTCTACAGTTGTTATCCACAATGGTCTATCAGTTGCTTTTCACAATGGTCTATCAGTTGTTATCCACAATGATCTATTAGCTGTTATTCACAATGGTCTATCAGTTGCTTTTCACAATGGTCTATCAGTTGTTATCCACAATGGTCTATTAGCTGTTATCCACAATGGTCTATCAGTTGTTATCCACAATGGTCTATCAGTTGTTATCCACAATGGTCTATTAGCTGTTATCCACAATGGTCTATCAGTTGCTACCCAATTCAACCTGTCAGTTGCTAAACAATTCAACCTGTCAGTTGCTAACCAATTCAACCACGGTCAGTTGCTAACCAATTCAACCTGTCAGTTGCTAACCAATTCAACCTGTCAGTTGCTAACCAATTCAACCTGTCAGTTGCTAACCAATTCAACCTGTCAGTTGCTAACCAATTCAACCTGTCAGTTGCTAACCAACTCAACCTGTCAGTTGCTAACCAATTCAACCTGTCAGTTGCTAAACAATTCAACCTGTCAGTTGCTAAACAATTCAACCTGTCAGTTGCTAACCAACTCAACCTGTCAGTTGCTAACCAAATCAACCTGTCAGTTTATATCCAGAAAGCAAACTTATTATCTCACCTGTACTTTGCGCGGCTGGCAATTATTGAGCGGCGTCATGCCCTGCACACCGGTAAAGGTGACATAGTCGCCATCCTCGAGATCGTGCCGAGAATCCTGGGCACAGGTGACGGTACCGTCGGCAGACTGTTCAACCCAGTCAATTATGAAATTCTTGCACGGCTCTCCATTCTTATCCGTGACAGAGAATTGGTCGCCAAAATCGCAGAAGATGCCACCAAACAAGCCGGCAGCCGAGGCGGCGATAAATCTGGCACCTTGCTGCCTGCACAACTGATTAATGCGCAACTGTTCAGCCATTGGCCAATCGGTTAGCACCACCACCTGGTACTGCTTGATGACGTCATCAGTTAAATCGCCATCGAAGTTAGACACTCGAACGTAATTATTTAATTCGGCTAGCTTTGGCAGGCAGATTTGAGACCTAGACCTACTGCCGCCAATATCCGCCTCCTCAATGTAGAATTGGCTAGTGAGATCGGTCCAATCTGGCGGTGAATTATCGTGCAAGCAGACGGATTTAACACCGCCCAAGATCACATTCTTAGCTATCTCAATACCAAGACCGCGTAATCCGCAGATCAATACATTGGACGTAGCCATGCTGCGCATAGCTTCATGTCCTAGAACGTACAGCTGACGACTATACAAAGAGTCGTCTATTTCAACACCGTTGGTGCCGTTAACAGACATGTTGCTGCTGCTCCCGTTAGCCTGATGCTGCTGCTGGATAGAACCGTTTGTTGACGAAGATCCAGGCGCGTTACTGTCTCCTACCGCCGATGTTGGCACTCTCTGATATTAGGGAGAAATTTTATTATTTTATAAATTTATCTTTAACACTAAAAAACATGATGCACAAGATAAAATATGAGTACCTGAGCACTGGCCGATTTGAAATCTCTGTACATATACAAATCGAACAGAATTGGTTAACACTTACAAATCTGTGCTTAAATTTATTAACTCACTTCTTTTTATAGAAGCCTAAGAAAGCTGCAAGCTCGGTACTTATAAGGAAAATTCTGGATCCCCAGACAGTTTTTTTGTTACCTGAATGAACTGTGGTAGACTGAGATTGAAACAAAGAGACAGAACGGATAGGATGAGGATAGGAGGTACAATGTTTCAAAGGAAATGAGAATGGCTTGGAATTTAGAAAGGGATTGGACACGGACGCGTACATACATGCACACGCTGAAAAAAAAGATGCTAACTCACCTGGACCCTAGCGACGCGTTAGACAGAAAGAAATAGGCCTTCCTAACTCTCTCTCTCCCTCTCTTCGACTATTTCACACTGAGCCTTATTTCTCTTACCACTGTTTTTTTAAGTTCTTAGTACGGCTTCTGGCCTATAGGAGGCTACTCACAGCTGTACGGAGGGAACAGTGGGGGGGGGCAGAAATAGAAAGAGGGTGAGAGAGGGACGCGGGGAAAGAGCATTAGGGGTGACGAAGCTTCGCGTACAAAATCTCTTCCTATCTCTACTCTCGATGTCGATGCAAGGATCTAGTATAGTTCTCTTGTCAACTGACAAACTTGTATGCGCTAAGGCTTAGAGCTTTTCAGTTAAGGGAGACACAGTTCTTATGAAAGGTTTGAGATAGAATTTCTTGCTAGAGAGAGAAAGAAAAGCTAAAGAAATGACGTTGACTTCTATTTATAGACTAAGGCTTCGAGGGAGAGAAGACAGGATGTGAGAAAAGTATTGGCTCCTACTAAGCCCAACCCCAAACCAAGAACAGCCGCGCCCAATACCGGTTTGGAAACAGAAAATAAAAATGTTGTGTCAGGCCTGTGTAGAACGGCTGGTGTGAGAGGACAGGAAGAGAAGACTGAGAGAGGAATGGAAGAGAGAGAATTTTTCTAGAAATCCACGCGCACACGAAACGCGCATAGAGAGCAGCAGCTAGCTTATCAGTTAATGTACAATGTACTGCTGCAGACTTTCAATGCCTAACTGTACTTTGAACACCCCTAGTATATTTCAAACCCAAACCCTGTCCCTAGCTTGTCTTTCCTACGAGGCAACACAAGCTGCCACGTATTTAAAGGCCTCCTAAACGGTTGTACAGTTAAAGAGTGTACATACTTAAAGAGAGGGTAGTAGTTACAGTGTACAATGCAGCGTTAACAGTATTGCTTGCAAAATGAAATATATACTAGAATCTTAAATTTAAAAATTTATCATGCTACGAATGAAAGCAGCAACGATTCTAGATTCTTTGTACAGATAAGCTTGCAATACTACTTCTTGGAATTCGGTTTTAAACGAAAGTGTAACTAAATTGAAATCTCAACTTGCGTTACTTTTTAGGTAGCATTTAAATGCCTTGGTGTGTAAATTTAATCAAAGAAAACAAGAAATGTGATTTTCACATCATATTGTATATTGTATAAATCGATACATGGATCAGAAACTTCGACGGTTAAATAGCGAAATTGAATATTCAAAACTAGAAATTGTCTAATAAAAAACCTTTTTCAAAAAAATGTTTACATTGCACTACTCTAAGTAGCGATTTGTGAAACATACCTGTACACATTTATTTCATCTTCTAATAGTAACATTCTGCCTTACAATAAGTGTACAATAGTACTAAACAAAACAAAAACAAAAAAACAACAAAATTTATGGACATCTAAGTTTAAAAAATGAAAGTAAATTTGCATGAGCAAGAAACAAGTTTTTTCCTAAAATTTTTGGTGGTTTTAATTAGTAAGCTAGGTTTTCAGGGTCAATCCAACAATTAGGGTTGATTGTCAAAACATTG
This sequence comes from Macrostomum hystrix, assembly GCA_950097015.1. Taxonomy (NCBI): domain Eukaryota; kingdom Metazoa; phylum Platyhelminthes; family Macrostomidae; genus Macrostomum; species Macrostomum hystrix. Next base: position 29,764,151 of record CATNEN010000038.1, read on the forward strand.
TTGTTTAACCAGTAAGAAAACTATCAAGTAATGAATATACATTTCAGGTCTTGGTATTAATAACCACTAATATACCCACAAAAAATTAAAACCATTTTAGAATTAATGAAGTTTCTTTGTGGATGACATCATCTAAAATGCAAACAAAAAAATAAAACTAATGATTAGTTTAGATTAAAATTAGGGGTCTTCTAATTAAAAAGCAGATAAAAAATGTGCATCACACTACTCTTAACTTATAAATGGTTACCGATATTTTATGAATTTATCTGCTTTCCTATTGACTATATTTTATTAGCATAGGGAATAAATACTGAAAATTTAAGAAATTCAGAAATAAAAAATTAAAACACTTAAATTATACGAAAAAAAATCAGAACTACATGCTCTTTCTTACAATATAAGTTTCATCCACCAATCTTGAACTAAAAAGTATAGTTTCGAAATTTCATAGCCCTATTGTCCCAAAAGGCCAACACTATCTCTAAAGCAATTTTTAGTAAAATAATGTTTAGATTACATCTAGCTTCAACATTAATTATCCCACTAGCATATATTTGGCGAAGAGCAGATTTGTGACTTCTAGAATTAGTATCCCATATAGATCACACCCATAGTCATTAAAGAGCAGTATTTGCACAGAAACAAAACATATCTAGATTTTTGGCTCCCTGCAATATGCAATATGCCAGTTCTACCAATTATGCCAATGTGTGCAAAAACATACATACAAATATTTCATATGTACCACTAAAGCTAAAAGTCTAAAAACAAATGACTATTGCCCATGATTGCAGAATTTGATTATCACTTCACACTTGAAAGTCTTTAAACTATAATATGAAATATTCAAGAATATTTATTAAGATTAAAATTATAGTAAGGGAAATTTTTGTTAAATAACAATTGTAATTATCTTATCATATCTTTTGTATAAAGTTCATGTGAAGAAAATGAAAGTTTCTCACCAAAATATTCAGTATTTTACTATTTTTGCTACTAAATATTGCAGAGTGCACTAAAAATCTGTTGTGTGCACCAAAATATTCAATGGTAAAATCTACCCCCATCCAGACTAAGATCAGATAGGCCATAAAAACTGTGTAAGTGATACCATTGTATTATGTAGCATTGTTCATTGTTTATTTTTAGTTATTTCCTAGTTTCATGGTTAAAACAAAGCTATAAGTGCTTAAATTATATTTTTTGCTTAAAACTAGTTAAGCATTGATTTTAAATTAATTAAAACTGATTTATGTAAATATTTATCACTTTATCAATAATTTAGATCATGGCATGGTGTAAACTAAATGGTGTAATCCCAACCTAAATTGTTTATTTTTATACTGTACCAACTAATCTTTGTACAACAACTCACTGATATGGCAATTCAAAACAAAAAATACCAAATAAAAAAAATAACTGTGTAGGACAAATACTGTTATACACCAAGATTGCCACAGCTAGGGGGGTCAGGGGGGAATAACTGGTATTCTAGTATTCTATTGGATAGCATTTAGGGTGGGTAAATGTAAGTTTGGCAGTTGGGGTCTAGCATGGGTTTACCAACAGTCAAGTATTTCTACTTTAAATCCAAAGAGAAGGAGAAAGAGAAAGAGACAAAGGGACAGGGAAGACAGCAAGTGGAGACAGAGAGAGATTGATGTAGAAAGGTAAGAAATAATTGGAGTAAATAGTTGTTTACAATTGATTTAAAATACAATCAATCAAGAAGCAGACTAGAGTTTTTACTATACAAGCTAAATTGACTAAGAGAGAGATAGAGAGAATGCATAGAGAGAATGAAAGTGAGCCACTGGCAAAGAACACTTTCATATGCAAGCTCTTTTAAGAGCTGTTTGTTCAGATCCTAGACACTTCATTATCTTACAACTTTGTCATCCACTTGGAAGGTAGGACACTTTGTCATCCAGCCAATTGGCATGCTTTAAAGTTTGGTCAGTTCATCATCTACTAATAACAAGCAATCAAGTTCGTCATCAATAAAGTGAGGGTGGGATGGTAGGGCAGAGGTGTGAACACACTTCACACTCTAAATTGTCAAAAAGAGGTGTCAAAACTGATTTCATTATTAAGTTGATAGATAGGTGCCAACACGGTGTGAGGAGGTGGGGAGGGGTGGTTCTGTTTTAACTTTTAAAACTTTTATTTTATAGATGATGAAGTGTCCAAAAGTCTAAGTCTTTTCGTCATCTACCCTCTGAGATATTGGACAGATCATCATCTGGATGACAAAGTTGTAAGATGACGAAGTGTCCAGGTACCATTTGTTCTCATGGCTCAAAACTCTTTTCATATTATTTGAACAAATATAATTTAATAATACATCATCATTTTGTTTAAATTTACACGTTTTTGAGACAAAGCATATTGTGAAATAATAGCAAACCTGTTTGCTATACCTTGTTCTGCTATCCCTTTAGATTGCAAGAGTCATTAACTACCCCAATCTTGGCCGATTAGAAAGGGGGTAATGTGGCAGCCCTTCCTTACCTGTAGAGCCAGTCTGAGTTGTTGCAGTCTATGTGTTGTGGTCTTGGTTATGTGCCAAATTAACAAAAGCTAATTTAAGAGCATTTTTTTTAAGTAACATAAAATATTATTATTTCTTTTTTTAAATCCAGCCATATCTCTAGCGTGACCTAATTATTACAATCTTAAAAGATTTCTGTGTACTTTTTAAAAAAACAACTGCCCAAAAAAGACCAAGTTTATGTAACTTGGTCTTTGCATGAGAAGTAGATAGCTTTATTATTCATCCACATATAACAGGTTAAAATTGTTGTATAAAGTTCAAAATTACAACAATTGTACACCAACTTGATCTACTTATATGAGGGGTGTTTCAAAAGTAACTAGAATTTAGTCATAACTTTTTAATGGATAAACTTTTTAACTTGAAATTTTTACCCTGTAATTTTGCAAATATGGACAGCACACAGCTTCAGTTGCAACCCTGTTGGTCTACATGCACCAGTGAAATCTCACATTGAAGTCCAGACCTCGAGATTAAAAATTAAGATTTTTGTCAGTGGAAAAGAGTGAACAGGTTGTGTCAAAAATCAGCGCCTTCGTCCATTTCTTCAGCGATTTCAGCACGTTCCACAAAGCTGCCATTGAGCTGGATACACTTCTCATAGCGATGCAGCAGTTTGTCGATTCCCTCCCCCCAAAAACTCGCAGGCAGCGCATGGAGAGATTTGTTGGCTGCCGCAATGACTTTCTGTTGACTGGTGAAGACGCGACCTCACATAGGCTTCTTCATTACTCCAAACAAGTGAAAGTCAGCAATGGCGAGGTCTGGTGAATAAGGTGGATGATTAAGCAGCCAAAAGCCGAGCTCTTCCACTTTTCTTGTGGTGGCCGCGGCGACGTGAGGGCGAGATGAAGGGCCTGGCACGCATGATGGGTCACTTCTGGAGGATGACTTCACGCAGACGAGCAACTTGATCTGCATGTATGCAGCATTGATGGTGGCCTTGTCTGGCAGGTAGTCGACCATCAGAACCCCACAGGCGTCAAACCACACGGTGTACATGATGTTGCGTGTCCATGCCGACTTCATTGGCTTTGTGTGCGGCTGACGGCCCCTGGGCCCCAACTGCATGGACTGCTGCTTAGTCAGTGGATTAAATATTGGCAGTGGTGTCTTATCCATACTGATGAGAAGTCCTTTAAACTCCTGATCACCAAGTTGCTGCCACAACTGCAAGTTCTCCGTTGCACAGTGAATTCGCTTTCTTTTGTGGTCCAGGGTCAACTCACACGGCACCCACGTGGCACAGTCTCTCGACCAGTTTATCTCCTTGAGGATGCGGCTCACAGAAGCAATGGAGATGCTACAGACCTCCTCAACTTCACGCAATGTGGCAGAAGGATTGGCGCAGAGGTAATCACGGACAATTTGTTTGCTGTTGTCATCCGTTGACGTGCGGGGCGACCTGACCTCGGCGCATCACCACATCCTGTAGCACCATCGCAGAATGCCTTGCAGTGAGCATAAACCCGCGCTTGCGATAGTGCCTGATCTCCAAATGCCTGGTTCAGGTCCCGAGCGATATCGCATGGCTTCTTTCCAAGTTGAACCCGACCAGCAATAAAATGCCTTTGTCCTTCCTTCGATCCAATTTCTGAATGATCTTTCAGTCGTTCTATAGTCTCACTTGAAAGCACTTTTCAGTCAAGTCTCTCAGTCAAGCATTTGCAATTTTGAGCAGCCCCATGCAGCTTAAAAAACAAAAATTCCTAGGCAACTTTGCCCATAAACAGCAGACACCGGAGACAGCATCAGAAGCAGCTGAGTGCATCAGCAGCATCATTAGCAGTTTTCAAGTTCTAAGCAAATTCTCAGGTATATAGACCACAGACAAAAATCAAAATTTTTAATCTCAAGGTCTGGACTTCAATGTGAGATTTCACTAGTGCACATAGACCGATAGAGTTGCAACTGAAGCTGTGTGCTGTCCATATTTACAAAATTACAGGGTAAAAATTTCAAGTTAAAAAGTTTATCCATTAAAAAGTTATGACTAAATTCTAGTTACTTTTGAAACACCCCTTGTACAAATGTACACCAACAGCAATTCAAGACCCTTTTGGACTTCTTCTACCATCTGGACTGAGGCACAGTCGATCCCCGCATGAAAATTTGAATAGCTAAAAAAGATAACAAGTTGGTGGACATTTAAGACACAACTCTAAATGTGAAAATACATACTAAAAAGGCTTAGCTAAGTCAACTGGGTGAATTGTGTTGGGTAGCATGCTCTGCTTTAGCCTGGCTATTTTATTGCTGAGGTTTTACATATTAGTAGAACTTAGAAAAAAGAATTAATAAATTAGGCCTAGCTTTATTTATTAACAGGCAAGCCCAAAGACATAAATTTTCAATTGGATAACCTTTTATGCAAATATATTACAATGCTAAGCGCCAACAATATTTAAATATATTTAAAACCAAGACTTTAAACAATTCTTATTAAAACTTACATCAGATTCAGAAGGGCAGTAAGTATCTAGGTTAAATGCTTTGGTGTCGCTGTCACTTCTAGGACTGTTTTCAAAGCGTGGTTTCTTTAGTGGTGGGCTGGTAGTCATTGACAGATCAAATTAAATTACATTAGTCATAATGAACTGAAAATATATAGCTAATGTAGAGGTTAGTCAATTGCAAAAGTTTCGTCTTTGACTTTGATTTATATAGTATTGTAAGTGAACTTTTAGAAGCTTTCCAATGCGGTCTAAAAGAATATTATATCTGAATGTACTTGAAATTAGGTTTAGCTGGTAAAAAAGAGTTAGGCAGTCCGTCTAGTTGTAAAACAGTAGTATGTCGTACTCAGGCACGAAAGAAGATTAAGTGCGAACTTTGCAGATTATCAATAGTTTTGAATACGAGCGTACTAATATAAAGCATAGAAAATCAGCAATCAACAAACTCTTCATAGATATTTTCGATAGATTTTATTGCACAAGTGCAAGGACTATTTAAGAGCATTGGAATGGATTTTTTATTTGTTTATATTTGCTTATCCTAAATATTTGAAAACTTAGCCGAATAAATCAAGTTGTTCTGACTTACAGAAGAACAAATACGCATAATTAATTGTAGAAATAAATACCCTTTGTACACGAACGAGTTTATAGGATACTGTATGTGCGGACAACCAACTGATTCTATGGGTTCGACGAGAATGCGAGTTCATACAAAATTACATCCGCTTTTGTTAGCACTAATGCACATTCTGGGCTTCGCACTGATTACCTTGATCCGGGCCACAGAGATAGCTGTTGGTTGTAATTTTGTGCTTGACGCTGCACAGGCCAAAGCCGGTGGGTCTCGAGTGTCAGTCAAAGAGATTAGGGCTTGATAAATACCGGGCCAAGCAGGAAGCAGGACTCGCTGCACAATAATGTCGAACACGAGCACAACTGACACGGCCTTCAACCATTGTGAAGACCTGGCAGCGCGGATTCTGGTCGCAAGCGAACGCAAATCGCTCCCCTCAGGTTAAAACGTCTTAGCTGCGCAGGGGCAAGTAAAAATTGCAGCTCCCATGCATAATTAATACTTAAAAATATTTTCGTTTCTATATAAGAAAGACATTATCATGTAAAACAAAGATACAGCATCTTTGGTCAAGCTACGAAACTTCTTATACGATATGACAATGTTTAGTGCTCCCAGATACGAGAAGACAGAGAACAAAGGCCCAGCGATTGGCGCGGCAACGATAACCTCCTACCGCGCGGAGGCAGACGAAGCAACCAGGGCGAGTCAGGTAGCGCTCCACGGCCGAGCTCTTCCAGTCGCCGATTCGCTGCATGGATCTCTGTCACCGGCAGGCTGTGGGCTGAGACGAGCTTGCTGTCAAAACCAGCTTCCAGCAGCTTGGAGCGCAGAAAGCGGTCCAAATCACGAGCAGCCAAGTGGTTCCGCTGCCCTTCGCGATCGATGAAGGACCACAGTGGCGCCTCGGCCACTGCCAACCTGTTAGCGCAGTGGTGCCGGCGCATGGAAGTTACCGGGCAGAGAGCGGGGCAGGCCGGGAACTTCGGAAGCAGGACGCGGTGCACCGGGTCCCGGAATTAGACAAGGCCGTTTCGGTGCGCTGAGAGATTCGACAACATTAGCACGCTCTCCTCCTTCCGAGTTGACGATCGAAGGATTGAAGACTTCCGCAGCATTCCCCACCAGGCAGTGATGATGGCCACCCAGCAGTCCAGCTGCTTGTTGTCGTTCTTGTCAACCAGAGACCAGATATTTTGCAGAACTGACGGAGACGTTGGCAGCTTTTGTTGAACCCGCAGCCCTAGCGTCCGCTTGCAGCCGCGCAGCAGGTTCTGGGTGAGGGTGTGCTTCGTCAAATCTTGAATGTCGTTCAACTGGAACCAGAGCGAAAGCGAGCTGGCGTGACCATGGAGGCTGCTGAAGGCTTCAGGCGCGAGGCCACATGTGGGGACATTGGTTCTCTGCTGCTGGGGAGACATTAGTTATCTGCTGCTGTGGGTACATTGGTTCTCTGCTGCTGGGGAGACATTAGTTATCTGCTGCTGTGGGGACATTGGTTCTCTGCTGCTGGGGAGACATTAGTTATCTGCTGCTGTGGGTACATTGGTTCTCTGCTGCTGGGGAGACATTAGTTATCTGCTGCTGTGGGTACATTGGTTCTCTGCTGCTGGGGAGACATTAGTTATCTGCTGCTGTGGGTACATTGGTTCTCTGCTGCTGGGGAGACATTAGTTATCTGCTGCTGTGGGTACATTGGTTCTCTGCTGCTGGGGAGACATTAGTTATCTGCTGCTGTGGGTACATTGGTTCTCTGCTGCTGGGGAGACATTAGTTATCTGCTGCTGTGGGTACATTGGTTCTCTGCTGCTGGGGAGACATTAGTTATCTGCTGCTGTGGGTACATTGGTTCTCTGCTGCTGGGGAGACATTAGTTATCTGCTGCTGTGGGTACATTGGTTCTCTGCTGCTGGGGAGACATTAGTTATCTGCTGCTGTGGGTACATTGGTTCTCTGCTGCTGGGGAGACATTAGTTATCTGCTGCTGTGGGGACATTGGTTCTCTGCTGCTGGGGAGACAACTACCCCCAATATTTTTTCATGTACTCGCTGCATTCTAGTTTGCATTGGCACTTAATCTTGTAATTGGGCTCATGTGCTTTGTAATAATATCCCTTTTTGACGATTGGAAACATTTTTCTAGAGATTTTTTGGTTGGTTGAGCACCCTAGTTTTGGGAGCTTGAGTTTGGGATTGTAAATATGGGTGCTAATTTGACTGTCTTGGTACAATTTTTGCAGGTGCACTTTTTGGGCTGGGAGGCTCCTATCAGGAATATGGAGACAGATTTTTTGTGCTAGACTCATCTGGAATAGGCTGCGAAATATTTGTCCTAACTGATCTGGAATAGTAGAGACAGCATGGAGGCCGCTATAATGTTTGTCATAGAATACTATACTCACAGAGGTTGTAGCCTAGTGGTTAGGGCGTCGGACTCACGACTTGAAGGTCGGGGGTTCGATTCCCGACTCCCCTGAAACAATTTGTGTCCTTTAGCAAGACACTTAACTCTGCATTGCTTCAGTTCACCCAGCTGTTAAATGGGTACCAGCATCAGCTGGGATAATTGAAGGTGGGTGTGGCGTCCCCCCAGTCCATGGACTGAACAGCTGTACGCAGCCTTCAGATGCGCCGCGCATTTGCTGCGGCTGTGCTGTCGGCTGCACATCTGACCCAATTGGGGCAGGTGTAATCAATTATTAATTATTATTTACTATACTCACAGAATACAACTCACAAACTGATCTGGAATAATAAAAGAAGAGAATTAAGAATATAGATACAGATTTTTGAAGGGGCGAGCACCCTTTTTCCCTGATCTCTTAGGGAATAATAAAGTTAACAGATTGTGGATAATGGCGACTGCGTAAATGTTTGTCCCAGATAGCAGCCGCAGATACTACTCCTGTCCGTAGATAATGGGCTCATTTGCTATACCATCGAAAATTCCTGCAGCCTCTCTTATCTTTAGCTTTTTAATTGCTCGATCTATAGTACCACACAGCCAATTAAATCTTTGGGGACTGCCTGCTTCACCTGTGCGATGCGGCTGGGCACCCGAAAAAGACTGTGCGTTAAAAACTTTGTTTAGGTTGTCAACCATGTCAGCGATTGGGGCTTGAGATCTGTTAAGTCGCTTGCTTGTGAACAGCAACTCATCTGCTCTTCTAAGGTCGGACCAGAATCCCTTTGAGGTTCCAGAAGCCGCCATTTTATGATTGCAGTCACTTAGGTCTGTTTGTACATACGTATACTGAGCGTATGCACCGACACCCCTAATTCCCGGGCACGTGCCTACCACGTAGTTTTATATGGCACCTCTCTCAGCGTGAGAGGGTGTCGCTGCTGCTCAATTGTCAATTTTTTTCTTCTTCTTTTTGCATTTACCTCTGGTCGTTTTGTTTCTTCATCCAAAAATACACAGTAAACGGCAATGCTTAATCGCTTTAGGGCCTGCGTCGCCAAGTTCGTACCGCCACTCGCCTCCGCCTCATTGATCTGAACATTATAAGCGCATTATCAGTTTGTCTTCGTATTTGTTCCTGGCCAGGACTTTAAGGACATGCTCAATGTTCTTAATGTCTCATCTCGATTAGTCCAGAACTAGTCCAGTCTTTGCGCAGCTTTCTGCCGCTGAGTCTCTAAGCAGGTTGGTCAAGCTTAAGGACAATTTTCCAGGGATTCTCCATCCCTTTCATAAATAGATAGCAACTCTCTGATGATTTCTTGGCTTTGCTTTTTCACAGTGTCACAGAAGTTGTATTTTATTGTATCAGCAATAGAACACGCGATGAAGTAAAGTCATCGCAGTAAGGTACCGTCCAGGTCACGGGGCGATGATAAATAAACCGGTACGGATGGGGAGGGGCAGAGCTGATTGGTTGGGGCATAGCAGGGCTGCGAGAGAAAAAAAGGGGGGAGGGCTGCCCGGCTCAGCCAATCGGCCCGCGAGGCGTGGGTGAGGGCAAAGCAAGCGAGCCGGCATAAACAAGGCTAGGGTGCAGCGCGAGCAAAACAAACTAGAGTGCACAGTCACTACAAAAATAAACACAAAAAGAAGAGCGCCAAGTCAACAGCGCAAGCAGCAGCATCGCTAGCAGCATCGTGCAACCCAGCATTTAATTATCCGAACGGCGACGTCTGGCGCGAAGCAACCCCAGCAGTCGTGGTTAGAGACCGAGTTGTGTGTATGGCTTTTGTACTACAATCAGACTTGTCTGCGTTTGGTGTACATTCGTAAAGTTCAACCTTCTGATAAGGCCGTATGTAATATTGATACTCGGTCTTTGCAATATATCGAATCCGTGTCGCGACAGGCGCCGCAACCATATTCCAGTTCCTAGAAAGAGTTCCGCTTGAAAACTGTAGCTTCATGAATTCGAATTGATATGCTAATTAATTGATTTTTACTTCTTTCTGTCAAGTAGTAAAGTAAGCAATGAATATGAAAAGTCAATAAAATTAGTATAAATTCAATTAAAAGTAGTAGAAATGCAAATTAATTCAGTAAAGTAGTATATAAAGCAAACTGAATTAAAAGAAGTATAAATGTGAGTAGTATTAATGCAAATTAAATTCAACACAAGTAGTATAAATGCAAATTAAATTCAATAAAAGTGGTATAGATGAATCGTAAAACTGTAATAGGCAAAAATATAAATGATAAGCAAAGAGGAGAAGCAAGAAGGACAGGAGCAGGGGAACGGGAACAGGGACAGGGGCAGGGGACAGGAACAGGGGCTAGCCTCTTAGAGAGGGTAGCAAGAGGAGGAGGAGAGGGGAGAGGAGGAGGAGCAGGAAGGGGACAGAGGGAGAAGGCCCTCCTCTTAGAGAGGAGGCAAGGAGAGAGGAACTGGCCTACCCTAGCGACTATGAGGGTTTACCCCTTAGAGAGGTAAAAATCTAGCTGAGCGGCTCCTAAAACCACACCAGTAATTTGTCACACTGGCTTGGATGCGGTTCTGTCTGGATATTTCCGCTCTCTGGACTGTGAGGTCCCTAAGTTTGGAAGGATCCGACAGACAATATGACAATGTGTATAATCTCTGTCCGTTCTAGGCAAGTCGTGTCCAATTAATCAATTAGGTGTGTGCGATGATACTATAAGTAGCTGATTGCAGGTAGCAGAACAATGCATACTGAATTGGCAGACAGCCAAGCTGTCCACGAACTAAGCAGATTGATGAATCTTGATGCACCACTTGCAATTCTGTGTTTTAGAGAAAAACACAGATAACTACTGCTCCGTTTTATTAACTTGTTTAAACCACAGGTGATGTATTATCTTAAAAAATTCTTAGGATGTGGAACGTCTACAAGCGTAAGTTGGTGTTTAACGACCACATAGCCAACTTCAAGTAGGGTGAATCGGAGAGAATCAAATGAAATTTAATTAAGACTTTTAGACAGGAAAATATTTTTGAGTTTGCAAAGAACGCGAAACACAGATGGTCAATATTCAGCGTATATTTTAATGTTCACGCGTCTGCTATAGTTCGAGGGCTATCGGGTGAGCATCTCAGGCAACCAGCGAGACGCATTGCGGTCGGTTCTTATTGTCCAGGAGAGTTCAGATTGCAGCTAGGGCATCATGCATCAGTGCAAGGAGTGAATATATTTTGTTTGAGGCACGATTCCGAAGCGGACTCGCAGCCAGGTGTGAAAAATCCCAGACATTTGTCTCCACCGTCGCAGAAGCAGCCGAAGGCATCGGCCAACTGGTTGAGGCAGAGCAGTAGGGCGGCAATGATGAGAATTCTCAGCATGGCCTGGTTGTTTTGAAGCTCAGATTGTACAAGATTTGCAGAGTTGGAGAGGAGTTTCGATGAGTGTTCGGTGCACAATGGCCGGCTTGCATGCTTAAATTCTGCAGAGAGACCGGAAGCCTCGGCTAAACGGGCAGCCGTTTATGGCTCATTTTTGCAGCTCTCCATAAACGGAGATTGACGCTCAAAATTGTTCGGCCTCAGTTATGTTTTTATGGTTCAGCTTATCAACTTCCTGTGGACAATTCAGGTGATGAGAGTGAAGAAACGAATATTTGCACGTGTTTTTCCATTGTTTGGAGCAAGATGGGTAGAAGTCTAAGCGATTTGCATGCAGCTGGGACATATTGGCTCTCTCGGGCGTGTCGCCATTTGCTGCTCTTGTGTGTCGGTCGGTTTTCGAAGAACAGTACGGAGAGTTTTAGCATACAAAGTAGAGATAGAGCACAGATGTTGCAGTTACAGCAGCAGCTAGTCGGAGCTCTCGGACATCCGACACTGTTAGACACTGTCTAAAGTGTTTAAAGACGTCCGGAAAGAAATTCGCTCAGCTTTGATCTTTCCGCCTCGAAAAATTCTCGATTTTTTTGCCCGAACTCCAATTCGCTTCAGTCTTAATACTTATCTCCTGAGAAACCGAGAACAATCAAGTTGAGCTCGTGGTTATAGAAGATCTGCTGGCTAATCGGTTAAAATAACTCATAAACTTCTCAATTTATGACTCAGCTACGCGGAAGGTCTCGACTCGACTGATTCTCCTTGCTGGTTTATTTGAGACGTCTTTGGGGATTTTGGCTTCAATAATTTTATAGAGTTTTATGACCTTGAAGCTTGGCTTTCTTTTACAAAAACTCGGTCCAGGAGATGTTGCTCGTGTCAAATAGCGTCATTCGTCTTTCTAAGTGCTGTATTCTCTTGAGAGGTTGTAACCTTGTGGTTAGGGCGTCGGACTCACGACTTTAAGGTCGGGGGTTCTTTTCCTGACTCCACTGGAACAATTTGTGTCCTTTAGCAAGACACTTAAATCTGCATTGCTTCAGTTCACCCAGATGTTAAATGGGTACCAGCATTAGCTGGGATAATTGAAGGTACGTGTGGCGTCTACTCAGTCCATGGACTGATCAGCCGTGCGCAGCCTTCAGATGCGCCGCGCAATAGCTGCGGCTGTGCTGCCGGCTGCACATCTGGCCCAATCGGACAGGTGTAATCAATAAAAATAAAATTTAAATTAATTCATTATTCAATTGAATTAAAACTAAAATGATGCAGCTGAAATTTCACAGCCAGATGTTATTCTGTGGAAGATTTGCCACTGGCGACCACGGGCAACCAGGAGTGTTGTAATGTATTGTGAAGTGCTCCGCCTTCGATCTAGATGAATTTTTTTTACTGTAGATTTTTCCCAGCAGACATCCCAATTCCAGCATGACCGGAGACATCATGTCTGCCCTGATGTGACTGCCGTTGTCACTATACAACGCCGAGTCGTGGACCAGTAAGACCGATTAACAAATATACGGTTTTTTACTTTGTCAAGACCAGGACGAGAAACGCTTTGTTAAGCGTTTGTTTTATCCTAGTATGAATTCCTACTGGAGCGACCGGTTGATGGGTCGACGTCAAACCGTGTGCTTGACTGCGTTTGGCCCAGCGCCTATTAAAAAAACTTGTTGACCTTGAAGCGAGTGTCGGCTTGGGGGTCAACGCGATGTAGACAGTCAAGCTCTTCAAGCGGATGACATCAGTTTCGTAGACAGAGAATATACCTAATAGGCAGAGGATGACGCTCTTACAGACATTCTTAGAGTCCTTCCTGTTGTACAACGCCGAGAACTGCGCGCTGACAGACTCGCTGAACCACTGTCCAAGTGGTTGATGCTGGCCTGCTGTGCCCGCCTTCAGCGACGAGTGAGTTCCATCGTCGCTCTAAGCCTGGCCTGACCAAGTGAAATGCTGCGCGTCGTCGGTGACTCCATCTGGCAGTCCAAATCGACAGAGAAATTTCCGGTGTTGGAAGTGCTGATGCTCGCCGTTTGTTCAACTGGTTGACGCTGTCGCCCCGGACTTTGCCTGCAGTGCTACCTTTTTTACCGCACAGCTCCATGCGATGCATGAATTGGGATTTTACAGCGTGCCCTGCAGTTTTTATTGCAATATGATATGGTTGCAAGATGTTAGCAGCGCTACTGTGAGTAGAGCGAAATGAATGTTAATGGACTTTAGGATTGCTGGGTCCTTGTAATTAAAGCAATGTAAATTTGTTACACAAAACTGGCCATCAGCACACACTGATCGAACCTTGAACTCATTGATGAAACCATCAACACACCGATCAAACCATCAATGCACTGATCTGACAATCATAGAACCAGCGCACTTTTGCGAACAATATTTTTGACTCGCAACACATATGTACTTGTTACATATCACTATTTCACCAAGTCACTACTTGTAGGCCATCACAAGGAGCTAATATCAAGGGGGATTTCCATCCTGACAAAGTTTTGTGCTGCACCCAAACGGAGCAATGCAAGCACACGAAACTCAAGAACACGGGCTAAATTTTTGTTGCGCATCTTTTGAAACAATAATCAAGCCACCAGCTCTTTAGACCGTCGAGATATTCGATGGTTCTTGCCGAAGGTCAGATTTTTCCCATAAGCGCTAGTGTATTTTCATGCAAGCTAATACACGAATTAGCACTGCGCCTCAGGAGCGGCCCTGCCAGGCCTTTAAAATGTATCAGCATGACACCCGGATGTACCTGCATCATCTCCGTCTTCGGTGGTCACCTACCTTTATCTAGACAGACTGCTGCACCTTAATTCAAGGGCTTCTACAGGCGGAACTAGTGTAGAGATAGGAAAATGCAAGGTCTTTAAGGTAAAATTTAAGATGCAAAAAACGCTCATATATATAGTGCAATAAAATGATAGAAAGATGAAAGATAATGCTTTAAGGTTCCACAATTTTTATTGAAAAAAATTGACTTGATAATTCTGTTGCGACATGAATTCACAAGTAAAAAAATTACATTTAGTTTTTGTGTTTTATTGCCTCTTCTAGCTAGGGTGTTTGGTGAGACCTTTCTTTATCTTTCTCGGGAATTTTACCTGAAGATTTGTAGATTTGAACTCGAGATTTGATATTACCGGATGGCGCATAGGAACAACTCTAAAACTTTAATAACTATCCCAGGCATAAAGAATCGTGAAAAATTTCAGTCTTAAACAACATAAAATAAGATTCTTTTCTGTATAAATTTTTTTTACATTTAAAATTACCTGACGGGCTAAATTATGTTCTCAAAGTGAACACCATTTTGCTCATGGCAGAGCTCCAGACGCTTGACGACGCGGCTTGTAATAGCTGCTTGGAACACACTGTGTGGAGTATTGCCACTAGAAGACACAATCTGCTGCTTCAGCTCCAGAATGGAGACCACCCGTCGTACATACTCAGCGTTTGAGATCACCCACAGGTAGAAGTCGCATTGGGGTGAGATCGAGGCTACGAGTAGGCCAGCGCACAGGTCCTTCATAGCCTATCCACTGGTAGAATAAATTTTACTCATAAAACAGCACTCGCCAGACATTTTAGGAATGCTACTCGTAATCACTGCCGTATTGACTTATGACGCATGTGTTAAGGTCATCTTCCAAAGTACAAAACAAAGCTTGTTCGTTCAGTCTCTTTTGCTGCGTACTAGATTCACATCGAACGGCAGATTATTCCGCTTCAAGCGCCACAGAAATCTCCGCCTGCGCGCCTCCAGTCGATGCAAGCGTCGCCTGTGTCGACGAAACCGGCATCGGATGCCGACGGCTCGCTGAGCCAAACGAAGACGCTTCGCAGCTGCTGCGCGAATCCGTCGAATCAGTCGGGTCCGGCGGCGTCTCAAACTGGCGATGCGAGCGGCTCCAACTGCGATGCCGCGTTGCAGGCTGTGCCTTGCTGACGATGCCGACTGCGCCTTGGCTGATGCATTCTGCGTGTTTTGTCATTCAGGGCTTAACTTCGCAATAATAATTTTAGATAAAATTTAGCACGTTTTTTTTCGCGCGAGAGAGACCACAGGGATATTTGAAATACACACAGCCTAATTCACGATAGTTCCCGAACCGAGTGACCGATTTTCGTCGAAGTCCACTATTTGGATCAAAATTTTCCACCCTTAAGATGAACTAACTTTCAAAGCCGTCCGAGCCAGTATCGTCGGGATATTCAGCGATTCTTGTCGAAGAGCCAACTAGCAAGGAAAAATAACATTGCTCTATCTATTTTTTGTCACAAAACCTCTGGGGTTTTTGTCCCCAGACACCCCGACGAGAACCGTTGAATATCTAGACGATGCTGATGTTTTGTGATTCCGGAAGTTATTTGATCGGATAGAGCGGAAAACTTTTGCCCGTGTTCTGCGTTTTAATGACGATTGGTTGAATATTTTAGGAGATACAGAAAAAAGAAACACGTGGGTATTTGAAATACCCCTTCCCTTTTAATGATAGGCGCTGCGCCATACCTTGTGATTTTCATCGCTTTTTCTTGGCTTGTCCATTCGGCTCAGGAGTGCCCGACGTTGAATTTCTAGAGCGTCGATTCGTCGTTCAAGGCGCCGCCGCCTCGCCCTGAGCCTGGTTAGGCGATGGTGGAGGCGCACTCGGCTGTTTCTAATATACACTTGGTGACTCTTGAACAAGCTGACTCTGCGATTTTCGTAGCGAATCAACGACTTGAAGTGATTCAATCTATTTACAATACGCTTAGCAATGAGCTCTTCAGGCTTTCTGGGTACGTACTCTAGTATTTTCACGTAAGCATCAAGCCCGTGTTTCACCAACAGCCTGTAATACTTAATCGCCTCATTGTTCAGTGCCGCAACGATCTTCTGCTCAAGTCTTTTTTCCTGGATAATCTTAACTTTTAAAGCTTTCTCCTGTTGCCTAATGTTGGCCTTCTTTGTAGATTTTTTCGCAGACTTTTTTCTCAGCTCAGAAAATTCAGTTTTCCATCCGATCAGTTTTCGTCTCGAAGTGAGCAATGCGCAGGCGAACTGATAAAAGCGCTTGAATGTATCATCGAATTGAGCGATTAACTGCTTCAAGCCTTTGCGGCTGGTTAGCAGAACAGCCACATTGTACTTACTCTTCTTAGCGATTTCGATAATGCGTCCCGTATCGAAGATGCGCAGCCTTTGAACATTTCTGGCCAACGATTTGAACCGTTTCAAAGCGTCTATTCGCTGACGCCGCCTGCGTTTATTGAGCACTGCGATTCGTCTTCGAAGAATTCTTTGCCTCCTAGACACCCGTCTAACCCGATGTCGCAATGCGGCCCGTTGGATTTGCAGACTCCGAATATACAGGATGCAGCTAGCCAACTGTAGTGAGACTCGCCTCTGAGCCTCTTTGATCTTTGTCGAAGCTTTGCTAGCCCGCAGCATCGCATGCATTCGAACGAGCCGGATGCGCCTCGCCATCGCGGCGTTAATCTGTTTTGTCACATCAGCTTTACGAACAGTCAGGCGTTTCAAGCGCTTAGTTAGGACCATCGAGTGTTGTCGAATTCTGTTGGTGCGCAGTCGGAAAAGCAGCGTTCGGTAGATATCACGCTTCAGCGTTAGTTGTGCGCTGCGAAAATGGTTCATTGTTACACTGATTGACCGGCTCCTGAGGTGCTTGATCTTAATCGTGGCCTTCTTTTCTGATCTTTGATTTTGAAAATCAGCCATTGATTGATTTTGTCTAATTCGTTTTCTTTCTAATATTTTCTTTAATTTATTTACTTTAATCGAGATTTCCCGCATTTGCAACGATAATTTCTTCTGGCTTTTCTCATAGCTCTCTGTTAGATGATGCAGAAGATTGTGTAGCAGCTGTTCCGAACCCTGACTTCGTCCTTTGCCATCTAAAATAGGTGAGACGGCGCAGATTACACAACGATATATTTTCAACGGGGGGTCGGTGGCAGAGCGGCTAACGCGTTCGCCTCTCGCACCAAGGTCACTAATTTCGATTCCACGGTGACGCCACATTCATTTGGGGCGCAGCCGCGGAGAGAAGGCTTGGGGGCTCGTCGTGCAATTTACGCCCTTGAGGGCCAACCTCCAAGGCACAGTGAAGTAAGTGTACAGTGCCTGACGATGAGAAAGTCAGGGCAGATGTACACACCTGTGTGAGCGTGTGCCTGCGTACAGTATTTGTTTGTGTGTGTTTAGAAGTCAGCGAAATGGGCGGAATTGTCTCCTTGCTGGCTGCGGGTCTAGTGTCACCAAATGATGTGCCATTGCCTGCAGCCATCCTGCAATTATTATTATCATTATTATATTTTCAACAGATATTTTCTTACAGTCTAGCACAGCATTTTTCGGCATACTTCCAAAAGGTAGCATACGGATCTACCGATGGTATAAGCTAATTACCACAGGAGATCTGTCATGGTGCCCTATGTTTACTTGATTGCTTGATAAACTAATATATACAAACTAATTCATAGACATGTCAACGCGTTGCCATAGTTACCTTTGCCTACAGTGGCTTCCAAATCAGCAGACAGAATTAAAACTAGCAGTCCAGCGACGAAAATAATGTTGCAGAGCTGCATACTAAAGTACTCTGACTGCGTCTAGTTTGATTGTTAAAGTTAATAATCGAGAAATGTGAGATATTTGTAGCGAGGTATAATGTCCTAAGTTTTATATAGTATACATGTCATATAGTCACAATTTACAAAGTTAGCTATCGTTGAGCTCAGAGAAAAAAAAGAAACAAAAAATTAAGCTCGGAAGCGAATAAATAAATCAATAATTTAAGCTGCTGTTTGGACTCCTAAGTGCGCCCAATAGCACTTGTGCAGCAGCTTATTATACGAGCTACAAGCGAAAAAACTTCTGCGTGGAAAGACACTTGAGACCCTATTGTTGTATTGAACTTAACTTGTTTGAGACAGTCTGCAATATTCATTAAATTTATTTGTGTGATATAGGCTGTTTTTTGTTAGACTAAATGGATGGTTATGTGTTGCACAGGATGGTTATGTGTTGCACAGGATGGTTATGTGTTGCACAGGATGGTTATGTGTTGCACAGGATGGTTATGTGTTGCACAGGATGGTTATGTGTTGCACAGGATGGTTATGTGTTGGATAGGATGGTTATGTGTTGGATAGGAAGGTTATGTGTTGGATAGGAAGGTTATGTGTTGCACAGGATGGTTATGTGTTGCACAGGATGGTTATGTGTTGGATAGGATGGTTATGTGTTGGATAGGAAGGTTATGTGTTGGATAGGATGGTTATGTGTTGGATAGGAAGGTTATGTGCTGGACAGGAAGTTTATGTGTTGGACAGGAAGGTTATGTGTTGCACAGGATAGTTATGTGTTGGATAGGAAGGTTATGTGCTGGACAGGAAGGTTATGTGTTGCACAGGATGGTTATGTGTTGGATAGGAAGGTTATGTGTTGCACATGATAGTTATGTGTTGGATAGGAAGGTTATGTGCTGGACAGGAAGGTTATGTGTTGCACAGGATGGTTATGTGTTGGATAGGAAAGTTATGTGCTGGACAGGAAGTTTATGTGTTGGACAGGAAGGTTATGTGTTGGACAGGAAGGTTATGTGTTGGACAGGAAGTTTATGTGTTGGATAGGAAGGTTATGTGTTGCACAGGATAGTTATGTGTTGGGCAGGAAGGTTATGTGTTTGACAGGAAGGTTATGTGTTTTACAGGAAGGTTATGTGTTGGACAGGAAGGTTATGTGTTTTACAGGAAGGTTATGTGTTTCACAGGAAGGTTATGTGTTGGACAAGAAGGTTATGTGTTTCACAGGAAGGTTAATTGTTGGACAGGATGGTTACGAGCGTATGTGCTATAAAAAACTGCTACAGTCTAAACGAAGAAAGCTATAGGCCTAAACAGAAAGCTATTTGTTTAGCGAAATATGTTTTTCTCGGCTTCAGCTGGTTCTGGAGGACAAAGAGGACAAACTGATTAAAGCCGTCAGCAGAAACGATGCCATCAGATAATGTGGATAGTTTGTAACTAAAGCTCGCTGTAGGTAACGCAAGTCGATTTATTTAAAAAAATCTATCAGGAACTCGTCTTTTGAATAGGTCTCTCTGAATAATAAGTAGGCACAGCTTTACAATGTCAGCCATCAAATACATTAGCGTTAATTCATCTCACCCAGTGACACTTTGTTCTTAAGTGAATTAGTCTATGGCTAAAATCCAGTTCAATAGCTAGCTGGCTAATAAGCTAATCCTCACTAGTTGGAGTTTATCGAAAACTAAGATTGCGCATATAAACTTCACGTCAACGAATTTTCAAAGCATTTGGAATGAAAAACTTTTTCCGACGTCTACACACGAAGAGTAGCGGCGACGCTCATGCGAGAGGCACGGATAAGGTTGGTCGATCGAAGCAAGATGAACAATGCACAAACTACATGACAGAGGATTCCAACAATAAGGTGAGTCGAAATATAGTAGTTCGTGTAAGGAGATCTTTAAACCGATTTCTGTAACGGCTTGCCATAAAGAGCGAATTTCAATCATTGGTTGGTCTTCAATATAACAGGCAGCTGCGCTCGGCCCGGAGAACACTTTAACCGCCGAACATCAGGACGAGTTGATGAATTTTTGCAGCTACCTGACAGCCGATGGCAGCCCAATAAGCAGCGGCAGTTTTAAAAGAAGCGAAAAAGACTGCGAGGCCATTGAACGTTTTTTTCAGGTGAGTTAAACAGCATTCTTCAGCTTATACATGTATATTAGGACATACCAAGAGTGAGTATCGGCAGTAAAAGTGCTTTTATTTGATTCTAGATACAAATCTCGTCTCAAAACTATTTTCGAGTCGATTTTTAGTCAATTCACGATAATATTTTTGAGACTATTCTTGAGAGGATTCTCGAGTCAATTCAAGAAACGATTCTCCCTCTAATTCTCGAGACGATTTTGGAAACGATTCTGGAGACCTTTCTCGAGAATATTCTCGAGTTGATTCAAGAAACGATTCTCGAGAAAATTCTTGGGTAGATTTTTAGACGATTTTTAAGAAGATTCTTGAGACGATTCTCGAATCGAATACCCAGACGATTCTCGGACATTTGGTCAATTTTGAATGACTTTATAACATGTTTAAAACGATAAAGTAAGATTTTTAGGTTAAAAACTGTTTTCTATTTTAACATCGTATCAAATTTTTAGTCGCCTTCAGCTGGCGACATTGAAGCGGCGGTCAGTGCTTTCGCTGAAGCAGCGTCCCGAGTTCCGGACGGCGTTGCCGCAGTGCTCGCTAATGAAGCTGAAGCCGAAGAGACAGCAAGCTGTTCATTGTTGGCTCAGGCAGTTCAGAGTCCAAGTGCACAATGTCAGACTGGACATATTTACGAGGAATTTTCGGTAAGTTGGCAGCAAAGTTTCCGGCGTGCTTCCCTTCCGTTAGGATTAAGTGCTCTATTTGATAATTCTAGCGGTTCACTCGATACTCTAGGTTCCTAGAGGTCCCGAGTTCGAACCCTTCTATCCAGTGAAACCGCCGCCAGAAGCAAAGAAATGCGCCTCAAGGCTAGAATTGTCTAAAGAGATTGCATCGGCTGTGTCTACCTGCGGTCTGCAGTTGGCGTTTGGCTTTTTGGCCGAGGGTCGCCACCAGGGCTGGTCGGCTCTGGTGACAGCTGTGCCGGCACAGGGCAGGCCAAGCTGGATTGTGCCGCAGTTTGATTGGTTCACAGGCGGAGTTGCCGACACCGGGTGAGTGGACTTACTTTATAGTTGATTGACCGATTGATGAAGTGAAATATTAAGAAGTCTCAGTCGTTCTCTTCAAACAAAATACGACAATTTTATATTCCTTTGAAATGTTTCCGATAAATCGACATTACTGGACTTCCGATATGCCTCTTCTTCTAGGATCTTCTGCTGGCACTTTTGTGATGCTGCCGACACTTAAATTATTTGATAATTCTGACACTTATTTGATACTGCTGACACTTATTTGATACTGCTGACACTTCTATGATGCTGCTGTCACTTTCATAATACTGCTGAAACTTAATTAATACTGTTGAGACTTCTGTAATACATTTTTTTCATTTTCGTGACATGAATTTGAAAGTAACATTTTTTTCTAATTTAGGTACCTGGTCCGAGCAACAATCGCTTCAATTGCAAAAAGGTCAACATCGACTGGGAAGAAACAGGAAATTACATCACCTGTTGGGAACAAAAAAGAGCGCATGGTAACAGATCATTCAAAGCAGCAACATCAGCAGCCTCCAAAACAGCAAAGCAATAGTCGATTGCTTACATTGGCAAAGTTTTCACTAAACGGACAGCAAATCGACTTTCGCACCAGTAATTTAGCTGCGCCAACTAAAAAATCGTCAACGGACAACAACGCATCGACTAATGTCCAACTGTTGTCGATGCAGACAAAGGCGTCAATGCAGTGCAATGGCAGGTTAATAGGACTCTATTGCACCGCATCCTATGTGACCACTGTAATTAAGCAGCTAGATAATATCTTTGCTCAGGTGTACAGCAGCGACCTCTGGCCAATCGGAGCCGAGACGTTGATGCAAAATCTCACCCTAATTAGTGAGGCCAAGAATGTTAGCGAAATCAGCAGCGAGACGATTCGATGCCTGACTGTGGACAAGACGGAGCAAGCATTGTTTTTTTACCACAGTTATCAATTGTCCAGCACGGGAAAGCAACAGATACGAAGGTTTGAAAATACTTCATTGGTTGATACGGGACGGGGTTACTTACTTAATACGGGCCGGGTTAGTTGCAGGGTGGTTAACGCGTTCGCCTCACGCACCAAGGTCCCTAAGCTCGAGTCCGAGGCGAGGCCACATTCATTTGGGGCGCAGCCACGTAGAGAAGGCTTGAAGGCTTGTCGTGCAATTTACGTCCTTGAGGGCCAATCTCCAAGGCACAGTGAGAGTGTACACTTGCCTGACGATGAGAAAGAGAATTGCCTCCTAGTTGACTGCAGGTCTAGTGTCACCAAATGATGTGTCATTGCCTACAGCCCTCCTGCCATTAATAATATTATTATTAACATGCTCCCTACCTGACAACTCATTGCAGATTGCGTAGCCTCAGTCTGCCCAGCCTGAAACTAAATCGTTGTCTACCCCTAAAGGAAGACGTCAAATCGATCAAAATTGGTAGCAAATATTTGGGCATCTATTATCGAGATCATCGACTAACTGTGCTCTGCAAGGCCAGCCGACAGCCCGTATTCGAATTCTCCGCTAGAAGGCTTGGCGGCCTGTTTCAATTGGGCGACACCTTCGAGTTGGACAGTCAGGATCGGCTGGTTGAAGCTAGTCAGGAGCGAGTCCGCACCCTATTCTACAATGGCGTGATCTATCGCGACTTTGACTGCGCGGGCAGCCTAAAAGAACTAAATAAGCGACACCTGATTGGTCGGCGCGAAGAATTCTACGAAGCTTTGCAGTGTCAGTTGGCCACAATGTGGCTGGGTCAGCACGAAGCGCAGCCAATGCACTATAAAAACGCCAACAGCTGCGGTACGCAGCAGAGCGCGCCCGGCAAGACCAACTCGGGCAAGATAAAGGCGCGACTGAAAATTAATCATAAATTGTTGGACAAAATTGAAGACTATATTTGCACCAAACAACAACAACAACAGCAGCAGCAGCAGCAGCAGCAGCAAAGTAAGTTAACCAATCTCGATGCTAACGGCTCTAATGAGATGCCCATTTTTGTCTGCGGCGACGCGTTTTGGTTCGACTTGACATCGGAGCATCAGCTAGCGGCATCGATGTTAGGTCAATTTGGAAGGCCCCTGAAGAGGTCCTGAATGCTTCTTGACTGTACTTCAGAAGAACTCTGCATTTCTAAACAAAAACTGTCTTCATAAATTTGTCTACTTTTTAAGAAAGGACACAAAAAGTATGTAATAAAATAATATGTTGCAGAGAAAAAATCGTTTAGTAAAATGCTTGCATGAAGTCTAATAACAGAAGAGATAAAAAATAATCACTTTAAAACAACGTACCCTGTGTAAGGAATATAATAGATTATACGATCAGGCCACAAGACTAGATATAAATTATTTGCAATCATTGATAAACGAGCTAGTTGCAAGGTATTTTATCTCGAATAATGGCATAAAATAATAGCTATAGCATAATGAGATGCAAGTATTCAGTTCACTTATAGCCATCATTTTGAAATACCACTTTTCGCGCGAAAAACAAAATAATTTTACTAACCCTCTTGAAGGTAAGAATTTAGTTTGATTTTTTTGTTTTCTAAGAATTATTTTCGAAAAAGTTTTTTTAACAACAAGTGTACTAATGCTCTACTTATATAAGTAAGCTGTGCTACAATAACAAACAGAAGAAACAGGCTATAGAAACATTCCCATTTTTTCAGTAGAAACATATTTTCTCCTAATTTTACACTAATTAAATGTCTAGAAAAAAAGCTTTCCTGCAGTTTTTCCAGTTTTTTTCGAACGAACTATAAAAACGAACCTTATATTCGAGATTATATGAAATATATTCGTCTCGAAAAAAAGTTTTTTTTACTAAATTTGTTCATTTATCAATTATAGTTATTATTAATACTTAACAACAAATAATAACTATTGCATAACTTAGTTTTTCTTACCAAAACAGATAGATTTCTTTAAAAAAAATGATTTTGTACGTGTTTTTTGGTAAATATTCTTGGATGCACAATTTGATTTTATCAAAACGTATTACATTAGGTTTGAATACATTTTTTTATTTTTTGTTTGTACGAGTAGGCATTCAATTAATTTACTCAGACGGATAAATACCTAGTTTAAGTTCAATTCTTTAGACCACACAAAAATGAAAACCAGTTTTAATTCGCGATTTAATTTAATTAACGAAGCCAAGGCTGGTTACGTATCAGGTTTATTTTATTGAAAAGGATAGCTAGTAGTAAGTATTGTCAGGGCCCGAACGGACAATATAATATAAAATAAAAATTGTGCTTTTGCAAAACCTAAAAAATGCTTAAGAATTGAAACCTATCAGGGAAAGTCACGTGACGCAAAACTAGGTGAACTCGTGCAACAAGAAATATAGAAAACAACGCTACTCGTACTTATGCTATAGCTGTGCGTTTAGGTAGCATGGAAATTAGCTAAAGTAACTCGATTTGCGAAAGGTGACAATAATCAAAGATTAACACAAATTGGGTTAAAAAGGAAGTTTTTTTGTTTTTTTTTACTTGTAAATTTAGTTTAAGCGAGCAATGTCCATTTACGCTACTTTCAAGATGACATCAATAAGTAGCTATCTAAGCATTAATTTGTCGTAATTGTAAATTTTATGTTTTAAGGCGGTGCTGTACACAAGCTTGAATTTTAGCATTTTTTTAGTTACGATTTATTAATTAGTGTCTATGTATTATTTATTTTACTCGCAAACTGATAAATACGGATAATTTTTGTTCAGACGACAAAACAATTTATGAAAAACACGCCTAAAGCTTTAAAGGACGAAAACTGTAAAATAGAAATTTTGACAGCAACAAGGGTCAAACAAATGTTTACAAAGTAAACATTTACTTTCAAGATTCAATTCAAGTTAAGATTCAATGGGACCAAAAGCCAATAGTTCAGAAGTTTGGTTGAGTGATCGCACTACTTGCGGAATTAGCTTTTTTTGCAAGTAGTACTAAAGTAAATAAATACAGTTTTAAACTGTTTAAGGTAAATCCTTAGATTTATAACTTTATGTGGCTGATACGATTGTATTAAAACCAAATGAAAAATATTAAACGACGAATATAGCTTCAATTATTTTTGGCTAAAGAAAGCCTTTCAAACTACTGCCCACATGACGTCACTCAAGTACTCGTAGATAATTAAGCAAATTAAGTCTGAAAAACCAAAAATTTTATTTATCAAAGATCCGGCTGCCAACCGAAATAGGTTCTAGCTAGCAAAGCCGGATCCGTTGCCATGTCAACCAGCAGCTCGGCCTGCAGCATTGGTACCAGCCTAATAGACGACTGATCAGCGCCGGTGTTAGAGGCATGATTGCGCAATCGGCGTCGATCGATAGCTGCCAGCATTCCGGCTGTGTACGGCTTATCCCGATGCTTGTCAAGCAGCAGCTCAAGTTTGAGAGTGTGGCAAGGATGCGCTCCGGCCAGTTTCTGACGAACTACTTGCAACTTTTCGTAGCTAAACCAGCGTTCCGGGCACCAGTCGGATGAACAGTTCATAGACGAAGCGGAGGCCGAGGCGAAGTTGGCTTCGCTGGTCCCCCAGGCTGAATGTAACAACAATAGAGAGCTTTATAGATAAGATCCCTACGGGATAACAACAATAAGATCACTACGGGATAAGATCCCTACGGGATAAGATCACTACGGGATAAGATCCCTACGGGATAAGATCCCTACGGGATAAGATCCCTACGGGATAAGATCCCTACGGGATAAGATCCCTACGGGATAAGATCCCTACGGGATAAGATCCCTACGGGATAAGATCCCTACGGGATAAGATCCCTACGGGATAAGATCCCTACGGGATAAGATCCCTACGGGATAAGATCCCTACGGGATAAGATCCCTACGGGATAAGATCCCTACGGGATAAGATCCCTACGGGATAAGATCCCTACGGGATAAGATCCCTACGGGATAAGATCCCTACGGGATAAGATCCCTACGGGATAAGATCCCTACGGGATAAGATCCCTACGGGATAAGATCCCTACGGGATAAGATCCCTACGGGATAAGATCCCTACGGGATAAGATCCCTACGGGATAAGATCCCTACGGGATAAGATCCCTACGGGATAAGATCCCTACGGGATAAGATCCCTACGGGATAAGATCCCTACGGGATAAGATCCCTACGGGATAAGATCCCTACGGGATAAGATCCCTACGGGATAAGATCCCTACGGGATAAGATCCCTACGGGATAAGATCCCTACGGGATAAGATCCCTACGGGATAAGATCCCTACGGGATAAGATCCCTACGGGATAAGATCCCTACGGGATAAGATCCCTACGGGATAAGATCCCTACGGGATAAGATCCCTACGGGATAAGATCCCTACGGGATAAGATCCCTACGGGATAAGATCCCTACGGGATAAGATCCCTACGGGATAAGATCCCTACGGGATAAGATCCCTACGGGATAAGATCCCTACGGGATAAGATCCCTACGGGATAAGATCCCTACGGGATAAGATCCCTACGGGATAAGATCCCTACGGGATAAGATCCCTACGGGATAAGATCCCTACGGGATAAGATCCCTACGGGATAAGATCCCTACGGGATAAGATCCCTACGGGATAAGATCCCTACGGAATATCCCACAAACTAACCTCCAGCAGACTCCTTGACTCCGCTGAGCATGCCGGCCAGTTGTTTCCAGTCTGCTGACACATCGTTGATGCACACCTGCAGTACGGACAGTACTAGTTCTCTGTCTCGCCTGAGTGCGGCTAGGCAGTGACCCATGCAGCGCACAAAGGCTCCACGGCTTGGTGGCACTGGTCCCATGGCGCCGCAAATCTGTCTGGTTAGCCTGAACGGCACCAGCTCCGGTGTTGGCAGGAATGTTATAGCGGTGCCGAACGCGTAGCCAAAATCGATGCCAATCATTTTGGCGCTATTTAAGCACAGCATATAATTGGACATGTGCCGATCGCCTACTGATAGTAGCCAGTGTGAGGCGCAAATTGCGGCGTGACTTCGAGTTAAATTATCGCGCATAGCGTAGTAGGCCTCCCAATTGTTGGCCAGCCGTTGGAGACCTCGGGCTAGCACAGTATCCGGCAGGGCATTTAACAGTGGCTTGAAATGCTTGTCAACCACCTGCTCGTCTGGCAGGTTGTAGAGTCGGCAGGTGTCTTTGGAGACAAAGTTGTAGAATGAGTTGAATTGTTGAGCCTGGCTGCGCTGCTCTGCCGCAGTCAGTTGACGAATGAGAAAGTCTTTGTAGGGCTCAGTGCGTTCGAGCCATTCCAGGATGCCGAGGTCCGGGCTCAGTGGCACCACCTGGAGGACGAGTCCAGCTTCAATTTTTAGAGTATCGCTTAGGTAAAGGGAAAAAGAAAAGCAAAGAATGGGCGAGAAGGCGAGGAGGGTTTATTAGGGCGAGAAGGCGAGTGAGGGTTGAGTAGGGCGAGAAGGCGAGTGAGGGTTGAGTATGGCGAGAAGGCGAGTGAGGGTTGTGTAGGGCGAGAAGGCGAGTGAGGGTTGAGTAGGGCGAGAAGGCGAGTAAGGGTTGAGTAGGGCGAGAAGGCGAGTAAGGGTTGAGTAGGGCGAGAAGGCGAGTGAGGGTTGAGTAGGGCGAGAAGGCGAGTGAGGGTTGAGTATGGCGAGAAGGCGAGTGAGGGTTGTGTAGGGCGAGAAGGCGAGTGAGGGTTGAGTAGGGCGAGAAGGCGAGTGAGGGTTGAGTAGGGCGAGAAGGCGAATAAGGGTTGTGTAGGGCGAGAAGGCGAATAAGGGTTGTGTAGGGCGAGAAGGCGAATAAGGGTTGAGTAGGGCGAGAAGGCGAGTGAGGGTTGAGTAGGGCGAGAAGACGAGTGAGGGTTGAGTAGGGCGAGAAGGCGAGGAGGGTCGAGGGTCGATTAGGGCGAGAGGGCGAGTGAGGGTTGAGGATGGCAAGATGACGAATTAGTGAGGATGTAGGGAAAGCATGTCAGGTAAGAAGAATACGGCGAGAGTTATTGTAACAAAAATCAATGCGAAACAGTTTCCAAACCCAGACCTGATAAGTGACCAGTGCTAGCCGTCGCTGTCGACACTGAATGTCCCTCTGGAGCAGGGAGTTGAAGAGGCCAAGAGCCTGCTGAATTCGCTGATCCTGCCGCAGGTCCTCGCCGGCCTTGACCAGGTAGGGCCGGTCGCGCTGATCGTTGCCTCGAATGGTCAGCCGGTGGGGTCGACGCAGCGAGGACATGACGCGAATCGTGTCGCCGAAGCCGGCGATGCGAGTGTGAAGCTTAGGCTGCGGCTTGACTAGGGCGGCAGCCAGACTGCCACGGCACTGAATGGCGATGAGATTAGATACAGCTATAGATGTGAGATTAGATACTGCTATAGATGTGAGATTAGATACTGCTATAGATGTGAGATAAGATACAGCTATAAATGTGAGATTAGATACTGCTATAGATGTGAGATTAGATACTGCTATAGATGTGAGATTAGATACAGCTATAGATGTGAGATTAGATACTGCTATAGATGTGAGATTAGATACTGCTATAGATGTGAGATTAGATACAGCTATAGATGTGAGATTATATACAGCAATATATATGGCTATAGATACGCGATGTGATATGACTATAGATTTGATACGGCTTAAGATATGAGTTTAGACCTGATATTAGACATGAGATTAGACCTAAGATTAGACATGAGATTAGACAGGGGCAGAGATGAGATCACGCACCTGATACTGTCCGGGCACCTCCAGATAAGCGTCGCCGTGGTCAGCGGCAGCGAACTCAGCTAGCCAAGGACTGAAATCAGCCAGCTTGGCTATGGAAGAAGCTAGCGGTGCGTCCCTCTCCTGTCGCAGTTTCTTGTAAAACGATCCGCCCGCGCGTTGAAATTCCGCCTCGGAGCGAAGGCCGACCAGCTGATTGGCCGACGGAAATGCGGCTAAAAACTCTGCCCTATACTTGGCTGAGAATTGTTTGCGAATTCGACCGTGACTACTGCCGCTAGAGCTAGTAGTATTTGTAGCATCGGAATCAAAGAATAATTGTTCAACGGCCTGAGAGTAGAGTTCGCGCAGTTTTTCCGATTGGCCCAATGAGCGTTTAACGTTAGTGATCCAGTCAAGGGCCAGGCAAGCTGGTAGAGATATCTGTAAATCATTTGTCTACTTTGATATTTATCGAAATTTTAGCGAATCAACAAATCAGCGAGGTTTAGATTCAAGGAATTAGCGATTGCCAATTTAACGAATTGGTAAGTTAGCGATTTAACGAATTGGTGAGTTAGCGATCAACCAAATTGGTATGTTAGCGATTTAACGAATCGGTAAGTTAGCGATTTAACGAATTGGTAAGTTAGCGATTTAACGAATCGGTAAGTTAGCGATTTAACAAATTGTCTAGTTAGCGATTTAACGAATCGGTAAGTTAGCGATTTAACGAATTGTCAAGTTAGCGATTTAACGAATCGGTAAGTTAGCGATTTAACGAATCGGTAAGTTAGCGATTTAACGAATCGGTAAGTTAGCGATTTAACGAATTGGTGAGTTAGCATTAACCGAATTGGTATGTTAATGATTTAACGAATTGGTAAGTTAGCGATCAACCAAATTGGTAAGTTAGCGATTTAACGAATTGGTAAGTTAGCGATTTAACGAATCGGTAAGTTAGCGATTTAACGAATTGTCAAGTTAGCGATTTAACGAATCGGTAAGTTAGCGATTTAACGAATCGGTAAGTTAGCGATTTAACGAATCGGTAAGTTAGCGATTTAACGAATCGGTAAGTTAGCGATTTAACGAATTGGTAAGTTAGCGATTTAACGAATCGGTAAGTTAGCGATTTAACGAATTGGTAAGTTAGCGATTTAACGAATTGTCAAGTTAGCGATTTAACGAATCGGTAAGTTAGCGATTTAACGAATTGGTAAGTTAGCGATTTAACGAATTGGTAAGTTAGCTATTTAATAATTTAAAATGGACAATTTAACTAATAAGCAATTGTCGATTTAACACATGGGTGATTTTACGAATTGCCGCAAAGTTATGAAAGCGAATATCAACGAACATTGCTCCACCAAAAACTGCTTTTATCAGGTTTCTCAGCAGCAGAATAAGAAGAAATAAAAGTACAAACGAACCTCTCCCATCTGAGCAATAAACTCTTCCACTAGGGGCAGTTTTTTCAGTTTCTGCCACAATCTTTCGGCCGACTGTCTGGCGGCCGCCTCGCCGGCTTCGAATCGATAATTAGCCCGAGCCAATCGGAACGGGTACACCAGAGCGGACGGATACTGATCGCACACAGTCGCCAGTAGGGGCTGAACAGCGCAGCCGCCCTGGCGCGGCTTGTCCAATAGGGACACGAGCTGGGGCAGCCAGGGCAGTGTTAGCCAGGCTGGGACGCTCTCCATTTGCCGGCTGAAACGAGCCGAGAGAGTCTCTCCCCCCATTGGCTGGGAGGAGGCTTCGTTCGCGTCTTCTCCTAGGAGACAAAGAAGGCGCGGAAATCTCAGCGTAGCCTCCTGGCTGCCGCAGCGCATTGCGAATGCAACGGAGTCAACCGCCTGGGCGCGAAGGCTGGACCGAAACTGCTGTTGCTGTTGCTGCTGCTGATCTTCAAGAAGACAAGAGTCGCAGAAACGAATCTAAAAAGGATAAAAAAATGCAGCAGAGAAAAATCAAAAAGAAAAATGGATAAAAAATAGGATAAAAAATAGTGGAATATTTAGGATTCGAAAGAAAAACTGGGATATTGGGGATCAGAAAGAATAACGGGGATATTTGGGATTCGAAAGAAAATCTGGGATATCTGGGATTCGAAAGAAAATCTGGGATATCTGGGATTCGAAAGAAAAAACAGGGATATTTGGGATTTGAAAGAATAACGGGGATATTTGGGATTCGAAAGAAAATCTGGGATATCTGGGATTCGAAAGAAAATCTGGGATATCTGGGATTCGAAAGAAAAAAACAGGGATATTTGGGATTTGAAAGAATAACAGGGATATTAGGGATACAAAAGAAAATCTGGGATATCTGGGATTCAAAAGAAAATCTGGGATATCTGGGATTCGAAAGAAAATCTGGGATATCTGGGATTCGAAAGAAAAAAACTGGGATATTTGGGATTTGAAAGAATAACAGGGATATTAGGGATACAAAAGAAAAAAACTGGGATATTGGGGATCCGAAAGAATAACAGGGATATTAGGGATACAAAAGAAAAAACTGGGATATCTGGGATTCAAAAGAAAAACTGGGATATCTGGTATTGGAAAGAAAAACTGAGATATTTGGGATTAGAAAAAAGCAGTTTTACGACCGATGGCAACCAAAAACTCACCAATTCCAATTGGCACTGCAGGCTTGCTCGAAAATTCCACCCGTCAACCAGACCGCCACCTTCTGGCTCATCGGCAGCTTGAGCTGCGGCCTGCAGGTTTTTCAACGCGGAGCGATTAAATTCGTCAGCCTTGACATTGCTGTCTGAATCAGAGCTGCTGTCATCCTGTTGACAATGGCGCAACAGGTAGGCCGAAGCTCGATCGCACAAGCCGATAGCCAACGATTCTTCCCAACTGGGCTTAGCTGGTGAAGCGTGGGATACTATCTGAAATTGCAGCGATCGTAACGACTAAATTTAAACAAAAATTAAAAAAAGAAACGTTAGCTAAATTATTTTCTAAAAAACTATTATTTTAGTTCATTTCCGTCAATTTTAGAAATCTTTTAAAAAAGTCCATGGACAATTCTGAGAAATGGTAAACGAATGGTAAAATACAGTTCTTTGAAAATAATTCTGATATGTCAGTAAATGTCCATGGACAACTCAGAAACGAACTTTGCCTTTGCCCATTGATAATTTAGATAAACATTGCAAAATATTTCGTTCGAAAATTTAAAAAATGTCTGTAAAAGTCGATGGACAATTCGGATAATTATCGCTAAATGCGTAGTTTGACACTTCTAAAAATTAAAATAAATGTCCATAGACAGT
The DNA here is from genome assembly GCA_950097015.1 of Macrostomum hystrix. NCBI lineage: Eukaryota > Metazoa > Platyhelminthes > Macrostomidae > Macrostomum > Macrostomum hystrix. The sequence goes on from CATNEN010000038.1 coordinate 29,796,229, forward strand.
TTAGATAAATATTACATAGTGTGCCATTGTACAATTCTGAGAAAATATCTGAAAACTATCCACCGGCAATTGTATTAAATACAATCGAATGTCCATAGACAATTAGAATTAAATATCGGTGCATGTCTGAGATAGGCAATTCTGAGAAAACGTCGGCCAAAATGTCCGTGGACACACTTCGAGAAAAAATCGGCCGATTGTCGAGGCTTCTACCCACTGATAGGAATTAGTTTTCAAATCCAACGTCTAATTCTCACCTGTCTCCTAGCCTTGGCCAGCTTCTCAATTACCCCGTCAGCGTTGACATCTCGACTGGCGTCATTGGCCAGGGCGGCCGCCGACCAGGCTCTGGCCAGCCCGACGCGCCACGCCGCGGCAGTTGACGTCGTCGCCGTCAGTCGACCAGCTCCGCCCGACTGTTGACTGCCGACGCAGCAGAATCTGCGCGCCCGGAGTAGGTGAGCCAGGGCTACGGATGGTTGCGACTGAATCCGGGCGACATCGGCGAGGGTTAGCAGCTGCTCGCCGGCGAATGCGTTGAAGCTGCGCCTGTTTGCTGACGAATCGTCTGAAATAGTTTTTGAAACGGTGGAGTGGTAGGTTGGGTAGAGTGATAAAGTAGATTGGTAGGTTTAGCGGAGGGATGAAGTAGATTGGTAGGTAGAGTGATAAAGTAGACTTGGTGGAGTGGTAGGTTGGGTAGAGTGACTCGGTGGAGTTGTAGGTTGGGTAGAGTGACTCGGTGGAGTGGTAGGTTGGGTAGAGTGACTCCGTGGAGTTTTAGGTTGAGTAGAGTGACTCGGTGGAGTGGTAGGTTGGGTAGAGTGACTCGGTGGAGTGGTAAGTTGGGTAGAGTGACTCGGTGGAGTGGTAAGTTGGGTAGAGTGATTCGGTGGAGTGGTAAGTTGGGTAGAGTGACTCGGTGGAGTGGTAAGTTGGGTAGAGTGACTCGGTGGAGTGGTAAGTTGGGTAGAGTGACTCGGTGGAGTGGTAGGTTGGGTAGAGTGACTCCGTGGCGTTTTAGGTTGGGTAGAGTGACTCCGTGGAGTGGTAGGTTGGGTAGAGTGACTCCGTGGAGTGGTAGGTTGGGTAGAGTGACTCCGTGGAGTGGTAGGTTGGGTAGAGTGACTCCGTGGAGTGGTAGGTTGGGTAGAGTGACTCCGTGGAGTGGTAGGTTGGGTAGAGTGACTCCGTGGAGTAACTGGTTCTAAATTGGACCTACCAAGCTGGCCAACAAGCAGCATCTTCTCGGCGCATAGCAACCGCACGGCAACGGTTCTCTCCCAGGCGTCGCTGGCGTCGCGAACAGTGTCGGGCCTTCGCTGGCGCCATTTGGCCAGCAAGTCGGTGGCGGAGCTCCTGTCACCGAGTCGATCGTCCGTCAGCAGGACGAGGCACTCTCGCAGCTCTGTCAGCCGTTGAACGCTGGCCAGATTGGCCGCATGGAACTGGCGCTGCAGAGCCGGCACCGAGGACAGCTTCTGTAGGCGATGATTTTACGTGTTGAAAAATAGAGCCGATATGTATAGAGAAGTTTTTAAACATGCACTTTTAAGAATTCTGAAATCAAGGGAGCTTTTTGGACTTTTTGATGAGCAGAAATGAGTGAGATGTTATAAACTGACCGACAGAGTGAAAAATAGTGAATTCTAAGACATCAGACGTTGCCATACCTTCAGCACATGATCGAGTGCCAAATCAACATGATACATAGCGTCTCGATGTTTGTCCATTTTGAGCAGCACTGAAGCCAGCGACTCAGCGTGATCAGTCTGAAATAGATAAAAAATCGAGTATGGCAAATGATATTAGATTGAAAGTAGTAAAAAGTAGTTGACCGTTTTTTACTGGCTATAAGCTGAACAATTAAACTCCAGAGATTCTGGAAGCTGGGCTAATTAATCGTGACAGCAATTGGGTGAGAGTCTTCTGTTGGAGAGATGGTCGAGAAATGCCATAGACTTTCGGATTATTAAGTTAAAAGTTGTTTCAGTCGAGAAATGCCATAGACAATAAACGATGTCAGTGGGTAAGACACGGTTTTAAGATTCCTAGTTTCAGTCGAGAAATGCCATAGACTATAAACGATGTCAGTGGGTAAGACACGGTTATAAGATTCCTAGTTTCAGTCGATAAATGCCATAGACTATAAACGATGTCAGTGGTTAGACACGGTTTTAAGATTCCTAGTTTCAGTCGAGAAATGCCATAGACTATAAACAATGTCAGTGGTTAGACACGGTTTTAAGATTCCTAGTTTCAGTCGAGAAATGCCATAGACTATAAGCGATGTCAGTGGGAAAGACATGGTTATAAGATTCCTAGTTTCAGTCGAGAAATGCCATAGACTATAAGCGATGTCAGTGGGTAAGACACGGTTTTCAGATTCCTAGTTTCAGCTGAGAAATGCCATAGACAATAAACGATGTCAGTGGTTAGACACGTTATAAGATTCCTAGTTTCAGATGAGAAATGCCATAGACAATAAACGATGTCAGTGGTTAGACACGGTTTAAGATTCCTAGTTTCAGTCGAGAAATGCCATAGACTATAAGCGATGTCAGTGGGAAAGACATGGTTATAAGATTCCTAGTTTCAGTCGAGAAATGCCATAGACAATAAGCGATGTCAGTGGGAAAGACACATTAAATAGAATTAATTTCTGAAATAAGTCACGCGTGCTACCAACCCGCAATAAATCTCTATGAAACTCATTATCCTGCGATAGGCGTAGAAATTTGAGAAAGTCCTCAGTAGAATTGGCGGCATTGTTCGATTCGTCGCATAATTGACGCGCGGAGGCCAGCATGTAGAATGGGAGAGAATCCTAGAGAGGCGGAGCGATGAGAATCGTTTATAATCTCAACTAATAAACTTGCTATTGTAAATTAAAATTAATACTTCTAGCATACCAGAGAAGCAGATTTAGTCAAATCGATAACAGATGAATCATTCGCCCTCGCCGTTAGCTCTCGACGGGAAAGTTCGCCCAGACGTGGCCAATCAGCTAGGCGAGCCAAACAGTCGAGCCTAGCTAGACGGCACACATTGTCTAAATCGACTCTCGCCGAAGAACCGGCCGTATTTTGATCTTGTTCCTCGCCGTCGCTTTTGCCGAATAATTGGTCGAATTTTTCTAGGGCTAAGTGAAAGTCGCCGCTAAGGCAACAGTCCAAAGCGTAGAGTAGATCTTCGTCTCTATCGGCAGCCTCGCCGTGGCATTGGCGCAGCGCCCCCAGCTGCTGATCCGACTCGCCCATATCCCGGTAGAGGCTGGCCAATGCTAGCCAGTAGGCCTTGTCATTGGCATTGTCGTCATTACTATTGGCAGAATCCGCTGCAGAATCTGCTTCGTCTATTTCCATAGTCTACAAGATAATAAAGGAAAAGCGATGGGCTATTTTATCAAATTTGCTTAGTAACTTAGTAACTAGGGACGTCGTAGCCTAGCGTCGGACTCACGAACTGAAGGTCCGGGGTTTGATTCCCGAATCTACTAAAACAAATTGTATCCATTAGCAAGACACTTAACTCTGTATTGCTTGAGTTCACCCAGCTGTTAAATGAGTACCAGCATTAGCTGGTGCAATTTAGTGAGGGTGGCGTCCTCCAAGTCCATGGACTCAACATCTTTACGCAGCCTTCAGATGCGCCGCGCAATAGCTGCGGCAGTGCTGTCAGCTGCTCGTGTACCTGGGTTGCTCCTAAAGTACATCGTGCCTATTTACTTTCACTTATGACTCGTATTTTTTTAGCTGGCAGCCTGCCTGTCCTAAAATTCTCTCTATATGTACACGTTACGTATAAGTGACGTCAATGCTATTTTTAGCAGCATCTACCTTGACGTTCCTTGTTCATATGACGTCAGTTTCTATAAATAGAAACTCACGAGGCCACAGGCATTTGTAACGCAGTCAGACGTACACAGGCTATGTAAATCAGTGCGCGACTACGCAAAACAAACGTGAGTGTGTGTTCAGGGATCAGCAGAGTCGGCTGAGGGCCTACTTCTGCTCAAGTGGTTATGAGTTCGAATCTTTTAGACTGTCAAACTGTCGCAGACACTCAAAACAAACCTCGAGCTGTCTAGCGGCATCTGTGCGTCGACGTTTCGGCGCAGGCGGCTGTCGATCTGACGTCTTATCGGCAGCCTGACCACGCGCTTTCCTTCGCTGCTGCTGCTGCTGATGGCTCGTTTTGGGTCGCAGCCAAGAGTGCAACAGTTCCAAGGCCAGTGAGCCGAGAGACGGCAGATGAGCGGCGGCCGCTGCGGCTGCCAGTCTGCCATAGTCGGCTGGTCGAATGACAACGACTAGGCTGTCGGTGTTGGACGTCGATGCTCCTCCTGCTGCTGCCGCTGAGGCCAGTGAGCAAAGTGAATCCAGAGCGCATCCTATGAGAGCGGGATCGGAGCCAGTAGAATTCTTCATAGCTGCAGCAGCCAGACCGTCGGAATGGTGCAAACTGGCTGCTGACAGGAGAACGCCAAGCCAAGCGACGGCGAGACGGCGACACATGTCCGAGGCGTCGTCTTCGGATAGCGCTGTGGCCGCCCAGTCCACCATTGACTGAGATAGCTGGCATTTTTTATAATTGTTGGGTATCGGGATGTAATGTGAAAATTGTATAACACTGACTCACTTGACTGACCAAATTAAAAGAGACAGACAGACACCTAGAACAGACAGACGGACACCTAGAACAGAGAGACACCTATAACAGACACACAGACACCTAGAACAGACAGACAGACATCTAGAACAGAAAGACAGACACCCAGAACAGACAGACACCTAGAACAGACAGACAGACACCTAGAACAGACAGACACATAGAACAGACAGACACCTAGAACAGACAGACAGACACCTAGAACAGACAGACAGACAACTAGAACAGACAGACAGTCACCTAGAACAGACAGACAGTCACCTAGAACAGACAGACACCTAGAACAGACAGACAGACACCTAGAACAGACAGACAGACACCTAGAACAGACAGACAGTCACCTAGAACAGACAGACAGACATCTAGAACAGACAGACAGACACCTAGAACAGACAGACAGTCACCTAGAACAGACAGACTGATGCAAAGGCCCACCTGAGCGCACAGCAATCTGCCAAAGCAGCGGTCCCTCTGTGCAAGGCCGACAATAGTAGAGACCAATGCGCCCTGTTCAATCTGAACATCGGGCAAGTCGCCGACACGATAGCGACGTCGAAGTGTCACTCGATGCTCGCGTCTCGCAGCTGCTTCGGCGGCTTCGCGCGCTTTTCGACGATGTCGCTCGACGCCAGCCTGAGCGAAGGCCGAGTAGCTGCCGCTGCTAGAAGAGGACGATGACGACGACGTTGACGAAGAAGCATCAGCTGAGCCAGCTGCGGCTGTTTCCTGCTGCTGCTGCTGCTGCTGCTGTTGACGAAGCATTCGACGCCGAAGTCGGCGAAGCTGAGCGGCCTGAGCGGCCATCTGAGGATTGGCATCCGAGCCGAGGGCCGTGTGGTAGCCGGCTAGGCCGCCTGCGGCCGACACTTCTAAACCGCCGACGCCTTTCGAGCGAAACAGCAGCGAAGTTGACGAAGCTGTCAGGGACGACGAGTGAATGTCCTGCAGTTTCGGAGGTAGAGAGGATTAAAGAGGCTCAAAATTTTAAAAAGGTCCAAGAGTTTAAAACTTTGCTTTATAATTGTCTGTAATTTACAGTCTGTCAGGAATTTACAGACAGTTTGTCAGGAGTTCTGTTTGTCATAAATTTATAGTCTGTCAGGAATTCATAGTCTGTCAGGAATTTACAGTCTGTCAGGAATTTACAGTCTGTCAGGAATTTACAGTCTGTCAGTAATTTATAGTCTGTCAGGAATTTACAGTCTGTCAGGAATCTACGGACAGTCTGTCAGGAGTTCTGTCTGTCAGGAATTTATAGTCTGTCAGGAATTTCCAGTCTGTCAGTAATTTATAGTCTGTCAGGAATTTACAGTCTGTCAGGAATCTACCGTCAGTCTGTCAGGAGTTCTGTCTGTCAGGAATTTATAGTCTGTCAGGAATTTACAGTCTGTCAGGAAGTTACAGACAGTCTGTCATGAATGACAATCATAATGACAATCTGTCAGGAAATCTGACATAGCCTTAAGTCGTTACAAACCTGAGTATCTATAAACAGGCTGCTAGCGACTGTGCCGCCAGGCATCTGCGTAGCTTCAAACATTCCGGGACCAACTGCTGTAGCTCTCAAGGGTAGCATTGTGGCCGCCGTGGCGTCCATACCAACCACTGACGCATCGGCAAGTAGGCGTCGTTGGGAAGCGTCGACATCGCGCTGCTGCTGAGTTTCCAGGAACAGTGGCGTCATAAGGCCACCGTGCCGGCGCCTCCAGTCGGCATCAATGCGGAACTCCTTGAACGGACAATCGGCCAGGGGTCGGTCGAACATTGGCAGACGAAAATCTGGCGTAGCCGCGCAAGAATCTAATTGAACGGCAGAGCAGAACGCCGGAAGAGCGGCCGAAGTGATGGCTTTGACAGCGGAAAAATTCTCGTCAGTCTGTTCGTCGGCTGGGTTGCCATGACAACGCGATAATAGAGTCAACCAACGAGCGGCAGCCTCAGACGGTAGGCCAGAGTTGTGAGACCAGAACGCTAATAAATATGTGCGATTCGATTCCGCCGCGTCGATTAAGCCGGCTAATAGGGGCGGACCGCACAGATCCGGATGAGTCGGATACCACGTGACTAGCAGCTCGTAGGCTTGGCGACGGACCTGAGAGAGCGGAGAGGCTTTAGTTTGTAATTGGGTGTCCAAAAAAGTAGATCGATTTTGATTGGTGAGCCGAGGTGTACACAAGAGGAGATCGATTTTGATTGGTCGAGCCGAGGTGTACACAGAAGGAGATTGATTTTTATTGGTCGAGCTTTTGGTGTACAGGGAAGGAGACCGATTTTGATTGGCAATAAATAAGTTGTACACTGGATGAGATTGATTTTAATTAGTCCGGCCGAGGTGTACCCAATAGTAGATCAATTTTGATTGGTCGAGCCGAGGTGTACATCGAAGATTGATTTTAATTGGTCAAGCTTAGGAGTACACTGTTGGGAGAGTATGATTTGTCAGGACAGTACACTCTAGAGATAAATCCATTCTGATTGGTTCGGTAAAAACGTACACAGAAAGAGATCAATTTTGATTGGACAGGCTGGGATGTACACGTGAGTGGATCGATTTTAAGTGGTCAAGGTGGGGAGGACCATGAAATAAAACTTAAACAGACCTTCGGCGATGACAGAGACGCCAAGCCACTGCTGCCGGTTCCGTTGGAAGCCATGCACAAATCCCTAATAGCCGACAGCAGCCAGATGCGTTGTTGCATTGTTTCTTCAACTGTAGAAGAACCGGGGCTGAGCACCCGCTGCTGCTGCTGCTGCAACAGAAGCAGCAGTCTCTGGCAAAGCTCTAGAGCTGCTAGCGGGATTCTAGACTCGGCGTCAACGCTGCCAGATCCGCCCAGAGACGAAAATGAGTACAGATTGTTAAGCGTGCTAAATAGGCCGCGCTCTCGCAGCTCGCCAACAGGGTTGGGCCATAGACAGTCCGTATCGGCGGCCGCAGCTGCGGCTGCGGCAGTGGCGGCCGCCTTTAAACAGACCAAGCAATCTGCTAGGGAGTCGCCAGTTAGGTTGGGCAATTTGAATAGCAGGCTCTGACGAAAATTCACGCCGGCCAAGCGGGGACAACAGTTGCAGGCCAATGAGAGCGCATGCAGGCCGTGAGCTGGCCTGGTTGTCAGCAGCTTGCCAAGCTGCTCAGCTACCTGATTGTAGAATGGCGACCTGAGAGGTGGCGAGACATAAAGGATTTTGAGAGTCTGATAATTTCTGTCTCAGAAGATCACTACACAACTCTAGTATCCCATTAGCAACTCTAGTATCCCATTAGCAACTCCAGTATCCCATTAGCCACTCCAGTATCCCATTAGCCACTCCAGTATCCCATTAGCAACTCCAGTATCCCATTAGCAACTCTAGTATCCCATTAGCCACTCTAGTACCCCAATAGCAACTCTAGTATCCCATTAGCCAGTCTAGTATCCCATTAGCCACCCCAGAGTCTCATTGTGGACTTACGCGACATTGGCGGCAGCCATCTGACCGAGGCACAGGCCGGCCACCTCAGCGCACGGAGCAAACACCTCCTTTTTAGGATGCGTCAGTAGGCGAGCCAGAGCTGCTAGCATCGATTGGCTGTCAACGCCGGCCGAGGTGTCGTCATTTTTCAAATACGGCAGCGCATTGGACAAGTAGGCGCCGTACAGAGACAGCCCGGCTGCCGCAGCCAATGGAGTCTCAGCCTGCTGCAGTAGGTCAAATATGCGCCTGAAATGAAAATAGTTGAATTAGAAAATAGAAAATAGAAAATAGAAAACAACAAAAATATCTCACCTTCGTATGAATAATAACCAGTTTACCTGATTATCAATTTATCTACCACTCTACTTCCCACCTTATCTACCACCCTACTTCTCGCCTTATCTACCACCCTACTTCTCGCCTTATCTAACACGACACTTCTCACCTTATCTACCACTCTACTTCTCCTAAAATCTCACATTCTACTTCTCGCCTTATCTCCCCCCAGCAGCTGCTCACCTGTAGGGCACGCGGCTGATCCTGCTCCTCCAGCTGGCGATGAGGGCCTCCAACAGTCGCAGGTTGTTCTTTAAAATGCGTCTCTCAGGATTGTAGCACAGACCAGTCAGCTTGTCAATCAGCCTCTCAACTAAGTCGCGATCGCCTAAATCGTCCTGGAGCAGGGAAAGAGAGGTTAAAATAATTGCAGGAGGGCTGTGGGCAATGGCACATCATTTAGTGGCAGCGAGAAGGCAATTCTGCCCATTTCGCTGACTCCTGAGCACACACGCACACAGATGCTGTACGCAGGCACACACACAGGTGTGTACATCTGCCCTGACTTTTTCATCGTCAGGTAGTGTACACTCTCACTGTGCCATGTGCAGTAAATTGCATGACAAGCCCCCAAGCCTTCTCTCCGCGGCTGCGCCCCTAAATGAATGTGGCCTCGCCGCGGAATCGAGCTTAGGGACCTTGGTGCGAGAGGCAAAAGCGTTAGAACACCCCATCATAAAGAGGCAATATAACAAAAGCAAAAGGTTAAAAAAGACAAGCTGATAAACATCTCAAGCTGCACTTAGAGATGAAAACAACAACAAATGATTTTGAGGAATAGGATTAGTGGGTGGGGATCTAACAAAGGAGTTTTCACGAAGATAATGATTTTTAAACGGGTAACTAAAAAAATTTTCTTGAAGAAGACTATTTAATTTGAAAAAGATACAGATCGGAGAAACGGGATTTGAGGGACATAAGTATCAGAGAAAGGGGATCTGAAGAAGATAAGAATCTAAGAAAGGGGATTTGAGAAAGATAGGAATCTGAGAAAGGGGATTTGAGAAAGATAAGAATCTAAGAAAGGGGATTTGAGAAAGATAAGAATCTAAGAAAGGGGATTTGAGAAAGATAGGAATCTAAGAAAGGGGATTTGAGAAAGATAGGAATCTAAGAAAGGGGATTTGAGAAAGATATGAATCTAAGAAAGGGGATTTGAGAAAGATAGGAATCTAAGAAAGGGGATTTGAGAAAGATAGGAATCTAAGAAAGGGGATTTGAGAAAGATAGGAATCTAAGAAAGGGGATTTGAGAAAGATAAGAATCTAAGAAAGGGGATTTGAGAAAGATAGGAATCTAAGAAAGGGGATTTGAGAAAGATAGGAATCTAAGAAAGGGGATTTGAGAAAGATAGGAATCTAAGAAAGGGGATTTGAGAAAGATAAGAATCTAAGAAAGGGGATTTGAGAAAGATAGGAATCTAAGAAAGGGGATTTGAGAAAGATATGAATCTAAGAAAGGGGATTTGAGAAAGATAGGAATCTAAGAAAGGGGATTTGAGAAAGATAGGAATCTAAGAAAGGGGATTTGAGAAAGATAGGAATCTAAGAAAGGGGATTTGAGAAAGATAGGAATCTAAGAAAGGGGATTTGAGAAAGATAAGAATCTGAGAAAGGGGATTTGAGAAAGATAAGAATCTAAGAAAGGGGATTTGAGAAAGATAGGAATCTAAGAAAGGGGATTTGAGAAAGTAAGGAATCTAAGAAAGGGGATTTGAGAAAGATAGGAATCTAAGAAAGGGGATTTGAGAAAGATAAGAATCTAAGAAAGGGGATTTGAGAAAGATAAGAATCTAAGAAAGGGGATTTGAGAAAGATAGGAATCTAAGAAAGGGGATTTGAGAAAGATAGGAATCTAAGAAAGGGGATTTGAGAAAGATAGGAATCTAAGAAAGGGGATTTGAGAAAGATAAGAATCTAAGAAAGGGGATTTGAGAAAGATAAGAATCTAAGAAAGGGGATTTGAGAAAGATATGAATCTAAGAAAGGGGATTTGAGAAAGATAGGAATCTAAGAAAGGGGATTTGAGAAAGATAGGAATCTAAGAAAGGGGATTTGAGAAAGATAGGAATCTAAGAAAGGGGATTTGAGAAAGATAAGAATCTGAGAAAGGGGATTTGAGAAAGATAAGAATCTAAGAATGGGGATTTGAGAAAGATAAGAATCTAAGAAAGGGGATTTGAGAAAGATAGGAATCTAAGAAAGGGGATTTGAGAAAGATAGGAATCTAAGAAAGGGGATTTGAGAAAGATAGGAATCTAAGAAAGGGGATTTGAGAAAGATAAGAATCTGAGAAAGGGGATTTGAGAAAGATAAGAATCTAAGAATGGGGATTTGAGAAAGATAAGAATCTAAGAAAGGGGATTTGAGAAAGATAGGAATCTAAGAAAGGGGATTTGAGAAAGATAGGAATCTTAGAAAGGGGATTTGAGAAATATCAGGGTCTGAGAAAGGTGATTTGAAGAAGATACGAATCTGAGAAAGGGGATTAAAAGAAGATGTGAGTCTGAGAAAGGGGATTTGAGGAATATAAGGATCTGAGAAAGGGGATTTTCGGTGGACTGTGATTTTGACAGCGAATGTAGAAAGATTTTTTAAGGGATTCAAGTTCTCGCCTCTGGAATGGCCGTACCAGACCAGGCTACGCAATAGTACACAATGTCCACCAGTAGGGTGTGGAATCCTGGTCCGCCGTTTCGTTCAGCCAGAACGAACTGGCACAAAACACGCAGCCAAAAGTGCGCATAGGGTCGAAAGATCTCCTGACAATTAATGACCAGCTTGACTAGAAATATTCTAACATTCGGATGCGTCTCAGTAGACTGATTGGCGTTGAGCTTCTGTAAAATATTCTGCATCCATTTGGGCATCTGGCTGGGTTTGACTCCGTCCGGCAGTTGCGGTATAAGACCGATTTGTTTCATGTGCCTCAGCAGAGCTACTAGAGTAGGCATGCACGGATGCTCGTTGACACAGTCCGACTCAAGCTCAACCAGGTAGCGAAGATGCTGCTGCTGCTGCTGCTGCTGCTGAATAGTTGATCTCCGTCTATGTTGGGCAGAAAACGAAGACATCGACAGGGAAGATGCTCCGCTAACGGATAAATCGGCTGTGACTAATCTGTCGAATTGGCTGACATCTGATGCCAGGCTGGTGTCGGCTAGAAATTGAGAAGCGACAAACTGTAGGGAGCTGCTAGCTCCGGGTGTTACGGTGGACGACTGCGGCCAAGGACCATCGTCCGCTGAGGCCGCTGATGTCTCGGTAGATCCCGACGTGGATGGCAGTCGCATTGAGACCAGATACTGCTTGCGACTGGCGCTTTGCTGGGGAATTTATGTTTGGGATTTTTTTACATGTTGGTTCTTTTTCCCAATCGAATCTTAATATTAATATACTTTTTACCTTTTATCACACCTTAAAAAGCTAGGGATTCACACAATTTTATCTTATCTACAAATCTAGGGATAAATTCTCATCAATTGTACCGATAAATTTAGGGATTTTTATACCATTTAGAAACCTAGAGATTTTTATCCCATTTAGAAATCTAGGGATTTTTATCCCATTAAAAATCTAGGGATTTTAAATTATATTTAGAAATCTAGGGATTCTTTATACCATTTAGAAATCTAGGGATTTTTATACCATTTAGAAACATAGAGATTTTATCCTACTTACAAATATAGGGATTATTATCCTATTTAGAAATCTAGGGATTTTTATTCTATTTAGAAATCTAGGGATTTTTATACCATTTAGAAACATAGAGATTTTTTATCCCATTTAGAAACATAGAGATTTTATCCTACTTACAAATATAGGGATTATTATCCTATTTAGAAATCTAGGGATTTTTATTCTATTTAGAAATCTAGGGATTTTTTGTATATTTAGAAATCTAGGGATTTTTATACCATTTAGAAATCTAGAGATTTTTATCCCATTTAGAAATCTAGGGATTTTTATCCCCTTTAGAAATCTAGGGATTTTCATCCCATCTAGCAATGTAGGGATTTTTGCTCACCGCTAATAGAAATCAAGTGATAATTTCCCATTTATCCCATCTCGAAAGAAAGAGATTATTTTTTACTCGGTTAGATCTTTCAATTCCCACTAAAATGCCAACTCACCTCAATCTGCACAGGCAGCTGGTAGTCCACATCAACCGGTACAATATTGTCAAAGATAAACTTCCGCTTAGCAGGATTCTCTGTGAAGGGCGGCAGGTAGCTGCGCTCCTTGTCAGACACGGCTTTCACGCAGTGCACCAGCAGATTGTAGGCCTCGCACTGCATTAGGCGGGCCGAATGTTGACATCGCGGAAAACTCTGAGTCACCAACTCGTAGCATTGACTATATGGAGAGTGGTTTGTTGAGTTTAGTTTGGCAAAGTAGAATATGTATAGGGGAGATAGGAAGGGCAGAAAAACTTGGGAAATGGGAGATCTGGAAAACTGGCGAGATGGGAAATTGGGAAACCAATTAGAATATGGGAGATGAGGAGCGGAGGGAACAGGGGAGGTGGGAGATGAGTAGCGGAGGGAACAGGGGAGGTGGGAGATGAGGAGCGGAGGGAACAGGGGAGGTGGGAGATGAGGAGCGGAGGGAACAGGGGAGGTGAGAGATGAGGAGCGAAGGGAACAGGGGAGGTGGGAGATGAGTAGCGGAGGGAACAGGGGAGGTGGGAGATGAGGAGCGGAGGGAACAGGGGAGATGGGAGATGAGGAGCGGAGGGAACAGAGGAGGTGGGAGATGAGGAGCTGAGGGAATCAGTGATATGATAAGATAGTAGGGTCACTCACACGGACACCCAGTTGTGCAGGGTCCTATCCGGGTCCTTCTGGCCAGCAGGTTGGGCCAGATAGAAGCGCTTGAAAGCGTCGCCCAGACGTGGCAGGTTCAGTTCGGCGGCGCTGCAGCCCATGTACAGGCAGGACAGTACTCGGCAGCAGCCCCTAGCCAATAGGAGGATCTCTTCAGTGTCCGACTCGCTAAAGCCGGCTAGAGATTGTTGAGCAGCCAGCAGGCGAGCCAGACAGAATTGCAGACAATCTCCCGTGGCAACAAAGTCTAGCAGTACGGAGCTGTGGCACTGGGTCAGCAGCGGTGCCAGCACTCTACCAACTAGTTGTTCGCGATGAAAACCTGTAGGAGACACGGATAAGTCCCATCGGGTCAGATTTCGTAAGCTGCGTACTACCTGTTCAGTCCATGGACTGGGGGGACGGCACACCCACCCTCAATTAGCCCCAGCTAATGCAGGTACCCATTTAACAGCTGGATGAAAATTTAAGCAATGCAGAGTTAAGTGTCTTGCTAAATGGACAAAAATTGTTCCAGCGAAGTTGGGAATCGAAACCCCGACCTTAAAGGCGTGTGACCGACGCTCTAACCACTAGGCTACACACCTTGATCCTTGGCATTTCGTTTCTTCGACTGACGCGAATTGTAAGGCAAGCCTCTAAGCATTTTCTATTAATAAAAAGTATATAACCTACCCTCGGATTCGAACTCGAGACCTACTAAACTTTGCCAGCTAGGCAAAAATAATAATAATTGCAGGGAGGCTATGGGCCATGATACATCAGTTGGTGACACTAGACACGCAGCCAGCGAGAAGGCAATTCTCCCCATTTCGTTGACTCCTGGGCACACGCTCACACAGGTGTGTACATCTGCCCTGACTTTCTCATCGTAAGGCAGTCTACACTCTCACTGTTCCTTGGAGGTTGGGCCTCAATGGCGTAAAGTGCACGACAAGCTCCCAAGCCTTCTCTACGTGGCAGCGTCCCAAAAATGAATGTGGCCTAGCCGCGGAATCGAGCTTAGGCACCTTGGTGCGAGAGGCAAACGGGCGTAAACCAATAAATGCAAAAAATACAAAAATCAAGGCGTCACCAGTGAAGCCGCCACTGCCGGAGTCTCCGCAGAACAGTCGCCAAGGCCAGGAGATGAAATCGCGACAGCGTTGAATTGGAATCTTGCCAAGTAATCGATTTAGGCACTGTTGAAATTCAGTCTCAAGGGCGTGCTGCGGTTCTTTACAGACTAGAATAGCCAGTACCTCCAGAACTAGTGGATGCTCGCTGATTTCCTGAGCTAGGAGCAGCTGAAGTTGATTAGGCGTGCGTGTGGTTTCTCATCAATCAAAAATATAACTGGAAGAATCGGAATCAGAGAAATGGCAGTTGAAGATTTTCTTAATCGAGAAAAAAGTATTTAAAAATCTGATTATTGGACGACTTGAAAAAAATACAGAAATGGAATCGCGAAATTAATGATCAACAAAAATAGAACCGTAGAATTCGATATCGAAGAATATGCTGTTGTATAATCGAGAATCGGCAGAAACTGAATCGTAGAATCTAAATCGAAGAAAATGAAATCGACGGAAATAGAATCGAAGAATACGGATTTAAAGGAAATGGAATCGAAGAATACGGAATCAAAGGCAATGGAATCGAAGAATCTGCAATCGAAGGAAATGGAATCGAAGAAAATGGAATCGTAGAATCTGGAATCGAAGGAAATGGAATCGTAAAATCTGGAATCGAAGGAAATGGAATCGTAGAATCTGGAATCGAAGAATCTGGAATCGTAGAATCTGCAATCAAAGAAAATGGCATCGAAGAATCTGGAATCGAAGGAAATGGAGTCGTAGAATTTTAAATCGAAGAATCTGGAATCGAAGGAAATGGAGTCGTAGAATTTTAAATCGAAGAATCTGGAATCGAAGGAAATGGAGTCGTAGAATTTTAAATCGAAGAATCTGGAATCGAAGGAAATGGAGTCGTAGAATTTTAAATCGAAGAATCTGGAATCGAAGGAAATGGAGTCGTAGAATTTTAAATCGAAGGAAATGGAATCGGAGAATTTTAAATCGAAGAAAATGGAATCGAAGAATCTGGAATCGTAGAATCTGGAATCGTATAATCTGGAATCGAAGGAAATGGAATCGTAGAATAAGGAATCGAAGAATCTAGAATCGTAGAATCTGGAATCGTAGAATTAGGAATCCAAGAAAATGGAATCGTAGAATCTGGAATCGAAGGAAATGGAATCGTAAAATCTGGAATCGAAGAATCTGTAATCGAAGGAAATGGACTCGTCGCAGAGGGAATCGACTCACCGCTCTAAACGCTCTCACATACTGGCAATAGGCGTGTGAATTAACGCTCAATTGATTTGAGCAGCGCATTAGTACCGTCTCTGAGCACAAAAGTTTGAGTTGGCTGCTTAAACGTTGAGCACGCTCATCAGACGGATTGCGGCACATGTAACCTAGCAGGGCTAAGCCGTTAACCTGAGAAGTTGAACAGTTTTGTTTGGCCGTGTAAGAATTCAGTTTAATGAAAACGCATTTGAGTCAATGATAAAATGAGAACAAACTGATAAAGTCACTTACAATCAAATCGAAGTTAACACGAGAATCCAGCACACAGATGAATATGTCAAACACTTGCTCATTTGACTTCACCAGCTGAAGAGGAGAATTAAAATTAATTAGTTTACTGTATCAATGAGCTGTGCTTCTCTTCTATGAGCTGTGCTTCTCTTCTATGAACTGTGCTTCTCTTCTATGAGCTGTGCTTCTCTTCTATGAGCTGTGCTTCTCTTCTATGAGCTGTGCTTCTCTCTATGAGCTGTGCTTCTCTTCTATGAGCTGTGCTTCTCTTCTATGAGCTGTGCTTCTCTTCTATGAGCTGTGCTTCTCTTCTATGAGCTTTTCTTGTAGTATAAGCTATTCTTACCATATACACAGTATTGTGCTTTACTAGTTAATAATGGTATCTAATATTATAATTATTATTACATTGGGTCAGATATGCAGCAGAAAGCACAGCCGTAGCTATTGCACAGCGCTTCTTAAGGCTACAACCCCTTACTGGGCTACAACCCATTACTAGGCTACAACCCATTACTAGGCTACAACCCCTTACTGGGCTACAACCCCTTACTAGGCTACAACCCCTTACTGGGCTACAACCCCTTACTAGGCTACAACCCATTACTAGGCTACAACCCCTTACTAGGCTACAACCCCTTACTAGGCTACAACCCCTTACTGGGCTACAACCCCTTACTAGGCTACAACCCATTACTAGGCTACAACCCCTTACTAGGCTACAACCCCTTACTATGCTACAACCCCTTACTGGGCTACAACCCCTTACTAGGCTACAACCCCTTACTGGGCTACAACCCCTTACTGGGCTACAACCCCTTACTAGGCTACAACCCCTTACTAGGCTACAACCCCTTACTGGGCTACAACCCCTTACTAGGCTACAACCCCTTACTGGGCTACAACCCCTTACTGGGCTACAACCCCTTACTAGGCTACAACCCCTTACTAGGCTACAACCCCTTACTGGGCTACAACCCCTTACTAGGCTACAACCCCTTACTGGGCTACAACCCCTTACTAGGCTACAACCCCTTACTAGGCTACAACCCCTTACTGGGCTACAACCCCTTACTGGGCTACAACCCATTACTAGGCTACAACCCATTACTAGGCTACAACCCCTTACTGGGCTACAACCCCTTACTAGGCTACAACCCATTACTAGGCTACAACCCCTTACTAGGCTACAACCCCTTACTAGGCTACAACCCCTTACTGGGCTACAACCCCTTACTAGGCTACAACCCATTACTAGGCTACAACCCCTTACTAGGCTACAACCCCTTACTATGCTACAACCCCTTACTGGGCTACAACCCCTTACTAGGCTACAACCCCTTACTGGGCTTCAACCCCTTACTGGGCTACAACCCCTTACTAGGCTACAACCCCTTACTAGGCTACAACCCCTTACTGGGCTACAACCCCTTACTAGGCTACAACCCCTTACTGGGCTACAACCCCTTACTGGGCTACAACCCCTTACTAGGCTACAACCCCTTACTAGGCTACAACCCCTTACTGGGCTACAACCCCTTACTAGGCTACAACCCCTTACTGGGCTACAACCCCTTACTAGGCTACAACCCATTACTAGGCTACAACCCCTTACTAGGCTACAACCCCTTACTAGGCTACAACCCCTTACTGGGCTACAACCCCTTACTAGGCTACAACCCATTACTAGGCTACAACCCCTTACTAGGCTACAACCCCTTACTAGGCTACAACCCCTTACTAGGCTACAACCCCTTACTGGGCTACAACCCCTTACTAGGCTACAACCCCTTACTGGGCTACAACCCCTTACTGGGCTACAACCCCTTACTAGGCTACAACCCCTTACTAGGCTACAACCCCTTACTGGGCTACAACCCCTTACTAGGCTACAACCCCTTACTGGGCTACAACCCCTTACTGGGCTACAACCCCTTACTAGGCTACAACCCCTTACTGGGCTACAACCCCTTACTAGGCTACAACCCCTTACTAGGCTACAACCCCTTACTAGGCTACAACTCCTTACTGGGCTACAACCCCTTGCTGGGCTACAACCCCTTACTGGGCTACAACCCCTTACTAGGCAATAAACCCTTACTGGGCTACAAACCCTTACTGGGCTACAAACCCTTACTGGGCTACAACCCCTTACTGGGCTACAACCCCTTACTGGGCTACAACCGCTTACTGGGCTACAACCCCTTACTAGGCTACAACCCCTTACTGGGCTACAACCCCTTACTAGGCTACAACCCCTTACTAGGCTACAACCCCTTACTGGGCTACAACCCCTTACTAGGCTACAACCCCTTACTGGGCTACAACCCCTTACTGGGCTACAACCCCTTACTAGGCTACAACCCCTTACTGGGCTACAACCCCTTACTAGGCTACAACCCCTTACTAGGCTACAACCCCTTACTAGGCTACAACTCCTTACTGGGCTACAACCCCTTGCTGGGCTACAACCCCTTACTGGGCTACAACCCCTTACTAGGCAATAAACCCTTACTGGGCTACAAACCCTTACTGGGCTACAACCCCTTACTAGGCAATAAACCCTTACTAGGCTACAACCCCTTACTAGGCTACAACCCCTTACTGGGCTACAACCCCTTGCTGGGCAACAACCCCTTACTGGGCTACAACCCCTTACTAGGCAATAAACCCTTACTGGGCTACAACCCCTTACTGGGCTACAACCCCTTACTGGGCTACAACCCCTTACTAGGCTACAACCCCTTACTAGGCTACAACCCCTTACTGGGCTACAACCCCTTACTGGGCTACAACCCCTTACTAGGCTACAACCCCTTACTGGGCTACAACCCCTTACTAGGCTACAACCCCTTACTGGGCTACAACCCCTTGCTGGGCAACAACCCTTTACTGGGCTACAACCCCTTACTAGGCAATAAACCCTTACTGGGCTACAACCCCTTACTAGGCTACAACCCCTTACTGGGCTACAACCCCTTACTGAGTTACAACCCTTTACTGGGCTACAACCCCTTACTGGGCTACAACCCCTTACTGGGCTACAACCCCTTACTGGGCTACAACCCCTTACTGGGCTACAACCCCTTACTGGGCTACAACCCCTTACTGGGCTACAACCCCTTACTAGGCTATAAACCCTTACTGGGCTACAACCGCTTACTGGGCTACAACCCCTTACTGGGCTACAACCCCTTACTGGGCTATAAACCCTCTACTTCTTATATAGAAGGCAGAAAGCTTACATCGGCATCCACAATGAGCAGGTTGGTTAGAATGTTCAACACGCTGAATCTACAATCGTCATTGCCAAAGTCCCAGAGTCGTTGGACTATACTCCAGTGCGCTAGTATGTGACCAGCTAGCTGCTTAGGCGAGTTGGTCGTGCTGAAAGAGTTCAAATTAGTAATTGAATTCTGGTTTTTTAATTTTTGTAATACATTGGAGCTACGAAGATAAGTAATACTTGAGATAAGCTACTCAAACGATCTCTAGGATAAGCTACTCAAACGATCCCTAGGATAAGCTACTCAAACGATCCCTAGGATAAGCTACTCAAACGATCTCTAGGATAAGCTACTCAAACGATCCCTAGGAAAAGCTACTCAAACGATCCCTAAGATAAGCTACTCAACGATCTCTAAGATAAGCTACTCAAACGATCCCTAGGATAAGCTACTCAAACGATCCCTAGGATAAGCTACTCAAACGATCCCTAGGATAAGCTACTCAAACGATCCCTAGGATAAGCTACTCAAACGATCCCTAGAATAATCTACTTAAACGATATCTAGGATAAGCTATATTATACTCAAACGATCCCTAGGATAAGCTACCCAAACGATCCCTAGGATAAGCTACTCAAACGATCTCTAGGATAAGCTACTCAAACGATCTCTAGGATAAGCTACTCAAACGCTATCTAGGATAAGCTACTCAAACGATATCTAGGATAAGCTACTCAAACGATCTCTAGGATAAGCTACTCAAACGATCCCTAGGATAAGCTACTCAAACGATCTCTAGGATAAGCTACTCAAACGATCTCTAGGATAAGCTACTCAAATGATCCCTAGGATAAGCTACTCAAACGATCCCTAGGATAAGCTACCCAAACGATCCCTAGGATAAGCTACTCAAACGATCCCTAGGATAAGCTACTTAAACGATCCCGAGGAAAAGCTACTCAAACGATCCCTAGGATAAGCTACTCAAACGATCTCTAGGATAAGCTACTCAAACGATCCCTAGAATAATCTGCTTAAACGATATCTAGGATAAGCTATATTATACTCAAACGATCCCTAGGATAAGCTACTTAAACGATCCCTAGGATAAGCTACTTAAACGATCCCTAGGATAAGCTACTCAAACGATCCCTAGAATAATCTACTTAAACGATATCTAGGATAAGCTATATTATACTCAAACGATCCTTAGGATAAGCTACTCAAACGATCCCTAGGATAAGCTACTCAAACGATATCTAGGATAAGCTACTCAAACGATCCCTAGGATAAGCTACTTAAACGATATCTAGGATAAGCTACTCAAACGATCCCTAGGATAAGCTACTCAAACGATCCCTAGGATAAGCTACTCAAACGATCCCTAGGATAAGCTACTTAAACGATATCTAGGATAAGCTACTCAAACGATCCCTAGGATAAGCTACTCAAACGATCCCTAGGATAAGCTACTCAAACGATCCCTAGGATAAGCTACTCAAACGATCCCTAGGATAAGCTACTCAAACGATCCCTAGGATAAGCTACTCAAACGATCTCTAGGATAAGCTACTCAAACGATCCCTAGGATAAGCTACTCAAACGATCTCTAGGATAAGCTACTCAAACGATCCCTAGGATAAGCTACTCAAACGATCCCTAGGATAAGCTAGTCAAACGATCTCTAGGATAAACTACTCAAACGATCCCTAGGATAAGCTACTTAAAGATATCTAGGATAAGCTATATTATACTCAAACGATCCCTAGGATAAGCTACTCAAACGATCCCTAGGATAAGCTACTCAAACGATCCCTAGGATAAGCTACTCAAACGATCCCTAGGATAAGCTACTCAAACGCTATCTAGGATAAGCTACTCAAACGATATCTAGGATAAGCTACTCAAACGATCTCTAGGATAAGCTACTCAAACGATCCCTAGGATAAGCTACTCAAACGATCTCTAGGATAAGCTACTCAAACGATCTCTAGGATAAGCTACTCAAATGATCCCTAGGATAAGCTACTCAAACGATCCCTAGGATAAGCTACCCAAACGATCCCTAGGATAAGCTACTCAAACGATCCCTAGGATAAGCTACTTAAACGATCCCGAGGATAAGCTACTCAAACGATAACTAGGATAAGCTACTCAAACGATCTCTAGGATAAGCTACTCAAACGATCCCTAGAATAATCTGCTTAAACGATATCTAGAATAAGCTATATTATACTCAAACGATCCTTAGGATAAGCTACTTAAACGATCCCTAGGATAAGCTACTCAAACGATATCTAGGATAAGCTACTCAAACGATCCCTAGGATAAGCTACTTAAACGATATCTAGGATAAGCTACTCAAACGATCCCTAGGATAAGCTACTCAAACGATCCCTAGGATAAGCTAGTCAAACGATCTCTAGGATAAACTACTCAAACGATCCCTAGGATAAGCTACTTAAAGATTTCTAGGATAAGCTATATTATACTCAAACGATCCCTAGGATAAGCTACTCAAACGATCCCTAGGATAAGCTACTCAAACGATCCCTAGGATAAGCTACTCAAACGATCCCTAGGATAAGCTACTCAAACGATCCCTAGGATAAGCTACTCAAACGATCCCTAGGATAAGCTACTCAAACGATCTCTAGGATAAGCTACTCAAACGATCCCTAGGATAAGCTACTCAAACGATCCCTAGGATAAGCTAGTCAAACGATCTCTAGGATAAACTACTCAAACGATCCCTAGGATAAGCTACTTAAAGATATCTAGGATAAGCTATATTATACTCAAACGATCCCTAGGATAAGCTACTCAAACGATCCCTAGGATAAGCTACTCAAACGATCCCTAGGATAAGCTACTCAAACGATCCCTAGGATAAGCTACTCAAACGCTATCTAGGATAAGCTACTCAAACGATATCTAGGATAAGCTACTCAAACGATCTCTAGGATAAGCTACTCAAACGATCCCTAGGATAAGCTACTCAAACGATCTCTAGGATAAGCTACTCAAACGATCTCTAGGATAAGCTACTCAAATGATCCCTAGGATAAGCTACTCAAACGATCCCTAGGATAAGCTACCCAAACGATCCCTAGGATAAGCTACTCAAACGATCCCTAGGATAAGCTACTTAAACGATCCCGAGGATAAGCTACTCAAACGATCCCTAGGATAAGCTACTCAAACGATCTCTAGGATAAGCTACTCAAACGATCCCTAGAATAATCTGCTTAAACGATATCTAGGATAAGCTATATTATACTCAAACGATCCCTAGGATAAGCTACCCAAACGATCCCTAGGATAAGCTACTCAAACGATCTCTAGGATAAGCTACTCAAACGATCTCTAGGATAAGCTACTCAAACGCTATCTAGGATAAGCTACTCAAACGATATCTAGGATAAGCTACTCAAACGATCTCTAGGATAAGCTACTCAAACGATCTCTAGGATAAGCTACTCAAACGATCCCTAGGATAAGCTACTTAAAGATTTCTAGGATAAGCTATATTATACTCAAACGATCCCTAGGATAAGCTACTCAAACGATCCCTAGGATAAGCTACTCAAACGATCCCTAGGATAAGTTACTTAAACGATCCCTAGGATAAGCTACTCAAACGATCCCTAGGATAAGCTACTCAAACGATCCCTAGGATAAGCTACTCAAACGATCCCTAGGATAAGCTACTCAAACGATCTCTAGGATAAGCTACTCAAACGATCCCTAGGATAAGCTACTCAAACGATCCCTAGGATAAGCTAGTCAAACGATCTCTAGGATAAACTACTCAAACGATCCCTAGGATAAGCTACTTAAAGATATCTAGGATAAGCTATATTATACTCAAACGATCCCTAGGATAAGCTACTCAAACGATCCCTAGGATAAGCTACTCAAACGAACCCTAGGATAAGCTACTCAAACGATCCCTAGGATAAGCTACTCAAACGATCTCTAGGATAAGCTACTCAAACGATCCCTAGGATAAGCTACTCAAACGATCTCTAGGATAAGCTACTCAAACGATCTCTAGGATAAGCTACTCAAATGATCCCTAGGATAAGCTACTCAAACGATCCCTAGGATAAGCTACCCAAACGATCCCTAGGATAAGCTAGTCAAACGATCCCTAGGATAAGCTACTTAAACGATCCCGAGGATAAGCTACTCAAACGATCCCTAGGATAAGCTACTCAAACGATCTCTAGGATAAGCTACTCAAACGATCCCTAGAATAATCTGCTTAAACGATATCTAGGATAAGCTATATTATACTCAAACGATCCCTAGGATAAGCTACCCAAACGATCCCTAGGATAAGCTACTCAAACGATCTCTAGGATAAGCTACTCAAACGATCTCTAGGATAAGCTACTCAAACGCTATCTAGGATAAGCTACTCAAACGATATCTAGGATAAGCTACTCAAACGATCTCTAGGATAAGCTACTCAAACGATCCCTAGGATAAGCTACTCAAACGATCTCTAGGATAAGCTACTCAAACGATCTCTAGGATAAGCTACTCAAATGATCCCTAGGATAAGCTACTCAAACGATCCCTCGGATAAGCTACCCAAACGATCCCTAGGATAAGCTACTCAAACGATCCCTAGGATAAGCTACTCAAACGATCCCTAGAATAATCTGCTTAAACGATATCTAGGATAAGCTATATTATACTCAAACGATCCCTAGGATAAGCTACTTAAACGATCCCTAGGATAAGCTACTTAAACGATCCCTAGGATAAGCTACTCAAACGATCCCTAGAATAATCTACTTAAACGATATCTAGGATAAGCTATATTATACTCAAACGATCCTTAGGATAAGCTACTCAAACGATCCCTAGGATAAGCTACTCAAACGATATCTAGGATAAGCTACTCAAACGATCCCTAGGATAAGCTACTTAAACGATATCTAGGATAAGCTACTCAAACGATCCCTAGGATAAGCTACTCAAACGATCCCTAGGATAAGCTAGTCAAACGATCTCTAGGATAAACTACTCAAACGATCCCTAGGATAAGCTACTTAAAGATATCTAGGATAAGCTATATTATACTCAAACGATCCCTAGGATAAGCTACTCAAACGATCCCTAGGATAAGCTACTCAAACGATCCCTAGGATAAGCTACTCAAACGATCCCTAGGATAAGCTACTTAAACGATATCTAGGATAAGCTACTCAAACGATCTCTAGGATAAGCTACTCAAACGATCTCTAGGATAAGCTACTCAAACAATCTCTAAGATTAGCGACTAAAGCGATCTCTGAAACGATCTATCACACTATCACACTATCACACTAATCTATATCTAATCACTGACCAGGCATAGGCGGATGCTCCGACAGTAGCAGTTGCATTTCTGACTGACTTCTTCAAAGACGCGGTGACAGTCTCAACAATGGAAGCAAGAGCTGGCAACCTGGCAATATTTGTAGTCGCAACCATGGACGCTTTCAACAGAGGCGATGCGGCTATGGTAGCCAGTAGTGATTCACTATTAGCTAGAAAATAAGCTGTTAGACACGACTGGAAAGTGTTCAATAAGTCCAGACCAGCCGCGTGTTCAGTCAGCAATGCGACTAACGTTTGCAACTGTTTAAATGAGATTTGTAAAAAAATTTTAGTTAAACCAATCATATACGAGCGTATTATATTTTTATAACTTAAATAATAACACTAACCAGTGATGGATCATTTAGTGCGTAGCCAAGTGTCGCTTCTAACAAATGAGGCACCAACGGATGCTGTTGACCAGTTTGAGTCGATTCAATCAGCTGAGTATGAATGGTGCGTGTAGAAAAAAAATAAATCAATTAAGATAGAATATGCTTAAATGCCTACTCTAAGTAAGAAGAAAATATAATCAGATCCCAAAAATACTAGATTCGAAAATTTTGGGTCCCAAAAAACTAGATCTCAAAACTATCGAATTCGATAAATTTTGAACTAAAAAAATATCAGATCTTCTAAATTATCGGATCCCAAAGAATACTAGATGGAAAATTTTCGGATTCTAAAAATATTGAGAAAAAAGAATTATCTAAAAAATTCTAAATCCTAAAAATATCAGATTTACAAAATTTCAGATCCCAAAAATTATCGGATCCTAATACGGATCCTAAACTATCCTATGTCAGATTCTAAGAATATCAGATCCCAAAAATATCTGATTTCAGAAATAATTAATCCCAAACAATAGTTGATCTAAAAAATATCAGATCCCAAAAATCAGATCCCAAAAATATCAGATCCCAAAAATATCTGATTCCCAAAAATGTCAGATCCCAAAAATATCAGATCCCAAAAATATCAGATCCCAAAAATATCAGATCCCAAAAATATCCGATTTAAAAAATATCAGATCCCAAAAATCGGATCCCAAAAATATGATTTCAGAAATATAGAATCCCAAAAAATTGTTGATCCCAAAAAATCTGATCCCAAAAGCGCTTTCAGATCCCAGAAGTTCTTTCAAATCCTAAATTTGTTCTCTGATCCAATCAGATCATAAAAAATATCACAACCAAAACAAATTCGATACTGATTCCTAAGAGAAAAATAGGATTTCAATAATACCATATCCCAAAAGTAGTATCAGATTCCCAAAAATAATATCAGTTGCCAAGAGACAAACCTCGCAGCAGCGTTCAATCAGTGCCTGTTTCTCCTTCATCGTAGCGTCTGGCAGCAGACCGCAGTCTCGAAGGACGCGAATACCTTTCACTAGTCTAATAGCGCCAGCGTTAACTGACAACTCAGACTGCCTGCTTACTACTGGCAGTAGAGAGGCGACGGATGCTCCTTCCATTTCAGCTGACAGAGCAGCTATCAGTCCAGTCCGATATGTAGATCCAGTTTTCGCTAGGTTTCTGAATTTATTGATGGTTGTTCAATTCTCGTGCTAAAATCTTTTAACATCAATTAATTGTAGAAAATCACAAACCTTTAAAGGATCTAAAAGGTAAAATCCGTAACTGAATGATATGGGAAGGCCGAATCCCAACCTGAAAAATCTTAGATGGTCAAATCCCAACCTGAAAGATCTTGGAAGGTCAAATCCCAACCTGAAAGATCCTAGAAGGTCAAATCCCAACCTGAAAGATCCTAGAAGGTCAAATCCCAACCTGAAAGATCCTAGAAGGTCAAATCCCAACCTGAAAGATCCTAGAAGGTCAAATCCCAACCTGAAAGATCCTAGAAGGTCAAATCCCAACCTGAAAGATCCTAGAAGGTCAAATCCCAACCTAAAAGGTCTTGGAAGGTCAAATCCCAACCTGAAGGATCTGGGATGGCCAAATCCCGACCTAAAAGATATGGGAAGGTCAAATCTCAACCTGAAGGATCTGGGAAGGTCAGATCTCAACGTGAAGGACTTTTAAAGGTCAAATCGCAACCTGAAGGATCTGGGAAGACGAAGTTTAAACAAGACCCGAACACCAAAGCACAGTAAAAATGCTTACTTTGCAACAGCCGTCCAAGCAGCAGACATGCAGTCCAACAATCGAGTCAGCAGGCTGGGATCTTGAGCATCAAATCCCAACAGGTGTGGCTTCAGAGTTGCTCTAGCCAGGATGGGCCATAAACCATCGTTTGCGACGGCCAGTAGGTCCTTTAAGCAGTCGGCTGCGACAGAGCCAGTTGACGCTGATGATGAAGAAAGCAGCAGCTGCAGCAGAGCTGCAGTACGCACAATGATCTGGCAGCGAAGTGTGTCAGCGGCAGCCAGCAGCGTTGAAGACAACGCGGCGTCGTTGAGGCTGGACAATTCGGATTGCAATCTCGGATTCAAAGCCGGATCGGAGGAGTTGAAAAATTCTGCTAATCTACTACATAGGCGACTGCCGCCAGCCTGACTGCCCAGTAGCTGAGGCGGATCTAGCAATCCAAGGCCAAGAGACCAAAGGTGACACTCCAGGCTGGCTAGGAGAGCGCGCAATTGACCTAGAGCATGCTGCTGCTGCTGCTGCTGTTGCTGCTGCGTTTGGAATCTGCAGTTGAGTGATTTACAAATACTTTCTAGCGAATACTTGTTAATGCATACATTTATTTTATTTCTAAAAAATTAAAACTTATGAATGTCTACACGTAGTACATGCACTATAGCTTAATTCATTTGTAATTTTAGAGCAGTGCTTTATTAAACCTGCATTTGAATCAAACGTTACTTCGATCCAAATGTAATTTAACTGATATGTACTTTTATCAGGATGCACTTTTATCAGGGTGTATACTTTTATCTGGATGAACTTTTATCTGGATGTACTTTTATCTGGGTGTACTTTTATCTGGATGTACTTTTATCAGGATGTACTTTTATCTGGGTGTACTTTTATCAATATGTTAATTGAATTATTTGTTTTCCCATTAAACTTTACTTTAATAGACCTATACTACTATCTACTTAATTTCTAAAAGTACACCAATCTAAACACCGCCTGCGAGCACTATACTCACCGCTCCCATCTGTCATAGAAGTAGGCCGGTTCGAACTTTTTTAACAAGGCCTGAAAAAACTGTCTAGGCGTCGACTGTTGCCGCTTCTCAGGCGACGATGACGCGCCGAGAAGCAGGCATTGAGCCAGGCCGCCGCGCAGACGACTGCGACGATTAGCCGGCGAGCCGTCGTTCACCAGCAGGCGCATCGCCGCCGCACGACAGGCAGCTTCGGGTTGGCCGCACTGGCCGACTAGCCAGCGAACGGCCACCTCCAGAGTGGCGCTGGCCCATTTGGAGCCGAGCGGAGTGCGACGTCCGGTTGATTGAATCTTCGGGGGGTCGATGATAATTTCTATTAGTTTAATTATCTAACTCATGGTCTCACCGAAAAGTATCGCAAATATCAAAAAGTTAACTTTATATTTTAATTATGCATACCGAAAAAAGCTAACGCTAAATCTCTAGTGCTACCGATATGTATCGAAAATATTAAACGCAACATCTTCAATTATACCTGATATGTATCGAAAATATCAAGCGCGAAATCTCTAATGTTATACCCGATATGCCCCATGAGATATCAAAGAGGAATATTCAGTTGGAATAGAGTATCATAACTAAAAAAGGCCAACCTGCAGCATTGAAGCTCGTTCAACAATAATCCGTTCTAGATGATCCAGAGCCAGGTCGCATTGTTCAACTGTGCCCAAACTGGCATCGTCTGCGTCAGCTAGTTGAATGCTACGCATGAAGCAATGCAGCAATTCGAATACGAACATATTAACTAGGCACTCCTCTTCGCGAAACTGAGCGTAGATAGAATTAAACGCTAAGGCGGCGCCAAGACGTTTAGACGAAGCCGGATGGAGGGCAAGTAAGCAAACTCGTTTTACAATGGATTTAACGTTGCAATTGTAGGAACTGGCTGGGTCCGGATCCTGATGCCGAACTGACCAAATGAGAAACTCGCGCAGACTCTGGGCTGCCAAATCGCGCACTGAGGCGTCGCCGCCGGATTCCGTCAGTCGGTCGAATAGGGCGTCCAATAATAGGCCAGTGTAGGGACCTGCGGGTGAGTGGCAGAGCGGTCTAACGTGTTTGCCTCTGGCACAAATGTCCCTGAGCTAGAGATTCCGCGGCGAGGCCACATTCACGCAATGGAGGCTTGTCGTGCAGTTTACGCCCTTGAAGGTCAACATCCATGGCACACTGCCTGACGATGAGAAAGTCAGGGCAGATATGCACACATGTGTGTGTGTGCCTGCGTACGGCATCTGTGTGCGTGTGTGCTCAGGAGTCATTGAAATGGGCAGAACACATAAAATAGGGCCCTCCTCCTCATAATACGATTTATTATTAAGAACTAGTCACATATTTCCATTTAAATCCAATTCTTTTAAACTTTCCGAAATCCATTTCCCATAATCTCCCCATATCCCAATTCCAACAATCTCCCCATATCCCAATTCCAATAATCTTCCCATATCCTATTTTCAATAATCTTCCCATATCCTATTTCCAATAATCTTCCCATATCCCAATTCCAATAATCTTCCCATATCCTATTTCCAATAATCTTCCCATATCCTATTTCCAATAATCTTCCCATATCCTATTTCCAATAATCTTCCCATATCCCAATTCCAATAATCTTCCCATATCCCAATTCCAATAATCTTCCCATATCCTATTTCCAATAATCTTCCCATATCCCATTTCCAATAATCTCCCTATATCCAATTCTTATCTTTATGTTCCATCAAAAAATATTATAATATCCCTTTCGAATCATCTTCCGACATCGCCTTTCTAACAATCTTCCCCTGCCCCATCTGAATGCCCCAAGCCCACCTTCAAACTCCCTGCTTCGACTGAACCAATGCACCAGCTGCATGAGCAGAGGCTGAAACAGTTGCCTAACAACCGGATCTTCGTCAGAAGCCAGCGGCAGCAGGGCCGGAAGCAGATGCCGCCAGAGAGTCAACAGTTGTTCCCGATCGTCGCTAGTTGTCGGCGCGAATGCGCATCTAAGCCGATATGTATCGAAAAAGTTGAAATTAGAGAAGAAAATTATTGACAAAACAAAACCCGTGAGAACACTCACCTTCCAGTTATGAGCAACACAATCGAATGCAAGCACTCGGCGGCTGCAACCTTACTCTGTCGGCTGCCAGATTCGGTTGCTAAGGCAACGCAACGGCCTAGCAACGGGTCTAGATAGAGGCGCGGCTTACAATCGCTAAATGGTAAGTCAAAGTAGAGCAATCTACCGCCTGGACTCCACGCGGCTAAATCAGTATCTGCGGCGCGTTCAGAGGCAATTTCAGCCAGTTGATATTTAAAGCCGGAATGAGCTGAGCCAAGGAATAGGAGAATTCGTTTCTGCATCTCGGCTAGGCTGATCTCTGCGCCACCGGCAGCGTAGTTCCTGGCGCGAGCCTGCCGCGCTTCGATGGCACGGAGGGCCCGAGCCACCTGGAATCACGGATGGGATTGGGGAGAATGGGAGATCGATGGGATTGAGGAGGATGGGAGATTTATGGGATTAGGGAGAATGGGAGACTGATGGGATTAGGGAGAGTGGGAGGCTGATGGGATTAGGGAGAGTGGGAGACTGATGGGATTGGGAGAAGAGGAGACTGATGGGATTGGGGAGAAGAGGAGTCTGATGGGATTAGGGAGAATGGGAGACTGATGGGATTAGGGAGAGTGGGAGACTGATGGGATTAGGGAGAATGGGAGGCTGATGGGATTAGGGAGAGTGGGAGACTGATGGGATTGGGAGAAGAGGAGACTGATGGGATTGGGGAGAAGAGGAGTCTGATGGGATTAGGGAGAATGGGAGACTGATGGGATTAGGGAGAATGGGAGGCTGATGGGATTAGGGAGAGTGGGAGACTGATGGGATTGGGAGAAGAGGAGACTGATGGGATTGGGGAGAAGAGGAGTCTGATGGGATTAGGGAGAATGGGAGACTGATGGGATTAGGGAGAGTGGGAGACTGATGGGATTAGGGAGAATGGGAGACTGATGGGATTAGGGAGAGTGGGAGACTGATGGGATTAGGGAGAATGGGAGACTGATGGGATTAGGGAGAATGGGAGACTGATGGGATTAGGGAGAGTGGGAGACTGATGGGATTAGGGAGAATGGGAGACTGATGGGATTAGGGAGAGTGGGAGACTGATGGGATTGGGAGAAGAGGAGACTGATGGGATTGGGAGAAGAGGAGACTGATGGGATTAGGGAGAGTGGGAGACTGATGGGATTGGGAGAAGAGGAGACTGATGGGATGGGGAGAGTGGGAGATTGATGGGATTAGGGAGAATGAGACGAATGGGATTGGAGAGAATGGGAGATGGGAATGGGATGGGATGGGAAAAATAGACATAATGAAATGGCTGGAAGAATGGAAGGGAGATGAATGGGATGGGGAGAATGGGAGATAATATTACAGCTGACTGAGGCTCACCGACTGTCTACCAAGCGCGGCACGGTCAACGCCGCCGCCTCGCATGGCTTCAGCTTCCGCGTCTGTGAGTCCAACCCCGGACGCGCGGTCTGAGCTGAGCACCGCCAGCAGGCCGGCTAGAACTGGACCAGCTCGTTCGGCCAAACTAGAGTTCGCACCTGATGTTGTCCATCGTTCCAAGGCCAACAGAGCCGATTCAAGTAGAGGCGGCCAAGATCTACCTAGGCGGAGGGCCTGGCGAATGGCTGCCAGAGCGTCGTCTGGACGTTCAACAGCCAGTAGGCTGGCTGGCAGTGCTAGGAGAAGGCGCAGACTGGCAGCTAGAAGGTCACCGCGTAACTGGCAGCATCTAGCAGATAGCGGGTAGACACAATGGGAAGGGATTAGTAAGCTGCCAATCTACGCGATAATTTAAGTCTGGAAATGCTTTGTACAAACTTATTTTAAGCTAAGATTATAACTGACTAGATATTTGACAACTGTGGACTATCTGATGGAATATTTGCTAATTGATGGGATATTTTCAAACTGATGGGATATTTTCGAACTGATAGGATATTTGCTAATTGATGGGATATTTGCTAACTGATGGGATATTTGCTAATTGATGGGGTATTTGCTAACTGATGGGATATTTGCTAACTGGTGGGATATTGTTTACTTAAAGATAATAATTAACTCTTAGAATATCAGCTTACTAGATGAGATGGATTATTAAATAACATTAGGAATATTTATGCTAACAAAGGGAAAACTGGCCTATAACTAAGAACATAATATTCAACACCTTCACCTGGCCGATAAACTGACAGCGAAGGCACCAAGCATTGAGCAGCACTGGACCCGACTATCCGCGGAAATGGTCATTTGCTCGCCTGTGTCCACTATCATACTCTCCGACGCGGCCCCGATAAACGAATCCGTTTCCATAGCAACCGGAGTGACGCTAGCCGCCGCTGCTAATTGATCGAAATAGCCGGACTCCCGAGCTCGATTGATAAAAGTGGCTAGCAGCTTGTAGAAACCGCTGATTAGAGGATACCTAAATTGATTGAAAATTTGATATGATAATAACAGTTGTTTTTGTCAGGGGAAATCCCCCATTGGTAGTTCTTCTGGGGAAAGTGTTAGTGGTAACAAAATTGTCAGCTCTGATTAACGTCGCTGATTGGTCGGTGATGGAGGTGGGGTGGGCGTAGTCGGTGTTTTGGCGTGGGGAGGGCCACGCCAATCAGCTGACCAATCAGCGACGTTGGGCGAGACCGCAACGTGTCTTTACAAATCGACAATGATAAGATTAAACAAAGCGAACTTACTGAGAGGATTTCTCTATTAAAGCCTGGCATAGTGGATGAAACCATTTGATGATTGGACCTATTCGATAATGCTGCAGCAATTCTCTACAATGTTAGCGATGAAATAATTTTGGTTATTCCGCTGACAAATTGAGCACACGTAAGCATGTCCCCCAGATGTAAATTAATTAATGCACTAACTCAACAAAATCAACCAGATTGACAAATATGACAATGTCTTTTGGCGTGTTGGCAACTAGGCCTTGAAGGGCATCAGTAGACGGTGCATTAGTCGGCTCTTGTTCAGTGGATTTAGACACCTCTGTGTGCTGCTGCTGCTTGTCATCATCAGTAACGGTTTGCAGATCAGTCACACGACAAGCAGAAAAGTCTAATCGTTCAATGACAGACAGTACAGACGATAGGAAGCTGTCAAACATGCTAGCGGAAATGGAGCTCGCTTCAACACTGGACATGCCGATGTAGTCGCATAGTTTCTGGGTATTGTAAAAATTATCATTTAGTACTTCTCACACTCATCTGATCATCTGATTATCTGAGAGGAATTTATATTGGAAGCTTTAAGAAACTGTAACTGGGGCATCTGACAGTTCTATTTACCGATACACGGGTTAAAACGGCCTTTTTAAGGCCCGTGCTAATACTCGTATGTACAATGAGTTAGTTAGAATCGCAGTTGAGTTTGACTGCCTAAATGATGGCTTACAGTTGTGAGACGAAAAATTACTTTTTTATTCTAGCCGTAAGCTTGGGAATCAAAATCCTGCATTTTAAACATGAATAAGCATGCAAGAGAATTACCAAATTACCAAGCGTTTCAAGATAGACACTGAGTTAATATTGTTCGTTTTAAAAATGTTAATTTTAGCCAAGCAAGGACCACACTTAAACAAGACAAACATTTCCTAACAGGTGTGGATCTTGAATAAAAACTATCAAAATGATCTGTTTGATGATAGCATCCACTTGCGATACGTTTCTGGATAAATAGACCTGATTCGCAACCAGTTCTGATGATTTTAATAGTAAATCATTCGAATTGATGAAATAATACATTTTCAGCTATGATTTCGGAAAAACTTTGGTGAGTTTAATTCATTTATTATAACTGATTAATTACGACAAGAGAAAAGTAGAATGGGAAAAATGGGAGTATAGTGGGGAAGATGGGAGTAAAATTGGGAGATGGCAGTAGAATTGGGAAGATGGGAGTAGAATGGGGAAGATTTTATTAGATGGGGAAGATTTTATTAGATGGGGAAGACGGGAGTAGAATGGGAAGACGGGAGTAGAATGGGAGATGGCAGTAGAATTGGGAAGATGGGAGTAGAATGGGGAAGATGGGAGTATAATTGGAATATGGCAGTAGAATTGGGAAGATGGGTGTATAATCGGGAATATTGGAGTAAAATGGGGAAGATTTGATTAGATGGGGAATATGGGAGTAGAATGGGAATATGGCAGTAGAATGGGAAGATGGGAGTATAATTGGAATATGGCAGTAGAATTGGGAAGATGAGAGTATAATTGGAATATGGCAGTAGAATTGGGAAGATGAGAGTATAATTGGAATATGGCAGTAGAATTGGGAAGATGAGAGTATAATTGGAATATGGCAGTAGAATTGGGAAGATGGGAGTATAATTGGAATATGGCAGTAGAATTGGGAAGATAGGTGTATAATCGGGAATATTGGAGTAAAATGGGGAAGATTTGATTAGATGGGGAATATGGGAGTAGAATGGGAAGATGGAAGTAGAATGGGAAGATGGGAGTAGAATGGGAATATGGGAGTAGAATGGGAAGATGGGAGTAGAATGGGAATATGGGAGTAGAATGGGAAGATGGGAGTAGAATGGGAAGATAGTAGTAGAATTGGGAACCCCTAATTATAACTGAATTTTACATAAAGAGCAACAAAGTGACTCGAAACTGTTTAAAAACTATCAGTTGCCGACTCATCGTTCTGAATATTTGTTTGCTAACTGCGCTGACAGCTCAAGTTGCCATAGCAACCTGTCCAACAACTCGTAGCAATGTCGCATTTCACCAAGTAACTGAAGCCGATTGTATCAAACAGGACTATTATCGTTTAGTTTTGGGATCATGCAAACCCACGGCTTGCAGCCTCCATTGCGCCATGACGTCAAAGTGCAGAGCATTTACCCTACCAGATGGAGCCTGCCAATGCAAACTGTTCCTGTTCGATAACTGCAGTGAAAAGCTGCAGTCTGTGGGCCATTGTACTGCACTGGTGACAGTGTATGTGAGATCTGTGCCAGGACAACTGGCAACTGGTAAACTGTGTCCGCCTGACAACGGCATCACCAATAATACGAGTAAAGGGATAAAATCACCCACTTTTAACTGAAATTATTTTAACTGAAGCTTCCTAACTGAGTTCTTACTAAAGAATCTTATATTGAGAGCGTCAAACCGTATAGAAGTGTGTATGATAACGGTATCAGATACTCGTATGTTTGCGAAAGTTTGACGATTCTGCCAGAAATTGTGCACTTTGCCAATTGAAGACAGGAAGAAAAAAATTAATAAAAGTTTACTCACTTTCTCCTTCTCCAATGAGAACAGGCTAAGCCACAGTCTCAGGTAGTCTTTGTAGGTAATCTTCCTGGCGCTGCCCAATGGGCCATCGTTTGGGCCGTCTGAATTTGAAACGTAAGCCGCAACGGAGCTGCCTTCGGTGTCCGTTTGATAGACCGGATGCTCGTGTGAGCACGTGCGCACCAGGCTCTGGTAGACTGTTGGGAAGACAATTAGGGAACATTGATAATTTGACAGAGCAAGGCAGAGGGAGTAGAATGGGAAAGGATTAAAGTAGAATGGGGGAGAGGGGAGTAGAATGGGGAAGATGAGAGTAGAATTGGGAAGACGGGAGTAGAATGGGAAGACGGGAGTAGAATGGGAAGATGGGAGTAGAATGGGGAAGACGAGAGTAGAATTGGGAAGACGGGAGTAGAATGGGAAGACGGGAGTAGAATGGGAAGACGGGAGTAGAATGGGAAGATGGGAGTAGAATGGGGAAGACGGGAGTAGAATGGGAAGACGGGAGTAGAATGGGAAGATGAGAGTAGAATTGGGAAGACGGGAGTAGAATGGGAAGACGGGAGTAGAATGGGAAGATGGGAGTAGAATGGGGAAGATGAGAGTAGAATTGGGAAGACGGGAGTAGAGTGGGAAGATGGGAGTAGAATTGGGAAGATGAGAGTAGAATGGGGAAGATGAGAGTAGAATGGGGAAGATGAGAGTAGAATTGGGAAGACGGGAGTAGAGTGGGAAGATGGGAGTAGAATTGGGAAGATGAGAGTAGAATGGGGAAGATGAGAGTAGAATGGGGAAGATGAGAGTAGAATTGGGAAGATGGGAGTAGAGTGGGAAGATGGGAGTAGAGTGGGAAGACGGGAGTAGAGTGGGAAGATGGGAGTAGAATTGGGAAGATGAGAGTAGGATGGGAAAGATTTGAGTAGGATGGGGAAGATAAGAGTAAATGGGGAAAATGGGAGCGCTGTAATAGTGATGAGTGGGATTGTTCAGGAAAGGTATTTTGCACAATTCATGTCAGATTTAGCCAGAAATGTCACTAACCAACTTGAGCGGCAAAAGTTTTGGCCACACCGGGCTGCCGGGACCGCAGCCGGTGCAGGGTGTGAGCCACGGCTCTTAGTCCAACCCGGCCCATGGCCTCGGACACTCGAGGATACATGTGACACACTGTGACAGACAGTCTGGCCAATAGTGACAGAAACACGCCAGTCAAATCGTCCAAATGTAAAGCCAGGTTAGACAAAGACTCTACAAAGCTTGGCAGATTTGACAGACGTTCGTCAAGGCTGTCACTCTCGGCTGTGAACAGATCCTCGGCGCGTTGAACCACCTCAGCGTAGACTTGGCGCATGTCTGGCGGGCTTAGCAACCGTTTGGCAGCCTCGGCAAAGTAGCCGAATCCGCGCACAGCCACCGAGACAGTCTTCCAATTGGAGCCTTCTGAGCTTAGTATCTGACGAAATTGTTGCAGAAAGAATAGAAACAATTGCTTCTGAGCTCCGGTTGGAATTTGGCCCTGGCCAGCAGTGGCCGAAGCCAGTGACGATGAAATCGATTTGACGTAGGCGTCGAAGGCTAGCATGCCGACGTGCATTAGGTCTCTATTGCGGTGGATGCTCCAGTGGAAGAAAAGGTCGAATAGCCGCTACAATGCGTTCAGTGCGTAGGAAAAATATTTTACATAAATTACCCTACTATGAGTAGCAATTAATCAACTAAGTGTTTAAAGCTAGTGAAAGGTTTAATAAAAAAGGTTACCAAAGCCATCTAGACCGAGACATGTTTCTTTGGCGAATGCAGAGTGCCAACAAAGAAATTTTTAATGGCTAAATCTTTACCTTTCTGCTCTTTGTTAGAAGTATGAATCAAATTGGTAAGTGTTTTTATAAGCTCTTTATAAGCAATTTTTGCCTATGAACTTACGGGGATTGTAGTAATTTGTAATTGTAGCGCACTGTTTAGAGCGTCGGACTCACGACTTAAAGGTCGAGAGTTCGATTCTTGACTCCCACTTTAGCAAGACACTTAACTCCTCATTGTTTCAGTTCACCCAGCTGTTAAATAGGTACCAACATTAGCTGGGCTAATTAGTGCTGGGTGTGGCGTCCCCCCCGAGCGAGTCCATGAATTAACCAAATTTACGGCTTTACGTAATCAAGTTTTGTTTTAACGTTACATTATTCGGAATTCGTTGGTCAGGGTGTTTAAAAACAAGTGCTAGCATTTTTTGTTACATCGTTAGCTTCTTACAATATTTGATTTATTTTGAAGCATTTAGCATTGAAATCAAATCTACAAACCTTGTAGTTTTCAGCCAGAAAATGTGCAAATTTGTTGCAATGATTGGCAAACAATAGCAGCGCCTGTTTCGGTGCTTCGTAGCGTTGAAAATTTTTGCCGCCAATCACCATAACAGCAGACTGGTACAGTTGCTTTAGATCCGGTTCTGCAAAACCAGCCAATACACGTTAGGGTTAAAAGTTCACTGAGATTGAACTTTAACAAAAAAATACAAACCTTCCAAAGTAAAGTGGCACAGGTAGCTAGACAGGCACTCGAAAAGACTAGCAATCACAGTGAATTGTACCTTGGTGTGATCAGCCTTGGTCTAAAAACGTTTGGTTTAAAATACAAGCTTATCCTTGATTCTCAAAGTCTAAAAGTATGAAATTATTTGATGCAATCAATGCTACCTTCTGTTGCAAAGATTTCACAGCGTGCCTTGAAAACTTTAGCGAATACTTCTGAAAAACCTCCGGATAGTATTTGCTAATAGTTCCGAGAGCGTGATGCAGTCCTTGGATTACTGAAATGTTGTGTTAGACATCTGTATGATCAACTACTCACAGACAGCTACACATCTGTATGATCAACTACTCACAGACAGCTACACATCTGTATGATCAACTACTCACAGACAGCTACACATCTGTATGATCAACTACTCACAGACAGCTACACATCTATATGATCAACTACTCACAGACAGCTACACATCTGTATGATCAACTACTCACAGACAGCTACACATCTATATGATCAACTACTCACAGACAGCTACACATCTGTATGATCAACTACTCACAGACAGCTAAACATCTGTATGACCAACTACTCACAGACAGCTACACATCTGTATGATCAACTACTCACAGACAGCTACACATCTGTATGATCAACTACTCACAGACAGCTACACATCTGTATGATCAACTACTCACAGACAGCTACACATCTATATGATCAACTACTCACAGACAGCTACACATCTGTATGATCAACTACTCACAGACAGCTACACATCTATATGATCAACTACTCACAGACAGCTACACATCTGTATGATCAACTACTCACAGACAGCTAAACATCTGTATGATCAACTACTCACAGACAGCTAAACATCTGTATGATCAACTACTCACAGACAGCTAAACATCTGTATGATCAACCACTCACAGACAGCTACACATCTGTATGATCAACTACTCACAGACAGCTACACATCTGTATGACCAACTACTCACAGACAGCTACACATCTGCATGACCAACTACTCACAGACAGCTACACATCTGTATGATCAACTACTCACAGACAGCTACACATCTGTATGATCAACTACTCACAGACAGGTACACATCTGTATGATCAACTACTCACAGACAGCTAAACATCTGCATGACCAACTACTCACAGACAGCTACACATCTGCATGACCAACTACTCACAGACAGCTACACATCTGTATGATCAACTACTCACAGACAGCTACACATCTGTATGACCAACTACTCACAGACAGCTACACATCTGCATGACCAACTACTCACAGACAGCTACACATCTGTATGATCAACTACTCACAGACAGCTAAACATCTGTATGATCAACTACTCACAGACAGCTAAACATCTGCATGACCAAATACTCACAGACAGCTACACATCTGTATGACCAACTACTCACAGACAGCTAAACATCTGCATGACCAACTACTCACAGACAGCTAAACATCTGCATGACCAACTACTCACAGACAGCTAAACATCTGCATGACCAACTACTCACAGACAGCTACACATCTGTATGATCAACTACTCACAGACAGCTAAACATCTGTATGATCAACTACTCACAGACAGCTACACATCTGTATGATCAACTACTCACAGACAGCTACACATCTGTATGATCAACTACTCACAGACAGCTACACATCTGTATGATCAACTACTCACAGACAGCTACACATCTGCATGATCAACTACTCACAGACAGCTACACATCTGTATGATCAACTACTCACAGACAGCTACACATCTGTATGATCAACTACTCACAGACAGCTACACATCTGTATGACCAACTACTCACAGACAGCTACACATCTGTATGATCAACTACTCACAGACAGCTACACATCTGTATGACCAACTACTCACAGACAGCTACACATCTGTATGATCAACTACTCACAGACAGCTAAACATCTGTATGATCAACTACTCACAGACAGCTAAACATCTGCATGACCAAATACTCACAGACAGCTACACATCTGTATGACCAACTACTCACAGACAGCTAAACATCTGCATGACCAACTACTCACAGACAGCTAAACATCTGCATGACCAACTACTCACAGACAGCTAAACATCTGCATGACCAACTACTCACAGACAGCTACACATCTGTATGATCAACTACTCACAGACAGCTAAACATCTGTATGATCAACTACTCACAGACAGCTACACATCTGTATGATCAACTACTCACAGACAGCTACACATCTGTATGATCAACTACTCACAGACAGCTACACATCTGTATGATCAACTACTCACAGACAGCTACACATCTGCATGATCAACTACTCACAGACAGCTACACATCTGTATGATCAACTACTCACAGACAGCTACACATCTGTATGATCAACTACTCACAGACAGCTACACATCTGTATGATCAACTACTCACAGACAGCTACACATCTGTATGATCAACTACTCACAGACAGCTACACATCTGTATGATCAACTACTCACAGACAGCTACACATCTGTATGATCAACTACTCACAGACAGCTACACATCTGTATGATCAACTACTCACAGACAGCTAAACATCTGTATGATCAACTACTCACAGACAGCTAAACATCTGCATGACCAAATACTCACAGACAGCTACACATCTGTATGACCAACTACTCACAGACAGCTAAACATCTGCATGACCAACTACTCACAGACAGCTACACATCTGCATGATCAACTACTCAATAAATCAATGACACCTGCACACATATACTTATTTCAATCCAATCTAGCTACCGTTAAGGAGATTTACAGTCGTGCCAAACTATGAGTAAGACAACAGTTCCATTTCAACTAACCGCCTTCGCTAGTCTGTCGGCCTTGCAGCTCATTCATCAGCCGGTCCATTGTGCTGTCAATATTTAACTGATTGGTCGAGTTTGGCAAATTAACAGCGTGCTTGAAGCAGGCGGACAGGCAGGTAAGTGCAGCGATGCGTACTTTTGCCGAACTATTTCCAGAGATCAGTGAACCCTCAGCGCAGGACTGAAAAATGTGCAAACTAAAACTAATAATAAAAATAATTGAAGGAGGGCTATGGGCAATGGCACATCATTAAGTGCCAGTAGAACCGCAGCCAGCATAGAGGCAATTCTGGCATTCTGACCATTTCACTGACTCCTGAGCACACGAGCACAAGATACCATACGCAGGCACACGCTCACACTTTCTCATCGTCGGGCAGTGTATAATTTTACTGTGCCCTAAAGGTTGGCCCTCAATGGCATAAATTGCACAACAAGCCCCCAAGCCTTCTCTCTGTGGCTGCACACCAAATAAATATGGCCTCGTCGTGGAATCGAGCTTAGAGACATTGGCTCAAGAGTCAAATGTATTCACCACTGTGCAACCTAATTAAATGACAGTTTCTCACTGCCAACTACTCAACAGCTTCATAAATATGTTTAGTTGCTTTAGCCAAAAACTTACAATTTTATTTTACACCTAATTTTATGTTTATTTTATTTACAGTTTAAAATATAATATAAAAGTACCTTGATCTTTGGCAGAAATGAAGACAAAAGCATTGGCGACTGCGCAACCAGCTTAGTGAAAAAGTCCAAGCCATCCTTTCTGGCATCTTCTGGCTATTAAAACAAAATGGGATATTCTTTGCAAAAAAAAGTAAAAGAAATAATTTTTTTACTTTTAAGATATTCCTCTACTTTATGATAAGAATTAAATAATTACAATATTGTTTGCAAAGCAAAATACTTTGAACTAATTACCTTTGAATGCAATTTGAAAACCACTCCATCTGGTTCATCAAATAGGAAAGAGAGATCTAAAAAGAGACAAAAGTAAGCATAACTTTCAATTATTAATAATTAGGTCAAGAAAAAGTACTTTAAATAAATGTTGATAGTTTTGTCAAAAATAGCCAGAATGACTTGTTTATTACTATTTCAACATAATATCATGCTTTTAAGGTAGAGGTTATAGCAGAAAGCTGTGTTTGCAGATTGAAATTATCAAAATAGCTAGTTTCTAATAAGGGCAGCCATAGGAATAGAACATTTACCTTCTAAATGACAGTTATAATTTTCAAATTTGCTAGCTCATACAAGCTCATGTATAATACTGATGTACTTTTATACTACATTCAAGAACTAGTTTGCAAGTACTCAGCTAAATAATGTTAATTGTATACTGATTCACACTACATGTATTGAATGCTAATGCTAAAGACTAGCTAAATCAAGTA
This sequence comes from Macrostomum hystrix, assembly GCA_950097015.1. Classification (NCBI taxonomy): domain Eukaryota; kingdom Metazoa; phylum Platyhelminthes; family Macrostomidae; genus Macrostomum; species Macrostomum hystrix. The sequence continues at coordinate 29,837,968 of CATNEN010000038.1, forward strand.
TCTTGAGCATAAATACATAGACACAACACTATTTAGGTGAGTCACAATTTTGCAAGTGAGCTACTCATTTTTAGGCCTTTATAATACAGCAACCCTCCTCATAAGGAACTTAATTACTACTTAAAGTGGAACTATGAGTTGTATTACTTCAGAAAAAATCCTAGTAAATTAATACTTTGTACACTTATTACTTAATTAACATTAGCCTAAATAGCAATCCAATTAATACAATTATGTAGATAAGCCTAGGAAAACATTTTATATTGAATAAGGCATACTTATATATATATATATATATATAGCTACTTGCTGTTATTGATACACACAAATTATTTGCTTGGTCTAAAAGGTTAACTTGCATAACTAAATAACATTAACTTACATTTGTTTTGCTTTCCAAGTTCTTTACTTGTGTTAGGATTCACAAATTCACTGAACAAAAAGTTAAAAAACGCTCTCGAATCTTTAAGTTCAACATCTTTTTTCCAAGTATCATTTACAAATCCAACATCGTCATCAGTAGAAGTCATGGCATATATAACTGGGGGACAAATGTCTGATGAGTATAAGCATGCAATAAGTTATTCAATTACGACTGAAGATAGTCCTATCGCACGCAGCTTCAGCAAAAAAGAAGTTTTAAAAAAGTTTTAGATCAAATTATACTCGCCAAGCAGTATGCCTAGCTTCTAGATTGCAGCTCCCAAAACTAGGTAGCAAACGGTTGAAAAACACGACATGTCACGCGCTGAGACGAACTGGAAGGCGATTTCTAGTGCATTCGAAAAACTATTTTAAAACAAAAGTTCATGTCAATAAAGCGGTCAGTAGAAGAAACTTTCTTACTTCTTAAAGTTAACACTGAGTTATTTTGCAAAATTTTGATCAACATGCAAATAAATGTTTTTATTTAGTGCTTAAATTACACAAATTTTTGTTATTGTTAATCACGGTGTTGAAGTAAAGTCTTTCTGAAAAGGATAATTTATGTACAGTAAACTATTTACTTATAACTGACTGCCACCTGGGCAGCTTGCTTTACCATTGGGGCTTGTGCTCGCTTTCTGCAGATATGATGAATATTGCATTGAAACATATCTAAAAAGCTTATAGTAATTGATCTTCATTACATTTTCGTTTATTTATCACGAATCACAATAGAAGCCAATCAGACATAAGACTAGCAAATAGCTTAGACCTACTGTTTTTTTTACTTTTTTTAATTTACCGTTTCAATTTATGTATTTTTGTGGCATTTCATGATGCTAAAATCTTTCAATATTTTATTGAAAAAATCTTTATAATTCTCGTAATACACTTTATAATTGGTTAGAAAAGTGACTAAAATTGAGTTAGTCACGAAATAGCTATTATTGACTGGCTATTGCTTCATGACAAAATTGTGAATTTAAACAGCGACTTTCCAGTGAGTTGGGGTATAATAATCTTTTTTAGGATAGTTTCCCGCGTTCCCTACTTTCCCTGCATCCTTTCCATTTCTCTTCCTTTCTTTCCCTCGATGACTCGACCGTCGTCTGTGACCTTAAGCTGTCAAAACCCTTCTCGGTCATCTTTTTGACGTAAATAATCTAATTATTTTCTGTCCTTTTGCTTTCAAAATGCGCCCACCCTTCTTTTTGCATAAATTATATTTTACCGACTTCCCTAACTGTCAAAATTCGCCCACTTCCCTCCCTTCCCCATGATTTGTGACTCTTCCAACTGTCAAGCGCTCGAACCCCTCCTCCCTTTCCCACTGCGCACATGGCCATAAATCATATTTTCTTTTTAGATTGCACCCACCTTTCTCCCTTCCCATTTCATAAATCATTTTGTTCCGTAATCGCGCACCCACACCCCTCACAGGTAATATATCATCCCTTCTCCCGAGCCCTCACCCACCCCACTCCCTCCCCGACCAATCACCGATCAGCACGCGAGGCACATGATCTGGCTGTCCAACATCTCGGTCAAGGTCGGGCTGATCACGCGATCACGGCGTAAGCGCTTGACTCTGGGCTCTATTTAAGCGAGTGTTGCGGCGCGCAGTTCAAGCAGACCTTTCGTTCCGTACCGATCTCTTTCGTTACCGTTCATTGTCCGTATACTGGTTCCTTCCGTTTCCTTTCGGATTCGTCCCGACCGTTCTGGCTAAGATTTTGTGTTCGCTTCGTTCTTATCCGTTCTCGTACCTCGGTTCGCCCCTCGGCATCTTCACCGACTAGTAGACTTCAACAACCGCAACTTCAGCGTCTGACAGCCACCGGCACCGTCACCTTTCCGGTCTCTAAGCCGCGCCGCCCGACCTTGCCTGCAGCCAGAGCCTCGCCGCCGGATTGGTGAGTGTCGCTTCCCTTGGGTTTGCTCGCTCTTTTCCCATCTCTCACTCTCTTCTCATTCCCATTCTTTTCCCATTCCCACCTCTATATCTCCTAATTTACCATTTTAATTTCTGTTTTAATTTTGGCATTACATAATAGAACAATTTAATTAAATAGGATAATTAACCTTTTACATAATTAACTAATTATTTCCTGTTTGAATGAGGTCATGAGTATACCAAGGACAACTGAAGTATTATATATAACGTAACTTCAGTTATCCTTGGAGTATACTCAGAGTGGACATTTCCGCAACACAGAACCAAAAGTCCATCGACGATTGACAGACGAATAAACATGCGTACTTAAACTGAATGCAATACGAATTGATACAGTATGTCTTTAACTTAAAAGCTAATGTAAGACTAATGTAATTCTAATGTACTATTTAGACATTGCACGCGAGACTATATGGAAGCCGAACCTTAACCTGTACTTGCATCGTTGGGGCCTGGTGACTAGGAGTTAACACCAATCTTAAAGAAGTACGTAGACTGTCTCTATCTGGACACGCTCGACCTTGGGCGGGCCCCCTATCCTAGCTGCATCCCTATAAATCCCTATGCATAAGTCCTCTCTCTTGCTCAACCGTCTATACTACCTGTGAACACCTCGCATACGAGTAGTGTCCCTATTCCGACCATGGGCCTTGGGGGTTAGCCAAAAGCACTTCTCTTTTAGAGCGGACGCCCCATTTCGTCAGGGCCAGTTGGTTGTGCTGTCCAGTAGGTATGGCTGGTGGCAGCCCTGACTAGCAGGTCCTACCCTCTCAAAACCCTGGTCTCTTCCCCTTGGTCCGTGGGATCTTGGCCACTCGGTCACACCCAAATCTACCCATGTCATCAGAGGTGGAGTAGCTACGGAGTGATTGGCCCGGTTCTCCTCTCTTCTATCCCTTTGGTGCCGGCAACGCCTTCGGGAGAGTCAAGCTGAAAGGGGGCAACAAAAGGCGGGAGGCGGGCGTGCCTGCGAAGTTGGCGTGCTGCATTGCGCATATTTTATACTTTCAGAAAAAACGCGAGAGCGAGATAGAGGGGCCTAGGGAGGTGCGAAAAGGTGGCGTGACTTCGCAAACCCTGGCTTAGCGAGCCGTCTGGCTGGGACCTGGGTGCCCCAACCCCCAAACTTAACTAGACTGAGGTTGAGGGGTTTTGGTGCGGCTGCACTGCTGGCTCTGGCCGGTCACGTGTTGACTGTCATTATTGATCTTTAAAACTAAAATAAAATGAAGATCAATAAAGAAATTTTCTAAAATTCATTGATGCAACATGTTTTGCAAGTTTTATTAAAATTACTGCATTTGATCTTCTTCCAAAAAGGTTATCAACATTTTAATGTGAAAAGACGTGAAAACTTCCTATCTCGCTAGTGCATTTTTTCCGTGAAAATCAGGCTTTAATAAATTTTCATCTTCTAGTGGTCCTTGGGTGGCATGTTAATTAAATTCACAGCAGCCTCTCATCTCTTGATTCGCCGGTAGAAAATGTAGTGAGTACCCCGTTTCTCAATGGCACTGAGAGTGAAAGAGATTCTTCCCAGCTTGAGCATTGTACTCTTCGCGGTCTTTTTTGTTGATTTCGTCGCTGAGCATAATCTTTTTGTCGCCAACGTCCAAGGCACACTGAGAGTGAACACTACCTGACGATGAGAAAGTCAGGGCAGGAGAATAATAAAAAAGTTTATGTAAGGTAACAGTCCAACCAAAACCGGAAATATACGAGGGTTGTGTCATAAATTCGCTGACAAACTTACATAGCGTCTGTTTCTTTTGTACTTTGGGGCAGAATTTTTTGATACAGACAAAGGCACCATCGATCTTATTGTCTATGGAAAATCTTCCCTCTGGCTTTTGAGACAACGCCGAAATCGAGTGGCATTCAAACCACCCTTTAAGCCAGTATGGAGAAAAGTGAAGCTACCAAGCGCAGCCATTTGGTCGTTGTGGAAGCAGCAGAAGAAGCAGGCTGATATTTACCGCGAGCTGCTGCAAATCTTTAGCGAGGATGCACCTTCGAAACAAACTGTGTCAAACTAAACTGCTTACTCCTGTCCAACTGCAAGAGAGGGTCCAGATGTGCCGCCACCTACTCAACGCCTATCAAAACGAGCCTGACTTTCTTGGCCGATGGTGACTGGTGATGAAACGTGGTTTCACTTCTACGAACCAGAAACTAAACGGCAGAGCAGCGTCTGGAAGGCTACTCACGAACCCCCACCGGTCAAGGCCAAGGCGGTGCAGTCAGCAGGTAAGCGCATGGCCACCGTGTTCTGGGACAGAGAAGGCATTTTGCTGATCGAGTGGCTACCTGAAGGCAGAACCATCAATGCCCAGTACTACTGTGAAATATTGGAACGGCTGCGTGAGAAGATCAAGAGTGAGCGCCGGGGAAGGATCACAAGGGGCATTGAGCTGCAGCAGGACAACGCCAGGCCGCATACCTGCAAAGCAACTATGGCTGTCATCAGGAGACTAGGCTTCGAGTTGCTGCCTCACCCTGCCTATTCTCCTGACCTGGCCCCCAGTGACTTCTGTGTGCAGCTTGGGGTGACTATGTTGAGAAATGCAATGTTGACAATTAGCTGTTCTTTATTTTGTTTCTTTGATATTTGCAGTTGTCAGCGAATTTATGACACAACCCTCGAATATCCGAACAAAGTCGTGAAATAAACATTATAATTTCAATTTAAAATCGTTGTACGATTTTCGGCACATTAGAAGCGACAGAAAGAAAACAACGTGATTTTCTAAAAAGGCATCAATAGCAACAGTCTCAAGAAGCCATGCATTAGCCAATAGAGAAAGAGAAGAAAGACGGTAGGCTTGGAGAGAGAAGAGGAGAGAAGCACGGATGGTTGATGTCGCTTCCCCTATGTCTCCAATTTTTCTATACCTCTGCAGTTCGCTTCGAAAATTCGCAAAGTGCTTGCGCCTGCGAGCAATGGAAAGCCTGTCACCTGGCTAAACCAGCAGATATACCTCTTTTGAGGAAGACATGAGACGAAAATTAGCCTCAACCCTCTCCCTCTCAGTTTCTTCCCTATTTTCTCCCAATCCATGCATCCACATCTGGCTTTCTCCTTCCCTAGCGCGGTCGCGGTTGGCCGCCGGGTCTCGCCTCACGTGCGTCAGATTTTGTTTTAAATAATGCCTCTTCTCTCTTTTCATTTGAAAAAAATACGTCCTACTCAGATCGCCTAAGAGCATCTAAGAGCTTTTTATAGAAAATATAAAGCAGCTATTTGAGCCGCACTCAACAGACTCACAGCCAAGGTACTTTTCTATCAGGTTTCTTTCTGGAAGAAGCACTGCAAAATCATGAATATAGAACAAGGCCTGCAGAACCAAATCGCAAATGACGATGCAAGCCAAAGGCTTCAATCTAGCTCGACGCTTTCAACAAGTCGACGCATGTTCAACAGCGGGCCTCTGGCCCTTCTAGTTGGCTGTTTCACGCCAACCAACCTAGCCGAGTCCATTGCCGAGCGTCTAGCTCTGTCCATCCAGTGCGGCAGCGCCAGCGACGTTGAGCGGGTTCTGCAGCAGAAGCTGCCCCGCCCGCCAAATCGAATTACACTCACTGTTAAGCGGCATCACCTCAGTCCGGACTTTGTCACTTGGACTAACCACAATCAGGATCCATTCTTGCATTTTCACCAGGAGTGTTCGCCAGTGGTTTGGGCCATAGACAACCAGCGCTGGCAGATGCTGCCAGTGCTAGCTCGATACGGCTTCGACCCCAATCGACCAATGAGCTGTCGGCGTTGGAGCAACGGCCATCCCGCTTCCGCTCGCGTCTTCGCGATGCCCTACCAGAAGTTCTGGACAAAGGGGCGGTATACCTATCAATCGGCGCTTGATTATTATTTCGGCTCAATCTACGAATTCCTGGATGAAGGCATGAGAAGCGCCACGAATTCAAGACGCGGTTATTCGACGCCCTCGTCGTTTTATCACTTCTTCCAGCATTTGCCGCAGCTGCTGCACTGCGGCGTTGATGTCCATCGTATCGACACCATCATGCTGTTCAACTCGCTGGGCCAGTCGCTTAACTGGTACCTTACCAGGTACACAAGCGCTAGCAACACCGTACCAGACATACCACAGCAGAGGCACAGCTGCGCAGAGCTCTACACAGTCCAGGCCCTGACTCGCTCCGGCTTCTCCGAGTTCGAATGTCTCGAATTCATCTCGTCTACGCACAGTGTGTTCGGCACCCTGATCTGCCTGCTTTGTCATCCTCGACTAGAAGCTTATCCGCAATACGACCTGCCTCCGTTCATCCAGGAATGCGCCTTGCTGCTCATTAACCTGCTCTGTCTGAACAGCATGCGACCAACTAGAGAAGAGATGCGCGAATGCCTCGAGAACCAATCCTTGCGCAAACTCTACTCAAAACGCTACTCGGAGCGTCGCAAAGAGTTTAAGGCCAAGCTGGACCAGCTGACCGAGGCTTGCCTCGGGATGGCGAACCGGCAGCCGAAGTCGCTCTGTCTTCTGGCTAGAAACGCAGTCAGGCGTAAAATGGGCGGCTCAAATTTTCAGGCTCGAGTGCGCCGGCTCCCCAACTGCCCAGTGGACGTGGCCGCATTCATCTCTTACATCGACAGCGATTGTCTCCACATGTTGCAACGTCGAATGCCCCGAAGCCTACTTAACCTGGCCAAAGGTGTGAATCCTTTTATTAGGCGACGCAGCGTCGGTGACGATACCGAGGACAGCGACGCTTGGGAATCGGCCGTTTAAAGAAAGTGTCAGAAAATACTTAAATTAGTTGATCGTAAGCACTGAATTGACAATGATTTCAAAGTAATCAACTTTTAAGCTAAGCAATGGATGCATGCACCTACGTTTTCTCGAGCTTTATATTTTCCAATCAGTTTCTTTCAGTAATGCCTCTGTTGTCGCTCGCATCAATGCAGATACAGATAATATGTGCGTCCTCTTGTGTCCTTATGTATTGCCTAATAAAAGGGTGCATGATGAGTTCTAGTGAATGAGCGGATGGCCAGGCAGTCAGCACGAGAAGGGATTTAATGAAAGGACGAAACAGCCGAAATTGCAAGGACTAAAAGTGCATGTACCGATACAAAATTAATAATTCTTATACATGTAGTGCAAGAAAATCTAGCCACCTTACTGGAGAATAAATTGATTAAATTAATATTAACTAATTCCACCAGACGGCCAAAAATCCCACCCTGAGAAGTTACCGAGTAAAAAAAATCCTAAAATTACTACATTCTGCCGATTGGTAAAGAAAAGAACTGTGTTTTATGTCCCTATTTATTTTAACTAACCTGCATCGTTGTCAAAAAATGATGCACATCTTAAAAACGAAACATTCCTTTCCTAATGTTTGCTAATCAAATTATTTTTGTACTTCTGCGATTTATTTTTATCAAAAAAACAAACTAACTAACCAAGAAGGAATTCATATTTTTCTATGTCGCGTTCGGAAGTTCAATTTTTGCCGTTTGGCCAACAGCTAAAAAATGTTATTTTTTCAGACCAATAGTGAAATTAATATTTTATATCTCCATGCCTCAAAGACATAGACTAGCACTCACAATGCAATACAAAAAGTATAAAAAAAGACTGATGAAAAAAGTAGCCTTTTAAAATCGATGCTAAATATTTTGTGTCACTCATGATAAAAATCTGAAATATATTGAATTGTTTCGCTTCGCTCAGGATTGTGGATCTCAGAGCAATGCTCTTATTTTAACACTTGAGCTGCACAGGGGACACAGCTGAAGGATTGCCAGAATGGAAAGAGTGCCAGATCTGAAGGAGTGCTAGAACTGAAAGAGTGCCAGATTTGAAGGAGTGCCAGATCTGAAGGAGTGCCAGGCCTGAAGGAGTGCCAGGCCTGAAGGAGTGCCAGGCCTGAAGGAGTGCCAGATCTGAAGGAGTGTTAGATCTAAAGGAGTGCCAGACCTGAAGGAGTGCCAGATCTGAAACAGTGCCAGATCTGAAGGAGTGCTAGAACTGAAAGAGTGCCAGATCTGAAGGAGTGCCAGATCTGAAGGAGTGTTAGATCTAAAGGAGTGCCAGACCTGAAGGAGTGCCAGATCTGAAAGAGTGCCAGATCTGAAGGAGTGCTAGAACTGAAAGAGTGCCAGATTTGAAGGAGTGCCAGATCTGAAGGAGTGCTAGAACTGAAAGAGTGCCAGATTTGAAGGAGTGCCAGATCTGAAGGAGTGCCAGGCCTGAAGGAGTGCCAGGCCTGAAGGAGTGCCAGGCCTGAAGGAGTGCCAGATCTGAAGGAGTGTTAGATCTAAAGGAGTGCCAGACCTGAAGGAGTGCCAGATCTGAAACAGTGCCAGATCTGAAGGAGTGCTAGAACTGAAAGAGTGCCAGATCTGAAGGAGTGCCAGATCTGAAGGAGTGTTAGATCTAAAGGAGTGCCAGACCTGAAGGAGTGCCAGATCTGAAAGAGTGCCAGATCTGAAGGAGTGCTAGAACTGAAAGAGTGCCAGATTTGAAGGAGTGCCAGATCTGAAGGAGTGCCAGGCCTGAAGGAGTGCCAGGCCTGAAGGAGTGCCAGGCCTGAAGGAGTGCCAGGCCTGAAGGAGTGCCAGATCTGAAGGAGTGTTAGATCTAAAGGAGTGCCAGACCTGAAGGAGTGCCAGATCTGAAACAGTGCCAGATCTGAAGGAGTGCTAGAACTGAAAGAGTGCCAGATCTGAAGGAGTGCCAGATCTGAAGGAGTGTTAGATCTAAAGGAGTGCCAGACCTGAAGGAGTGCCAGATCTGAAACAGTGCCAGATCTGAAGGAGTGCTAGAACTGAAAGAGTGCCAGATCTGAAGGAGTGCCAGATCTGAAGGAGTGCCAGACCTGAAGGAGTGCCAAAATGGAAGGAGTGCCAGAACTGAAGAGGTGCCAGATCTGAAGGAGTGCCAGAATGGCCAGAGTGCCTGAAAAAAGTTCATATTGCACTAGCGCTGAGGTGTAAACAAATTAAAACTAGGATATTTTTTGGATTGTACACAATCTAGGGGTCACCAAATTAGGATTCGATGAAATAGAGTTACATGCCAATTTGATCTAGTTCGAGGTTGTTAATGCAGCAGATTATAATTCCCGCTCAATCGTGTGTCAAATTTTGGCATTGAGAACACTAGCCTTTAACTTATCAACTAAATTAGAGGTTGTAATACTTGCATCTACCTGGACATGCCTGGAATGATTTGTCACTAACGAATCAGTGCAGAATCAGAAAACAAAGATTAAACGTTGAAAACTACCTAACTTATCCTGGCATCCTACAGACCCTTACAACCTGTTAGACAATGGCTCAATGAATCTGATTGGAAGCATGTTAGACAATGGCTCAATGAATCTGATTGGAAGCCTGTTAGACAATGGCTCAATGAATCTGATTGGAAGCCTGTTAGACAATGGCTCAATGAATCTGATTGGAAGCCTGTTAGACAATGGCTCAATGAATCTGATTGATAGCCTGTTAGACAATGGCTCAATGAATCTGATTGGAAGCCTGTTAGACAGTGGCTCAATGAATCTGATTGGAAGCCTGTTAGACAATGGCTCAATGAATCTGATTGGAAGCCTGTTAGACAATGGCTCAATGAATCTGATTGGAAGCCTGTTAGACAATGGCTCAATGAATCTGATGGGAAGCCTGTTAGACAATGGCTCAATGAATCTGATTGAAAGCCTGTTAGACAATGGCTCAATGAATCTGATTGGAAGCCTGTTAGACAATGGCTCAATGAATCTGATGGGAAGCCTGTTAGACAATGGCTCAATGAACCTGATTGAAAGCCTGTTAGACAATGGCTCAATGAATCTGATTGGAAGCCTGTTAGACAATGGCTCAATGAATCTGATTGGAAGCCTGTTAGACAATGGCTCAATGAATCTGATTGGAAGCCTGTTAGACAATGGCTCAATGAACCTGATTGAAAGCCTGTTAGACAATGGCTCAATGAATCTGATTGGAAGCCTGTTAGACAATGGCTCAATGAATCTGATGGGAAGCCTGTTAGACAATGGCTCAATGAACCTGATTGAAAGCCTGTTAGACAATGGCTCAATGAATCTGATTGGAAGCCTGTTAGACAATGGCTCAATGAATCTGATTGGAAGCATGTTAGACAATGGCTCAATGAATCTGATTGGAAGCCTGTTAGACAATGGCTCAATGAATCTGATTGATAGCCTGTTAGACAATGGCTCAATGAATCTGATTGGAAGCCTGTTAGACAATGGCTCAATGAATCTGATTGGAAGCCTGTTAGACAATGGCTCAATGAATCTGATTGAAAGCCTGTTAGACAATGGCTCAATGAATCTGATTGGAAGCATGTTAGACAATGGCTCAATGAATCTGATTGAAAGCCTGTTAGACAATGGCTCAATGAATCTGATTGAAAGCCTGTTAGACAATGGCTCAATGAATCTGATTGGAAGCCTGTTAGACAATGGCTCAATGAATCTGATTGAAAGCCTGTTAGACAATGGCTCAATGAATCTGGTTGATAGCCTGTTAGACAATGGCTCAATGAATCTGATTGGAAGCCTGTTAGACAATGGCTCAATGAATCTGATTGATAGCCTGTTAGACAATGGCTCAATGAACCTGATTGAAAGCCTGTTAGACAGTGGCTCAATGAATCGGATTGGAAGCCTGTTAGACAATGGCTCAATGAATCTGATTGGAAGCCTGTTAGACAATGGCTCAATGAATCTGATTGGAAGCCTGTTAGACAATGGCTCAATGAATCTGATTGAAAGCCTGTTAGACAATGGCTCAATGAATCCGATTGATAGCCTGTTAGACAATGGCTCAATGAATCTGATTGATAGCCTGTTAGACAGTGGCTCAATGAATCCGATTGATAGCCTGTTAGACAGTGGCTCAATGAATCCGATTGATAGCCTGTTAGACAATGGCTCAATGAATCTGATTGATAGCCTGTTAGACAATGGCTCAATGAATCCGATTGATAGCCTGTTAGACAGTGGCTCAATGAATCCGATTGATAGCCTGTTAGACAATGGCTCAATGAATCTGATTGGAAGCCTGTTAGACAATGGCTCAATGAATCTGATTGAAAGCCTGTTAGACAATGGCTCAATGAATCCGATTGATAGCCTGTTAGACAGTGGCTCAATGAATCCGATTGATAGCCTGTTAGACAGTGGCTCAATGAATCCGATTGATAGCCTGTTAGACAATGGCTCAATGAATCTGATTGATAGCCTGTTAGACAATGGCTCAATGAATCCGATTGATAGCCTGTTAGACAGTGGCTCAATGAATCCGATTGATAGCCTGTTAGACAATGGCTCAATGAATCTGATTGATAGCCTGTTAGACAGTGGCTCAATGAATCCGATTGATAGCCTGTTAGACAATGGCTCAATGAATCTGATTGATAGCCTGTTAGACAATGGCTCAATGAATCTGATTGATAGCCTGTTAGACAATGGCTCAATGAATCTGATTGGAAGCCTGTTAGACAATGGCTCAATGAATCTGATTGATAGCCTGTTAGACAATGGCTCAATGAATCTGATTGAAAGCCTGTTAGACAATGGCTCAATGAATCTGATTGAAAGCCTGTTAGACAATGGCTCAATGAATCTGATGGGAAGCCTGTTAGACAATGGCTCAATGAATCTGATTGGAAGCCTGTTAGACAATGGCTCAATGAATCTGATTGAAAGCCTGTTAGACAGTGGCTCAATGAATCTGATTGGAAGCCTGTTAGACAGTGGCTCAATGAATCTGATTGATAGCCAGTTAGACAATGGCTCAATGAATCTGATTGGAAGCCTGTTAGACAATGGCTCAATGAATCTGATTGATAGCCTGTTAGACAATGGCTCAATGAATCTGATTGATAGCCTGTTAGACAATGGCTCAATGAATCTGATTGATAGCCTGTTAGACAATGGCTCAATGAATCTGATTGAAAGCCTGTTAGACAATGGCTCAATGAATCTGATTGGAAGCCTGTTAGACAATGGCTCAATGAATCTGATGGGAAGCCTGTTAGACAATGGCTCAATGAATCTGATTGGAAGCCTGTTAGACAATGGCTCAATGAATCTGATTGGAAGCCTGTTAGACAATGGCTCAATGAATCTGATTGATAGCCTGTTAGACAATGGCTCAATGAATCTGATTGAAAGCCTGTTAGACAATGGCTCAATGAATCTGATTGGAAGCCTGTTAGACAATGGCTCAATGAATCTGATTGGAAGCCTGTTAGACAATGGCTCAATGAATCTGATTGAAAGCCTGTTAGACAATGGCTCAATGAATCTGATTGATAGCCTGTTAGACAATGGCTCAATGAATCTGATTGGAAGCCTGTTAGACAATGGCTCAATGAATCTGATTGATAGCCTGTTAGACAATGGCTCAATGAATCTGATTGAAAGCCTGTTAGACAATGGCTCAATGAATCTGATTGAAAGCCTGTTAGACAATGGCTCAATGAATCTGATTGGAAGCCTGTTAGACAATGGCTCAATGAATCTGATTGGAAGCCTGTTAGACAATGGCTCAATGAATCTGATTGATAGCCTGTTAGACAATGGCTCAATGAATCTGATTGGAAGCCTGTTAGACAATGGCTCAATGAATCTGATTGATAGCCTGTTAGACAATGGCTCAATGAATCTGATTGGAAGCCTGTTAGACAATGGCTCAATGAATCTGATTGATAGTCAGTTAAACTATGGCTCATTTATCAGTTTAAAGTTATTGGTAAAAAATACACGAATTACTTGTTAAACTACGTAGTAATTTCATACACCGAAGGTAAAACATTGCTAGCTGCAATGGTTAACTTTTTTTATTTAAAACTTTAGTTTCTTTTTATAAAAAAACTTATAAAATTTATTTGGACTATGTTCTAATACGTAAATTACAAATCACTTACGGTCAAGAAGGCTAAGCCAAGCCTAGAGTCAAAATGAATATTTTTTTAACAAAGCTGAAACTATTAATAGTTACATTTTATTATAACTAGAAGGCAATTTTCATGTTTAAAAACATCTCTTACTGTTTTTATGCAGTAGTAAGGAGAGATTTGTCAAGTTGGAACGGAGTGACAGAAAATACGGAGCGATAGAATAGACGGAGTGAAAGAAAAGACAGTGTAAGAAGAGGCGGAGTGACAGAACAGACGGAGTGACAGAAGAGACAGAGTGAGTCGGAGTGACTAAAGAGATGGAGTGACAGAACAGACAAAGTGAGTGACAGAAGAGACGGAGTGACAGAAGAGACGGAGTGACAGAAGAGACGGAGTGACAGAACAGACAGAGTGAGTGACAGAAGAGACGGAGTGACAGAACAGACGGAGTGACAGAAGAGACGGAGTGACAGAAGAGACAGAATGACTAAAGAGACGGAGTGACAGAACAGACAGAGTGAGTGACAGAAGAGACGGAGTGAGTCGGAGTGACTAAAGAGATGGAGTGACAGAACAGACAAAGTGAGTGACAGAAGAGACGGAGTGACAGAAGAGACGGAGTGACAGAAGAGACGGAGTGACAGAACAGACAGAGTGAGTGACAGAAGAGACGGAGTGACAGAACAGACGGAGTGACAGAAGAGACGGAGTGACAGAAGAGACAGAATGACTAAAGAGACGGAGTGACAGAACAGACAGAGTGAGTGACAGAAGAGACGGAGTGACAGAAGAGACGGAGTGACAGAACAGACAGAGTGAGTGACAGAAGAGACGGAGTGACAGAAGAGACGGAGTGACAGAACAGACAGAGTGAGTGACAGAAGAGACGGAGTGACAGAAGAGACGGAGTGACAGAAGAGACGGAGTGACAGAAGAGACGGAGTGACAGAAGAGACGGAGTGACAGAAGAGACGGAGTGACAGAAGAGACGGAGTGACAGAAGAGACGGAGTGACAGAAGAGACGGAGTGACAGAAGAGACGGAGTGACGGGGAGAGTGAGTGCCAGAAAGCAGGTGCTCAGTTGTGTCTGGTGGTATCAACTAACAGGGGGCAACATCATCATCGCACGAATCCAGAAGTTTAGCTTGAGCAGCCAAATCGTCAGCTAGACGGGACACTGACTGAGGCGCCAACTCCAGTTCGATGCATTGCAACTTGTCCCCGGGGATCATCGACAGGCCGAGTGCTCGACAATCGCGCGAGTCGGCTAGACAGGCGTCAAGATTGTGATACTCGAGGCAGCCGGCTAATATAATATTTGACTGCCGGTCTGTGCAAGCGAAACTGCCAATCAGCACTCGGCCATCGACCATTGTGCAGCGAAGTGTTTGGCCGAGGCAGTCGTTAAGGAATTGAAGGGATTCGCGACGCTCTGTGGAGGAATGCGAATCGTCCAGGGGCGAAGCTAAATCAGTAGAAGACGCAGCATCAGCAGCATTGTTGTCAGATTCTTTGATCATTGCATTTGGCTCTATGGATTCTGAAAAAAAAATTGCTGCTGTAGCTACAACTGCAGCAGGGCTCAAAGCAAATATACACAAGTGTAAAAACAATGTGAAGTTACATCTTAAAGCTAGATAAAAATATTGAAATGTAGTTTAAATAGCAGTAGTACTTCCAAGCAATTGTGCTGCTTGTTGTTTACCTAAGGGGGATTTTTTGGCAGCACCTGAATGCTAACAGCATTGGGTGGTGAGTGACTGATTGGTTGACAGACTAGGCGAGGGTGTCCTGTGTTTGAGCTGCGCCTAATATTTTGGCTTGATCAGTGAAATTGGAGAAATTCGCGTCAGGGTGTCCATAGTGGCCTAGTTCTACCTGCTGTAGCCATTGAAGGTCCAGCAGTTCGTCTTGATAAAGGTAGGTGACCACCAAATACAGAGATAATGCAAGCACATTCTTGTGGCATGCAGATAAATTTTTAGGGCCTGGCAATTTTGAAGGCCTGGCAAGGAAAAATCCAACCTTTGACCAGAACCATTGACTATTAAGACTTGATTGTTATCTCAGAAGATGTGCAACAAAAAGCTTGCCCCTGTGTTCTTGAGTTTTGTGCGCTTGCATTGTTTCATTTGGGTGCAGCACAAAAATTGTCAAGGAGGAATTTCCCCCCCCCTTGGTAAATCTACTGTCAAGTAACTAAGCCAAGTATTTCAGTTCATTAAGCTAAAAAATGGGTGCCATTATAAGCAAGAGTATATTGTTTTACAAAGCAGTTAGTACAGTTGTGCACAGCACAAAAAGATTTAGTGATTTGGTTCCCAAAAGTGTCTTGCTTTCATCTGTAGTCTATGGTCCAAAATGGCTAGTCCTTCAGCCTTTACTGTTCCTCAAAGCAGATATGCCCATCCTTATGACATATTATGCATACTTTGTTCTTCATTCCCTCACGTTGCCTGTGGCCTTAAAGTTTGTACTATTAAATACACACACACTTAAATGCCCCATTGGCATTAGCACTTATTTGACTGCAATCATGCTAAAAAAGTAAATGTATAATTTCTTTCTCTTTTAGACAGCTAGGGTCTATATTTCTCATTTCTTATCAAACTCTTATTTAAACTACTTAGAAGCAAAGATTAATAGCTCATGTTGGCTCTTGTTTTTGACTGCATTCCAATCTTCTCATGGATAAATTTATGTGTATGTGAGATTTAGCAGTATTTTACTTAGCATATCTAGGCTCATAAAGATCAATGAGCTTAGGTAAAAAGTAAAAACAAAATAGCAAAAGCTATCCATAATACATTAAGCTAGATTAGTAGATTGTCAAGCTTCCAGTATTGGATAAGCTAGCTAATTTAAATATAAAAATGTGTTAAGAGCAAATCTGATCCATTTTAAAGCTATAATTAAATTTCTTAAAATATTAAAATAATTACATTTACATTTAGCTCAAACTAAGCCAAGTTAAGCATAATATAAGAAATCATTTTAGCTGAAATGATAGATTAACTGGTAACTATAGTTCCTTAGAGTTTCAAGAAATTCAATCCAAGTCATGTGCCTAAAGAGAAAGACAAAAAATATTGACTTTTGATTGCTGATAGGGCAATTTTTCGAATAAAAAATGTAGCTATTAGGCCCTAGGCCTATTTGCTAATAAAACATAGGAAGTTGAATACTATAGTAAGATATAATTAAGATATAATTAAGATAATGTGCAGAGTATTAGTAAGCATTAAGTAACACAACCAGATTAATTTCTTATTTTGACTAGGGCCTATCATTATGAGAACCACATTGAGGAGTACACTATCGTCACCTCTTCCTAGAGATTAGATTTGGGGCCATCCTCTACTGGATCCGCCACCTAATATTGTGTTTTACTATAACTAAATAACAACTTGACTTAATAATTAGCTTACGCTACATTAAACTTAGTTAGCACTCTGCGCGCTATGCCGATATCTTCGTGTTCAAAAGAGCAAAACCCCATTAAAATAGGCCTAATTACGCGAGGATTCGAGGAAATCTAGAAAATTGTCTGCATAGTGAATAGCTACAAAATAAATGGCTGCATCGTAAGTTTTAGTACTTGCAGTCATATATATGATTCAAACATTGATACGCATTACGTATGATCGGGCACAAATCAGCTTGAAATACATTAGCTACTTAAAGCAGTATAAGGTTTAAAATGTCTGCATGCATGCACGCACCCTGCAAAAATGAGTGCAGTTCTATGAAATTATGAGATTAAATTGGTGCAAGAAACACATAACAAAAACAGCTCAGCAGCTCAATGTATATTTTTTAAAAGTAACGCGAATACGTTCCAGACATTTACACATACAGACTAAAAAGATTTAGTCTAAAAGGATAGGTTTTAGACTAAAAACGCACATAACTTAAAATTTGTAGAAAAGTCCGGCATAGAACTCACCTGAATCCTGGGCTCACATACGAGCTGTTGTGAACATTTCGGTCGAGGTTTTACTATCTTTAGCCAAATGCTCAATGTAATTGAAGAAAGCAATAGAATGCAATACCATTTTTTGCTTTCAGTAATGAAGCCTTAATTAAGCCTTAAGCCTTAACTTTATAAGAAATTAGGTAACATCGTTTACAAAGGAAGCACATTCAAACAGCTTGATTTGATCGCTTCCTTATTTTTAGTGGAATTGTTTACTACTAATAAACAGTTTATACTGATTGAATTTATGAATGCACGTAATTTAAAAGCTTTTTTGTTCCGCATTATTATTAACATCCAATTCAACAGTTTAGATGAGTTTTTAAAGATCATAGAGAACCGCGGAAAAAATTATCACGAAATGTGGGTCTATGTATGATACCCATTGCCAAAAATTTACCCCATGTCACCAGACCTGCTTTTGTACTGAGAACTCTAGTGATAAAAAATAGTTGAATAGCTAGCCAAATATCTAAACTGTCTTATGTCTTTGATTATACACTCAGGCAGGAGCTAAAAACACAGGCACTTTCCCCGAGGGTTCCAAAGTTCAGTTTGCTGCAAAAACAGCTGACCGAGTCTAAAGAGCGAAAAATACTGGTTTGTGCCTGCACGCGTCATGCAGACACTAGCGCAGTCCAAGAGTCCATAACCAGAAAGTGTAGGAACAGAAAGCTATCGAATGTTAAAATGTTACTAACGAAAACAGAAAATGCTCATTCGTCATGATCTATGATTATTTGTCATGATCTTAGATCAATTGTCATGATTTATGATTATCTACATCGCATCGATACGTTTAATGAAAACAAAAACATAAAATTTAAATGAATATTCATAGTTAAAGCAGATGCTTCCGTGCCAGAAAGCAGGAAAAAACTAGGACGTCATTTAATTTTATTTTCAACTCAAGGCGATGTACAAGTTTAAACTAGAAGTCTACAGCAAGCAAAGATTTGCAAGAAAATAATAGATACTCGATGCATGGCTTGCAGTCTATTTGTCGCAGATAAGATAAGCATTTGAATGCGATTAAACAAATATATTTCCTTTTCGCAGTGATTTTTGTTGCTTGATCAAAAATTGTGCAGTGGAGATCTAGCAACAAAATTCAGGTTTAAGAGTCCGATAAAAATAATAAAACTGAATGATTAAAGTTAAACAAAGGTGCCGGTGTTTCCCAAAACAGTGTTGATTTGTAAAACGTGTAAAAATTTAACAAGAAATGTGCATTTCTTCACAGAATAAATGGACCGATAACTGATAATTGAAAAAAGTATTAAAAAACACCTGCGACTAAAGCTAAATACATAACGAAATGTTTCTAGAGAAAGAAATTTTGAAGTATTTTCCTTAAAAGTTTGTTATGTTTAAATAACAATATTATATTATAACGTTTAATATGACAATTTAAAACAAATTAGAAATAAAAAACGCAAGCTGTCACTCACTCACAAGTTAATTAGATTTATTAGGCGTAACGTATTTGATTATGAGCAAATTTATGCAAAGTTTTGATAATTCGGTTTCACATTGACTTTTAATCTGAAGCTGAAAGAAAATTGATAACAAGTGTTGTATTAATGCTTCTTGTAAGTAATACAAAAACGTTTGTTTCATCTGTTATAGAAATTAGGAGGTAAAAGTTACAAAACCATAACAAGACCAGACGGAATAACATTCCATAACAAATTCGGCAAAAAATCTTAAATAGAAAAACTACCTTTATAACAAAAACTGTGAAAACGATATAACTATAACCCAATTATCCATTGCAAGTCGGTAAAACAACTAACCAAGGAAACAGAAATTAAAGTGAAAAATTACGGTAAAATTAAGATTAAATCACTAGTGTGAGATATTCTATAACACTCGCGTCAGATATTCGAAAACACTCGTGTCAAATGTTCCAAAACACTCGTGTCAGATGCTCCAAAACACTCGTGTCAGATATTCTAAAACACTCGTGTCAGATGTTCCAAAACACTCGTGTCAGATATTCTAAAACACTCGTGTCAGATGTTCCAAAACACTCGTGTCAGATGCTCCAAACACTCGTGTCAGATATTCTAAAACACTCGTGTCAGGTATTCTAAAACACTCGTGTCAGGTATTCTAAAACACTCGTGTCAGGTATTCTAAAACACTCGTGTCAGATATTCTAAAACACTCGTGTCAGGTATTCGAAAACACTCGTGTCAAATGTTCCAAAACACTCGTGTTAGATGCTCCAAAACACTCGTGTCAGATATTCTAAAACACTCGTGTCAGATGTTCCAAAACACTCGTGTCAGATATTCTAAAACACTCGTGTCAGATGTTCCAAAACACTCGTGTCAGATGCTCCAAACACTCGTGTCAGATATTCTAAAACACTCGTGTCAGGTATTCTAAAACACTCGTGTCAGGTATTCTAAAACACTCGTGTCAGGTATTCTAAAACACTCGTGTCAGATATTCTAAAACACTCGTGTCAGATGCTCCAAACACTCGTGTCAGATATTCTAAAACACTCGTGTCAGGTATTCTAAAACACTCGTGTCAGGTATTCTAAAACACTCGTGTCAGGTATTCTAAAACACTCGTGTCAGATATTCTAAAACACTCGTGTCAGGTATTCTAAAACACTCGTGTCAGATATTCTAAAACACTCGTGTCAGGTATTCTAAAACACTCACATCAGCTGACATAACAAGAACATTTTAGGCCGCACAGCATTACAAAATCCAGTTTGCTCAGTGTGATCACTCGCGCTTACTGGCCCATTTCATATCGTCGCTGCGCGGTTTAGCTCCAGTGAGGCGTTCAATCCAGATCTCTAACTTGGACCAGAAACCAATGAGCTCTAGAGGATAGTTTAGCCAGCCGGTGGTAATACAGAAATAAGTTTCGTGAGGCGCCACATGGTGAATACGATGATGCCGCTTAGGTAGGATGATGTGCATAGCCTGAAGGCTGTTGATGTACCAGGGCAGGCCGAAATAGGTGTGCGACCATTTGTGAAACTGGTTAGTTAGGCTGACAAAGATAATCAGCATGTATAGGTAGGCTAGCCAATTGTACTCGGCTTTGATGACAGCGGCATCGGCAGAAATTAATCTAGCGGCCATGTAGGCTAGGAAGGGCACGCAGACAGCAAAATTGTCACCGTTGGTTTCGATAAAGTCGTGCCTGCGATTTTTTGGCATCAAAAACAGCTGTACTAGTGTGTTATGCGATTATGAAGAAATCAAATAGATTTTTATTTTGTATTTTATTGCAAATGACTTCCACAGGCTGTGTATAGCAGAGTTAAAGTCTTTAAACTAATTGATATAAATTATTCAAGTGGAGTCGGGAATCGAACACCCGACCTTTAAGAGTAGGATTACCAAGCCATTTTGCTGCCCGTTTTTATACCTAGGTAAATGGGAAATTCCCTGAATTTGAAAAATATTTGGCAGCGCCTGACTGCTAAAAGCGTTGGGTGGTGACTGATTGGTTGACAGACTAGACGATAGTGTACTGTGGTTTTGCTTGATCAGTGACATTGGAGAAATTCACGTCACGGTGTTCCTGGTGGCCTATTTCCACCAGGCCACCTGGTGGCCTATTTTTGTTGTAGCCCTCTTGAAGGTCCAGCAGTCCGTCTAGATAAAGGCAGGTGACCACCGAAGACGGAGATGATGCAGGCACATTCAGGGGACATGCTGATAAATTTTGAAGGCCTGACAAGGCCGCACTGAGGCGCAGTGCTAATTCGTGTATAGAGGTGTATAAAATACACTAGCGCCAGAATCATTGAATATCTCGACCGCCTGAAGAACTGGCGACTAGATTCTTGTTTCAAAAAATGCGCAACAAAAATTTGGCCCCTGCTCTTGAGTTTCGTGTGCTTGCATTGCTCCGTTCGGGTGCAGCACAAAAAATTTTCAGGGCCCCCATAATTCGTGAATCAATGTAATCAATAGGCTACAATCCCTAAAAACAAACATTTTTCGTTAACAATCGATCACCAACATACCTAGTGATAGAGGTTGGATCAATGTGATGCTCCCTGAATGGTCGGAGGAAGGCCTTGCCAATGATTGGCATTTCAACCGAGCCCCAAGTGTCCGCGCCCCAGTGCACCAAGCCGGAGAAGAAGTCGGCAGTTAAAATGCCAAGCAAAGCGCCGAAAAGAACGCCAAGCCAATTGGACGGATTGAAATGAGTCACTAGACAGGCGCCGTTGAATAGAATCAGGCAGACAGCGGCAGATAGGCAAAGAGTCTCCTGGATTCGCTTAGCTGGTGTGTAGCCAGCCGCAAGTTCCTTGGCACCGGCGTGCTGGGAGCCCCAACGCGGAGCAGATTCAGTCTGTTCAACTCGGCTAAGACTATTCCCATTGGGATCTTCTTCGAACATTGAGTGCTCAATGATGGCTGTTTTGTCTTTAGTCATGTCTATTTGATGGAGATTCTGGCACGGAAGCTGCAGTTGGAGTGCAATAGTCCAATATTTATGCGCTTCCTGTGTTTTGAAACTATACATTATATTTTAAATATTTTATATATCTGCGCTTAAAAATCTATATATGCAATATATTCTAAACATTTTATACATTTTAGGAAAATACTTTACTAAAACTAATTAAAAAAACAGTATATAAAGAAAAAAAATTGTGAAAAATACACCTTGCCAGTGAGCCGAAGATAAGGCAATACCTGAGTACCATCTTTGAATAAGAGAAGTTGTTGTGTTATTCAATATAATAAGGATATAGTGCCCAGTGTGGAAAAAAAGCAGAGATTGAGGCTATTACCCTCTAATCCTGAACAAAAGCACAGCAAAGACTGGTGAATAAGAGACCAGTGCCTTACAAGGATAAACCGATCGTGCCAGTGCAAAGCGCTACCTTAAGTGAAACCCACAACGTAAGAATTTGGAATTAAAACGGCCCTTTTCAGGGTCACCAAGAAAAAGTATAAGGAAGAATACAAAGAGTTAGAAAGAGAAAGAAGAAACAATAGAGGCCAGAAGAATACACTACAGAGAGAGAGAAAAATAGATTAAGCCCTGTTACAGTAGTAATTAGCTTAGTTAATTTATTAAAGTATGCTTCATAAACATTTCCTAAAATTTTTACATGCAGTTTTTTGCCAAAATTCTTTGTAAACTTTGGTCTAAAAAGTATGCCAAGTCTATTTCATTGCATTTGAAATATCTTTTTTTTCCTAAAATAAAGTTATAATGAACATTGGACTTGATAGATTTGTTAATTAAACTTACTTTTAAGTTTCTTTCATAAACACAAGTCAAGACTATGTACGTACATCACAAATATACATTAATTGCTTGGTACTAGGTCTCAAAATTTATGGTGTTAAGGCATTGGGACAGACAATTTGACACAAAAATAGGTTTAAATCAATTCTGTTTTGATTTTGAGAAAGAATAACTAATTGCCTCACTTTAACTAAACTGGGTTATGATTAGAGGACAACAGACCAAGACCCCATGAAATAGACCTTCTGATGTCTGTTACATCTAAAAAATCATAATTCAACCAAAAATGTTTAAAAAAAAATTTCAAGCTAAATTTAAATAACTAATACTAATAAAAGCAGTCATACATAATACAAAAAAACACAAATACACACCAGTGTCCAGTCAATATTTTTTATAACCAGCTTACTTTTTGTAAAGTAAATAAATTTCAAAAGTATTAATTTAATAGAAGGCAAACTATTTTATCTGCTTAGTTTAAGTGTTAAATTATTGCTTAAAAATTGTTTATCCAAACAGTTATTTCTTTCAATTGTAATAGGCCTGTAGGCCTAGTACAATACATAATGTACAATTTGTTGAGACAATAATGATACTAAGTGGAAAAAGTTGGGCACAGGTCCAATACTCCAATAGGGCCTAGTATCGCCAATACCATTTGAGTATCTGAGTATCGGACCTCAATATTCTTTCAGTATCCAACCTTGGTATCGCGTAATACATTTTCTGAAGTCAAATAATCCAATAGGCCTATAATTTAATCTGATAGAAATACATTTTGTTCTTTTTGACTAAAAAGCCTAGAAAGGATTCAAGAAAGTAAGGAAAGTAGGCCTACAAAAAATACATGATTCATGTAATTTATTCTATACATAAGAACTTTTCAATTTAGATTTTTTTAAATTTATTATACATAAAAATAATATCGTGTTTCTGTATGCCATGTACATTGTTGTTCTTATTCTGATCTGAACACTCATGAAGTCGTACTGATCACTGATGATGATGTCATTTATGTTAATGGTGCTTCTGTGACTTCTTCAACCACTAGCACTTAAGGCCAAAACCTGCCTAATCAATAAAATATAGGCCCTAATTGTGGCAGTGCCAGTTGGCCCACGGCTAGAGTTGAAAGACTTTCATTATTGACAAAAACAATGAGAGTACAGCCACAAAAAAATTTTATAATCAATATTTCGCCCGATTTATTTTCTTCGCTGGTCAGCCAAGTCTCCCTACAGTGTAAAATTTTATAAAAAGTAGCTAGGGCCTAAGAGCTTTTTCTTCATTTTTGATATATGCAGAAAACACTAAAATGATGTATCAGAAAAGTATTGCCTATTGGAATAAAGTATAGCGCGATAATAAAATTTTGGTATCGGAACAGCAAATATCGCCAATAACTTTTAGACTTTAGAGTATCGGTATCGATATTGTTTAAGTAATGGGGCCAACACTGCAAGAGGATATATTAAGAGACAACATGAGGATGATGAGTGGAAGGTAAAAATATTTTAATATTATTATAAATTAATTATGACTATTACACAAGTTAAACTTTCAAGTATCTTTTTTTAAACAGTTAAACAAATGTTTAGTATGCAGTTTACAAAATAAGGTTGTGTTTTATTAAAAACAAATTTTTATTTTAACAGTTTTATAAGGAAACAGATATAATATGCTGACTCAAAGAATACAACTTTGGTTTCTATAGTAGGTCACGCTTAGAGCATATTTAACATAGTCATTTCGATATATTATCTTAAACCTCTTGCCTGTGTCAGCACTGTCAGTTAGATCTTTATTATTCGTAAATACTGACTAGATCAAAATATTAATTTTTCATTGGTTTTATGTAAAAAATACTCCAGGACGATAAGCTTCTATTTATTTTTATTGACTAGCCGCTAGCTTAAAAAATATGTCAAGAGAGTGTAAGGCTGGTACCCCTGCACAGAATTTTACCAACCTATCAAGAAATCACCAGGAAGCTCTTTACAGAAAACGATTTTTGGAACGCAAGCGTGACGCACCAAAAAATGTAAGGACTTATTTCGGATTTTTCTGATTTTCGGGTGCTTAGGACATCCATCGACCATCACAATTATTTGTTTTAAGCCTACATTTTTTTTCCAAAGTGAATTTCAGATTCTTAGGTCAACCCACTGATTCCATTGCTAATTTTTTAGGACACGAGCGCCACCGTAGACCTGCCTGTTTATGAACCGAAAGAGTAAGTGCAAGCGTAATATTTATCGTAGTAATGTTTCTTAGCTATAATGAATGCTAGCTAGCAATAAATGCTGGCATTCATTAAGATCCGGCCCCAAAAAGTTTTCTTTCGTTTTTTTAGAAGAATGGAAATTGCAGACCCGCCGAAGATCTACGGTTGGAAGCACGGCGAACAGATTAGACACCGGAAATTGGACAATCAGCCCAGGGATCAGGTGACTCGCCTAATCAAGCTCACGGAGGCCCAGTTGGAGAGCAGCAGCTGTAATACGCCAGCTGATCACGGAGCTAGAAAGAAGCATTTCAAGGTGTAGATTTGCGATTTGCAGTCAAGCAAAGGGTCAAGCGCGACAGAATTAATCACGTACAATAATCCGACATCGGCTAATCACATTACCGATGTTAATCGACGTCCAGTTTTGTCGATAGCTAATAGGAACTTTTACCGACGAAATCCGACGAAATAAAAAATGCTTGAAAATGTGCTAAACGTAAAGAAAAAAACATACAATGCGCAGATCAATCAGTTAAAAAAACACTTAAAGTCGGTGCAAAAAGTTGCCGTTTGCAATCGGCGTTGCTTGACATCGTAGACGTCGATGAAAATCTGCCGACGTCGAATTTTTGTACGGGATGTGATGATTGAATCAATGACTTCGCATCATTTGGCTCATCCCATCTGCTTAACCTTTTTTGTTTTTCCTTGACAATTCTAAATACTTTTCAATTCTTCACTTTTCAGCACACAAATTTTCTATTTGCTCAAATACGCTCGATCGATATTTTCCATTTTTTCACCGAAAATAGCTGCTTTCTGCTTTTTTACAGGCACCCTATTCGCTAGCTTGCAGGATTTCGACGTGGATTTTTTAACTCACCGTTGCTTTCTCGCTTTCAAAAGAATTTCCTTTCAGCTCGAATTTGAAACACTTTTGTGCTTATACTTGTAGAGGCTATGCAAGAACACTCCAAAATGGAATTGACAGATAAAGAGGGCTTTTCTGCCTCCGTTGTTACTCCGACGAGCCTCTTATTGTTATATTTTAATTTTTAACTGGAAATGTCGTGAATTGTGGGAACAGACGATTAAGTAAACGACATTATTCTAATAGTCCAGACCGACCAAATCATTGCATAATTTATTTAAAAAGTTTTGAAAAGTTTAATTCTAAAAGAAAAACGTCTAGCACGGAACGGAAGACACTTTTTTCTTGTTCAATTAAACTTAGTGGTGAAAAAATGTTACAGCTACCTGATTTTCAAGCGTGACTCACGAATTTATTCTAAGCGGCATTAAAAATTAACAACGGATCTTGCACTCTGAATTTTTAATGCGCTAAGCACTGAGTTAACACAATCGCGCGCACTAAGAAGGACATTATATTTGTATCTAAAGAACTTGTTCAAAATATATGATATCAAAATTTTAAATAAAATCTGTAAGCGAATTGGGAATGCTACGTCGAGTTCCGTCAATAGCTGTCACTCTCTGAGAGCGGCGTCTGTCTGTTGTTGCTAGGAAAAATCGATGGCCTGCGCGAGAAGTGGTGTACGAGGATCCTCGTAAAGCGAGGATGCTGGTCGCTGCAACGATGGTCATTCTGCGCTACAATCTTGCTGGCCTGGTACTAAACACCGGCGAAGATCTACATGCTTATTACGGTTTCAAAGCGTTTTAGAGCCAGGGCGATCTTTCTGGTCGTTTCTGTGCAGTTCCAAGAGTATGCTTTTCCACAATCGGCGAGATTCAAGATCACGACATGAATGTCCAAAAATTGCTGGTTAAGCGGCCGGATGCTGGGAGCTTAAAGTGTTGCTACCTTGATTAGGCGTCCAATTACCGTGTCTCGTCTAGCTATAACAAAGCCTGTTGCCTGTTGTTACCAGGCCCACGCTTGTTGATGACGCTCAGGGGCCACTAACGTTCGATGATATCACTGAACAATGAGCGAAAAAAGCCAAATATGATTCAGTCAGTCACAGTGATGCAGCGTCACTCAGTCACAGTGATGCAGCGTCAGTCAGTCACAGTGATGCAGCGTCAGTCAGTCACAGTGATGCAGCGTCAGTCAGTCACAGTGATGCAGCGTCAGTCAGTCACAGTGATGCAGCGTCAGTCAGTCACAGTGATGCAGCGTCACTCAGTCACAGTGATGCAGCGTCAGTCAGAGGCAGAGGCCACAGAAATTAAACTTTTAACACCGATATGCCTTTTGAAGAAAAAATACATCGGAGAAGCTACTTGGTCGATAGTGACGCAAGTGATGTCACTGGTCATTTTACGATCCAAGCCAGTGAGCAGAAAGCAAGGCCAAGTTTCGGTAGATTTAGCTGAGAACTTTAGGCGATAATGAAGACGCGTTGCAGCTCCGGACGAAAAACACCTACAGACAGAATTCGAAAAGCTGGGCGACCACCGCTAATTCTTAGAGGTATTAGAATTCATAGTAATAATTATCATCATCATAGTTGTAAGCGATTGAAAAGCGCTTACATCGGTTCTCCTTTCAATCAGCGACCTTCATCTGCATTTCGACCCACCCAGCGCTCAAAATAGACCTGAGCGAGCCAGACCGGCTGACCTGACGGCCTGGAAAGCAATGACGCAGAGACCGAGAACCTATGCACCCTATCAGCCTGCGAACTCGTGCCTAGAATGCTCGGGGCTGGTGTGTTGGGTTGGGGACCATGGCAACGCGGGGCAGAGAGATAACTGCTTGTGTGTTATCTTTTATCTCTCTCTCTCTCTCTGACCCACCCTACTGCTAAACACTGTGCCTTATCGCTTGAATATAAAATACACTGCTTCGTAGATATGCTCCTGCACTGAAGCTTTGAGATGTGAGTCTCACACTCATAATTGTTGGCCTCTGTGGTCAGTACGAGTTCAAGTCTTTCGGTTAGTGTCGGCAGAAGGTAGCAGACAGCAAGAAAACCTGCTATAATAGTACTATTCATAATAACTTATTACACCCGCCCCAATCGGGCAAGATGTAAAGCCAGCTATTGCACGGCGCATCTGAAGGCTGCGTACGGCTGTTCAGTCCATGGACGCCGAACCAACCTTCAATTGCCCCAGCTGATACCAATTTACCAGCTAGGTGAACTGAAGCAATGAAGAGTTTCGTATCTTGCTAAAGGACATTGCTTTGTTAATACACTGGTAGGTCGGTTTAGTGTAGATTCTGGAATCTATTGTCACTACCTTGATCGTCTCTGGTACAGACTCATTGTACGGAACAGGTCGTCAAGGCCCTCCTACCAATGCAGCGAGTTCCGTTAGTTCTATAGATTAAAATGTGCTAGAGAATTTTCATTTTAGTGCAGCTTTGGCGCTGAAACAGCTTAGAGTACAGCTATTAAATGCTTTTGTTAGTTATCATTTAATAGCTATATACAAAAAATGTCTGTCTCTCTTCATCTAAGCCATTTTGTGGCTTAAGTTGTCCAAAATAATATTGAGGGTTCTATGTTTTGCACTTACTTCTAACGTGTTATGTAGTAAAATATACATCGAGCAATGAGCCAAAATACACCACATCATATTGTCTGACAAATGAGGATTCTAGCTAGACGAGCAAAGAGACAAAAATGAAACAAACTTTTCTAAACCATCTAAACCAGTCTACTCTAGATTAAGTACTGCTTCCCTAGCCAGTCTTCGCATACAAAACTCGTTGTTATTAACCTTAAGAAAAACTATCAAAGAATAGATAGTAGAGAACTTCGGTTTTTTGTTCTAACCCCGAATTCTAAGCTAGATTTTTTTATTACGTATAAAGAATAAGCTTTCATATCGATCCAGCGCTTTAATAGTCTTAATTCTGCTCGAAAAACAGGTAAGCATGAGCGCGTATATTTCCAAACAAAACTTGCTTACTGAACTACTTTTCTACTATCCAGAATTTCATTTACTAAGGTTGTTCGGTTGGATCCTATTATTCAAATTAAAGCGAGTTGACTCTGACCAAATAAAGTTATATATTGCTTTTTAACAGTAGAACTACCAAGGGGGATTCCCCCCCTGAATATTATTTGTGCTGCACCCGAACGGAGCAACGCAAGCACACGAGACTGAAGAAAACGAGCCAAATTTTTGTTGCGCATCTTCTGAAACAATTTTTTTTCGCTAGCTTTTCAGACTTTTTCAATGTTTCTGGCCGAAGTGTAAGGTTTTTCCCAGAATCAATACTGTATCTCATACACCTCTATACACGAATAGCATTGCGCCTCAGTGCGGCCTCGCCAGGCCTTCAAAATTTATCAGCATGTCCCCCGAATGCGCCTGCATCATCTCCGTCTTCGGTGGCCACCTACCTACATAGACGGATTTGCTGGACCTACAAGGGCAACAACAGGTGGAACTAGGCCACAATGGACACCCTGACGCGAATTTCTCCGATTTCACTGATCAAACCAAAATACTAGGTGCAGCTCAACCACAGTACACCATAGTCTAGTCTGTCAACCAATCAGTCAGCATTCAACGCTGCATTCAGGCGCTTCCCAAAACTTTCAGGGGGAATATGACCTTGGAATAAAATTGGCGGCAAAATTGTTTGGTAGTCCTACTGTTAAATAGTCAAGACTCAACCAATAAATTCGTTCAACCGTCATTTTTGTCGAGTTGCTTTTTACACAATTCCAAAAGTCGGAAAAGCACACAATTTGACATTTACACTATCCATAATTTTTGCCTACACGATTTTATTCTTCCTGAGTGTTTATTTTACAATGTAATATCTAATTTATTACAGTCTTATTCTGAAAGTTAGTTTTGTGTCCAACGAACTATTTAATTGTATTAATTAGGAGGCCTATTACATTTTAGAGTAGACGCCTGAATGGCGAGCACATCGACTGGACAGAATGGAGAGTTTGAATTTGATAATCTGAATGTGCCTGATCCGCACAGCCAGGAAAATGAGGCACAAAATTCTGGCTCGAACAACTCGAATACGTCTGAAGAGGTAAAAAAATGTAAAGACTATGCATTCGAAAGTACTATAGTTACTGTAGCCATTAAAACGGACAGAGATTTAGTGACTTCCTGTTTAACTTTTTCAAATTCTTCAACTTACCTTATTTTTAGAGATGGCTTGGCTCTGGGATGATTTCTTACAGAAGACTGATGAACAACGATTCTATAAGTCCGGGCACTCCCATCGTCTTCTCTAATAGTGACTGGAATATCATTTGTAAAGTCACGACCTACGCAATTTTCGTGGCACAAACAAATCATACGGAAAATGAAAGAAAGATTGAGGTCATCACATACCAACGAAAAAGAACCACGCCAGGCTTCATTGGTTGGCTGTTATCTCTGCTTTTTCCGACATATTTTATAATGCGAAAAGCTATTTGGCTAAACTTCAACAAGCAGTGTGTTTATGAGTTGCGATACAATACCGAGACTGGACGCAAGTTCTCAAGCAAAGCAGTTCTGCTGAGAGCTCAGTCTATGGTTGGTTCATCAGACTACAACTTGAACTGGAACCACTCGCAGGATTTTGTTCGCTGGTGCTGCATCAGACACCGTGAAAATCGGGAGTGCTTTAAAATATCGATTGATAACATTGACCAAGTTGAAAAATTCATTGAAAACTTCAAGCAAGAAAATCAAATAAATACTTCATCATCATCTTCCAGCAGCAACCAACATCCTTGTAGCAATTTTCAAGAGAAAGCGTACGCATTGGTGCACGATAAAGTTGTAGTTCTGAGAGATTGTAAGTTAGTCGGCGGCAATACAGGAACGAACTATCTTGAACTCAACTCTGAGGTCTTCTCAGTCTGCTGCTGCTCTTGCAACTACGGTGAGAAGAAGTACATGACAATAACCATTGAAGACTATCAAATATATCAGAATTGGCCCTTGGCCACAGACAACGTTCAATATCCTGAGCTGGTGATAGAATCTGATTGCGAGCGCGAGTGGAGATGCAAGCCAGGTAATTGCTGCGGCAATCAACCGAAACCGATTCTACGAGTATTACAGTCAAGCAACAACAACAACAACAACAACAACAACAACAACAACAACAACAACAACAACAACAAAACCAACAACAACAACAACAAACAACAACAAGCAGATCGGCCAGACCAAGCAAATCAGCCAGACCAAGCAAATCAGCCAGACCAGGCAAATCAGCCAGACCAAGCAAATCAGCCAGACCAGGCAAATCAGCCAGACCAGGCAAATCAGCCAGACCAGGCAAATCAGCCAGACCAAGCAAATCAGCCAGACCAAGCAAATCAGCCAGACCAGGCAAATCAGCCAGACCAGGCAAATCAGCCAGACCAGGCAAATCAGCCAGACCAGGCAAATCAGCCAGACCAGGCAAATCAGCCAGACCAGGCAAATCAGCCAGACCAGGCAAATCAGCCAGACCAAGCAAATCAGCCAGACCAGGCAAATCAGCCAGACCAGGCAAATCAGCCAGACCAGGCAAATCAGCCAGACCAGGCAAATCAGCCAGACCAGGCAAATCAGCCAGACCAAGCAAATCAGCCAGACCAGGCAAATCAGCCAGACCAGGCAAATCAGCCAGACCAGGCAAATCAGCCAGACCAGGCAAATCAGCCAGACCAGGCAAATCAGCCAGACCAGGCAAATCAGCCAGACCAAGCAAATCAGCCAGACCAAGCAAACGTACTCAAAGTAATTTTGCCTACAAGCTCCATGCAGCTGTTGGCATTCGACAAAGAGCCATATTCTTTAGATTCGGCCTTTACTTTAGCGGATGGTCCTGCTTCTTGTTGTAGCAGTATTTTTAGGCTAGTTCTCTGCATCTTACCGATTCTTCATTTTCTTGGAAATCAAGTGGGAATAGTGAGGATTTTTACGCTAACAGCGCCTTTTTTTGCGGAACAAGACAACTGCACACTAGATAACTTCAGGAAATCATTCTTTTGGAATGACTCAGCTATTCTGCACTTCAGCATTCAAGTATGCTTCGAAAAAACCAACCCCAACTGTAACTGCAAAGTTGAGAAAATTGCGTTATACACAAATATCGTCTATTTTGTTCTTGGCTTCATATTAAACTTTATTTGGTGTCGCTGCAAGTGTTGCGAATCGAGGTGCAAAAATGGAGGCGGCTCGATCACCAACTGCGAAGTCATCTGGAGGCTGCTGAACGTGCTTGTGTATGTCGCTGGTTCATTTCTGCTTCTGTTTCTGCAGATGCTTTTATTTCAAATAGGAATCGGCGGCTCAGATTTTATAAGACTGTTGATCATCATTCCGATATTTCCGATAATAAGCCTGTTATACGAGTGTTTGATTCCACAATCTATACGCTGCTGTTACCGGTGTGATGCCGTTATCTGCTGCAAGTGCTGCCAAGAAATGACAACAATGGACCAAGTAAATGCTTGCAGTGCTTAATAGTGCTTCTATATTTATGTTTATGCATAGTTTGACTGACTGAATACTGCCAAAGGCATCAGTTTAAATAATCTGAGAAACATTTTCTACTCATATAAAAGTATAAATTTACTAGCTCGTAGATGAGAGGGAAAAAACAAACGCAATAATTAGTTGCGTCACCGATACATTTAGCTAGCGAATTGACTGCGTAGAGATCGGAAAAACATTCGTATTGTCAATTGTTTAGATGCCCTTCGGTCGTACTAATCAATAACTATAACAATCATCGTTTTTTACAACATCGTATCGTTTAAATCTAGACTAGATTTTTTAACTATAGACTAGCTTTTTTATGTCTATTTATTTAGCTACATCCTATTTTACTTCAGACTCCATACTGCATAATTGTTCAACTTAAGCTATTGTTTGGCGGCTAAATTGTTTGGTAGTACTACTGTTAAATAGTATAGAGACTCACAACCGAGCGGAAACTCTCATTTTATCATTTTGTTATGCCATTGTGCTGACGTGTGTTAAGCCGTGTCGATTTTTATACTATTTTTCTCACTTGTCTTACTTTGAGGTGAATACTGCGTTCGTAATTAACAAAATTAGATAAAAAATAGACTAATACTACACATGTAATGATCCGAAGGTGATACAGCTCAAGTATCAAGCCTTGTGATATTTTGACTTAGGTCTCTCTTAGCGTTGAGATTCCTAAATGAGGTCGGGTGTTCTACTCTTTGCGAGAGATTCTAAATTGCCGTAACTCGAAAATAACGAAGACAAGACGACTCAAAAGTCCAAGCTAAAACAGCTGATATTTAGGTGTTAATTTGTTAACAAGAGAAAGCTATGAATGATTAATTCCCCTGGCAGCGCTCTTTCCGTCCCCTGCCAGGTACTGTACTTAATTCAATTCAATATTTAATTCGCAATTCGCACTGCAGGTAATTTACTTAACAAAATCTCAATAACCTTAACACAAGACCCTAACAAGAATTCACGAAAATAGCATGACAATTAACACGACACAAATAACTCCTAGACAAAAACAGATAGTCCCTATAACAAAACAAGACAAATAACACGAAACCTAACCCAAAGTCCCTAGTCTGAAACCGACGCGACCAGCAAGCACTTCCGCACAATGGCACAACGATAGTTCTATCGTGCCACACCTAATGTCAATTCGACAGCGTCCCACCGATGATTGTCGGCGATATGGAGAGTACTTCCGTGCTTGCCAATCCCTGTCTAACACTCCGTCAGCAGTTGGCCAGCCGTACCGAGCTCAGCGCAAGCTACTTACTGACGTGGGATTGAGTGTGGGGTTTTCTTCGACTAGCTAGTTGGACCGGTTTGCCAGTCCCGGTATCTATTACTAGGGTGCGTACCAACGCGGAAAAGAACGATTGCAATGAAACGACACGACACAACACGAAAAGACACGACGATAGAAACAAAATGACAACGCAATAGTCAGTTTTATAGTCAAGCGCCCGCCCCAGCCCTCATCAAAGCCTGGGTGCCGGCCGCGCCGCTTGTTCTTCTGCCAGGTCGACCCTGCCGGTTAACGAACTGGCTGCTGATTGGCCCGGCCCGAGGTATCGCGCTTAAGTCGGGTCGCATCAAATTGGCTAGCCGCCCTCCTATTGGCTGGGCCCACCAAACCGGGGTTAGTCCGATGCCATGGCTGTAAAGCAGGGTGACCGGCCGATCGCGTGCGTAGGCCTGGCTGGGCGCGCATGTACAAACAACAAACCTATAACATACATTATAATAATTCATTAATATTGACGTGCGTGAATAAGTTGCTTCAAGTAGAAATATACGCATTGTAAAATAAACATGCCGACACGACATCACTAGATATAATCTCATATTCACAGTACACCAAGTGAACATCGGTGAACATCAGGCTAACATCGATAATGCCGATCTCAATCTTCTGGTTCCAGAAAGTCTGGATATTGTCCAGCAGCAGGGTCTTTCTGGCGATGATGCAGTCTGACAATCTGCGCACCCACATCTGTGCTTAAGTACCAATAAGGCAGCCGATCAGGCGGGTGACCCCTGCCCGCGGCTTGGCTCAGTTGAAAATGCGCATTAAAGCAATCAGGTTAAGCTAAGTTGTTTCTTATGTCAGTACCCACTACCAGTGCGTAAAATAATATCATTTTTAGTTGACGCAAGCATAGAATTATGGCATGAAAAGTTTAAAAAACGTTTAATGTACATATAATTATTGTCCCGCATATGTGAAAATGATGGAAATTATGCATATATTGTGTTCCTTGACAATATTTTCAGGAATCAGAGAGCAACCATAACGCTTTGGTTGACAATCAAGTCTCATTATTAAGAACAGCTTTAACTTTCTGAACAGTGAAGAAGAAAGGATCAGTCTGCACATCTGGGCTCTGATCATCCAATATATATATCCACGCCAAGACAGACGTACCTTTCATTGTCTGATTGGCTGGTACGAGACAAAAGGCAGACTTGCTCGTCACTAAGACCAGAGGTTGTCAATAAGCACGAACCTGCTTTGCTGTATCTCTTATTGAGATTATCAATGGCCGAGTTATACTAATCGCAGCAGTTTGATCACCGCTGAGCATGGACCGATTGTTGTCTCTGAGTCCTGTGTGCAGTTCCAGTTGACAGTAGCTAAAAAACTGCGGGGGAAAGTGTAAGTTATTCAATAAATGACATAAGATTTATCAAGACAAGAATTAGATTTCTGGAAGCGTTAGATTTCCAGGAAAAAGCAAGAGACTTCCGGGGTACAGCATGATATTGCCAGCGGACAGCATTAATTATCAAGAAGGAAATATTAATTATACATGGATAAGTACGAATTATGCAGGAAAAGCAAAAATTATCCAAGGAAGCATGAAATAACGTGGGAAAAGGTATGAATTATCAAGGGGAAATCATGATTTTTTATCGGGGCGTATAGTAAAATCAACCAGCGCCCCACTGCTGGGAGGGCGTATAGCGGGGCGCCGGCGCCCCACCCTGCGCCCCCCGCCGGTGTCCCACCAGGCGTATAAGTTTTTTATCATTCTCTTTTAGGATTTTTGGATATAACTTACTGTTATATCCAAATAGTAGCAATAGTAAGAGCTATTGATTATCTACTGTCAAAGCAAATATTTTTGCTTATAATTGCGCTTCTCGCTCTGAGAAAAGAAAACTATTTTTTAGTGCAGCAGCAGCAAGTTTTATTCGATACAAAACTGAGTAAAGAATATTCGAGCATTTGTGCCATGCAGCTTTTTTTAGATAAATTGTACTTTTAGAAAATACTTTGAGCAAAGCTATAATTGGCGCAGTTCATTAAAAATGTTAACTTTTTTTCGAGCATTCTTGCAAGCAATATTCAATAGGGCTATAAAATAAATGAAGACTGTTTGCGGATAGGTTGCTGTTAAATTTATTTATTCTAAACTAAAAAAAATTTCCAGCATAGCTGCAAGCGTATGTTAAGCGCTCAACATAAAAAATATGTTGAGCATAGCTAAAAGCGTTATTATTTTTTGTTTTAACTTTTTCGAGCATTTCTTCAAGAGGTATCGGTTTAAAAATCAATGAAGACTGTTCGAGCATACGTGGCTGTCGGCGTTATTTTATTTTCAAAACTAAAGAAAATTATTTCGAGCATTGCTATTATTAGATTCAAAACTAGCAGACAGTTTTTTAATCCTTGCTAATAGCATTTGCTCTAAAATGCTAAGCGCGGCGTTTTTTCGTGCAGGGAAGTAATCATAGTTTTTTTAACTGGGGGGACATTAGTTCTCTGCTGATGGGGGGACATTAGTTCTCTGCTGCTGGGGGAACATTGGTTCTCTGCTGCTGGGGGACATTGGTTCTCTGCTGCTGGGGGGACATTGGTTCTCTGCTGCTGGGGGAACATTGGTTCTCTGCTGCTGGGGGACATTGGTTCTCTGCTGCTGGGGGGACATTGGTTCTCTGCTGCTGGGGGACATTGGTTCTCTGCTGCTGGGGGATATTGGTTCTCTGCTGCTGGGGGGACATTGGTTCTCTGCTGCTGGGGGGACATTGGTTCTCTGCTGCTGGGGGGACATTGGTTCTCTGCTGCTGGGGGGACATTGGTTCTCTGCTGCTGGGGGGAAATTAGTTCTCTGCTGCTGAGGGGATAGTATTCACATGTACCTTAGTAGCAATAAGCTGAATTGTATCAAACGTAAGTTACTTGTGTAATTTTGCCCTAACGGGACTCTTGGTGTACAGAACGGATGTCCCAGAATGTATTCAAGCTCAGACTGACTATTTTTGTATTTATTGAGAATTCTAATTCTCGTTGAATCGCAATCATGTACTTGTAAATTCGCAATCAGGGAAATTCATACCAACGAAATGAGTTTTCATTTAACTGTTTGCTTTCAGGTGCGTTTTGTCCTTCTGCATTACACAAGATTTTTTTTGTCTTGAACAGTAGTGCCCCCAAATAGGGCTTGGTGTGCTAGTTGTTTTACAAACTCGATCGATCTCATCACGATAATATAATTTCGTGCCAATGTAACTATTTTCGTAGTATAGGCCACTTGTGACCTCTGCAATACAGGCCTAATGCTTCAGAGACTAAAGATCCCTAAGCCGAAAGTAACTAAGCAATGATTTCATTGTTTAGTCAGCTTTCAGTGACAAATCAACTCCCCTTTGGCTGAATGATTGTTGGATAACTTCAATGTTAACTAGCTTATTAGCTAGCTAGCCTGCCACGTGTCCTCCTTCACACCTACCTTAACATTCGCATCGAAAGACACAGAAGATAAGACACACACACAAATTAATATTGGCGCACCTGATTAAATCATTAATAAGCACATTTGCCCGAAAAAACTAATTCATGGTAAAGCCCCTACCCAATCCAAGGTGGACCCCCTGCCAAATCCAAGGTGGTGCCCCACCAAATCCAGGGCTGGAGCCCGACCAAATCCAGGGCTGGAGCCCGACCAAATCCAGAGGTGGAGCACCCACCGAATCCAGAGGTGGAGCCCCCACCAAATCCAGAGGTGGACCCCCAAATCCAGAGGTGGAGCCCCAAATCCAGTAAAAGTTCCTGGCTATGCATGACTTGCAGTATCATGGCACGGAATGGTTGATATGCCCTGAAAACTAAATTATCGCTCGTGAACTGCAAATAACAGGAGAATTGGGATTGAGTAACTATACATTATGTTTTAAATGGGTTTTCTTATGTAATTGCGCCGATAAATTGTTTTTTTCGCGTAAATTATCCTCAATGCTACATGGGGGCATGTATTTCTGCTGTGCTGAAATACAAACAAATATAAATCGATTTCAGCTGAGCCATTGTCTAATTTAGTTTGACAGGATAGAAAATGAGTATTCGAATCGATTAAGACTGTATAATTCCAGCACACTATGCTTAACAAAATGCCTTAGTCCCCATAAAATTAAGGCAGAGGCCGAAACAAGTTAAACGCGAAACCTAGCTAGCCTTTGATTCTATAATGCGACTCCACTATATTTGTCACATCTGCTGTATTGATTTTTGCCTGCGGCTAGATCAGGAAAGTTAAAGCGAGTCATGTCAACGAATCTACCAGCGTGAAGTCAGATGCTTGGCATTGAGACTCGTTTCTGAGCCGCGAAAATATCATGGAACTGATTATGGCTGAATATCTATAATGGTGTTCATTTATTTCCATTTGCAGCAAATCGTCAGCGGCGTATTTCAAATTTCCTAAAATGTTAAAATAAACGCTGTCTAAAAGACAATCAATACAAATCTACCTTAACATTGCAATTATAACAGGCGTCAAAACATAGTAGTTGAACACTATTCTAACATTCTCAGGGAGTCCATGGACTGATGTCAGTGTCTGAGCTTACTTATTTTGCAGGGGGGCTTGGGGCACTTGACGCACAAACTCAGGAACGGCATGTCCCCAGGCCGGCGAGCTAGGCGGGAGTCGCCCATCGCGCCATCTGGACCCCTGAACTCAGGCACCTCACACACAGCAGCAAGCCAAGCGGGGAAGGGGGCGCCAGCCGGACTGCCTCTCACCCCAGGCCCGCGCACGCACAGAGCTGACCAAACCAGGGGAGGACTTAGATGCCTGAAGGGTAGGGACGAGAGTACACATTGGTGCACACCCGCCCGAACCCCCATCCAACGCCTCACACCCGGCCCAACGCACAAACACAAACACAAACAAGCAGGCATGCAGAAGGGTGGCTTTCACAAAACCAAAATTTCACAACGCCGAAAAGTAAAAATGCAGACCCCTTCACAAGAATTTTCAGCGTTGTGAAATTTCGGTCTTATGAAGTTTCGGTCTCATGAAAGACAGTGCTAGATTTTTCGGCGCTGTGAAGTTTCGGACTTATGAAAAAATGTGTTCCGGCGTTCTGAAATTTCGGTCTTGTGAAGCCACTCCTATTTGTTGTTGCCAGTAATAAACTGATACCCCTCCAGCCGGACCAAGCGAACTACCCGGCTGCAACAAATTTGAGCCTTGGCACATCCTAACTGGCCTAGATGCATCATTTGGTGACACTAGACCCGCAGCCAGCGAGGAGGCAGTTCCGCCCATTCCGCTGACTCCTGAGCACACACGCACACAGATACTTTACACAGGCACACGCTCACACTGGTGTGTACATCTGCCCTGACTTTCTCATCTTCAGGCAGTGTACACTCTCACTGTGCCTTGGAGGTTGGGTGGGGCCTTAAAGGGTGTAAATTGCACGACAAGCCTTCAAGCCTTCTCTCCGTGGCTGCGTCCCAAATGAGTGGCCTCGCCGCGGAATCGTGCTCAGGGACCTTCGTGCGAGAGGCTGTAGCAGCAAATTCACTTCTTTCTTTTAACTCTTAATATTTAAAGATTCAAATGGTACTTTTATTTCCCCCCTTACGGCTAATTTGTCTATGACCCTTGTTATCGATAGGTACAGTTGCCCGGTTAAGACTTAAATGTAACCCCACGACAAAACTAAATAAACAAGCGCAAGCTTTTGCCGACTCTTAAATTTAACAGCAACATTTGTAGCAAGTCAGCTACAAAATTGGTAGCAGAGCGTGGTTGTCAACTCAAAAATTTCCCGCGATTACTGGAGGCACCGGACTACACCGCGCCACCCGCCACATCTGTGCGACACCGCATCGAGACGACAGGTGAACCTGTATTCTGTCGACCTCGCCCATTATCCCCAGCGAAGTACGAAATCGCAAAGTTGGAATTCGACAAGCTCCTCCGCTTCGGTATCGTTCGCCCCTCGGCCAGTCCCTGGGCCTCCCCGCTTCACATGGTGAAGAAGAGGGACGGCTCCTGGCGACCATGTGGAGATTATCGAGCACTGAACGCGGCAACCAAACCAGACCGTTACCCTATTCCGAACATCAATCATTTTCACCATCGTCTACATGGAGCGAAAGTGTTCAGCACCCTTGACCTGGTTAAGGCCTACCACTTCATCCCGATTGCAGACGAAGATGTTGAGAAAACAGCGATTTGCACGCCATTTGGTTCTTTCGAATACATTCGCATGCCATTCGGCCTGAGAAACGCCGCCAGCACATTCCAGCGATACGTAGATTCCGTCTTTAGCGACCTCCCGTTCGTAACATCTTACATCGACGACATCTTGGTACACAGCCAGTCACGCGAAGAACATCAAGCGCACATCGAAGAGGTGCTGCGACGTCTAAGCGACAAAGGCTTGGGCGTCAACTCTGAAAAGTGCCATTTCTTTCGCGATTCAGTGGAGTTTCTTGGGTACTTCGTCACTGCTGACGGCGTCCGACCGCTTCCGAACCGAGTCGAAGCACTGCGGAAACTCGAGGCTCCCACTGACATGCAATCACTACGGCGCTACCTTGGCATGTTCGGTTTTTATCAGCGGTGCATTCCTAATTATGCTGAGATCGCCACCCCGCTACGACAACTCGTCACGGCGCCATTCAATTGGACGAAGCGACACGACGATGCTTGGAAAGAACTCCAGGACAGTCTGGCGAACGCAGTCACCCTGACTTTTCCTCAAGCCAATGCCACATTCACAATCACAACCGACGCCAGCGCCACTGCCATCGGCGCAGCATTGCATCAGGTGGTAGCCGAGCAATCTTCCCCATTGGCATTCTACTCTCGCAAGCTCTCTGACACGGAAGCAGCTTACAGCACTTTTGATCGGGAACTGCTGGCTATTTTTGCTGCGGTCAAGACATGGAAATACGTGATCCAAGGCCAACAAACCACAGTGTTCTGCGACCACAAGCCCATCAGCGGAGCGTTTAGAAATAAGATAGAACGGTTTTCCGATCGACAACAACGCCAGCTATCCGTCATCACGGAGTTTGTGAGCGACATCATCCACATTTCCGGCAAGGACAACATCGTAGCCGACACGCTATCACGACCGGTTTACCCATCCCAGAACCCGCCACCAACCACAATTCGACTGCTGTCTGACCTTCCTCAATGTGTGGACCTGCCAGCCATTGCACGAGCACAGAAGGAAAACCCGGAGGATGAACCCCAGACAGGCCGTTTCAGCAACTTCGACATTGGAATCAAGGACTTCCCACTGCGATGCGAAATCTCGCAGACAAACCCACGTCCCGTCATCCCTAGGACTCTCCGACGCGCTGTTTTTGACTCGCTGCATGCATTCGCACATCCTGGCCGCAAAGCCACGCAACGACTCATCGTTTATCGTTTTTTCTGGCTAGGTATGGCTAACGACATCCAAAGGTGGGTAGCCGAATGTCAACAGTGCCAGCAGTGCAAGACAGGTCGTCACGTCCAACGCCCGTTGCAACAGCTTCCAGCACCCTCTCAACGCTTCACGACGGTCCATATCGATTTAGTCGGACCACTGCCACCCCCAGAGTCGACCGACGTTAGTCCCAGACCTCGCTACTTGCTCACAATGGTCGATGCATATTCACGTTGGATTGAAGCTGCCCCTCTCATTGACATCACCGCCACTTCAGTCGCGTGCGCCTTCCTAGAATCCTGGATTTCTCGGTTTGGCCCACCATTGACGCTGGTGACCGATCAAGGCGCGCAGTTCCGCGCGGAGCTCATGCAAAACCTGGCGACACTGCTCGGAATCCATCACATCCGCACTTCAGCCTACAATCCGAGGGCAAATGGCATCGTCGAGCGAACCCACCGAACATTAAAGTCCGGGCTGAAAGCACGTGGCAAGAACTGGCTGCAGCAGCTCCCCATCGTGCTTCTCGGAATGCGCATTTTTGCAGACGAGACAGGTGCATCGCCATTCTCCATCGTTACCGGTGAACAACCATTAGTCCCACCTGTAGTTGCCGACACCTCCTCTGTCAAGGAACTTTCCACAAGACTGCACCAACTTTTTTTTCCGTATCGCCAACCACGAACGCGCGAGGTAAGAATTCATCTGCCAGCAGACTTGGCTGCATGCACCCACGTCTGGTTGCGACTAGATCGAGTTCGACGTCCCCTAGAAGCACCCTACCAGGGACCCTATGCAGTGTTGGAGAGACACGAAACGACATTCACATTGGAAATCAACGGCAAGCCTTCTGTAGTGTCTATCGATCGAGTGAAACCAGCTACACTCCCAGCACCGGTACCAATTAGCAAAGCACCAGCAACTACTGTAACACCGGAAAACCCACCGGCAGCAAACATACTTGCTAAAACCGCTTCCCACGTTCGTTTTTCTACAGAACCATCTGTTAAACTGTTTTACGCAACTGAACCATTATTAACCTAACTGAAAATCGTTTTCTAACTGTTTCATAACAACAATCAAAACCTTTGCATAAACTCCGTTTTGGGTGGGGGGAGTATCTTGTAGCAGCAAATTCACTTCTTTCTTTTAACTCTTAATATTTAAAGATTCAAATGGTACTTTTATTTCCCCCCTTACGGCTAATTTGTCTATGACCCTTGTTATCGATAGGTACAGTTGCCCGGTTAAGACTTAAATGTAACCCCACGACAAAACTAAATAAACAAGCGCAAGCTTTTGCCGACTCTTAAATTTAACAGCAACATTTGTAGCAAGTCAGCTACAAGGCAAACGCGTTAACCACTGTGCTATACTCACCCCAAAAACAAGACAATTTCCGACGATAGAAACACTAGAATGCAACTCAGAATTCTAGTTGCAAATTGATGCCTCTCTATTTGTTTATTTTTTGTAGCAAGTCAATCAAACAGACGATCTTAAGGCTTCATAATGAGCTCTGTCATTAAAGCCAAAGCTGCTGCTCTAATTTAGGAAAGTGGGGCTCATCAACGCTCGGATCTTGTCACTGCCTGAGTCGCTTCTCAAGCCCGTCTTAAGAAAAATCGTTGAGCCTGATTTTTCGGGCTCAAAAATCGAGGGCCCGCTCCTCGGCGGCGTTGGCGCCCGCGGCGTTTCCGGCGCGTTTGACCTCTATGGTACCTCCGCCGGAAATGTACCGTACCGGCCAGGCACGCTTTTCGGCACTGGAATAGATTTTTTATGTTTTGTTTTTGCTTTTTCTTACCGCGTTCCATATTATTCTACTGCCTTTTTGCTGTTTATTATATTACTGTTACCCCATCCAGGGGGCTGTTGGCACTACTGACGCACCATATGGTGGGTGTAGTTGCTTTTCCAGTCTTCGGACTGAACAGCTGTACACATTCGTTCGAACCTTTGGGTAGCTATATAGCGACGGTCCGGACCCTAACTGCGGACCCTCGTCGGACCCTTTTTCGGACCTTTTAAAATTACAGTGTACGGTTGAGACACCTTCTATCCAATCTCGTGCAATGGGACTAAATGTATGTTTCTTCCTTCGTCTATATATTGCTTTGCCGATGTTGAAACGGGCATACTCTTATCTAAAGTTACTATTTATAACTAATGCTTGTGTACATGTACCTGTGTGGTACTCGGTTGGGGTTGGGCGTGAGGTTCTAGCCTCATGGTTGAAACGTCGGACCACGACTTGAAAGTCGGGGTTTCGATTCCCGAGTCCACTAAAACAGTTTGAGTCGTTTAGCAAGACACTTAACTCAGCATTGCTTCAGTTGACTCAGCTGTCAATCAGGGACCAGCATCAGCTGGGGTAATTGAGGGTGGGGGTGGGTTACAACAGCCGCACGCAGCCTTCAGATGCGCCGCATAATAGCTGCGACTTTGCTGTCGGCTGCACATCACACCCGATTGGAGCAGAAATGTTTTTTAATTAGTATTTAAATTTCTTACAAACTTAAGGTCGAAAAATAGAAACCCATTTCCTTTCAGAATATATAATCATCTTATCCACGTCAATAAAGTACCTATTTGACGAAAGAAAGGCGAAAGGTAGGCAAGCTGACACCAATGTGAGACAAAACCTCCCAGTCCCATGTCTGTTCTGACCCATTTATGTTCCAATCATGCCATGTATTGCATTGGACTGGAATCATGCACTGGAGTCAGCAAAACACAATCATCAAGTTTTGGTATAAAGTAGGTTTTGTGAATACAAAAGCATTCATTTTTAAGTGTCATCAACAGGATGGAAGCCATCACAGGTGAATTGTAACCACAGTCAGTCACAAAAGTGTTAGTGGAAGCAATTATAACAGCTAGAATGTTATATACTTTGTTTTCAAGGCAGTTTTATGCAGTTAAATTTTAGTGAAACAATTTAGAAAATTGTATTAGTATGTGAAACTGAAATTCATTTACTATTAGTTTACTATAATAATATTATATATATAATTGCTGGATGGCTGCGGGAACGGCACATCATTTTGTGACACTAGACCCGCAGCCAGCGAGGAGGCAATTCTGCCCATTTCCCTGACTCCTGAGCACACACGCAAAGGGGGCGTGTACATGCCCTGCCCTGACTTTCTCCTCCTGAGGCAGTATGTACTCTTACTGCACCTTGGATGTTGGCCCTCAATGGCGTAAATTGCACGACAAGCCCCCAAGCCTTGTCTCCGGGTGGCTGCGCCCCAAATGAATGTGGCCTCGCCGCGGAATCGAATTCAGGGACATTGGTGTTAGAGGCAAACGCTCAACCACTCACTTTCGGCACAAAGCCTTACCTGTACTCAGGATCGGGGTATTCAGTAGCTTCCTGCCGTCCGCTCTTAGGTGGCCAGGCCTTAGACGGCCCGACGATGATGGCGAGAAAAACTGAATAAAAATGAAAATAAAAAATGAAATACAGCCTCTTTCCAGACCATTTGAGATCGTAATTTATCCCCCAAGATTCGCAACATCCATATATCTGGCCATTGAATTAGCCCCATAAATCTAGTTGAGGGATAAGATTGATCGTTGATAAGATTTAGTATCAACTGCACACACTAAAAATGACGTTTTTAAAATTCTCACTGTCGCCATTTCAGAACGCTGCTCAGCAAACGGATGCGGTTTTTGCTAAAAGGTGTCAAACACCTAGGCCTTTCAGGACAGGTATG
Source organism: Macrostomum hystrix (assembly GCA_950097015.1). Taxonomy (NCBI): domain Eukaryota; kingdom Metazoa; phylum Platyhelminthes; family Macrostomidae; genus Macrostomum; species Macrostomum hystrix. The sequence continues at coordinate 29,882,517 of CATNEN010000038.1, forward strand.
TTTCGTTGTCAAGGACGCGTTGCTAGGTTGCCATGGCAACGAAAAACACGGTTTTTCGAGTTGTTGGGGAATTTTATCTTGAAAAATAAGGATTCAGTACATGGTGTCGCCTAATGCTCTATATCAGCGTATGCAGGAATTTAGGAGCTACAATAGTAAATTGTAGATAGAAATAGTAAATGTTTTTTAGTAAATTTGTGCATTTGTACATCAAAAGCTAAAAAACGTGTTTTTCGAGGTGCAAAAATCGAATTTTTTCAAAGTTTGGCATGAAGCAGCTCAAAGGTCGCGCATCAGCGTGACCTTTGAGCTGCTGAACTGTCGATTGGACATCAGGGCTATCGAATGATAGCATGCGCAATCGCAGATGTTCACCTGCTCTACAAAAGTACACGTGTAATGTAAAAGTACATTTTGTACTGGTGCACTTTGAGGCCTTCTTAAGTAGAGAAGACAGTGTCGCATGTTTCTACAATTATCTGGATGTTGCCTAAATTGCTGTGTTGGTTTCAGTTTTTAGAGCACTGTCCAGGTTTTTTCTGGCTTCAAAGTTCAAAAACGAGTTTTTGGTCATTTTTTGTCATTTATGACTCATAAACTTTGTAACTGAAAAACATAAAACGTTGCAAAATGGGGTATAATTTTCGAACGCGAATCGAAAAAAAGTGACTCGAAATTTTTTTTTTGTAGCCTTAAATTGTTCCTAGATAGATGCCCTAAACATCTGATGTGAAATTTTGAAAACAATAGGCACAGTTTTTCTTTAGTTGCAGTTTTGTTTTTCAATTTTGCACCCCAAAGTTTGCAACGTTTTTGCATATGAAATTCGAATGGGACATGGCAGCGTTGCACAAGTGCTGTCTTTTGAAAGCATTGGGGGTCCAATTTGTTTAGACACAAAGCTTATTGTCATAAATTTCATGAAGGGCAAACTAATGAAGGCCTTTTAAAGAACTTTAGCGAATTGGAAATTAATTTTAAATTAATTCGACCTAAGTAGGTCTAATGTTATTTTGTTACATTTTGTTTTATTTTATAGTGCGTATTAATTTTGGGGATCCTCCTTTTAAATTAAGTAAATCCAATTTCAATCTGCGTAATCAGTGTACAGTTTACAGTGCCGAGAATGGAACCATTTTCTCGGCGCTCACCAAAGTCAAGTTAAACTCAGCTACTCACCAAGACCAAGACAGATCTGCACCAGAAAGCTGCTTGCCGGCATTGTGCTTGCAATATTCTGGAAATTTTCCATTGATGGAATTATTACACTCGCGTTTCATTTTCAATTGTAATTTACGATCAAACTGCCGATATTTACCTTCAATCTGTGAGAAAATCACTCTGATTTAGTGTAACTTTTAGATGAAGATAAAGCAAATAATAATGCAGATGCGTCTTTCTTACCGAATGTAGCTGGGCTGTTTCAACTTCGATCCAAGGTTTATTCTACGCTTTATTGTCGTCGGTTAACGAGCCAAGTCTGTTTGCTATCGCCACCCTTGACTTATATTCTGTTAGATAAAGCGGCACTGGCTGGCTGCATTCTGATTGGCTGCCGAGTGCCCAATGCATTTGAAATAAGTTGCTACCAGTTCTAGATATTTGTATTCTCACATTACTACTTAATTGGTCCAACGCAAGTTTCTAGGAAAGTTTCTATCATGGCCAACATTGAATACTTGTCAAGTCATGCAAAGTAGACATTTACTGTGAATACTTGGATCGTCACCATTTCAAACTTTCCATTTGAAACTTGTCAAGTACAAAGTACCATTGCTGACTTGTCAAGTTTGCTATGTTTTTTTTTCTCGGGTATGAACTAACGGAGGGAAACTATGAACTAACGGAGGGAAACTATGAACTAACGGAGGGAAACTATGAACTAACGGAGGGAAACTATGAACTAACGGAGGGACACTATGAACTAACGGAGGGAAACTATGAACTAACGGAGGGAAACTATGAACTAACGGAGGGAAACTATGAACTAACGGAGGGACACTATGAACTAACGGAGGGAAACTATGAACTAACGGAGGGACACTATGAACTAACGGAGGGACACTATGAACTAACGGAGGGAAACTATGAACTAACGGAGGGACACTATGAACTAACGGAGGGAAACTATGAACTAACGGAGGGAAACTATGAACTAACGGAGGGAAACTATGAACTAACGGAGGGAAACTATCAATTATACAGGGGAAGCATGATGTAGCGAGGGAAAAGAATGAATTATTAAGGGCGAAGCATGAGTTATCGATGGGAAGCATGAATTATCGACACTTATCGAGAGGGTAGAATAAATTATTGAGGGGTAGCATGTATTAACGAGTGGAAGTATGAACTAACGTGGGAAATTTATGAATTATCAACGGGTAGCCTGAATTATCGTGGGAAAAGCATAAATTTAGTGGGTAGCATAAATCATTGAGCGGGTAGCAAGATATGTCCAGGGAGAACATGATTTAACAAAGTGGTAACATGAATTATTGAGGGGAAAGCATAAATTATCGAGGGGGTAGCACTATTTATCGAAAGGGTTAGAATGTATTATCGAAGGGGTTGCATTACTTACCGAGAGGGTCGCATGGTTTACCGAGGGGCAGCATGATATATTGAGTAATCTTTTATAATGAACAGTTAAAAAGGTAAGTACGGTTCGTATAAGTTCTTTATTTTTATTTTTTAGGTGTTTTGGGTACTACTAACTGTTAATAGTAAGAGATATTGATTATAGCTACTGTCAAAGCAAATATTTTTTGCTTAACTGCGCTTCTCGCTCTGAGAAAAGAAAACTATTTTTGAGTGCAGCAGCAAGTTTAATTCGATACCAAACTGAGTAAAGAATTTTCGAGCATTTGTGCCATGCAGCTTTTTTATATAAAAAGTAAAAAAATACTTTGAGCAAATCTATAATTGGCGCAGTTCATTTAAAATTGTAACGTTTTTTTCGAGAATTCTTGCAAGCAATTTATTCTATAGGATAAAAAAAATAATGAAGAAAATGTTATTTTCAAAACTAACAACAATTTTCCATCATAGCTGCAAGCGTAATCAAATTCCGAACTAGAAAAAAATATGTTGAGCATAGCTAAAAGCGTTTTTCTTTTCTGTTTACCTTTCTCGAGCATTTCTTCAAGAGGTATCGGTTTAAAAATCAATATAGACTGTTCGAGCATACGTGGCAGTTAGCGTTTTTTATACTCAAAACTAAAGAAAATTGCTTCGAGCATTGCTGTAATCGTTATTAGATTCAAAATTAGGAGACAGTTTTTTAATCCTTAGTTCTCTGCTGCTGGGGGGAATTAGTTCTCTGCTGCTGGGGGGAATTAGTTCTCTGCTGCTGGGGGGAATTAGTTCTTTGCTGCTGGGGGGGATTAGACCTCTGCTGCTGGGGGGAATTAGTTCTCTGCTGCTGGGGGAATTAGTTCTCTGCTGCTGGGGGAATTAGTTCTCTGCTGCTGGGGGAATTAGTTCTCTGCTGCTGGGGGAATTAGTTCTCTGCTGCTGGGGGAATTAGCTCTTTGCTGCTGGGGGAATTAGTTCTCTGCTTCTGGGGGAGGGAATTAGTTCTCTGCTGCTGGGGGGGAATTAGTTCTCTGCTTCTGGGGGAGGGAATTAGTTCTCTGCTTCTGGGGGAGGGAATTAGTTCTCTGCTTCTGGGGGAGGGAATTAGTTCTCTGCTTCTGGGGGAGGGAATTAGTTCTCTGCTTCTGGGGGAGGGAATTAGTTCTCTGCTTCTGGGGGAGGGAATTAGTTCTCTGCTTCTGGGGGAGGGAATTAGTTCTCTGCTTCTGGGGGAGGGAATTAGTTCTCTGCTTCTGGGGGAGGGAATTAGTTCTCTGCTTCTGGGGGAGGGAATTAGTTCTCTGCTTCTGGGGGAGGGAATTAGTTCTCTGCTGCTGGGGGGCTGCTTGTGTTCTGTGTTAGTTTTCGGCGATAAAAGCAAATGCTGATTGGTTATAAGAGAATTAGAGTCATTTATTCGAGTAGAGCAATACGAGTAGAATAAAGAAAAACATACTTTAAGTCTGAGTGTTACGCTCCAAGCCATTGAAGCCTTTTAAAAGACAGGTTGTAGCCAATAATATATAAAAGAGTAATTCTTTAAAGTTTGAGAGTAAAAAGTGTCTTACCGCTTGGGCACTTGTGATTTGCTACCACAGTTATCGAATCTGTGGTATATGCAACTTTCCTTGAATAATAGGCCAAAGCTCGAAATCAACTCAGCAAGCGAAGCAGTCTAGCATAAGCTACATTATTACTCCAGCTGGTCGGTAACGGTATGTCCATATAACTTATTGGTTTTCTTCGCAGAGGTATTTAGAATTAGGACTGTCAAATTATTACTCCTAAATTGTTTTTTATTTTCTATTAAAATTTCCCTTAGTTATATTGGGTTGCTGTGATGGATGAGTATAGGGTCCAGTAATTGTAGGCCCCAGTGCTGGGCAAGTTACTTTTAAAAGTAACGGAAGTTACTGGTAACGGTAAGAGTGAGACTGGAATGGAAGTTACTGGTAACTTCCGTTACCAAATTCTCGAAAAAAAAGAATTTTCATTCGTTTCCTGTAACCGGTACTTTTTGCTAACTTCCGTTACTTTGTCCGTAACTTCGTTACTACGAGCGTAATGTCATTTTTTCTGATTTTCAGATTTTCAAATTTAAAAGATTTAAAAAAAATTAAATGAATTATAAAAAACTTTATTTTAACTTTTTTATTGTTAATTTCAATACAATACGTGAATATGAATGAATAGAATATTAGAATAGGCATTACGATATGATATAGATTGATAGCCAGTGTGACCGCTGATCCGCATAAACAGTATATAAACACGCAAAAACGCAAACAAGCAGGTTTACAACCTATGGGAACTTTCGTTTTAAAATTTTTGGCGTGAGAGGAATGGAGAAAGGAGAGGAGAAATGAGAGGGATGGAGAGAAGGGATAGAAGTGGCGGAGAAAACTAGAAAAGAGAGGAATGTAGAGGAAGAAAAGTGACGTGAGTCGTGTCGTGACAATGAAATGACAACTGACAACGGGAAAGAGTGAGACTGGAATGGAAGGTAGCTGGGAATGTAAATAAGGAAGCTAATTAATTGTGTTTTCAAAAGTAAAAACTATAAATTTTATTGTAAATTTGTAACCATTTTTATAAACTTGCAGTAAATACGTAATTTTAAAACATGATTTAAACTTGAATTCAAATTATTAAGCTAATTGCAATTCAATTATATTCAAAAACGAGACGATGAATGGAAGTGGCTATTCGTACGGCAGTCCGGAAATATAAAATCCAGTAATTCACCATGATGAAGCTTGCCGCGGGTTGGCGAACACGTATAATTTTATCATCTAACCGTGCAGAAAATTATCAAACAGTTTTTATTCATAAGAAAGATCTACAAGCATCGCAGTTTACATTTTAGATTTGTTTCATCAATTCTTGGAAATGCACTACAAGATAGGAGATTCTGCCGTACGAAAAGCCACTACCAAGACGATTAGACGATTAGACGTCTTAGACGAATCAGGAATTTGCAAAAATTTAAATTCCGTTTAAAAAGCAAATTAAATTAACAAAACGGTGCATATTAGAATAAAAAAATACAGTGTCCTCATTAATTATTGTATAAAGAGTCTTAAAAGAATATTTACTAGACTAAATTAAATGCGTCACATAGTCTTTATTAATAGATATTTATTGAGTAGATCTATGTATAATTAAACTTTTTATCTAGGAATTTCTAACAGCTATTGGAAAACGTCGAAGGACCAGTGGTCAGTGGACCGGACTAGGCTACAGAAAAACGCCTCCGTTACCCAATTGTAAAAGTAACTCAAAAAGTACCGCTTTAAGAAAAAGTAAATTTGTCTGGCCTTTGAGTGATGAGTGATGACAAGAATAACTTTAGGTCTTATTCTCTCTGCAACTCCCAGTGTTGGGTGGGTTACTCATTAGCAGTTACCAATTTGGTTATGATAATTACGTTTTGTAATGTTGTTTTCTATATAAAAAATATGATAGTAACAAGTTGTTGCCAACAGTGTGCATTTCCCATTACTTTTTTTGTTAGCATTTCCAAAAAAGTAACAATAGTCAATAGGACAATAGGACAATGTCACAATACCTCAGTAGATTGGTAAAAATTTTTTTGCTACAATAATTTGTCAATTTTTGCTTACTTACTACTGTTTGTTTATAAAAAATTATTTTATTGTATTGTACTTAATCTTTATAATTTGCTACTATATCTTTTGATTTCTTAATTTTACATGATTTTATATTCATTTTGATTTTTTGTTTTTTTGTTTTGCTGTAAACTACAAACTTGCTAAATATTTGTTGGTCAACCCTCAGACTGAATACAGTCTGCTATTTTACCATGATAAAAATATAATCAATAATCAATATTATCAATCAAATCTAAAATATGCATATTAGGGCCTATATCATTGCTACTTAACCTAAGCCCAAAATGGTTACAATTAGTGAAAGTGATATTGATAATGGAGTCTAAAAGTGTATGATATTGGAAATTACTATCTATGACTATGATATGAATAATGTCTAATAAACAAAACTGTACACATATTTATAACATGATTATATAAAGAAAATTCAGATTATAAACCCTAATGGAGGCTCCATAGAGCGAATTTAAAAAAGCTGCGGACACTCCTGCTAGGCGCGCCGGTGCGCAGTTGTTTTCAAAAAAAAAGAGCGCGAATTCGCAATTGCTATATATCTTCAGTCTGACTCAATGTACTAATTGATTTCACGAAAAAATGTCAGACCTTTTTTGATCTCCGTAGGCCTAGTGTATTTCTATAATTAGAACAGCTAAGGTTGTCTTTTCGCACTCGGGCACTGCGGAGCATGTATTTGTGTAGGGGCACAAGGGTGCATTGCTTGTTATACATCTACATACTTACAACAACTTTACACACACAAGGCGCAGCCACACGGACAGGAATTTCTTTCTGCGCAGCCGCGCTGTCCGCCAGATGCTGTCCGCAAAAACCCCTATTGGCTCCAATAGGGATTATAAAAAAGGTATACAAAAACTGAGAGTAAAGATTAAAAGTAGAGCATATTTTTGTTAACCTATTTTCAGAAGTAGATTACCAAACTGTCAGTTACATTTGTTACCACTATCATGATTCTTTTTTTGGTGATGTGCCCAACATATGCAACTGCAAATAGCTTTCATGAGTCTGATACCCAGGTCCTATAATATTAATTGTTCTGACTCAAACATCAAATAAACAAAAAAAATCAGCACCCAATTGGTGTGCGCACCTCAATAATAATAATAATAAGCAGATGATCACATAGGTGTGTACATTTGCCCTGACTTTCTTATCATCAGGCAGTGCACACTCTCACTGTGCCTGGGAGATTGGCCCAGAAGGTGTGAATTGCACAACAAGCTCTAAGCCTTCTCTCCGTGGCTGTGCCCTAAATAAATATGGCCTCATCACAGAATTGAGCTCAAGGACATTAGTGTGAGAGGCAACCACATGGTCAGTGACCATTGGGGTTAGATACCTGCTGACATGTGAAACTAGTTGCAAAAACAGTTGTAAGCACAACATGTATCACACAAGCATGAAAACAGCTGTCCTACAGTGTGGTGCAATGCAAACAATATTGATGATGTCTGAAAGTCACTTCTGCATGTAAGATTCCCACTTGCCACACTCCCTGATAGTTTCAATACTTTGCAATACTTTGTGCATTTTTATTATATATTATTTCGTGCTTTATTACAATCATTTCAATAATTCTGTTACATTGAATACTTTTTAGTGTACTACTTCAGAACTTAACTCGTATTTTATCCTTACCATACATTTATAACGTTATTCTCAGCATGATTGAGTTATTTTGAGGTTAGATACGCAACTAAATATTTAATGATTTTCAGTCTGCTTCATTATATAGGAACTAGAGCAGAAAACGTACTGGTTTTATGTCATCAAGCAGACACTCAATGCATTTTTAATTAGCAGATTTTTCTTAAACATAGCCTCTTTGCCAATCTAGTTTTGACTTGCGCGAGAATCGAGGCTTACACGCTCTGTTGTACATATTCTAGAATCGATGTACAATAAAGGGATATTAGGGGAAGCTATTAGCCCAGCGGTCGAAGCTTTCCACTTCTGAATCTCAACCCCAAATGGAGGTTTTGTAAACATTGAACATTTTAGGCCCCAACAGAATTGTGAAATAGTTACCAGCCTTAGCTTGGCTAGAAATGTCTAGGGATGCGGCAGTCGGCAGCCCCCTGTCCATGGACTTAGCAGTTGTACATTGCGCCCGACTGATATAAGGTGTAATTTTGTTCAATCTGACTATAGTATCTATCGAAAATAGAAGCGGGAGTGGCAGAGAGGTTAACGCATTCGCCTCTCGCGCCAAGGTCCCGAGCTCGATTCCGCGGCGAGGCCACATTCATATGGGGCGCATCCGCGGAAAGAGAGGGCTTGTGTGCTTGACGTGCAATTTACGCCCTTGAGGTCCAACAACCAAGGCACAGTGAGAGTGTACACTGCCTGACGATGAGAAAGTCAGGGCAGATGTACACACCTGTGTGAGCGTGTACAGTGTCTGTGTGCGTGAGTGCTCAGGAGTCAATGAAATGTGCAGAATTGCCTCCCTGCTGGGTGCGGGTCTGCTGACACCAAATGATGTGCCAGTGCTAATATTGTTATTAACTAGTGCAGTGAGTAAATACATGTAGCACATTTTCTACGTCTCGTTGCAGTGAATAAACTTACAAAAATAAAATTTGGCTTTGTTGTTTCCCTAAACCAAGAAATATTTTTCCTAACGATAAAAACAAAAACATTTTCAGCGAAAGAAACTGCTAAAAAGATGGTTCTTAGAAAAGCCCGCCGGTTTGTCTGTCATCCAGTTGGACTGATAGTATTGATTACCCTAGCCTGCTGCCTCTATGTCTACATATTGTTAATGGTTACCGCTACTAATAGTAGTAATAAACGAGAGACTGATGCGATCTCCGCCGATAATTTGTCTATTTTAACTACGGTAGGCAGCGGCCCTTTAAGCTACGGTGTGGACTCTCTAGAGGCTATTAAAGAGCGCCACACGCGCCTACTGTGGGCGAAAGTGAACGCTATCGCCAAATCTAAGAATCATCCCAGTTGGGAAGAATTCGAAGCTCAAGTGTCAGCCAGTGCCGGGCCAGCTCTGGCCTGCTCGTTGCCCAACTCGACGATTACTAAACAAAATGAAAGCGACAGTGTTAGATGCGGCCCACAACTGCCTAGTAGCGGCAGTAATTCGCCTAATTCAGCGGCCTGTCAGTCGCGAGTTCGAGGCCAATTAAAAGTTGGCTTCAATTTGAGCCTCACCTGGCAGCATGTGGCTGACATGGTAAGGCTTTGTCATAGGGGCGTTTCTGCCCATTCCGCTAAATTCTAAGCACTATTTGACAGGCATCTGCTCCGACTTTCTTATCGTCGTGCGGTGTTGGGACACAACTAGTTTTATTGGAGTCAAGAATCGAACCTCCGACCTGCAGGTCGTTAGTTCGACACCCGAACCACTAGGCTTGAAAACTCATCCAAGAGTCGCAGTGAACTTGAATCTTGAAACTACTAGAAACAATAAGTGCAGTTAGCGAAATTGTCAAAGTAAAGAAATTACAGATTCCCTACCAATTATCCCTCGGTAGAGAATCTATGAAAGTCTCCAAGCCGCATCTCTTCACAACCACTAGTTGTTTTACAATTTATTTTAGCCTTTCCTATTACTAACCTCAGGTGTAGGTGGCAAAGCGGTTAACACATTTGCCTGTTTCCCTGTCTCTAACTTCGGTTCCGCGGCGAGGCCACATTCATTTGGGACACAGCCGCGGAGAGAAGGATTGTGTGCTTGAAGTGCAATTTGAGAGTGTTCACTGCCTGACAATGAGAAAGTCAGCGCAGATGTACACACCTGTGCGAGCGTGTGCCTGCGTACGGTGTGTGCGTGTGTGCTCAGGAGTCAGCGACTTGGGCACAATTGCCTCCTCGCTGGCTGCGGGTCTAGTGACACCAGATGATGTACGAGGGCAAACTTTGCCACAATTTTTCAAAGTCACCAGCTTGTACACATTTCGTCATTCAGTGAAACCACTGTGTCCAGGCTCCAGCCCACTGTTCTTCAGGCACTGCTGAAACCACCCGCTCGAACTCGATTCTTGCTGCTTCAGGGCTCTCAAACCGATTCTTCACCAAAGGGAAGAGAAAATTCGCAGGGTGCCAGGTCGGGCGAATATGCAGGATGCGTCACCAGCTGGACTCCAATTTCGGCCAGAAATGCCAATGTTGCAGCAGCCGTGTGCCCGCTTGACCTTCGTTGGAGTGGCTGAGGAAGGAGCCAAACTGCTGACTGCTGCTTGGTTTCCGGGTCGTACTTGTAGACCCAGGTCTCATCACCTGTTACGATCTCCCAGCATCCCATCGAGCACATCGCTTGGAGGCTCCCAGCTTGTCGTGTAGGATGGTCGTAACCGCTGCCGATCCAATGCCAAGAGCCTCCCTGATCTCGGCACAGGTCACTCGCCGGTCTTCGTCGATCATTCTCCGGACAGCAGCGATGTTTTCGTCTGTGACATCGGAAGCTGGACGTTCCGACTGAGGCTCGTCATCAAGGCCGCTCTGGCCCCACCACCGAAAAACGGTGGCACGTGTAGGGACTTGGTCTCCGAAGGCAGCACTTAAGCTTTCAACGCATTACTCTTGCGTGACACCTTAACGCTGGTCGTAAACTATCATGGCACGAAAGTCGCGGTTTGTCAACTCCATCAGAGCGAGTACAGTTTGGCAGGGGGTATTGACTTTGAAGAGTGATTGTAAAAAAATTGACAAGAGCACAAAGGCAGAAAATTTATACTCAATAATTTTTAAGGTGGTAGAGTATGTAAATGCAGTGCAGCAGCGACTTATTAGTCAGCCGTATCTCAAAACTTTTCCCGCTAAAAAATAGGGATGTTTCTTTGGGTGATTCCAGTTGGAATCTGCGGTGTTTCCAGAAAAAGAAACAGCTGAACGCTGGAAACACACCAATCGAATGATTCCATGCTTAGAATCTACCCAACTGGGCATTTTCTCGGTGCTTCTTGGTGGCGAAATGGAATCACCCAAAGAATCCTCCAGTTCGGAAGATTCCATGCTCAGAAACCGCAGAGGAATCGCCCGTAAATAATTCTCTGGTTGTCCCATGGGCCACTGGTTCGGGTGATTCTTCGGCGGTTTCCGCACAATTTACGGTTACATCGGCTGCTTCCTGGGCGGTTTCTTTAACTCTTGCGAGATAGGGGGATTTTGGTAGATTCCACTCCTATTTTGCACAAAAAACCCGCCGAAGAAGCAGCCGAATTTTTTACAGGGTTAGTACACTCCTCGTACCATTGTCGCAGCGCTCCTACAATTATTATTATTATTATTATCAACTTCAGGTGTCCGCCGAAATCAGTAGCAGCGGCGGCGGCAGTCCTGTACTACCCGGCGGCGCCTGGTGCCCCCCAGACAGCTGCCGGCACCAGCAGTCCCTGGCCGTGATTGTGCCCTTCCGCGATCGTTGGCGTCAGTTGCGCAACCTGCTAGCCGTGCTGCACCCCATGCTGCAGCGGCAGCAGGCCGGCTGTTACAAAATATTCGTTGTTGAACAATACGGCGGCGGCGCGTTTAACAAGGGCCGATTAAACAATGCCGGCTTTTTGGAGGCCCTGCGCAGACACAATTTCACTTGCGTCATTTTCCAGGTTTTTGTTCTGTTGTTGTTTGTGTCGGAAAATTTCTGTGCTAATCGAAATTAGAGCTATAATCCTTTGTAAGTCTAGATTTTGAGGATTGCGTTAGTTTATGGAAATTTAAATTTCAGAGATTGTAGAATTCTATGAAAATCCCTATTTTCTGAGTCTAAGTAGTCTATATTAAAATCCTAATTTTGTTAATCTGAGTAGTCTATTTTAAAATCCCAATTTAGTGAATCTGAGTAGTCTATATTAAAATCCCAATTTTGTGTATCTGAGTAGTCTATATTAAAATCCCAATTTTGTGTATCTGAGTAGTCTATATTAAAATCCTAATTTTGTTAATCTGAGTAGTCTATTTTAAAATCCCAATTTAGTGAATCTGCGTAGTCTATTTTAAAATCCCAATTTTGTGTATCTGAGTAGTCTATTTTAAAATCCCAATCTAGTGAATCTGCGTAGTCTATATTAAAATCCCAATTTTATAGATCTGAGTAGTCTATTTTAAAATCCCAATTTAGTGAATCTGCGTAGTCTATATTAAAATCCCAATTTTATAGATCTGAGTAGTCTATATTAAAATCCCAATTTTATAGATCTGAGTAGTCTATATTAAAATCCCAATTTTTTAGATCTGAGTAGTCTATATTAAAATCCCAATTTTATAGATCTGAGTAGTCTATATTAAAATCCCAATTTTATAGATCTGAGTAGTCTATATTAAAATCCCAATTTTATAGATCTGAGTAGTCTATATTAAAATCCCAATTTAGTGAATCTCAGTAGTCTATATTAAAATCCCAATTTAGTGAATCTGAGTAGCCTCAGGAATAATTTTCCCAATTGAACCAGAACGATCGGACGGGATCATTAATCCAACACGTTAACGGATCAGAAATAAACGTTTAATTTTCTACTCAAAATTTCAACAGCATATAGATGATGGTTATTTTAATTGTAAACACTCACTTCCCTGCCAAGGACACGGACATTGTTCCCGAGAACGATCGGAACCCGTACATCTGCGGCATGGTGCGGCCCAGACATCTGGCTGTAGCAGTAGACACCAATCGTTACCGTTTGCCCTACGCCGCACTGGTTGGCGGCGTTATCGCATTCTCAACTCGTCAGTTCTTTCGAGTCAACGGCTACTCGAATCTTTACTGGGGCTGGGGCCTCGAGGACGACGATATGGAGCTTAGAATGAAGATTGGCACCAAGATGAAATACGAGCGCCCGCAGGCTAGTGTAGCCAGATTCAAAGCTTTGCCGCACAGCTCCCAGAGAATCTACAGGCTGCAGTCGGCTCGCCGGAAGCCTCTATTGAAGACTGCGCTGCAGAGATTCTCTAAGGACGGCCTGAATACGGTCCGTTACAAGCTGATGTTTGTCTCAGAGGAGCCACTCTATACGCACCTGCTGGTCAATGTTGGCGAGCAGCCGTTAGATTTTGAATTGACCGGTATCGAGTGATATATTTCTATTCCTTCACACTAGATAATTCACGTCCTTCAGTCCCTTTGTACATGCTGGAGAGGTCAATGACCCCACTATGGATGTTAGAGAGGTCAATGACCCCTCTATGGATGTCAGAGAGGTCAATGACCCCTCTATAGATGTCAGAGAGGTCAATGACCCCTCTATAGATGTCAGAGAGGTCAATGACCCCTCTATGGATGTCAGAGAGGTCAATGACCGCTCTATGGATGTCAGAGAGGTCCATGACCGCTCTATGGATGTCAGAGAGGTCAATGACCGCTCTATGGATGTCAGAGAGGTCAATAACCCCTCTATGGATGTCAGAGAGGTCAATGACCCCTCTATGGATGTCAGAGAGGTCAATGACCGCTCTATAGATGTCAGAGAGGTCAATGACCACTCTATTGATGTCAGAGAGGTCAATGACTACTCTATTGATGTCAGAGAGGTCAATGCCTCCTCTGTAGATTTCAGAGGTCAATGACCCCTCTATAGATGTCAGAGAGGTCAGTGGCTCCAACGTATCGCAGAGGTCAATATCCACCCCATTGTGCATATTTGTGAACTCATGCTTGCCACAAATTTAATTTCCGATTTCTAAATTAGATTCACACAGCAATGCCGCTTCCTTGTCACTTAGTACAACAACCGTCTACTTAAGTTGTTAATTGGTATTTTTACTTGATGCTACAAAAAACTGCCTTTGGGCAGACACATTGCTTCACTTTCATTCTGATTACAGTACTTGTTATTTCAGTATTCTACGAGTATATTCATGGCAAAGCAGTCTATGCTGAGTTAGATATAGCGATAGTTTCTATTGTTTAGCTTCCGAATGATATCGTATAAGCGTACACCTGGAACTACAAAGAGCATAGATTTACAGCTTGGTGTGTCTTAAAAGGATAATTATGTCACAGATTTTGGCGTTTTTTATAGCGTGATTTTTCTCGTTTGCAGTCTTTCGCTTTTTTTTAAATTAACTCAAAATTTAATTCGGCAGATTATCAGTGCTTCTGTCCAACTAACTCACAAACCTTGCCCGTTGCTCGATGTTTCAAAGTTGCGCGATTTATTTATGGCTAAACTTTTTGTTTCATAAGTGATTTTCCGACGAGTTTTAACTTTTAAAAATGTTTTCATATATCAATGACCGGTCGTTTGAGTGAACAGCGAAAAAATTATTTTTATAGACAATCATTACGCCTACCCGATTTTACTAAACTACTAGTAGTAGCTTAAATGTAAATTTTAGAAGTTTTGTAGCTCGATAAAATGCTGAAATAGGAAATTGTTGGCTTTAACAAAATTCAAATTTTATTAATATTCTTATTTTCATTCAAACACTTGTTTTATTTCTTAACAAATCGGACAGTTTTTCTAGAGATAACAACATTTTTAATAAAAAATATAAATTTGTTGTACTTGTTAATGTGTGTCTGCATTTTGGTACATTCTCTGAAAGTCATTTAAACCAGTAAAGTAAAACCAAAAACCCACTTCCGAAAACTTCACAATGGCAAATCGTCCTTATAGAAATGTTGCTTTTTTGTTATAAAATGTTTAAATTGTCCTAATGTTCTGTGCTGCTTTTAGGTTAATAGCCTGTACGTAGTTGCTCGCTTATTGAAAGAAAATATATAGTAAGCTTTATAAAGGCGTCTTATTGATTTCTTGATGTGTACTTACATTTTTGGATGTAAAGAATAGTCAATTTAATCATCTTTTTTCTATTTCTTTCACAATATGCACACTTAAAATCATGCACAAAATCGTAGTAGGATTCTTAGGTCGTGAATCGCACGAATAATCCTAGTTAGAATCGCACGAAGAATCAGAGTTGGAATCGTACGAAGAATCCTAGTTAGAATCGTACGAAGAATCCTAACTTGAATGGCACGAAGAATCCTAACTTGAATGGCACGAAGAATCCTAACTTGAATTGCACGAAGAATCCTAACTTGAATTGCACGAAGAATCCTAACTTGAATGGCACGAAGAATCCTAACTTGAATTGCACGAAGAATCCTAACTTGAATTGGACGAAAAATCCTAGCTTGAATTGCACGAAGAATCCTAGCTTGAATTGCACGAAGAATCCTAACTTGAATTGCACGAAGAATCCTAGCTTGAATGGCACGAAAAATCTTAGCTTGAATTGCACGAAGAATCCTAACTTGAATTGCACGAAGAATCCTAGCTTGAATTGCACGAAGAATCCTAGTTAGAATCGCTCGAAGAATCATAGTTAGAATCGTACGAATAATCCTAGTTAGAATCGCACGAAGAATCATAGTTAGAATCGTACGAATAATCCTAGTTAGAATCGCACGAAGAATCATAGTTAGAATCGTACGAATAATCCTAGTTAGAATTGCACGAAGAATCATAGTTAGAATCGCACGAAGAATCATAGTTAGAATCGCACGAAGAATCATAGTTAGAATCGCACGAAGAATCCTAGTTAGAATCGTACGAAGAATCCTAGTTAGAATCGCACGAAGAATCCTAGTTAGAATCGCACGAAGAATCCTAGTTAGAATCGTACGAAGAATCCTAGTTAGAATCGTACGAAGAATCCTAGTTAGAATCGTACGAAGAATCCTAACTTGAATTGCACGAAGAATCCTAGTTAGAATCGTACGAAGAATCCTAGTTAGAATCGTACGAAGAATCCTAGTTAGAATCGTACGAAGAATCCTAGTTAGAATCGCACGAAGAATCATAGTTAGAATCGCACGAAGAATCATAGTTACAATCGCACGAAGAATCATAGTTACAATCGCACGAAGAATCATAGTTACAATCGTACAAAGAATCCTAGTTAGAATCGCACGAAGAAGCATAGTTAGAATCGCACGAAGAATCATAGTTACAATCGCACGAAGTATCATAGTTAGAATCACACGAAGAATCATAGTTGGAATCGCACGAAGAATCATAGTTGGAATCGTACGAAGAATCCGAGTTAGAATCGCACGAAGAATCATAGTTAGAATCGCACGAAGAATCCTAGTTAGAATCGTACGAAGAATCATAGTTAGAATCGCACGAAGAATCATAGTTAGAATCGCACGAAGAATCATAGTTAGAATCGTACGAATAATCCGAGTTAGAATCGCACGAAGAATCATAGTTAGAATCGCACGAAGAATTAAAGTTAGAATCGCACGAAGAATCCGAGTTAGAATCGCACGAAGAATCCGAGTTAGAATCGTACGAAGAATCCTAGTTAGAATCGTACGAATAATCCTAGTTAGAATCGCATGAGTAATCCTCTACTGTACGAACTGTACTTCATATTTTCAGTCAATGAAAGTTAAAATCAACTATCGAAGAAGCAAGCTTACTACAAGCTTAAACATTTAGATGTGAAAAAATATAAAATTTTAAGCTAGAAACTGGTACGATTCCAAGCTAGAAACAGGTACGATTCCAAGCTAGAAACTGGTACGATTCCAAGCTAGAAACAGGTACGATTCCAAGCTAGAAACTGGTACGATTCCAAGCTAGAAACTGGTACGATTCCAAGCTAGAAACTGGTACGATTCCAAGCTAGAATCTGGTACGATTCCAAGCTAGAAACTGGTACGATTCCAAGCTAGAAACTGGTACGATTCCAAGCTAGAAACTGGTACGATTCCAAGCTAGAAACAGGTACGATTCCAAGCTAGAAACAGGTACGATTCCAAGCTAGAAACAGGTACGATTCCAAGCTAGAAACTGGTACGATTCCAAGCTAGAAACTGGTACGATTCCAAGCTAGAAACTGGTACGATTCCAAGCTAGAAACAGGTACGATTCCAAGCTAGAAACAGGTACGATTCCAAGCTAGAAACTGGTACGATTCCAAGCTAGAAACTGGTACGATTCCAAGCTAGAAACTGGTACGATTCCAAGCTAGAAACTGGTACGATTCTAAGCAGGAAACTGGTATGATTTGAGTACTTCTGACTGCTGCATTCATCCTAAGCTAACCTATGTTTCAAATGCGAGCTGAGTTAAAAAAGGCATAAGGTACTACTCCTATTTTTCCTTGTAAGTAGTTTATTATTTTTCTTAATGCGTACACTGTCAACTGTCAGGCTTCAGCGAGTCACGTACAAAGGTAAATGCGTAGTTTTGTATTATTGTACAGTGCTTGTACTTGTACTAGAAGCACGAGGTTCATTCGTCAGCGGCTATTTAGCTTTATTATAGTCAAGAAAAATCTCGCCGAGATTGTGTGCCGTAGTCTTGGAGACTATGTGTGGGCTTCTATATTGTCCATCTACAAAACTCTCTTACCCGTCTACCCACCTTATACCCACCTCTCTTATCGTATTAAAAACATATAGCTCAGCCCTGAGCATGGCCATAGTTAAATTCAGTCTTTCAAATTATCCACGCAACGCAGCGCCCGATGTCTGCGACAACGGGTCACGGCGACTACTTCGACGACGAAGGCCGAATAGACAGAGATCTGGCTGCGTTGGCCAGCTTTGGCCTAGACAGGGATCGAAGGATTCGAGAGCTGCTGGCGGTGAGCCAGTTCGGCAACAAATCTTCTGACGGTAGCAGTAGCACTGATATTGCAGCTGATGACACACAGCAGAAGCTGGAGGAACATCAGGAACGTCAGGAAGATGCTGGCAGCAACAACAGACAGGCAGCTGAGTCGAAGGCTGGTGATAACTCGGGGTCTTCGTAGAGAAAGCCAAGAGATTAAAAAATATGGACTCTGGAATCTGATAGGAATCTAATTTTTTAATTTGATTGGCTAAGGCTGGTCACGTGATTGGTCAGAAGGCGGTAAGCAGCCGGTTTTTCCAGTACATGAAGTTTTCTAAAAATAGAAACATCTTTGTTATTATCTTCAGATTTGGAATGCTATTTCTGGCTAATGTCGAGTGCTTAGTATTTAGTCATAATAAAATTATTCAATTTGTGATTGACGAATATTCCAACGGAAAATTATTGCTGTTCATTGTTCTCATCAAGAACATATTCTTTAACAAACTACTCACTATTTGTAAGTAATATAAAACGCATTTCAACAACCTTATCTATTTATATTCGTAAATATTTCACCGAAAAAAAATTGTTCAAATGGCTAGATAATTTTTGCTTTAACTGTAAATCACATTTTCTAGTTTGAAAACAATTAAATATTTTTATGAATGCTATTGTTCATCAAATTATTTTCGCTGTATTTAACACTCATATACGACTAAAATCATTAAAAAACTACGAACACACGATCTGAAAGGAGCAAATCTTAATGGAACATGGTTATGAATAAAAAATGGTAAACTGTTTAAGCAACTAGTATTTATGTTAGCTATCACATCAAACACAATGTTACTCACTATTTTATATTCTACAAAATGTCATAGCTTTGCTGAGAATTGAACTCCGGACGTCGTAAGTCAAAGTAAAAGTGCAAAGCTCTAAACAAACTTGTGCTGTTAAAATAGAAAACCTGTAGCATTGTTAAGGAAAATCTAGTTCAAAGACAGGGAAGCGTACAGTCAATAACTGGGTGTTGCGTAGAATTTTCTAGACGGGGCAGTGAAAAATTAGGGGGTGGGTGCTGAGAGGAAATTTCCAGACGGGGCAGTGAACAATTACAGGGGTGGGTGCTGAGAGGAAATTTCCAGACGGGGCAGCAATTAGGGGGTGGGTGCTGAGAGGAAATTTCCAGACAGGGCAGTGAACAATTAGGGGGTGGGTGCTGAGAGGAAATTTCCAGACAGGGCAGTGAACAATAAGGGGGTGGGTGCTGAGAGGAAATTTCCAGACGGGGCAGTGAACAATTAAGGGGTGGGTGCTGAGAGGAAATTTCCAGACGGGGCAGTGAACAATTAGGGGGTGGGTGCTGAGAGGAAATTTCCAGACGGGGCAGTGAACAATTAAGGGGGTGGATGCTGATAGGAAATTTCCAGACGGGGCAGTGAACAATTAGGGGTGGGTGCTGAGTGGAAATTTCCAGACAGGGCAGCGTACAATTACCAATAGTCCGAAACTCTAAAGCAATTCAACTTCACATCACATGATTCGTCGCAAAAAATTTAACATTTTAAATTTCGCAAAGAATACAAAGTGTAATCTCTTACATGATAAAAATAATATGTCAACGCCTCAAAAAGTTACTTGTCGACGATATCAAAGTTATTTTTCAAGATTTCAAGAGATTCGTTCAGAGCTCAGCGAAGCGCAGCCGGTAGTCGGGCACGTGTCGGATCAGCACCAGCAGGTGGTCCGGGTCCACGTGGTCCAGCATGGCCTGGGCTCGGCTAGCCTGGTCTTCGCTGGCCTCGTCTCCGGCCGACTCCAGTTGAAAGTCGAAGCGCTGCATGAGGCGCACGAAGAAGATGAACAGCTCCATGCGGGCCAGGCTCTCGCCAAGGCAGGCCCGCTTGCCCGCCCCGAACTGGATCAGGCGCTGGCTGGCCTGCGGTGCAATGAAACGTTGCAATGAGAAGCGTTTGAGTCGTTAGAGAAGCGTTTGAGTCGATAGAGAAGCGTTTGAGTCGTTGGAGAAGAGTTTGAGTCCTTACAGAAGCGTTTGAGTCGTTGGAGAAGAGTTTGAGTCGTTTGAGTCATAAACGACGCGTTTCAAAAGACACTCCTAAAGCATTTTGTCACGGTACTGTTGGCATTTATCGGGCCACTCAAGACTATTTTGTAGTCCACAGAAAGTGTTGATAATTGAATTTGAAGTGTTGCTTATCCCCAATTACCTGGAAGCGGCCCTCAGAGTCCAGGTGCCTCTCAGGCAGGAACCTGTCGGGCTCTGGAAAGTGCTCAGGATCCCGGTGGATGTGGTACATGTTGAACATCACGTAGCTGTCAGCAGGCAGACGGTAGCCGGCCACGCTGATGTCAGCTGTGACCCGGTGGACCAGACCGTTTGTGACCAGACTGGCCAGCCGCTGAACCTCCTCGAGAGTTGCCATGGTGAAGTGCAGCCTGGACTTGTCTGCCATGCACACCTGGCCCTGCCTGCCCAGCTGCTGGCGAATCTCGTCTCGGACCCTGGCAGCCACAGTCGGGTTGGCCAGCATGTAGATTAGCGCCCAGCGTAAAGTTGTGGTTGTGGTCTCCGTGCCCGCCAGAAACAGGTCGAGGATGGATAAGCATAGTCGCTTGTTTGTGAAGATTCCTGTCAGTAAGAAAATCGGTGTGGTGCTTTGTTTTTTCGCCAACCAAGCAGAGAAAAGACAGTAAACAGACCGGCTCCAGTGTCGTCAGTTTTCTGATGCAGCTGCTGATGCTTCAGGTGAGCGTCGATGTAGTCCCGAGCTTCCGACGAAGCGGCGTCAATCATTTCAGCAGCGTGAGCGTCCACCTTGAAGGAGAAAGAAAAAAACACATTAGTATGAAAGACGCAAGACAGAACAGTAAGAAGGTGATGACCAATAACACGGACCTGTTTCTGGCAGAAGTCCAGCAGGTAATCCATAGACTGGATAATCCGCCTCATGCCAGGTAACTTGAACAGCAGCTTCATCAGCGGCAGGCATTTAACAGTCAGCGGCAGGAAGGCCATGGCTCGAAAGTTTTCCTCTTGAAAGCGCGGATCAGCCGTGAAGTCGTTGAAGGCTTCGAGGATGCGCTCGAACTCGGAGTTCTCCGAGGCAAGCCGACTGCCGAACACCAGCTGGCAGATGACGTTCGAGACGCTGCGACTTAGCGGCAGGCTGACGTCTATGGCCTGACCTCCTCGGGCTGCGATCTCGGCGCAGAGCTCGTCGGCCTCAAGCGTGATGCAGTGTTCGGCGCCCCGCCTGCCAAGGCCAAAGTCGCGCAGAGTCTGCAGGGTGAAGCGACGGTACTGCTTCCACAGCTCGCCGTCGGGACCAACCAGACCTGAGCTCCGAACACAGGCAAGAGTTGGCTCTAGTTTAGTTAGAATTGTGTTCAGCAGCTTCAGTTAATAATTAGGCTAGATGAAGCTGCTGTACTTATACTCGTTGATCCAACGAGCTACAGAAAATGAAAATTAGCAACAAGACGAGAGCGTACAAGAAGAACAGTACAATAATTTTTGCAGACCGTTGCAGGTGACAAGCGGGCGAAACCTATCGACGTTGCTGGCGATTCGGCCTGCAATCGCAACCATTCTAGCCGGTTTAGGAGCGTCCAACCGAATGGAAAATGTTACAAAAAATTTCACGGACTTCCTGGTGCGTACAAGTTCCACTACATAGTAGCTGTATTCTTTCGTCTGTGATTCCAAATCCATAAAACTAACACTGGTATTATAAGTATGGAGTAATTATAAAGGACTATGACAGCTACTATAACTTTGCTGAAATAATTATGAAGCTATTGTAATTATTTCACTATCTCTCAATGATCAACGTCAATACAAAGTTACAAACTCTTGACCGTTGAAATCAATGCCAGCACCATCTTCAGTTTCAAACTGCAGCACAATCTCGCGAATCTCCTTATTACTCAATACAAAACTTTTCACGGGATTTGGTTTCTCTACCAGCATCTCTCCACAAGGACGCATTGCTGTGTGTACATTTGAGAGGAAGGTGAAGCTTAACATGATCAACAATTCGTCCAGTAAAGTTAAGATATTTTTTCTAGGGGGGGGGGGTAAAAAATGGAAGCGATTGCTTAAAGACTAAATAATATTATTTATAACTCTAAGGCAGGGGTCAGCAACCTCCGGCCCGCGGGCCAGATGCGGCCCTCGAAGCTCCCAAATCCGGCCCTTAGCTCCTCCTAACACCTACTCTACAGTACACCCAATCTCATCTCATCTCTCCCCTGTCTCATCTCTCCACTGTCTCATCTCTCCCCTGTCTCACCTCTCTCCTGTCTCATCTCTCCCCTGTCTCACCTTTCCCCTGTCTCATCTCTCCCCTGTCTCACCTTTCCCCTGTCTCACCTCTCCCCTGTCTCACCTCTCTCCTGTCTCACCTCTCTCCTGTCTCATCTCTCCCCTGTCTCACCTCTCTCCTGTCTTATCACTCCCCTGTCTCACCTCTCCTGTCTCACCTCTCTCCTGTCTCATCTCTCCCCAGTCTCATCTCTCCCCGGTCTCATCTCTCTCCCCTGTCTCATCTCTCCCCTGTCTGATCTATCACCTGTCTGATCTCTCACCTGTCTGATCTCTCATGTGTCTAATCTCTCCCCTTTCTTCATGCGGCCCGCCGTCGTCTTTAAGATTCTCTCTTTAGCCCGCGGGGTATATAAGGTTGCCGACCCCTGCTCTAAGGAGAGCATTCCAATTACAATGAACCAAGCGGGATGTTCGTTGAAAAATGAGAGCTGCCGATTCGTTTGGATCCAGGTGCTAATTACCATGCCTATCTTAACGATTTCACTGGCTGATTAAACGTTCCCCAATGTGACGGCAGCAAATAATAAGTTATATTACAAATGGAAAGATGCAGCGGTAGAAGCTGTGATATTCCATGTGAGCACACAGAGCGTGGACACCTATAACTATTTCTTGGAAAATGTTTTTACAAAGAGAAATCATTTTGAGACACCTGATGTCAGAAATCCGGAGAATAAACTATTCCCTGTTAAATTTTCCTATGATTTCACAGTGATGAGAGTGGTCATGCAGGTTCATAAAGATGCGGAAGTAAATTTTAAAGATGACACGTGGTATCATCTTAGGGAAATGGGATTCGAGAAGAAAGTTTATAAGGCGGAAGCACAGACTGCATCTCCTTCACCGGGGGCCGTTTCGAGGACCCAGCAAAGCAGTTTGTTCTTAGCACCCAATATCGCAGACATTGTAAAGGGTTTGAATATTCTAATGAGAAGTAATCTCAGTCTTAATTGGGTATTTAAGAAAAAGCGAACGAATACTTTGTGCAACATCTCAAACTCTGTTGCTGGAGGACAGATGCAGGTAGAGAACTCAAATCCAGTGAAAAGAATTGCATTGAGTAATAAGGAGATTCACGAGATTGTGCTGCAGTTTGAAACTGAAGATGGTACTGGCGTTCATTTCAACGGTGAGACGATTGGAAACATTTTTATTGGGAATTTTATTTCTTTTCTAGGGTAGAAGGGTTAAAGTTGTCGGTTGTGAAATTGGGTGTTAGTTTTATGGATTTGGAATCAGGGAAGAAAGAAGACAGCTTTGGTCTGGGGTAATGAGAATACTGGTTTGTGGATTGTAATTGTAATTTTGTCCTAGAATCCCTCCTTTTCATACTACTTAACAATGGCCCCTCCACTAATCCTAACAATGGCCACTTTAAATCACTAAATTTTAATACAAAAATCTACAACTGACCTCCGCTGCTACCGATTAACACTTCGATCGGCTTCTGAGTGACCCGACCACTGAGAGCTTCAGCATTGTCGATCATGGCCTCCTTGAAGGCGGCGTAGCTGTTCAGGTAGTACATGCGACTGGGTCCCAGAAAGAACAGCACCACGTGGTCCTTGCCGAAGCGCTCGGACATGAACCGGTACAGCGGCCGCCGAAGGTGCCGGAAGCTGCCGATGATCGGGTCGGAGCCGGGGCACGGCGGGTCGCCCTTCCGCGGCCGCGTCAGGCTGGACAAATAGAAGAATAGCAGGGCGCCTGCAGATCCGACCAGCACTACTGGCAGTAGCATGGCTGCTTAGCTGGGACTTAGCTGCAATGCCACGGTTAAAAGACAGTTTTCTACAGGAAAGTTTTTCAAATTGGAAGTGTTTTAAATACCTTTTTTTCTCTGCTGTAAAAACAGAAAAATTCAACCAATCGCCATGAAAATCCTCACCTCGGGCTATAATTTTCCTCTCTATCCGATAAAAAAACTTCCAGAATCACTAAGCATCGGCATCGTCGAGATATTCAACGATTCTCGCCGGTGTCTGGTGGCAAAAACCACCAAAATAAGCAGAATTTTTATGCTCACAAATTTACACCATCTAGTCATTTGGACCATCATTGCTGAATAATAATAATAATTACAGGAGGGCTGCGGGCAGTGGCACATCATTTATTGACACTAGACCCGCAGCCAGCGAGGAGGCAATTCTGCCCATTTCGCTGACTCTTGAACACACACGCACACAGATACTGTACGCAGGCACACGCTCACGCAGGTGTGTACATCTGCCCGGACTTTCTCATCGTCAGGCAGTGTACATTTCACTGTGCCTTGGACGTTGGCCCTCAAGGGTGTAAATTGCACGACAAGCCCCGAAGCCTTCTCTCCGCCGGCTAAGCATTAAATAAATGTGGCCTCGCCGCGGAATCGAGCTCAGGGACCTCTGTGCAAGAGGTCAACACGTTAGGCAGATCTGTTAAAATTGGAAGAACACCAGTAAACACTTTACCACTTGTATATTGTAATCAATCTAAAACAAGTAGCCACCTTTCCGAAAAATTTGAAAAACCAACAAATACTAAAAATAATGTCTAATGGAAAAACACTAATTAGGATGAAAATAATGCAAATGAAACTCTATTGAAGCAAAAATATCCTCCTCTATACTAAATCTCTAAATTCATGGTCTAAATGTAAAAGTTTGTTTGGTCATTTTGTGTTGCTAAAAAACGTCGAACAGCTCAGCGCAATATTAAACAGCGACTCAGAGCTCAGCGAAGCGCAGCCGGTAGTCGGGCACGTGTCGGATCAGCACCATCAGGTGGTTCGGGTCCACGTGGTCCAGCATGGCCTGGGCTCGGCTAGCCTGGTCTTCGCTGGCCTCGTCTCCGGCCGACTCCAGTTGAAAGTCGAAGCGCTGCATGAGGCGCACGAAGAAGATGAACAGCTCCATGCGGGCCAGGCTCTCGCCAAGGCAGGCCCGCTTGCCCGCCCCGAACTGGATCAGGCGCTGGCTGGCCTGCGGTGCAATGAGACGTTGCAATGAGAACCGATTGAGTCGATAGAGAAGCGATTGAGTCGATAGAGAAGCGATTGAGTCGATAGAGAAGCGTTTGAGTCGTTAGAGAAGCGTTTGAGTCGACAGGGAAGCGTTTGAGCCGATAGAGAAGAGTTTGAGTCGTTAGAGAAGCGTTTGAGTAGTTAGAGAAGCGTTTGAGTAGTTAGAGAAGCGTTTGAGTCGTTAGAGAAGAGTTTGAGTCGATGGAGAAGCGTTTGAGTCGTTAGAGAAGCATTTGAATTGATAGAGAAGCGTTTGAGTCGTTAGAGAAGCGTTTGAGTCGTTAGAGAAGAGTTTGAGTCGTTAGAGAAGCGTTTGAGTAGTTAGAGAAGCGTTTGAGTCGTTAGAGAAGAGTTTGAGTAGTTAGAGAAGAGTTTGAGTCGTTAGAGAAGCGTTTGAGTCGTTAGAGAAGAGTTTGAGTCGATGGAGAAGCGTTTGAGTCGTTAGAGAAGCATTTGAATTGATAGAGAAGCGTTTGAGTCGATAGAGAAGCGATTGAGTCGATAGAGAAGCGTTTGAGTCGTTAGAGAAGCGTTTGAGTCGATAGGGAAGCGTTTGAGTCGATAGGGAAGCGTTTGAGTCGATAGAGAAGCGTTTGAGTCGACAGGGAAGCGTTTGAGTGGATAGAGAAGCGTTTGAGTCGTTAGAGAAGCGTTTGAGTCGTTAGAGAAGCGTTTGAGTCGTTAGAGAAGAGTTTGAGTCGATGGAGAAGCGTTTGAGTCGATAGGGAAGCGTTTGAGTCGATAGAGAAGCGTTTGAGTCGTTAGAGAAGCATTTGAATTGATAGAGAAGCGTTTGAGTCGTTGGAGAAGAGTTTGAGTCGTTTGAGTCATAAACGACGCGTTTCAAAAGACACTCCTAAAGCATTTTGTCACGGTACTGTTGGTATCGGGTATCGGGCCACTCAAGACTATTTTGTAGTCCACAGAAAGTGTTGATAATTGAATTTGAAGTGTTGCTTATCCCCAATTACCTGGAAGCGGCCCTCAGAGTCCAGGTGCCTCTCAGGCAGGAACCTGTCGGGCTCTGGAAAGTGCTCAGGATCCCGGTGGATGTGGTACATGTTGAACATCACGTAGCTGTCAGCAGGCAGACGGTAGCCGGCCACGCTGATGTCAGCTGTGACCCGGTGGACCAGACCGTTTGTGACCAGACTGGCCAGCCGCTGAACCTCCTCCAGAGTTGCCATGGTGAAGTGCAGCCTGGACTTGTCTGCCATGCACACCTGGCCCTGCCTGCCCAGCTGCTGGCGAATCTCGTCTCGGACCCTGGCAGCCACAGTCGGGTTGGCCAGCATGTAGATCAAGGCATAGCGCAGCGTTGAAGTTGTGGTCTCCGTGCCCGCCAAGAACAGGTCCATTATCGCCAAGCACAGACGCTTGTTGGTGAACAGGTCTACGGGATTCGAAATTGTGGCATCAAATATGTAAGACAAGTTCGTATTACGATAAAAAAGAGCTTAATTGAAAATGAATAGGACTCAGGGATCTGTAATGAGTCTTCTCAAACTTGGGATCTTGAAAGACGCCAGCTCAAACTTGGTTTCAACTTGGGATTTGGAATGGCTTTTGCTTAAATTTGGGTTCTAAAGATGTAACATCTTTGGGATCTTCCAGTAATTCGTGAACAGAATCAAGACTGTCACTCACCGCCTCCTTTATCATCAGTCTGCTGATGCAGCTGTTGGTGCTTCAGATGAGCGTCGATGTAGTCGCGAGCCTCTGATGAGGCGGCATCCATCAGTTCAGCTGCGTGATCATCTACCTATGATGTTTAAAAACGTGACTTAGCTAGGGAATGCAGTCGACAAGACGCGGCACAAACCTGTTTCTGGCAGAAGTCCAGCAGGAAATCAATGCTTTGCAGAGTCTTCCGAATACCGGGCCGTTTAAGCAGCAAACGCATCACAAACATCAGCCTGGTGCTGATCGGCAGGAAGGCCATGGCTCGCAGGTTTTCTTCCTGGGAGCGCGGATCAGCCGTGAAGTCGTTGAAGGCTTCGAGGATGCGCTCGAACTCGGAGTTCTCCGAGGCAAGCCGACTGCCGAACACCAGCTGGCAGATGACGTTGGAGACGCTGCGACTTAGCGGCAGGCTGACGTCTATGGCCTGACCTCCTCGGGCTGCGATCTCGGCGCAGAGCTCGTCGACCTCAAGCGTGATGCAGTGTTCGGCGCCCCGCCTGCCAAGGCCAAAGTCGCGCAGAGTCTGCAGGGTGAAGCGACGGTACTGCTTCCACAGCTCGCCATCGGCTCCAACCAGACCTGTGGGCAGACAGTTCAGTTGCAATATCCTAGACGACTAAGCCTTTTCAACAGATGAGAGGAAAGCATCCACGCTGTGATACGAACGTACATCCAGCGATCACATGTTGTTACAACAGTTTTGCAATCATATAATAGTCAGAGAACAAAGACAGAACAAGGACAAAGACTTTCCCGGCATTCTACTTAGATTTGCACGACTACCAGGTTACTGAACATGTTTATTGTTAACCTACCGCCTGTGGTTCCAAGAAGGGCCTCCACTGGCTTCTGAGTGACCCGACCACTGAGAGCTTCGGCATTGTCGATCATGGCCTCCTTAAAGGCGGCGTAGCTGTTCAGGTAGTACACGCGGCTGGGTCCCAGAAAGAACAGCACCACGTGGTCCTTGCCGAAGCGCTCGGACATGAACCGGTACAGCGGCCGCTGAAGGTGCCGGAAGCTGCCGATGATCGGGTCGGAGCCAGGGCACGGTGGGTCGCCCTTCCGCGGTCGCGTCAGGCTGGACAAATAGAAGAATAGCAGGGCGCCTGCAGATCCGACCAGCACTACTGGCAGTAGCATGGCTGCTTAGCTGGGACTTAGCTGCAATGCCACAGATAAGGCAGGCTTCTGCTGCTGAAGGACCTCTACACTACTGGCAGTAGCATGACGGTTACAGAGAATTACTGTATGTAAAGATAAAATACCAGCTACCGAACATCTAACAGAAATTTATCTCTAATAAATTAATTTATTCTAATGATTATATCTCAGGCTGGGGTCAGGTTAGTGTGCTGAGAATAGGTTTGGAGCTGCAAGGTCTTAACGGAGAGCAGCAAAGAACGTTACAACATCCACACGGCGGGGCTACCGAAGAAGGCGCCGGTGGAAAGAACGGCGTCGTGGGTGGGAAATCACCGTGGTTGACTCAGGAGATGCAGTCGACGAGCCACGAGTGGCAGGCCTTCCTAATTAGTGGTCCGCTGAGCAGGTTAGAGTGCTCAGGCTGAGTTCAGGTTAGAGTGCTCAGGCTGAGTTCAGGTTAGAGTGCTCAGGCTGAGTTCAGGTTAGAGTGCTCAGGCTGAATTCAGGTTAGAGTGCTCAGGCTGAGTACAGGTTAGAGTGCTCAGGCTGAGTTCAGGTTAGAGTGCTCAGGCTGAGTTCAGGTTAGAGTGCTCAGGCTGAATTCAGGTTAGAGTGCTCAGGCTGAGTACAGGTTAGAGTGCTCAGGCTGAATTCAGGTTAGAGTGCTCAGGTTGAGTTCAGGTTAGAGTGCTCAGGCTGAGTTCAGGTTAGAGTGCTCAGGCTGAGTTCAGGTTAGAGTGCTCAGGCTGAGCTCAGGTTAGAGTGCTCAGACTTAAACAAAACTATATAACGCTAGCATACCTGCTTGCATTTGTCAGTGAAAAAAGTTGAAAGAAACAATACAAGATTGTCGAACATTTCGATGCATCAAACTGCAATTTTAATACAGTATAGCGAAAAAGAAGCGAACATTGATAATACTACTTACAGTAGCATAATTAGTCTTGTATATTCTGTATCCAGCATTTCCACCTTGTTCGATTTCATTTTCAATGAATTGTTGCGGTGCTTAAATGCACACACTATTTTAGATCTATTGAAACATTTCCTTATAATAGAAACTTTACAAATACAATTGATTCAGTTCAATACAATTGAAAAGCAACGTTTAACACAAAAGCAATATACAATAGAGATTACACACAAGCGCAAACATACATACAGCTTGATAATTTAATAAAAAAACTGAAACAAAATCCTGCACTGTTTGAACAGGAAAACACAAAGTAGCATAGAATAAACACAACATTGTTATTGTGCAAAAAACTTACTTGAATAATTAGGATTTTGTTATAACAGCTAGGATTTAATGTTAATAGCTAACAACTACTACTGGTTCTGGGTCGGGTGATGAGGGTTCAGGTCAGCTGATGAGGGTTCAGGTCAGCTGATGAGGGTTCAGCTCAGGCGATGAGGATTAAGGTCAGATGATGAGGATTAAGGTCAGGCGATGAGGATTAAGGTCAGGCGATGAGGATTAAGGTCAGGCGATGAGGGTTCAGGTCAGGTGATGAGGATTAAGGTCAGGTGATGAGGATTAAGGTCAGGTAATGAGGGTTCAGGTCAGGTGATGAGGAGTTCATGTCAGGTGATGAGGATTAAGGTCAGGTGATGAGGATTAAGGTCAGGTGATGAGGAGTTCATGTCAGGTGATGAGGATTAAGGTCAGGTGATGAGGATTAAGGTCAGGCGATGAGGATTCAAGTTAGATCGATGTTTAGTTTAGAATGAAGTTACAAAAATATTAGTCTACATTTGTTGTAGTTTTAGTACACATTGCACTTTACAATTTTTTGCTCTTTTATCCACATTTTATCTGAGTGAGCATAAATAATTTTTTAAAAAGGTTTTTTACCTTGAATTTGAACAAGAAAAAACGAAACTTTCTTTACACGAGTCTAACGTAAATTTTTAACCAAGAAAAACTGCATGCTTAGGGCTAAAAATGTTATATTAAAAAATGAACAACAGCTTTCATTGTTTGTGCATTGCGAATAAATAAATAAATAACTGCACAAAAAATTTGCAATAAAAAATCCGGATAACTTTAGCATTCACAGACTAGTAAGAGAAGAAATTATGACGGTATGAATTGCAGAGAACAGTAGGAAAATAACACAACAGAGTCAAATTAAAGAGCTCGCTGAACAGTTATAGATTCTCACCATTTTAGTTTTGGTCTAAAATATGAAAAAAAATAATTTATATAATATGATGTTGTCTACGGCCAAGAAGCTGCCTTGTCTATGGTCAAAGCTGGAGTTGTTGTGTTTATTTTCTATGGTCAAAGCTGGAGTTGTTGTGTTTATTGTCTATGGTCAAAGCTGGAGTTGTTGTGTTTATTTTCTATGGTCAAAGCTGGTGTTGTTGTGTTTATTGTCTATGGTCAAAGCTGGAGTTGTTGTGTTTATTTTCTATGGTCAAAGCTGGTGTTGTTGTGTTTATTGTCTATGGTCAAAGCTGGTGTTGTTGTGTTTATTGTCTACGGTCAAAGCTGGTGTTGTTGTGTTTATTGTCTACGGTCAAAGCTGGTGTTGTTGTGTTTATTGTCTATGGTCAAAGCTGGTGTTGTTGTGTTTATTGTGTACGGTCAAAGCTGGTGTTGTTGTGTTTATTGTCTATGGTCAAAGCTGGTGTTGTTTTGTTTATTGTCTATGGTCAAAGCTGGTGTTGTTGTGTTTATTGTCTATGGTCAAAGCTGGTGTTGTTGTGTTTATTGTCTACGGTCAAAGCTGGTGTTGTTGTGTTTATTGTCTACGGTCAAAGCTGGTGTTGTTGTGTTTATTGTCGATGGTCAAAGCTGGTGTTGTTGTGTTTATTGTCTATGGTCAAAGCTGGTGTTGTTGTGTTTATTGTCTATGGTCAAAGCTGGTGTTGTTGTGTTTATTGTCTACGGTCAAAGCTGGTGTTGTTGTGTTTATTGTCTATGGTCAAAGCTGGTGTTGTTGTGTTTATTGTCTATGGTCAAAGCTGGTGTTGTTGTGTTTATTGTCTATGGTCAAAGCTGGTGTTGTTGGGTTTTTGTCTATGGTCAAAGCTGGTGTTGTTGTGTTTATTGTCTATAACCAAAGCTGTTGTTGTAATATTTATAGTCTATGGCCAAGATTTGAGTCCTATCGTCCATGGTCAAACGCCTACAAGTTATTATGAATGAGCAAGAATAAAAAAAAGTACCTAAACTACAGTATTATCGATAGCATTGCTGAAGAAACGAATATAAAGAAAAAGAGCAGCAAAGTTGGATAGACAAAAATGGGGCGGATATAAGAGACCATGCAAAATGATTTCAGAATGCAAACTAGGGAATGGCGATGCGGGTATCGCGCACAGAAACACAGAGCTACATAGGAGTACACACAGGAAACAATGATAAATAAGTGTTGTAAGAGAATAGTGCTGAATTCTAGGTACTACAGACGCACAGAACTAGCCGCATTGGATGACACGGAGGTTCCAGTGTGCTGGGCGTGAAGCCACTGCAGCAGAAAATCGTAAGCGAATTTGTCCAACAATTTCGCATTTGTTGAGAGCTCCGGTCGCTGCTTAATTAGCTCGTTGCGAATGTGAACAAATTGCATTGGATATTGTCCTTTGAGTAGGTTGATCTGCTGCTGCAACTGCTGCTCCTGCTGCTGCTGCTGCTGCTGTAGTAAACGCTGTTGTTGCTGCAGTATCTGCTGCTGCTGCTGCTGCTGTTGCTGGGTGCTGCTGGCAAATGAAGACGGATGGAGTTGCGGCGGACCACCGCGGTTTCGGCCCTGCAGGCGCGAAGCCGAAGCTGCTCGAAGCATCTGCTGCTGTTGCTGTTGCCACTGCATCTGCAACTGCTGCTGATAGAGCTGCTGGGCGTAGGCCATTGTGGCAGCCGAGGCGGCTGACGAAGATGCAGCCTGAGAAGCCTGAGCAGCCGTCGGCGGCGGAGGCGGAGGCGGCGGTCGGTAGGTTCGCTCGTCTTCGTATTCGCGCCAAGCCTCGCGTCGTTCCTCCTCGGTCAGCACCTCGCTCTCGATGTTCTCCAACAGGGAGTCGTGAATGTGATAGCGGGCGATCCAGCGTGCCTCCTTGGCTAGCAGGTCTAAGAGCGAGTGGATAAAAACAGGATTGCTTTTTAATGTCTGTGCGCTGAATGTAGACAAAGAGACTAGCAAGAAAAACCACAAATAAAATGGCAGACACGTGGACCAAAGAATGCCAGGCAGGTGAAACAGAAAGGTTGCCAGGAGTACAGAAAGGTAGGTAGCTGAACAGAAAGGTAGACTGGCGGACAGAAAAGTAGGCAGGTAGACAGAAAGGTAGGCATGTGAACAGAAAGGTAGCCAGGTAAACAGAAAGGTAGCCAGGTAAACAGAAAGGTAGACAGGTGAACAGAAAGGTAGGCAGGTGGACTGAGAGGTAGCCAGGTAAACAGAATGGTAGGCAGGTGGACTGAAAGGTAGGCAGCTGAACAGAAAGGTAGGCAGCTGAACAGAAAAGTAGGCAGCTGAACAGAAAGGTAGGCAGCTGAACAGAAAGGTAGGCAGCTGAACAGAAAAGTAGGCAGCTGAACAGAAAGGTAGGCAGCTGAACAGAAAAGTAGGCAGCTGAACAGAAAGGTAGGCATGTGAACAGAAAGGTAGGCAGCTGAACAGAAAGGTAGGCAGGTGGACTGAAAGGTAGCCAGGAAAACAGAAAGGTAGACAGGTAAACAGAAAGGTAGACAGGTAAACAGAAAGGTAGGCAGGTGGACTGAAAGGTAGCCAGGTAAACAGAAAGGTAGACAGGTAAACAGAAAGGTAGCCAGGTAAACAGAATGGTAGGCAGGTAAACAGAAAGGTAGACAGGTAAACAGAAAGGTAGGCAGGTGGACTGAGAGGTAGACAGGTAAACAGAAAGGTAGACAGGTAAACAGAAAGGTAGCCAGGTAAACAGAATGGTAGGCAGGTGGACTGAAAGGTAGAAAGGTGAACAGGGAAATAAGCAACTCTCACCAGCCAGAATGCCGTCCTTTGGCAGGTCGAATCGCGTGGCGGCGTCTGAGTCGGCGTCAAATTTATCCACAGTGAGGGTGTACAGCTGAACCAGATCGTCGGCCCGGAAGTGCCGATCAATCTGGTGCTCGTCGACAACTCGCTGGCTAAGCGACTGCTTAGTGACCTGCCTATCATAGATTTTCTCCTCCATTGTGCCCTGGGCCACTAGGCGATAGACGTACACTGGTTTCGTTTGGCCGAAGCGGTAGGTGCGAAATATTGACTGGATGTCGTGAGAAGGATTCCAGCTGACGTCGAAAATCACCACACGATTGGCTGCAGGCAGGTTGACGCCTGTAATGCAGATGAATCTCACTGGTATTATCATGTATTTTTATATATTTTTGCCCTGGTTCAGACCCTTTCCGATATTTTCTCTGCTTGCTATTATCTTCCCATTCGTCTTCTCTTTTCTCCTTCCTAATTTTCAAATCCCATCCTCATCTCACCTCCCTTTCTCATCTCATCTCCCTTATCTCACCTCCCTTCCTCATCTAACATCCATTCCTCATCTCATCTCCCTTCCTCATCTTAACTCCCTTTCTCATCTCACTTCCCTTCCTCATCTCACTTCCCTTTTTCATCTCATCTCCCTTCCTCATCTCACCTCCCTTTCTCGTGTCACCTCCCTTCCTCATCTCACCTCCCTTTCTCGTGTCACCTCCCTTCCTCATCTCACCTCCATTCCTCATCTCACCTCCCTTTCTCGTGTCACCTCCCTTTCTCATCTCACCTCCCTTTCTCATCTCACCTCCATTTCTCATCTCACCTCCATTTCTCATCTCACCTCCATTTCTCATCTCACCTCCATTTCTCATCTCACCTCCATTTCTCATCTCACTTCCCTTTCTCATCTCACTTCCCTTTCTCATCTCACCTCCCTTTCTCGTGTCACCTCCCTTTCTCATCTCACCTCCCTTTCTCATCTCACCTCCATTTCTCATCTCACCTCCATTTCTCATCTCACCTCCATTTCTCATCTCACCTCCCTTTCTCATCTCACCTCCATTTCTCATCTCACCTCCATTTCTCATCTCACCTCCCTTTCTCATCTCACCTCCCTTTCTCATCTCACCTCCCTTTCTCATCTCACCTCCATTTCTTATCTCACCTCCCTTTCTCGTGTCACCTCCCTTTCTCATCTCACCTCCATTTCTTATCTCACCTCCATTTCTCATCTCACCTCCATTTCTCATCTTACCTCCCTTTCTCATCTCACCTCCATTTCTCATCTCACCTCCCTTTCTCATCTCACCTCCCTTTCTCGTCTCACCTCCCTTCCTCATCTCACCTCCCTCAAGGGTTGTAGCCTAAGTAGTTAAAGCGTTGGATTCCAGGAATTCAAAGGTCAGGTGTTCGATTCCCGACATAGCTAAAACAATTTGAATCCTTTTGCAGGATACTTATCAGTAGTACTATAGTTCACCCAGATATTAAATGGGCACCAGCATTAGCTGGAGTAATTAAGGGTGGGCGTAACGTCCCCCGACAGTCCGTGGACTGGAAAGAACGCACGCAGCCTTCAGATGCAATAGCTGCGGCTGTGCTGTCGGCTGCAAATCTAAACCAACCTGGCAGGTGTAATCAATTATTAACTCTCATTACTCTCTTCTCATTTCTTTCTTTCACCGCTTCAGCCACTCACCGAGTCCGCCAGCCTTTGTACTGATGAGAAACAGTCTCAGCCGCAGATCGTCAACTCTATTGAAAGCCTCGGACATTGCTTTACGCGCCTGAGGCGCACTGGAACCGTCCAATCGCAGATAGTCCCTGCCCTGCTCCCAGGAGTTGAAACCCAACTCGGAGCGAAACAGCGAGCCCTCGCCTTGGTCGTGAAATCTGCCTAGGAAATGCTCGATCACATTCAATGATAGCAGAGACTGCGAGAACACTAACAGCTTGTCGCCAATGTCGTTGCACATCTTGACAATGTTGAACAATATGTAAAGCTTGCCGCTGATGTTAACATCATCGGCCATGTCTTCGGTGTAGATGGAATGCCACCACTCCTGCTTGGTGGAGGTTGGCGCAGGGGCGTCCGTGTCGCTAGTCAGGTCGATGGTTGGACTGCCCTGGCGAGTGTGCCGACTGCGGCGAACAATTGGTGCGGCGGCAGCTGATGCGGCGGCTTCGTTTGAGCCGTTCTCATTGTCCGAACTGGAGCTAGAAGTGCTGCCAGAGTCGGACGATTCTTCTTCTTCGTCGTCGATAAATTCGGCATCCTCTTCGTCGGATTCCTCCTGCAGTCTGCGAAGTAGCAACTCTTCTTCGTGCAGCTTCAGTGTGTAGGGATGTGTCCAGACACGGTATAGCACCTGATTGTCGGCGAATAGAGAGACGCCGCCCTGAGATAGAAGCGGCCTCACCTGGTCCAGGTAGGTCTGGTACAGACGAATCTGGGTTGAGAATTTGTGTGATTAATTCAGTAATTAATGGAACGACTTGGGCACACAAGGACCCAAATAGAGCGACTTGAGCACACGAGGACTCTTATGGAACTACTTGAGCACACAATGATCCTTATTGTGAGACTTAAGCACACAATGACCCTAATGGAACGACTTGAGCACACAATGACTCTAATGGAACGACTTGAGCACACAATGACTCTAATGGAACGACTTGAGCACACAATGACTCTAATGGAACGACTTGAGCACACAATGACTCTAATGGAACGACTTGAGCACACAATGACTCTAATGGAACGACTTGAGCACACAATGACTCTAATGGAACGACTTGAGCACACAATGACTCTAATGGAACGACTTGAGCACTTGAGCACACAATGACTCTAATGGAACGACTTGAGCACACAATGACTCTAATGGAACGACTTGAGCACACAAGGACCCTAATGAAACGACTTGAGCACACAAGGGCCCTAATGGAACGACTTAAGCACACAAGGAATCTTACAAAACGACTAGAGCACACAAGGACCCTTAAAGAACGACTTGAGCACACAATGACTCTTATGGAACGACTTGAGCATCCTTGTTGTGAGACTTCAGCACAAGAGAACCCTTATTAAACGATTTAAAATGAAAGCTCTCACCTGCACATCACTGAGCCGCACACTGATGATGTACTCATACTTAGGCGGAAGGTACTTAGTCAATGCCGAATAATCGCGCCTATGCACACAGCCGTCAAGCATTTTGTGCAGCACGTGGGCCCGACGCTTCATAATGCGTACGTCCAGGGCTGTACTATCGGCGTGCTGGCCGTTCACAATAGGATTAACAAAACGATTAGCGAATTCCTTGGCCGTACCCAGCAGATTCGGCTTGACAAAGTTCACCATGGTATAGTACTCATTTAGATTGTTTTGCAGCGGAGTACCCGTGAGCACAATTCTACGCCGAGTACGCATCTCGTTCATCACCTTGGCGAGGCCGGTGGAGCCCGACTTTAGAATGTGGCCCTCGTCACATACGACAACATCGGGTCCGGGGTCCAATAAAGCCTGAGCGAAGGAAATTTCGGTGTAAGAAGTTCAGATGTACTACTAAACTTCAGAACGTAACAGTAAAAAATATCTTTATCAGAAATTACCAATCAGAAATTATCGCCCTCTCACCTGGCGAAAGATCTCGCGATTCTTTTTCTGTCTAATATTCTTGCCGGATGCCAGATTTCTGAGCATATCGTAGTTGACAATGAGCACGCCGCCATTCTTCAAGAAGCCCTGACAGTGAACTAGGCGCATCTTGTTGTCTCGCACTGTGGCTATCTCTTGCACGTCTACAATGTCATCTTCGGTTGAATCTTCTAGCCACATGCGAAACTCGTTACGCCAATTAAGCACGGTATTCAGCGGGCAGATAATCAAGGCTGAGCGAACCTTGAACTGATCCGGATAGCGGAACAGGGTGTGCAAGAATGCAATAGTGGACAAAGTTTTGCCCAGACCCATACAGTGTGCAAGAATGCATCCTGAGCCTTCCGGCTGACGCTTGAACTGTTCCAGACTTTCGTAAAGGCACTCGTACTGGAACTGCACCGCTTCAACTTGGTGCGGCTTCAGCTTGACGCAAATATTCGGACTGACTTCGATCACAGGCTCGCGAGTCTCAGGATCTCGTTCTAGAACCAGCTGCTTAGTGATGACAATCTTGTTTGGACCTGTGTCGTCCAGCACCTCCTGGATTATGTTCTCGTTGTACTGACGCTGCTTCTCCGCCACTCGTCGACGACGCTCCTTTTCGGCCAGCTCGGCCTCTTTAGTGACACTGCTCAGCTTGTTGACTTTCATGATGCGTTTGATATTGCGCCTTCCGGTAGCTTTGTCATCGTCATCCTCATCGCCATCGTCGTCAGGATTGCGCTCGTCATCTGATTCGGCGGCCTTTTTCTTGGTGGCCTTTTTAGCATCGCTGTCGCTGTCGTTGCTGGAGGCTGCTGCCGCTTTTGATGTTTTCCTGCGCTTGCCAATTCGACCACCGCCGCCACCACCGGCGGCACGACGGCCTTTGCTAGCACGACCATCGCTATCGTCGTCGGAGTCGTCTAACAAAACGACCCGCTTTCCACGTTGCTGCTCTTTCTGCTTCGGCTTCCCGTTGCCTTTCTTGTCCACTTTCTTTGTTGAATCTTCACTGTCGGACATGCGGAAGTCGGATACGGCTGAGTTCACCGATGCCTCCTCCGATGATTCATTATCCTTGTCAGCTTCGTCAGAAAAATCCGAAGAATCAAAAACTGCGTTCTTGCCTTTCCTCTTCTTCTTCTCTGCTTCCCGACGCTTCCGTCTTAATTTCTGTTGTGAAGCACGCTGCTCCTCTTCGAGCTGGTCAATTTCATCGTCCGAAGATGTAAAAAGGCTAAGCTTCTCCGATGAGGCTTCACTTTCATTTTCGTTATCCTCATCAGATGACGACACTTGACGTCGACCGCGTTTAGAATGGCGTTTTTCGCCGTCGTCGCTGTCTGACTTATGCGTCTTCTTTCGTTTTTTGTCGTCTTTCGAACCGTTGCTTGTACGATGATTTTTCTTTTTCGCTGTCTTTTTTTTGTCAGAATCAGAAGCATCCGAATCATTAGAAACGGAGTTCTTGGCCTTCCGTTGGCGAGTTCCTTTTTTAGTGTCAACAAAGTCGTCGTCAGAATTTTCTGAATCTTTGCCATTTTTCGCATGTTTCTTTCTCTCTGCAGTCTTCGACTTAGCCTGTCTGGGCTTGCTTCGCCGACGCCCGCTAGACAAGCTGTCATCGCTGTCGTAATCATTAGCTTTCTTAGCAGGCTTAGCAGGCGATGCTTTCTCCTTGCTACGTCTAGACTTTTTACGACGAGCATTGTCCGAGGAGCTGCCGACGTCGCTAAAGTCGCTTTCTTCACCTTTCGCATTCGCTTTAGCCTTAGTCTTGACGACTCTGGGCTTACTTCGTCTACGGTTGTCTTCCGGTCCGTCCCCGTCATCGTCGCTTTCAGGCACCTCTACGGGAGCAGAAGCATTGTTACGTGGCCGAAGACGTCCAGATTCTAAGCTGGAAGCGGCAGCCGCAACAAAAGGAGCAGGGGTTTTATCAAACACAGGCGAAACTCCTGCGTCACTTTCGTCAACTTCATCAGGTTCATCGGGCGGCACATCCGCCAATGCTATGTCATCATCTACTTCAGCTTGTACTTCCGAGTCTGAACTTATTAACACGGCTCCATTAGCGCTCTCGACATTGTCTTCAGTATGGTCTTCAGTACAATCATCGACAGTCTCGGAAACACGATTTAATCCACCGCCAACCCTGGGCGTCTCTTTCATGCGACGCCGAGGTTTGGTCTGCGCCGGCTCGGGCTTCAACACCGGAGCCAACTGGGACTCAACAGACTCCCCTGAATCATCTGATTCAACTGTGCCATCAATGATCGAACCGGAACTATTAGCGCCAGCTTTAACACCTTCGATCACGCGATCGGCTAGCTCGAGTTCGCGCTCGATATCGCTTAACTGAGGCGACGTTTGACAGTTCCAATCATCGACTGCCTCGTTTTCTTCGTTAGGATTTTCCTGACCTTCCAGATTGCTTACGCTATTGTCATTACTATGACGTGTAGCTTCGTCATCATTGTTAGCGTCGTCGGCGTCATCAAAGTCTTTAGGCATCTCGGAGGGCCGCATGCGCTTCCCTGTTGGACGCATCTTTCCACTTCGCTGCTGCCGTTTGACCTGTGGAGCTTTGTCTGCTTCCATTTCATTGTCAGTAGCGTCAGACAATTGCTGCACATCGGAGTTGTCATCTACTGCAGAAGAATTACCATCCTCACTAGCCGACGAACCTGGTGGAGGCCGTTTGACGGAACTGCGTTGCAGATAGCTCGCATACGGAATGGCCGCCTCTGCTATGTCTTTGTCAGCCCGACTGATCACCACAGTTGGGTAGCAGAAGTCGCCCAGCTTCCAGTCGAAATCCTGAAAAAAAATTGTTTTTGTTTTCTTTAAATTAGCTCTCGATGAATAAAGTACTAAAAATTAAAATTCTTGCTCGACTAAAATTTGTACAGA
This sequence comes from Macrostomum hystrix, assembly GCA_950097015.1. Classification (NCBI taxonomy): domain Eukaryota; kingdom Metazoa; phylum Platyhelminthes; family Macrostomidae; genus Macrostomum; species Macrostomum hystrix. The sequence goes on from CATNEN010000038.1 coordinate 29,921,961, forward strand.
TTAAATAGATAAAATAATAATAAGAAAACGCCTGAAGCTATGTACACCGAACACTGCTTAAAAACTTAGCATAGAATTTAATTATAATTTTATCGTTTTTTAAATATATATTAAAAGTTACGAAAGAAAGTCTAACATTATATTTCTCTGATACTAGCACATGTGTTTGTTCTTTGTTCATTACAATATTGGCTTGTCTATTTAAGTAATTTATGCATGAAAATTCTAATAAAATGAAATATATATCGAGTCACGATTCGCGATTGAATTGATTCGCAATTCAGAAAGAGAAAACCTAAAAAAACTTAACCTTCAAACAAGCAGTTGTTTGAATTCAAAAACATCTTAAAACAAGCATTTGTCCGCGAGTATAATTTAAAAACAATCTTGGCCCTATTTTTACTTTCTTGACACCTCAAAAATAGCAACAATTATTTAAATAACCAAAAAATGGTCAATTTACTGTTGGGCTTGAAATTTTCAACTAATTAGCACAAATATTAGGCTCAAAACCTAGGCGAATAGACAGTCTACCATGCGAAACTTGTAACAGACATGTCTACGTGCAAATATGCATGTGTTTTACGATAAAGCAGAGAGGCACAATCTCTTCACTGGTTAAGGTTACTCAACCACCTACAGGCAATACAAACCGCCCACTTATCGTATCATTAACAATGGTTTTTGAAACAACTGTGAAATAATAGACTTAGAGGGTTCATAGCCTAGTGGATAGAGCATCGGACTCACGACTTGAAGGTTTGGGGTTCGATTTCCGACTCTACTGGAATTTCTGTTCTTCAACAAGACACTTAAATCTGCATTGTTTCAGTTCACCCAGCTGCTAAAGCGATAGCTACGACTGTCCTGTCGGCTGCACATCTGGCCCAATCTTTTATATAGAGATCAAAAGTAAATCAGCAAAAAATCTGAATTTTCTTAATCAATAACGGAATTTGTAAAGCTGCAATAAGACCGGATACGAACTATAGTAAAAAATGTTGCTTATTTCTTCTGTGTTGCAGAAAATCAGACTGGCGCGGTGGTGCGAATCAAAAACTGCATATTGACCTGTCTTCGAGTCGCGCAAAATGCAATTTGCTCTTCGGGATGCCACGTGACAGAAGATCATGCCATCCGCCGACTCGATGTACTGTTTGTATTTTATAAAGTCGGATAAATCTTTCAAATAATAGCACAGATGGAAAGACGGCCAAGGAAGATCTTTAACAAAATGGACGCCGTTTCTTAAACTGAAATAGTCCAATTCTTTGCCAACATCAAGACCATGCTTGGAACAGCAGTGATGGTAGAACTTATCACCTGATAGCAGAACTGCATCCAGGTCTTCAGGTTTCTGGAAGTGAGACAAAGTTTCACCACGAATGTTGAGTTTGTGGTGCACCAAGGCTGCAAAAGCGCACATTGCAAGACACTGAACTCCAGCTGAGCTGTTTAAAACGTTGATCACACTGTGAAAAGCTGGCATACAATGCTTTAGGCAAAATAGCGTCTATATTCAGACGAATCACACCATAGGGGCTTTCATTTTTATGGCCTTCTCTGAGCTGTTCTTTTGTCAGTTCCAGAACTTTTGCCAATAATGTCGCGTAAAGTTTGGAACGAATTGGCGGATTTTGTAAACCGATGAAATCAAGTAATTGTGATATGATAAATCCTAGGAAATTCAGCAGAAAGCATTTCTAGTCTTCGGACGAAACAGCAAATTTTTTTATATAGCACAGACATATAGTCTAATAGTTGGCGAAATTCTTCATTTTCTTTGGAAGTTTCAAATCGATAGATTAATTGGTCAATACCGAGGATATTATCCTCAAATCCAGACAAAATATCCATCGAGCTGGAAAGGTGATTTAAAAATAAGTTGCAATCAAGTGATCAACTTCAAAATGTAACATTTGCATAGATGAAGACTGTCAGTGGGGTGGCAATTACTGATCGAATAATCGAATATATCGAATTATAATCGAATTACTGATAGCTTAAGTTCAGATAAAATTTTATGACTAATAATTTTATTATTAAGCTTTCGGTTCGATTCTAAAAACATGAAAGTAACTAGGAGTGTTGAAAAGTAAAACAAAAACTAGTAGAATGGGATCCATTCATCTGTTTTGAAACAATACATCGAGCCACAAATATATATTTTAAGTTGGTGTGAAATGTAGTTCTATTACCACAGCAGAGGGTCTGATGTTGAAAAACGATATCAGACCCTTAACAAGGCACTTGGATATATAAACTGATAAAGGAGAGATTAAAAACTGAATATTGAATGTCACTAGCGCGAATAAAGTTATCGTGACTAACTCCGTAAAACAGGTGAAAAACTGTTTCTAGTCATTAATCCAACCGACAGTTGTCATCGACAAAGACTCGTCAAAGAGAAAACAGCTTGTTTAATTTCGAAAGTGTATTGAAAAAAGTATGTAAGATAGAATATCAACGAATTATCAATATCTCTTAGATAGTTATATGCGATGAGTATAAAGCTTGCTCTAAATTGAAAAATATAGAATGGAAAAGGTGGGAAATCGAAAACAAAATGGCCATGAGTGATAAACAGAAAATAATTACAGATGAAATAAACAGAAGTTTTATAGATATATTTTAAAGTAGATTAAAATCATGACATTATTCCAGCAATGGCAATGCTTATATATATATATATATATATATATACAAAAACAGAAATATTGTGATCACAAGACGATGAAGTATGATAAAATATTGATAAAATGGATAGCTCTTAAAGTTGGAATTCATGATATTTTCTGGTGTTTAAACAGCCTATATGATTTACTGACGGCACTTATACATGTGGATTTCGCAAAGATTAAATTCGCCAAACAAAAACCGCAAGCTCATGACCAATTCATCCAGTCCATTGACTCGCTGCATATAGGCTGGATGATTAAGTCTGTTTAGATTAGCCACAATGCCATCAGTTGACTGCCGAATCTCAGGAAATCTTTCCGAGCCATGCGAATCGAACAGGTATAGTTGAGTGGGATGGTCTCTATCGCGCATGACGGCAACAGCCTTATTATTCATAATCATCAAGAAGCCATCGTAGCCATAGTTAAAGCCTTCGTCAACATCTAGGGCAAATCTGTGCCAGCTATCTGGGCCGAGTTCGCGGCTAAACTGTGGCCAGCCCTGGCGATCAAACTCTTCCATTCCAGCCTCCAATTCGTCGAAGTTCAGGTATCGATATTGCTGCCATCTGTTCACTTTAACACAAACATTATAGAGGTCATTTCCAGCGTGAAGAATGGCGTCCAGCGTTGTTCTACTTAAATTAATCAGCGAGCCAAGCATAAGATCGTGAAATCGAATTGCCATAGCTGACATGGCAACACACTGCATTCCAGCTGTGTCACCAAAATTCTGATGCGACTGAGACCGACTAGCCAATAGTGCCTGACCAGGTGTTGTCAAATCTGGGTCCGATTCCTCTACACTGCTAGTCCAATGTGGCCATTCAGCAAAGTGTATATAATCAATCGTTTCGGCAAACGGACACGCATCTGGGAGTGTATAGGCTGCCGACTGTCGACGTGTGGAGCAGAGCAAACTGGCAATGGCTTGGGAGATTAGTTTCAGCAATATCTCGGAGAAGTCATCGCGCTCCAAGCTACGAACATGCCTCTGGAAGCCTAGAAGGAATTGCATTGTGCTTCGGCGATAGCGCACACTGTGATGACGTTCCTGGACTAACGGGTGGCAAAAAGCGCTAATTCTGGCACGATTCAGCTGCTGGCCATTCCAAGCCGTGTTGGGATTGGTCAAAAAGGCAATTAGTTGGTCCTGAACAAATCGATGAAACTCGTGTCCACATAGGCATGAGTCAACAAGTTTAATTTGCTCTTGGTACCAGTTTTCATTAACATTACTGATGAAATGGCGCACAAGACGGCGAATCAGATCCAAAGGAGCATTGCTAATGGCAACCGAGGAAGCCTCATTGTCTCCTGCTATCTCCAGTGAGCATACACGATTCTGAGTACTGCTCATCTGCCCTTGGATTTCGTTGCTAGAGTTACTGTCGGCCACTAAAAACTCAGCATTACGATGAAATTGAAAACTTTGCAAGGCGTTAAAGAGCGCAGTCACAATACCAATAGAGGCTAAGCAGCCTAGAAGCATTAGTTGGTGATTGGACAAATTGCATTCTTGTCTAGATGTCAGCAAGAGGTACACCTGAAAGAAAAAGTTAGGCTATAACTATGTTCACAAAACCACTATTAAAAAATATCGAGTTTTACAACCGACACTTCCATTCAGAAATGACCATTCAAGCTCATTTCCTATGAGAAATTAACCAATTATTTATTGACTATAATTAATTATATAATAATTAACCAATTAAGCACACTTGGTTATCAACTCATAAATCTAAAATCTAAAAACATTTTCATTTATAAAGGATATGATAGATAAAAATAAAACAGCAATTGTTAAAAACACATACAAAAATGTGCTGAGACAATGGAATAAGCGAATCCATTAGTTGGTTAGCAGTCTCATTGCTTTCATGTGAGTTATCTTCATCCATTTCATTGTTATTGGACTCCATAGCTGGAAATCATTTTTTTAGATTAGTTCCTAGATGTAGAGTGCAACTTATGCTTAAAGGTTAAAATTATGTTATACATAAAATTTAGCCACAAGCAGCAATTACAGTTACAAATTTTGAGATTTTTATAGATAAACTAGTGTCTTATAATAAGATGGATCCAACTCTATTTTGATGCAAAAAATACAAAATGTAGCAAGTAGCCGACATACTGGATTTAAAGCAGACAGTAACATTTTAGTGGCTACATTAAAACTTTCATAAATAAAATAAAACTGAACTTATCTTTATCATAAAATCATAAAACTGAAGATCACAGAAGTAAATGGCTTATATCCTTATTTATAACCCAACCTTATAACAGTATAACCTAGCTAGCTATGGTTATAATTTTCAAAAATTTCTATTTGCAACCATTTTAACTTACTTTTGAAAATAAATAACTAAACAAATTGACAAGGATTGTCTAAACTTGCATCACAAGAATCACAAGAAGGGCATATTCTTATCAGATTCTTACAGAACTTCACTTGTTGGACCTAACACCTAACTGTATCAAAATTTAATAGGCTAATTAAAAATCAAAATAAGTTTAGCTACGTAAAGAGATTGAAATCTATTTCATAGAAATTAATGTATAATTCAGGATATTGTTAAATTACTCTTTGATAAAGTTAGATAGTTAAGGATAGAGTCTGATAGTCTTGGATAGGCCTAGTTTGATAGTCTTGGATAGAGCTTAATAGTCTATCCAAGACTGCATTTGTACCATACATGTGCAACACCTGGCCGACCCGGCCGGGTGAAACGAGGGCCAAGCAAGGTAAGTGGCAAAAACCAATCAAACAAGCGCAAAAAATCAAAGGGGGGACCAAGAGACAAAAAAGGAAGGCGTGAAGAATAGGAAAAAGGGAAGAGAAAAAGAGCAAATAAGAGTAAACTAAGTCGTAAATAGAGCAATGAAACAAACTAAGACGTAAATAGAGCAAAAACTAAGTCGCACGGCCAGGTAAGATTTGGGAGGTTGCGCATGTATGATTTGTATTAGTCATAGTCAAAGTAAAAAAGTCCTTTCTCTTTAATAAGTTTCATGCTGATGTCTATGCCATAAACAAATTATATTCTATATAGTTTTGTTCTATTAGGCTTAGGACTTCATCAAAATAATATTAAGTCAAGCTATATGGAGCAGAGATGTAAACTCTTTAATATTATCAAATTACATCAGAATTTTTAGCTCTTTGGATTTATATGTTATGAGAATTGGTATATAAAAACTATTAATTTTTATAACTGAGACCAAAAGTTGCTTTAGTTTCCAAATTGCAACACTATGCAATATGTTAAGAAGGGTTTTTGTATTACATTGTTTTATGCCATGGTTTCCGAGATTTTTGCTGGCAATTTGTGTAGTTGGGTAAAACTAATTGGGCATAAAAGGGCACATTATACTAGGCTTTTCTGCATTTATTTATTTATGATATCTAATGTTATATATTATCTGTTAAAAAATCATTACAGTCCTCTGGTTCTTTGTTGAAAGAAAGATACCATTAATAGCAACAATTTTACTATGCTTTTAACTACAGAAAATGTCATATTGTGAGTAAATATAGATAGTGTTATAGGCATATTTTCTTATTTCTTACTAAACTCAAAATTCCAATAATACCACTCCCACCGCTTGTACCAAAGTTGTGCTAGGGCTTCTTTTATAATATTCAAATCCCACTGAATGTCACTAAAGTTTTTGTAGGGCTAATTTAATCCTACTGCTGTTACCAAAGTTGTTCTAGGCCTCTTTTCCTATACACTTTATTCAATTACTGTCTTCATGTCAATTTTATTATTGTCTTTACTTTATTCGCTTTATGTACTTTCTTAATTCAAACTGGTAGCGTTTGTGTCTTATTTGGTAGTGTTATAATATGGCCAACTTCTATATTACTATTCTATTCCTATAAGTACTTTATATCAATCTTTATCCGTCTTTATTAATCTTTATTTGTCTTTAATTCAATCTTCAGTTCAATCTTCAGTCTGTCCTTGGGCTTTACCAATGGATCTAGATTTACAGCTTTTCTTCACTCTATTTACTTCACTTTTGCAATGTCTCTTTCTCAAATAACTTCAATATGAACACTTCAGGATACAAGCTTTCTTCAATTTGAACTCCTTCTCGAACGACAGCGGGTTAATTCTTCTCTTTTTGCTGGTGTGTATATTTATACTAAATCTCCTCCTCCTCACCTCTGCGACTTTATAAAAACATTTTATTTTTGGTGCGATTTAACAAATTGGTGCATTTAAACAAAAGTTTCCTAGAATAAAACAAAATTTGCATGGGAAATGATTTCTAAGAAAACAGGACCTTATCTCAATAGGGAATATTATTGATTTACTAAACTGAGTGGGACACTGAATCTAATTTAATGCAACATTGAAACAAAAACATAAGTTTGGTATTTAGCTTCCTTTCTTTTTGAAACTTTTCAAAAGTGAACAAATTGTAAACCAAAAACCAAAATTTAAATCAAAGGTACTTGTATAAATTCTGAATCAATTTTTAATGCCTATTCTTAAAATCAAAAAGCAAAAGTCAAAATCTGAATACTAGTAAAGAGATTCAAACTAGCCAAACAGTTTACAAACTAGCCAAACAAACTACCAGTTTAAACCTCTAACAGGGTTAAAACATGCTCTGCTACAAATACAAAATTTAAAGTCACTTAAGGGTGAATTGAGTCTTACCAGTGTGCTAAGATACTGACTTTATATCGACTATGGCCAACAGAGATCTGACTCTAAGATAACAATGACCTTGGATGCTCTTAAAGTGCTATCAATTCATCTACCTTAGAGGGCTGCTGCTGGACTTTAGTAACATGGCAGTGCAAAGCCAGGACTGCCTTATAATCTGTTTGGGCAGTACCACTCTCTAAGCCCCTCTTGGACAGTTGCTATGTCCTAGCTGTTCCAAGAGGCTGCCAAGATCACCCTGTTGTACAATGCTAAGCATACATGTGCTTCCAGAATCTCAGCCAGCCATGTGACTTATTTTGAACCAAAAATGCTACATACATTGCAGTAGATAAGTAAGATAGGATTTAATACACTTTTTATTACAAATGCTAAGATTTGTGGTACTTGGTGATAGGGTTTACTTAGAAAAAAGAAATGTGAAACATTAAAATAAAACAAAATTGCAAATCACAATTCTGACCCACTTTCTAATAGTTTACCAGCAACTTGAACTGATTTGATTTAGAACAGAAGTAGATTTGAATGTTTTGATAGAGTATAAAAGAATTCATCTTGTAAAAAGGCAAGGGTTTTTGTGCTGCAAGATTATTTTAAAGCTGCTTTTAGATTTAAGAAAGTATTCAGCATTTTGAGAGCATCCAAAGTTGTTGTTATCTTAGAGTCAGATCTCTGTTGGCCATAGTCAATATAAAGTCAGTATCTTAGCACACTGGTGAGACTCAATTCACCCTTGAGTCTCACCAGAGACGGGAATATAAAAATTAAACCAAAATAGGGTAATGTATCATCAACTGAACAGTGTATCTTCAAAACCGAACAAGAATTTTGACTCCTTCCTTGGTCTTGTGCAAGACAGAAACAAGCTATTGTATTTCACAGAACAACTATTTTGAATGTCAATGAAATTATTTACAAGCTAAGGCATGACATGCAATGAAGCATTAAAATGAAAGAAAGATATGGATGTTTCAGTAGAAATTTTTATCCCAAAAATGCACACATGTTGTAATTACATTTTTTACTTATGTATTGGCAAAAGCATTTTAAATCATCACTCACATCATATACTCTATAAATATTAAGTCGAAAGCAGTTTTCCGGTGCCTAACTGTCTTAAATATTTTATTTTTTTATAGACCATTGCTCAGATGATGTTGCTTAGATGACACAAACTGGTGTATTGTCAACTTTTTAGTTGAATCCAAATATATTTCATAGTCAAATCAAATGTCATTTTAATCAAAATTTATTCTCAATTAAGAATAAAATTCGACTTCTTTCTTTAGTTTGACTGTGTAATAAAAAATTTAATTTTTCCTGCGTCGCTCAGATGACAAAAACTGTACACGAAAAAACGTAAAAATGTCTGAGGTTGTGAAAAACTATATTCCTCAATGAGTCACAGGGTGAGACCAGCATTCTAATAGACTATACAGCATGACAATTATTTAAGCCAATGCCTTTGTTTAATACACTTTCCATAGCTTAAATATCTGACTTCAATTTATGCAAGTCTAGCGTCGCTCAGATGACACATATTTTGTAGGACATGCTAGGAACCTTTAAAATTCCGTCAAAACTGTTTAGAAACTAGAAATAACGGTTGTGCAATCAGGTATAATGGATGAGTGGCTGAATAAAACATAGAAGCAATAAGAAATGAACATATAGTACAGGTTTTTATAGACAGGGAACTAGGCTACCATATTTTTTGACATGGAGTTTTACATTGTTTACAGTATTTTTCGAATTAAAAACTGGAATAAATAGGTCTAAAGTAAAACAAATTATACTAAATTAAACAAAATAACATAACAGAACATAATATCACAATTTCATAAGCTTAGTTGTGAGTTATTTGATTAAAAAATTATATATGACACTTTTCTGAACAAGTGTGTAACACTGTTGGGAAATACCCATGTACTTTAGACTAAGATTGTATGTGGTTGCTTTCCAATTAAATTACCATAAATGTAGTTATTTATAGAGCATGAAAAATGCTTTCAAATTACATAATTCATTATAGATCACTCCTTAAAATAAGATTAAACCAGTCACTCAAATTTTAAAACCAAACATCAAATTCTCTGTTTGGTTTGAAGATACATGAAAATCATAGTATGGTTTTAGATGAAAAACATGAATAATTTTTTTCTATTTGACAAAATTGCTAAAGCAGATACTATTTAAAAAGACAAAACAGTTTTTTATAACTTGTCTTTTGATTTATAATGATATCTTAAATAGAAAATCTGTAGCTTAAAGGTTTGAAGTTAAAAATATGCATATTCTTGTTCGGTTGATGATACATAACCCTAAGAAGATAAATTGAGTTTAAATAAACAAAAAACGAACAGCAAAATGTTGTTATGATCTTTGCTGACATGACTACAATAATATAAATGGTAGGCATAGCTAAGCCTAGCCATAGGTTTAAAGATCATTTGTGTGCTTTAGGTAGATTATACGGGTATAACTAGTGAACCTTTATATCATTATCATGTGCGCAAAAAGTTACAAGGAAACTGCTTTTATTTTTACTCATTTGTTATTTCAACAAACGAAATGTTTTATCGTGTACTACAACCCAATAAAAAATAATCACACTAAAAAAGTGAAAATAAATCAATTTCAACTTCAATTGAGTTTTAAAAAACAAGCAATCATTTTAACAACTAGAAAGCAGCAGACAGTCAGCTCGGAGCCAAAAAGTTTTAAAGTTTTAGACAATGTATTTAATTTTTTTCAAAATATGTTTATCGCTTGTTTTTGCATACAAATCCTTGATAAAAATAACAAGCGTATTTTGCGATTGTAACTACATTTTTAGTTCTAACTTTTGGAATATAGACTTAATTTCAGTATATTTGAATAAATAGAAACAGAACTCCTGTAACTTTATATATAAATTCTCTGAGTGTATTTGTTCTTTGAAATCAAATCTTTTGTTTAAGCAATTTTTAATTGCCATGGACAGCTATAATAATTGCTCGGACAAAAGTGAAGAAGTCGACAATGCTAATAGTTTTGCGCGTGCTAACTCATTTATCGATCCTTTAATTCAGTTACCCTGTGAACTGCAGAGTCGTATCCTGGGTCTCCTTGATATTCGATCGTTAGCAGCTTGTCGTTTGGTAAGCAACCATTGGCTGGTACGAGTTGATGATGACAGCCACTTGTGGTCAGCGGTAGGCCTACGAATGGGTTTACGCCGACGTCCATCGCGTGACTGCGCCAGCGATCGACGCTTTGTACAGGAGACTGCATCTAAGTGTCGCCTGTCCTGTGCGTGGATTGACTGCGCCGAAGGCGAATTCGAAAGTCGCAGCGACACTGCTTTGCTGCCATTTATTACAGAGAAGAGATCGACTTCAATGTGGCGATTGGTTTGTCTGCGCGCTTGTCAGCTGCCAGGTAAAAAGAGCTCCAATAGACTTTTTTGTCTTTGTCTTTGCGAGCGATTGCCATACGGTGCTGAGGCTTGCATTATTCTAGATTTTTTATACTGAATATAAAAAACTAGTTGATGAAAAGTTTCTGTTTCGGAAAACAGGTCGACAAGCGCGTCTCCATCTTTGGCATTACGCTTCCAACACTGGCCGACTGAGTGAAGCAGACAGCTGCCAAAGTGCACGACTCAGGTGTCCGGCTGGAAGCGTTGATGACACCTTCAGCTGGTGGCCAGGCGCTCTGTCGTCCGGCTGTCACGTTGGCGGCCATTTAGGCTGTTTAGCCGACTGTGGTGGCGTTGCTTGCGCAGTTGCTCAACCAACGGGTGCCGCTGGATCCATTGCTTCGCTGGTTCGGCTACCGTTGGAGCCATTTTATACACCAACAATGTCCAAATGGTCGATTCTGGACCTGACCGGCTGCTCAGGTAGGCGAGAACGATTGGCTGCCATCGCCGTTCACACCTGCAGCGGTGGTAGCAATAACAATCATCATGAAAGCAATGGTGGTCGTCGCAACAGTTTTCATAGTCGCAGCATGACATCCATGCAGAGCAGTACTAGCAGCAGCTGCCAAGTCGCCCTGGGGCTGACTGCATCGGATCGTCTAATGGCTTGGATTGCTTCGGACAAGGTAGATCCAAAATACTTTTGAATTAAGTATCCCAAGTTGACATTGTGTACAAAAAAAATTTCACAAGTGAATTGGAACTTTAATCACTGCCTTTGCCGCACTAATAAAAATTGCAGGCTTCATCCACACCTGAGGTTAAAACTCCGATTGCTGCTTCCCTCCAACTGACACCGCTGGCATCTCAGAAGTCTGTTTCGCATAACTGCGAAGAATCAAAGCCGTCACAGTGCCGCCTCTGGTGTCTACCGGAATCTTATGCGCGGCGTCGACGACGTTGCAACCTGCGTCGTCGTCGAGTGAGCCTAGCGACGCTTATGCCAACATCGATGTCGCCATCTTCGCAACCGCGTCGAACTTTTGTAGTGGCCACGCTGAGCGACGGCTCAGCCGCGGTGGCTCAAATTCACTGCGCCTGCTGCTGCTACCGCGGGGAAGTCGGAGGCGACAGCAAGGAAGTTCGGCTTCAACATGTGGTTCGAATCGGGGGCGACGATCTTCTCGTCCGCGACATCCTACCCAACGCATCGTCGCCACCGCCTTCTCGCGGCTTTTTAGACACGAACGAATACGACAGAGGAGATAGTGACGACGATTGCGTCGGCTTCAAAGCGATAATGACGTCATCTTCGAAATCTACTGATTCAACGGACGCAGAGCCAATATTCTGGCTTCGAGAATTCATATGTCGCGACGACTGCAAGCCGCCAGGCTCGGAAGCGGCTGTAGATGCCAGGGACACATGGATCTGCCGTACTGCAGTTGCCTATCAGTTGCCCAGTAACTACGAGAGGCTCATGCTGTGTGCTGCTGGACGGACCTTCCTCTGTTTGTTTGCATCGCACTGGTCAGCTGGAGCAGCGCTGCTAATCTATAGGCGAGCAACTGCTGCGCCTCTCTGCGTAGTAGATTTTCCACAATATGCCGACACGTTTCCTAGGTGAGTACGAGTAGATTAATGATTGCCATAAATATTAGGGTGGATTGCAAGTTACACTTTCAAACGTTTTTTTATTGGTTTTAATATTTGTCAGGCCACAAAAAAGTCACTTTTTTAGCCTCAGGTAGTTACTCATACTCGTTTGCTTATTTGCTTCAATTTCCACAATGAGATCTTTCACCTGCCTCTCAACCAGGTACGAGCTTCACCCGCCTGTGTGGGTCAATCAGGCGTGGTTCGATCGCGGCATCGCCAGCGACGTCGCTGACGTCAGCTCAGACAGAGAGGTCGATAGCGAAGCAGAGAATGGCGACAATCTAGACGATGAGAGTGAAGAAGCAGTAACGAAGAAGGCAGAGGAGGATGGCTCGGCGACTCCGCAACCGCTGCTATTGTTCTCCTGTCCTGTGCGCGGCTTCAGCCGCTGCCTGCTTCTCAGCTGCTCCCGGCTCGGTGGTTCTGAGTTGGATGTTGCGATGGCAACGTCAGTAGCAGCGGAGGCGGAAGATACCTCATGCTGCAGTACGGACTCGAAACGAAAAAGTGGCCTACGATTGGTTGCCTGCAGCGGGCTGGATTTCAACGGTTGCGAAGTGTTTTCGCGTCGGCGTAGCGCCATTCAGCCGCATTAAGTCAAAATTAATATTGTAGTTTAGAAACATCAATCATAAATTAAGTTGCTTACTGCAATGCTTCTAAAAATGTATAGCAGATATATTTCCGTCTACTGAATCAAAAGTTTACAACTTTACGTGTTCTATTATACATTTGTTGAAAGCAAATCTATTGAAAAAAACACGTACGTTTAATTAACATTTTAGAGTTGGAAAGCTTCCATGGAGAGGTAAAGGTAATATGCATAACAATATTAGCAGGAGGGCTCTGGACACTAAGACAATTTATGAGTAGATCCGCAGCCAGCTAGGAGGCAATTCTGCTCATTCTGCTGACTCTTAAGCACACACGTACACAGACTCACACAGGGGTGTACATCTGCCCTTAATTTCTCATCGTCAGGCAGTGTACACTCTTACTGTGCCTTAGAAGTTGGCCCTCAATGGTGTAAATTGTACGACAAGCACACAAGCCTTCTCTCCGCGGCTGCACTCCAAATAAAATTGCCTTCTTGCAAGCGGAATCGAGCTCAGGGACCTTGGTGCGAGAGGCAGACGCGATAGACCGCTGTGCCAATCAACTCACCTTCGAGTGGAGTTAGGTTTAATCTCGTGTCAATGATTTTCGGCCTATAAAACTATTTAATTCTTACTTCAAAGACAGATCTAAAAATATTTTATTGTGTCTATCTGCGCTTTTTCTACTCTATTTTACGAGCGTATTTGTACTTCACGTCACAAGCGCACCTTCGGTAAAGGAATTTTATTCCTTAATTAAAACTTCCCTATACTCAATTGGAAATTTCTCCCTATTCTTAAAAACTGCCTTAAATAATTTGACTGTTCGTATTTTTGTCAATAAAGTACTCGAATGAGTATGTTTAAAATTTTGTCAACTTTTGTTGATAAATCCGGCCCGACGATCGTCTTGGAGAAGAACGGGGCTAAATGTTACATTTATATGTGAGTGCAAAAAGGTCGCTTTGCGAAATTAGGCTTTGGCTCTGGACTCTAACTGCTTTGTTGGATGTTTTGTTTATTTTGTTGAAATACGTTAAAATACACAAAAATAATCCATTATCGGCCCAACTTTTCGGGCCAAAATGACATCGTCTATGGCAATAATCGAATATCAGCCCGCCCGATAGCCACGTAGTCATGGTACAATAACATTGTGGACCCTGGAAAGCTAGTTTAAGTTGGTTAATTGTACCATGACTACGTGGCTATCGGGCGGGCTGATATTCGATTATTGCCATAGACGATGTCATTTTGGCCCGAAAAGTTGGGCCGATAATGGATTATTTTTGTGTATTTTAACGTATAGCCACATACTATAAGCCACATAGTCTATGGTACAATCACAGTATTACCCAGGCTTTGCGGGCGATAATGAGAAATCCCTCGGGCGCCTTCGGCGCCCTCTGGCTTTCCCATTATCGCCCTGAAAGCCTGGGTAATAATATACTATTAGCACGTGCATAGTTTTGGTCCATAGAGTGCGAAACTGCAAAAAGTGGACTGATTAATTCGAAATGTCTGCAGAACACATGTTTAAAGCAAGATTACAGCGATTTAATTTCATTACATATAGAAAGCCAGCTTTTGCAAAAACCTGAATTATCTTATCTATCTTTTTTCAGTCAATTTGCTTGAAATTGCATAGCACGAAATGTGTCTTTTGATCTCCAAACTGCTTTTAAATTGTCAAAACGAAGATTAGACGCAAACCGGCAAGCTAAGAATCACCACATACTTTGCTGACCTAAAATTCAAGGTTTTAAATTGTACATACTTTCTGAGGCCACCCACCGTTCTGAAGCGTTCTGCTCCACTGGTTCAACTATGGTTCGTTCGATAATTTGGTAAGCGCGGGTTTGAATTGACTACAATTCAGACAACTTTTAATACTTTTTTATCAATAAAAATAGTCATAACTTACTACTGTGCTGATACTACTTTATCAAATGATTTGAGAGATGAGACACGGGAGGGAGGAGACATTGCAGGGATGAGACAGTGGATAGATGATACATGATAAAGATCAGAGGCAATGAGCAGGATTAAGGAGTTTTAAAGGCCGTATCTTGCCCCATGGGCCGGACGTTGCCCCAGACCACTGATTTGCACGAGTGTATTTTACAGTCACAATTAGCTTCACCTAAGATTCACTTGAGATTCACCTTTAATCTTTATTGTTAACTGTGTTTAGTTGCTGATTACACACGGTAATAGACGATGGGAAAGTTACAGACGAAGAGATTACCATTATCTGCAGTTAATACTTCATGTGTGTCCCAAATTTATTTATACTTCTCGCTAAATTTAACAATATCAACTGCAGCAACAAAACAAACCATCAGTCAGTGACGTAATCTCCTTGGCATTAAATAACAGCGTCGCAGTGATCCCAAAGTCGATGCAACTCCTGCTGCAGGCTCTCAATCTCTAGGCCCCTTACCCACTGCAACGTCGCCTCTTGCACTTCAACATGGTTCTCAAACTGCATGTCGATGCTCGAAGTCTCGCTTCAGCCAAAAAACAAAAAACGGTCACAAATTAAAGATTAAAATCTGGACTGTACGGTGTCTGGTGCAGCAATCGGATGCCTCGTTTCTCCATGAAATGTTGAGTTGCTGAAGCGAGACTTCGAGTTGCTGAAGCGAAACCATTAATCACGAATTTATTTGAATGTTATTATTAAAGTATTTTAGGGACGTATGCAGGAGGCCGTGTAAAGTTAAAATGGAAAGAAATGCGAAGAGCTCGGCATGGGGAGAGAGAAAGTTAAAAAAGTAAGAGCATAACAAAATAAGAGTATACACAATGTGACGCCGTCACACTCGCTTCCCTCTCTCTAATAAGGCGGTAGAAGGACGAAAGCATATTATCAGGGGGGGGGGAATTCCCCCCCTGACAATTTTTTTTGCTGCACCCGAACGGAACAATGCAAGCTCACGAAACTCAAGAACACGGGCCAACTTTTTGTTGCGCATCTTCTGAAGCAAGAAACAAGTCGCCAGCTTTTCAGACGGTCGAGATATTCAATGTTTCTGGCCGAAAGTCCGATTTTTCCTGTAAGAGCTAGTGTATTTGATACACCCCCTATACACGAATTTGCACTGCGCCTCAGTGCGGCCTTTCCAGACCTTCAAACTTTATCAGCATGTCACCCGAATGTGCTTGCATCATCTCCGTCTTTGGTGGTCACCTACCTTTATCTAGACGGACTGCCGGACCTTCAAATGCAAAAAATGTGGAAATAGGCCACTCTGGACACGCTGACGCGAATTTCTAAAATTTCACTGCTGAAGCCTAAATATTAGGCGCAGCTCAACTACAGTACACCATGGCCTAGTCTGTCAACCAATCAGTCACCACCCTACGCGGTTAGCTTTCAGGCGCTGCCAAAAATGTTCTCAGGGGGGGAATCCCCCCTTGGTATAAAAATGGGCGGCAAAATGGCTTGGTAGTCCTACTGTTAAACGAGCACCGATCCTAACAGTAAGATGAAGTGAATATTAAAACAAAAGCAAGCAATATTCTAAGTGAAGCGGAATTCAAGCTATTAGGTAATATAGAAAGGAGGCTGAATTACTGCAAAAATTAATTGTACATTGGCATACCATTTAAAGAAAACAAAACACGCGAAGATAACAAAGAACGGCGAGGATTGATGCAGAGTGCATCCACAATTCAATTCTATCATCAACAGCAAAAGCGGAAGGATCTTGTTTATTCTTTTTTGAGCCAAAAGTAAGGAAATATTTTTAGATCATATTCAGCTGATCTAGAAAAAATATGTCACTAACTGAAACTGCTACTTTTTTAGTTTCAACCGTTTTTGAGCATGGCTTCAAGCGTTTATTCGATTCAAAACTAAACCTAGACTGTTCGTCGAGTATGCGTAGCTTCTTGCGTTATTTTATTTTCAAAACGCCAGAAATTACTCGCACGTGTTTCAAAATGGCTAATCGGTGCAAATGGCATTATTCTTTTTAAAATTTAGCGTTTTTTCGAGCAGGGAAGCAATCATTATTTTTTTACATTAAAAAAGCAAAATAAAATTGGACGGAAATATGAAACTAAAGAATATAGCGCTATAGATACCAATGGGTAGCGTGCATGATATATCAAGTAAATTGCATGGCATTTGTGAAGAAAAGCATTAGATATCTAGTGAGTATAATGTTTCTTGAATAGATTGCATCGGATTTCTAGGAAAAAAAGAAATTTCCAGGGGATAACATATTATACTTTGATGGTAAAGTACATTTTTTCAAAGGATAGAATAAGTTTTTGATGGGTGTAGCATAAATTGTTACTGAGAAGCATGAATTATGGATGAAATTGCATGACTTATCAAGGGAAGCATAAATTACCTAGGGTGTTGCATGAACTATTGAGGGATAGCTAATTATATTTAGGCCTACTAATTGGTAGGTAACTGTTTTCTATTTTCATTTTTATTAAGCTCTTTTTGTGTACGACTGTTAATATAGTGGGAAAAAACAGAGTTTTTCAAGTGTCTCACCAAGTGTTATTCAATATAAAAGTAAGGAAAGATTTTCGAGCATAGCTGCAAACGTTATTGACGAACCTTTGACGAAAATGTCCAAAGGAGTCGCCCCTAGAAAGGCGTTCATGCTTCAAACGGATGAACGCTTCAGATAAAGACGCCACGGTTTTAGACTCGAGAGCCTCTGCCCGCATTGGTCCGCCCAGCGCTCCGCTTTGTTGATGAAGCCCTGCAGAATGTCCCTGGCGGTGTCCGCCGAAGGGCCCACGCAAATCGTGGTCACATCATCACCAGCATATCGCACTTTCAGGACAGGATCAGGCTGAGCATCGTTAAGCAGCTCATGTATTACGAGGTTCAACAAAACCGGAGTGAGGACACCGCCCTGGGGGCCCCCTTTCCGGACCGGCGCAGAGCGTCGGAAGCCGTTCAGGTGGGTCACAACAGTACGGTTCCGGATCATGTACATGAGGTGCGGGTGCGTCTCCCTGGCCTCAAGAGCTCTGTTGAAGGCTTCGCACAGAACGTTGTCGAAAACTCCCTCGATGTCCAGGAAGACCGAAAGAGCAAAGCCGGAACACAGCACTGCTCGTTCTAGTGTCTCTTCAATGACATGAAGAGCGCTCTCGGTTGACCGGCCAGCCCGGAAGGCGTGCTGGTTGCGCGAGATCGGGTATCGCTACAGCCCCACAGAAAGCATGCGCAAGAGCGCCAGCCTTTAAAAGAGCTTGAGGCACAAGGACGTCAGGCTTACCGTCAGAGCTTGAGGCCTTTTGCGGGATGTGGAAGACAGACCACACGAGCCACGGTAAGAAAGACAATCGACTGTGTTAGGCCATGCCCTTCTGTAGAGTGGTCTGGCGGGCCCTGCTGAATCGGCGCGGTAGGGAAGAAGTGATTGAGCATGCACTCCAAAGTTACTTCTGGATTCGCTGTGGTCGACCCATCCGGCCTTTTGATCACAGAAAGCTTGGAGAAGCGGTCGCTAGTGAGAGTCTTAACCACGCGGGCGGTGGGGCAGGAGCCCTCAAGCCCTTCGCAGTACTGCCGCCACTTTGCCGCTTTGGCCCTTCTGACAGTGCCCTTAAACTCATGAATCGCTTGAGTATAGACGTCCTTATCAGAGGGGTCCTTATAGTATTTAGAAACCGCCTTTGCAGAGCTTTGGCTCGGCGTCT
The DNA here is from genome assembly GCA_950097015.1 of Macrostomum hystrix. Lineage (NCBI taxonomy): Eukaryota > Metazoa > Platyhelminthes > Macrostomidae > Macrostomum > Macrostomum hystrix. Next base: position 29,940,658 of record CATNEN010000038.1, read on the forward strand.
AAGGTTCCACCAAGGGGCAGATTTCTTACTTTGTAAGCTTTGAGGGGACAAGCCTCCTCATAGGCTGTGATTCTCCAACGAGATAGCGACATCATCGGCAGTCTGAAAATCTTGGGTCGACGTATCGAGGATACGTCGGTTGTATCGAGGTCCCGAGTTTTGCTGCTCACCAAAAGTTCTGATGTTGCTCAGCTTTGCCCAATCGGTATTCCTGACATTCCTGCTTCACGTGATTTCTTTTTCGATCGACTGATGCTGAAGCGGATGAAACGGTGGTCCCATAGAGAGTCTTCAGAGTCCCACACCTCCCACGCAGACACCCTAGCCAGGATGCTCGGGGAGGCGATGGTCGCGTCGAGGACCTCTGCCCATCAACCGTTGTCCAACTTTGGTGCGCAGCCAACATTACAGAAATTTAATGAGGTGCCATCGATTTAAGCTAGAAGCTCCTCGCCGCGATCGTTAATGTTCTTGCTGCCCCAGTGCGTGTGCTGCGCGTTCACAGGTCACCAGCAATGAGTTGAGTAATTTCAACTTGCGTGCCTTAGTGTATTCATAGAGCGCCACTAATGCTTCGCTGACGACTGGGGCCTCGCCCGGAAAGTAGGCTGAGGCCACTAGTGTCGTCTTATTAGGCATAATGTGCTTGGCTAGGATGACACGATGTCCTCAGTCGACAGATCTGGAAATAGCGCTGAGCCTTGGGGGCGGCGGCCCTTCGGCTGAGGGTGCAACCGGCACTGGGATGTCCCTGTCGTGCCCAGTGGGTGTGGCCTTCGGTCGGCAGCTTTGTTGGGCAGGAGGCCATCAGAGGCTGCATAGAAAAAAGGTGGGGCTTCCTGTAAAAACAGGCAAGGGGCCCGCTCAGCCCCTTTCCCAAACTGAGCATCGGGCCTTCCAAAAAGCAAAAAACAGATACAACCCGGTGTGGAAGGCCTTTGCCACCGGGAGGAACCGTTATCGGCCAAGCGTCCATCAGCACGGTCAGACACTGGGATATTGGAGGGTGCGAGGAAGCGCGCTCCATCGCCTGCGATCGGGAAACCGCATGCCCTGTTAAGGTCAAAGGGTTACACCTTTCCCTCCAGCCATAGCCAGAGGTACCTGATCACGCACAGGTGCACGATGCTGCGGACTGGCCGCATGCCCTGTTGTGGTCGAAAAGTGACACTTTTCCCCCAGCCGAGGCATGAGGTACCCATTTAGGCCAGAGGCCCTGGATGGGTCGTCCAGCGCTGTTGCCCCTTCTGTCCGGCTGCCCTAGGGTCAGAATTGAACACTCGGGGGACGTGTGCCCATGGGTCAGCTGACGGGACAGCATGGAGGGATTCCTGCACCTGAAGGCACAGGGCACCCTCTGTGCCTTCTCGGATATCTGGAATTATCCAGAAGGAAACAAAAATTATTCATGGGAAAGCATTGAAAAATTGAAAAGAAACTTTTTCGAGTGCAGCATTAAGTTTTATTCGATACAAAACTGAGGAAAGAATTTTCGAGCATATCTGCCAGCGTTTTTAGATTCAGAAATATAAGAAAATACTTTGAGCACAGCTATTAGCGCTGTTCATTTCTAATTCTAACGTTTTTTCAAGCATTTTTTAAAGCAATATCCGAAAGGATTAAAAAATAAATGAAGACTGTCTGAGCACACGTTGCTGTTAGCATTTTTTATTTCTAAAAACTAGAAGCAAATTTTTTAAGACGATCGAAGGGGTAGCATGAATTATCGACGGGGTAGCATGAATTATCGACGGGGTAGCATGAATTATAGAAGGGGTAGCATGAATTATCGACGGGGTAGCATATGAATTATCGACGGGGTAGCATGAATTATCGAAGGGGTAGCATGAATTATCGAAGGGGTAGCATGAATTATCGAAGGGGTAGCATGAATTATCGAAGGGGTAGCATGAATTATCGAAGGGGTAGCATGAATTATCGAAAGCGTAGCATGAATTATCGAAAGCGTAGCATGAATTATCGAAGGGGTAGCATGAATTATCGAAGGGGTAGCATGAATTATCGAAGGGTAGCATGAATTATCTACGGGGTAGCATGAATTATAGAAGGGGTAGCATGAATTATCGATGGGTAGCATGAATTATCGAAGGGGTAGCATGAATTATCGACGGGGTAGCATGAATTATAGAAGGGGTAGCATGAATTATCGAAGGGTAGCATGAATTATCGACGGGGTAGCATGAATTATCGACGGGGTAGCATGAATTATCGAAGGGGTAGCATGAATTATCGAAGGCGTAGCATGAAATATCGAAGGGTAGCATGAATTATCGAAGGGGTAGCATGAATTATCGAAGGGTAGCATGAATTATCGAAGGGGTAGCATGAATTATCGAAGGGGTAGCATGAATTATCGAAGGGGTAGCATGAATTATCGAAGGGGTAGCATGAATTATCGATGGGCTAGCATGAATTATCGAAGGGGTAGCATGATTTATCGATGGGGTAGCATGAATTATCGATGGGCTAGCATGAATTATCGATGGGCTAGCATGAATTATCGAAGGGCTAGCATGAATTATCGAAGGGCTAGCATGAATTATCGAAGGGCTAGCATGAATTATCGATGGGCTAGCATGAATTATCGAAGGGGTAGCATGATTTATCGATGGGGTAGCATGAATTATCGATGGGCTAGCATGAATTATCGATGGGCTAGCATGAATTATCGAAGGGCTAGCATGATTTATCGAAGGGTAGCATGAATTATCGAAGGGGTAGCATGAATTATCGAAGGGGTTGCATGAATTATCGAAGGGTTGCATGAATTATCGAAGGGGTTGCATGAATTATCGAAGGGCTAGCATGAATTATCGAAGGGGTAGCATGAATTATCGAAGGGCTAGCATGAATTATCGATGGGCTAGCATGAATTATCGATGGGCTAGCATGAATTATCGATGGGCTAGCATGAATTATCGAAGGGGTAGCATGAATTATCGATGGGCTAGCATGAATTATCGAAGGGGTAGCATGAATTATCGCAGGGGCAGCATGAATTATCGAAGGGGTAGCATGAATTATCGAAGGGGTAGCATGAATTATCGAAGGGGTAGCATGAATTATCGAAGGGGTAGCATGAATTATCGAAGGGGTAGCATGAATTATCGAAGGGGTTGCATGAATTATCGAAGGGGTTGCATGAAATATCGAAGGGGTTGCATGAAATATCGAAGGGTAGCATGAATTATCGAAGGGGTTGCATGAAATATCGAAGGGGTAGCATGCTTTGCCGAGGGATATATCATAGGGGTAGCATGAATTATCGAAGGGGTAGCATGAATTATCGAAGGGTAGCATGAAATATCGAAGGGGTAGCATGAATTATCGAAGGGTAGCATGAATTATCGAAGGGCTAGCATGAATTATCGAAGGGTAGCATGAATTATCGAAGGGGTAGCATGAATTATCGAAGGGGTAGCATGAATTATCGAAGGGGTAGCATGAATTATCGAATGGTAGCATGATTTATCGAAGGGTAGCATGAATTATCGATGGGCTAGCATGAATTATCGATGGGCTAGCATGAATTATCGAAGGGGTAGCATGAATTATCGAAGGGGTAGCATGAATTATCGAAGGGGTAGCATGAATTATCGAAGGGGTAGCATGAATTATAGAAGGGCTAGCATGAATTATCGAAGGGGTAGCATGAATTATAGATGGGGTAGCATGAATTATCGAAGGGCTAGCATGAATTATCGAAGGGGTAGCATGAATTATCGAAGGGGTAGCATGAATTATCGAAGGGGTTGCATGAATTATCGAAGGGGTTGCATGAAATATCGAAGGGGTTGCATGAAATATCGAAGGGTAGCATGAATTATCGAAGGGTAGCATGAAATATCGAAGGGGTAGCATGCTTTGCCGAGGGATATATCATAGGGGTAGCATGAATTATCGAAGGGGTAGCATGAATTATCGAAGGGTAGCATGAAATATCGAAGGGGTAGCATGAATTATCGAAGGGTAGCATGAATTATCGAAGGGCTAGCATGAATTATCGAAGGGTAGCATGAATTATCGAAGGGGTAGCATGAATTATCGAAGGGGTAGCATGAATTATCGAAGGGTAGCATGAATTATCGAAGGGGTAGCATGCTTTGCCGAGGGATATAGCATATTTATCTGATTTATCGAAGAGTTATCAAGTAAGAAAAAGCAGAGTAGTGAAATTGCGTATTTTAAATTCTTCTTCTTCTAAGGGCTTTAAACCGTGATCTTCTTCCCCCAAAGAAACGTGATCTTCTTGGTTGCTGGTCATATACTATTATTTAGTAGTAGATTTTACAGCGCGTAGACATCTACTTCGTATGTCGAAAATTAGAAACAATCTTTTGTACTTTTAAACAAATCTGTTATTATTTATGCTATAATTTTGTATCCAACGAAATTCACATAAAAATTTTATGTAAAATGCTATGCCAGCAGCTTTTGACTGCGATTTTTTATCTTAAAAAAATAAATAGCTGAGTGACGATCGATAAAGCTCGTCTCGGAGTCTATTCGGCTATTTTTAAACATCGAAATATCCTACTCAGTCGTTGAGCAGATAAGCCTTGAGCTCTATTGACATCGCCTGCGCCCGCATGCCTTGAGGGATCGAGTCTGCAATGGGTAATGCAAATTATATCTCCAGCAGCCCGGGCCTCATGGGAATTTAGATTGGCTAAATTTAGAACTTTAATCCCTTCCAAATGTCTCAATCAGATACGCATTATAGGTGCAATTAGATGGGATTCAAGATTCGTTTGTCCCCTCCACTCGTCGCAACTCTTTAGTTACGTTTATGATAAATTTAATCTGTGACGCATTTCTAAATGTACTTTTACACTTGCTGCAGGTTCGGGTATTATATTCTTAGAATTTTCTTAGGGAATTGGCCGCGCGAGGCACCTTTCGCAACCCAAATGTAAAAGAGGCTCAGCATTAGGGGTGCATCTCACCCACGCCAGCAGCACCATGCTGATTCGCTGGGTTGGCGTTAGCGATCTTCACTCGTCTGGCCTGTCAAATGAAGGCGTGGAGATCGTGGATTCTCTCCGGAGTGGTGACCAAGATCTCATATCTGCGCTATTTCACAAATAACGGGCAGAAGGTGACGCGGTGTGCCGCGGTTTCCTCCTAGGGCTGCAGAAGAGCCAGGTTGAAGAAGACCAGTAATGGCCATGCACATTTCCCTGTGGTCAGACGTGTCGATAAAAATCTGCTAATCAGAGACTTTCCGGTCAATTTTCGGGCATAGCGGAACAGGCTTGTCTGTAGTGATCACAGCTGTTCCAGAGTGTCACGTGCTGGCGCTAGAGTCACTTCTTAATGGTTCGGATGATCATTGATGTTGGCATCGGACATTCTCAGGCTTTACCATCCTTGGCTTATCGGCGAGCTCATTGCCGAGGATGTTGCTCTGACCTGGCGTCTAGATCGAGTTAACAGTAGGACTACCAAGCAATTTTGCCGACCATACCCCGGAAAAAGTTTTTGGCAGCGCTGGAATGCTAACAGCGTTGGGTGGTGACTGATTGCTTTACAGACTAGGCGATGGTGTCCTGTGGTTGAGCTGCGACTAATATTTAGGCTTGATCAGTGAAATTCGAGAAATTCGCGTCAAGGTGTCTATAGTCACCTAGATCTACCTGTTGTAAGCCCTTGAAGGTTTAGAAGTCCGTCTAGATAAAGGTAGGTGACCACCCAAGACGGAGATGATGCAGGCACATTCTGGTGACATGCTGAAAATTTTGAATGCCAGGCAAGGCCGCACTGAGGCGCAGTGCAAATTTGTGTTCAGGGGTGCTAAAATACACTAGCGCCTATCGGAAAATTCGTCCTTCGACCAGGATACGTTGAATAACGTATGATCAACGTTGAATAATATCTCGACGGTCTGAAAAACTGGCTACTTAATTCATGTTTTCATGGGGAATTTCTCCTTTTGGTAGTTCTAGTGTTAAGGACAGCAATGCCTTGCATGCTTTCAGATGCCGCAATCTGACATCGCAGTCAGATCCTTAATGGCTGCTTGACTGTTAGGATACATATTGATCTGCTGTTTGCAGGTATTCGCCTCATTGGAATGCATAGCGCACTCGTTAATTGTGCAGACTTTTCGACAATCAAACCCTCGGGTCAAAATCTATTGAAAATAAAAAGGTAATTAAATGATTCTAAAAAGGGAAATTTTAAAAACGTACTCGTATCTTGCCTAATTGCAGAAAGGTACTTTTCGGCCATAATTCCCATTTCTTGCACAGTAAAATTTATCTATCTTCCCACTAGCTTGCAATCTTCAGCTCCCGTGCATTCTTCGTAGTAACTTGAGCCCAACAAAACCAATTTCCTGTGCCAACCAGAAATAAATTTTCCATATGTAGAGTGTTTCTCGGGTAATGTATAGTGTTTTTCCGTCCTATGAGAGGACGATAAAAATATTGTTGACAAACGTCAGCGCGAGAGTTTTAGAGGCACTCACGCGATCAGCCGCTCGCTTGCTCATCAGCCCCCCCATCTCAATACTCACTCACAGAATTCCCGGCCTTGTACACGTCTGGAGGAAAATTTGCTTTGCACTCAGCTGCTACATTCTATGAATTCTCCACCCGCCAGCGTGTATACCCGAAGCGCACAATGTGACGGTTTGGGAGAACTGACTTTACATATCCCAACTGCCTGTCTCGAGGCCCACACTGAGTGGTTCTGCCCCCCCCAAGTCCCTCCCATCCCGTCCTACCCCAACCAACCCCATTTTTCTCCTCTTTCCAATCTCATCAGAAAAACAGCTCCCACGATTCGCCTGCGAGAAAATGTGCCGCATCCTTGCCTATAGCCGGCCTAACACTGTCGCCACCTATGGAACCGGCCGTGTTCCGGCCACTCTTCTTCTTAATTTCTGCCCCGACCCGCCAAACCCTTCACGTCCCACGCCTTCCTGAACCCCTCCGCCCACTCGCGCACTCTCATTCGCCCACGGCTGCCATTCCCATTAAGTGGACGATGCTCCACTCCCATATAAGACCCTGAATTATCCACCTACGAGCCTTCACAGTCAAGCTAAGCGTAGTGTACCTTCGTTTCTCCCCACTCCCAGAGACTGCCGTCGGATCAGCAGCCGCGGCATGCTGACACTCTTGATCCTGCCAGTACTGCTGTCTGTGGCCGCCGCCCGCAACTTGGGGGTTCGCGTATCACCAACTCGACTGTCCGAATTGTCTGTGCCTCTGGCTGTCCCCAGACAGGTGGGTACACAGGGTCACAGTCGTGTTCGCGACCACTTGATTGAATTTATCTCGCGCCAGCCAGGATGGCAAGTCGAATTGGACACATTCTATTCTGCGACGCCAATCGGCAGACAGCGATTCGATAACATCATTGCGACTCTGCAGCTGGGCGACAGGACAACAAAAAATGGACGCCAACCACGCCGACTAGTGCTGGCTGCGCACTATGATTCAAAGCGGCTGCCAAGGTTTGTCGGAGCCACTGACTCTGCAGTACCGTGCGCCGTGCTACTCAGCGCTGCCGAAGCCATTGGAAGAGCGGCGCTTAACGAAGGACGTCAGCGTCAAGTCGACGACTCTGACGCGGAGATTCTCCAACTGGTATTCTTCGACGGTGAGGAAGCATTCGACCAGTGGACCAGAAACGATTCGCTCTATGGGTCGCGACACTTGGCGCGCAGGTGGGCCGAAGACGGAACACTGCAGGAAATTAAAGCGTTCGTCTTGCTTGACCTTATCGGCGGCATAGATCCAAAATTCTACTTAAGTCCGCATGCCAGCCTCACGGAGATGGACCTGTTTGCTGGGTTGGCAGTCACCGAGGCGACGATTCTGACCGATTCCAACTACTTCCGGATGCTGGAGCTCGGATCCGGCGCCGTGCAGGACGACCAGACACCCTTCCAGGAGGCCGGTGTTCCAACTGTGCACATCATTCCGCAGCCGTTCCCAGCAGTGTGGCACACATCCGACGACACATTAGAGGCTGTACAGTGGCGTCAGGCTGCTGATGTGGCAACAATTGTACTCACCTGGACGGCATACTTTATTGGACTGAACTAAACACTGCAGCAGATGTTCTGGACTTAAGAGAAACTGGGAACATTTAATGATTTTTAGTAAAGACCCTGACCTAAACGACTCTCTTTCGACAAGAAGAAAGAGAGTTTCAGAAAGAAATGAACGAGAATTTTCTGCTTGCTTGCCAATTTAAAGTTTTTTAGTATTCAATCAATCCTAGCAATCCCAAGCTGTTTGGTGATTTCAATGCAATTGTGTTTAGTCTTTTTGTTTGTCGACTATCAATGCTTTGTGAGCGCTTCGAAGATTAGCGTTACCTTTTTCTCTCGCATCCTGACTATAAGACTAAAAGCTGGATAACAAATTTCAAATAAATCCGAGGCATTATTCATTTCTTTTCTTCCGAGTCCTTTGTTCGTTTCTGAAAATAGGTGTTCTGTCAAAGTACAGAGCCTAGTGACCACACCAAGGATGTGAACTTCCTTAAAATCAACTTAGGAAGAGATTAGGCTCTGGAGATCAAATGCTTAAATACTTAAGTACCAAAGTCTGTTGAGGATATTTTATATAATCGCGTTCTGCAGCTGTTCCAAAGAAATTTCAGATTCACGTCCACCCAGCCAGAGTGATTTTTTACTCTAATGACTATTTACGGGATGGAAATTGTTCTAAAAATGGCGTGACAGCTAACTTCTGTGACTGAGCTACAGTCTCTGAGCTCAGAAGGTAGCAATGAGTGAGCTATCTTGGACGAACATTGGCATGCCCTCTTAGCCTGTCATTTTGTCGTGGGACGTCATTAGGCACGCAAATTGCGTGAGTTATTTCTTAGAATAGTGGACTTAAGAGTTCGCTTGCTATTTGGCTTGATTTTGCCAGGGAAGTGCGTGTCTTGTACTAAGTTTATTGAACGGAGAACTAAAATGAAAGCATTGGGACTAAACGTACAACACAAAAAGTAAATATTTTGTAGCACACTTATAACACTGACAGTCACATCCCGGAACCGCACGAACTGTAGCATAATAAATGATGCCTCAGAGGCTTCGGTTGTCAATTTATATTTTTCTTAAATTTGCCTTCGATTCCATCCCACCAGATTAACTGTGTGTTTCTCCCACTCGTTCACTCCCTCGATCCCTTCTCATTTTGCCGAGTTGAAAACAGCTCGGCACGCATAATTCGAAACACAGCATGTTGCGAGAGCTAATTTTGCAGAGAGGAAAGTCGATTTTTCCAGCCAGCTTTGGTAAATTGCTCCCCCCCACAGAGCTAGTGTTCTCTTCGCTGCCTTTCCACTCGGCTCTGTTTTCTTGCACTTTTCGCATTTAATCTTGCGAAGGTAAGTTAATAACGTAAACATGTTTTCTATTATGTGTGCACAGAAACACCTGATGCATGACTGATACGCGTAGATAGACAGATAGATAAATAGATAGATAGATAAATAGATAGATAGAGAAATAGATAGATAGATAGATAACACAGAAAAAGTGCACCGGAAACGCATGGCGACGTCAATGAGCCGAAAAAAATGTTATCCAAACGGAAATTCCGGCCTGAGATCTCCCCAGCTGCTACTCAGCTGAAAAATTTGCGTAGGCGGTTCTGTTTGCTCCCGGGGCAGTGAGGGCGGAGTTGCCGGATAAGTTGCCAACACGAGCTTCCCGTCTCTCTCGCAAACATTATACAGTCTTTACGAGCCTTCTTTTTTCAGCAGCAACTCGCCCCTCCCTACCCCCATCATCTCCTATCAACTGTTGTGATGACTGCCGAAAAGTTCCAAATTTCTCTGCGCCTGTCCTAATAAGAATGCTGCAGTAATTATTTTATGGGACTCTTCCCCCTGCCCCACGATAGCATTCTGAAGTCGTCGGTATTATAACAATGGCTTGTCGTAAAAAGCTCACTGCTTTGTTACTGGCGCGGTGCAGGTTATGTGATATTTTTGTGCTCTACCCATGATAGGCATGATAGTCTTCACTATATGGGCGCTCCAGAGCTGATGGGCAAGGATAGCAGGCTCAATATAAACTGCGGCCTCTAATGGACTTAATAACTTCGTTATCTTCGTCACAAAGAAGCCTGATAAGGTATCCTGCTTCTAAAAAATAAATTTCCTTTTGCTGATGATGATACAATTGTCATCATCAGCGGGACTGAAGCAATGCAGATTATTCCGATCCATTAGTGTTGAGATTTGAACAGTGTTTTAACTCCAGAGATTAAATCAAACTACTTAATGGCACAAGTTGACGGCAAAGTATATTATAAAGATATCTATAACCAGAGAGCAGCTGCCCTGATGATGTAATTACAATGCAAAAGCGAGAATTGTCTAATGATATGCTACGAGCTAATTTCTATCCTCTTGCCTTTAATATAATTTTCCTTGCGATTTTTTTCTTTACTATCTGATAAAAATAATTATCTGTTTATGCTATACAATTATTCATATGCAATTCAATGACACATGGCAAAATAAAGTTGCTCTTTTTAATCCCCTTACTGCTACTGTTGTTATTGAATCACTTTGTTTCAATCTTCTAATCAATTACATATAGTTTCGTTAATAAATTTCGTTCTTTTCATGCTGAAAGATTAAATATAAAGCAGCACTTTTATTGAGTAAATATTCTCATTAATTCTTATTCAAAAAATTCAAATTAGTGAGGCAGGCCCAAATTTATCGTATATTGCTAACTTGAATTACCGCCAAATGTTTTCCTCGATCTTTTTGTCTTTGTTTTACTATGCTTTGTCATCCACCTCAATTCTTAGTATAAATACAAGCGCATTTTAGCCCTCGAAAAACCCAACCGGTGCCCCGTGCCCAGTTCGGAGAGCAAAAAGGAGAATAAATCTCAAAGTGTTTTTCAATTATTTTAGAAAGGAGAAAAGCAGGTCCGTGTTAATACACAAGCCAGGAATATTCGAAAGAATAAAGAAAGGAATAGTCATAAAAAGCAGTGGAGTGTAAAACTAAAGAGCAGAAGGGTAAATCCCGATTGGTGGAAAAGCACTGTGTGCAAAGTTGGGCAACTTCAGTCCATTGGAAGCCTTGAAAGACTGGGAACAAACCAGAGAGCCAGACAGTTGTGAGTAAGTAGAGGAGAGGAAGAAGTGTCTTGCCGCTCGGACACTCGTGAGAACGCTACCAAATTTTTGGAAGGAAAGCAGCCTATCTGGCCAAGTTAAACAATATATGCATATGCAATAAGAGGATACATAGCTAGCCTATGAAGAATAACTAAGTCATAGACAAGGGAAATTAAGAGTTATTTCAAAGGGTAATCCAAGGTGTGAAATAAGCAATTGTTAATATTTAATAAAAGAGTATCGGTGATATTTAAACCCAAAGAGGAGAGAGCCTACGACAACTTAGTGGCAGCTGTAAGATATTAGTAAGGAGCCCTACATCAATTTGGTGAAAGCAGTGGGATTTAAGAAGTAGGCCTACGACAACTTGGTGTCAGCGGTAAAGGATTGGAATCCAGCTAAAGCACACAGTCAGTCTGAAAGTTAGATAAAGGTATGGCCGCAGGAATCAATGATGCTATTGGCTTGTTAGCAGAAGAATTAAGAAATAGACTGGAATTAGGACCCATGAGACACGTAAAGATCCAAAAGTACACACCTAGCCAGGACATCAGAATTTGGCTCAAAGCATTTGATCAGAGATGCGACAATGAAGGATTAGAACAGGATGAACATAGGAAGAATGAGCTATTAGCTAATCTAGACCTCGCGACTGCATTTGCAGCCGTTCAGCGTTTGAATCTGCCAGAAGACTTAACGTATGAGGAGTTGAAGGAAAGACTAATCGAAAGATTCGGAAGACTAGGAAGCTCAGCCGAGTTTAGGGAGGAATTTAGAGGTAGAATGCAAGGGAGGAATGAGCCCGTTGACTCATTCGCAGATGCCTTGATTGAGTTGTCCGCGCAAGCATTCCCCAATATGAATGCAGAACAAAGGGAGGAGGAAGTAGTAGAGCAGTTCATTAAAGGAGCGAGAATCCCTTCCGACACTAGGGAAAAGTTAATATTTGCACAGCCAGCCAGCCTGCAAGAGGCTAGAAGGATGTTGAGACGCATCGAAGCAGCGTGGCATATGTCACACAAGAGTGGAGTTCGAGTTGTTAAAGACGAGCAATTCGACGAAGATCGGAATAAGAAGATGGAGGAGACCATCGAGAGGCAGAAGTATGAAATCAATAAGCAGAAGAAGCTGATTGAAGACCTGATTCAGGAAAGGAGAAAGGCTGAATGCCAGAGGGTAACACCTCAGCCGCTCATGCAGCCGAAGACGTACCTGAAGCCGCAGCAACAGTCGAGGCCTCCGCCGACATGTTTTAACTGTAACAAAGTTGGGCATATTGCCAAGTACTGCAAGAGCTCACAGCAGCAGCAGCAGTACCGATATCAGGGAAACTGAATATCGAGGGACGAGAGTCGAGGCCGCGCCCCTCTAGTAAACCCCGATTCGAACCTCAGGCCTCTAAGAATCGGCGATACCAAGCCCAGTCGTCGAATTTGCGTAATGCACAAAAGCAATCGAGTTACCCTGCGTCAGCACCATCTGCGTCAGCACCTATTGCGTCAGCACCATCTGCGTCAGCACCATTTGCGTTAGCACCATCTGCGTTAGCACCATCTGCGTCAGCACCCATTGCGTCAGCACCATCTGCGTCAGCACCCATTGCGTTAGCCCCAGCGGCATCTGTATCAGCAACCATTGCGTCAGCCCCCTGCATGTCAATCCTGGAGGAACCAGCTTCCGAAGTATCAGCACCGAGATCAGCCGCCGCAACATCTGGAAATTACTCAAGGACACGTGAGAATAAACGCAAAGTATTTGTTTCTAATTCTAAACTAGAACTTATTAAACCTGAAGGATTTGAAGCTGTAATTGTAGGAAAATTTAAGAATCAGGAAATTAATTTTATCCTAGACACAGGGGCTAGGAACAGCTTTTTGAGCAAATCTATTTGGTCAAAATTACTTAAGCCAGAACAGATAAGGAGTACAGACAAGCGGGTTTCTACTTTCGACGGAACCAGAGTACAATTGGAAGGCGAGAGTTGTATTCCAGTTAGATTCGGAGACATCCAGATAGAAATAGAATTCCTTTTGTGTGGACATGAAAGCGATAATATCTTAGGAATGGAATTTTTCCTAGGACATTGTGATAGCATTCATCTTGCTAAAGGCATGTTGATTCTAAATGAAGGAGCAAGCATTCCTATGCAGTTCACTCATCTACCTGTAAAAGTATGCAGAGTGTATACTCAGGAGAAAGTAGTGATTCCTGCAAATAGTGCGTTGAGAATCCCAGTGAGATTGGCGAGAGATGCCGAGTGCAATTTTGGAACACCTATGACAGTGAGTATGATTGGCGAAGGCGTAAAAGCCAAAGAATTGACAGTCGAGATGGCTCCCACTCTAGTCACAATGCGAGAAGGTTCCGCCATTGTGGAGATTGTGAATAACAATCCAGTTGAGGTGAAGCTGTCGAAGTCAACATTGGTAGGCCTAGCCAAACCAGTGAAGGCAAGTGAGTTGAAATATTTCGAAGCCGAAAAGGAAATAGTCAGTCAACCTACCGGACGAGTCAACCAGACACAAACTGTGGAAGATGCCTGGATTAATGAAGTTAATATTGGTCAAGATCTTACCGATGACCAGAGGAAATCAGTCATCGAATTGATGAAGGAGCATCGCGAGGCTTTTTCACAGAATGAGTTGGATATGGGTTTAACCCATCTGATCACACATGAGATCTCACTGAAGGATGAGACTCCCGTGAGGATCCCAACTAGGAGAATACCACCCCATCTCCAAAAGCAAGTCGACACACAGTTGGATGACATGTTGGCTAAAAATTTAATCAGGCCCAGTTATTCAACTTATTCTACACCACTAGTCATTGTGCCGAAAAAGGACGGATCCATACGGATTGTAAGTGATTTCAGAGTGTTAAACTCGAAGGTGAACTATGTTCCGTATCCGCTTCCTAACATTCATCAGACTTTCACCTACTTATCTGGTAGTCAATATTTTAGTAGTCTCGATTTGAACTCTGGTTATTGGCAGGTGCCAATAAAGGAAGAACACAAGTTCATGACCGCCTTCTCTACTTTAACCCGAGGCCAGTTTGAGTATGAGGTTATGGCGCAAGGTTTGTCCAATGCCCCAGGAACCTTCCAGAGGCTCATGAATCTTGTACTTTTAGGGATTCAACATCAATTTGCTATGTCGTATATAGACGATATAGTTACCTATTCGAAGAACTTTAATGACCACCTTTCCCATCTAAAGGAAGTGTTCAAGAGATTAATAATCGCAGGATTGAAGCTAAGGCCAAAGAAATGTAACCTTTTTCATAGAGAGTTAAAGTACTTAGGACATGTGATCAGTACAGAAGGTATCCGTACGGATGAGACGAAGATTGAAGCAATCAAGACCTGGCCGAAGCCAAAAGATGTGAAGGAGCTATGCAGTTTCCTTGGTCTATGTAATTACTATAGCCGCTTCATTAAAAATTATGCAGAAGCTGCCCATCCCCTTTTCCAGCTAACAAGGAAAGGAATTAAGAACTTTCAAGAGAGATGGAGCAAAGAGCATGACGAAGCGTTTGAGTCGCTAAAGAACCGGATGATGTCCACTGAAGTCTTAGCGTATCCCGAATTTGTGGATGATGAGAAGGTGAAGATGGTATTGGATACCGATGCAAGTGATAGCCGTATTGGCGCTGTACTTAGCCAGATCCAATCAGATGGCATAGAGAGACCCATAGCTTATTTCAGCCGAGCTATGAAAGAGTCGGAAAAACGCTACCCTATCACTAGAAAAGAACTCTTAGCCCTAGTGGATGCCATGAGGCATTTCCGTTTCTACCTGTTAGGCAAGAAGTTTTTGGCAAGAACGGATCATAAGGCGATAATTTGGCTGTTAAGGCAAACAGAAGCTCAAGGAATTCTTGGTCGGTGGGTTGAGCGCCTAAACGAATTCTTGTTCGATATAGAACACAGAAGCGGTGCAAAGAACCAGAACGCTGACAGTCTGTCAAGAAGACCAGCTGATGTCCCTGAAGCAGAGCAAGTTATTGAGCCGATAGTGCAAAGCTGCAGTGTAATGGAAGAGTCAGGACAGGAAGTTAAGGCTAATGATAGCTCATGTAGCTTGACACAGCCCCAGACTGCCCTAAGTGAAGGAGAGAAAAGGACGTTAGATCCCAATAGCAGGATCCAGTCTACTATCTCAGGACAAGGAGAGGTGAGAATTCCCAGTGAACTTGAACATGACTCCAGCATTCCGCTTCCGAGTCCAGTTCCTGAAGAATTTAATCCTATTGAGAGTGAGGATATGCTGCAAGCAACAAGTAGCAAGTGCGAGAAGTTATTGACCGATTTCTTACCCAGCCCATTGAAACGAGAGCAAATTATTGCGTCACAAAGAGATGACCCAGTAATTAAAGTGCTAATTGAATGGAAGAAATCAGGAGAGAACAATCCCCAGTTACCTGAAATTGTCAGCCCAGAATTGAAGAAGATGAGGAAATTCTTTGAGGATATGAAGGTAGAGAATGAGATGCTAATCATTAGCGAAGATGACAGTTGGAAAGTTGTACTGCCCCAGTCCTTGGATAAGCTAGTTCTCAGCGATCTGCATGATAGCCCACTAGCAGGACATTTGGGACGCGATAAAACAATTCAAC
Organism: Macrostomum hystrix; assembly: GCA_950097015.1. Classification (NCBI taxonomy): domain Eukaryota; kingdom Metazoa; phylum Platyhelminthes; family Macrostomidae; genus Macrostomum; species Macrostomum hystrix. The sequence goes on from CATNEN010000038.1 coordinate 29,956,410, forward strand.
GTGTCAGGCAGAGATTTTGGAGACCAGGATTGGTCAAAGCAGTGGAAGCTCATATCGCAGAGTGTATTCCGTGCCTGGAAAGCAAGAGAGGAAACCCGATTCAGGCGCCAGTGCAATCGTTCCCTATAAGTGAACCTTTTCACCGCCTGCATGTCGATTTTATAGGACCACTATCCAAAGAGAGCAAAAGAGGGCACAAGTATGTCCTAACTATTGTGGATAGCACCACTCGATATCCGTTTGCATTCCCAACTAGAAATCAAAAGTCAGATACTGTGATCAAAATCTTACAGGAAAGAATCTTCGCAGAGTATGGGCAATGTCAGTGGTTACACACAGACAATGGCAAGGCATTCGCTAGCAAGCAGTTCAAAGCTTTTTGCGAAATGTATAACGTGAAGCATACGTTTACAACACCCTACCATGCCCAAAGCAATGGATTGGTGGAGAGATTTAACAAGCAAATTAAATCAATAGTAACCTGTCTCATTGAGAAAGATCACAGTGATTGGGACCTTATGATCCCAGCTGCATTAGTTGCTGTCCGCACTAGTGTGAACAAAACCACAGGCTTTACTCCCCACTACCTGTTATTTGGACGGGAAGCAGTATTGCCTATGGACAGTCAAATCAGCCAACCAAAGTCATTCGCCAGTTATCCATCTTATGTGACAGAACATGCCGAACGATTGAAGATTGCGAGAGACATTGTCAAAAGAAAATTGGAGAAGGTTGTCAGTAACAGACAAGAGTCTGCGAAAAACAGCAAATTGCCTAAGACAGTCCCAGTTGGAAGTCTTGTGTTGATTAATAATCCACAGTTGGACAGTGAGGAATCTCACAAATTTCATAGGAAAAAGAGATCAGCCTTCAGAGTAATAGAGCAAATCTCAGATGTAGTGTTTCGTGTGCAAAAGGAGGAGCAAGGACAGTTAGTGGGCAATATCATGATTGTCCATAGAGACAACATAACTATTGTGCCTAATTCAACCCAAGAGGAATTAATTAGGGGAAGCCAGGCCGCACCAGAGAAGAAAGCTAAGAAGACAGAGGTCAAAGTTAGGGGAAGCCAGCCGAAGGAGAAGGGAAGATTTGTTCTAACAGAGGAAGATGAATCCGAAGAGGAAGAAGACAGATTAGAATGGCAATGTCATTTTAGAGAAAACCCAAGTGAAATTAATGGAGAAGATTTGGAACTAGGAGCTGAGATAGAAGTGGAGGATGAATCACACACCGAGCCTGAGGCTACGAGCAGTGAAGAGGAGAGCGAAAGCGAAGGGACAGCTGAGGGTCTGGCGACAGCCACCTCAGAAGGAGGCATGTACATTGCACAGAATGAAGAAAGGGAAGGAGTGACAAGCCGTCCGCGCAGACAAATCAGACCCCCCGCGAGGTTTGAAGGCTATTTGCAGAGGCTTGCCACCGTGTTCAGTATACTAGGGAATTTGCAGATCTAGGCAGAGATTGGGGTGACGCAATAATAACACAAGGAGACCACGTGCAAGGGATAGAAAGGGAGTAGGGGTTAGCCACTTCCAGTCAATTAGGTAGGGGTTAATTGAAATCAAGTAGGGAACCAATAGGATTAGAAATAAGCCAGTATAGCCCAATGAAATCTGAGACACAATGAAGAGTGTCAGTTTCGCGCCTATATAAACCAGAGCCCTGGGAACACAAAACAAACATAAGCAGAGAGAAGAAGTCATACTGACAAAGAAGAATGGAGCAAGATCAAGAAGCCATAAGCGCAAGCGAATTTGAGAAGTTGCTAGAAGCAGTTACAGTGGATTTCTCGGACAATGAGAACACTGAGCCAGACAGAGTAGAGCAAGAGAACGGAGCCGGAAATGGCGAAGACGATATCATCCAAGCAATAATTGACGAACCAGAAGGACTCGAGGCGCCACTACGGCAAAGAACGCAGCCATCCATGGTCGGTCAACAACCGAGAGTGAACACCCAAAAGCGAGCCGCCACCACTATGCAAGATGAGATCGCGAACAAGAAGAGATTGCCGAGCTCTAGGCTACCGGTGTACCTCGACGCCACCACGCGGTTGAATCTGCTCCGGCAGCAGTCGATAGCACCGGTGGCAGCATTGGAAGCTGTTCAAGCTAAGACATCTGAAGCCGCCAGGGTCACCAAGGCAATTGAAGCTCCAAGCCAGGAACCAGGTCGGCGTGCTGCCGGACGACGATGGATAACGCCGAAGCCGAGCCCTCAACCACGGCCACCGCCTAAGGGACGGCATATAGCGCCAAAGGCTAACAAGGTACCGATCCAGTACCAGTACCGGACGGACTTTCAGCAACAGCCGCAGTCATCGCAGCCACAGTCGTCGCAGCAGCAGCAGCCACCGCCACAGCCATCACGGAAGCAGCCCCAGCCGCAGCAATCGCAGCAGCCGCAGCCGCCGCAGCAGCAGCAGCCGTTGCAGCAAGAGCGGCAGTTCCAGCAGTCGCCTCAGCCGCAGCCGAACTCGGATATGGAAGAAGACATCGAAATGGAGCCGGCGGAGAGCCAAGAAGAATTCGCCCGAGCGATGGCTGAAATTCCGAAGGCCCAACATGAACACTACACGCGGCTAATTCGTCACATGAAAGGATATGTCCTGGACGCCAGGTTGTACAATAATGACCGGCGGTACCCACAGCGCGCCGCAATTTATTCTGCTATGCGGGTACTGTGCGACAAATTCGCCAGAGGATACTGCATTACCGCCTGGAAGAGGGCCGTGCATTATGCTAGGAAGGTAATCAACCGCAGCCCCTTGCCGGTGAATCGCATCCCCCTCAACATTGAGTTGAGGTGGATGGCGAGCACAGTCGGTTGGCCCCGCAACGAAAGACTGCCTACCGAGTGCTATTTCTCTTAAAAGGACAATTTAACCGTTTTTATTTTGCTTTTTGTCACGCGTTGTGTGCCTGATATTTGTACTTTCTACTTTTTATAAATTTTGTCACGCGTTTTACTTATTCAAAAATTTATATAGGGGAAGCCAGTTGAGGCAGGCCCAAATTTATCGTATATTGCTAACTTGAATTACCGCCAAATGTTTTCCTCGATCTTTTTGTCTTTGTTTTACTATGCTTTGTCATCCACCTCAATTCTTAGTATAAATACAAGCGCATTTTAGCCCTCGAAAAACCCAACCGGTGCCCCGTGCCCAGTTCGGAGAGCAAAAAGGAGAATAAATCTCAAAGTGTTTTTCAATTATTTTAGAAAGGAGAAAAGCAGGTCCGTGTTAATACACAAGCCAGGAATATTCGAAAGAATAAAGAAAGGAATAGTCATAAAAAGCAGTGGAGTGTAAAACTAAAGAGCAGAAGGGTAAATCCCGATTGGTGGAAAAGCACTGTGTGCAAAGTTGGGCAACTTCAGTCCATTGGAAGCCTTGAAAGACTGGGAACAAACCAGAGAGCCAGACAGTTGTGAGTAAGTAGAGGAGAGGAAGAAGTGTCTTGCCGCTCGGACACTCGTGAGAACGCTACCAAATTTTTGGAAGGAAAGCAGCCTATCTGGCCAAGTTAAACAATATATGCATATGCAATAAGAGGATACATAGCTAGCCTATGAAGAATAACTAAGTCATAGACAAGGGAAATTAAGAGTTATTTCAAAGGGTAATCCAAGGTGTGAAATAAGCAATTGTTAATATTTAATAAAAGAGTATCGGTGATATTTAAACCCAAAGAGGAGAGAGCCTACGACAACTTAGTGGCAGCTGTAAGATATTAGTAAGGAGCCCTACATCAATTTGGTGAAAGCAGTGGGATTTAAGAAGTAGGCCTACGACATTAGTTCTTATCAATTACATATACTTTCGTTAATAAAATTCATTTTTTTCGATGTTAAAATAATTTTTAAAAAAATCGGCACTTTGATTGAGTAATGATTAACAATAATTCTAATTCTAAATATTCTAATTAATTTTTATCAGTTACATACAGTTTCGTTAATAAATTTCGTTCTTTTCATGCTGAAAGATTAAATAAAAAGCAGCACTTTTATTGAGTAAATATTCTTCGCATTAGTTCTAATTCTAAAAAATTCAAATTACTCGTAGTTCTTATCAATTACATATAGTTTCGTTAATAACTTTCGTTTTTTCCGATGTTAAAAAATTTATTTAAAAAAAATCAGCACTCTGATTGAGTAATGATTATCAATAATTCTAATTCTAAATATTCAAATTATTTTTTATCAGTTACATACAGTTTCGTTTAGAAATTTCTTTCTTTTCTATGTCTAGAAAATCAGGACCTTGATTGTCTATCCGCCTTGATAATACAGTTGTCAACTATAAAGCGTTATGACAGGTATGTTATGTTACGAGTTTGTCAATGTCAAAACTGAATTATTTAGATTGCTGCAATAAAACCACAGAAGAACAACTGTCAAGTTTAATTTGTGGTTAGTAAAATTTACATTTTTATGCTATGTTTTCGTCAGCTGCATTAGAAAAAAAGTAGAAAAAAATATTCAACTAATCGCGTTGAAAATCCAGAACACTGGCAAAAGATTTTCCGCTCTATCCGATGAAACCACTTCCCGAGGAACAAAATATCGGCACATGCGTCGAGATATTCAACGATTGTCTGGTGACAAGAACCACAATTTTTTGCTAACTATAATAAATATCATCATGCACTTTTGTCGGCTATAATTTTTAACTATGATAAAATGATACTTTCAACTATTTTTGATTGACAAAACACTTTTTTCAATTTGTGAGCTAATCTGGATTCACCATAGAAGTACAGAGCAATATGTTAGCTATCCTTGTCACCAGGGTTTTCGACAAGAATCGTTAATTATCTCAACGATGCTGACTCGGATTGCTTTTGAAATTTAGTACATCGTAAAGGGAAGAAAATTTTGATTGCAACATGGTGGACTTACACGAAAATCGGTCATTCTGCTTGGGAGCTATCGTGACGTAGGCAGTGGGTATTTGAAATACATCTGTGCATGCAGGTCTTTCCCCCAGCGGGAATAGCCCGGACTTCGCTCGTAGTATTAACAGCATGGCTCAACTTTCAAAAGTCCAAAGTGATCTGCATTGTCGTTAATCTACGCCATGTCACATGGCGCAGTTGATTTGCAATGAATCAAAGAAGGGAATTATAACTAAAAAAGACAGGTGTCTCGGTCTAATGATGTCGGCTTTTGTACTCATAAGTTCTCGAATCGTAATTTTCAAGACTTAGAGTATGCTTTTTGCTTATTTTAATTTTAAAGTCCACAAATATTACAAAGCTAACAGACATTTTTTGCGCATTAAAAATTAAAAAAATGATGCGAAAATTGCTATTTAAACATTGACATCGACTTCACCGAAGTTTCTCAATCCACAGAAGACATCCACCATGCTTATTTTCTTGGTCCTCTTCACCGTATTTTGCAGCCAACTGGTTGTGCTGCCTGTCAGCGCCCTCTGTCCCTCACAATTCAAACTGGAGGCAGGCAGGTGCGTGTTTGTAAGCCCGGCTCAGAGCCACACCTGGTGCTCGGCTAATCGACAATGCGCAGCCATCGGAGGCGAGCTGCTCAACTCGTACAACTCGCTGAAGCTGCTGAGTAGTATGCCGAGTGTCACTGGCTGCTCTTGTAGACTGTGGGTCGGACTCAGCGACCTGCCTGATGAACGAGGCGTGAGCAAGGAAGGATGGCAACAGATCAACGACAATGGTGTTCTTCCAATAGACAACTCATTATGGTTCAGTGGTATGCCTAACAACAACGGCAATCAGGACTGTGGGGTAACAGCGCCTGCCAACCTAAAGCTCATTGACATGCACTGCTCCTCGCAACGTGGATTCGTGTGCGAATTCGAACCAGCGACTGTGCCTGCCCGCATTACTCGCTACTGGCAGCGGACTCCGTTCAAGCGCACGAGCTACAATCCAAGCACAAAGTACTGCTATACGGATCTGTATGGTGTTAGCAATGCAATCAGATGCGTGGCAGCTGCGGTGAGTCGAGGCACCAGCCGACATGTTCTGTACAACCGCAAGCTGAGAATCTGTCGCCTACTGCTGTTTAGTGATGCTCAGGTTGAGCAAGAAATTGAGAACAGCATCGAATGGATGAAGTTTAGCGTTAACTGACGCATGATTTCTGAGCCTGTACATTCATTTATGGATGCAAGCTCCGATGATATGATATTGATTGTTCTAAAAATTCTATTTCATGAAAAACATACAATTTGCTTTTATTCAAGCAATGCCGTCGTACTACTTACAAGTAGCTAGCAAAATCTAGCGAGCAACAAAAAGCTTACATTATAAACTCGCAATAATCGCAAGCCAAATAGCAGCTATTAGTGCTCAGAACGGATCAAACCTGATTCACTGAAACGTTCATCGGTACTGCTACCGATAGTCATTTCCTCTCTAAGCCTAAAGTTTTAACATGCTACGAAAAACACTTATAGGTACTTCAAATATGCAGGACATGACGATACCATGCAGTTCCTGCAAATCATCAAATGCTAGAAAAAGCAGAATAATCGACTGCCTGGTTCTGAACATTAGCGACTATAACTTTATATCTACATCGATGGTCTCAGATTTGTTTTGAAATGCAACTCATGTTTTTATATTGATGTGGATTATTCCAAAAATAGTTGGCTGTCCATTGGTTATCCATTGCTCATTAGAATCATCTTGACGCGCACAGCGAGATGACTTGACTGATTACCTGGTCGACAGGGTGCAAATTACCCAGAGCATTAGTGGAGTGTGCATTTCAGGCTAGTGAGAACAACCAGGCTATCGTGTTGTGCCGCATTGCAGCAAACACCAGCCTGTCTCTGCTCTTCGTGAGTTACGTGGATTCTAATCTGAACTTGCTAATAATAATAACAATAATAACTGCAGGAGGGCTGCGGGCAATGGCAAACCTTTAATGATACGAGACACGCAGCAGAGAAGATGCTGTTCTGCCATTCCACTGACTCATGAGCACACACGCACACTGATACCGTACGCAGGCACACGCTCACACAGGTGTGTAAATCTGCCCTGACTTTCTCATCGCTAATGAAATGTTGCCTGTCGCGGAATCGTTAGACCGGTCTGCCACTCACCCCCATGTGAGCTTGTTTAATTTAATTTAATTTTTTCCATCTAATTATTAAGCAAAAATTAAAAATTTTCACGCAAGGCGTCTTGACCTTCTTGGATCACACTGTTGCTGGCGGACATTCCAGCACAGGTGGACTTCTACCGAAACTGGGCGGACTATCTGTCTATCTGACTATCTGGCGATTCATCAGCTGACTCGAACCGGAGACAGGAGGGTGAGGTGGGAGATAAGCTCTTAAAACGGCAGCTGGTGGTGGTGGAAGAACTCCGCTTTCATTGTTGAAGACTCGAGTCAGGGCTATCGAGTCACGGTCGGGGACCAGGAGGTCAGTCGATCCAATGTCATGCAGTGCTCAAGCAGCTCTTTGCAGCACATGAACAAACAAAAATTTTCAACTCCGGACAAAGACCAAGATTACAACGGTGCTGTCAGCTGTGCAGGTCTGTACCAGAGTGGCTGGTGGTTCAAAAGCTGCTTCTGTTTCAACCCGAATGGCAAATACTTCACGCCGCCAGTGGCACTGGACTTGCCTACCAACGGGAAGGCTAATCATGGAATTTCATTTTCCGCTTCGGCTTCTCCAAATTCGAATTCGTATCCTCTGAACTATGCACATTCGATGAAGACTTTTGAGAGCATGCTCATGGACTTTTGTTAAATCTAGAGCTTCTAGAGCTAATCTCAAGTATAAATCTTGAAGAGAACCTAAAGGAACGAGTTATCTCTTTTTCAATTGTCCTAATTTTCTCTTCGTTTAAAACCTTTTTTCTAAACATAGCATACAATCACATGTGAATTACGAGCGTATTAGCCTTTACGATAGTGTTACTTAAGACATGCGTTGACAAAATTTATTACAACAAAATCGTATTTGTTTTGCTCGATTTTATTTGCAACAGAGGTAACAGACATGCATTAGTAAGGTGTGACGATATCGGGGCTTAGCCCAAAATAACGAAGGCGAGGCTGTGTAGCGGTAGCACTTTTATTTGACACAATAGAACGATGTCGGTAAAACACCGGCGATGATAGCTTCTAGTTTATTATTGATATGATTGTACTGATAGTGGTTCCGTTATCAGTCGGACCGCAATGGCAGTATTGGGAATGCACTAGACGGCTATGCAACAAAATAGGTAACTATTATAAATTTAGCAGGATAACGAGCGGCGAGGATATCAATGTAGGGAGGCTGTCAGAGCTAGGCGAGAATCCAAATGGCGATGATACCGAGCAATGAACCGAGGCGAGAGAAAGGGTGACGATGAAGCGGACTGTGGCGGTGGCGTGATCGAGCAGTGGCAAAACTTCTGGCTGATGGCGTGGGTGAGATGCACCCCTAATGCTGAGCCTCTTTTACATTTGGGTTGCGAAAGGTGCCTCGCGCGGCCAATTCCCTAAGAAAATTCTAAGAATATAATACCCGAACCTGCAGCAAGTGTAAAAGTACATTTAGAAATGCGTCACAGATTAAATTTATCATAAACGTAACTAAAGAGTTGCGACGAGTGGAGGGGACAAACGAATCTTTAATCCCATCTAATTGCACCTATAATGCGTATCTGATTGAGACATTTGGAAGGGATTAAAGTTCTAAATTTAGCCAATCTAAATTCCCATGAGGCCCGGGCTGGTGGAGATATAATTTGCATTATCCATTGCAGACTCCCTCAAGGCATGCGGGCGCAGGCGATGTCAATAGAGCTCAAGGCTTATCTGCTCAACGACTGAGTAGGATATTTCGAGGTTTAAAAATAGCCGAATAGACTCCGAGACGAGCTTTATCGATCGTCACTCAGCTATTTATTTTTTTTAAGATAAAAAATCGCAGTCAAAAGCTGCTGGCATAGCTACAGATATTTTACATACAATTTTTATGTGAATTTCGTTGGATACAAAATTATAGCATAAATAATAACAGATTTGTTTAAAAGTACAAAAGATTGTTTCTTATTTTCGACATACGAAGTAGATGTCTACGCTCTGTAAAATCTACTACTAAATAATAGTATATGACCAGCAACCAAGAAGATCACGGTTTAAAGCCCTTAGAAGAAGAATAATTTAAAATACGGAATTTCACTACTCACCTTTTTCTTACTTGATATCTCTTCGATAAATCAGCTACCCCTATGATATATCCCTCGGCAAAGCATGCTACCCCTTCGATAATTCATGCTACCCTTCGAAAATTCATGCTACCCTTCGATAATTCATGCTACCCCTTCGATAATTCATGCTACCCTTCGATAATTCATGCTAGCCCTTCGATAATTCATGCTACCCTTCGATAATTCATGCTAGCCCTTCTATAATTAATGCTACTCTTCGATAATTCATGCTACCCTTCGATAATTCATGCTACCCCTTCTATAATTCATGCTACCCCTTCGATAATTCATGCTACCCTTCGATAATTCATGCTACCCTTCGATAATTCATGCTACCCCTTCTATAATTCATGCTACCCCTTCGATAATTCATGCTACCCCTTCGATAATTCATGCTACGCCTTCGATAATTCATGCTACGCCTTCGATATTTCATGCTACCCCTTCGATAATTCATGCTACCCATTCGATAATTCATGCTACCCTTCGATAATTCATGCTGCCCCTTCGATAATTCATGCTACCCTTCGATAATTCATGCTAGCCCTTCGATAATTCATGCTACCCTTCGATAATTCATGCTAGCCCTTCGATAATTCATGCTAGCCCTTCGATAATTCATGCTACCCTTCGATAATTCATGCTAGCCCTTCGATAATTCATGCTAGCCCATCGATAATTCATGCTACCCCTTCTATAATTCATGCTAGCCCTTCGATAATTCATGCTACCCCTTCGATAATTCATGCTAGCCCTTCGATAATTCATGCTAGCCCATCGATAATTCATGCTAGCCCATCGATAATTCATGCTAGCCCTTCGATAATTCATGCTAGCCCTTCGATAATTCATGCTACCCCTTCTATAATTCATGCTACCCTTCGATAATTCATGCTACCCTTCGATAATTCATGCTACCCCTTCGATAATTCATGCTACCCCTTCGATAATTCATGCTAGCCCATCGATAATTCATGCTAGCCCTTCGATAATTCATGCTAGCCCTTCTATAATTCATGCTACCCCTTCGATAATTCATGCTACCCCTTCGATAATTCATGCTACCCCTTCTATAATTCATGCTAGCCCTTCGATAATTCATGCTAGCCCTTCTATAATTCATGCTAGCCCTTCGATAATTCATGCTACCCCTTCGATAATTCATGCTAGCCCTTCGATAATTCATGCTAGCCCATCGATAATTCATGCTAGCCCATCGATAATTCATGCTAGCCCTTCGATAATTCATGCTAGCCCTTCGATAATTCATGCTACCCCTTCTATAATTCATGCTACCCTTCGATAATTCATGCTACCCTTCGATAATTCATGCTACCCCTTCGATAATTCATGCTACCCTTCTATAATTCATGCTACCCCTTCGATAATTCATGCTACCCTTCGATAATTCATGCTACCCCTTCGATAATTCATGCTAGCCCTTCGATAATTCATGCTAGCCCATCGATAATTCATGCTAGCCCTTCGATAATTCATGCTAGCCCTTCGATAATTCATGCTAGCCCTTCTATAATTCATGCTACCCCTTCGATAATTCATGCTACCCTTCGATAATTCATGCTACCCCTTCGATAATTCATGCTACCCTTCGATAATTCATGCTAGCCCTTCGATAATTCATGCTACCCTTCGATAATTCATGCTACCCCTTCTATAATTCATGCTACCCTTCGATAATTCATGCTACCCTTCGATAATTCATGCTACCCCTTCGATAATTCATGCTAGCCCTTCGATAATTCATGCTAGCCCTTCTATAATTCATGCTACCCCTTCGATAATTCATGCTACCCCTTCTATAATTCATGCTACCCTTCGATAATTCATGCTACCCCTTCGATAATTCATGCTACCCTTCGATAATTCATGCTACCCCTTCGATAATTCATGCTACCCCTTCGATAATTCATGCTACCCCTTCGATAATTCATGCTAGCCCTTCGATAATTCATGCTACCCCTTCGATAATTCATGCTACCCCTTCTATAATTCATGCTAGCCCTTCGATAATTCATGCTACCCCTTCGATAATTCATGCTAGCCCTTCGATAATTCATGCTAGCCCATCGATAATTCATGCTAGCCCATCGATAATTCATGCTAGCCCTTCGATAATTCATGCTAGCCCTTCGATAATTCATGCTACCCCTTCTATAATTCATGCTACCCTTCGATAATTCATGCTACCCTTCGATAATTCATGCTACCCCTTCGATAATTCATGCTACCCTTCGATAATTCATGCTAGCCCTTCGATAATTCATGCTAGCCCTTCTATAATTCATGCTACCCCTTCGATAATTCATGCTAGCCCTTCGATAATTCATGCTAGCCCATCGATAATTCATGCTAGCCCTTCGATAATTCATGCTAGCCCTTCGATAATTCATGCTAGCCCTTCGATAATTCATGCTAGCCCTTCTATAATTCATGCTACCCCTTCGATAATTCATGCTACCCTTCGATAATTCATGCTACCCCTTCGATAATTCATGCTACCCTTCGATAATTCATGCTAGCCCTTCGATAATTCATGCTACCCTTCGATAATTCATGCTAGCCCTTCTATGATTCATGCTACTCTTCGATAATTCATGCTACCCTTCGATAATTCATGCTACCCCTTCTATAATTCATGCTACCCTTCGATAATTCATGCTACCCTTCGATAATTCATGCTACCCCTTCGATAATTCATGCTACCCCTTCGATAATTCATGCTAGCCCATCGATAATTCATGCTAGCCCTTCGATAATTCATGCTAGCCCTTCGATAATTCATGCTAGCCCTTCTATAATTCATGCTACCCTTCGATAATTCATGCTAGCCCTTCGATAATTCATGCTACCCCTTCGATAATTCATGCTACCCTTCGATAATTCATGCTACCCCTTCGATAATTCATGCTACCCTTCGATAATTCATGCTAGCCCTTCGATAATTCATGCTACCCTTCGATAATTCATGCTAGCCCTTCTATAATTCATGCTACTCTTCGATAATTCATGCTACCCTTCGATAATTCATGCTACCCCTTCTATAATTCATGCTACCCCTTCGATAAATCATGCTACCCTTCGATAATTCATGCTACCCTTCGATAATTCATGCTACCCCTTCTATAATTCATGCTACCCCTTCGATAATTCATGCTACCCCTTCGATAATTCATGCTACGCCTTCGATAATTCATGCTACGCCTTCGATATTTCATGCTACCCCTTCGATAATTCATGCTACCCATTCGATAATTCATGCTACCCTTCGATAATTCATGCTGCCCCTTCGATAATTCATGCTACCCTTCGATAATTCATGCTAGCCCTTCGATAATTCATGCTACCCTTCGATAATTCATGCTAGCCCTTCTATGATTCATGCTACTCTTCGATAATTCATGCTACCCTTCGATAATTCATGCTACCCCTTCTATAATTCATGCTACCCTTCGATAATTCATGCTACCCTTCGATAATTCATGCTAGCCCTTCGATAATTCATGCTACCCTTCGATAATTCATGCTAGCCCATCGATAATTCATGCTAGCCCTTCGATAATTCATGCTACCCTTCGATAATTCATGCTGCCCCTTCGATAATTCATGCTACCCTTCGATAATTCATGCTAGCCCTTCGATAATTCATGCTACCCTTCGATAATTCATGCTAGCCCTTCGATATTTCATGCTACCCCTTCTATAATTCATGCTAGCCCTTCGATAATTCATGCTACCCCTTCGATAATTCATGCTAGCCCTTCGATAATTCATGCTAGCCCATCGATAATTCATGCTAGCCCATCGATAATTCATGCTAGCCCTTCGATAATTCATGCTAGCCCTTCGATAATTCATGCTGCCCCTTCTATAATTCATGCTACCCTTCGATAATTCATGCTACCCTTCGATAATTCATGCTACCCCTTCGATAATTCATGCTACCCCTTCGATAATTCATGCTAGCCCATCGATAATTCATGCTAGCCCTTCGATAATTCATGCTAGCCCTTCTATAATTCATGCTACCCCTTCGATAATTCATGCTACCCCTTCGATAATTCATGCTACCCCTTCGATAATTCATGCTACCCCTTCGATAATTCATGCTGCCCCTTCGATAATTCATGCTACCCCTTCGATAATTCATGCTACCCCTTAATAAATAATTTTATCGTCTGAAAAAATTTGCTTCTAGTTTTTAGAAATAAAAAATGCTAACAGCAACGTATGCTCAGACAGTCTTCATTTATTTTTTAATCCTTTCGGATATTGCTTTAAAAAATGCTTGAAAAAACGTTAGAATTAGAAATGATCAGCGCTAATAGCTGTGCTCAAAGTATTTTCTTATATTTCTGAATCTAAAAACGCTGGCAGATATGCTCGAAAATTCTTTCCTCAGTTTTGTATCGAATAAAACTTGCTGCTGCACTCGAAAAAGTTTCTTTTCAATTTTTCAATGCTAATTCCTATGAATAATTTATGTTTCCTTCTGGATAATTCCAGATATCCGAGAAGGCACAGAGGGCGCCCTGTGCCTTCAGGTGCAGGAATCCCTCCATGCTGTCCGTCAGCTGACCCATGGGCACACGTCCCCCGAGTGTTCAATTCTGACCCTAGGGCAGCCGGACAGAAGGGGCAACAGCGCTGGACGACCCATCCAGGGCCTCTGGCCTAAATGGATACCTCATGCCTCGGCTGGGGGAAAGGTGTCACTTTTCGACCATAACAGGGTATGCGGCCAGTCCGCAGCATCGTGCACCTGTGCGTGATCAGGTACCTCTGGCTATGGCTGGAGGGGAAAGGTGTAACCCTTTTATTTATATAATAAATAAAATAACGCAAGAAGCTACGCATACTCGACGAACAGTCTAGGTTTAGTTTGAATCGAATAAATTACGCTTGAAGCCATGCTCAAAAACGGTTGAAACTAAAAAAGTAGCAGTTTCAGTTAGTGACATATTTTTTCTAGATCAGCTGAATATGATCTAAAAATATTTCCTTACTTTTGGCTCAAAAAAGAATAAACAAGATCCTTCCGCTTTTGCTGTTGATGATAGAATTGAATTGTGGATGCACTCTGCTTCAATCCTCGCCGTTCTTTGTTATCTTCGCGTGTTTTGTTTTCTTTAAATGGTATGCCAATGTACGAGTATGTGGCAGTGTGTTTCGTTTTTGTATATACGTCACTTCTTTCCTACATTATATAAAAAATAAGGAAAAATCTAAAAATAAAAAACGCGCCAAAAATAAATATTTTTGTTTTACTTTTCCCGTAATAAAAATAATACTGTATATAAATATTTTGTTTTATTTTCTACCGTATAAATATTATTCTGTAAAATGTTACCATTAAACAAATGTAAAATTTTGCTGTATATATAGCCGCAACTTGTGACCAGAAAAATAAAGTGTGTTAAGTGTGCAAAGTTTGTCTAAAGCGTTTTAAGAAGTGTTCTCTGTGAATTCCGGGAATTCTGTGAGTGAGTATTGAGATGGGGGGCTGATGAGCAAGCGAGCGGCTGATCGCGTGAGTGCCTCTAAAACTCTCGCGCTGACGTTTGTCAATAATATTTTTATCGTCCTCTCATAGGACGGAAAAACACTATACATTACCCGAGAAACACTCTACATATGGAAAATTTATTTCTGGTTGGCACAGGAAATTGGTTTTGTTGGGCTCAAGTAACTATGAAGAATGCACGGGAGCTGAAGATTGCAAGCTAGTGGGAAGATTGATAAATTTTACTGTGCAAGAAATGGGAATTATGGCTGAAAAGTACCTTTCTGCAATTAGGCAAGATACGAGTACGTTTTTAAAATTTCCCTTTTTTAGTATCGTTCAATTACCTTTTTATTTTCAATAGATTTTGACCGGAGGGTTTGATTGTCGAAACGTCTGCACAATTAACGAGTGCGCTGTACATTCCAATGAGGCGAATACCTGCAAACAGCAGATCAATATGTATCCTAACAGTCAAGCAGCCATTAAGGATCTGACTGCGGTGTCAGATTGCGGCATCTGAAAGCATGCAAGGCATTGCTGTCCTTAACACTAGAACTACCAAAAGGAGAAATTCCCCATGAAAACATGAATTAAGTAGCCAGTTTTTCAGACCGTCGAGATATTATTCAACGTTCTGGTCGAAGGACGAATTTTCCGATAGGCGCTAGTGTATTTTAGCACCCCTGAACACAAATTTGCACTGCGCCTCAGTGCGGCCTTGCCTGGCCTTCAAAATTTTCAGCATGTCACCAGAATGTGCCTGCATCATCTCCGTCTTCGGTGGTCACCTACCTTTATCTAGACGGACTTCTAAACCTTCAAGGGCTTACAACAGGTAGATCTAGGTGACTATAGACACCTTGACGCGAATTTCTCGAGTTTCACTGATCAAGCCTAAATATTAGTCGCAGCTCAACCACAGGACACCATCGCCTAGTCTGTAAAGCAATCAGTCACCACCCAACGCTGTTAGCATTCTAGCGCTGCCAAAAACTTTTTCCGGGGTATGGTCGGCAAAATTGCTTGGTAGTCCTACTGTTAACTCGATCTAGACGCCAGGTCAGAGCAACATCCTCGGCAATGAGCTCGCCGATAAGCCAAGGATGGTAAAGCCTGAGAATGTCCGATGCCAACATCAATGATCACCCGAACCATTAAGAAGTGACTCTAGCGCCAGCACGTGACACTCTGGAACAGCTGTGATCACTACAGACAAGCCTGTTCCGCTATGCCCGAAAATTGACCGGAAAGTCTCTGATTACCAGATTTTTATCGACACGTCTGACCACAGGGAAATGTGCATGGCCATTACTGGTCTTCTTCAACCTGGTTCTTCTGCAGCCCTAGGTGAGGAAACCGCGGCACACCGCGTCACCTTCTGCCCGTTATTTGTGAAAGAGCGCAGATATGATATCTCGGTCACCACTCCGGAGAGAATCCACGATCTCCACGCCTTCATTTGACAGGCCAGACGAATGAAGATCGCTAACGCCAACCCAGCGAATCAGCATGGTGCTGCTGGCGTGCAGTGTTGGGCACAAGTCCGTTCATGTCCGTTAATCGTTAAGGTCCGTTAAAGTCCGCTAACTTTTTTATTTAACTTTATTGGATATCAGTTACTTTTTTATTTTCTTAACAGATTCATAATTTTCCGTTACTTTTTTGACGAATTAACTTTAGTTAGCTTCCGTTAATTTCGAAATTTCCACAAAATTAGCTTTTAGCATTTTTCTACCTATCTTAGCCTTTCTTACTGAGGGCTTTTCATAATTTGTTCCATATGCCTATGTCTATGTCATGCCTTTTTTCGAGTAGTCGGAGACTGCAATATCATTATGATGAATTGTCATTAATCCAGCCTGAAGTAAGGCTGGATTAACTGGTGTTGCTAAGCAATAATACCCCTCTATGGTCACGACAATTGAGAACGCTACTTGTGGATTTGGATTTCGAGCATGTGGTCAGCTGCTGATTGCTACTGCTAGTAGCTAATTGATCGATACCAAATTACTACAGAAAAACATAATGGTCGAGTGCATTTGTTGCAAAAAATACCAGTAATTGGAAAGCAAGAATCTCAGGTAACCTTTGGAAAAAAGGCTTGCGGAAGTCTCAGCGAGAATCCTAGCAGAAGTCGAAGAGAGAATCGTGCAGAAGTCGCGGAGAGAATCGTAGCAGGAGTCACAGAGAGAATCGTAGCAGGAGTCACAGAGAGAATCGTAGCAGGAGTCACAGAGAGAATCGTAGCAGGAGTCGCAGAGAGAATCGTAGCAGGAGTCACAGAGAGAATCGTTGCAGGAGTCACAGAGAGAATCGTAGCAGGAGTCACAGAGAGAATCGTTGCAGGAGTCACAGAGAGAATCGTAGCAGGAGTCACAGAGAGAATCGTTGCAGGAGTCACAGAGAGAATCGTAGCAGAAGTCACAGAGAGAATCGTAGCAGGAGTCTCAGCGAAAATCGTAGTCACAGTGAAGTGAAATCCGTAGCAGGAGTCGCAGTGAGAATCGTTGCAGGAGTCGCAGTGAGAATCGTAGCAGGAGTCGCAGAGAGAATCGTAGCAGGAGTCGCAGAGAGAATCGTAGCAGGAGTCACAGAGAGAATCGTAGCAGGAGTCACAGAGAGAATCGTTGCAGGAGTCACAGAGAGAATCGTAGCAGGAGTCACAGAGAGAATCGTTGCAGGAGTCACAGAGAGAATCGTAGCAGGAGTCACAGAGAGAATCGTTGCAGGAGTCACAGAGAGAATCGTAGCAGGAGTCACAGAGAGAATCGTTGCAGGAGTCACAGAGAGAATCGTAGCAGAAGTCACAGAGAGAATCGTAGCAGGAGTCACAGAGAGAATCGTTGCAGGAGTCACAGAGAGAATCGTAGCAGAAGTCACAGAGAGAATCGTAGCAGGAGTCTCAGCGAAAATCGTAGTCACAGTGAAGTGAAATCCGTAGCAGGAGTCGCAGAGAGAATCGTAGCAGGAGTCACAGAGAGAATCGTAGCAGGAGTCGCAGAGAGAATCGTAGCAGGAGTCACAGAGAGAATCGTTGCAGGAGTCGCAGAGAGAATCGTAGCAGGAGTCACAGAGAGAATCCTAGCAGAAGTCGAAGAGAGAATCGTGCAGAAGTCGCAGAGAGAATCGCAGCAGAAGTCTCAGCGAAAATCGTAGTCACAGTGAAGTGAAATCCGTAGCAGGAGTCGCAGTGAGAATCGTAGCAGGAGTCGCAGAGAGAATCGTTGCAGGAGTCACAGAGAGAATCGTTGCAGGAGTCGCAGTGAGAATCGTAGCAGGAGTCGCAGAGAGAATCGTAGCAGGAGTCGCAGAGAGAATCGTAGCAGGAGTCACAGAGAGAATCGTAGCAGGAGTCGCAGAGAGAATCGTAGCAGGAGTCGCAGTGAGAATCGTAGCAGGAGTCACAGTGAGAATCGTTGCAGGAGTCACAGAGAGAATCGTAGCAGGAGTCACAGAGAGAATCGTTGCAGGAGTCACAGAGAGAATCGTAGCAGGAGTCGCAGTGAGAATCGTAGCAGAAGTCACAGAGAGAATCGTAGCAGGAGTCGCAGAGAGAATCGTAGCAGAAGTCTCAGCGAAAATCGTAGTCACAGTGAAGTGAAATCCGTAGCAGGAGTCGCAGTGAGAATCGTAGCAGGAGTCACAGAGAGAATCGTAGCAGGAGTCACAGAGAGAATCGTAGCAGGAGTCACAGAGAGAATCGTAGCAGGAGTCGCGGAGAGAATCGTAGCAGGAGTCGCAGAGAGAATCGTAGCAGGAGTCGCGGAGAGAATCGTAGCAGGAGTCGCAGTGAGAATCGTAGCAGGAGTCGCAGAGAGAATCGTAGCAGGAGTCACAGAGAGAATCGTTGCAGGAGTCACAGAGAGAATCGTAGCAGGAGTCACAGAGAGAATCGTTGCAGGAGTCACAGAGAGAATCGTAGCAGGAGTCACAGAGAGAATCGTTGCAGGAGTCACAGAGAGAATCGTTGCAGGAGTCACAGAGAGAATCGTAGCAGGAGTCACAGAGAGAATCGTTGCAGGAGTCACAGAGAGAATCGTAGCAGGAGTCACAGAGAGAATCGTTGCAGGAGTCACAGAGAGAATCGTTGCAGGAGTCGCGGACAGAATCGTAGCAGAAGTCACGGCCAGAATTGTAGCTGGAGTCACAGCCAGAATCATAGCAGAATCACGACCTTCAGATGTTAAGATTATGTATTAGCGCAAGACCATAAAAGCTTATTTATAGATAAATATATTTAGTATGGAACATTATACGATGCGAAAAACTAGACTAAGATTCTGGCTAGCACGTGTTGGTGAAAATTAAACGAATTCCATGCATGGCTGCATAGACGACTTTGATTGAAATTTAAAGGTGGTTCTAATTGATTGCCATGTTGACATAGAAAATTTACGCATATGGCAGCGATTCCAAAATCTACCGGCTCCAAAAAGGCTCCAAACGTGACACCGCCGTGCTGGTTTGGAAAGGATTCAAACAATGACTAATTCGCGAATTAGTTCGTATTAATTTTCTACACCACAAACAGCAAATTAAAAGCAATGGGAGCCAATCACGCCGAGAGATAATTGGCTCAGCGATCAACAGAGGCTGCCTCATTTGAGCAATATAAAATGATTTTTAGCAGCGAGAGTATTAGGTTAAGAAGTCCGCCCTTCAAACTTCCGTCACGTCTGACAATGGCGGATCTAGGGGGGGGGCGGGGGGGCAGCTGCCCCCCCTGAACTTTTTAGGAGAAGGCCGAAAATGAAAAAAAATTTGAATCGTCTCTAATATATATACAGAGAATTGTACACCATGATAAACTGCAACTTTAGACTATTTTTTTTGAGAATGATGAAGGCACAAAGTCAAAGTCCTTACCGGGGGGGGTCTGCCTTCATAAATTTTGGTTTACTCCCGATTCGCCGAATCCCGATTCGCCGAAATTCCAGATTCGCCGAATCCCGATTCGCCGAAATTCCTGACTCGCCGAATTCCCGATTCGCCGAAATTCCTGACTCGCCGAATTCCTGATTTGCCGAAATTCCTGACTCGCCGAATTCCCGATTCGCCGAAATTCCTGACTCGCCGAATCCCGATTCGCTGAAATTCCTGACTCGCCGAATTCCCGATTTGCCGAAATTCCTGACTCGCCGAATCCCGATTCGCTGAAATTCCTGACTCGCCGAATTCCCGATTTGCCGAAATTCCTGACTCGCCGAATTCCCGATTTGCCGAAATTCCTGACTCGCCGAATTCCCGATTCGCCGAAATTCCTGACTCGCCGAATTCCCGATTCGCCGAAATTCCTGACTCGCCGAATCCCGATTCGCCGAAATTCCTGACTCGCCGAATTCCCGATTTGCCGAAATTCCTGACTCGCCGAATTCCCGATTCGCCAAAATTCCTGACTCGCCGAATTCCCGATTTGCCAAAATTCCTGACTCGCCGAATTCCCGATTTGCCGAAACATCTTACTTTATCATAAATTAAAATTAAACAACATAACCATTGCCCTCTTTGAGTGTTGATCAAATATTGGAACTCTATTTCTATTGTATTGAAATTAATTAAAAAACTAACTTAAATAAAATGCACTTTCTTCATTCTTTAACTTGTAAACTTGCTTCTAAACTTTATTAACTTTCTGGAACGTAGATTGAGTGAGCAAAGAAGAACATCACAGGTACGAGAACTTCGGAAAAAGCAAAACTTGCTGGACATCCTTGTAGAGCCGAAAGTAAAAGTGTAATGAGGTACGGTAGCTCAGCAAAAAATGTTCTTAGCAATATTTTCGGCAAATAGGGAATCGGCGAATCGGGATTCGGCGAATCGGGAGTAAACCATAAATTTTGCCCCCCCCGAAAAAATCCTCGATCCGCGCCTGACGCCTGATGTCCACTAAATAAAAGTGGATCGTACTAGTTTCCCAATTGATAATCATTCAGCTCGGACATTTTTTAACTTACAGAATAAAAAAACTGACAGAATATTCTATGAGATGGTGATAAAGTCGCTAACGACTTTCGAAGACGCTTGCGAGGATGGGTGAGCTGAGGTTTCTATTTTGCAATCAATTAATTTTTAATTCGGCTTTAAGATCTTCCAACTCGAAAATTGATCTATAATTTTCAGAGTTCACATCCTTAACTTGGCTCACAGACCAGTACTGTGGGTCTGTGTCACTATCAACCTGGCTGTTATATTACTCGGATTAGTTGGTGAGCTAAGATGCTAAATCTCTCACTATTATGTACTCGAAGTACAGTGAATAAAATGAGCGATATAGATTTGATTAATTAGCTGATGATTCCACTGACCCTTGATCACCCACACGCACACCGATACTGTAATCAGACGCCCGCTCACACACCCGCTCACAGACGTGTGCAAATGTGCCTGACTTTCTCATCGTCAGGCAGTGTAGGTTGGCCCTCAAGGATTTTCACAGCTCAGCCTAACAAATGTGGCCTCGCCGCGGACTCGAGCTCAGGACCTTGGTGCGAGAGGCAAACGCGTTACCTTGCCAACTCGTCTGCGGCTCATGTTCAGTGTCATTATTTGTAATGGCTAGAGTTTCAAAGTTCCAACGAATATATATTTAGTTTTTAATCTTGCCTAAGTCCTAGTTTCTTTGAGAAATTTAATAATCTTTCCATCGAACCCTTTCAGCCAAATAGCTTTGACCTGAGAAGTCTGGTTTTCGTGTCCATCAAGCTAGTCTTTTGATTAGTCTTTGCATTCTTGGAACATATCAATTAGCTTGGACAAAGAAAGATGTCTTCTAATTTGAGTAGCTGTCTTGTAGGAAGCAAGTTTTAAAAAGTCCTAACCTCTCTCTATTCTTAGTTTTTCAATCATTTTCGAAATTGATTCGGTGAAGGTGACGGTGAAGTTGGCAAATTAACGCGATGCGCGCACACACACTCGCAGGTAACAGCTTGGCATTCCTTGTGCTCAGTGGTCGCAGACAAGCCGGAAGTGGCTCTAGATCGCCAGGCTCTCTGTATCTCCGCTGTCTCTGTGTCGCCGACTGCGGCGCGCTTCTTTTTACTGGCCTGCCGTTGACATTGGAGCTGGCCACGGCGCACGCACTGAGACTGCCCGGAAACCACCCGGCCGCAGTCGGTAACAGCCTCAACACCTACCCGACCTGCGTTATTCGCCTGTACGCCTCACAGGCTGCTCCTCTGGCCGCTATTGGCTTGATCATCCTGTTTAGCCTGGAGCGATGCTCAGCTGTTCTGGCTCCGCTGCGACGGGCGAAGCCGAATCATCGGCCTGGCCGAGCCGCGGCCGCGATCGGTGTTCTCGGCGGGTCCTGCCTGGCCTGCGTCCCATCGCTGCTCAGCCTTGAACCAGCGGCTAAGATGGAAGGTGGCGATGAGCAAACGGGAAATTTTTCTGACAATGCGGCTTCAATGGGCAATTGTCACACCAGGTGCGAAATTTTCAGAGTCATACAAATATTTTACATTCTAAATCATTGGTCTTTAATTATAATAATAATAATTGCAGGAGGGCTGCGGGCAGTGGCACATCATTTGGTGACACTAGACCCGCAGCCAGCGAGGAGGCAATTCTGCCCATTTCGCTGACTCTTGAGCACACACGCACACAGATACTGTACGCAGGCATACGCTCACACAGGTGTGTACATCTGCCCTGACTTTCTCATCGTCAGGCAGTGTACATTTCACTGTGCCTTGGACGTTGGCCCTCAAGGGTGTAAATTGCACGACAAGCCCCCAAGACTTCTCTCCGCGGCTGCGCCCCAAATAAATATGGCCTCGCCGTGGAATCGAACTCAGGGACCTTGGTGCGAGAGGCAAACGCGTTAGCCGCTCTGCCACCGACCCCCATCATTGGTCTTTAGAAGAAAGAAATAAAATAAAAACATTCGCATGGGGGCCGTGGCTATCGGAACAATTACCAAGCGAGAGGTAATTCTGTCCACTTTGCCCTGATTAAGGGCTCGAGTCAGAGTAGGGTTGGGTAAATTGCACTATAATTGCCCACTAAGATTGTCACACCAGGTGTCACACCTTAGCTCCACCACTCAGCCCTGGTAGTTATTCACTTATTTAGGATTGGAACGCAAAAGACAGTTTTTTAATGTTTGCATTCATCTCTAGGCCCGCCATTCACACTGCTTCTGTCGCCTCCTACACTCTGCTGAGATGCGTTGCGCCGTTCGTCATCACGGCCATCTGTAACGCTCTTATCTGGCGCCGGCTGAGAGCCCGAAGTCGAGAGCCCAACCTAATGACGGACGCTTCGTCCTGGGCCAAGTCCGAAAGCCGTAGCGAGCGGGTAGCAACTAGAAAGCTGCTGCTAATGTCCGCAACTTTTGTCGTATTAAACTTCCCAGTGGCCGTGCATCATATTGTCATGCTATCAACAAGTCCTCGGTCTCACTGCAGCCCGCTAGCCGCTGATGCTTTGGCTGTCAGTGCCAGTTTAAGTTGCGCTAATTTTGCCGCCAATTTTCTGCTGTTCTGCCTGAGCGAGAGACAGTTTCTAAGAGCAATCACCTGGTTGGTTCTGGTTCAACGCAATTGCCAGAAAGGTCGGAGACAACAGAGCAGGCTGACTCGGCTTGTGAGCTTCGTGTATCGCCACTCAGCACGCGGCTTTTCTCTCAACTCGGCCGCGATAGCTGCATCGGCTGCGGCTAACAAACGGAGGTCGGCGTCTGGGGAGCTGCAACCGAGGCGGTTTGGGACAAGGTGCGTGTGAAAAATGCTGGGTGGAGGGCGCTCAGGAGATTGGAGCTATAAAAACTGGACCTATTCAAAGGCTCCTGAGAACTGGACCTATTCAAAGGCTCCTGAGAACTGGACCTATTCAAAGGCTCCTGAGAACTGGACCTATTCAAAGGCTCCTGAGAACTGGACCTATTCAAAGGCTCCTGAGAACTGGACCTATTCAAAGGCTCCTGAGAACTGGACCTATTCAAAGGCTCCTGAGAACTGGACCTATTCAAAGGCTCCTGAGAACTGGACCTATTCAAAGGCTCCTGAGAACTGGACCTATTCAAAGGCTCCTGAGAACTGGACCTATTCAAAGGCTCCTGAGAACTGGACCTATTCAAAGGCTCCTGAGAACTGGACCTATTCAAACGCAGTCATGATTAACGAATACATTGCTATTATTATTTCTGAATGCAATCATCAGATCTCGGCTGTGTAACCGAGCTGAAACAGAGCCCATTCGCGCGGTCACGATGGATCTTTGGCACCCTGGTGTTGTTGATGACATTGAATTTATTGATTCGCCTTGCATCATATAAAACCACTTTTTTTAAACTCCTTGAAAAAAAATATTTGTTATTTGAGTAGTTTATCTGTTTCCATTCGTGTTAAATGTGAAATCATTCTCTACTAGTGAACTCCTGGCATTCGCGGCGTATGATATTTGACATTAATGACTTGATTTTCATTTTAGAAACACATACACTTAGTACACTACTTGTTTGAGTAGATTATTAAGTATATAGCTGGTTTTTTGCGATCCAGGACAACTTAGTCCAAAAAACTTTGTTTAATTTGCTTCGCATTATAAACATAATTGCTCTTTTTTATTTTATAAAGATTCTATCTGACCTATATCGTCTAAACAGATTTCAGCAAATTAGCCTAAATGAAACAAATTATAGTAAAATAAAATTAAGCCATTTGTTTCCTGATGAGACAACTGCGAGGTGCGCCGAATCGAAGGACCCCCAACTGAGGAACTGAAGCCCATAAGGGGACCGCTCTGAGAAATACCGTGTGACTTGACCCCGGGAAACCTTGTCCCCATACATCATGCATTAGGCTCAGTTATATTATGTTTTAATAGCCAAGTTTACCACAGAAATTATATAAATCTAGACAGTTAATTGAGTTTGAAGAGGTGCAACACTACATTCATTGTGCATTAGCCTGTGCTATGTGTTGAACTGTTTTATGCCAAAATGATCTGCTGGTAATTCCAATGGACAGACCACCCATGGTGTCCACTTTGCCCAACACCCACAATGCGAGTGTAATTCTGTCAATTTACCTGACAATTAAGCGAGCCCTCGTGGCTGCTTGACAACTAATGAAAAATAAGCGCGTTGTGGACCATGAGGCATACAATAAATAGCGGTAACAGTTTGCAATAGAAATGCCAAAAAATATTTCGCTTTTAACTGGTCAACTCATTAAGAGTAATGGGCGGATAGGATATGCAGGACTGATACTATATTTTTACCGGAAAAACGGATTGTAATTTTTGTTTTAGATAGATAGATAGATAAATAGATAGATAGATAGATAGATAGATAGATAGATAGATAGATAGATAGATAGATAGATAGATAGATAGATAGATAGATAGATAGATATATAGATAGATAGATAGATAGATAGATAGATAGATAGATAGATAGATAGATAGATAGATAGATAGATAGATAGATAGATAGATAGATAGATAGATATATAGATAGATAGATAGATAGATAGATAGATAGATAGATAGATAGATAGATAGATAGATAGATAGATATTATCCAAAAGTACTCCTAAACTAGAGTACTAACAGCTGAGCAGAAATTTCGGGTCGCGACCCGATCGTCATTCCAGTTCTCAAGGAGAAGAAAAACTTTCTCCAGAAACCATTCGGACGAAAAATGTCAGGAAAGTGAATTAGTTCGAAGGCAAATGTGCTCATCGGTTTGAGCACGAGTTTCTGGGCCAAGTGCACAGCGGATGCTGTGAATCCCCTCCGGTTGATAATGCAATTCCTGTGAACAGGTTCCAGTAACTGTTCCTTAGGTAAGCATGACTGCATAAGCCAAAATCTAATATGAAAGTAGAACTAACGAATGTTTTAACTTGCTATTTTGTGAAGAAACAATTCAGACTTCATCTAAAGTGGCACTTGCTTCTAGTAGAAAATTGGTATTTGAGATAAAATGAAAATTGAAATGTTTATTGGCCGATTCAGTGGAGAGCTTATTAGAATCTAGAGGAATGTCTATGTGTAACATTGGATGTCTATGTGTAACATGGGATGTCTATGTGTAACATGGGATGTCTATGTGTAACATGGGATGTCTATGTGTAACATGGGATGTCTATGTGTAACATGGGATGTCTATGTGTAACATGGGATGTCTATGTGTAACATAGGATGTCTATGTGTAACGTGGGATGTCTGTATGTTCATTGAGTTGGTTCATTGGCCGATGTCTTTGACCCGACCTGACCCGTCACAGAATGACATCAAGCCCAGCGCAAAAAAATCTTCCCCACCAAGGGCAATGAAGCGGTACCCATTCATGACCCAAAGGAGTGAGGACTTAGCGAGTGCGAAATTGTGATGGGAAAAGTGTGCGCGCGTCGATGGAAAAATTAGGGGCTAGACCTCTTCAGTCACTCACGCTTCAGTTGCTAGGGCCGGGTCGCCTAGAGCTGGCTCTTTCGATTCTCGTCGATGTTGAGAAGGCCGATAATGGCCTAAAAGTTGACCAGTAAGATGGGTCTAAATCGTTTCACACTTTCGAAATGATTTTTTTCGGCGCAAAAGAAAATAAACGATAAGAATGGATCGCAACTCCGGCCTCACAATTTCTCATAAGTTAAGATTTTTATCGCCACTAAAACCTCATCAATGATTCTGTCACACAGTGAGCTGAAAGGATCACTTTGTACTCCTCTTGTGTAGCTGAGAAAACCCTCCTGCAGTGGGAAGCTGGGATTTTATCCCAGTCGGCGGCCATCAGTACTTTCTCATTCTCCCAAATCTCTGATTTCTCCTCTAAAATCTCTGCTGCCAATTCCCAGTACAGTTAAGATTGGGAAATATTCGGCCATGCGCAAGAAATATAATAAAAGTGCCCAACAACCATCATAGGTCTTTGCTGAGCCGAATCTACTTGGTGGTAACGAGGATCTTCGTAAGTCAGAAGCATTTTTGAAATCCCCAAAGACAGTGAGTGTGAGGTTTAGTCTCTGCAACTCTAATCTTGTTAGTGCATCTGAGATTTCTCCAGAGTACTGAATGAACACTTATGTCATTATTATTAAGAAGATAGTTTACTGAGATGGTACCCTATGTCAGTTTCAAAGTTAGTCCTCCAGTCCCATAGCTAATCCTCCAGTCCCATAGCTAATCCTCCAGTCCCATAGCTAATCCTCCAGTCCCATAGCTAATCCTCCAGTCCCATAGCTAATCCTCCAGTCCCATAGCTAATCCTCCAGTCCCATAGCTAATCCTCCAGTCCCATAGCTAATCCTCCAGTCCCATAGCTAATCCTCCAGTCCCATAGCTAATCCTACAGTCCCACAGTTAATCCTCCAGTCCCACAGTTAATCCTCCAGTCCCACAGTTAATCCTACAGTCCCACAGTTAATCCTCCAGTCCCACAGTTAATCCT
Source organism: Macrostomum hystrix (assembly GCA_950097015.1). Classification (NCBI taxonomy): domain Eukaryota; kingdom Metazoa; phylum Platyhelminthes; family Macrostomidae; genus Macrostomum; species Macrostomum hystrix. The sequence continues at coordinate 29,983,528 of CATNEN010000038.1, forward strand.
ACAGTCCCACAGTTAATCCTCCAGTCCCGCAGTTAATCCTCAAGTCCCGCAGTTAATCCTCCAGTCCCGCAGTTAATCCTCCAGTCCACCAGTTAATCCTCCAGTCCCACAGTTAATCCTACAGTACCACAGTTAATCCTCCAGTACCACAGTTAATCCTCCAGTCCCACAGTTAATCCTCCAGTCCCACTGTTAATCCTACAGTCTCACAGGTAATCCTCCATTCCCACAGTTGATCCTCCATTTCACAGTTAATCCTCCAGTCCCACTGTTAATCCTACAGTCCCACAGTTAATCCTCCAGTCCCACAGTTAATCCTCCAGTCCCACAGTTAATCCTCCAGTCCCACAGTTAATCCTACAGTCCCACAGTTAATCCTCCAGTCCCACAGTTAATCCTCCAGTCCCATTGTTAATCCTCCCGTCTCACAGGTAATCCTCCATTCCCACAGTTGATCCTCTAGTCCCACAGTTAATCCTCCATTCCCATAGTTAATCCTCCAGTCCCACAGTTAATCCTCCAGTCCCTCAGTTAATCCTCCAGTCCACCAGTTAATCCTATAGTCTCACAGTTAATCAATCCTACAGTCCCACAGTTAATCCTCCAGTCCCACAGTTAATCCTCCAGTCCCACAGTTAATCCTCCAGTCCCACAGTTAATCCTCCAGTCCCACAGTTAATCCTCCAGTCCCATAGTTAATCCTCCAGTCCCACAGTTAATCCTCCAGTCCCACAGTTAATCCTCCAGTCCCACAGTTAATCCTCCAGTCCCACAGTTAATCCTCCAGTCCCACAGTTAATCCTCCAGTCCCACAGTTAATCCTCCAGTCCCACAGTTAATCCTCTAGTCCCACAGTTAATCCTCCATTCCCATAGTTAATCCTACAGTCCCACAGTTAATCCTCCAGTCCCACAGTTAATCCTCCAGTCCCACAGTTAATCCTCCAGTCCCACAGTTAATCCTACAGTCCCACAGTTAATCCTCCAGTCCCACAGTTAATCCTCCAGTCCCATTGTTAATCCTCCCGTCTCACAGGTAATCCTCCATTCCCACAGTTGATCCTCTAGTCCCACAGTTAATCCTCCATTCCCATAGTTAATCCTCCAGTCCCACAGTTAATCCTCCAGTCCCTCAGTTAATCCTCCAGTCCACCAGTTAATCCTATAGTCTCACAGTTAATCAATCCTACAGTCCCACAGTTAATCCTCCAGTCCCACAGTTAATCCTCCAGTCCCACAGTTAATCCTCCAGTCCCACAGTTAATCCTCCAGTCGCAAAGTTAATCCTCTAGTCCGTCAGTTAATCTCTTAGCTAATTCATATGTGTACATTAGATTGGACAACAAATTTGAGTATCCTCGAATATTGTCGAATTCTCGCAGAGTTTTAAGTGACATCGAGTGCCAGAATTGTAGCCGAAACGAAATCAAAAGAATCTCGATCCACTTTAAAGCTAAGCCCCAAAGGCCTCAGATAAGATGCCTGGGAACGTCCAAGCACTGTACTTGTCTCCAAAAAAATCTGCTTTCTAAAAGCAGCCCTCTTAGCGCAAACTCGCGCCGCTAAGTTGCTGATGGGTAGTGTAACGGAATTCTCTATTTTTAAGTCTCAAATCTTTTCTTTACGAAAATTTTAAGATAGAAGTTGAGACTGAAAGTAAAAATGTTTAGTTTATGATAGAAATCAGTGCCTGAACCTCTGAATATACACTTAATCCCCAGCTTGGCCCGGACTATTGGCTATTAATTCTGTTTATTTATTTATTTATTTATTTGTTTATTAATCGGCCTAGGCCTAGGCCGATTAAACATATAGTCTATGGTCACAGTTGCTGTAAACAGTTTTATAGTGCAATCTCATGAGCCGGGCCAAGCTTTAGGATTAAATGCTATAATACCCCCCTGAAATCGTTGTCTATGGCCTAGGAACGGCTGAGGACGCGTTTCTTGGCCGAGGCGAAGCCGAGTACCCCCCAAATAATACCCCCCAAAGAAACGAAATCAGGGGGGTATTATTCTATACTGAGAGGTGTAACACGCAGCCTCTGTACCTTACACTTCTTCGATACTTTTCGTTTTGGAAGCATTTTTTGTTTTTTTGCAGGGCGGGGCAATTATTTTGGAATCAGATTTGAATGAGTCAGCTAGCAGGCAGGCAATCTTGTTGTTTGTTACTTCTTCTAAAAGTTGCGAATACTTCATTCAGTATTCTGTCAGGCAATATTCATCAGTACTGGGTGGCCAATTTCTTTATTAAAGATTTTTTTCAACGGAATATGGGGCTGAAAAACGATTGTGTTTACAGAATATCAGCAATTTAAATTAAAAAATGTATTTTTTCTTCAGGATATAAACTCAGGTTTAATACATGTTAAACTTCTTCAGGATTTCAGGAGAATTTTCTTCAGGACTTTAGGAAGAATTTCTTCAGGACTTCAGAAAGAATTTCTTCAGGACTTCAGGAGAAATTTCTTCCGGACTTCAAGAAGAAGTTCTTCAGGACTTCAGGAGAATTTTCTTCAGGACTTCAGGAAGAATTTCTTCACGCCTTCAGGAGAAATTTCTTCAGGACTTTAGGAGAATTTTCTTCAGGACTTCAGGAAGAATTTCTTCAGGACTTCAGGAGAAATTTCTTCCGGACTTCAAGAAGAAGTTCTTCAGGACTTCAGGAGAATTTTCTTCAGGACTTCAGGAAGAATTTCTTTAGGACTTCAGGAGAAATTTCTTCAGTACCTAAGGAGAATTTCCTTCAGGACTTTAGGAGAAATTTCTTCAGGACTTAAGGAGAATTTCCTTCAGGACTTTAGGACAATTTTCTTCAAGACTTCAGGAAGAATTTCTTCAGGACTTCAGGAGGAATTTCTTTGGGAATTCAGGAGAATTTCTTCCGGACTTCAGGAAGAATTTCTTCAGGACTTCAGGAAGAATTTCTTCAGGACTTTAGGAGAATTTTCTTCAAGACTTCAGGAAGAATATATTCAGGACTTCAGAAAGAATTTCTTCAGGACTTCAGGAGAAACTTCTTCAGGACTTAAGGAGTATTTCCTTCAGGACTTTAGGAGAATTTTCTTCAGGACTTCAGGAAGAATTTCTTCAGGACTTCAGGAGGAATTTCTTTAGGACTTCAGGAAGAATTTCTTCCGGACTTCAGGAAGAATTTCTTCAGGACTTCAGGAGAATTTTCTTCAAGACTTCAGGAAGAATTTCTTGAGGACTTCAGAAAGAATTTCTTCAGGACTTCAGGAGAATTTTTTCCGGACTTCAGGAAGAATTTCTTCAGGACTTTAGGAGAATTTTCTTCAAGACTTCAGGAAGAATTTCTTGAGGACTTCAGAAAGAATTTCTTCAGGACTTCAGGAAGAATTTCTTCAGGACTTCAGGAGAAATTTCTTCAGGACTTTAGGAAGAATTTCTTTAGGACTTCAGGAGAAATTTCTTCAGGACTTAAGGAGAATTTCCTTCAGGACTTCAGGAGGAATTTCTTTAGGACTTCAGGAGAATTTCTTCCGGACTTCAGGAAGAATTTCTTCAGGACTTCAGGAGAATTTTCTTCAAGACTTCAGGAAGAATTTCTTGAGGACTTCAGAAAGAATTTCTTCAGGACTTCAGGAGAATTTCTTCCGGACTTAAGGAGAATTTCCTTCAGGACTTTAGGAGAATTTTCTTCAGGACTTCAGGAGAAATGTCTTCAGGACTTCAGGAGAAATTTCTTTAGGACTTCAGTAGGAATTGCTTCAGGACTTCAGGGAGAATTTCTTCAGGACTTCAGGAAGAATTTCTTCAGGACTTTAGGAGAATTTTCTTCAGGACTTCAGGATGAATTTATTCAGGATTTCAGGAGGAATTTATGTTGAGTTTCCTCGTAGCTCTTCCGGAAAAATTCTGATATTTATTCTTCAGCGCTTCAGGTAAATGCAGACTGTATTGTCGAAATTTTAATATATTGTTCACTGAAGTCTAAAACTGACTGAAAGTAAAGTATTGTTCGCAATGCTTAAAGCCAAACTTCAGGGTGATGTGTTGAAACTTCAGTATATGATCCAGCCAGGTATTTTATTAAATTTAACAGTATAAGCCACGATTGAAATACAAATTTACGACCAGTCAGTGATTGTTTACACCGCAAGTCAGTGCAGTTGCGTCACACTCCAACTGATTCAGGCAGAACAAAAAATTCAAGATAATAATTCTTTTAGTCAGCCATTTCGCGTAGCAACCAAAGCGGCCTGGAACTTTGCCATCGCGGCCGACAATCTATATAGCTGATTTTTGAAAGCGTGCGGCCAGTGAAATTTTTTGTCTTGCCATTGAAAAAATCGATTTCAAACCGCATACCAAATCTCCTACGTGATTAGTTCCCGGTGGGAAAATAAGTGCGGTATAGATTAGATAAGACCAATGTCCGCATGGGAAAATCGCGATAAATGTGCGTCTGTCGCTATGAATAAGATTTATTTGTTTTCCGAGGCACCTTACTGTGGCACCGTTATCTCACTGATCTAGGCGTTATCAACTATCGGCTTTCCTGATGCTAAACTTAGTGGGTTTATTAGCGGATTCAGTGAAGGGTTTATTAGCGGATTCAGTGGAAGGGTTTATTAGCGGATTCAGTGAAGGGTTCATTAGCGGATTCAGTAAGGGGTTTATTAGCGGATTCAGTGGTGGGTTCATTAGCGGATTCAGTGAAGGGTTTATTAGCGGATTCAGTGGAAGGGTTTATTAGCGGATTCAGTGAAGGGTTCATTAGCGGATTCAGTGGTGGGTTTATTAGCGGATTCAGTGAAGGGTTTATTAGCGGATTCAGTCGTGGGTTTATTAGCGGATTCAGTGGTGGGTTTATTAGCGGATTCAGTGAAGGGTTTATTAGCGGATTCAGTGGAAGGGTTTATTAGCGGATTCAGTGGTGGGTTTATTAGCGGATTCAGTGGTGGGTTTATTAGCGGATTCAGTGAAGGGTTTATTAGCGGATTCAGTGGTGGGTTTATTAGCGGATTCAGTGGTGGGTTTATTAGCGGATTCAGTGGTGGGTTTATTAGCGGATTCAGTGGTGGGTTTATTAGCGGATTCAGTGAAGGGTTTATTGGCGGATTCAGTGAAGGTTCATTAGCGGATTCAGTAGTGGGTTTATTAGCGGATTCAGTAGTGGGCTTATTAGCGGATTCAGTGGTGGGTTTATTAGCGGATTCAGTGGAAGGGTTTATTAACGGATTCAGTAAAGGGTTTACTAGCGGATTTAATAAAAAGTTTATTAGCGGATTCAGTGGTGGGTTTATTAGCGGATTCAATAATGGGTTTATCAACGGTTTCAGTGGTGGGTTCATCAACGGTTTCAGTGGAGGGTCAATCGCCGAACACCGGTTGTTTCACAGCAGCATTAACTCCCAAATATCCCAAGGCGGTGGAGAGCCAGTGTCACTGACCCCACTGAATCTAAAGTCAGAAATGTGACCCTTGTCACACAATCATATCGCAAGATTTGTGATGGATCAAGGCGGCAACATTGCAGTTGGTTTGCATTCATTTCTTTTATATTTGCTTTGCTTTCTATATTTGTCTATAATATCTGATTGCACCTATATAACATTCAACAGTTGCTAACTCTGTTGAGATAACACTAGACTAGGTAAATAATCTTTGCTTAACTGTGAGTAGGCTGCGGGAATAAGTCTGAGTAGAAACTCTCGCTGTAAGAAAATGATAGACAAGGGGGAGCAGAGACAGGAAATGATGTCTCGGGAGGCAGCGCTTTTGATTTTCCGATTTTTTTTCATAGAAAAAGGACAGATTTGTTTCTTCCCATTTCTCCAGTAGTCAGACTTGGGATCAGGTGGTTTTAGTTGGCGCCTAATAACTGGTCTAAAACTCCCCGAAATATGAATGGATCTGTGAAAATTACCTACCCTATCTCTATTCCCGAAGGGTCCAAGTCTATGTTTTCACAATGCCTAGCAAAAACCATCTCGAGCCACTTTTCACTTTCTTCTTGGAAGCATGATTTTTTTAACTAGCAGGCCTTACTGCGTTCATGTCTGTTGAAAAGCAGCGCTTGGAAACAAGCCAGGTTCGTTAACAACCGGCGGAAAAAACGTAACGAAAGTTTAACTGAATAAAAAAGGCTGATTGCGATGCTGTGAATTCTGTATGGAACCCTGGATAATGACCACTCTGACCTTAAAATACACTCCTAGATTAACTTCAAAATCTTGGACAAAGGATACTTAGACGAGAAAAAAGCAGGGAGAGATGAGACACGGGAGAGATGAGACAGGGGAGAGATGAGGCAGGGGAGAGATGAGACAGGGGAGAGATGAGACACGGGAGAGATGAGACAGGGGAGAGATGAGACAGGGGAGAGATGAGACAGTGGAGAGATGAGACAGAGGAGAGATAAGACAGGGGAGAGATGAGACAGGGGAGAGATGAGACAGGGGAGAGATGAGACAGTGGAGAGATGAGACAGAGGAGAGATAAGACAGGGGAGAGATGAGACAGGCGAGAGATGAGAGACGGGAGAGATGAGACAGGGGAGAGATGAGACACGGGAGAGATGAGACAGGGGAGAGATGAGACAGGGGAGAGATGAGACAGGGGAGAGATGAGACACGGGAGAGATGAGACAGGGGAGAGATGAGACAGTGGAGAGATGAGACAGAGGAGAGATAAGACAGGGGAGAGATGAGACAGGCGAGAGATGAGAGACGGGAGAGATGAGACAGGGGAGAGATGAGACAGGGGAGAGATGAGACACGGGAGAGATGAGAGAGGGGAGAGATGAGACAGGCGAGAGATGAGACAGGGGAGAGATGAGACACGGGAGAGATAAGACAGAGGAGAGATGAGACAGGGGAGAGATGAGACAGGGGAGAGATGAGACAGAGGAGAGATAAGGCAGGGGAGAGATGAGACAGGGGAGAGATAAGACAGGTGATTCACACATAATAGCTGAAGTGTGCTTATAACATAAATAAGAGTTTATTCAGTTTGGCATTGCCAGTCATCAGCAGGGCAGATGAAACTATGTGCCAAGAGACATACGTCCCAAGTTAAAAAAATGTATTATGCTTCAACGAACAGCCTATAATTTTTCCTAAACTTTTAATGATAGGGTAGATGTATGTGTAGTATAAAAATTTATGAAAGAAATTTTATTTGACTGTGAAAGAGAAATGCTTACTTCGCTCAAATGCTCGCCACCTTAACTATTAGTGTTTAAGTGGGCTAGACAACTGTGTATACAAACAAGACAATAGCCTGCTCAAGTGGTCTGCAGCTCAATCTGAGCTCGGATACCTATATCACAAACACAGGCCATCCCGCGTATATGCTCTTATATTTCTCTAAAAGACGATATTTTTTTCCATTGAATTTCTAGGCAAGACTTTTCAAATTCTTAGTTTCCATTCTCTAATTTACACGCTTGGAAGGTTCATTAGCAGTTCTGGACGAGACATTGTCAAGTTGTGCTCTTTCGCTCAAATAAAAAACACTACAAGTTCTAAATGCATATTTTATGCATGTTAGCTAAGCAGCTCGTATCTAAGCCCTGTCTTTCACGACTCCGGAAGCAGTTTTTTATCCACCGGTACTTTCTTCAGTCATCGCTTTTCTCCCACTTTTTGGTACGACAGCACTTTGTTCTTTCGCTTCATCAGAAAATATTGCAGTAATTTTGCAGTCACTCTTCTTGTCACTCTTCTTGTCACTCTTCTTGTCACTCTTCAAGTCACTCTTCTAGTCACTCATTATAGTCACTCCTCTAGTCACTCTTCTAGTCACTCTTCTAGTCACTCTTCTAGTCACTCATTCCAGTCACTCTTCTAGTCACTCATTCCAGTCACTCCTCTAGTCACTCTTCTAGTCACTCATTCCAGTCACTCTTCTAGTCACTCTTCTAGTCACTCTTCTAGTCACTCTTCTAGTCACTCATTCCAGTCACTCTTCTAGTCACTCTTCTAGTCACTCATTCCAGTCACTCCTCTAGTCACTCTTCTAGTCACTCTTCTAGTCACTCTTCTAGTCACTCATTCCAGTCACTCTTCTAGTCACTCATTCCAGTCACTCCTCTAGTCACTCTTCTAGTCACTCTTCTAGTCACTCTTCTAGTCACTCATTCCAGTCACTCCTCTAGTCACTCTTCTAGTCACTCTTCTAGTCACTCATTCCAGTCACTCCTCTAGTCACTCTTCTAGTCACTCATTCCAGTCACTCTTCTAATCACTCTTCTAGTCACTCATTCCAGTCACTCTTCTAATCGTTCTTCCAGTCACTTTTCTAGTCACCCTTTCAGTCACTCTTCCAGTCACTTTTCTAGTGACTCTTCTAGTCAATTTTCTAGTCACTCTTCTAGTCACTCTTCTAGTCACTCTTATAGATAAATCTTCATCAAAGCTTAGGTAGTTAGCGGACACTGTGGTGGCCAATAGTTGTAGTCGCCATAGCTAATTTAAAAAGCCGAATAGCGGAATCTCCAAAAAATTATGGGATTATCCTCTCTCGCCGGAATCCCAAAGCTCAGATTTTGCAGCCTTCCTAAATTCACAGACGGGTTGCATAACAATGACAAAATTTGAGAACACGAGCTTGCCAAAAAGGAAAGGAAGCAATTACTACTGGAACAAGGTGGGTGAAATCTTATTTGACATGCAGAAATCAATGCCTGTGAATAATATGGCCTCTCTACATCTAGAGGAAGCAAGCGCCTGCCTTTGAAGCTCGTGCAAATGACCCTGAGATCGAAGAATATATCCTACGAGTATAAATACACTTGATAATACGATAGACAGCCAATGCTTACCGATTACTGGGATTATCAATTGCGACTACTGAGCGTTAAAAACAATTATTATGCATAGTTTTCTGCCTTTGTGACGTCTTAGAGTCGAATTCGAAGCCCAGCTTCAGCCTTCTGTGACGCAAGACTTTGTAAATGGCAGACTTAGTCACTTGCCAGACGCGTGACCTTGTCTACCAAGGTTAGGCCACCTCTGGCTAGTGAATCCGACACGTTGGCCTACTCCAGCTCTGCTCTCCCGAGTCTAATCTCTCTACCAAGTCTCATCTCTCCCTGTCTCATCCCTCCCCTGTCTCATCCCTCCCCTGTCTCATCCCTCCCCTGTCTCATCCCTCCCCTGTCTCATCTCTCCCTGTCTCATCTCTCCCCCGTCTCATCTCTCCCCGTCTCATCTCTCCCCTGTCTCATCTCTCCCCTGTCTCATCTCTCCCCTGTCTCATCTCTCCCCCGTCTCATCTCTCCCCGTCTCATCTCTCCCCTGTCTCATCCCTCCCCTGTCTCATCTCTCCCCTGTCTCATCCCTCCCCTGTCTCATCCCTCCCCTGTCTCATCTCTCCCCTGTCTTATCTCTCCCCGTCGTATCTCTCCCCCGTCTTATCTCTCTCCGTGTCTTTTCTCTCCCCCCGTCTGATCTCTCCCCCTGTCTAAGCTCACCCACCGTTTCATCTCTCCCGGTCTTATCTCTCCCCGTCTCATCTCTCCCCTGTCTCATCTCTCGCCTGTCTCATCTCTCCCCTGTCTCATCTCTCGCCTGTCTCATCTCTCCCCTGTCACATCTCTCCCCTGTCTCATCTCTCCCCTTTCTCATCTCTCCCGTGTCTCATCTCTCCCCTGTCTCATCTCTCCCGTGTCTCATCTCTCCCCTGTCTCATCTCTCCCCTGTCTCATCTCTCCCCTGTCTCATCCCTCCCCTGTCTCATCCCTCCCCTGTCTCATCTCTCCCCCGTCTTATCTCTCCCCTGCCTCATCTCTCCCCTGTCTGATCCCTCTCCGTATCTCATCTCGCAAAAAAGATCTTATCTCTGTCTTGTATCTCTGTCTCATCTGTCTCATATTTCATCCGTCTTACATTATTTTTAAATGCCCTGTGCATTTCTGCTTTTCAAATAGTTTCCGATATATCGTCTCATCCCAGAAGGATTCAGTAAATCTCTTATCAATAGGCATAACTAAGCATACTTATAATTAATTAGATGAAGCTAATATGCATATCTTGATTGCATCATCAGGTTGATTAACCTTGGACTTAGAGATAAGAAATAGACACTCAAACACACGCATATAGAGACTCGAATAGTTATATGCATTGGTTAGTTAAAATGTAAAATTCTTCTTTTTTTCAGTGTCCGATTTTGATGCATGGAAACTGTTCTGGGCAAAAAAATTCAATTGACCCCTGTTAGTGGCAATAGGCGATGCATCACAGTGGAGACTATATAGTTGAATTGAATTTTACTGTCTACTTATTCAGTGTTCAGATATCCTGCATCTTCGAGTCGCCTCACTTGTGCTCTCAGTTGGCTGATAAAATTTCCTGCCCTTAAACAGCCCCTGCCATGCAGCCTTGAGTCCGAGCTCTTATGTACTCATTCTTTGCTGGTGCATTTCTTGTATTTGCTTCCGTTGCTGATTTGAGTGAGTAATAATGGAATGAGCAATCTAGAAATGAGAAACGGAGATGGATGAGCAGTGACAAGAAAGTGAAGGGAACGAAGGAAGTTAAGGGAGTGAAGGGAGTGAAGCGAGAGGATGAAATGAAGGGAGTAAAGGGAATGAAGGGAGCGAAGGGATTGAAGTAAATGAAGGGAGTGAAGGGAGTGAAGGGAGTGAAGGGATTGAAGTAAATGAAGGGAGTGAAGCGATTGAAGTAAATGAAGGGAGTGAAGGGATTGAAGTAAATGAAGGGAGTGAAGGGATTGAAGTAAATGAAGGGAGTGAAGGGAGTGAAGGGAGTGAAGGGAGTGAAGGGAGTGAAGGGAGTGGAGGGAGAGGATGAAATGAAGGGTGTGAAGGGAGTGAAGCAAGAGGATGAAATGAAGGGAGTGAAGGGAATGAAGTAAATGAAGGGAGTGAAGGGATTGAAGGGAGTGAAGGGAGTGAAGGGAGTGAAGGGAGTGAAGGGAGTGGAGGGAGAGGATGAAATGAAGGGTGTGAAGGGAGTGAAGCAAGAGGATGAAATGAAGGGAGTGAAGGGAATGAAGTAAATGAAGGGAGTGAAGGGATTGAAGGGAGTGAAGGGAGTGAAGGGAGTGGAGGGAGAGGATGAAATGAAGGGTGTGAAGGGAGTGAAGCAAGAGGATGAAATGAAGGGAGTAAAGGGAATGAAGGGAGTGAAGGGATTGAAGTAAATGAAGGGAGTGAAGGGAGTGAAGGGAGTGAAGGGAGTGAAGGGAGTGAAGGAAGTTAATGTAGTGAAGGGAGTGGAGGGAGTGAACACACGCAATCTCTGGCATTGAAGGGTGTAGAAAATCAATCAAAAAGCGAATCACACAACAGACTAGCAGAACAAGTCAACTGAAGACAGTGGCACACAGCAAAGGAGGCAATGGTGTCCAAACTTACACTCAGTTCGATACCCATTAGCTTCGCGGTCAAGCGAAACGAAGTAGCAGACAAATTTGGGCCAAGAACTTGTGCGCGCCATCAATTCGGGCTCGCGGCTCGCATCGCTCAAACTGTCACCCCCGTGCCAGAGCTGCGAAAAATATGAACGATTCCCTCAGTCTGCATTACTTCGAATCTTTCCTTTGTTCGGCAGCTATAGTATAAGCTAGTTTTGTCTGCGTGCATTTGAAGAGTTAAGAAAAACCTACTCAATTAATTAGGAGCCTATAAAATGCGGGATTTATTTTTTAACATTCCTTTCTACTATTTCTACTAATCCACTGTGGCGTACCACTAATCCACTGTGGCGTGCCACTAATCCACTATAACGTGCCACTAATCCACTTTGGCGTGCCACTAATCCACTATGGCGTGCTACTAATCCACCATGGTGTACCACTAATTCAATATGGCGTGCTACTAATCCACCATGGCGTGCTACTAATCCACTGTGGCGTACCACTAATCCACTATAACGTGCCACTAATCCACTATGGTGTACCACTAATCCACTATGGCGTGCCACTAATCCACTATGGCGTGCTACTAATCCACCATGGTATACCACTAATTCACTATGGCGTACCACTAATCCACTATAACGTGCCACTAATCCACTATGGTGTATCACTAATCCACTATAACGTGCCACTAATCCACTATGGTGTACCACTAATCCACTATGGCGTGCCACTAATCCACTATGGCGTGCTACTAATCCACCATGGTGTACCACTAATCCACTGTGGCGTACCACTAATCCACCATGGTGTACCACTAATCCACTATGGCGTGCCACTAATCCACTATGGTGTACCACTAATCCACTATGGTGTATCACTAATCTACTATGGCGTACCACTAATCCACTATGGCGTACCACTAATCCGCTTTGGCGTGCTACTAATCCACTGTAGCGTGCCACTAATCCACTGTGGCGTACCACTAATCCACCATGGTGTACCACTATGGCGTACCAATAATCTGTAATTATTTTCCACCAATCAATTATGGAATTGACTACTTATTTGTATTGATGATGACGAATTAAGAGGGCCTATGTAACAATTTTTGACAGACTTTTTACAATTTTGGAACAATTTAATGCGAATGTAAGCAGAGCATTTCATTTGGATTTTCTAATTAATCAGCAGGGAATGCATAGTTATAATTCTGACAGTGAGTTTTAGCAAAGAAAATAATCATGAAATGGCAGGAAATCAATTGCATCAGTAGAGTCAAAATCTTTTGTAAAATTAGGCTCCTTCGTGAAGTCTTGTCCTCAGGTTATACCTCCAAGGCACCGAGTCTGAACGCCTTGTCAATGAGCTTAATACTTTGTAGATGATCCTGGTTCAGCAGGCCAGCATATAACGATGTTGTCTCTAACTGTGTTCGCCTTTCGGGTCCTTAATCAAACAAGGCAAAACTTTGCCGCGTGTGCACAGCGAGGTTTGACACTAGCGAAGGTTTTCTATAATGTGGATTACGTAATTCAGACCCAAGGAGCGGAGAGCTGGAAAGGGGGCGGGACTGTTGGGTTAGGGGATAATTTAGCTGGGAGCAAAGAAAACTAACGATATGGGATCGCGTTCTCACTGCAGTCACCCCTTTTGTACAGAGATAAATGTTAGATAGTTAACAGTTAGTTAGGGACAAAACTTGCGGCAGGAATTTGAGACTGTGCGTGAACAGAGATTAGAAATTGATCTGCCAACTATCCTTTTTCCATCTAGTCGTATAATTACCTCGTATGCCAGTCCCGTCCGTATCCAGGGACTCAAATTTCGATTGATAAATTCGACAATACGTTGGTAAAATAGTTGAATTCGAGCTCTGAAGGAAGTTCGGAGGTTCTGAAAAAACTTTCTTTTTTTAGTTGCCACCAATCTGTGATGGTGTACCAAGACTCTATGATAGGAAGTAATAATACTATATATTTCGCTGACTCCTGAGCACACACGCACACAGATACTGTACACAGGCACACGCTCACACTGGGTGTGTACACCTGCCCTGACTTTCTCATCGTCAGGCACTTCAGGCACTTTCTCATTGACTTTCACTGCACCTTGGAGGTTTGCACTCAAGGGTGCAAATTGCACGACAAGCCCCCAAGCCTTTTCTCCGCGGCTGCGCCTCAAATGAATGTGGCCTCGCCGCGGAATCGAGCTTAGGGACCTTGTTGCGAGAGGCGAATGTGACGACTAAACAGTTGTACACAGCCTTTGGAGGCGCCACACAACAGCAGCAGACTACACATCTGGCCTAACTCGGGCAGGTCAAATTATATTTTTTAATTACCTGCGCTTTATCGACAATTATTATGATGTCTATGAAAATAGGGTTAAAGAAAGCAAAAATACAAGCATGCTTAGCAGCTTTGCAAATTGCAAAAGTTACTCTGTAGACCCTACAAGAACTAGCAATTGTCCATAAATAAGGTGAAAAAACATTGTTTTGGTAAATTAGTTTTAACGATCCATCAAAACGGAGGTACAGAGATTGTCAGTTGCATTGCCGGAGTGAGTCTTGCATTACCGCGCTGGCGCCAAATCCTCCTTGGCTCGGTAACACTGGTGTAACTTCTTTGCTGTTTTTTGCTATTAAAACAATTGCTGAGAAGACTTAAGGGGGCAGAATAAGTAAGTAAAGAATGGGATACTGAGGATGACGCCCGTGATAAAATGATTGACAGGTGGTCAGACACACTCATGCGGCTTGAGAGTCTGTGTGCTCAAGGAGGAAGTTGGACAAAAGAAAAGATACACATACACAACACACACACGCATGTACACAAGCGAAGAGCAAGTGAAAGGCAAATTTCAATTCTGTTTCTCCAGCTGGGTGAGTATAGTGAGTGGTCATCTGCACTCGCTCCCCATGGCGGGACACACCTGGGCAAGGAACAAAAAATGGTTTTGTCAGCTAAGGTCTCAGATTGGAACAACAAAACGCTGCTGGTTGTACCGCTACCTGCAACCTGTACCAGACCGTCTTGACCAGGGGCTAATGAAATATTCATTTTAAACTACGCTGACCAGTATTTTAGCTCCTATAGAGTTTTGGCTGAATGTGAGTGGGCCAACTCAAAATGGACCAACTCAGCAGAGACCAGAGCAAACAGACCAATGAGAGAGAACACTGCCATAGTGTTCACCTGACAATGTGAGTATTTGAGTGTGGTGAAATTTGTGGACTGCGAAAATCACGCTTTGGGAAGTAGGGTACGGAAGTAGGGATAGCATTGTCCTCTTCATTTTCATTGCTCAAAGAAAACAAAAAAATTAAGGTTGTTTTGAGTGGTAGAGAAGGTTGGAGAGATGGGACACAGCTGCCAATACAATGTCTTTAATGTATTTAATGTATTTCTCCGCCCACTGACAAGAGAGAAGACTGGGCAGAGAGGACTAAGGCAGTAGCTTGGGTCTCAGCCAATAGCAAAGGGCGTAGACCGCCCCACAAGCCCACGCCATTAGTTGAAGCTGGCCTATAAGCATTGGTCATGTGTAGTTAAACTCGCACAGTCATACAGACAGGAACATTCTCACAGTTTTAAATAGCCTCTTAAGATTTGAAACTTTGAAAGGCTGCACTCGAGTTGTATTTTCATTCAGTTTTAAACAAAAAATATCCAAATAAATATGAATTATGACTGACACTCCACAGAACTCGGAATAAGGAACTGTTTCTGCTCCTTCGATAAGCTTCTGAGGAGAGCATCTGCTCAGACAAGAATGAATCTCGAGTTGCAACTGGCACTGCTTCTCGTCTCAGTTGCTCTATCGTACGCCGAAGCTCTCGAGACCAGGCTGTCAGACAATGTGCATTTCAACAGCAAGGTGGCGAGCCTGACAGGTCTAGACGGTGAATTCCCACCGCCGCCAACTGGCGACCAAGCCGGCTACTACCGAGTGAGCCTGAAGCCCTACCTGCCGCAGCTGGATGGGTTCTTCACAATCGACCGCATGGGAACGATATCGGCTAACAGGGAGGTCGACCGTGACGAGATCTGTTCAAGGCTGAACTGCTGCGCCAGCCTGGAGTGCCGCCTGGAGTTCATGGCCAGCGTCACCGTTCGGCCGACCGATCCGCAGCGAACGCTGACCTTTCAGCTCGTGCTGACCGACGAAAACGACCAGACGCCGAGCTTTCCGTACGCTGGACCCATCGACATATCGGAAGACGCGGCTGTTGGCTCAAACAATGTGGCCCTGCCAGCGGCGGTCGACAAGGACTCACCGGGCTACGCTGTCAAGGCATACAACCTCACCGATCCGACTGGCACCTTCGCCGTGGTATTGAAGTCAGGCGTGCCGCATCTTCAGCTACTGCGCCCTCTGGACAGAGAGGTGACTCCACAGTACCAGGTGACGCTGCGCGCCACAGACGGTGAGCACGAAGGCTCAGCTGTTCTCACCATCCGAGTTGGGGACGTTAACGATAACGCACCAGTCTTCGATCGTGCCTTCGTAAGTTCCACATTCTCCGAGAGTAAGGCCAACGATCGAATCACAACTTTGACGGCCAGTGATAGAGACGCTGGCCAGAATGCTGACATCATCTTTCGGGTGGCCTCGGTTGATCCGCCAGCGTTGAAGAAGCATTTCAGTGTGCAAATCAACAGCGGATTTTGGGGTCTGTTTTTGAACCAAAGTTTGGACTACGAGATTCCAGAGCAGCGAACTGCCCTCGTGTACATCGAGGCTCGAGATCAGGGCAGTCCTCCACAGTCATCGACCGGTACGGTGAGTATTAGTGTCGCCGACACTAACGACAATGCGCCGGTGATCAAGGAGCTAGCTAGCTACCAGCTAGATGAGCACAGGGTGCCTGAGGTGCTAGTCAAGGCTATTCAGGTTACCGATGCGGATGCCGTATCCATCGGCCAGGTCACCTGCAAGCTGGTGTCTAATCCGAAGTTCAAGTTGGAGAGAAATACTGCCCCAAGTCCTACGGACACCGTGGAGCAGGCTACTTACAGCATGTATAGTACTACAACCTTCGACTATGAAGTCGCTCAAGAGGAGAAAGTAGATATGGTCTGCCTTGACAGAGCATCTCCGGAGAGTGTGACGCTGCAGTCGTTCACCATACCGATTCGCGAGACAAACGACGACCCGCCGAAGTTCACATCACGAAGCTACTTCAAGCAGGTGAGCGAGGATCTCGCAGTTGACAGTACAGTGCTGAAGGTTATCGCCACCGATCGAGACAAGGGCTTCTTCAGCGAAATCGCGTACTTTTTGGACGAGTCTGGCCAGCGCAACTTTACAATCGACAGTGAAGGCAGCATCAAGGTCCGCGTACCTCTGGACAGAGAGACAGCCAAGAACCTCCGCTTCACTGTCACAGCCAGGGACAGGGGCAACCTGTCAGACACGGCCACCGTTGTTGTTGATCTGCTAGACGTCAACGACAATGATCCGAGCTACGCCGGTCCGCTGGAGGCAAGCGTGGAGGAAAACAGCCCGCCAGGCACCTTTGTCACTCGGGTGTCGTTCAGCGATCCGGACGAAGTCGAGAATGGCACAGTCGAATTTAGCCTCAGCAGCAGCGAGCAGCACAAGACAGCCAACGAGTTCTTCAGTTTGTACCGCAACGGAACGATGTCAGTCAGGAATCCGATTGACAGGGAAGTGTGGCCCAGCCTGCAGGTGACCATAGTCGCCTGGGACATGGGCCCGCGACGCCGGACTTCCACAGCGATGCTAACGGTCAACATTGGCGATGTCAATGATTGCAAACCAATAGTGGTAAAACCACGGCCGCTAGCTCTACTAGGCATTGAAAACATCCTGTACACCAACGTGCCGCGCAAGACTCTTCTAGTGACAGTTGAGGCCGAAGACAAAGACGCTGGAGAAAATCGGACAGTGGACTATCAGCTGCTGAGCTCTAATGCTAGCACCCTGTTTGCCATTGACAAGCAGAGTGGCGAGATACACTCGGTGTGGAGGCCAGAGCATGCGCCTCCCGCACCTGGACTTTACTACCTCACTGTACAGGTCACCGATCGGGGTAGCCATGTTCGGCTGAGCAGCGAGACAACATTCTACGTGCGTCTGACAGCCCCACCAGAGGCTCAATTTGCCACGGCCGGAATCAGCGGCCTGATAATTCTCATCCTCATCATCGCCGGCACGGTAGTCATCGCAATAGGCCTCATTGTGGCCATCTGCTACGTGCGTGGCCGAGCCGACGAGCCCGACGACTTAAACGGTGGCAGCGCCGAGGTCGGCGCCTCCGATTTGGCCGAGACGCGCTTGAAGATGCGGCCAAACATTGAGGACTTTCACGGCTACCACCGCGAGAGTCCCGTGCCACCCTACGATCCAAGACTGCTGCACCAGCAGCACCAGTGCCAGCACCAGCTGCAGCACCTGTTGCAGCCGCACGGATCGCTCAAGAGGCAGCAACAGCAGCAGCAGGACTATTATGCGTGGTCGCGACCCGGCTCCCCGCTGACTATGATGTCGCTGCATCAGCACGCAGACGAGTCAAAGCAGGTGAGAGAAAATTATCAACACTGACGCAAATTACGGGCTGTGCGGGTTTGTCTGTGTGTGGCGTCATTAGCATCCGCGTGGCTAAGCTTGTTTGGCCTTCGTGACTCCGCTAATTAAACAGCGGGAGGGTCCCGCCCCTAGCCGCCTAGTAGTTCGTGCTGTACATTAATTTTCGCACCACTTCAGGCCAGCGTGAGATCTCCTCTAGCCCTGTCTGCCACGCACTCTCATCCTCTCATATGACTTGCAAGGCTATTCGGAGTCCAGTTCCAACCAAGACTAGCCTGGAGGGTTGGAAAGCCAAGAGTATGGCCTAGAGGACGAAGGCCATTGGAGGCTTAGCTTCCAGGGTGTATTTTTTTGGAGGCCGGTTTTGTCACGCCTATGCACCTGATTTAATTAATTCCTTCCTTCCCTTTCCTCCGTCCGTTCCTGCTTTGGCAACGCTTTGGACCGAAGAGGCTTGGCCTCGCCTTCACGGCCGATGCTAAAAGGCGTGTTGAGATTCTCTTGAGCAGTATTTGTCTGAGTTCTCTCACACTTTCTCTCGCTCTTCCGCTCTTTGCATCTGTAGCGACAGATTTGAATGAGAGAAAGAATTTATTCACACTAAAAATTTCTTGAGGATATGTGCTTGAGGAAACTGAAATACCCTGTTCGTGCTTATGCATTAAATTAAATTGGAAAGCATTGTTTTTTCTCTGTCTGAATATGAAATCATGAATCGGGAAGTACATATTGAAGAGAAATGTTTTCAATTGTCCCTGGTTTGAGGCCATTCTTTGGTCGATTACTTATTTATTTGGCACCGATGGGAAAAATGTTCTATTCTTATTTAAGACTCTTATTTCACTAAATTGCTTCATTTCACCCAGCTGTGAGAACATGGGAAAATGGGGGAAAATTTCTGGGTGCAAGCCTAGTTGTTAGAGTGTCGTACTCACGTCTTGAAGGTCTGGGGTTCTATTCCTGACTCCTCTGGAAAAGTAATGTGTACTTTAGCAAGACACTTCACTGCACATTGCTTGGGTTTACGCATCTGCTAAATGGGTACCTGCATTAGCAGGGGTGACTGAGGGTGGGTGTGGCGTCCCACCAGTCCATGGACTGAACTGTCTACGTATTCAAATCGTGCGTGATTGTGTT
Source organism: Macrostomum hystrix (assembly GCA_950097015.1). Lineage (NCBI taxonomy): Eukaryota > Metazoa > Platyhelminthes > Macrostomidae > Macrostomum > Macrostomum hystrix. The sequence goes on from CATNEN010000038.1 coordinate 30,002,576, forward strand.
ATATTAAAAAACTATTCGGTCTTTTAGTCGCTAAAGAAAATCCTTTTTCATGCGTCTAGATTTTCTCTTTGATTTTAGCTTCTATGATCTGCCACGCCTTTAGACACGACTGAGTCGTGCACTGATTGATCCCCTAACGTTTTATCCCCTTTACAACCGTGTCCAACCCCGTGTCTCTCTGTCTCTGAGCAGGACAATAGCCAACCCTGCCTGTTTAACTATATTTAGCCATCATTATAATCCGTAGTATAAGAAATTTTCTTGTCGTATTAATGCTGAACATGAGTCAATGTTGAGCTAGATGGAGCATATTCTGCTTTTCGGTACGGGAATTTATTGTTTGCACAGTAAAAAATATCTGACTCATGACCATTCTGCTAGACTCATGACCATTCCAATTGACTCATGACCATTCTTCTAGACTCATGACCATTCTGCTAGACTCAAGACTATTCTGCTAGAGTCATGACAAACCAGATAGACCCATGACCATTATAGCAGACTCATGACCATTCTAATAGACTCATGACCATTCTAATAGACTCATGACCATTCTAATAGACTCATGACCATCATGCTTGACTCATGAACATCCTGATAGACTCATGACCATTCTGGTAGACTCATGACCATCCAGATAGGTTCATGACCATTCTAATAGACTCATGATCATTCTAATAGAATTATGACCATTCAAATAGACTAATGACCATTCTGATAGGCTGATGGACTAAAGGTACTAGACTAGATGCTAAATGCATTTAAATTCGCAATTCATAATTAATTTACGCTAAAATATGATCGTGTCAAAAGCATTTCTAGCTAGATTTGAAAAAAAAATTATGAACGCATATATTTTACAAGACTGACGCGAACGGCCCAGTCTATCCTCTGAGCCGCTATAACAGAATGGTGAAGCACGTGCCAAGGATTTCCCAGATTGAATTAATTTGACCTAATCTCTAAAATAGATGACTCCCGACAAAGTGAAGCGAAATAATCATCGCCTACAACAAAGACTAGTGACTGCAGTGTGACTTTCGGGAATCGCATTAGGGCTTCGGAATTTTCTGAACGAGTGGTCAAGGGTTCGAATCTCAGACTATGAGAAGCAAATTTGTTATTAGTTGAGCACGTCACTTGCAGGTCAGTTAGTAGCAGAGCGGTCTAACACGCGTTTGCATCTCGCACCACGGCCCATGAGTTCGATTCCGCAGTGCGGCCACATTCATTTGGGGGTGCAGCCGCGGAGAGAAGGCTTGGGGGGCTTGTCGTGCAATTTACGACCTAGGAGGCCAACCTCCGAGGCACAGTGAGAGTGTACACTGCCTGACGATGAGTCCGGCAGATGTACACACCTGTTTAAGCGTGTGCCTGCTCACAATATCTGTGCGCGTGTGTGCTCAAGAGTCAGTGGAAAGGGGAGAATTGCCTCCTCGCTGGCTGCGGGTCTGGTGTCACCAAATGATGTGCCATTGCCCGCAGCCCTCCTGATAATATAATTATTTTTAAGGTACTTCGATTCCCAAATGGCTTAACCTTACAGAAGTAAATGTGATTTGAATATATTCATGTCCGGTTTCTACTAAAAAAGTTAAATTTTCAAGTCTAGATACTTTTCCTCTTTTCAGTTCGAGCTATTAACAAGGATTCACTGAAAATCATTTACTTTCTAGCACTGTCACATTACATTCGAACTCTGTTGGTTTCTAAGAAGCTATCCCTTCACTTCTACTCTTGCATTCCATACCTCCATTTCCTTTCAACCCCCTAAAAGAGGTCGATTATCGATTTCTTTAGCTACTTTTTTCCTACTTTTTCTCGAAGAAGGCCAATTTTTTTTCCTCCTGCTCTCTAGCATCCTAGCGCTCTCTCGGCCGTCATATCTCGAAGCAAAAACTCTGTCCCGTCTATTTCCTTTACTTCACGGTCGCCTAAAAGCAATGGGCGCCCTTTGCCGATAAGCTCCGAGCATTGATTATGGTCGACGAGCTTTCATTTTTGGCGAAACAAAACACTCTCCGAAGCCTTTATTCAGAACCCTCTGGAAGCTACCAAAGCCCCCGTACTACATCCATGTGAGTAGGCAAACTTTGGAATGTGCAAGCCTCGAGACTGAGAGATGAGACACGGGAGAGATGAGACACGGGAGAGATGAGACACGGGAGAGATGAGACACGGGAGAGATGAGACACGGGAGAGATGAGACACGGGAGAGATGAGACACGGGAGAGATGAGACACGGGAGAGATGAGACACGGGAGAGTTGAGACACGGAAGAGATGAGACACGGGAGAGATGAGACAGGGGAGAGATGAGACACGGGAGAGTTGAGACACGGGAGAGATGAGACAGGGGAGAGATGAGACAGGGGAGAGATGACACACAGGAGAGATGAGACAGGGGAGAGATGAGACAGGGGAGAGATGAGACAGGGGAGAGATGAGACACAGGAGAGATGAGATACGGGAGAGATTGGAGACATGGGAGACATAAGGGATTGTATAGGTGAGATGGGAGAGATGAGATAGTATAGATTAGAGGGCCGGATTGCAGGGCCAATTTTGCCCAATCTGCTAATTTCCAACTGCAGTCAGCACATGGAGTGCCCGCATTTCTAACCCTAACCCGAACCGCATTCTGACCTGCTGAAGCAGTCCTCAAAAATAGTCTAAAAAAACACAGAGCTCGTGAGCTAGATGGCGAATCGCCTTCACAGTGTCGTGTGACGTAATCAACTCAAGGAAAAAGCCGACTTTCGAGCCGACCCGCACATTGGCAAATCCTTCGACTAAGCTGCCTCCGCAGCATCCCAAGAGGCTGCGAAATCCCCACTCTCATGCAGGAAACTCTCAGCCTGCTCTTCCGTTGGTCCCGTCCGACGGCCTCCAGCTTCGCGCCCGCAGTCGGCTCTCGAATTCAACAACAAGGGAGTTATTACGCTGAGTTTGTGTAGGGCGTAATTTAATCTAGCGAATTTGCCTGCCTTCTCTCATTCACTCTCTATATGGGGCGTCACATTGCTTGTTCGATCGTTCTTCTTGTTTTGTTGTGAATCAAGATTTTCTAGTCATGACGCAATCATGAAAATGTTTTGAGTACAGACTCAGCGACTGAAAAGTAATAAATGAAATTTTTGTGTGTATCTTTTTTTTGACGACACTAGCTGCCATTTTTCAGACAGTTTCCTTGCTATTGTTTTGCTGCGATTCTTGCTGCGATTCTTACTGCGATTCTTGCTGCGATTCTTGCTGCGATTCTTGCTGCGATTCTTGCTGCGATTCTTGCTGCGATTCTTGCTGCGATTCTTGCTGCGATTCTTGTTACGATTCTTGCTACGATTCATGCTACGGTTCTTGCTACGATTCTTGTTACGATTCTTGCTACGATTCTTGCTACGATTCTTGTTACGATTCTTGCTACGATTCATGCTACGGTTCTTGCTACGATTCATGCTACGGTTCTTGCTACGATTCATGCTACGGTTCTTGCTACGATTCTTGTTACGATTCTTGCTACGATTCATGCTACGGTTCTTGCTACGATTCATGCTACGGTTCTTGCTACGATTCATGCTACGGTTCTTGCTACGATTCTTGTTACGATTCTTGCTACGATTCCTGCTAGGTTCTTGCTACGATTCATGCTACGGTTCTTGCTACGATTCATGCTACGGTTCTTGCTACGATTCATGCTACGAGTCTGCTACGTTCTGCTACGATTCATTGTTACGAGTCTTGCTACATTCATGCTACGGTTCTTGCTACGATTCTTGTTACGATTCTTGCTACGATTCATGCTACGGTTCTTGCTACGATTCATGCTACGGTTCTTGCTACGATTCATGCTACGGTTCTTGCTACGATTCTTGTTACGATTCTTGCTACGATTCAATTCATGCTACGGTTCTTGCTACGATTCATGCTACGGTTCTTGCTACGATTCATGCTACGGTTCTTGCTACGATTCTTGTTACGATTCTTGCTACGATTCATGCTACGGTTCTTGCTACGATTCATGCTACGGTTCTTGCTACGATTCATGCTACGGTTCTTGCTACGATTCTTGTTACGATTCTTGCTACGATTCATGCTACGGTTCTTGCTACGATTCATGCTACGGTTCTTGCTACGATTCATGCTACGGTTCTTGCTACGATTCTTGTTACGATTCTGCTACGATTCTTGCTACGATTCTTGTTACGATTCTTGCTACGATTCATGCTACGGTTCTTGCTACGATTCATGCTACGGTTCTTGCTACGATTCATGCTACGGTTCTTGCTACGATTCTTGTTACGATTCTTGCTACGATTCATGCTACGGTTCTTGCTACGATTCATGCTACGGTTCTTGCTACGATTCATGCTACGGTTCTTGCTACGATTCTTGTTACGATTCTTGCTACGATTCATGCTACGGTTCTTGCTACGATTCATGCTACGGTTCTTGCTACGATTCATGCTACGGTTCTTGCTACGATTCTTGTTACGATTCTTGCTACGATTCATGCTACGGTTCTTGCTACGATTCATGCTACGGTTCTTGCTACGATTCATGCTACGGTTCTTGCTACGATTCTTGTTACGATTCTTGCTACGATTCATGCTACGGTTCTTGCTACGATTCATGCTACGGTTCTTGCTACGATTCATGCTACGGTTCTTGCTACGATTCTTGTTACGATTCTTGCTACGATTCATGCTACGGTTCTTGCTACGATTCATGCTACGGTTCTTGCTACGATTCATGCTACGGTTCTTGCTACGATTCTTGTTACGATTCTTGCTACGATTCTTGCTACGATTCTTGTTACGATTCTTGCTACGATTCATGCTACGGTTCTTGCTACGATTCATGCTACGGTTCTTGCTACGATTCATGCTACGGTTCTTGCTACGATTCTTGTTACGATTCTTGCTACGATTCATGCTACGGTTCTTGCTACGATTCATGCTACGGTTCTTGCTACGATTCATGCTACGGTTCTTGCTACGATTCTTGTTACGATTCTTGCTACGATTCATGCTACGGTTCTTGCTACGATTCATGCTACGGTTCTTGCTACGATTCATGCTACGGTTCTTGCTACGATTCTTGTTACGATTCTTGCTACGATTCATGCTACGGTTCTTGCTACGATTCATGCTACGGTTCTTGCTACGATTCATGCTACGGTTCTTGCTACGATTCTTGTTACGATTCTTGCTACGATTCATGCTACGGTTCTTGCTACGATTCATGCTACGGTTCTTGCTACGATTCATGCTACGGTTCTTGCTACGATTCTTGTTACGATTCTTGCTACGATTCTTGCTACGATTCTTGCTACGATTCTTGTTACGATTCTTGCTACGATTCATGCTACGGTTCTTGCTACGATTCTTGTTACGATTCTTGCTACGATTCTTGCTACGATTCATGCTACGGTTCTTGCTACGATTCATGCTACGGTTCTTGCTACGATTCATGCTACGGTTCTTGCTACGATTCTTGTTACGATTCTTGCTACGATTCTTGCTACGATTCTTGCTACGGTTCTTGCTACGATTCTTGTTACGATTCTTGCTACGATTCTTGCTACGATTCTTGCTACGATTCTTGTTACGATTCTTGTTACGATTCTTGCTACGATTCATGCTACGGTTCTTGCTACGATTCATGCTACGGTTCTTGCTACGATTCATGCTACGGTTCTTGCTACGATTCTTGTTACGATTCTTGCTACGATTCATGCTACGGTTCTTGCTACGATTCATGCTACGGTTCTTGCTACGATTCATGCTACGGTTCTTGCTACGATTCTTGTTACGATTCTTGCTACGATTCTTGCTACGATTCTTGTTACGATTCTTGCTACGATTCATGCTACGGTTCTTGCTACGATTCATGCTACGGTTCTTGCTACGATTCATGCTACGGTTCTTGCTACGATTCTTGTTACGATTCTTGCTACGATTCATGCTACGGTTCTTGCTACGATTCATGCTACGGTTCTTGCTACGATTCATGCTACGGTTCTTGCTACGATTCTTGTTACGATTCTTGCTACGATTCATGCTACGGTTCTTGCTACGATTCATGCTACGGTTCTTGCTACGATTCATGCTACGGTTCTTGCTACGATTCTTGTTACGATTCTTGCTACGATTCATGCTACGGTTCTTGCTACGATTCATGCTACGGTTCTTGCTACGATTCATGCTACGGTTCTTGCTACGATTCTTGTTACGATTCTTGCTACGATTCATGCTACGGTTCTTGCTACGATTCATGCTACGGTTCTTGCTACGATTCATGCTACGGTTCTTGCTACGATTCTTGTTACGATTCTTGCTACGATTCTTGCTACGATTCTTGCTACGATTCTTGTTACGATTCTTGCTACGATTCATGCTACGGTTCTTGCTACGATTCTTGTTACGATTCTTGCTACGATTCTTGCTACGATTCATGCTACGGTTCTTGCTACGATTCATGCTACGGTTCTTGCTACGATTCATGCTACGGTTCTTGCTACGATTCTTGTTACGATTCTTGCTACGATTCTTGCTACGATTCTTGCTACGGTTCTTGCTACGATTCTTGTTACGATTCTTGCTACGATTCTTGCTACGATTCTTGCTACGATTCTTGTTACGATTCTTGCTACGATTCATGCTACGGTTCTTGCTACGATTCTTGTTACGATTCTTGCTACGATTCTTGCTACGGTTCTTGCTACGGTTCTTGCTACGATTCTTGTTACGATTCTTGCTACGATTCTTGCTGCGGTTCTTGCTACGGTTCTTGTTACGATTCTTGCTACGATTCTTGCTACGGTTCTTGCTACGATTCTTGTTACGATTCTTGCTACGATTCTTGCTACGATTCTTGCTACGATTCTTGTTACGATTCTTGCTACGATTCATGCTACGGTTCTTGCTACGGTTCTTGCTACGATTCTTGCTACGATTCTTGCTACGATTCTTGCTGCGGTTCTTGCTACGGTTCTTGTTACGATTCTTGCTGCGATCCTTGCTGCGATTCTTGCTGCGGTTCTTGCTACGATTCATTCTCAATTCTGGCTATGCATCCAGTCGTTGTGAAAATGTTCCGTACATTTTACCGCCAGGTGAAACACTGGGGAACTAACTGTCTCTTAGTGTCTTAAAGTCACGACTTGGTGAATATAGTTTTAGGAAATTGTGTAACAATCGTAAAAAAACTGGACTTAGAAATTTGTGACCAGTCCAGCCAGTATATTTAAGTCTACCAACTGGTATAAAAAAAGCAGCGTGGCAGAAGCCAACCACCCCCGAATTGTGACACAAAATTATTTCAAAGTGTCAGCCGACACACAAGCATGAAAGCGAATTTCAAACAACACATTGAAGCCCTATATAAATAACGTTTTGTTCTCCCTTTCAACACATTTTGCTAGCCCAAGCAGTGGTGACATACGGCCCGTTGACTGCTAAATGTCGCACTCATTGAAAGCTAGCTTTGTGTCCCTTATGCCATGCTGGTTTTGTGGGACAAGGCTTCTGGGGGGGGGGCTTTGCTGCAGAGGGTGGGAAAACAGGAAGTCACAGAACATAAAAGACCCCTATAAGGTTTTGAAAATTATACCGGACGGCGGCTGGATCGACTGGACTTGATAAACTGCTGGTCAAGGACTGGATATTGTTGGTATGTTAGGAAAATATGCGAAAGTAAAGCTCCACTATTCCCTTATCTCGGTCACTCTACTCGTTGTCCCAGTCACTATACTCCTTATCTCAGTCACTCTCTTTCTTATCTCAGTCACTCTCTTTCTTATCTCAGTCACTCTCTTTCTTATCTCAGTCACTCTCTTTCTTATCTCAGTCACTCTCTTTCTTATCTCAGTCACTCTCTTTCTTATCTTAGTCACTCTCTTTCTTATCTTAGTCACTCTCTTTCTTATCTTAGTCACTCTCTTTCTTATCCCAGTCACTATACTCCTTATCTCAGTCACTCTCCTTCTTATCCTAGTCACTCTCTTTCTTATCTTAGTCACTCTCTTTCTTATCTCAGTCACTCTCTTTCTTATCTTAGTCACTCTATTCATGAACTCAGTCACTCAATGCCCCATCAAATTTCTCTGTTGCTAATTTCAGTCACTCTGTCTATAATGGCAGTACACTTCTCTTTTTATCTCCGTCACCATCTGCACGTCAATTTAGTTTATCCTCCAATCTCGTGTTGTCCTATTATGGCCGAGTTGTTTTTCTAGTTATCCCATTGACCAGCAAAACATTGGCTAATAATGTCCGGGACATTTTCTTTCTGTTTATCATGAGCCGCGACCAAACAGGCTTAAATTAGCGGCACAGATAATTGGGTCCAAACATGACGGAAGAACCAATAGACAGACACAGATAATGGCAATGGACACGTTCAGCCAAGCAGAAATCACAAGGGAATTCCATTTTCCAGTTCCAATAATGACCATAAATTAATGCCCCCATTGAAATATGACAAAGTTTAGTTGACTGTGCAAACTAAATACCTTAATTTTCTTAAAAAATAATGCAATAATTAATTTGATGGAGTAAAAATTCAAGTGAATGTGGCGGATCGCAGAACATAAGACATCAGTCCACGGACTGAATAAGACATCAGTCCACGGACTGAATAAGACATCAGTCCACGGACTGAATAAGACATCAGTCCTCGGACTGAATAAGCCATCAGTCCATGGACTGAATAAGCCATCAGTCCACGGAATGAATAAGACATCAGTACACGGACTGAATAAGACATCAGTACACGGACTGAATAAGACATCAGTACACGGACTGAATAAGACATCAGTCCACGGACTGAATAAGACATCAGTCCACGGACTGAATAAGACATCAGTCCACGGACTGAATAAGACATCAGTCCACGGACTGAATAAGACATCAGTCCTCGGACTGAATAAGCCATCAGTCCATGGACTGAATAAGCCATCAGTCCACGGAATGAATAAGACATCAGTACACGGACTGAATAAGACATCAGTCCACGGACTGAATAAGACATCAGTCCACGGACTGAATAAGACATCAGTCCTCGGACTGAATAAGCCATCAGTCCATGGACTGAATAAGCCATCAGTCCACGGAATGAATAAGACATCAGTACACGGACTGAATAAGACATCAGTCCACGGACTGAATAAGACATCAGTCCACGGACTGAATAAGCCATCAGTCCACGGAATGAATAAGACATCAGTACACGGACTGAATTAGACATCAGTCCACGGACAGATTTGACTATCAGTCAAACTGACTGAACTATCCATCGGTCCATGGACTGAATTAGCCATCGGTCCATGGACTGAACTAGCCATCGGTCCATGGACTGATTTAGCCATCGGTCCATGGACTGAACTATCCATCGGTCCATGGACTGAACAGGAAACATGCACACTACACTAGGCGTAAAATTCCTTTGGCTCGAGTTTTCAAAATAAAACCGGACCTGTACTTTTTCTCAAACAACCATTTTTAAAGACCAGACCGTCGCACAAGAAGATTATCTTGCATCCCTCCAAGCCACAAAGTCGTGTCCCCCTGACCCTTGACAGCAGCGAATTCCCACTCTTAACGGCTTTAAAAAAACTTCCTCTACCACTTACTTGGCTGTATTCTAACCTAGATGCATCGGGACGAGCGATCGGGATCACAAGGATTTTTGGGAATCTGGCGATGGGCAGTGAAAGGATTTGTCACTGCCTGAGCCATCCAAGTCCCTAGTAACCAATTAAGAGGTATGCGATGGCCACGTGGACAGTCATAGCAACAGAAATATAAGAAAGTCTGTCATGGGTTAGTATTGCAAAGTGCCCCTACCCTTAGGGCATTGCGGAGTAGATAACATCTATTATAGTTTTATTTGTTTCAGTTTCAAGTGTGTAAAGTGAGTAGGTAAAGTGGTTAAAAACTTTGGTAGATATATTTTGACCGCTTAGACTTGAATTGCGTCTCAAATTTCATATTAATGTTCTACCTTAGTGCAATCATTTGCATTTATACTCGTATTTATATAATTTACCCTCTCTCATTTACCCTCTCTCATTTACCCTCTCTCATTCACCCTCTCTCATTTACCCTCTCTCATTTACCCTCTCTCATTTACCCTCTCTCATTTACCCTCTCTCATTTACCCTCTCTCATTTACCCTCTCTCATTTACCCTCTCTCATTTACCCTCTCTCATTTACCCTCTCTCATTTACCCTCTCTCATTTACCCTCTCTCATTTACCTTCTATAATGGACCCTCCGTTGTAATGGACACCTTATATTATACCATCTCTCCTTTATAATCTATTGTACGCCACACTCCTTTATCTCCTAGCAACAAATTTTACAGACCTAAGGTCCCGCAGTGTTTCCTAGAATTCCCACCTGGGATTTCCTCTCCATTGCTCTCCAATCGCTGGCGAATGCAATCCATCTTCTCAAGCGCGCACTGGAAAATTCTTTAAAGAAACTCTAATCTATTTAGCCACGCGACATTGCTCTCGGCTCAGTGCTTCTGAAATCTCCTCTATCTCGCTATTCTTCCAAAAAACGCCCAAAATTATAGCTTGCATAAGTCGAAGCCTTTCAGCAAAAAATAGGACTGACTTTCCAGCTCATTGGCTGCAGAAGCGATTCGGGTTTCTAAGAAAGTTCCACCGACTAAGGGATTTTCTCTAACCAACTGCAGATTTATCCTGCAGCCTCCTAAACCGTTCGCAGTCTCCCCCCTGACTCTCTCTGTAACCGCATCATGACGACACTCATCAGTGCTCGAGTAATGAGGTTGGGAGTCTCTGGATATGGGGCAGCCGAATCCCCTAACCAACCGGCCCTCTCGACTCTCCAATTACCCGTGCATGCATGCAGTCCAGCTGTGCTTGTTGCTATGCCGTTGCCCAGCCCCCCCGACCGGCATGGCATCATCAATAGTCGAATTGGAATCAGAATCCGTCCCATCATGATACGGCTGCAAGTCTTGCTTTTTTCTACCTTTTTCATTTTATAAAAGTATAATACAACGGACAGGCGTCCACGGTCTATGTTCGTCTTGTTCGTCTTGGAACATGGCCACTGCCTGCGTGCGTAATAGCTTAGTCGTAGTAGATTACAGACCCCAAAATCTATCTGCCATTGATTTAATTCATATGGACCTGTCAGACTTAATGAGAAATAGATTTTTTGTATAAAATATTTTTTCCAGTCATGATCAGTGTGTGTGTGTGGGTGGACAGACAAAGCTATTACATCACTGCTAGCTATAACAGCCTATGTTCAGCTGTGAAAGCATCTAGTTATTTGCCCGCTCGATTTGAAAAAGAATAAGTCACCGTTGTGCCTTCTTAATCCATCGTATGGATTTCGCTTCATTCTTTAGCGTCCCTATGTGATAGTTTAATCCCTAACATTATAATGCCATGGCACGGAAGATATAAAATAATCCCCGAATCCCATCCCACGCACGCTTTGATTTATTATCTGACAATTTGGGATTTGACACACCTCACTAGACGTATATTTGAGTCCTAAAAAAGAAACAATGGAATATTGCTTATATTCTTTTTAAATTTCTAAGCCGCATTCAATTATGTCGTGCACAAATGGCTTAAATTATTTAGGTACATAACAATTCGGGGAACACCCAAGTGTCTACTGAAGCGTTGCACCATAATTATCAATGATACAATAAGTTGTAGCTTCATTTTTGTCTAGTATCGAAACATGTCATTCAAAGTTTCACTTTCGCAGACAGTTTTTGCAGCAGCACATCCCTGCATTAAATCCTATCCTAGCTTTCTAATTGAACCTCGTGTTCCTAGCTGACAATTAGTAAATACACTGGCTTCAGGGATTATCGGGCTGAAGCCGTTCACTTGTCCCTTAGGAATTCGTTTAAAACCCCAGCCAGATTATTAAACCGATTTTCATTTTCTTATTTTAATCCTCATCCAAATCGGTCTGCTATTATCCCAATGGGTGTCTCATGGGAGCTACACAGCATTGTCAAGGAGCTATCGATTTTCAAAAGCTTGACTTAAACCAAAACTTTTATCACTAAAAGCTGCTAGAAAATTATTTTATCGATTTTTGATCTACTGATATACAAGTAATTATTAATAGATAGATAATGGCACCAAACCTATTGTGGAGCTTGGCTCGACCCCAGATGTAAAGCTTATAGACAATAAACACGGGAATGATATAATTTCAAAACAAACTTAAATACGAGTTTAATTAATCTTTAATTTTGGTAATTTTTAAAAAAACTTATTACAATTATAATAATTAATAAAGAAAATTAATATAAAATTATAATTAAATTATAATTATTATAAATTACTTTAATTTTTTAATTATTGAATTTTTTCTTGTAGTTAAATTAATTTTTTGTGATAGATTTTTCTTCTAAAGTTTTTGTCCTCACGCGAAGCCGCATTGCTTTCACGATAAGCCATTCAATGCCCTATTTTTCATAAGAGTCTATAGGAATCACTTCCCCTGCAAGAGGCTTACGGTCGAGAGTCGGGAAAACCGGAAGCTTCCTTAAAAAACGATGAGAAAACTTCCGACCAAACTGTAGAAAAAGCAATGAAGAGCTCTTTGTTAAGGACAGGACAGGACGGAGGTCAAGAGAGGGAGTGAGCCATTTTTTTGCTATACGTTCTTCTTTTAGTAGCTTCATTGAAATTGTTTTTTTTCAATCGTAGAACCTAAAGTATCACGCCTGTACGGTCTGTGCAGAGCAGTACATTCAAAAATCTTTCTTAGAAAGAGAGCACAGTGCCGACCTCCTTACCCGAAGCTGAGGCAATTCAGGTTACGCCATGCAGTTTGTGTCGGTTCAAGCAGAAAGAGCAGAGGCAGAGTGGGAGTGGCATTTGATGGGGTCATTTTTTTCTTCCTAAAAAAGAAAAAAAGAAAAAATGCCGTCTTTGAAGGACACATCCGACCAGGGCATGCGCCAGACTCTGTTCAGCGGGGCCTTGGCTTCCTGTCTGCAGTCAGAAGCTGAGACTGTCTTGAGCTCCTCAGCCGCAGACCGTAGCCCCCTCACCCCCGATCTAAAATGTTTCCGAATCAAAAAGGTCCACTGACACATTTCAATCTCAGCCAGATTTCATTGTGAGCTGGAGTCGCAATGGCTTACCCTAATCCTCAGACTCCCAGCTGAAGTTGGTCTTTCTTATCTTCAACAATTATTCCAGACTTTGATTTTTCCATTATCATCTTGATCTGGAGTTTTTTATTTCCTTTCAAACTCTGAATCGAGACGCACTTTTCATATTTGAGCTAGTCTGTATTTGGCAGATAATTTTTTATCTAAATAAGGAACTTCTAGACCCTTTCATCCTCTCTCCCACCCTATCGTCACCCCTCTCTCATCCTCTCTCTCACCTCTCTCTCACCCTCTCTCTCACCCTCTCTCTCACCCTCTCTCTCACCCTCTCTCTCACCCTCTCTCTCACCCTCTCTCTCACCCTCTCTCTCACCCTCGCAGTGCAGCAGTTTCCATATTCTCTGAAATCATACTTAAGCCAAAAAGCGAAGGCACTAATATTTGATTTCAAATCCCAATTGCAGCATCTGTACAGACCCTACCATGAGATGCCGCATCATCACCGATCGGACTACCTGGCCATGGAACACGTGTCGCTTACCTGCGGCAGGGGCGGCGGCGCTGGCGGACACAACACATTCATGCGGGGACCTCAGCTGCAGCAGAAGATGTCCGGTCAGCCATCGCCGAGGGTGAGTTAAACAATATTTTATAATTGCAATAAAATACGAATTTAAGGAGTGCTTTGGGCAATGGCACATCATTTGGTTACACCGCTCGTTTAACTCGTTTAACTCATCCCCTCTAACAATAATCTCTTAGAGAAGTGGAAATGTATACTCTAGAAGTGTAATGCGGTATCCTAGGCAACGATTCATTTAGTTATCCTTTTTCCAGTCTGATTTTCTCGCACAGTCATTTTCCCATGAGATAGCAAGAATTGCCACATATTTCGAACTGCTGGCAAGGACAGAAAAGTGGTGAGAAAATTATCTTCAGAAAGAAAATTGTCTCTCTTCTATAGAAGTAAAAGAACTTCGTGTGCCTTCCAGGTCGGCATTTCCCATTCCGCTAATCAATGAAAAAATGAAAGTAATTAAGAATCAAGTAAAGCTTAATATAGAATATGAGATCTAGCAGTAAGTGTCATTAATTGATTACTGACTGAATAGAAAAAAACAATTTCTTTGGAGACATCAACTTAAAAAATAATCAACTGTCTGCGTTTAGTCCAAGACCGAAGGGGAAAAAAAGAAGCTTCCACAATGAACGCTTAGTAACGAGTGTGGCACTGGCCCCCTTAAAATACTTTGGGAGGAGTCGTTAAACTAAGACGAGTTTGTAAGCCTCCTGCCGTTAAAGACTCAAGATCTGCATGGGTTTTTTAGGCCCTACGCAACAAATCAATCACTCAAAACAGCGAGACAGACAGGGGACGCGCCGCATTGGGAGACCGAAAATTTCTGGCGCCAAAGCAACCACTTCAAATCTGGATTGGTTGTAAAGTTTTTATTCTTTGCTTTTTATCTTTACTTTAACTTTTCAAACTCAAACTCAATGAGATGCTTCTCGTCTCGAATTGTTAGACGGAGATCGCTAATGCATCGAGGCAATTCAAATCATGGCATGGCAACTGAATAAAAGCGCTTTTTTGTTTCTTAACTAGGAGATGGTGCTCTCCACTTCGGATCGCAGCTCTGTGTCTTTGAGCAGGCCAGGTGGGTTGGTTTGAGCAGGGGTCAAGTTACCGCGTGCACAGAGCTCGGCTGACAGAAAGAGTGGGTGGAACACAGGCAGTCTGCGTATATGCTCAACAGAGCCTACAGCACAAGTGGATTGTTAGTCGCTAAGTCATAACCACTCGTCACTCCCTTTCCGTCTCCAACGTTTCTCTCTGACTTATTTCCTCTGTGCTCAAGCCACCGCTACCACTAAAGCTTGGCCTTATCTAGACCACTGATCCGTTCCGTTTTGCTACATTGAAGATTTTTAATTGGACAGAAGGTCAATCTCTGACTGCAATGGAGCCATCTGAGACTGGTCTTAGCGGATAGATAGACAGAATAGATAGGGGCAAAACGAGATGGAATGAGATGGAGTCAGTGAGACCTCTGGATTGATGCTATGACTAACTTTCATGCCTTTAGGTCCAGGGATGCGCTGCGAGTTTTTGTATGGGGATCAGGTCGAGGGCTAATTGTGATGACGCAATCACGAATTCGCCATTCCCTCCTCTCGTTTTCTCTCTTTGTGTGTGATTGTGCGTGAGCCAACATTTTCGTCGGCACCGACTTGCCCCCTCCCCAATAACACCCTCCGGTTCAATGCGTGATTACTGCACAGCTGCTTACACAAACGCCATGGCACTCCCAGTAGTCCTAGAGCCCATTTTCTGGAGGGAAGGCCATTTATCCTTCTTTTCTTTTCCTTAATTTCCTCTTCGTCGAGTCTGCACAGCTGAAGAGTGTCTGTCCAGTCATTGGCGCGCTGGACAAACCGCTTCGTGTTGCGTGCCAGAAAGTATCGAAGCTCTCCTAGAAGGAGGAGAGGTCCACGGTCTTTCGTGACGCGATCAGCTAGATTGATGCGGCTTGAAACAGCAAAGAGGCTAGGGGAGCGAACAACTCAAAAAGTTGATTACCATTTTAGGGTCCTATCAGCATGATTTGAAGCCTTTCCAATTTCACTGAGCTGTGGCATCATAAACGTGTGTCCAGAGAAGCGTAAGAGCATTATAAGCTGGTGACAAAGGCTGACCCATATGCAGGCTCGGGAATTGAGAGGCCACACTTTCTCTTTATTTTCTGTCTGTCTGTCTGTGTGTGTGTGGGGGGCTCCTGAAGCATCGACTAGATCATAACGCATGAGGCATCCGTATTGATCTAGACACGCTACTGGCCCGCATAGGGTCTCCCAATCGGAAATTGATATGACAAAGGCGCTTCACGAGTCCAGCCTGCAGTAGCCCATCAATCTGGAACAACTGAGACAGCTTTACAATTCAATCTCAGTTTATGACTTTAGGGTGTCCATATTCCCACCAACCTATTCTTAACCGAAGTGAATTTCAAGTGGATAGGTGTGAAATATTGCAGCTGTTTAACCACAATAACAATTTTCTATAATTTTAGCATGCCAGAAAATTAGTTTATTTAGACCAATAATCTAATCCGCGAAACAATACGCTAATTAAATTGTCGATACAAAATACTAGATTGGGACCAGAACTGTAATTAGTTATATTTATTTCCTAGAAAATATGATTATCTTCAATTGAAACTGCATCCCGTAAAGCTATTTAAGCAAGTTATTTCAAGACAGGTGGCCCAATACATACAGAGCTTCGTCAGTAAACAAAGCTTTCATTAGTGTGTGCCACAAATTCGATGTCATCATTATTTGTGGGCGGTCCTTCGATTTGGGAGTCTGATTGCAACACAAGAAAACTTTCCTCAAATCTCAATTCATTCAACAGCTCTGTGAAGAAATTTCCCCACTCTAGCTCCCATCGCTGCCTCGGGGCATAAACCCAGATTGAGTTGGGATATTATGCGCTCCCACATTTTCCCGGGACATCTATCACTCTCACGGGCTGTTTCTTTGCTCAGCCTGATGGGGGGCTTTCAGCGCCGGTGAAGGAGAAGCAGATTTTTTAAGTGGTTTCGCCTGCTCAAATTTTTTTGTTCAGCTTTTTTTGCTCCATTCCAATTATAAATGGACGAATTTGTCAGTAAAGGAAAAAAATGAAGAAAACGATGGGGATCTGGAAAGACAACGTTTGCTTTTCCCTCTTCCAACCACACTTTCTCCACCCCTACGACAGCCAGGTAGCCCGAGGCCTTAGGGATGGAGCATATATCTAGCTCGTAGTTGTGATCCTCAAACAAACACCTGGGTGTTAAGCAAACAGTTTGGCAGTGGAGAATGAGAAAAAAAGCTTCCACTGATGATGCCATAATCCTCAGCGCCTTGCTATGCTGGTGCATAAAAAGTCCCGCATTTTGTGGCACCAGCTCAGAAATCGCGAACCAATTAATCCCATTTCCTACGTAGGAAGAATTACAAGACATGGGATTCAATATGATTCTACTATCAAACTTTTTTATCCTCTATATAGGCTACCACGTCGGTGAAACTCAAAGCTTAAAAAATACGTTTTATTTTAAACTCGCGACTCTTGACTTTTTTTGTAACAATTTTGTAGCATAAGCAAGCTTCACTTCTTCATTTTTTAATTGATGCGGGCTAAAACATCATCACCCGCCAACAATGGAACCAGTACAGTCTGATATGGCCAACGGTTTAAATTTTTGTTCTCAAATTAACAAATTCCTATGCCAAA
This sequence comes from Macrostomum hystrix, assembly GCA_950097015.1. Lineage (NCBI taxonomy): Eukaryota > Metazoa > Platyhelminthes > Macrostomidae > Macrostomum > Macrostomum hystrix. Next base: position 30,019,988 of record CATNEN010000038.1, read on the forward strand.
ATTAGATGAAAATGGAGAATGAAATGAAATTTGTATAAAAAATTAGCGACAGCTCAGTGGCGTGAAACAATGACGGAAAGTTGCGTTACAAATTAATCTTTACTTTAAATTTTAATTTTTAGTCTTTTATCATTTACAAAGCTGTGAGAATCTCTCTTGGGGTTCGTCAAGTAGAGCGATAGTGACTGTGTTTATGACATTTCAAAGCTTCCGGTACGACGACAAAAACAAGCTTTGAAAATCCAATGGCTCGATAGAAAAGCGATGGCAATTTAATTACTATAATAATTACGATTTGTCGACTTGCAAACCCACTTTGGCCCCCAAGCAAATATACCCGGATCCGTTCTCCCCTGCCCGAGAAATTTACGCATCGCTTGGTGAAGTCAGACAGCAGGACGGAAGGAAGTCTTCAGGGTCCAATGCCTCACTGCAAATCTGCGAGAACTCAAAGTTATGCCTGGATGTGTGAACATTTTTTTGTTATTCTGAAGTCAACATTGATCCACACACAGCACAGGCACACAACAACTATCTGATAATTTTCTCCCACCTGGACGTAGCTGTACCTGGACTGTACGAAACGATAAATATAGACTTGACTGATCACCATTCATATATGATCTGGAATGACTAGTTAGCCAAATATTAGGAGCCTAATTCAAGAAACTGACTATTAATATTTGCTAAAGAGGTGTGGGCACTGAGCCCTGAGCACACACTCACACTGGTGTGTACATCTGTCCTGACTTTCTCATCTTCAGGCTGTGTACACTCTCGAGTGCCTTGTAGTTTAGCCCTCAAGGGTGTAAACTTGTACTAATAGTCCCAAAGCCTTCTCTCCGCTGTTGCGTCGTAAAATAATTATGGGAAATATTAATTTGCCTGCAAAAAAATGAAAACAACTTTGACAAGCAATTAGCTCAAGACTTGGAAACGGTTCCAATTTAAGCGTCTCAAGCCAAAAATTTACCTGCTGTCAGGTAAGGCACGAAATAATGAGTGTGTAAATGTTTATTACACAAAGATGAATCAGTGAAACAAGGCGACAACATTCTTGTTGAAGTTTTTTCAGCTCTCACACATTTTCCTAGCTATATAATAGTTTGGCCAAGAATGCATTCGAAAACTGTCAATCAGACCGGTTCCATTTTCTACTGATTATAACTGAGACTGATGAATAGGGTCTAGGAGTGGGCTCTTGTGTTTTTGTTGCTTTGATTTTGGCTAAGAATGAAGTAAATCTGTGTCTCCGCCCTCTCATTAATGAGGCCTGTATTACATACGCTATCGAGGAGCACGGACGATGCAGCAAGTTTCTGTTTTCGCCTTTTACCACCGAGGCGCAGGAAAGTTAAAGGTTTCGTCGCTAATTTCTCGTCTGTTCAAGCTGTGCAAACTTGAAAGTGTATATCGTAGCACAACACATTGCTGTGCATGGGAACTGTAATAGTTTTCTGAAGCATAATTTAAATGACTACAGAAATTAAAGTGTTCTCTATTTATAAGGAGGGCAACTTACGAATTTTCAACCCGAGCAATGAGAAGGAAAATCGGTAATGTGTGGCGGTGTGCGCTGTTGTGTGTAGCAGTGACTGACTGTCGATTCGCTTTTTACGACTTAATTTCCTTCTCTCAGCTTCTCACAGACGCAGCAAATTAGTGTTGCTTGGTTTCTGTAATTTACTTATTCTTAAAGAACGCACCTTTAAATACTGCTTGACACTTTCATGAGAAGACTTCAGCAATTAAAATTAATAAAATAGTATTTAATGATTGAAACAATGGCCGCTGTCTGCTATTAAATGCCTGCAGTTTAGGTGAGGAAAGCAAACAATGCCTCACAAAGCAGCATTTACAAACTCATAAACTCATGAAGCTAAAGCCAGACACCTGTCAGTGTCTGCTTAGGTTTAACAGAAAAATGCTTAATAATAGTAAGCATGGGAAACTATTTAGTGCAGCATCTTGGTGTCTTATAGTTATAACTTTGTTCTTTACTTAGCCAGAAATCGTAGCACAGCAGGGCTAACTATAACAGATACTTTCGCCACTACCAATAGGAATAAAGTATTATTATTGCAGATGCTTTGATATGAGAAAATGCTTTGGAATTTAGCCAAACGTCTGCTTCGAGAAGCAACAGACGGCCAAATAATGTTTTGCAACAACGTCACTCTTTCTTTTAAAGAGCTGCTGATTTGCTGATATCGCCCATCTGCAATAGTCAAAGTAGAGGACGAACAACAGCTGTTGCTTGTTAATGTCCGAAAATTTGTGCCAAAAACTTTACAATGAGACAGCGTGTACCTATTATTCAGTGGGGAAAGCGCAGTTTTGCTTCATCGAAATGCTTTTAATCACTACGTCCTAGAATCGATTCCTAATAATAACAGTAAATCCTAAATCCAGGCTATATCTATATTATGCTATTGCCTGAGTTAATTACGCGAGTATACACAACAGAGGGATCTAATGCAGTTGCATCAGGTTGAACCTAGCGCCAAGGTGCTAGGAGCTCGATTCCGCGGCGAGGCCACATTCATTTGGGACCCAGCCGCGGAGAGAAAGCTTGGGGGCTTGTCGTGCAATTCACAACCTTGAGGGCCAACCTTAAAGGCACAGTGAGAGTGTACACTGCCTGATGATGAGAAAGTCAGGGCAGATGTACTCACCTGTGTGCTTGTGTGCTCAGGAGTCAGCGAAATGGGCAGAATTGCCTCCTCGCTGGCTGCGGGTCTACTAGCAGCTGTGCCATTTTTCTTTACTATAAAAATAACTGAAAAGTTAAATGCTGATTTTATATATACCCTGTAAAAGCCTGGAAAAAATTATGGGTTATTTAACAAACGCTCGTAATTGAAATTGTAAACAAAGTAATTTGTGAATAATATGTCTAAGAAATGATATAATAGCTGCTAATTTCTCTAGAGGGCGAAACTTACAAGCTGTTAGTGTGAAATAGCAAATTGGGAAAATCTGAAATTTAGAAGATTCGTCAACTTGGTCTTTTAATTCAACCCGCCACACTCAATTCCACTATGGTTTCGAACCGGAAGAACAGTTGTCAAAATGTTTGTCTGCAATTAACTACAGACGACCCGCCCTGTCCCGTCTGCCGTTGCATAATCGGTTTTGAATTTTCAACTGGACAGAATCCTAGAAACTTTCCACTAAGAACTTGTCTATACTTTCTCAATCGTTAAGTTAAATGTTCTTTGTAAAAATAAATGGCTTTTCTTAAAATGACGGACTGAAGAAAATTGTAAAGAGACTAGGGGAAAGAGATAGCGATCTTTGTCTGTTCAGGAAGTCAGTAACTGCACCGTCGCCATAGTTACAGAAATAACTATTAGAAACGTCTTGATACTTTCAGAAGTTATTTAAAGTTTAGCTGGCAGCAACTTAACGAGATTGAAATGCCGAGAAATGGAAAAGAAAACGACAGTTGGACCTAACATCTAACACCTACCGATAAACCAACTCGAAAAGCAGCGGTGACAAAGCTCAGATTTAAAAAATGCATTTTATAGGTCAGACAGACAGGGACAAGAAGACAGACGCAGGTCGCGACATTGGATGCCATCATGGCACCGACGTCGGAAGTGTGAACAGTGGCGCGTTCAGATTGGCCTATAAGATCGAGATAAGAGGGTTGGGAATTTTTTTTCAAACGACGAATCTTTTTTTGTGCCATCGCCCGCTGTTGGGTATTGACTTTGGCCTACTAAACAAAATAAAAGGGGCCAAGTTTTCGGCACCTCTTTCATCCGGGGGTGCTTTTACTGTCGTGCAATTTCCCTAGGGGGAAAGGAGCTTTCAGTCTTTGTTGTCTGGCCCTTCTTTGTTACGACGCGCGGTCTACCGAAAAAAGCTTTTTTAGATGGGGCGGGAGAAATTCTTTTGAACGAAAACTCACCGATGTGTGTGTGTGTGTGTGTGTGTGTGTGTGGTTGAACTGCCAGTGTAAAATGTGCAGTGGCAATGGTTGCCATGGCTGCCAAACAATTTGCCACCTTTCTAAGGCGTGCATTCAGCGACACCACCCAGACACAATTACTTCACCTTTATGAACATATTGTGTTCAATTTAAACTTTGCCCTGCGTGCGCTCAATTTGAAGAGACAAATTAATTAACTGAATAAGCTAATAAAGAGATTTTATTTCACTCTGAACATTAATGGATAAAAAATGTTTTGGCTCCAGATGCTGTGGGAACAATAAAGGTAGGCTTTTTGAAGACAGACCTCATCGATCTAACACAAGGCCCACAAAAATAAACTTAAGAGGACAGACGAGACAGGGGAGAGATAAAACAGGGGAGAGATGAGACAGGATGGAGATGAGACAGGAGGGAGATAACATATGGAAGAGATGAGACAGTGGAGAGATGAGACAGAAAGGAGATGAGATACGGGAGAGATGAGACAGGATGGAGATGAGACAGGAGGGAGATAAGATATGGAAGAGATGAGACAGTGGAGAGATGAGACAGAAAGGAGATGAGATACGGGAGAGATGAGACAGGGGAGAGATGAGACAGGATGGAGATGAGATAGGAGGGAGATAAGATATGGAAGATATGAGACAGTGCAGAGATGAGACACGGGAGAGATGAGACACGGGAGAGATGAGACACGGGAGAGATGAGGCAGGGGAGAGATGAGACAGGTGAGAGATGAGACACGGGAGAGATGAGACACGGGAGAGATGAGACACGGGAGAGATGAGACACGGGAGAGATGAGACACGAGAGAGATGAGACACGGGAGAGATGAGACACGGGAGAGATGAGACACGCGAGAGATGAGACAGGGGAAACATGGGCATTTTCTATATTACTCTCCCGAAATCGTTGCAGATTCACATGCAGACTTCTTCTCTGGGGGTTGGCGGCACGTCGAGTTGTTCAGAAGCCACGGCAGCCACTTCAACTGGCTCCGGGGCTGCGGGCTCCAATGCGCCGGCGCCGCCTGGCCTCGGACTTCACGAGCGGCGACACTCAGAAGAGGACGCCAGCGTGGATGACTCCGGACGCGGCGGCTCAATGGACGATCTGCGCCAGCAGAAGCAGCAGCAGCAGCAGCAGCAACACGCAGTATTCAGACCACATCCAGCAGCTTCTGGTGTTGGTGGAACAATGATTTGAAAATATATAAAACCTGAATTGTCTAACTGAAGTGTCTGATGAATGCCAGGGTTTGGTCACTGTTGCTCAGTTAGTAACTGAAGTTAACTGGAATGCTTAAATTCAAGGGAGAACTCAAGACTCAACAGAATCAGCAGTGACTCAAAAGTGGACTTAAAGTCACACTTACTCGTAATTTCCACTATCCGTTTCGCGCCCTGTCCTACATGTGTGCATGCAGAATTGGCAGTTCATATATTTGCTTATTGATTTCAATCGACTCGCAAAATCTTTCTTGGATGTATATAGGAAATATTGTTTAGTCTTCAGTCAGTCACTTCAGTGACTTTTTTCTGCAATACAATTATCTGTTTGTTATACTTACGTTCTCGTTGTAGCTTTATTTGTTATTTTGAATATGGTGACTTGTATGTTATTTTGGCAAAAAACACAAAAGAGTATAGAAAAATATCGGACAATGTGTTAGATATACGAGTCGAGCGTACAGTATGATTAGTATAATTAATGATTGTCTCCCGTCTACTAGTCTCTCGTTGGTGTATTTCACAATAACAAAAATGTTAGTCATCTATCACCTCAACAATGCTTTGCATCCGCGAGTCCTTTCAATGCATTACCGTGTCAGTTACCGATGATTCATATGGAATTCTGCACAATATGAAGGACTGTTTGTTTGAATCGTTAGAAGTTAGAAATTATTAATTAAATAATGGAGACTTAGCTAGATAAATAAATGTTACATGCACATGTACAGCTTAAGTAGATATGTTGTTCTTAGAACTGTTGTGTTCGTCTATATAGGTTCCTAAATTTAGAAGCAATAGGCGCATGGCAATGTACTTGTATAGTTTGACTTTAAAAACTTGCCAGGAGTTAGTAAAAGTCCGTTTTCTATATTGTACAATTTGTCTTAAATAAATGTTTTTTAAGTTCTTGGAAAGTGCTTGTATACAGAATCAAAGCATTCATGGAGGTAATCTTACAATCTTCGCTTTTGTTATTTACCCACACAGCTGCAGGTGGAAGTGCTATTCACAGAATTTTTTGAGTGAAAGGTGAGGTGAGGTGTGAGAGTTGCACGGAAATTTTCTGTCATGGTTTCTTTGACAGAATGAGTGCCAATCTATATTTTAGGAATTTGCTTAGCCACCACCTTTTCATAATGTAAGGCTGAAGAAACTATCACACTAGAACACCTATTTAGCTTTAGCAGTGTGTGTCGTATAGTTACACCTGCCATTTAGTCACTCTATACACGTGCTTGGGAATTTTACTGATCTTCTAGTCGGTTATAGCATTGAGCTTCTCGATATGACTGGGTTTGAAGTAAAAAGTCAAACGCTTAAAAAACGTCAGCTAACAGAACGAACCAGAATCCAGCGAAGATCAACCTCAAGCAGTCTATAATTGACTTTAAATTCTTGATTAATCGGTTTTGATCAGTCATTAACAAGACTTATGTTTATTCAGCGTGTCCAAGCCATTTTCAATCGCAAGCAGTGCCGAATAGATGTAGCTGGAGGCCACTTAAATAAGCTATAGTCAGAGAAATTCGGTAAATACACCTGTGTCAATTAGACTGGACTGCTCTGACAGTATTTTTATATTTTAAATGCATTATAACTAGCACTGGGATTGGGAGGGTCAATTTAAACACCCGCTGTGTAGACAATGTATTAACTCGTACGTTATTATGGTCAAATGTGTTTGCCTCTCGAACCAACGTCCGTGAGCTCGATTCCGTGGCGAGGCCACATTCGTTTGTGGCTAAGCAGCGAAGAGAAGGCCTTGTGGCTTGTTGATTGAGGGCCAACCTTCAAGGCACAGTCAGAGTGTACACTGCCTGACGATGAGAAAGTCAGGGCAGATGTACACACCCGTGTGAGTATATGTACTCAGGAGTTAGCAGAATTGCCTCCTCGCTTAAATGATGTGGCAGGTCTCACAGCCCTTTTTTATATACTCAAATTTTCGACTCATGAAATTTTTGCAGATTAAAGCTAACAATGTTGCCGTTTTGTTTTACTTTTCTACTAGTTAGTAGGCTAATAAGATTACTGACAGTAGCAAAGTGTGCGTTTCGCTGATGATTAACAAACTGTTCCCTAGACGCGTTGATTTTGAAAGCTCAACTTTGGAGCTGCCATCGTCCCAGCTGCCATCGTCTCAGCTGCCATCGCCTCAGCTGCCATCGTCTCAGCTGCCATCGTCTCAGCTGCCATCGTCTCAGCTGCCATCGTCTCAGCTGCCATCGTCGTCTCAGCTCATATCTCCCTACTCAGTGACAGTACTGTGCGACAGATCTGTTGGCTGCTGAGCTTTGGTCTTTTCACTGAGTTGGTCTAGAGTTCTACCATTACTAAGCTATCGCTTACACAGCTTAGATACTTAGCTATCTTCGCAAAGTCACTGGCGTGGCTCAGTATTTCAAAACTGAATCACCTTCAGTGCTATTAGCAGTATAGTATGGTCATCACTGACTTACCGATAAACTGTGTAGCTTCAGAGACCAATAGTGGACGTCCGAAAGCGCTTTCTATATATAGATAAGGGTAATATGGATATAAAATATTAGATTTTCGATTTTCGATTTTAAATAAAATAGCAAACTAAAACAACTATCGAACGCTCAGAATCGGAAATGCTTCTGGCACATCTATCGCTATTGATCATTTGGAAAAGCGTATTCGTCGAGTGTTCGTATGTAGAACGATTACAGGACTCTACGCTGATAGGCGGAAAGGTCCGTATTGGCTTGTCAAACTACTCAAATCAGTATCAAGTCTTGGTCGACACAGGCGCTCCCTGCGACTCCAATGGGTCTCCCTGTGATCCGGTTTTTGTCGTCAAGATTGGGGCTCAACAGTTTGGGTGAGTTCTGCCATAGACTCCTAGAAGTTCTTGACGTTCAAATCGGATCGACAATAACGAGAGATTTCACTCCATATCCACAGAGTACACATTTTACATTTTTTTGTAATTCCCAAAAATATTCTACCGATCGCCATAAAAATCCAGAACACAAGCTAAAATTTTCCGCTATATCCGATGAAACAACTTCGTCGAGAGCATCGTCGAGATATTCAACGGGGGTGTCTGGTGGCAGAAACCACAAATAATAGGAAAACATTATCTGTTCACACTATTTAACGATGTAAATCATGTCGGCTACTATTTTTGATTATATTGTTAGTTTATTCACTTCTGACCTGATATGGATTCCGCTTATTTAGGTTTATAAAGAGCTAGCAATGTTATTTGTTCTTGTCAGTAGGGTCTTCGACAGGAATTGCTGAACATCTCGATGATGCTGGCTCGTAAGGCTTTGAAAGTTAGTTCATCTTAAAGAAACAAAATTTGATTCAGATTTTGACTCAGACAAAAATCGGTCATTCGGTTTGGGAGCCATTGTGAAATAGACAGTGCCGCCGTGGTCTTTCCTCAGGCGGGGAATAGCCTGGTCTTCACTAGTGTTAACGTCTTCTCTTACAGGTTCGAGCAGCAAGACAAGTCTGCAATCTTCAACAATGTTGACAGTCTTGTCGGCGAGTTCTACTCGAAAGAATTCACAATGTTTCGAGAACTTCCGGTGAGCTCAAATGAAAAGTATAATATCCTTGTTTGTTGACTGCAAAGGATATAAAAAGCATTTTAATTCAGGACACTCTCTTCATAAGCGTCACAATTGAGGACAACGACGCGTTCAGTCCAGTGCCGCAAGTGATCGCCCAGACAGTTATTGAGCTTCGAGATCTCCTACCATCAGTGCCAGATCGACAGAGCAATGCCCAAACGAAAGAAGTGTTTTGCACTCCTATAAATAAATATGTCAGGTAAGTGAAACATTTTTTTCTAGCAAAAAATTCAGTTTTTAGAAATTTGATTTTTTTTATAATTCATTCATCTCGATATGACCTCAGGGCGTATAAAAATTTGAAAAATTGCTTTGATCGATGAAGTCTCAGTTGAGTAAGAATAAAGTTAGTGCCTGCTCATTACCAAATGCTAAACGCAAAAGTCTCAGGTGTAATTATAATCATATAATCTTCAGATTTTGGTACATTTGGTACTTTAAAAGAGAAATCGACTGCGCATTTCGGTTTCGAAAAAAATAACGAAATTCGGTATTAAACAAAATGCGTTTTAGACTCCTTAACTCATATTGCAATTCGAGTCTAGCTGTGGCTTTTCGATAAAATTTTACCAAGCTAAAAAGTTAATACAATTGTTGCCCTTAATTTGCAGTTTTACTCTCACTGCCGAGGTACATTGCTTGCCCGGTCAGTATGGCAGGCGATGCAGCACCAGTTGCGACGGAGGCACACCAATATATCCGACGTGTCACAGTGGCGACGCCAGCAACTGTAGTCGATCACTTGGTAAGAGCAATGACACAAGGTTGAAGTGTTGCGACGGCTAATGTTTGTGCACTGATAAAGCCAGGCTTTAAGTTTGCCAATCTATTGTCAAGCTAAATTCTAACTTCAACCTGTAGATCTTTGTAGATAAGCCAAATCTATTTAGCGGAAAGTTAGAAGTGTTGAAATAAACGTCGTTAAAATAGCCAAGGTAATTTGCAAGCGATTTCGTTGCGTTCGTTTCCTGCACGTGTCCAAGCTATGCACTGGAAATGATGCGAAGCGCGACGATAACAAAATTGCAGTCTATACCAGCCAGATTAAAGAGTTTTGATTAAAAAATTGTTATGCAACCCTGTAGGAATGGCATTGTTTTTGGTCCAGTAGTGTAGTTCTAAGTGCTTTAAAGCTCGATGTATGCAACCTGTAAATTTAAAAGCAAAAATATATTCTAATTTACAGAGATAATTGGCTGCACATCTACTAATGGACATGCCTTTCCTGTTACTTTCCAGGTAATATATTATCTACAACTGTTGCATAAAGAGCAAACTAAAATGTGGAATCTAACTGTTCTATCACGCATTAATACTCAATGGTTCGAGCGTTCAACTCGGAACTTGAAGGTCTGGGGTTCGATTCCCGACTTCACTGAAAAAATTGGTGTCCTCATCTGGGGTACTTGCGGGGGTGACGCCCCCAGTCCATGGACTGCAAACAGCGTACGCAGCCTTCAGATGCGCCGCGCAATAGCCGCGGCTGTGCTGACAGCTGCATATCTGACCCGATTGGGCCAGGAGTAATAAATAAAATTATTACTATATTTCTCAACACAATGAATTATTTTAGTAACGCTATATAGTTATTGCTTGTTTTTATTCAGGTTCAGATTTCTGTTGGGGTGGCCGTCGTCGCAGCCTTTCTAGTCGTGTCTGCAATCGTCACCTTCGCTATCATCTGTCGCAAACGCCAGCGTAGACTAGCTAGGGAACGAGATGCATTTCTTGTTATTCTGTAAGAGTACAAACTTTGCTTTAATAATTGAAAGCCAATATGCATTGTCGGCACATTTACAAGCCAGTATCTATTTTCGATAATCACAGCAGCAAGCAACAACAGAGTCAACATCAGCATCCGCCTGAAAACTCTACTGAAGCGCAGCCAGCCACAGTCATGCATCCTCAGCGGTCTCCTCTGATGTCCACCCTAGGGTCCTCCGAGTTCAAGAACCCAGTGTACCATCAGCAGCAAAAGCGACAAGAAGCCTCTATGTCTGCCGCTCATCAAGTGGACAAAGAGGAAGTCTACGAGCAGGTTGAAGACGGAGTTCAGGCACCTCCACTGCCACCGAAGAATTAACACTTCGAAAGCTTCAGCGAATTATTAAATTCAGCCGTACTTCTAATTTTTCCATTTTTTGCATGCCATTAATCCTTGTTCCTGCTTATCGAATCCAAACAAAACAAGTATGCCTAATTTCACTCATCTTTTTGAAACTCTAGTTGGCTTGTCTGTATCTTGATGTCATGCCACTTTTATATCCCTTGTTCTGCTTGCGCACTAAATTATTATCGAATAATTCACGAATGACCGAATATTTTTAATATAAATATTTTACTAACAAATAAATACATCCTGACTGTACACCAACCACACACTGCATCCTAGAAAGCATGAAAGTGTAAACAAAAACTCCAGATTTTCCTGCTTTTGTAATTCACTTTGTCGCTTTAAACAATTCAGTAATTGTTAACGTCAACGTAAATTTTTAGCTTAATTAAAAAAAAAATTACATATTTTAACCTGCATGCATCACTATATTATTCTTGAAAACATTATTATTCGCAAAAAATCGCAATCCACTGCATGGCTCATTAATTCGAGTTACAATTTAATATATTAATTCTTGTCGCGCAAACAGACGGTGTATACTTTAGCGAAATTTCACCAGACTGTGATTACTAAAATGTGCAAATTTTTATGTCAAAATCATCATATAAAAAGAATGTTTATAACTGGGTACAATTTTACGTGTAATCATTTTTTCTCTTATTTTCTAGAATCTAGCTGTTGCTGGCACTGCCAAATCGTGTATTGAAGATTCTGACGTCATTAACTCAGCACGTATAAATATAGCATTGGACTATAATAAACAACAAGTTACGTTTAATTTTTTTAAGTTCATGTAAAGAATTACTTCCCATATATGTCAATGGATGCACGCGGCTGTTTAAAGTACAGCTTGGTCGTGCAGCTTGCTAAGCCAATATAACGAGAAAAATAAATAAAGCTTCAATCTAGAATTGTCCCTTCAGAGCAGTAAACAAAAAATGTGATTTTGAGATGTGCTTTTCAAATCAAATTACAATACAAAAAGCATTACGTACGATTCTTTCAAAAGAAACATAAATTCAGCGGCGTTACGCACTAAGTACGTTATAGCAAAGTAAGCTTCATTTTTGTAGTTTGAAAGAAGCATTAGTTGCAGCAAACGAAGAAAACAAAAATATTATTTATTATCTATACAAAATGTGAGATTTAAGCATTGATGTCAATGACAGTTTATATCATTTAACTTGCGAAGGTGATGGTGTTTTTATATCTCAGTTCAAGGTTGTATATTCAGTATGGCGATTTCAAATAATGTCGGTTGAATTCATAAAAACATGATTTTAATTGTTTGTTTCATTAGGATATGCTAATGTACAGTAAACAATGAGCACTACTTTTTGTGGTACTTACTGAACTTATAAGTTATTAGTATTTAAGTTTCGTAGGCCTATAATTTTATTTAGGTAAAGGAAGTGCTTATTCCCACGGTCCCGTGCCGATAATTTCAATTTTATCCACACGGATCCGTGCCGATAACTTTCTGCTTATCCACACGGCAGCTTGTATGAATAAGTCTACTTTCAAGTCCCTACCTATTCTTCTCTGAGCATAAGGCTTTTGCTTCAGAGTAGCCTTTAGTGTATAGTGTACACTATCAATGCATAGTGTAAAATAATAACAATGATGTATAATATGTGTGACGAGTTTGGTGCTGACTAGAATTCTGCTGGTTGACTCGAATGATTTTCTTTAATATACTTTTTACTTATTAAGTCAATACAATTTTTATGAAAACACGTAACGATTACAAAATATTTCTAAAGTGAGTTGTTATTAAAATAATTAAAAGGGATGATATGTATGTCGGTTAATGAATGTGTAGGTCGAAATCTAGAACACTGTCGTAACACACACACTGTTGATTTATTGGCTCGAGGGTTCAACAAACCATTCAAACCTGAAAGGGCCTCGTTTCAAAGAACAGAACCATGTGAATAAAATTGAAATGAATGGCCTGGCATATATAAAGAGTTGTAGACCTATTCGTACAAGCTGCCATGTGGATAAGCAGAAAATTATTGGCACGGATCCATGTAGATAAAATTGAAATTATTGGCACGGATCCATGTAGATAAAATTGAAATTATTGGCACGGGACTGTGGGAATAAGCTCTGCCTTAGGTAAAACCATAAAACGTCTGTTGTTTTAAATTAACAGGACTAGGCCTATGGACAGTGACTTAAATATTGAAACTATGTACAAGGCATAGGCCTATTTCATTTAACATTTCAATACTGCTAACGTAATCCAAAAAGGTTATTTAAACCTTGAAAAAATTGAAGAGCTATGCCTAGGCCTAGTAGCTAGCTACTTGTTGTGATTTGTTGGCCATCTGTTTAAGTTTGTTACTTTGACATATTAAAGAATATTAAAGAATACACATAATATTCTGGTACAACAGGCACAAGCTTTATTTTAGCTATTAGAAGGCTAATTAGGTTATTTCACAATAGAAAGAGGCTTCCTGATAGACAGTTTCTGTGTTTGTGTAGAATTAAGGTCATGTAATTTAGGTAATTTAAGCTATAAATGTGTTGCGCATGTATGATGATATAATTAGATGGCTCTATAGTTCTATATCCTGAGTGCTAAGTGGATGCTAGAGTAAATTAATATTTATATGAGATAGGCCCCTTATTTTACACCTGAAATATTTTTTTGTGTTTATTCTAACTGTGATTATGTTTGTAAATGATTACTTCTTTTGTCTTTATATATGTCTAGCTGAATGAGTATTCTTCTTATCTTTAACTGTTGTCCTTATCAGAAGGCCAATTACAAATGGTTATTTCAGAGAAAGAAAGAGGCATGGAAAATCAACTATCTTATTCCTAGTGCTGCACTCACTAGTTGTTATACTCCCAATTAGATTATATTTAAATGGCCTTAAAATAAACAATCTCAAAGATAAAACTTACTATAGGATTACCAAGAGAAAGGATTTTTCCTAAACACAAGTATTTAGTGGTTACTCACTGATACCTTTGTTGGGGCACAACTGGGAGAATGCGGTTTTAAATTAGTGATCTAATAGAAGTTTATAGAAATTATAATTTCAATGAAGTTAGTCTTATTTGTTAACTAAGGTATAGTCAGAGATTTAGAGCTGGCCAGGAATGGCAATGGCTAGTGAAGGAGAATGGTCGGATTAGGCTAGCTAAGGCTGGCCTGGATTAAGGAAAAGGTTGTAAAAATGTTGGAAAAAGGTTTGGGCGACACTTTCTCTCAGTGCAAGAGCCTTTATATGATTTGACCAAATGGCTGCCATTTGACAGTTAGTTACTAAGGGAATCCTAAGGCTCTTGCCCATTCACTTTTTTGGATTGGAGGTAAACTGAATACTCTTTGATTTTCACAAGCACATATAGATGTGAATCACATGGGTTAAATTGTAACATTTCATTCCAATGTAGTCTGCCCTTTTTGTGTTTCTCTCTGTATACCTAATTCTGCATGTTAGATGCTAAAATCTATTTGAAAAGACTCACTTTTAGAGACTTATTTTCTAAGGGTAAGGTCTTTGAAGGGTCTAAAGGCTAGTTAAAAATTAAAACATTGTTCTAGGGCTGTTCTAATAAACTGTATGTTTTTGGTAACTTTTAATTTAGAAATTGTCTTATGACTAACTTATGAGTGTCTTTAATTATTTACTTCAAATTCAAATTGGTAGCTATATATTTCTGATATTGTAGCATTATATGTTTAAGATGGCTAATATTTATTCTTTCTATTTACTTGTGTATAGCTTTGTAGTTTTTTTCTGTAACTCCTTATCAGTTCTTATCATTCTTTATCACTATTTATCTATCTTTATAATTCTTTATCACTATTTATCTATCTTTATCATTCTTTATCACTCAGTTATCAATCTTTATGAAGTCTTAACACTATTCAGTTATTCTTTAATCACTTTTTAGTTATTCATCAGTCTGTCTTAGGCTTACCAGTGGATCTAGGGTTAGAGCTCTACTTTCACTTTATTCACTTCTTTTTCTCAATGTCTCTTCAAATAACTTTAGGGCAAACACTTCACCATTTCAGCTTTCTTATCCTGAATGTTGTTCTCACATGGCAAAAATGTTGATTTTCATCTACATTTTACTTGTGTGTTTATACAAAGAATCTCTCTTCATCTTATCTCTGCAACTTCATTAAAACCTTAATTTCCAGTGCATTCAAACAAATTTTATGTGTAATTAAACAAAATAATATTTTTCGAGGGAAATAGTTTTTAAGAAATGTTAAACAGGGCCCTATCTCAACATTAAGTAAAGAAACAGTGTGTAAAGAAGCACAAGAGCTGCTCAAAAAGTTACATTTGTTAATGTAAAAATGTAGTTTTTACTTATAAGTTGAAATATTCTTATATTTATAAAAAACTCAACTAACTATAAAGCATTGTTATAATGAGTCAAGCTTAATTTTGTGATTTTTAAAGTAGAAAATTTGAAACTGCTATTATTGTTACCATTGGAATTCGTTTTTGTTATCTTTGTCTCTTTATCTTTATTCATTAAATTTGGCATGCAAAGCTTACAGTATGCTACCTTCATGAATTTATGCCAAACCAGATTTATCCAAGATAAACAGCCTATTCTGGACTATGGCATGTGTATAACTACTGTATATATATAATATTAGCAGTCTTAGCTTCTTTTATTCATGCTGTGGATCTTCTGTGGTTAATTTTTGTTTATCCCTTATATATCTGCTTGTTTTTATACATTTTTAAATAGAATTTTGTTATTGCTCTGTGCTATATTTTTTCTTTTGCCTTCTGGCTAGAATATTTTGTTGTAAACTAACATAGCTTTGTTTTACTCATTTTGATCATTTGTAACATATTGTATGTCTATATTTTTCAGCAATTATTTTGATCTGCTTCTGTTGCAAAAATCAAGTTACAAAAAGCCTAGATATCTATTAAAAGCAAAGGCAAATACTAAAATACAAATTAAAAAACAATGGGCTGCTGCATTAGTGCCATTGCCTGCTGCTTCTGCAGCTCGGCAGCCTCATTGTGCTGCACCTGTCTGCCGTCATGCAAGAGCAGCACATCCAGCAGGATTATGTATTCGCTTATCTTTTTGCTAGGCGCTGCTATCTCTTGCATAATGCTAATCCCGGGCTTGGATAAGACACTGGCAAAGATACCAGCACTGTGTGACAGTTACAAGATTGGTACACAAATTGGACAAGTTGACACTAAAATCTATTCCGGCTTCAACTGCAGCCTCGTGATTGGCTTTGGCGCTGTGTACAGAATAGCATTTGGCCTGACTTGCTTCTTTGTACTATTTACCATCCTAATGATTAAGGTCAGTTCCTGATTGTCTGTTTCTCTAAGGTATTATAATGTTTAATAACCTTATCTGTCTATTTATGTTCATTCCCTAACCTCCATGTCCAGCTCATATTCTACCTGCTGATTCCTTAACCTACCTGTCCATTTCCTAACCTACCTGTCCATTCCTAAACCTCCATGTCCAGCTCATAACCATCCTGCCCATTCCCAAACCTCCATGTCCAGTTAATAACCATCCTGCCCATTCCCAAACCTCCATGTCCAGTTCATAACCTACCTGCCCATTTCCTAAGTCGCCTGTTCATTCCCTAAGCTACCTGTCCATTCCCTAAGCTACCTGTCCATTCCCTAAGCTACCTTTCCATTCCCTAAACTACTTGTCCATTCCCTAAGCTACCTGTCCATTCCCTAAGCTACCTTTCCATTCCCTAAACTACTTGTCCATTCCCTAAGCTACCTGTCCATTCCCTAAACTACTTGTCCATTCCCTAAGCTACCTGTCCATTCCCTAAGCTACCTGTCCATTCCCTAAGCTACCTGTCCATTCCCTAAGCTACCTTTCCATTCCCTAAACTACTTGTCCATTCCCTAAGCTACCTGTCCATTCCCTAAGCTACCTTTCCATTCCCTAAACTACTTGTCCATTCCCTAAGCTCCCTGTCCATTCCCTAAGCTACCTGTCCATTCCCTAAGCTACCTGTCCATTCCCTAAACTACTTGTCCATTCCCTAAGCTACCTGTCCATTCCCTAAGCTCCCTGTCCATTCCCTAAGCTACCTTTCCATTCCCTAAACTACTTGTCCATTCCCTAAGCTACCTGTCCATTCCCTAAGCTCCCTGTCCATTCCCTAAGCTACCTTTCCATTCCCTAAACTACCTGTCCATTCCCTAAGCTCCCTGTCCATTCCCTAAGCTACCTGTCCATTCCTTAAGCTACCTGTCCATTCCCTAAACTACTTGTCCATTCCCTAAGCTACCTGTCCATTCCCTAAGCTCCCTGTCCATTCCCTAAGCTACCTTTCCATTCCCTAAGCTCCCTGTCCATTCCCTAAGCTACCTGTCCATTCCCTAAACTACTTGTCCATTCCCTAAGCTACCTGTCCATTCCCTAAGCTCCCTGTCCATTCCCTAAGCTACCTTTCCATTCCCTAAACTACTTGTCCATTCCCTAAGCTACCTGTCCATTCCCTAAACTACTTGTCCATTCCCTAAGCTACCTTTCCATTCCCTAAGCTCCCTGTCCATTCCCTAAGCTACCTGTCCATTCCCTAAACTACTTGTCCATTCCCTAAGCTACCTGTCCATTCCCTAAGCTCCCTGTCCATTCCCTAAGCTACCTTTCCATTCCCTAAACTACCTGTCCATTCCCTAAGCTCCCTGTCCATTCCCTAAGCTACCTGTCCATTCCCTAAGCTACCTGTCCATTCCCTAAACTACTTGTCCATTCCCTAAGCTACCTGTCCATTCCCTAAGCTCCCTGTCCATTCCCTAAGCTACCTTTCCATTCCCTAAACTACTTGTCCATTCCCTAAGCTACCTGTCCATTCCCTAAACTACTTGTCCATTCCCTAAGCTACCTGTCCATTCCCTAAGCTCCCTGTCCATTCCCTAAGCTACCTGTCCATTCCCTAAACTACTTGTCCATTCCCTAAGCTACCTGTCCATTCCCTAAGCTCCCTCTCCATTCCCTAAGCTACCTGTCCATTCCCTAAGCTCCCTGTCCATTCCCTAAGCTACCTGTCCATTCCCTAAGCTCCCTGTCCATTCCCTATGCTCCCTGTCCATTCCCTAAGCTACCTGTCCATTCCCTAAGCTCCCTGTTCATTTCAAAACTTCAGGTGGAAAGCTCCAGAGATCCTCGCTCGAAGATTCAGAACGGTTTCTGGTTCTTCAAGCTACTGATCCTAATTGGCCTGTGGGTTGGCGCCTTCTTCATCCCAGCTGATTCGGCCTTCCCAAATGTGTGGATGGGATTTGGCATGGTTGGCGGTTTCCTGTTTATACTAGTGCAACTGGTGCTGCTAATCGACTTTGCCCACTGTTGGAACGAGGCCTGGACTTCGGCTTACGAAGAGTCGGAGAATCGCTGCTATTATGCCGGCCTGCTATTCTTTAGCATTGTGTTCTATCTGATGGCACTGACTCTCACTATCCTGCTGTACGTGTTCTACGCTAGCGACGCAAGCTGTCACATGAGCAAAGCGTTTGTATCCGTCAATCTGATTCTATGCATCGCTGTCACTGTGTTGTCTGTCCTGCCGAAGATTCAGGTTTGATTATGCTATAGCAACTTGTTTTCCAATGTACATTGTGTATTATCAGTCTAAATTGGTTGCCATAGCAACCGGCCTCCTACATAGGCTCCCAATTCAACCGGCATCGTTGTCATATAAACTGTTTAATTTTACCAGAGCAATATTTATTTACACTGTCCCATGGCAACCAATTTTGCTATATTATTTGTATTCGTAGCACCTCGTTACCCTAGATATTAGATTTCAGATATAAATTTTATGTAAAGCAGAAAAAGCTAGAAATAAGTTTAGGGAACGGCGTGCAATATGTACAGTGTAACCAAGCAGCGAGCGCTACGTCTGAAGTTGTTTTATCATAAAAATACAAATTGTAATATGATTTCTATTTAACAGGATCATCAGCGTTCAGGCATTCTTCAGAGCGGTCTAATCAGCCTCTACGTAATGTATCTGACCTGGTCGGCTGTGACCTCAATACCAGTGAAGGCATGCAATCCCACACTGCAGATGGTCAATTTTACCGTAGTTGCGCCAACACAGTCCAGCGGTGGCGCCGCAACCTCGGTCGCACCGCCCACCACTGGCGACGCCGTTGTGGCCCAATTCAATTGGGAGACTGGTGTCTCTCTTATCATCTTTTTTATCCTGGTGATTTATTCGTCTGTTCGCACAGCCGCTCATAGCAATGTTGGCAAATTGGGCCTGACGGTAAGCTGATTGTTTCATGCTAAATTTTCGATTAGCTTAGAATAAACCTAATGAAAAATGTACTTTTGCACGACACCACTTCGTATTAGTAACTGCAAATTTTATGCACTTTATGAAAATGCACTTTAAAGTGCCTGTGCACTACATCAGTGCATGCGCACTACATCAGTGCATGCGCACTACAACAGTGCATGCGCACTTCAAAAGTGCATGTGCACTACAAAAGTACATCCGCACTACAAAGCTATATTTTTTGTAAGTGCACAATAATAGTGCGTAAG
The DNA here is from genome assembly GCA_950097015.1 of Macrostomum hystrix. Lineage (NCBI taxonomy): Eukaryota > Metazoa > Platyhelminthes > Macrostomidae > Macrostomum > Macrostomum hystrix. Next base: position 30,039,437 of record CATNEN010000038.1, read on the forward strand.
AACTACAATGATGTTGCACCTCTTAAGTTTCTTAAAACTGCAGCTGCGTTTTTCGTTAAAAAATATGTCGATAAAACTACAACTAATAAGTTTATATGCAATACCATTATATATGTATATAAATGAAGTTGGCGATTAACCGCAATAGCTTGAAAATTCTTTGTTTTACAGACAAGAGCTGAACAGGCAAGTTTTTTTATAGTAAATTTTTTTTTTCTATGGCTAAACATTTATTCTTCTGTAACTGATATATTCTCACAAACATTTTGCTTTTAATACTACTTAGTAGTTTAACTGGTTTTAGTAACATAATTTTAAAAACGAAATTTAATGATTGAACCCATGTGTAATTGTAACTCTGAAGTCTAAATTACCATAACAAAATATTTCTGCTTTAAATGTTACACTTACAATCTTACAAAAAATTGTTGCTTAACTACACCGTCACATTCTAACAACTAAAAAACTTGCATCTATTGGGCGTTTGTTGGCAGGTTCACAAAAAAATTATTGCTAGGCAAGTCAGTCTTGTAAATATTCGGTTACACTTGGTTTGTGAATAATCGATGCTAAATAACTTACATTTTTGGAATGTACATTTAAATTACAAATGCACTCAAGTATGCGTGTACTTTTAAAAGTACATGCGTACTTGAGTACGCACGTACTCGTACTTTATTAGCGCATGCACGCTTTAAAGGTTGAAAAGTTAAGCGTTTAAAGTTTCGATTCAAGCACAGTTAAATTAGTGTTTTTTTTAATAAAAGCAAATAGTCACATGTCCCTACACTCTACCTATTTAATCAGAGCGAGGCCACGACTATCTCTGATACCGACCTTGGCGGCGGCAGCAAGGAGAACGGCGGCCAGGCTGTTGTCGACGACGAAGAAGACGGCACAACTTATTCTTACTCAGCCTTTCATTTTATGTTCGCCATGGCTTCACTTTACGTTATGATGACGCTGACTAACTGGTTCATGCCGAGTTCCAATCTGCAGACGCTACAGTCTAATTACGCTTCAGTTTGGGTGAAGATTGTGTCTAGCTGGCTTTGCCTGCTAATCTACTCCTGGACCCTGCTGGCTCCTGTGCTGTTCCCAGATCGGGACTTCACTTAAGCGGCTGGAATCAGTGATTGTAGACGGAGTTTTTTGGAGACAGTAACGACTAAAATTGGAAGCTCTCAAGTTTTGCAGGATTTTTTTACTTTTTTCTTTGAATAAGCAGTGTTTCAAACTGCCGTTTTAATAAAATTTATTGTGTGCTAGGCACAAGTACTAATGTCTAAGTTTAAGGTCTTGGTGTTAGGCAAGTCAATGTTTGACACAGTTTTGAATCTGTTAGACAAACATTTGAATCTGTTAGACACAAATTTGAATGAGTTAGACACAAATTTAAATGTGTTAGACACAAATTTAAATGTGTTAGACACAAATTTAAATGTTTTAGACACAAATTTGAATGTGTTAGACACAAACTTAAATGTTTTAGACAAATTTGAATGTGTTAGACACAAACTTAAATGTGTTAGACACAAATTTAAATGTGTTAGACACAAATTTGAATGTGTTAGACCCATTTTGAATAAGTTAGGCGAATAAGTGTAAGATACACATTAGATTGTGTTAGACGAGAATTCGAATGTGTTAGACACAATTTTGAATGTGTTAGACACAAATTTAAATGTGTTAGACAACTGTTATATGTGTTAGTTAATCACGTTTTTTAATTATGCAGTTTTTTAGTTGAAAACTGATAATGTTGTAAAATTTGTAGCTTTCAGAATATTTTGTTGTAAGATCGTGATTTTCGCTTAAAACTGCGCTTCAAATTCATTAAAAAAGGTTTTTCTGTTCGGTAAAAAAATCTCAACAATTTTTGCGTCATACATGTTACTCATTTGTAATTCTTTTACTCCAGTCCAGATATTGAAGTCGTTTATAATTAACAATCGAACTTTAAAAATCATTTTCTCGGTCTCTTCAATATTCAAACAATTCGCCCTACTTTATTCGCCCTACTTTATTATCGACCAATTTGTTGTAAAACTTGTGTTATCCTGACAGTTTTTATCCTACTGAAAGTAGCATAGACTGTATATTAAAAACATACATTTTAAATTTCGGAAACTGTGTAATTTTGCTAATAAAGATTTTTATCAAGTTTTTCGGCAATTTTTTGGCACATTTTTTGTCTGTAAACTATTATGACAAAATTTAACGTAACTCAAGTATATTATAACGAATGAGAAAAATGTCTTTAGGCTGTGTTTCGTTTTTTGTGTTTCCTTAATTATTATTAGAATAATCTCGCCTCGAAGCAATGCTGAAGTTCTTTGCGACCAAATTATCTTTAAAAAATTGGTACTTTGTAAAATTTTCCTTGCATCTATGTTTTTTCTAAAAAAAATTATTAAAAAAATATTGAACTAAGTTAGATATTTTATTCCAGCAATTTCAAAGCAGAAAAAACCTGCATCAAATATAAAAAGTCTTTTTGTTTCGCTTTTTTGGTCTCATACAAATGGTTTTCAGGAATTCTTGTTGCTAATTTAAATTTTGACAAAATTAGGTTTTTAGTTGAATAGATATTTATTATCATTATTGTGCTTGTTACTCGCACCAAGGTCCCTGAGCTCGATTCCGCGGCGAAGCCACATTCATTTTGGGGGCTTGTGCAATTTACGCCACTGAGGGCCAACCTCCAAGGCGCAGTGAGTGTACACTGCCTGACGATGAGAAAGTCAGAGCTGATGTACACACCTGTGTGAGCGTGTGCCTGCATAGTGCAAACTATCTGTATGCGTGTGTGCTCAGGAGTCAGCGAAATGGGCAGAATTGCCAGTCACCAAATAATGTGCCAATGGCCATGCACAACCCTCCTGAAAATATTATAATATTATTATCGGCTTGTTACAATTCTGCCCATTATACTGACGCGTGAGCACAGACTCAAAACAGGTGCCCAAATCTGAATGTGGCTTCGCCGCGGATACGAGCTCAGGTGGTACTTAGTGAGAAATTAAATAGCGTGACTGATAATTCGTATATTTCTAATTTTTTTTGAATTTCAGGCCGCAGTTTACAAAGCGGCTGCGAGCCAACCGACAGTGGCCATGGCGTCGCCTTCTGCGTCACCGCTGGAACTGAAAACTTCGGAAAAATCTTATCTGGAACAGTTAATATGTTATTATTCTTCTACAACATTGATGCCTGATCAAGCTAATACTGTTAAACGTCGACTGAGAAAAGTGGCTTACAATGCCTTATTAGATAGACTGCCCGGACCGCATTGTTGTCTGCCGCCTTGGCGATCAACTTTAGCTTCGTCAGCATTGTCGTCCGCAGGAAAGCCGCTTGATAAAGAATCTGTTAGATTAGCATTGGATGATTATTGTATGGAATTGCGATTAGCAAAAAAGTACATCGACGGTAGTAATGGCTTAGAAAATATCTGTGATAGATTAGATTCGCAAGCGGATATGCTGCTGTCAACAGACTCTAATCAACCTGATTGGCCGGCTGCCGCAGTGAAATTTCTTCTTTTATTAGCCGATAATGATGGAAGAAATCCAACAGGTAGAAATTTGCCAGGCTCTATTGCAGCCACTACTTCGAGTACTAATGGTCGATCGAAAGATTATCGTCAATTTCCTGTGGAATTCTTCGAATCCGCTATTGGTTCAATGTCGTCTTTATTTAGCGACGATGACGTCACAGTTGCTGTTGACGATGATCCTCGCGTCGACGGTCCCGACTTGGTGCTGCCAGATGCTAGACTATTTCATCAGCGACCTGGCTTTGGATTAGGAACTGTTTGGGCCGCGACTGTTGATGCTCAGAGAGGATTCGATAGTTTGGTTGACGTAATGGACGGTACTAGCGTGGATGACTGGCAATTGACCAATTTAGTAAGTGCTTTGTTGTCTAAAGTTTGCCAAATGTGTCAGATTATGGAGCCTAGTGTGTCAGGTTATGGAGGCTAGGGTGTCAGACTTATGGAGGCTAGGGTGTCAGACTTACGGAGGCTAGGGTGTCAGACTTATGGAGGCTAGGGTGTCAGACTTACGGAGGCTAGGGTGTCAGACTTACGGAGGCTAGGGTGTCAGGCCCAAAATTGAAGTATTTCAGACCTACGAGTCTCTACATTGCTTTTGCCTCCGATTCAGAATGGCGTCGATAACGTGGTTGGCAACTCGAACAACAATGCTTGGCGTCGGTCTGACTTCAGGCGTCGCGCCGCCGCTCCCGCGTCGCCCGACGACGGCTACACCGGTTCGCTGCGGGGCGCCGTTCTCGACGATGGTCGACAATCGCCTCAGTCTAGTCTAGTCGACTTTGCCGACATTGTCGACGGTGCCGAAGCTGATGAAGCGAAAGTCGAACCGTTGATCTACAGCTGGCTGCATCGCGGTCGACCGGCACCACCCGAGGCGCCCTACCTGACCGAGGCGGGACCTGCCGCGTTCGACAGCTCGCTGGCAGCTGCCGATTCGCCAATAGCCGCTGCCGCAGCTTTGTCAGCTAATCGAGTATCGCTAGAGAAACTCTGCCTAGACACCCAGGCCCTGATGATGGGCCTAGCTTCTGTCTGTTTTCCGTTAGCTGAACAAAGTGAACAGATCATTGTGCTGCCAGGATTAGCAATTAACAGCTGCACGCCTGGAGCTTTGGCGCGCCTACTGGAGCCGCTGATTGTTACTGGGCGACAGATACGACAATTGAAACGGCTGCTGACTGAGGGCCGGCGTCTGATTGACGTTGGACAGGTGTGCATTTCTTGGAAACTATTTTTATAGTTCCTTGACCTCCCGTGTGACCTTAACTGTGACCTCACCTGTCTTATATTTAGTTCTGTTAACTCCTGTGACCTCCCATGTGACCTCCCCTGTGACCTCCCCTGTGACCTCCCCTGTAGCCTCCCCTGTGACCTCCCCTGTGACCTCCCCTGTAGCCTCCCTTGTGACCTCCCCTGTAGCCTCCCCTGTGACCTACCATGTGACCTCCCCTGTGACCTCCCCTTTGACCTCACCTGTAGCCTCCCTTGTGACCTTCCCTGTAGCCTCCCCCCGTGACCTACCATGTGACCTCTCATATGACCTCCCCTGTGAACTCTGTCTTATTTAGTTACAGCTCAGTGACTCCTGTCCTACATTTTTATCAGTTTCATGACAACAATTCAACTTTTCTAATAGTTTTATGACTCTTATCCTACCTGTCTAACAGTTCCAAGACCTTAATCCTACCTGTATAACAGTTCCAAGACCTTAATCCTACCTGTGTAACAGTTTTAAGACCTTAATCCTACCTGTCTATCAGATCTAAGACCTTAATCCTACTTGTTTAACAGATTCAAGACCTTAATCCTACTTGTTTAACAGATTCAAGACCTTAATCCTGTGTATAAATCCAAGACCTTAATCCTACCTGTTTAGCAGATCTAAGACCTTAATCCTACCTGTTTAACAGTTCCAAGACCTTAATCCTACCTGTTAAACAGTTCCAAGACCTTAATCCTACCTGTTTAACAGATCCAAGACCTTAATCCTACCTGTTTAGCAGATCTAATAAGACCTTAATCCTACCTGTTTAACAGATCCAAGACCTTAATCCTACCTGTTTAGCAGATCTAAGACCTTAATCCTACCTGTTTAGGAGATCTAAGACCTTAATCCTACCTGTTTAGCAGATCTAAGACCTTAATCCTACCTGTTTAGCAGATCTAAGACCTTAATCCTACCTGTTTAGCAGATCTAAGACCTTAATCCTACCTGTTTAGCAGATCTAAGACCTTAATCCTACCTGTTTAGCAGATCTAAGACTTTAATCCTACCTGTTTAGCAGATCTAAGACCTTAATCCTACCTGTTTAGCAGATCTAAGACCTTAATCCTACCTGTTTAGCAGATCTAAGACCTTAATCCTACCTGTTTAGCAGATCTAAGACCTTAATCCTACCTGTTTAGCAGATCTAAGACCTTAATCCTACCTGTTTAGCAGATCTAAGACCTTAATCCTACCTGTTTAGCAGATCTAAGACCTTAATCCTACCTGTTTAGCAGATCTAATTAGACCTTAATCCTACCTGTTTAGCAAATCTTAGACCTTAATCCTACCTGTTTAGCAGATCTAAGACCTCAATCCAGCATCGCAAATACAAATATTTGCATCCTGTTCAATCCAATTCAGATTGCATCAGCATTTCTAGGCTGTCTGGAGGCCTATTTGAATATGCACGAATCGTTAGTATTGTCGGCCTATTCTCCTAGCATCGGCCCAATACAGCTGGTGGTTCGAATGCGACCAATGTGTCGTCAAGCCTCTTTAGTTTACAATCTGTGCTGTGCAAACCAATCTGGCGAAGATGTCAATCAATTTCTAAACAATAATAGCGGCTTAAAATTTCTTCAACGATTGGAAGCTTCGTTGTCTGCTCCCGCGCCTCTAGGCGCTTGCCCGTACGAGCGTTTGTTGCTAACCCACTTTCTGCAAGAATCTAGCCGGCCTTACCTGCGTCGGCTACACGACTGGGTGCAATCCGGCCTAGCCAATGCGGCCGAGCCTTCAAGCTCCGACTCCTTTGATGGTGTTGAATTTCCCGTTGTTTGCAATCCGGATTACGCCAGCCAGCGCAGTGTCGGCTACTGGCGCTCGGCTTATAGTTTAATAAGCGTCAGGCAATGGCCACTGCTGCCGCATGATGCTCAGGCTAAATTATTCTTCTGCGGCAAATCTATTAATTTATTGCGCCTATTGGATCCCAAGCATCCATTGTTGACTTCTGCCGACAATGCCGCTAGGCTGGCACTTCGTCAGTCCGCTAAGGAGCTCGCCGAGGTGGCCGAAGCTGCTGAGCGTCGCTACTCGGAGGCCAGACAGGCCGAATGGTCGGCTAGGAGGCAGCGGGCTGCAGCCGAAGCTCAACGGGCTGTCACCCTTCGCTCGTTGGCAGCTGCCGCTCGACTAGCCTCGGCGCAGGAGTTCGAAGCCCTGCAAGCGATCATTGGAGAGAGGCGTCGTGCCGAACTAAAAGCCAAACGAGAACAGGTGGAAGCATTGAAACGCGAAGCCGAGAGGTTAGGAGTGTACTTTTGTTGGGTTGCTATGGAGATCAGATTTCTTAAGATTCGATGGCTCGGGAACTGGGATCTCCAAAATTAGTAGCTAGTGCTGGGAGCTACAATCTCCGAATACTGGTTTCTATGGTTGCTTGGATCTCCGTATATTGGTTGCTATGGAGCTTGGATCTACGTATATTGGTTGCTATGGAACTAGGATCACCGAATAGTAGTTTCTATGGAACTAGGATCTCCGAATTGTGGTTGCTATGTAACTAGGATCTCCGAATTGTGGTTGCTATGTAACTAGGATCTCCGAATTGTGGTTGCTATGTAACTAGGATCTCCGAATTGTGGTTGCTATGTAACTAGGATCTCCGAATTGTGGTTTCTATGTAACTAGTGTTACGTTTGAAGAACACGAAGGCACTTGGGTTTGTGAATTGCAGAAGAGCGTTATTAGAGCAGCTCCAAGTTGGCATGAGCCTGAAGCTCGCTGTTATATTTCTTTACCCTTAAGGGGCATTGAAGCTTCTAGCAAACAAGATGTACAGTAGCATTTTGCCTCAATGGCACATAGACTACTTTTAGACGAGAATAAGTCTATAAATAAATCAGCATAGCATGCAGCATATGCAACACCCCCACCGATGCTGAAAAACGTCAGTAACCCAAACGATCAGGGGGTCGACGTTGGCGAGAACTCCGCCTCAGTTCTTGCGCCGTTTCCGTAGCTTGATTAGCCGTGACGTCGGTAGTTTTTTCCTCCGAGACGGGTTTTTGATTCTGGTCGGAATCAGATCCGTCAGTCACGTCATGAAGCTTTGGTATAATATCCGATTGATGTACCAGCCGACCCTTGTCGTCACGAAAGGTATTGGTTCCGACGGAAGTAGTAATCATTGACGGAACCCTCTCTTCCTTGTGTTCCACACGAATGAAGACTGGTTCGGCTTGTAGTCGAGGTTGAATCCAGTCAGTGCACACTCTTGACAAGCGAGTTCTTGGCAGTTGAAGAAACACCAAACCAGCAGGAATAGAACCATTGCATTGCGGTGTAGTATTGTGAAACAGACAGAACGCGATTGCAATTCGCTCTAGTTCAGCCGCGTCAGAAATAGCGTTTGACTTCTTTAGATTAAATTTAAACTCTTCTATTATCCGCTCCACTTGCCCATTCGACTGATGGTGACCTGGAGGAGTCAGAAGGTGCTGAACGAAGTTCTCCTTTAGGAACGTGGCGAATTCGGCGGACGTGAAATTTGTACCGTTGTCTGTCACCAAGGTTTGTGGGAGACCCATGTAATTAAATGTTTGTCGAAATGCCCGAATTACAGATTGCGATTTCATTGAATCGATATGCCGAACATCCGCCCACTTCGAGAATGCGTCTACTAGCACTAGGAATCGGTGTCCTTTGAATATCGCGACGTCTGCGTGTACTCTCTCGAAGAACGTCTGCGCATCTTCCCAAGAGGATAAATTGGAGTTAGTTCGCTTTCTTGCGTGAAGCTGACACTGTGCACACCTTCGAACGAAGCAGTTTATCTGCGTGTCGATTCCTGGCCACCAGAAATACTGTCGTGCCAAACGAATCATGCGCACAACTCCGGGATGATTTTCATGGAGCAGGTGTAAAATTTCCGTTCGTAATTCACTGGGTGGAACGATCCGCAATCCTTTTAACACAACACCGTTCTGAATAGTATACTCAAGCTTCCCTTTTGAGTAAGGCAACATGACTTTCGGTAAGTACTCCGGCCATCCACCCTGAATGTAATGCTTCAGTGTCTGCAGATGGCAGTCATTCGTCTTAGCAATTCGACGCAGTAGATCTTCGGAGTTCGCAAAAGTGTCCAGGGCATTTATTGACAGTAGGTTGACGGATTCCTTCGTTATGCAATTGCCATTTGGAAGTCGCGACAGAGTATCAGCGGCGTACATCGAATCGCCTTTGGAATATTCGATCTTGTAGTCATACGCTCGTAGAATGAGCGACCAGCGTTGAAGCCTGGCGGAAACACGTTCAGAAGATTTATGGTGATCGAAAATGAACTGAAGCGGTCTGTGGTCTGATAGAATTGTAAATCTTCTTCCGGCGAGAAACTGGTGGAAATACTTAACTCCTTCGACGATAGCCAGCGCCTCTCGTTCGATATTTGCATAATTACCCTCTGCGGGTGTGAGCACTCTGCTTCCGAGCCAAACAATCTGTCTCTGCTCTCTGTCATGAGAGAGCACGAACCCCAATCCATCCTTTGACGCATCACAAGTCAGAAACAGACGCTTTGACGAGTCGTAAGCAGTTATCGCTCCTTGTCGGATACTTTGCTTCAATCTCTTGAAGGCCTGTGAATGCTCTTTGTTCCAGAACCAGTGCTGTCCTTTCTTCAATAATGAATACAACGGTCGAGCGATGATAGAAAAATTCTTGCAGAACAGACCGTAGTGTCGAAGAGTACACAAGGCGCTTTTTAATTGGTCTTTATCAGTGGGATCTGGCATATTTTCCCATGCTTCTATTCTCGCTGGATCAGGCTCGAGCTTGCCGTTGTGGATAATGAACCCGAGAAACTTGACGCTTTGTAGGCATTCCTGTGACTTGCGGGCGTTAATCTTGAACCCATTGTCAGCCAAACGCTTTTTTACCTTGTTTAGCACAAGGATGTGTTGTTGTCGGTCTCCGGGAGTTCCAATTATTATATCGTCTTGATACGAAGCAGTGCATTCTACGTTTCTGAGCACATCATCCATGACTTCTTGGAAGATTAATGGTGCTGCGGAAATTCCAAACTGAAGATTTTTGAAAGCGAAGTAGCCCAGGTGCGTAGATATGCAGGTAAGTTTCTGGCTCTCAGGAGAAAGCGCAACTTGAAGAAACGCGTCTTCTAAATCCAAGACTGAATAGTACTTGGCATTAGGAATTTTAGAAAGGATTTCTTCTAGCTTTGGAAGCTTGTAGCGATAGGCATCGATTATGCGATTAAGCGTGACTGAGTAGTCGCCACATAGACGTATTGGTCTCGCTGAGCCTTGCTGCTTTAAAACTGGAACAATTGGCGCAGAAACGGTTGGGTCTTCCACTGGATATATAATGCCTGCATTTAGCAGTCGCTTGAGCTCGGTCTCAACCATGGACTTCATAGAAAAGGGCAAAGATCTGGCTGGATATCGCATGCCGTCCGTTCTAGCATCTGAGCGGAGGCGGAAACTCGCGAGAAATCTCGAATTTGCATCACGCACCACTGGCATGCAAAGAAGATCTTCTGAAATACTTCCGTCGATGTGTAGTATGTGCAGGCGCGATAGGAAATCCATTCCCAGTATAGCCAATAAATCGCTGCCTACATACACTTTTCCCGTGGCAGATCTTCCATCGGACAGAGTAATCGTTGCATCCTGAATGACTGAGTATATTTCTGGCTGGAATCCGCCGTACGACTTAAGCGTTTTAGTAACTGGTTTGAATTTCAGATTGGAACCGTCAGCAACGTGCTTGGGTATGATGGTAACTTGACTGCCTGTATCTACCAACATCTTAGCACTCGCGTCTCCAATCTTGCATGTAACAAACCACTGATGCGTTGAATGACGATCTCCGATGTCGGTTGTCGCGTAGATTGCTCCTACATGCCCATGGCTAGAATCCTCTGATCGGCACACGTTCTGCAGAGTATTAACGGTCTTGGAGCGACAAACTGCTGCCAGGTGTCCAACCTTCCCACACTTTCGGCACTGCGCATCCCTAAATCGGCACTTTGACCTGACGTGTCCTGCTTTTCCACATGTGTGGCAGTGACCAGTTTCACGAGGCTTTGTCGGTCCTTTGCGGTTGTCCAAACTGTGCTGCTGCTTGTGGGCAGGCGTCTTTTCTGGTCTTACCCATCCGGAATGACTCTTCTTCTGCACCGCCGCGATTGTATCCGGCTTGCTTGTTGCCATCCTAATCGACTCAGACAGCAAACCTTCTTGTATCGCGCCTTCCAAAGTGACATCCTCTCTTGAAAGAAGCTTTTGCTTTAGCACTTGATTCCGCAAGCCAAATATGTACTGCGACAGAATTAGTTCGTCTCGGAGATCACCGAATCTGCATTTGTTGGCTTGGCGCTTCAGACATTCGATGTAGGTAGCAATCGATTCACCCTCCTTTTGCACCATGGAGTGAAGCACGTGTCTCTCATAGTGAAGCAATGTTTTGGGCTTAAAATGTGCGGTTAGCGAATTCTGGATATCATCGAACGTTACTTCCTCCTTCGTGATGTCTTTTGGCTTTGCAAGCTCTTCTATCAGTGTGAAGGCTGCGTCTCCGCATGTCGCTAGAAGTACTGCTTTGGAGTGAGCTTGCTTCCCTGAAGCCACCAGGTAAAACTGCAGTCTTTTGAAATACTGCTCGATCTCGGGATAAGAAAGAGGCAGTTCTCCAAGTCGAAAATCCAACGGCTGAGTCATCACTCCTGCGAACGTAAGGTAGTCAGTACACAGCTTCTTCAGTGAATCCAGTGGTTTTTCCTCGTCGCCATGTTACGTTTGAAGAACACGAAGGCACTTGGGTTTGTGAATTGCAGAAGAGCGTTATTAGAGCAGCTCCAAGTTGGCATGAGCCTGAAGCTCGCTGTTATATTTCTTTACCCTTAAGGGGCATTGAAGCTTCTAGCAAACAAGATGTACAGTAGCATTTTGCCTCAATGGCACATAGACTACTTTTAGACGAGAATAAGTCTATAAATAAATCAGCATAGCATGCAGCATATGCAACAACTAGGATCTCCGAATTGTGGTTGCTATGGAACTAGGATCTCCGAATAGTAGTTTCTATGGAATTATGATCGACGAATATTGTTTTCTATGGAACTGGGAGCTCCGAGTTTTGGTTGCTATGGAACTAGGATGGCAGAATATTAGTTTCTATGGAACTTGGATCTTTCAATTTCAATTGCCGCGGAATTCAGATTTTTAATTGGTTGCTATGGAATTGAAATCTTCGTAGTTCGATGGCTTTGATAGCTTGCAATTGCTTTGAATCTCTTATTTTGCTTATTTTATTTTTTTCTGTTATTTTTTATCCGAGTAAAAATATACTTTAGCAAGAAATGCACAATTTTGCATTATATTTTATTCTCTTCCAGAGCTCGTCAAGCCAAAGCCGAAACCGCAGCGGCCGAGGCTGCCGAGGTCGATCGCGCGCTGGCCGCCGTTGAGCACGAACGTCGCGATCTAGAAGATCGAGTCCGTCAGGAGCTCCTCGCTAATTATGCCAGACTGACTGACGCAGCTGCTAGACGCGAACTTCGTGCTCTCTGGCGACTTCAGCGCCGTCGCTTGGATGAGCGCAGAGCGGCCCTCTTGTCCGCTGACGATGCCTACTGGGCCAAGGAGATGGCTGATGCAGCCGCCGCCGCCGCCACCGATGCTGCTTCTATTCCATCTGATGGTGCTGCTTTGGCCATGGTAGATAATGCTGCAGCAATCGTTGATATTTCCCCTGCTGCCGATAAGCCTTCTGAAGTCACCGTTCAAGACAAATCTTCTAAAGCCATCGCCCAGGAGAAGCCTTCTGAAGCCATTGCTCAGGAAAAGCCTTCTGAAGCCATTGCTCAGGAAAAGCCTTCTGAAGCCATTGCTCAGGAGAAGCCTTCTGAAGTCATTGCTCAGGAGAAGCCTTCTAAAGTCATCGCTCAGGAGAAGCCTTCTGAAGTCATCGCTCAGGAGAAGCCTTCTGAAGTCATTGCTCAGGAGAAGCCTTCTGAAGTCATTGCTCAGGAGAGGCCTTCTGAAGTCATCGCTCAGGAGAAGCCTTCTGAAGTCATTGCTCAGGAGAGGCCTTCTGAAGTCATCGCTCAGGAGAGGCCTTCTGAAGTCACCACTCAGGAGAAGCCTTCTGAAGTCATCGCTCAGGAGAGGCCCTTAGAGACAAGAACAGAACGATTTATTCATGCCAACAGTGGCCACGGACAGTCTGCCAGCCGAGAGACAAACTTTGAAAGCGCTACAGCCGTAGATCGAGCCCGTCAACGTGTCGCGATTCGTTGGCGAAATCCACACGGCCATCCAAGCGATCAGAGCTCCTCCGCAGTCGCTGCGGTAGCTCGCGGCGACGAACGTGAAGGCTCTTTGCCAGCTGTTAAGCAGCTGAAACGATTAACCGGCGAATTAGATCAAGAAAAGATCATGTCAGCGCCGGAGGATGTCGAAGCGCAGCTCACTATGCTCATTGAAGAAGAAGAACAACAACAAGTCCGAGCTGTTAAAATGGCAGACGCTGATGAGGCAATACCGACGGAGGCTGGTGTAAATAATCCGGTTGCTACAGCAGACTCGGCAACCGATGTAAACGCGGTAGGATGGACTGTGTCCGTTATGGACGCATTTCAACTGTTGTGCGACCAGCTTCCGATGACTAACCTTCTTGCAATGCCGCGACATAATATTATCGACAATAATCCTAGCGCTTCTTCTGTTGTTGCTACGGACGCTGTCGAGCGTCTGTCCATAGCAACGCTAGCTTCCAGATCATTGTGGACTCCGCTGCAAGTTCAAGCTAGAATAGTTAACTCGGCTCTTGTGACACAGCTGCTCTACGAAGCTGACGGCGGACTTCTGCGTCATCTGCGTCGGCTCAGACGGTTTTGCTTCCTGGCCGATGGAAGCTTCTCGCAGACTTTTGTAGAACTCGCTACGAAAGAAGACGAGGCAGCCGGACCCGATGTACTAGTTAGGTGTTTGCGCTTGGCTGAGGTAATAAGACCGTTTATATTCGACTCTGGCATGCGAATGGCTTTGCCAATTATATAGTCATAGTGATCTTTGAATCCCAAAAAATATGCGCAGCTTCACAAGTAAATTCATCACCCTAAAACAATTTATTTTTAGGAGATTGTTCGCGACTCCGAACCGTTGGACGATCAAGAAATAGTCAAATTAGGCTTCAATACTCGGCTCACCTTTGGCACCGTTGATGACCCCAGAGAGCGGCAGCAGACTCAGGACGATCTAGACGCCGAAAGCAACGGCTCCAGTCCGCTAGATCGGATCACTTTCAACTACGAAGCAGGTTGGCCAGCTAATCTCATCCTAACTGATAGCGCAGTCGCGCGGTACACTCGTTTGATGCGTCTGTTGCTAAGGCTTAGTCTGACTGTGGGCCGACTAACCGGCCTATTTAGTCAGCTTCGTCGAGACACTCTGGTTTGTCGCCTAGGCAACAGTCAGCAGGCGCGCTGTCTGCAGCTGTGGCGTCACGAGATGGAACACGCCGTCAAAGCCATCGGCGCCTACGCCTGCCACCAGACTCTGGACCTGTGCTGGTCGCGACTGTCTGCCGAACTCAACGAAGCCAACGATCTTGAAGCTGTTCGGGCTAGTCACGACGGCTTCCTGCGTCGATGCCTTCAACGATGCCTGTTGGAGCCAGGTGGTGAGCGGCTGTTGAAGCACGTCAGGCTGATGCTGTCATTGGCTGAGCGCTTCTGCAGAGTTTATCGATCGCACGCCTGGATTGTGAACGACAACGCCACGGCTAATCGAACAGCTGTCAATCATCCGCAATTTGAAGCTTTGGCCAGGTGCCGCGATACGTTTAGGCAGAATGCCAAGTTTTTATTTGGCCTACTGGCCAGACTGCGAGATCGTGCTGCTCACCTAGACGAACTCGTGCTGCGACTCGATTTCAACGGCTATTACGGTCTGGCTGATGGCAATCCGGCTGTTTGAAATTCTCTCAGCTTGTTCGATGACGTTTCATTGACTGACTAAATAAATATTAGACTTCCGGTTGGCGTGTGAATTTCATTTTGGATTATATGCTCGTACTATGTTCCAGTCCATGGACTGGACAACGGTTGTGACTCTTTTGTTAATTAGAACAAAGCAGAAAGACCACACTATTTATCCCGGGGAACGACCACGGTGGTATTTCAAATATCCAGTGCCTAATAATAATAATAATAATTGCAGGATGGCTGCGGGCAATGGCGCTTCATTTGGTGGCACTAGACCCGCAGCCAGCGAGGAGGCAATTCTGCCCATTTCGCTGACTCCTGAGCACACACGCACACAGGTGTGTACATCTGCCCTGACTTTCTCATCGTCAGGCAGTGTACACTCTCACTGTGCCTTGGAGGTTGGCCCTTAAGGTCGTAAATTACACGACAAGCCCCCATAGCCTTCTCTCCGCGACTGCGCCCCAGATGAATGTGGCCTCGCCGCGGAATCGAACTTAGGGACCTTGGTGCGAGAGGCAAACGCGATAACCGCCCTGCCACCGACCCCCCGCCATCATTGCTTACTATTGATTGAATTGTATATTTGGAGATAGGTGAACTCAATACTATATTGACGTGTTGGTCTGTTCTCCTCCTTTGGTACCTCCCCAATACCCACTGCTCCCAAACCGAATGACCGATTTTCGTGAACGTACTCGACGGTGATCTCAATTTCGGTTAAATATTTCAGTAGATATAGAAGAAAGAACATTGTGGGTATTCTACTGTACTCGTAATTAAATGCTTTGTCAAAAGTAAATTGTTCCCTGTGTGCACAACGCCTGTGTTGTCTATCTGTAAATAATTTTATGTGTTAACATAGTTTATTAATTAAGCGTAGTGTTCTATGATCAAAGTAAAGCATTGATAAGTTATGTCGTGATGCACAAGAAAGCATTCTAGCATTTATTCAAACGAAAAACTCTCCACTTTTATAACCCGCCAAATAAAGATTTGAAAGTTGAAACAATTTTGGTTTTATATTCCATTTATTAAATTGTGTTTAAACTCTATCGCTGTGCGATATATTATCACTGTGGTTTTCCAATTGTTTAAAGAAAATAATTGTTTGATACAAATTGCTGTCAACCGAAAACACTAGTTGGTCCTTTTTCTTTGAACATGCATTTTTATTAGACGTTATTAATAGGCATTTCTAGGTAATTTAGATAATTAACTTCATAAAGAGGTTGTAGCCTAGTTGCTAGAGCGTCGACTTGGAGGTCGGGGGTTCGATTCCACAGGAAAACTTGATGTACTTTAGCAAGACACTTAACTCTGTGGGTGTGGCGTCCCACCAGTCCACGGACTGAACAGCCGTATGCAGCCTTCAGATGCGCCGCGCAATAGCTGCGGCTGTGCTGTCGGCTGCACATCTGGCCCAATCTTGGCCGGTGAGTTCTATTACTCGTATATCATTTCATAAAATCGAATGCTCGTCAAAGCTTCATAGAAGACAAAAATGATGCGTCTATGTTCACATAGCCCCTGTAAATATTCAGCTTTTACTATATAGGATCAGCTAGCTAAGTGTGCTATGCTTTCAGTGTAAATATCTTAACTAACAACAAAATGTCTTCATTTTCAGTCCACCTTTGGTCGTAGAAATTGTTGCCAGTCGGCTAGGTCGGCGTCGACAGCGGCAACGAAGTTCGATCGCGCTGCCGAAGCGTGCCGTCTGAGCGGCGATAAAGTGCTAATTACTAGGCGATTTTTAGATAGACTCGAATCCGAGAATCGACTCAATGACAGGTCCGCGGTGGACGCAGAATATGTAGACAGTCCTGAACAGCCCTCGAAAGAAGGTGATGTAATCACAGCATCTTTGCCACAAGCAGAATCGCCACAGATTGCATTCTACACATTCATACTCTACGCATGGACTCTGGGCACTTATCTATTTGACGTTGGCTCAGATATCTACCTAGCCATTGTGTACTATCGTCAGTCCGCAATGCTTCACTTCGGTCTAACTATATTATTCGTAGCTGCGCCTAGCCTACTATTAGCCATTTTCAGTCTGGCTTGGTATTTCGCTGATTACAAACGCAGTCCGACTAGTAGGGCCAGGTGGTGCTTGAGATTGGGGCTGCACGTGCTGCAGCTGGCTCCAGTGTTGCGCGTTTGCGAATGCTTCGCCGGCGCACTCGGCGTCAGGCGTTACAGCAAACCGTATCGCCATCTGCATGTAGAGATGTACAATCGGGTATTGTTGAACGAAGCGGATAGCACAATGCTGCGAATGCTTGAAGCTTTCACGGAGAGCGCTCCGCAGCTGCTGCTGCAATTGTCCATCATGATGAAATCGGATGCAATCGGCAGCGCTGTTGGTCTTTTCGGCGCCGTAGGATCAGACAATTCAACACAGTCTTTTACCAGTTTCATCAATGACTGGTCAGTAACTAATACCCTGCAGTGGCGAGTACAGGCAATCTCTAGCCTGTTGTCTCTTGTGGCGCTGAGTTGGGCCGTCTGCGCTTACCATTCTGCTTTGAGGACGCTACTGCCAGATAAGAAGAAATTAACTATGAGCGGCTTCTTTGTCATGCTGCTTTGGAAGCTGTGCATTATTGCATCCAGAGTGATTGTGCTGGCTTTAACTGCCGCTACCCGACCGCATCTACTTGTTGGCCTTTTGTTGGCCCACTATGCCTTGATGCTGGCCTGGACACTGGGGCAGTGTACCGATTTCTGCAACAAAAATAGGCCATTGGAAATTGGTTACAATATTATTGTATCGGTTGTTATGTGTTTCGACTATTTCAATGTTCGCGAAGGTCGGACAAGGTTAAAGTACATTGTGTACTATGCGCTGGTCTACGCTGAGAATGCGACACTGCTGGGCGTTTGGTTTTTCCTTCGCGATGAGGCGCTGGTTCCGTTTACGTATCAGTTTAATATTTCTATTGTTCTGGCCTCTATCGTTTTGGGAGCATTTCCTATTGGTCTCTGTTTCATGGCCCTGTACTACCTGTGCTTCCACCCGTCCGGTCAGATAACGTGCCAAGCGCCGTGTCGCGAGTTGAGCTTGTTTGGTAGCTGTCACAACGGCAGCGAAGCTGAACATTATCCTGCGAATAATATACTTCTGAATGAAATATGTTAACATTCTCCTGAATGCTTAGCTTGTTAAAAAAGGTATTTTCTTTTCAACGTATTCCAATCAATTTGACTGTTTTGCCTTAAAATATTTAACCTTCTTTGCTTCCAGAGATTCTGAAAGATTTACTTTTTTACCTTTGCTCACTACATTCGGTTAACGCATTCGTTTACATGGCGCATGCGTACTAGCACATTCAAAAGTATGTGTGAGGTGCATTTTTGTCTGAGTTAGTTTCACTGAATCTACTGAGTGCTGGTTATTTACGTTTATTACGCAGTATACTAGAGTTTCCGCTAAAAATTGACATCTGTGTTAAAGCTTGTTCTAAACCCGTGTAAAACATGAAATGCGACCGCTTATTCAGACTTTGATGTGAGCAACTTTTGAATAGAACATTGTGCACGTAACATTCATCAAGCTTTGAAGGTGTGTTGCGTCCTGCTTCTAGTGTCGAATAGATAATAAAATAATTAATTACACCTGCCCCAATATGGCCAGCCGCAGCTATTGCGCGGCGCAACTGAAGGCTGCGTACGGCTATTCAGTCCATGGACTGGGGAGAAGCCAAACCCCACCTCAAGCACCCTTACAAATGCCGGTACCCATTTACTACGAGTAATTTAAAAGCTGGGTGAACTGAAGCAATGCAGAGTTATAAGTGATTTGCTAAAGCACTCAAATGATTCCAGTGGAGTTGGGAATCGAATCGCCGACCTTCAATTCGTTGGTCCGTTGCTGCAACTACTAGGCTGCAACCCCTTTCTCGGTTTTGTCGAATGGAACATTGTGCAAATTGCCTTCAACAGCTTTGATGGTGTGTTGTCTCTTGGTTCTACTGCCAAAATGACATTCGCTACGCTTCAATTACCTGAAAATGCGATCTCAAATTATTTTTCTGTCGCAATTAACTTGCTTGTTCAGAAGTGAAATAACTGTTTTAAATAGCCAATATATATTCGAGTATGTTCTTTCACCGGTTTTTTACATAATAGTTGGTTTCGAGATTTTAGTTTATTCACTTATTTAATATTTGGCGTCCTTCAGAACTTTAACACAAAATGTTGGGTAACTTACTTAGACTTAGTTTTTCAATTTACTTATTAATTCGCCTGCTTGTAATTACAGGAGCAGCGGCGGCAGCAACAAGCTGGCAAAGTTTGGCAACCAGCAGTAAGTCATTGGCCAATAAGTGTACTCTTGTCTTGCTGTGTCTGGTCTGCATTTTACATGTGCGACGGTATTAACAGTCGCCTGTTTGGTAATGTTTACACCCGACTAACTCGTCATCAACAATTGGAATGGCATAGCAGATTGTGCTCAACTATACACGCAGTAATAGCCGCATTAATTGGCGCTTGTTGCATTGCCAATCCGGAACTGTGGGGCGACCCAATCTATGCAACCAATCAGCTTGTATCTGTCGGATTAGTCGTCACCAGCGGTTATATGCTAGTTGACGCTTTCTACATGCTTCGATACATGAGCGGCTGGAATATGGTGCAGTATCAGCTGCATCATTGGATAGGTTTCATTGGCACTGTGACTTTCTTGCAGCAGCCGTCTGTTCATAGTTTCTTGTCGGCTCGCTTACTCACCGAATTGAGTACGCCATTTGTTAATCAGCTGTATTTCTTCAAGATGAGTCAAATTGCTGATAAATATCCAACAGCTAATCTGCTTAACTCCATAGCACTGATGGTTACCTTCATGGGTACAAGAATATTACCGCTGCCTGTCTATTGGTATCTGGTAGTTAAAGAATGCTTCTCGACAGATTTTCGCATATTTAATGAGCGGACACTGGCAGGCATCTGTTTCATTGTGTTGGCTGTGCTAATCGACTGTCTAAATATCTTGTGGACCAAGAAACTTCTGATTGGAGGTAGAAAACTGTTTAGAAAGTATTTCTATGGCAGCCGAACTGAAGACGACGATGATCACAAAACGGATTGAAACGTTTAAAGTACACAGGATAAAAACATTTATTTTCAGCTGGACACGAAATAACTACTTTCGATATACTTAAAATAGAAATTATTTAAGTTTTAGTTTGTTAGTGACACAACTACTACACAACTAATTTGTTTGTGTATTCTTTTTCTACCTTTTTCTTGCTTTCATTTACTCGAAGATATGCACGAACAAACAGATTTCTTTACTTAACACACCTTAGTACAATAAATGTTTTTATAATAAAAAAACTGAGCAATTGTATTAAACATTCAGCAAAAATATCTGACAACATATTTATTAGTTTCTAATGATACAATCAATGCTGGAATTTCTAAATCTAAAATCCATGTCTGATGAAACTCGAAACTTTTTGTTTAATTTTCTTTCTCTTAAAATGTGCTAACTGCCGGCATCCAGAGCAGCTTTTTATTCATACTAACTTCTTATTGAAGTGTCTTAAGCTATCTTTTATTGTTTCTATTTCTTTAATAAAAATTATTCCTTAACACTTTTTATTTACGGTGCATAATTTCTAAACTTTTATTTCATTTTTTTGAATATTAACAGATCTCTGTCAAAATCCTCTAAACTCCCGTGTTGGTGTATGATCCTTTCAGATCCCTTTTTAGTTCATGATCCTCTCAGATCCCATTTTAGTTCATGATCCTCTCAGATCCCATGTTAATTTATGATCCTTTCAGATCCCATGTTAGTTCATGATCCTCTCAGATCCCATTTTAGTTCATGATCCTCTCAGATCCCAATTTAGTTTATGATCCTTTCAGATCCCATGTTAGTTCATGATCCTCTCAGATCCCATGTTAGTTCATGATCCTCTCAGATCCCATGTTAGTTCAGGATCCTTTCAGATCCCATGTTAGTTTATGATCCTCTCAGATCCCATGTTAGTTTATGATCCTCTCAGATCCCATGTTAGTTCATGATCCTCTCAGATCCCATGTTAGTTTCTGATCCTTTCAGATCCGATTTTAGTTTATGATCCTCTCAGATCCCATGTTAGTTTATGATCCTTTCAGATCCCATGTTAGTTCAGGATCCTTTCAGATCCCAGGTTAGTTTATGATCCTTTCAGATCCCATGTTAGTTTATGATCCTTTCAGATCCCATGTTAGTTCAGGATCCTTTCAGATCCCATGTTAATTTATGATCCTTTCAGATCCCATGTTAGTTTAGGATCCTCTCAGATCCCATGTTAGTTTATGATCCTTTCAGATCCCATGTTAGTTCAGGATCCTTTCAGATCCCATGTTAGTTTGTGATCCTTTCAGATCCGATTTTAGTTTATGATCCTTGCAGATCCCATGTTAGTTTGTGATCCTTTCAGATCCGATTTTAGTTTATGATCCTCTCAGATCCCATTTTAGTTCATGATCCTCTCAGATCCCAATTTAGTTTATGATCCTTTCAGATCCCATTTTAGTTTATGATCCTTTCAGATCCCATGTTAGTTCATAATCCTCTCAGATCCCATGTTAGTTCAGGATCCTTTCAGATCCCATGTTAGTTCATGATCCTCTCAGATCCCATGTTAGTTTGTGATCCTTTCAGATCCGATTTTAGTTTATGATCCTCTCAGATCCCATTTTAGTTCATGATCCTCTCAGATCCCAATTTAGTTTATGATCCTTTCAGATCCCATTTTAGTTTATGATCCTTTCAGATCCCATGTTAGTTTATGATCCTCTCAGATCCCAATTTAGTTTATGATCCTTTCAGATCCCATTTTAGTTCAGGATCCTTTCAGATCCCATGTTAGTTCATGATCCTCTCAGATCCCATTTTAGTTCATGATCCTCTCAGATCCCAATTTAGTTTATGATCCTTTCAGATCCCATGTTAGTTCATGATCCTCTCAGATCCCATGTTAGTTCATGATCCTCTCAGATCCCATGTTAGTTCAGGATCCTTTCAGATCCCATGTTAGTTTATGATCCTCTCAGATCCCATGTTAGTTTATGATCCTCTCAGATCCCATGTTAGTTCATGATCCTCTCAGATCCCATGTTAGTTTGTGATCCTTTCAGATCCGATTTTAGTTTATGATCCTCTCAGATCCCATGTTAGTTTATGATCCTTTCAGATCCCATGTTAGTTCAGGATCCTTTCAGATCCCAGGTTAGTTTATGATCCTTTCAGATCCCATGTTAGTTTATGATCCTTTCAGATCCCATGTTAGTTCAGGATCCTTTCAGATCCCATGTTAATTTATGATCCTTTCAGATCCCATGTTAGTTTAGGATCCTCTCAGATCCCATGTTAGTTTATGATCCTTTCAGATCCCATGTTAGTTCAGGATCCTTTCAGATCCCATGTTAGTTTGTGATCCTTTCAGATCCGATTTTAGTTTATGATCCTTGCAGATCCCATGTTAGTTTGTGATCCTTTCAGATCCGATTTTAGTTTATGATCCTCTCAGATCCCATTTTAGTTCATGATCCTCTCAGATCCCAATTTAGTTTATGATCCTTTCAGATCCCATTTTAGTTTATGATCCTTTCAGATCCCATGTTAGTTCATAATCCTCTCAGATCCCATGTTAGTTCAGGATCCTTTCAGATCCCATGTTAGTTCATGATCCTCTCAGATCCCATGTTAGTTTGTGATCCTTTCAGATCCGATTTTAGTTTATGATCCTCTCAGATCCCATTTTAGTTCATGATCCTCTCAGATCCCAATTTAGTTTATGATCCTTTCAGATCCCATTTTAGTTTATGATCCTTTCAGATCCCATGTTAGTTTATGATCCTCTCAGATCCCAATTTAGTTTATGATCCTTTCAGATCCCATTTTAGTTCAGGATCCTTTCAGATCCCATGTTAGTTCATGATCCTCTCAGATCCCATGTTAGTTTGTGATCCTTTCAGATCCGATTTTAGTTTATGATCCTCTCAGATCCCATGTTAGTTCAGGATCCTTTCAGATTCCATGTTAGTTTATGATCCTTTCAGATCCCATGTTAGTTCATGATCCTCTCAGATCCCATGTTAGTTCATGATCCTTTCAGATCCCATGTTAGTTCAGGATCCTTTCAGATTCCATGTTAGTTTATGATCCTTTCAGATCCCATGTTAGTTCAGGATCCTTTCAGATTCCATGTTAGTTCATGATCCTTTCAGATCCCATGTTAGTTCAGGATCCTTTCAGATCCCATGTTAGTTCATGATCCTTTCAGATCCCATGTTAGTTCAGGATCCTTTCAGATCCCATGTTAGTTCAGGATCCTTTCAGATTCCATGTTAGTTTATGATCCTTTCAGATCCCATGTTAGTTCATGATCCTTTCAGATCCCATGTTAGTCCATGATCCTCTCAGATCCCATGTTAGTTTATGATCCTTTCAGATCCGATTTTAGTTTATGATCCTCTCAGATCCCATTTTAGTTCATGATCCTCTCAGATCCCAATTTAGTTTATGATCCCTTCAGATCCCATTTTAGTTCATGATCCTCTCAGATCCCATGTTAGTTCATGATCCTCTCAGATCCCATTTTAGTTCATGATCCTCTCAGATCCCAATTTAGTTTATGATCCCTTCAGATCCCATTTTAGTTTATGATCCTCTCAGATCCCATGTTAGTTCATGATCCTCTCAGATCCTATTTTAGTTCATGATCCTCTCAGATCCTATTTTAGTTCATGATCCTCTCAGATCCTATTTTAGTTCATGATCCTCTCAGATCCTATTTTAGTTCATGATCCTCTCAGATCCTATTTTAGTTCATGATCCTCTCAGATCCTATTTTAGTTCATGATCCTCTCAGATCCTATTTTAGTTCATGATCCTCTCAGATCCTATTTTAGTTCATGATCCTCTCAGATCCTATTTTAGTTCATGATCCTCTCAGATCCTATTTTAGTTCATGATCCTCTCAGATCCCGAGTCTGCTATGAAACATCTCATAGCCTCACTGCTGTTCACGTGCTCATGAACAGTGGCCATAATTTCAGTTTCGCGGTGGAAGCCGTTCCAGAATGGTGGTGGCGATTTTCTCATGGATTAACGCATTCGGAACGGCCGCCTTCATCGGCTTCACCCATCTGAACTTCATCCTGAGTCCGCGCCTCTGTCAGGCCGTCTGTCCGGCCGTCTATAGCCGGCTCACCCGCGAAGAAAGACTGGAATGGGACGCCAGGGTTGGCTCCACAGTGCACGCAATACTCTGCTGCCTCGTCTGCCTCCTCTGCTGGACCTGGCAGCCTTCTAGCCTATTTGAAGATCCCGACAATGTCGGTGGTCATTGGTGGCTGCTGACCGTTGCCATGGTGATCATGGGTGGCTACATGCTGGCTGACGCTTTGGGCATGCTTGCCTATATGACCGGGCAGGACATGATGCCTTATCTGGTGCACCATGTCCTAGCACTGCTCTGCTTTCAGTACTGTACGCACTACCACATGCTGCAGTATTTTGCTCTGTTCCGATTGGCTACCGAGTCTAGTACACCGTTCGTCAACCTGCTGTGGTTCTTGAGGGTGTCCGGCTACCGCGAGAAAGCGCCTGGGTTAAACTTAGCGAATTCCCTAGCCTTGCTGGTGAGCTTCGAGTCTTTATCTGTCTGTCTGTCTGTCTGTCTGTCTGTCTGTCTGTCTGTCTGTCTGTCTGTCTGTCTGTCTGTCTGTCTGTCTGTCTGTCTGGCTATCTGTCTGTCTGTCTGTCTGTCTGTCTGTCTGTCTGTCTGTCTGTCTGGCTTTCTGTCTGTCTGTCTGTCTGTCTGTCTGGCTATCTGTCTGTCTGTCTGTCTGTCTGTCTGTCTGTCTGTCTGTCTGTCTGTCTGTCTGTCTGTCTGTCTGTCTGTCTGTCTGTCTGTCTGTTTGGATGTCTGTCTGTCTGTCAATCTATTTTTTGTGGCCGCTAGCCAAATAAGCGAGGCGAGACTGAGTCAAGTTAACCAAAGGAGAGCCGTGCTTACATATTCCTGAACGTCACATGTACATCGATTATATGGGTACACTATGAGCAGATGTGCACTTAGGCCATACACAACACTATTTATTTCTTAGTATTCACACATTTTTACCTATACTTTTTAGGTGTCATTCGCCACCTTCCGGATCATACTGATGCCACTGTACTGGCTGAAGGTAATCAACTTCACGACTGGACGTGGTTTTGAGTTTCCCAGTCGTCATCCGGTAGTTTTCTTACTGTGGATTACTTTCAGCTTTGTGTTGGACGTTTTAAATATCGTCTGGTTTAGACGGCTGCTAATTGGTGGTTGGAAACTTTTTCGAGATAAACAAAATAATCGACCGGAAACTGGCGCTATTTCTGTTGCTGCTGCTGCTGCTGCTGCTACTGTCGCTGCAGCCCCAACTGCAGCTCAACAGTAGCTGTACTTACATATTTTACAATCCTTATTTTCAATTTGCACGTTTAGTACACCGGCGTATACTAAGGCCGTCAGATATTTTTTTAGAAAGTGGAAACTTTACGTATCTTTAACAATTCTTTTGATAAGATTTATATTATTTAACTATTTTTGTTAGTGTCGATCGAGTTACTGAGAAAAATTGTGAATTCAACACTTCATTTTTCTAATAGACAGTGGTTGACAACATTGAAAGGAGATGCGATTGAGAAATAAGAGACTGGAGAGCTAGAGATTGAGACAGGGGAGAGAATAGGCACAGGTGAGATGAGACACGGGAGAGATGTGACACGGGAGAGATGAGACGGGGAGAGAATAGGCACAGGAGAGATGAGACACGGGAGAGATGAGACGGGGAGAGAATAGGCACAGGTGAGATGAGACACGGGAGAGATGTGACACGGGAGAGATGTGACACGGGAGAGATGAGACGGGGAGAGAATAGGCACAGGTGAGATGAGACACGGGAGAGATGAGACGGGGAGAGAATAGGCACAGGTGAGATGAGACACGGGAGAGATGTGACACGGGAGAGATGAGACGGGGAGAGAATAGGCACAGGAGAGATGAGACACGGGAGAGATGAGACGGGGAGAGAATAGGCACAGGTGAGATGAGACACAGGTGAGATGAGACACGGGAGAGATGTGACACGGGGAGAGATGAGACGCGGGAGAGATAAGACGAGACTATATTTGGACGGGATAGTAAGTCGTATTTAGGGGATCTACAGCGCGCAATCTGACCCAAATTGTGAAAGAGAACTTTTCAAAAAGAAGCCGATCAATTTGGTTAAAAGAACAAAATTAATTTTCATATCAAACAGTATCTTATTCATATTTGTCACACTTTGAAGTCCTAATTAAGCTAGCCTCGCTTGAGCATAGCAGCTAATAGAAGTCGATTAAAGTCGCCGCTAGCTTACAAGCCCCTATTTTATTTTTTTGTTATTCTTGTCTCACTTAAACAAAGTGCATTTATAGTCAGTTTTCTATATCGTTTTTCCCCAGCTTCAGCTTTGTTTATTTAGTTAGCTTCTCATCATTGTTTGGTTGTGTTTTTCCTTGCGTTTCATCTAAAATAGGACTAACTTTAATTTGTTCAGGAGCTGATATTTTACTTAAACAATGTACATTTCATTCTACGAGCTAGTTTTCGATCTGATAATTCCTCTATTTTCTTTTAACTTCTTAATCCTAGTGCAATGCGATACAGTTCAAGTTTAATTGCGCTGTATTTATTTACAACTTCTGGCCATATACTAAAGCAGATTTTATTAGTTTTTTGTCTTTTTCTTAACTCTCATTGAAAGAGAAACATGTATGAAAATATACATTTGGCAAAGAGAAAAGTGCACATGGATATTTTATGTCTGGTATCGGCAAAAATTCACAACGCTTTATATGGTAACAATTTTATTGAATAAAAATAAATTTGCAAGCTTTGTTTATTGTCTCATTTAGTAAGTCTCTTTTCTGAGTATGCGACCTGTTGAGCAGGTGCTGGTCTCAGCACTGGTCGCCCTGCACAGCCTGCGGATGCCTTGCACTCCTGGCTAATAGCATCTGGTTGCTATGGGCGCTATTCACTGCGCCCATTGTCTCCATGGTCCACCAGATATTTGCCCGATGCTTCTGCTGCTGCTGCTGCTGCTGCTGCTGCTGCTGTTCTTTCTGCTGGAACTGCTGCTTTTGCTGCAGCTGCTCCTTCTGCTGATAATACGATTGCGGACTATAAATTTTGGCGTCTGTGTAAGAGAAGTTGTGCAAATTTTTCCCTTGGTATTGCGACGCCTGCGCCTCAGGTTGTAACGATGTCGCAAAACCGTTGCCCGGCTGCTGCTGCTGCTGCTGCTGCTGCTCGGTCGAGGCTCCGTACTGAGCGCGACGCCAGCCAAAAAAAAGACGTCCGCCGAAGGTCGATTCTGAACTGGCACGCGAACGAGTCCATTCACCGTCGCTTGCACTCGGCTGTTGCTGCTGCTGCTGCTGCTGCTGCTTCTGCTGCTTCCGTTGCTTCCCTGCAGCTACACGTTTAGCTACTGGCGATTGCATTACAGCCTGCTGGGGCACTTGCTGGCTGATAGTTCGGTGGTCCTGGTAGAGTTGGTTTTCGTAGTATGGATTAGTGTACGTGCTGACACTGGGTGCGGCTGATACAGGTCGAGTTCGCACCGCCCGATGGTAATACTCCTGTTGCGGCCGCTGCTCACGTATCGCTGACAGATCAGCTGCTCTTGTGCCCAGAACTGGTCGGGTCTTGACGCGGCTTCTGTGACGTCCGTCATCGTTGTTGTCATCTTTCGGGTCGAAATCGCGAGAGTCTGACACGCCAACGGAGTGACGCTCGCTTAGACGCTCTGGCGTCCAAGGTTGGCTCTTGTGTGGACGGGGTGTGACCAACGCCTGGTCGTCCTGCTCATCTTCCGGAGCAAAGTTGATGACCCGAGTCTGAAATAGTTTTTAATCATCGACAAAAGTATTCGAAACTTTTTGGCCGAATTCAAACTATTAATTAATTACCTTTTCCTCGTAAGCTACTGGACCACCGTGGAGTCGCTGCTGATAGAAGCGCCGTTCGTTATGCTGTTTTGGTTGCTGCTGCTGTTGCTGCTGCTGTTGCATGTCTCTTGTTTGTTGAGTTTCGTGTAGCGTCTATCTTCTCTCCTTGGAAACTATTTCTTTAGCATTGACTAAGCGCCTGATGCTTTATTGTCGTTCTTCTCGTGAATTCCTCTGCCTGCATGACGCCACATGGGGTTTCTTTTTTAGCTTTACTGGACAGTCTCATCGCGATGGTGTAGATGTACTCAGTCTGGGCTGCATAATTGAGTATAGTGCACTTTCCTTGACCGTTTGTCAACAGATTGTTAGCAGGGTGTGTTAGGGTTAGAGTTTCTTGGAGCCACTTCGCGACACTGTGGGGTTTCCTCATTGCTTCCAGAGCAATGGCACCCTAGCAGCACTCTACCTGGTTAGGAATCATCGCTAAAATTGTGCAGCTGACACGATGCGAATATTTTTTGCTTGCCTGTCTGTCTTCACATAGAAGGAAACTATGCGAGCCTCCTTCCTTTAGTTGTCATCTGTTCGTAAGCGCTAACACCGTGTGGACTCAAAATTGTTTCTCAGGGCCGAATCTTTATTGAGGCGTTGACAATGCAAAGATTTGAAATACTAGTTGGCTAGTCGTTTTCCTAAAACACTTTGTTTAGTCTGTGCACCTCAATATCATGCGTCTTTTATTATGCATCGTTTGGCCATTTTTTATCAGCATTATCAGCACCAGCTGCTCGAAAGACATTGAAACTTGGCGAATGATCATACGAGCTCGTAATTATAAATATAATTTGTACACAGTTGATCATAGATAGTCAGTATGCTTGAGCACACTTAAAAGGAAGTAAATCAGCCCGTAGTTCTTCGGGCTGTATAGTATTTTCCCCCTGGGGAAAGATCACGGGGTATTTCAAATGCCCGCTGCCTACCTCACGACAGTTCCCAAACCGAATGACCTATTTTCGTAAAAGTCCAACAAATGGATCGAAAATTTCCACCCTTTACGAATAACTAACTTTCAAAGCCGTCCGACGTCAGGATTGTTGAGATTATGCCTTTATTGGTGGTTTTTGCCACCGTGGAGGATCGTTGATTTTTATGGCGATTGGCAGAATACGGAAAAAATGTGGGTATTAGAAATACCTGTATTTACAAACTCTGTGTGCTACCGTTCCACTATTGAACCCCCACTTAATTGTTGCCATGCCAACATGCTTGGCAGCTGAATACACTGTTTCTGCTGTAGTTTCGGCTGCAATCAATCCTAATTCTAACTGATTAATAATGTATTTAAATTGTTTTAGATTTATATAATCAATTATTTATGTTTTTCAGGCTAGAAATCGACACTAAATGCGGCTACTCATATTCGATTACACATATTCTCTCTGACTATATTTTGTCAACAATATGCTTGGTTATGAATAATCATATTCTACTCAAAGTAGAAGCATAGAAAAACAGTAAACTATAGTTTCTATCATTAAAATAAAACTGTTTTTCCAGACTTTCAACTTTAAACGGACAGTCCAGTTTAGGGTCATTAGCAGTAGTCACGTAAATCTACATTTTTATCTCATTTTATCTCTTCTCTCACATTCTCAACCTTTGCTTTATTGAGAAAAAAACACTGCTTTAATGCAAGACAATGTACACGAAAGCAATGAGCGTTTTCGCTGGTCTAAGCATGTACGCACAAAAGCAGCTCTTTTTTTCAACCCGTAGAAGATCTAAGACAAAATTGTCAGACTCGAATTTCATAGTGCCAGAGACCTGTTTCGGCTGTGTGCTCAAAGGATCGAGGTGGCTGTCCATTTGGAACAGCTGGAAGAATGGACTCTCGCCTTTAAATAGACGAAAAATATCGTTTATGACTTGCAATGCGAAGGACCTGCAACTGCTGCAATTCATAAACTGTTTCTTTCCGTCTGCCACTTCAGGCGCGCGTTCTGCGTCTCAGTCCATTGAGTTTATACTCGTAGCTCTCGTAGCCAACCTCATTGGCCTAAGTGAGCTGTAGAGACTAAAAAGGGGCTGCCACGGACGATTAGTTTAGTTTTCTTGGTTCAGGTTCTCGTATGAAATATTCAGCAGCCCAGAACCTCATTAGGGCGTTGATCCGTGTGTCATCCGTCATCCGTTAAATTATTAAGTAGTCACAATTAACGATCTGATCATGGACGATTCGTACTATGATTCAATTGAGCCAAGCGCGACCACAATCTCAGGACCGCGGACACAGCAGCAGCGCAGGTCAGACAGTACCTCTGCGGCTATAAAATCTCCTTCTGTGGACCTCACCCTAGACTCGTTGGACGGCGACTTAGACGAAGATAGACGCGAAGACATCGCTGCAGACGACGAAGACGACTTTAGCCATGACCTTCTCAGCGATGAAGCTGCTGGAGTGAAGGAGTGCGACTGTGCCGAAATTAACGGAGGCGGAAGCAGTGTAGGAGCCAATCTGCTGGCTGGGGTGCGTCAGTACGTGAATCACCGCGGAGAGAACATGCTTCTCGCCAACGGCAGCAGCCGCGGCTCGACGCCGAGCACCACCGCTGGCGGCGGAGCTACGAGGCATCGCGGACTATCGAGCGTTCGCTCCTTGCGTCATCGTCAGGAAGAATCAGCCGCTGAAAGAAGACGAGCGTCGCTTGTGGAACGACAACGCCGACTGCAGGGCTCAACAGTTAGCAGAGATCTCGCAGATCTGGACGCTCTTGGCCGTGTATCAGCTGTCTCCGACGAGCAGCTCGTGTATCTGCCGCAGCAGTTCGCGGGGCAGCCGCCGCAGACAGTTTCTAGACTACCCGGAGGCTACACCATCTTGGGACCGGCATTTGAAGACTCTCCGGTGGTGCCAACTTTCTCCGCCCCATTAAGAAATAGTTCAATCATGATGGCAGGAGCTGCGTTAAATGGTGACCGCTTTGGTGGTAGTCGGTGAGGAACTACCTTCCTTTCTACTTTACAATCGGTGTGTTTTCTATTGCGAGCCTACTAAGCTTGATACTCACAATCATTTCTAGACAAGACGTCACAGACAGCGCCGCAATTGCTGCGACCGCGGCTACGACAACCGCTGTAGTTGCCGACTGTCCCGAGTGTCCAAGACTGCGCCATCGAATAGGTCAGCTCGAGTCGCAGGCCTCCTCACTGATGGAACAGCTGAGCGCTTCGCGGGCAGTCGTCGAGGCGTTGACGTCAGCTACAGCGACAGGCGCAGCTGGCGGTGTCGCTCGGGTTGACAAGGCCCTCCTGGCGGAGAACCGAACCCTCCGAGCTCAACTGGAAGCTGCCTCAGCCATGGGCAACGATCTGGACGATGTGCGTCGCGAATTGCGAGCAGCTGTTGCCGCATCTTCGCCAGCTGAAGCGGTGGAGCTGTCAGCTAGATCTCGACTGTTGGAGCAGCGTTGCGCTGAGCTGACTCAGAGCTGCGTTGACCTCAGGTCAGTATGAAAAATGTCTTCATTACATTTTTGGGACTGATTATCGACAATTTTCGTTGTCTTTCATACAACAGGCACGCCAATCACCAGCTGCAACTCAGTCTGGGCCGGGTGCGCGGCGTCCTGCCGGACCTCAGCGTTGCCGACATCGAGCTGCTCGAGCGTCGCTGGTGCGACCTGCCGACATCAATTGGCGCGCAACTGGAAGACGGCGACATCCTGGCTGACCGGGTGCGCGACGAGGAGGGCGTCGCTGACGAGCACAGTGTAGTGCAGTGCCTCTGGTATCGGTACCAGGTCACAAAGAGAAGTCTGGGCGCTCTGCAGCTGCGCCTGGCATCACTGGGTGTGTCCTCCGCCAACCAGCTGGCTCACCTGGACAGCCTGGCCGACTCCGCCGCTGCTAATTCCGCAGAGGTGGAAAGACTTCGCGATCAGCTGGCCGTCAAGGACGATGCCCTGCGTGCCCTGGAGGTCAGCGGCGCCGGAGTTGGAACTTCGTCATCAGAAGCCAACTTGACACGAGTTTTGGCCAGCCTGGAGCGAATGGATCATCTGCGGCCAGTCATGGCGGCCGCTGCCGCTGCGTCGGTAACCACTGAACCCTCCGCCGAAGTTGGCGAGCTGCGCAACCAGCTGGAAGTTTATCGCGAGAAACTGCACATGCTGGCTGACGAGAAGGCCCGCTTAGAAGAGGCCTTGCAGGAGGCTAGCGGCCTAGAGGAAACAAAACGCGAACGCGACGGCATCGCTGCGAATTTCGATCGCGTCAATCGACGCTGGGAGGCCGACAAGGAGCGGCTGGACCGCCTGACAGCCGAGCTGACCGCTGCGAGGGAGCAGGCTCACGAGCTCCGTGGCTTCGAGTTCAAGTTCCAAGCTGCCGACGAGGAGCGGCGAAGCCTCCGCGATCAGGTCCGCGCGCTGACTGATCAGCTGACGAACTCCGGCAGAGACGTTCGCGAGCAGCTCAGTGGCAGGTTAGTGATAACCTTGACGTCCGGCTAAATGGTTCAGTGTACTTCATTTCTAGTGTACAAAGTAATATCAGTTCAGGGAATAAGTTTACGATCAAAATACTTCTTCCAATCATTATTCAGAGAGGACGCTCTGCGATCGGCCATTAACGAACGTGACGCAGCCATTCGAGAGGCGACCGAGCTTCGCTCTCAGCTCGAAGCCGAACGCCAGCGTCAACAGTCCGAGCGTCAGCAGTCCGAATCGCGCGGTGCCGACCTGGCTGCTCTGCGCCGGGAGTTGGAGCTCAGCAGACGTGTGGCTGCCACCCAGGAGGCTGAGAAGGAGCGCCTGATGGACGAGCTCAAGCGACTAAGCGCCGCGGCAGGCAGCGGAGAGTCCACAGTGCGGGAGCTTCGCGAACGCTGTGGTCAGACTGTGAATCATCTGCGCAGATCCCTGCAGCTTGTACCAATGCTCGATGATGAGACTGAAGATGACACAAGTTCGACAAGGTTAGACGAAACCGCTCGACTAGAGCTGCAGAGAGCTCGGAAGGCGCTTGAGGAACTTGAACGAGCCGCTAGAGATGCTGAATGGTGCCTCAGTGACACGGCGTATGCTTCAGCTGATGCGAATGCTCGATCGATTAGCGCTACTGCAGCTGCTGGAAGTGGCACAAATGCGGCTCAAGCAGCGGCTCTGGAATCGGCGCGTGCCGCAGCGGCCGAACTGCGCGAGCGCCTGCGCGCTGAAGAGCGCCGACGCGCCGAAGAGGTTGGCCAGCTGCGCGAGACCGTTGGCGCCAGTGGCGCTCGCTTGCGCGCCGAGCGAAAGCGCGCCGAAGCGGCCAGCCGGGAGCTTGAAGCGACAGCCCACCGCCTCGAGGCGGCAACAGCGGAGGCTTCAGCTTTGCGCGCCTTTCGCGAACAGGCTGAACAGCTGCGCTCTGAGCTGCGCGATGTCGCCGCGCGGTTAGACGCTGCTCGGGAAGCTAATTCACAGCTTCAGGCCAGCTGCGCTTTGGCACAGGAGCGGCAGGCAACCGCCGAGGCGGGACTGCAGCAGCTGCGAGCAAAATGCGCCGAGCTGACTCGCGACAATGAGGAGCTCGGCCGGGTGTCCGCCGAAGGCGACGATAAAGCTGGCGCTCTGGTGAACGTGATCGAGCGATTGAAGAACCGAGCGGACAAGCTTGCGCTTGACAATCGCGCCTTAGTTGGCGAGAAGCAGGCGTTGAAGGAATCGTTTCTTCAAGCTGAAGCAGACTGGCAGCTTGAGAGACAGTCGATGGTGACGCGCACTGAGGCACTGAAGTCCAAGTCTGACCAGTTGAAGCGAGAGCTTCGAGAGCGCGCCAAAGAAGCGAACGAAGTGGAGTCAATTCGACGTCAGCTGGAGCGAGCTGAGGCCGCTCTGGCCGATGCTGAGAAGTCGGCATCCGCTTCAAAGCGTCGAGTTGCCGAATTGGAGGCCTCTATTGGTGAGGCGCAACGCCGCCTGTCTCAACTGGACGAAGCAGAGGCAGCTCGTCGTGCCATGTCCAACGACGTCGAAGCTCTGCGCAGTCGCCTGGTGAGCACTGAGGCCAGCGTTAAAGAGCGCGAGGCGCGCTACAAGCAGCGCGAATCGCAGCTCACTGCCTCGCATCGCCAGCGAGTAGCTGAGCTGGACGCTCTGGTGAGTCAGGAGCGCTCCCAGTTGGCTGCTGTCAAGGCCAAAGCGGCTACCCTTGAGGACGAGGTCGAGTATCTTCGCGGTCAGCTTTCGCGCGCTAGAAAGCAACAGCAGCAGCAGCATCAGGGATCTGGGTTTAACGGCAGTGGAGGACTCAGCCACGCTGACCAGGTCGAGCAGCTGATTCTGCGCTCGCAGTCGAAGGCTCAGCAGCTGTTGGCTGGCAACCCGGATCTGGTGCGCTCGTTCACGCCCGACAGTCACCTGCTGCTGAGATCCTCCGCCGCGCCATCGCCAACTGCTTCGTTTGTCAACAACCATCATCAGCTGGACTGAATGATTTAGCGACACAATCTTTGATTTGTTTAACCGTTTTGGTGCGACTTATTAGATGTGGCAGCAAAGGTACGGCTGGAAATCTACTATTAGTTCACACAATTTTACTCTGGGACTAAAATGAGACGTGGCAAAAGCTGAATCTGGTAGATCTAGCTGATTTAGTGTCAATAAAATTGTAAAGAAAGCAGTTTTTTATTTTCATTTTTGCAACTCTTTTTTGTTTTCTTCAGCTCAGAAATGTCGCGCTAGTCTCATCTTTGAATGTTTAACTTGCACATATAAAATGTTGTTTTTGCACAACTTATTTTCCGAACTTGTAATTGCAAAACCAAATCAGCGCTCCTAAGTGATATTAATTTTCTAATTCATTATTGCATCCTGCTCGATTGCTGTCACTATTTAGAATTTTAGCACTTTTACCTTAAACAGGTTATTCAAGTGATATTCTGATAACTTTTTATGAACGAAATAAATGCGTCAGTTTTCTTTTCTTAAAAAACTATTTACATTCGTTACACTATTCTTGTCGTCTGTACTTTAATACGCGTTTGTACGCGATTAACGCGTTTGCCCCCTAGCGCAATGTCCCTGAGCTCAATTCCGCGCCTGATTGCAGCCATTCGACAGTACCTTACTGATTAGATTTAAAACATTTCACGTTTTTAGCGGTTTGCTTGTATAGAGGTAATAATAATGATAATAGTTGCAGAAGAACTATATTTACTAAATATACTAACTATAGTATCTGCGTCTACCTAACAAATTTGACGACTGATGCTAGCATAGCACGCCTGCTCATTTGTCTATGGCCAAACAATGCTCAGAACGTTAACCTTGGTTAAAAGCAGAGTTACGCAAGTATTGGTTTATGAATTAGATTTCCAGCTAAAGTTGAACAAGACGCCTAAAGGTGTTGGGCTGAACGGCGCAGGAAAGATCTTTAATTAAATAAACAAACTCTTAAGTTTTTTAAAGAGCGAGCATGGAAGCTACCGAAGGCATCCCTCTGGAAAAGTTGGTCAGCGAATCTCGAGGTCAGAGCCGACTGCTAGATCATCCCAGGCCGCAGTATCTCTACTATAAAAATGTGGACCGTAAGCTCAAACAAGATATACACCGACTGCCGTGCGTTGTTCGCGGCTGCGAGGAGCTGTGCAAATTCCTGCACCCAGTCTGTCATTATCACGCGCGCACCGCGTTTCACGTCGACCTGAAGGAGTCGACCATTCCCGGGGCCGGCTTGGGCGTATTTATCTACAAATCGGTTCGAGCCGAAACTCACCTTATGGACTACACAGGTATTCTACGGCGAAACGACGAGTTGCAAGCCTCCTACGACGAAACTGACTCAAGAAGCTACTATAAGATCAGTGTGGACGGTGAAAATTCTATGGACGGTCGCAGCACCATCTGCGGCCTCGGGCGCTACGTCAATCATCATCCTGATTCTAAGCACGTCAATGTGTACTTTCAGTACAACCCAGAGTTGTTGCACTACCGCATTGTGGCCAGCAAGGACATCATTGTCCCAGCCGGTGGCGAGGTGGAATTGTTTGTCGACTATGGCGAGAACTACTGGAACGACGTGCAGCCAAGCAAGCCGCCATCTCACTCAGGTAACTCAGCTACGGATGATGACGAGGCCGAGCCGTTTATCGAGCCGCAGGACTGGCCGGTGTTTCCTGCGTATCGCACCATTGTACACGATCCGAATTTCCCAGTGTGTCCTGACTTCCATGTGGACCAGCTGTTAGAGATGTGCTCTCAGCATCGCATTTTATTCCCGACGCCGTGTCCCCAGCTGATGGATCCAGACTTCATGGACCTGCGCAAGCGTCAGACAGTCGCCGAGATGGAGTGCGTCGTACGCGGCTGCAATCGTATTTGCACCTTCACGCATCCAATTTGCCGCAATCATTTGGCAGCCTTTCACATTCAGGTAAAGACGTCAACAGTTCCAGAAGCTGGTAAGGGTGTCTACCTGACCTCGTCTGTTCGCGAGAACACTATCCTCATGTCCTTTACTGGCTGTTTCCGAGATCGTCAAAAAGTTTATCGTCGCTACAGTAAATGCGGTGGCTCTTATTACTACGTGTTTGAAGGCTGCGAAAACTTGTGCATCGACTCGCGCAGCACCCTCGGCGGCATCGCTCGCTTCATTAATCACCACCCCAATCCAGACGAAGTCAATGTAGAACTCGTAGCCGAGAAGGGCGAAACGTCGTTCTACGTCCAGACCACCAAGGACATCCTGGTGCCGCGCGGCGGCTCGGTGGAGCTATTCCTGGACTACGGCAAGAAGTACTGGACTCCAGAACGCAACTGCCGCTGGCCCGAGCCAGGGCTTGAGAATATTCCGGCCGCAAACTTGTCAACCGCCGAGTCTTTCGTTGACGATTTTCCCTGCGTACCAGCCTACGAGTCCATCACCTGATTAGCTGGACCTGCTAATTAGCCTAGTCCAGCAGCGATTTATGTTTTTTATTGTGAGGAAGTTTGCGCTTATTTTTCTAACTCGGATCGACAAGCACAGACCAATAAGTTGAGATTTTAAAAAAATCTGCAATCTTATGTCACAAGTGCAGCTAGAAATAAATAAACAAAATGAAATACGAAAGATACGAATGCGCGTCATTTCGAAGTTGCTTTTTTTAACTATGTCAAAGTTGTTTTTTCTGTGCAGTCTTTCTTGCAGGGATAAGGGGGTCGGTGGCAGAGCGGTTAACGCGTTTGCCCTGAGTTCGATTCCACAGCGAGGCCACATTTATTTGGGGCGCAGCCGCGGAGAGAAGGCTTGGGGGCTTGTCGTGCAATTTACGCCTTTGAGGGCCAACCTCCAAGGCACAGTGAAATGTACACTGCCTGACGATGAAAAAGTCAGGGCAGATGTACACACCTGTGTAAGCGTATGCCTGCGTACAGAATCTGTGTGCGTGTGTGCTCAGGAGTCAGCGAAATAGGCAGAATTGCCTCCTCGCTGGTTGCGGGTCTAGTGTCATCAAATGATGTGCCATTGCCCGCAGCCCTGGTGCAATTATTATTAATGTTATTCTTGTTGGGATGAATACTTACTATTGCCACGAAGCTACAACTTTCTACGCGTAATGATGGACAGGAGACTTAGCGAATCTCGGAAAATCTAATCTGACCAACGTGGCTTATTGAGGCCTATTTAATTATTGGTTGGTTGTTTGGTATGCACATCAATTTGTGTCTATTTCTTGGGCGGTTTATTTATTGATAAGTCGATAGATACTAATAAACTTAATTAAAAAATCAGGTGCGCTTTCTCAAGACTATCGCTATATTTATCCCAGAAAATAAAAATAAATCAGAAAAAAGTCAGAATTTTGTTAAAATTACGCAAAACATAGTCTCATTTTCGGGACGTATATTTGTGATTTTATTCCGAAAGAATCAGGAAGCTGGTGGCTATTAGTGAATATCAGCTGGGACATCAGCTGGGACATCAGCTGGGACATCAGCTGGGACAGTGTGCTACCATGACTTTCATTTCCTATTGGGGAAAAACATTTTTAAATAATATTATAAATTCGCTAACAAAGATCTGTGCAAAGTAACAAAGACGCAGATTTTGACTAGTATGCGCGGGCTGCGGGGGTGGGCTGCGTGGCGGGGGGGTTTTTATGCTCCGAGGTTGGCTCTCTGGCCTCGCTGTCGCTTGGCAATTGAAAATTTTTTTTGTTTCCTGCTTTTCTAGTAATCCTGCTTTAAACCGATTTAACAGTTGTCAATATTGCTTGAATATTTTCTTTTAATCGGACTGAAATATACTCGGGGGGGGCCCTGTAAAAAATTCGGCTGCTTCTTCGGCGGGTTTTTTGTGCAAAAGAGGAGTGGAATCTACCAAAATCCCCCCTATCTCGCAAGAGTTAAAGAAACCACCCAGGAAGCAGCCGATGTAACCGTAAATTGTGCGGAAACCGCCGAAGAATCACCCGAACCAGTGGCCCATGGGACAACCAGAGAATTATTTACGGGCGATTCCTCGGCGGTTTCTGAGCATGGAATCTTCCGAACTGGAGGATTCTTTGGGTGATTCCATTTCGCCACCAAGAAGCACCGAGAAAACGCCCAGTTGGGTAGATTCTAAGCATGGAATCATCCGATTGGTATGTTTCCAGCGTTCGGCTGTTTCTTTTTCTGGAAACACCGCAGATTCCAACTGGAATCACCCAAAGAAACATCCCTATTTTTAGCGGGGAGTGCTTTGCAGCCTTTGCTACAACAGCAGTGGCTAGCTACTAAAAGGAGGGTTGCTGCTGAGTAATCTAAACAGATTTAGTTGCAGAACTTCTGGATTTACTGTTTTACGAAAGTGTAAAATTTGAGAAAAAAATTATAAATAATGAATTGCAAAAAAATTCACAGCTACGAGCTACAAAGGTTTAAAAATTGCGTTTTAAGTTTAAGGTGTAACAAAATATTTTCAGGAATGCACTTTAGCAGGGCTAAAGCCTAAGAAGTTGTTTTGAACGAAATGAAATGCAAGAAAAGGGAGCTTCTAATGACCTCAATATGTACCAGCTATGAAAATGACGACCTTAACAGATTTTTCTATCATCAATTCAAGAAATTGAATTAAGCCTAATGAAGTTTAAAAATAATATTCTGTAAGTGATTGATTGGACGTACATCATGATGAGATGGGTCAGGCATTGAAGGATTGTAAATGATGAGATGGGTCAGGCATTGAAGGATTGCAAATGATGAGATGGGTCAGGCATGGAAGGATTGTAATGATGAGATGGGTCAGGCATTGAAGTATTGTAAATGATGAGATGGGTCAGACATTCAAGGATTGTAATGATAAGATGGGTCAGGCATTGAAGGATTGCAAATGATAAGATGGGTCAGGCATTGAAGGATTGCAAATGATAAGATGGGTCAGGCATTGAAGGATTGCAAATGATAAGATGGGTCAGGCATTGAAGGATTGCAAATGATGAGATGGGTCAGGCATTGAAGGATTGCAAATGATGAGATGGGTCAGGCATGGAAGGATTGTAAATGATGAGATGGGTCAGGCATTGAAGGATTGCAAATGATGAGATGGGTCAGGCATTGAAGGATTGCAAATGATAAGATGGGTCAGGCATTGAAGGATTGCAAATGATGAGATGGGTCAGGCATTGAAGGATTGCAAATGATAAGATAGGTCAGGCATTGAAGGATTGTAAATGATAAGATGGGTCAGGCATTGAAGGATTGTAAATGATAAGATGGGTCAGGCATTGAAGGATTGCAAATGATAAGATAGGTCAGGCATTGAAGGATTGTAAATGATAAGATGGGTCAGGCATTGAAGGATTGCAAATGATAAGATAGGTCAGGCATTGAAGGATTGTAATGATAAGATGGGTCAGGCATTGAAGGATTGTAATGATGAGATGGGTCAGGCATTGAAGGATTGTAATGATAAGATGGGTCAGGCATTGAAGGATTGTAATGATAAGATGGGTCAGGCATTGAAGGATTGTAATGATAAGATGGGTCAGGCATTGAAGGATTTTTAGGGCCGTTTTAAACAAGCTAGAGAGAATGTGTAAGTAACGGTATTAAAAAACGATAATGCGCTAAAAAACGGAAAGTAAGTTTCTGCTCCTTACTAAAATTTTTCAAAGCATAGAACACTGGGTTGAGATAAAGGAGTGCAAAATTTACCTTTAAGTATAAGGAAAAGTGGCGCAAATTATTTTGGACTAGTGCAACAACAAATAGAAAAAAGTAATATACTGGAAAAATATGTAGAAAAGGCACAATATGACAAGGACGCTATCAGCATTATTAGAAGGATCTTTCGATGCTAAAACGGTTTTTAATGTTGCATAAAATCGGGTACAGTAAGTAGTACTTAAAGTAAATAGACGCGGATTTTAACTTAATTGTTGAAAGTTTTTTATGCGAAAATTTTTATCCTAAACTAAACAGATAAATTATGAAGCTACTGATGTGGACTCCAAAGGGTGAAAAATAGAGAAGGAAACGAAAGGCCGCATCATACTACTCCGGGGGCTAAGTAGTAAATTCGCGCCATTGTCATTAACCGATTGCCATTTAACAGTAGAAAGAGCACGTAGAGTGTACCAAATACCCACAATTTTCTGTTTACTGTATCTCCAAAACTTCAAAACAAATCTCCAATCTCCATTGAATCTCCAAGAAAACCCGCATCGTCACTTTTCTGCTCACAGAATTTCATCATGTAACCATTTCGACGATGTCTACTCGGACGGCTTTAAAAGTTAGTTAATTGTTAAGGGCGTCATTCAGTTTGGGAGCTATGGTGAACTGGGCAGTGGGTATTTGAAATATCCCGTGGTCTTCTCCTGTTAAAGAATATCACAGACGGCGCATTTTCTGACGGACGCTGCACCGCGACCGGTTCCAACAACGCCGGCGCCACCACCGCCTGGAGTCGGTGTCCGATTGCCTCCGTTCGAGCTGACATCAGACGCGAAGCTGATGTTGTCCCGTCCAGCGGCAGCTGCGGCAGCCGCAGCGGCTGCTGCCGCGGCTGCTACGGCGACAGCAGCGGCCGACGGTGCCACCGAGGCGTCGTGCCCACGCGTCGGTGTGTTGAAGCGATCCAGCGAGTTCTTAGTTGAAATCGAATGCTGACTGGCTGAAACCAGCCTAGGCTCAGCGTATTTTCCCACCTGGGCCAGAATCTCCAGGTAGCGAGCCTGGGTGTCCGCCTGCCTGCCCGAACCTCCGTGGCCTCCCACGCCGTTCATGTCGATGTAGACATAGGGGGACAGCACCAGACTGAGGGAGCCAGGCGGTGGCCAAACTGTCCACTCGAGCATCAGCGGGATGATCGGCTTGCGCAGGAGGTCGGCCAGGCACAGCTCTCGGACGCAGGCCTGCGAGCAGGCGAATTTGGGCGTCACGCAGGCCAACACGCAGCGGCAGCCACGCAGCGCCTTGTCAATGCGCGCATTCAGCAGGTCGCCGCCGCCTAGCTGGCCGACGTCCATCCAGCAGGCGAAGCCCTGACGCTCCAGAAGGTCTCGCAACAAACGCACCGATTCCTGACTGTCCCACTGGTAGCTGATGAACACCTGCGCATCCAAGCGTCCTTCGTCTTCTCTTTCGGCGTCGATGGCGTCAGCGATGTCACAGCGGCCGAGCTCCACCAGGCAGGCCTTGGCCATGTCCACAGCTGAGTCACTGTTGCCCGCTGAGATCACCCAGTCGGCCAGGAGTATCAGCGCCGGGTTCAGGTCCTCGTTGAATCGGCGAACATCGGCTGACGAGTAGCCGAGTCGCTGAGCCAGCGCCTGCCAGTCCTGCCCGGGCGGCGCGCCGTTTAACAATTTGGCTGCCGACTTCATCCACTGCGGCAGGCAGTGGCCCTTCTGCACCTCGATGTTCCAGATGTCCGCGGACAGCACGTGATAGGGAATCAAAGGCGGCGGATGCCGACCGCTGCGACCTCCGCTCTGCTGCGGATTCGGAAACCAGCGCCGCCAGCGGGCGGTCTTCAATCGGCGATGCCCGCAGCACACCAGCTTGGAGCTGAGACATTCGTCCAGGCTGAGAAAGTGCAGACACTCTGGCTGCTGGCAGGCCTCCCTGCTGTGCGGCTTGCAGGTCAGGCCGCACGGACAGGCGACGCTCAGGCTGAAGGTGACGCGCTTCAGCCAGATCTGGCGAATCTCTTCCAGAGTGGACTCTAGAAATTTGCGCAGCTGCGGGTTTGGGGGGGAGGTAGAATGGTTAAGGAGATCGGTAACTTGTCTGACTCTCGCACCTATATGGTCATGAATTCGAATCTGCGCTCTTGACCTTGAGGGCCACCAATTCGAAGCAGAAAGACTATTATATCTTTTTTTCGTTATCTCCCAAAATATCGAACCAATCGCCATGCAAAACACGGACTAAAGACGTCGGACGGGTTTGAAAGTTAGTTTGCAGTGGGTATTGGTGAGAGTGCACACCGTCAGATGTACACACCTGTGTGAGCGTGTGCTTGGAATGGCGGGGCAAGACGTGTCCTGGCCAATCTCTCTTTAAGTCATAATGAGATGGTACACCTTAGACACTCACCTTGGCAACTACGGCCACATCTGGCGGCTCGGAGGACAGGCACGAGGTTGGTGGATGACCTGAAGCCAAGTCTGAACTGGTCACGCGATAAACCGATACCTGTAATGAACAGAAGGATGAGAGACTGAATGTTTGATAACTGCTCAGTGGATGTGGGAATGGGGACGTTATTAAAGGGGGAGAACTTAACTTAGGATCAGGGGAAGATCTTGGGGTAAGGAGGGGAAGATCTTGGGGGTAAGGAGGGTAAGATCTTGGTGGTAAGGAGGGGAAGATCTTGGGGGTAAGGAGGGGAAGATCTTGGGGGTAAGGAGGGGAAGATCTTGGGGGTAAGGAGGGGAAGATCTTGGGGGTAAGGAGGGGAAGATCTTGGGGGTAAGGAGGGGAAGATCTTGGGGGTAAGGAGGGGAAGATCTTGGTGGTAAGAAGGGGAAAATATTGGGGGTAAGGAGGGTAAGATCTTGGGGGTAAGGAGGGGAAGATCTTGGGGTAAGGAGGGGAAGATCTTGGGGGTAAGGAGGGTAAGATCTTGGGGGTAAGGAGGGGAAGATCTTGGGGGTAAGGAGGGGAAGATCTTAGAGAGGGGAAGAGAAACGAAATCTATAGAGCGAATAAAAGATCTCTATAAGAGGGAGGGCAGATCTTTGGAGGAGGTACAGGGGAAGATCCTTCGAAGACGGAGAGGATATCTTTAGGGAAGGGAGGGGAGTGAAGGTCTGTGTATAGAAAAGGGATATAATCTGGTGTGGAGAAATCTTGTAAAGTAGTGTAAGATGAGACGGAAGTGATATCTGACATGAAATCCCTAAAGAAATTCTACCTGACGTCAAATACAAGAATCTGTTACACGGTCGCAGAAAAAACACTAAAAACTGAATGGGGCAAGCTAAAGAAATTATAAATTTAACATCAAAGCGAGATAATC
The DNA here is from genome assembly GCA_950097015.1 of Macrostomum hystrix. Classification (NCBI taxonomy): domain Eukaryota; kingdom Metazoa; phylum Platyhelminthes; family Macrostomidae; genus Macrostomum; species Macrostomum hystrix. The sequence continues at coordinate 30,082,680 of CATNEN010000038.1, forward strand.
ACTAATGGATTAACCAGATCCCTAGCAAAGCGAATGCTATCTTGCTTTGATCTTTCAATAAAATTTCTTAAAGATTGCTAGAAAATTTTCTGTGATGACCATAGCCTTTTTCTTCTTTAAAATGAAAAAGAGTTCATGATGAAAGAAATTTTATCCGATCTGGAACAAAAATTCGAGATTATAAGAGACACAAAAAAAATCGCAACGGCTGCTTCTGATTCTGCATTTTAACTAACAGGACATGTCTTTTTTTATATTCGGTTCAGGAAATGAAGTACCATTAATGGTACTACATATGTAAGTGCAACTTATTCTATCACAAAACTGCACTTCCTAGATTACTCCTTCATTTCCCATCGCCCTGCACTGTTCTCTATATCCTCTGTTGATCGCATTCCTATCTCTCCTTATCTCACCCCTATCTCTCCTTATCTCACCCCTATCTCTCCTTATCTCACCCCTATCTCTCCTTATCTCACCCCTATCTCTCTTGTTCTCACCCCTATCTCTCCTTATCTCACCAATATCTCTCTTGATCTCACCCCTATCTCTCTTGTTCTCACCCCTATCTCTCCTTATCTCACCCCTATCTCTTTTGTTCTCACCCCTATCTCTCCTTATCTCACGAATATCTCTCTTGATCTCACCCCTATCTCTCTTGATTTCACCCCTATCTCTCCTTATCTCACCCCTATCTCTCCTTATCTCACCCCTATCTCTCTTGATCTCACCGCTATCTCTCCTTATCTCACCCCTATCTCTTTTGTTCTCACCCCTATCTCTCCTTATCTCACCAATATCTCTCTTGATCTCACCCCTATCTCTTTTGATCTCACTCCTATCTCTCTTGATCTCACCCCTATCTCTCTTGATCTCACTCCTATCTCTCTTGATCTCACCCCTATCTCTCCTTATCTCACCCCTATCTCTCCTTATCTCACCCCTATCTCTCTTGTTCTCACCCCTATCTCTCCTTATCTCACCAATATCTCTCTTGATCTCACCCCTATCTCTTTTGATCTCACTCCTATCTCTCTTGATCTCACCCCTATCTCTCTTGATCTCACCCCTATTTCTCCTTATCTCACCCCTATCTCTCTTGATCTCACCCTATCTCTCTTGATCCCACCCTATCTCTCTTGATCTCACCCCTATCTCTCTTGATCTGACCTCCATTTCCCTGATTTCACACTTATTTTATTTATCTCACTCTTGTTCTCACCCCTATCTCTCCTTATCTCACCCCTATCTCTCCTTATCTCACCCCTATCTCTCTTGTTCTCACCCCTATCTCTCTTGATCTCTCTTATCTCGCTCATCTCATCCGTATCTCTCTAATCTCACTCTATGTTCCTGACATAATCTATATCTCGTTCATCTCATACCTTTGTCCTCCATGCCATGTTTCTATCATTCATTATCGCACAAATGTTTAGATGCATGTCTAAGTAAAATACACAAACTTGGCTTGCATATTAACACCGTCAATAGAAATATGCGTAAGCAAATTCTATTACAGATTCAAGTGTAAAAGAAGTAGTCGACTAATATAGATTTAAACTAGATTTAAACTTGTGCACCCAGATTGTCAATGGATAGGCTGAATTTATCTATAGGCATTGCCAGTATATGCTAGTATTTATCGGGTGGGCAGATTGCAAAGAAGATTATAAAGAAGACTAGTACAAGATTGGATTACTGGATGATGAACGCAGGGACGGTACCGGGAGTTAGGGTTAGGGTTAGTGTTAGGGTTATACAAAAAATATCGATTTCAAACAACACCGCGATGTAGGTGCAGAGCTGTTCAAAATTCTAGTTGAATCTATACGGAAATAAAAGTACAAATAAAACTAGAGGCAAAATAACTTACCTTGATCCACGCCAGCTTGTATGAGGATAGTTCGAATGAGCAGTCGTGCTCCTGATCAAGAAAGAACCAGGCAGCGTTGGCGAATAGAACCGGGTTACGGCCGCCCAGCTCCTGGGACCAGCGAATGAAGCGACACAGTAGTCGTTGAAATAGGCCGTCTGCGAAAATTGGGAAATAACTGAAAATTTGTTCTCAAACTGGAAAACTAACTAACTAACTAACTAGTTAATTAGATAATCTAATTAATCAAACCCTCAACTTAAAGGTCGGGAGTTCGATTCCGACTCCACTGGAACAATTTGTGTCATTTAGCAAGACACTTAACTGCATTACTTCAGTTTACCCAGCTGTTAATTGGGTACCAGCATCAGCTGGGGTGATTGAGGGTGGGGTGGCGTCTCCCAGTCCATGGATTGAACAGCCGTACAAACAAACAAACAAACAAACAATCGAGTAAACAGGCTAACAAACAAAGAAACTAACTAACTGACTAACTAACCAAATAAGTAAATAACTAATTATAAACTAACGTAGAAACTAAAGCAGCAAGCAAACAAACAAAATAACAAACAAAAAAAGGCTCTTACCCGGCAGAAAGTGATGAAACCGCATGTAGAACACAACTGAGCTCTGACAGTTTGGCGACTCAAGAGTGCTTCGTGTCCTAAGCAACGACGGCACATAGAATGATTTCTCCGTGGTACCTCGCATCGCCTAAATCGAGAAATCGAGGCAACATTTAGCTCGTAGATGTCAGATTAAATAATTCATTCGTAACTATATAGCATTTCGAAAAATGTATTTGTGATCAAGATGCTTTAAGCCTAAACCCCTAAACCCCTCACTATCTAATTATTTGGTTGTTTCGTTCAATTAGTACTTAAAGTACTTATCTATGCCCTCTCAGAGTACTCATCTCTGTCCTCTAGCTCATTGTAGATATCCTTATCCTCTTTCGATGCACATATCTCTACCCCCTCTCGATGTACATTTCCCTACCCCCTCTCGATGTACATATCCCTACCCTCTCTCGATGTACATATCCCTACCCCCTCTCGATGTACATTTCCCTACCCCCTCTCGATGTACATTTCCCTACCCCCTCTCGATGTACATATCCCTACGCTCTCTCGATGTACATATCCCTACGGTCTCTCGATGTACATATCCCTACCCTTTCTCGATGTACATTTCCCTACCCTTTCTCGATGTACATATCCCTACCCTCAAACTGCGCTCAAATTTCTCACCGGGTCAGCGGAACTCTCAGCCCTCAGTGCCAGCAGGTCGAATTTCTCCATTAGGCCAATTAGCAATGGTTTCTGATGCACCTGCCTGGACCAGTAGCGATCTAGCAGGCACTCGCTGAGGATGGCATTCGATGTCAGCCTTTGATAGGCTTCGGCAACCTTTGGCGTCACCTGCAGGAAATAACACAGTGATGACATAAATAAGCGGACTATAAATAAATGATAAATTTCAGTATAAAAGAAGTCGGCTTACATTATCTTCAACAGGCTTGGCGGCAATCACGCAGCTGAACAAGTCCAGCAGCCAGCGAGGACTCAAAATAACCGTATTGGTGAGCACACTCGACTCTGTAGCTGCCCGATTGCCGCAGTACACAATTAGGCCGAGATCGTGGAAAAAATTCAGCGCCGGCAACAATTCGTCTAGAGAGGCCAGGCCCTCCTCTTGACCGATGCAGCTCAGCTGAGGGGTTGGAAACAGATAGATAGATAGACAGATAGATAGATAGATAGATAGATAGATAGATAGATAGATAGATAGATAGACAGATAGATAGATAGATAGACAGATAGATAGATAGATAGATAGATAGACAGATAGACAGATAGATAGATAGATAGATAGATAGATAGATAGATAGATAGATAGATAGATAGATAGATAGATAGATAGATAGATAGATAGATAGATAGATAGATAGATAGATAGATAGATAGACAGATAGATAGATAGATAGATAGATAGATAGATAGACAGATAGATAGATAGATAGATAGATAGATAGATAGATAGACAGACAGATAGATAGATAGATAGATAGATAGACAGATAGATAGATAGATAGACAGATAGATAGATAGATAGATAGATAGACAGATAGATAGACAGATAGATAGATAGACAGATAGATAGATAGATAGATAGACAGATAGATAGACAGATAGATAGATAGATAGATAGACAGATAGATAGATAGATAGATAGATAGTGTTAGATGCCCTTTTAAGTCCGATCAAGTACACGTCAGTCAGTTTGACTCAAAAAGAACTTATATACAATTGCTAAGGAGTCAGTCCTTCAGTCACGAAATCTGCTTTCTAGGCTTGACACTGAGACCGCTATATCCAACCTCCCCCTTATGCCAGGTGAAAGTGGCTATAGCTTCTCCTATTGGCTGACACTCAACTAGAGTAGCTAATGCTAGAAGGAAGTTAAAGAAGAATTAAAAGTCCAAAGTGCGGAAAAAATTGACTCGGCTCAGAATGTCACTAAGACGGGTAGCTAATACATAGGGTCGCATTACCTGTCTGGGCCTAAGTCCTTGACTAATCCCTATCCCTTTTTCCACTCTTCATAAAGCATCCTCATGGGTCATTGTACCGGAATATTCTGGTTTGGCACGAAAGCAACTGCTGCAATGGATCTTATATGGAAAATGAACAATCCAAGCTATATAGCATACGAGCTATTGTCTGTCACAAATCGAAACCCACAAATAGCATATTTATTGAAAGACAAGTCTGCGTAATTTTATCTAGACCTAATCGATTTGTGATGGCCATGTTAGTAATGGCGTTGTCTATTCTAGTGTTTGTCTTTTTATCTATTTTTGCATTTACGGCTCGTCATTTATTATTGTATCGCATTTCTAACCTCTTATCCATTCCCTATCTAATCTCTTCCCTCTCTAATATCTTCCATCTCTAATCTCCTCCCTCTCTAATCTCTTCCCTCTCTAATCTCTTCCATCTCTGTTCTCCTCCCTTTCTAATATCTTCCATCTCTAATCTCCTCCCTCTCTAATCTCTTCCCTCTCTAATCTCTTCCATCTCTGTTCTCCTCCCTCTCTAATCTCCTCCCTCTCTAATCTCCTCCCTCTCTAATCTCTTCCCTCTCTAATCTCTTCCCTTTCTAATCTCTTCCCTCTCTAATCTCCTCCCTCTCTAATCTCTTCCCTCTCTAATCTCTTCCCTTTCTAATCTCTTTCCTTTCTAATCTCTTCCCTTTCTAATCTCTTCCATCTCTGTTCTCCTCCCTCTCTAATCTCTTCTCTCTCTCATATCTTCCATCTCTAATCTCCTCCCTCTCTAATCTCCTCCCTCTCTAATCTCTTCCCTCTCTAATCTCTTCCCTTTCTAATCTCTTCCCTTTCTAATCTCTTTCCTTTCTAATCTCTTCCCTTTCTAATCTCTTCCATCTCTGTTCTCCTCCCTCTCTAATCTCTTCTCTCTCTCATCTCTTCCCTCTCTAATCTCTTCTCTCTCTCATCTCTTCCCTCTCTAATCTCTTCCCTCTCTAATCTCCTCCCTCTCTAATCTCCTCCCTCTCTAATCTCTTCCCTCTCTAATCTCTTCCCTCTCTAATCTCTTCCATCTCTAATCTCCTCCCTCTCTAATCTCCTCCCTCTCTAATCTCTTCCCTCTCTAATCTCTTCCATCTCTGTTCTCCTCCCTCTCTAATCTCTTCCCTTTCTTATCTCTTCCATCCCTGTTCTCCTCCCTCTCTAACCTCTTCCCTCTCTAATCTCTTCCCTCTCTAATCTCTTCCCTCTCTAATATCTTCCATCTCTAATCTCCTCCCTCTCTAATCTCCTCCCTCTCTAATCTCCTCCCTCTCTAATCTCTTCCCTCTCTAATCTCTTCCCTTTCTAATATCTTCCCTCTCTAATCTCTTCCCTCTCTAATCTCTTCCATCTCTGTTCTCTTCCCTTTCTAATCTCTTCCCTCTCTAATCTCTTCCCTTTCTAATCTCTTCCATCTCTAACCTCTTCCCTTTCTAATATCTTCCCTCTCTAATCTCTTCCCTCTCTAATCTATTCCATCTCAGTTCTCTTCCCTCTCAAATCACTTCCCTTTCTAATCTATTCCATCTCAGTTCTCTTCCCTCTCAAATCACTTCCCTTTCTAATCTCTTCCCTCTCAAATCTCTTCCCTTTCTAATCTCTTCCATCTCTAACCTCTTCCCTTTCTAATATCTTCCATCTCTAACCTCTTCCCTTTCTAATATCTTCCATCTCTAATCTCCTCCCTCTCTAATCTCCTCCCTCTCTAATCTCTTCCCTCTCTAATCTCTTCCCTTTCTAATATCTTCCCTCTCTAATCTCTTCCCTCTCTAATCTATTCCATCTCAGTTCTCTTCCCTCTCAAATCACTTCCCTTTCTAATCTATTCCATCTCAGTTCTCTTCCCTCTCAAATCACTTCCCTTTCTAATCTCTTCCCTCTCAAATCTCTTCTCCCTCTTTAATATACTATTTTTCTCGTGTCTTCCCTGTCTAATATTTTTTCTCCGTAATCTGCGATATCCCTAATTTTTACATTCTCTACTCGTAACGTCATATGCATCTCGTCTCTTCTATTTTTCTGCTTTCCATCTCCTTTGCTCTTTGCTTTCCCGTTTGTCAAAGCTCCGTACAATGTCGTCCACTCACCCTGTCAAGCGAGATGACGTAATTCTTCTTCCGCACTAGCTGGGCAATTTGCTGCTCCAGTTTCAGCCACTTCAGCGGCACAACCTCGCCAATGTAGGGCTGCGTACGGATCACGGACTCGCAGTGGTGTCTGAATCTGGCGAGCTGAAACACAATATAATTTTCTTTTCATTTGAGTACCGAGCTAGACAAAAAATATTCTTTAAAAAGCAAAACACATTTTCGACGAACCAACCTTATTATCTTCGAGGTCCTCGTCAAGATCTAGAGCGTAGAAATTCGATACAATGTTGGAATAGTACGGCTTGTACTGAAGAACCTCGCTGATTCGCAGAAATATTTTAGTCACAGCTGCGTCTACATCAGCGGGCGTGGCACCCAGACTGCCGCGGTGAGTTCCAACCAGGAATATTGGTGGAGATGCTGGTGACTCAGTCTGGGCATCGTCGGCTGAATCAATGTCCTGCAGCTTCTGTTGCTGCTGCTTCTGTTAATAATAATAATAATAATATTAATAATTGCAGAAGGGCTGCAGGCAATGGCACATCATTTGGTGACACTAGACCCGCAGCCAGCGAGGAGGCAATTCTGCCCATTTCGCTGACTCCTGAGCACACACGCACACAGATACTGTACGCAGGCACACGCTCACACAGGTGTGTACATCTGCCCTGACTTTCTCATCGTCAGGCAGTGTACACTCTCACTGTGCCATGGAGGTAAATTAGAAAAATTCGTGTTCTCGCCCCGCTCGGGGGGAACCTTAATGCGCGTCAGACCGCTCTGGCACTCACCCCTCTCTGCTGTTTCTGTTGCTGCTGCTGCTGCTGCTGCTGCTGCTGCTGCTGCTGCTGAATAGTCTGCGTGTGTACAAGACTAAACCAGTAGTCCATATAGTCCAATAGGCTGAATCCGCTGCTAACATTGCGGCTATAGCTCCGCCGATCGTCGTCAGGACCACGCGGAAACGGCACCTCCGTATCGCTGTCCAGATCGCAGCGGAGGTCGAATACAAACACATAAACAGCTCGATGAGTTAAGAACATCTGGTGCACCGTGTGATACAGCGAATGCCCGTTGAAGTCCCAGATATTCAGCCTGACTTTGCGTCTGGTGGCTTCGGGCGGCTGCTTGTCGGCTAGGACGGAGTCAACCATGGCAGCCACTGGCAGCGGGACCGCATTCAGTGGCGAGCTTCTGCCGCCAGTCAGTCTGGGCCTGATCATTCTGGAGGTTAGGTCGCCACTGACGGAGAGTAGGGAGGAGCCGCCGAGACTGGAATCCAATTCGTTCGTGTCAGCAGCAGCTCCGGCCGATGATGAAGACAGCATTTGAACCATGTTCTCGGCGAGGGCTGAGTTCACCTCGTCTGGGTTGGAATGCGGGTGTTTGAAAATAGGGGTATAGTAGGATTTTTTATGGGGTCCGCCAATATTTAATTGCTCTCACCCATGTATAATTACTCTCACCTATCTTTAGTTACTCTCACCTATCATTAATTACTCTCAACTATCCAAAATTAATCTCACCCATCAATAATTACTCTCACCTATCTTTAATTACTTTCACCAATGTATAATTACTCTCACCTATTTTTCCTGTGACCCATCGAAAATTACTATAATCTATCTATAACCCCTTTTATACCAATCTATCATTACTCGCACTTATCTATTACTCTCACCCTCTCCATACTCTCAATGGTGTAGCCTAACTGTGTGTGGGCTATAAATACATATGCAGGTTAATTAGGGCGACATATAGCTTGGAAAACACAAGTTCTATTAATAGCTTAAAACACGAAACAATGTATGCCGAACTAAGACAATAAACACCAACTAATTAGGATGACAGAGAGTAGATTTTACGACTCGTAAGATCAAAGAAATGCGAAGCCTGTATGGGGAAAGTAATGATTTTTAGCTGGTTTGTTTGGCTACCAAATTTTTATCGCTCGAAACATCTCTAGATGATAATGACATTGGAGACAGGTGATAGTTAGAAGATCTGTTTGAGAAATTAGAAGATCTAGATGATGGACACGAGTATCTAGATGATGTACACGAGTATCTAGATGATGTACACGAGTATCTAGATGATGGACACGAGTATCTAGATGATGTACACGAGTATCTAGATGATGTACACGAGTATCTAGATGATGGACACGAGTATCTAGATGATGTACACGAGTATCTAGATGATGTACACGAGTATCTAGATGATGTACATGAGTATCTAGATGATGTACACGAGTATCTAGATGATGTACACGAATATCTAGATGATGTACACGAGTATCTAGATGATGTACACGAGTATCTAGATGATGTACACGAGTATCTAGATGATGTACACGAGTATCTAGATGATGTACATGAGTATCTAGATGATGTACATGAGTATCTAGATGATGTACACGAGTATCTAGATGATGTACACGAATATCTAGATGATGTACACGAGTATCTAGATGATGTACATGAGTATCTAGATGATGTACACGAGTATCTAGATGATGTACACGAGTATCTAGATGATGTACACGAATATCTAGATGATGTACACGAGTATCTAGATGATGTACACGAATATCTAGATGATGTACACGAATGTCAAGGTGGTGTACGCGAGTATCTATGTTTAATTACCATCATCGAGAAAGGCTTGCTCAGTTTCTGTTACGTTGCCACCTCGAGCACCGCCACCGCCCGCGGCTGTCGACGAGGAGCCGACGACAGCGTCAGTCGCTGACTCCAGATCCATCAGCTGCGTGCCGCTCTGAGATCGAAGGCCGCCGCCTGATGGCACCTCCTGGACGACGGCGTCTGGCGTGGCAGTCGCTGCTGCGGCGGCTGCAGCTGCTGCCGCCCTCACCGCTTGCCACGCCTGGCCAGTTGAAGCTTCCGCGTCGAACACGCACGACGATGACAGGTCGATGCACGAGTCTGGCTTCAGGCTGCTGTCCGGACTGCGGGCGTCGGCATGGTTGCTATGGAAATCATGGAAATGTAACATTAACTGGTTGTTTGTTACATTCGTTCCTTGCTTAAGCGACACAAAATTTCCCAGTAGAAGGCGGGAATCGAACCAACGACCTTCAAGCCTAACTTCTGCCAAGCAATTTTTTCAAACTCAACGAATGACAACTAGATTAAAAGAAACTAGTAATTATTTAAATTACGCTATTGTTTTGAAATTAAAAATGTTCAATTAAGAAAGCTGTGTATTTCTTAAAGTGCATTCTCAATTGGCCCAACTTTGTTTTACGAAATTTTGAAAATAATAAGTTTTTTTGTTAAAATGCGTTAAAGAGTGCTTATTACGGTTACAAGAGAGGAGAAATCCCTGGATTATTTCCTAGAATAACTAGCGTACAAACTATTACTCCACAGCGTTTGCTTTAGGTTAACTCGTAGATTACCTAGTGCCAACTTTGCCTAGCCTATATGAGATTCCGGGCTAACAACTCAGACTATATGTCTATATACTTTTCAACCGTGTTGGAGTTGGTTGTTGAGCACGGGATGTGGGGCGGAAAATGTTTGCCGTTGGCAAAGCAATGGGCTTCAACAACGCTATATAAGCTAGAGTTCAAGCAAAAGTACATTCGACCCGAAATAACAGCCGTGTATTTGCTTAGGGATTCAAGTATTAATATTTTATTTCTGATTAATTTTTTATCTAATGTAATCCTATTTAATTGTATTTTGTCAATTTTCTACTATTTTATTATCCTAGTGAATAGCAATCAATGCCATCAAAGTACATTAGTAGAATCTCCGACTGACTTTATTAGCATAAAATAACTAGAAATAATTACAATTAGGCAGCAGCCAGCAGGTGAACTGTTAAAAACTTTCAAAGTACGACTTGCACTTTCTCTTAATTAGCAGTCAAATAATGTAGAGTAATTGGACTGGATCTTTTGGTTGTCTCGCTGTTCTGATCCTGAGACTTGCTTTGAGATCAGGCATTTGCTTGAATGAAATAAGGCTGCGAACTTTGTTCGTGACTTGGAGAATAGGAAGATACAGGTACTGTGGGATTTTCTTACTAATTAGTTCTAGTCTTATTTAACACGACACTGATTCCAGAATCAAAGCTAAAGTAGCCTGTCTTGCATTGTCCTTTTGTCTCCATTATATTCTTCTGTCTGTCTCCCTTCTCTCTCTGTCTGTCTCCCTTCTCTCTGTCTGTCTGTCTCCCTTCTCACTTTCTGTCTGTCTCCCTTCTCTCTGTCTGTCTGTCTCCCTTCACTCTGTCTGTCTGTCTGTCTCCCTTCACTCTGTCTGTCTGTCTCCCTTCTCTCTGTCAGTCTCCCTTCTCTCTCTGTCTGTCTGTCTCCCTTTTCTCTCTGTCTGTCTCCCTTCTCTCTGTCTGTCTGTCTCCCTTCTTTCTGTCTGTCTGTCTCCCTTCTCTCTGTCTGTCTGTCTCCCTTCTCTCTGTCTGTCTGTCTCCCTTCACTCTGTCTGTCAGTCTCCCTTCTCTCTGTCTGTCAGTCTCCCTTCTCTCTGTCTGTCTGTCTCCCTTCTCTCTGTCTGTCTGTCTCCCTTCTCTCTGTCTGTCAGTCTCCCTTCTCTCTCTCTGTCTGTCTGTCTCCCTTCTCTCTGTCTGTCTGTCTCCCTTCTCTCTGTCTGTCAGTCTCCCTTCTCTCTCTCTGTCTGTCTCCCTTCTCTCTGTCTGTCTGTCTCCCTTCTCACTTTCTGTCTGTCTCCCTTCTCTCTGTCTGTCTGTCTCCCTTCTTTCTGTCTGTCTGTCTGTCTCCCTTCTCTCTGTCTGTCTGTCTCCCTTCTCACTTTCTGTCTGTCTCCCTTCTCTCTGTCTGTCTGTCTCCCTTCTTTCTGTCTGTCTGTCTGTCTCCCTTCTCTCTGTCTGTCTGTCTCCCTTCTCTCTGTCTGTCTGTCTCCCTTCACTCTGTCTGTCTGTCTCCCTTCACTCTGTCTGTCTGTCTCCCTTCTCTCTGTCTGTCTGTCTCCCTTATCTATTTCTGTCTCCCTTATCTATTTCTGTCTCCCATCTCTTTATCTCCCATTTCACATCTCCCCAATGACTCACCCGCCGAATGCACCAAGCAGGGCCCGTTTGAGGGCAGTTTTGCCCGCTCCCGGCGGTCCCAACAGCATCAGGCGAGTCCTGTACGTCGGCTTGGTGCCTGACTCGCAGGCCCTGTGGTAGGCCTCAAGAGCGTCGACTCCGCGGCTGATTATCTCGATTGGTGTTTCGTCTGCGATTGTGGCGGTTGTGGCTGATCTCAGCTGATGTTGAGCTTAATTCCAATCAAAGATCCCAGCATGACAAGATAGAAATTTGGTAAAATCCCAACTTAATGAAATCCCAACTTAATGAAATCCCAACTTAATGAAATCCCAACTTAATGAAATCCCAACTTAATGAAATCCCAACTTAATGAAATCCCAACTTAATGAAATCCCAACTTAATGAAATCCTAACTAAATGAAATCCCAACTTAATAAAATCCCGAGTTTAAAAAATCCAAAATTTTTGGGAAATCCGGAAATGATTAAATCCCATAGCTTTCTTAGATTTGTCGTCGTCATGATGGAAAATTCACATTGAAATATTCTAAGCTACTGCCTTGTGTGGTTTGACTTGGAACATTGTCTAGTCATTATTTCCCACAAATAGACACAAAGTATGCTTAAAATGTGTCATTATTGTAGACAGAGCTGAGGAAGATTAGCTGTTTCATTCGACCAGAGCTAATAACACGGGGCAGGGCAAGGGTGCAGACGGTGTTGCGTTAATCACAGGGAAATAATTTTAGGCTATTTCTGCTGCGGATTCCGTTTAGAATTTGAACTTGAATAGCGATTCCAGTCTTAGCTGCGATTCCGAATTTTGCTTCGACTTGAGCCTTATCTTCGATTCCATCTCCAGCTTCGATTCTATCTCCAGCTTCGATTCCATCTCCAGCTTCGATTCCTGCTCCAGCTTCAGCTTCGATTCCATCTCCAGCTTCGATCCCAGCTTCAGACTCGATTCCATCTTCAGCCTCGATTCCATCTTCAGCCTCGATTCCAGCTTCAGCCTCGATTCCAGCTTCAGCTTCGATTCCAGCTTCAGCTTCGATTCCAGCTTCAGACTCGATTCCATCTTCAGCTTCGATTCCAGCTTCAGCCTCGATTCCAGCTTCAGCTTCGATTCCAGCTTCAGCTTCGATTCCAGCTTCAGCTTCGATTCCAGCTTCAGCTTCGATTCCAGCTTCAGCTTCGATTCCAGCTTCAGCTTCGATTCCAGCTTCAGCTTCGATCCCAGCTTCAGACTCGATTCCATCTTCAGCCTCGATTCCAGCTTCAGCCTCGATTCCAGCTTCAGCTTCGATTCCATCTTCAGCCTCGATTCCAGCTTCAGCCTCGATTCCAGCTTCAGCTTCGATTCCAGCTTCAGCTTCGATTCCAGCTTCAGACTCGATTCCATCTTCAGCCTCGATCCCAGCTTCAGACTCGATTCCATCTTCAGCCTCGATCCCAGCTTCAGACTCGATTCCATCTTCAGCCTCGATTCCAGCTTCAGCCTCGATTCCAGCTTCAGCTTCGATTCCAGCTTCAGCTTCGATTCCAGCTTCAGCTTCGATTCCAGCTTCAGCTTCGATCCCAGCTTCAGACTCGATTCCATCTTCAGCCTCGATTCCAGCTTCAGCCTCGATTCCAGCTTCAGCTTCGATTCCATCTTCAGCCTCGATTCCAGCTTCAGCCTCGATTCCAGCTTCAGCTTCGATTCCAGCTTCAGCTTCGATTCCAGCTTCAGCTTCGATTCCAGCTTCAGCTTCGATTCCAGCTTCAGCTTCGATTCCAACTCCAGCTTCGATCCCAGCTTCAGCTTCGATTCCAGCATCAGCTTCGATTCCAGCTTCAGCTTCGATTCCAGCTTCAGCTTCGATTCCAACTTCAGCTTAGAATTCAGCTTCCACAGCACAGTTAGTGTTTTTGGAGCTCCATTTTAAAAGCTATATATTCGATATTATTTTTCGATCTGATGAAGTTGCCGACATTCTATAGAATACGACTAAGAAACTCACTGGTTGGCACACTGCTGATCTGCCGGGTACTGCCATAGACATCCAGTAGAAGCCAGAACCTCCGCTGTTGAGCTTCTCGCACCGGTAGATAGGTCAGCAGCGAGCCTTTGTGCTCTCCGTCGATGAAGTAGTGCAGCTGACCAGCGGAGTTCAGATGCAGCGTCAGGCGGGCTCCGCTGCGTAGGTTCGACTCTGGCACTGGCCGCACCCAAGCTGTCTCATCGTCGGACCAGTCTGTCGAAGGATAAGAATACTTCGGCACTCGGGCCTGCAATGTTTGCGGATTCAGCGTTGTGACGCCGATTCTTAGTCCGCCAGCAGAGGACTCTTCCAGTTGAACGCCACTTCTGACATGCTGCTGCTGCTGCTGCTGCAGAAGCTCAAAGCTAGCCCATTGGTTCAGTAGGATTGGTTCAGCCGAAAATGCCACCGCATCGCTCTGGCTATCATCCCGACGCCTGGCTGTTAGTCGATCGTCGGAGATGGCGAGTCCAGCGCCACAGACTCGGTGCAGTCGGAGTGGCGCAGCTGCCGGCTGCTGCTGCTGCTGCTGCATTTTCGAACCAGCCGTTCCAGCTGTGGTGCTTCGTTGACCGCTAGGCTGAAGTTTAAAAAATAGCAAATATTATTAAGCTATTTATATATAACAAAAACCAGCAATACTGTTTTTTATATTTTTAAGTCCCGCTTTAGAGCTTTAGTTTGATAAGAGGTAAATTAAACATTTAAAAGAGTTTTTAATTAGCTTTTTTAAAACAGAATTGTTGCCATAGCTTTTATAGTAAATATGTACCCAGTATGTTTTTACTCAATACTTAATTGGCCAAAAATATTCATGTGCGCAGATGCTATCTATAAAATATTTTGTGCATAAAGTAACGAAAAATTCAATTTTAAGTGGTTACCAATAGCAACTTAATTTTGCTTGTAAATGCAAACAGTTTCTTCGCATGTTTATGGACAAAGAAATACAGTTGATACGAATATGAGCCTATTTTATTATCTGATTTTTCTAATTAAATATTTTATGAATTCTTAAATAACAAATGAACAAAGTGAAATAAACTGGTACACTTAACAAAAAAACATACACAAACAAATGTACTTGAAAGCCTTAAAAGCCTTAAAAGCCTTTTGTTGATAAAGTGAATGGCACTTGAAGTATATAAATGCTCTGCTATAGCGGTTAAAAATGCGCTAATAGCTAAAAAACTTAAATGCTTTAAAAGGAGACAGTTAATAGGTTAAGCGAGCTTGACACTAGTGTCGTTGTATTTTGCTTATTTCTATTATCGTGACAAAAAGATTCAGAACATCGCATGTTAAAATTTTGTTTACAAATGATTAAGTAGTAAAACAAATCTTTATAACAAATTAGCTATCGTGTCTTTCATTTGCACTAAAGACTGTAACGGTCCTTGTATAAATTGTACTTAAATAACAAAATATATCATGCAAGAATATATATATTTTAGTTTTTAATGGTCGCGTAGGATTAGTTTAATGCCGTTTTTTGGAGCCCTTTTAAGAGCTGATTGATTTCGTTGTTTTCATGCATAGACCCTATTATGACTCTCTGTATAGTATAAAATGACAATATTAACTCCCATTTAATATATTTACAATGACTATATTCGTTCCTCAAGTAATATTATTTATTTTGCTATATTTTTAGACTTTCTGCCTGATTTCACTTGGATTTTTCACTTCGTACGTGAACTAGTATAAAAATATCAATAAGTCTTTCCTAGATTTCTTATCGATTTAAATATTTAGTTTATATAATTTTTCTAGTGAAGTTTTTAGTGATGGAACTCGGAATTTGACTTTTTAACCATCAATAGGGCTGTAAAAGAGACTTGTGGTGTACTGTGTAATTTACCTGTAATTGTTATTTACTTATTTATAAATGGAAATATATAGTAATGAAATATTTGTGCATTTTTATTTTTTAACGTTTTGTTTCAGCATTTAAAGGAATATATGTAACTAACAAATATTATGTTAAGTGCAAAAGGCTGAATTTTGTTTTTTTGTATTTGAAAATTTTCTTTTTTGTCTATTAAGCTTATTACTATAAAAATATAGTTAGCAAATTTTAAATTTATCTCCTTTTTTCAGACCATCAATTGACTTCACAAAAGAGGATTTTGAGAATATTGTAATTCAACAAAAATAAACCAGTGTTTTGTTCTTCAATCGGCATGCAACATTGTCCTAGAAACTATTGGTTAATCAAAGCTGCCTAAATGTCTATGAACTTAGCCAGCCTGTCAGCGGAGTTGGATTATGTCGACCAAGCTGCTCGTGACGTCCTCGAGCGTAATGAGAGGCAAGCTCTAAATCGTCTCGCTGGTGAGCGTCGAGACGAACTCAACCGCGTACTACGTCGAGTCGATCACGTGAGTGTGTCTTTAAGAGGGCCTATTAATAAGCCATGTACAATCTATTCTTGCCTTTTTACGTAACCTACATTTAGATTTGCGCAAACTTTGAGAATTACGAAGCCTACGGAAATGGCAAGACATCAGTTGTCCAATTCGTGTCCGGATTGGTAAGATATGACCATTACTTTGTGGACAAAATCTAAAAATAACTCAAGTTTCGAGTTCTTTAACTTGGTTATTAGCTATTCTGACAACTGTAGCCTAGTGTTAAGAAGCAACTTACTTCTGACCAAAAGGCCTGGTGTTGGAGTCTCAGCTCTGTAAAAGCTACTAATATTTGTTTTACTTTAGCAGGACACTTAGTTCCCTAGTGCTTCAGTTCTCCCAGCTGTAGAACTGGTACCAGTCACTGTTTTGTTTAGGGTAAGAATTTTCAGTTTGGCGTTGCTAAATTATCATACGCTATCGGTGTAATTTCTATTCCTATTCCGTGTTCTCGACGTGCGACACATTAAAATAATGATATTAATAATATATAATTTGGTGACGCTAGACCTAGTGTCTAGACCTAGACTAATTTGGAGGCAATTCTGCCCATTTCGCTGACTCCTGAGCACACAAGCAAACAGGTGTGTACATCTACCCTGACTTTCTCATCGTAATTCAGTGTACACTATGACTGTGCCTTGGAGGTTGGTCCTCAAGCACGTAAATTTCACGACAAGCCCCCAAGACTTTCCAAGACTCGCCGCGGAATCGAGCTCAGGGACCTTGGTGCGAGTGGCAAACGCGTAAACAGCTAAGAATGCTAATATTCAAAATTAAAAAACTCCATGCAGGCCGAACTTGAAAAGCTAGTCAGCGATCCGCAATCCAAGAAGAAATACCTTGACGACATAACGATCTTTGTTGTTGGCTATGAAAATAAATGCGACACCCGGTTGCACCTAATCGAACAAGTTAGCGAGGTGAGTCAACTAATGTAATGATTAGTTTTTTTATTTCATGATCACGCCTACAGGTAGGTTGTTTTCCTATTCAATTTATTCCTACACTTGAAGCATTATTTTTTCAGTTCCTATTAGAAAATCAAGCTCTATTTGACTCGGATTTGAGCAGCGCAGAGCAGCTCAACTTTGAAGAGCTCAATGCTAGCATGGAAAGTACAATATCAAGCGTCGGCGAGCTCAATTCCCGCCTGGGTGATCTTCATCGAGGCGTTGTCGAAGGTCTAGCGGCGCACTACAACTCCAAGGGTGCCCAAAAGTAAGTTCAGTTAGTATAGAAAATGATATTTAATGCCTTTTTAACTAAAATTCTATAATAAATCATTTTTTAGACAAAAAAAGAAACTCGAGAAGGAATTGGAAGCGTTGAGAAAAGATTTCGGTGACTTGAGCGACAAACTGGTGCATCTGAACTCCGGTAAGTTAGCTATGGAGAAACTTTCTGAGTCGTAATTAACACTTGGAAATGAAAGCAATCATAAAGCTGTTTCCATTAGATGGCTTTTACAAGACTAAACTTCTAAAACACTTTTCTAGAACTAGCTGAATTCGCTGAACCTGTTCAAAAATGAAATTGAATCTCATAGGCCCGAAAAGTTGAGGTTTAAAATTAAAAAACGAATTCAATTGGCTGGTGGAAAAGTCTACCCTTAAGTATCAAACAAAAAATTTATTGGCTGGTAAAAACGTAACCCTTTAGTATCAAATAAAAATTCAATTGGCTGGTGGAAAAGTCTACCCTTATCAAACAAAATTTCAATTGGCTGGTGGAAAAGTCTACCCTTAAGTATCAAACAAAATTTCAATTGGCTGGTGGAAAAGTCTACCCTTAAGTATCAAACAAAATTTCAATTGGCTGGTGGAAAAGTCTACCCTTAAGTATCAAACAAAATTTCAATTGGCTGGTGGAAAGGTCTACCCTAAGAATCAAACAAAATTTCAATTGGCTGGTGGAAAAGTCTACCCTTAAGTATCAAACAAAAATTCAATTGGCTGGTGGAAAAGTCAACCCTTAAGTATGAAACAAATTCAATTGGCTGGCTATAGTAAACGAGCCCCATCTCCCCACTCCGATTTTAAACTAATTTAATTGGCTGGCGCCAAAATTTCTTCTTCGCTCCTATTGGCTACTCGTGCTTTTCAGAGCTGCAAGATCGCGATCTCAAAGCGCAACAGATGGCCCGCCAGATGGAGAATAAAAACGCCGAACTACAGAAACTGCGCGCCGCCGTCGAGATCAACAAAGCCGCGGCAGCCCAGCTGGCCGAGCTGCAGGCTGATCTAGAGCGTCGCTCCATCGAGATGGAGGCCGCCAAGGCTGAATTAGAGCGGCTCAAATTGGAAACAGGCGAGGAAATGCACCGCAACAAGCTGGAGATTGAACTGTTGCGCGATCAGACTGGAAAACTCCAGGTCCGCGACACTCTACTTACTGCTAGAGTTATCAGTAGCTAGTTAAGCAAGTCATTAATAATATTAAACTTTTTTTCCAGAGTGAAATCGACGATTTAAAAGCGCAACTTAGCGATGCCCAGGCACAGTACAGGGCCGCTCAGAATGAACTGGAAGGTCAGTAACAAAAAAACAGTCATTCACAAAATTGAACCCGTGAGCTTGTGAACCCGTGAACTTGTGAACCCGTGAACTTGTGAACCCGTGAACTTGTGAACCCGTGAACTTGTGAACCCGTGAACTTGTGAACCCGTGAACTTGTGAACCCGTGAACTTGTGAACCCGTGAACTTGTGAACCCGTGAACTTGTGAACCCGTGAACTTGTGAACCCGTGAACTTGTGAACCCGTGAACTTGTGAACCCGTGAACTTGTGAACCCGTGAACTTGTGAACCCGTGAACTTGTGAACCCGTGAACTTGTGAACCCGTGAACTTGTGAACCCGTGAACTTGTGAACCCGTGAACCCGTGAACTTGTGAACCCGTGAACTTGTGAACCCATGAACTTGTGAACCCGTGAACTTGTGAACCCGTGAACTTGTGAACCCGTGAACTTGTGAACCCGTGAACTTGTGAACCCGTGAACTTGTGAACCCGTGAACCCGTGAACTTGTGAACCCGTGAACTTGTGAACCCGTGAACTTGTGAACCCGTGAACTTGTGAACCCGTGAACTTGTGAACCCGTGAACTTGTGAACCCGTGAACTTGTGAACCCGTGAACTTGTGAACCCGTGAACTTGTGAACCCGTGAACTTGTGAACCCGTGAACTTGTGAACCCGTGAACTTGTGAACCCGTGAACTTGTGAACCCGTGAACTTGTGAACCCGTGAACTTGTGAACCCGTGAACTTGTGAACCCGTGAACTTGTGAACCCGTGAACTTGTGAACCCGTGAACTTGTGAACCCGTGAACTTGTGAACCCGTGAACTTGTGAACCCGTGAACTTGTGAACCCGTGAACTTGTGAACCCGTGAACTTGTGAACCCGTGAACTTGTGAACCCGTGAACTTGTGAACCCGTGAACTTGTGAACCCGTGAACTTGTGAACCCGTGAACTTGTGAACCCGTGAACTTGTGAACCCGTGAACTTGTGAACCCGTGAACTTGTGAACCCGTGAACTTGTGAACCCGTGAACTTGTGAACCCGTGAACTTGTGAACCCGTGAACTTGTGAACCCGTGAACTTGTGAACCCGTGAACTTGTGAACCCGTGAACTTGTGAACCCGTGAACTTGTGAACCCGTGAACTTGTGAACCCGTGAACTTGTGAACCCGTGAACTTGTGAACCCGTGAACTTGTGAACCCGTGAACTTGTGAACCCGTGAACTTGTGAACCCGTGAACTTGTGAACCCGTGAACTTGTGAACCCGCAGAGCTACGCGTGAGCAATGAAACTCGCCTAGCAAACGTGAAGGCCAAATACCGGCGCCAGATTTCATCAGCGAAGAGGCGACACGAAGATGAGTCGGCGAAGCTTCAAGTAAGAAATTTCTTTTAGCCTTCTAAAAAATCAATTTGTTGCATGGACTTAATTTTAACTTCCTTTTCATTGTGATGCAGAAGAGGACGTCTATTTTTTAGTTTCTAATTGTGAAGGCTTTTT
This sequence comes from Macrostomum hystrix, assembly GCA_950097015.1. Lineage (NCBI taxonomy): Eukaryota > Metazoa > Platyhelminthes > Macrostomidae > Macrostomum > Macrostomum hystrix. The sequence goes on from CATNEN010000038.1 coordinate 30,102,727, forward strand.
AGTAACCAGAATAGAAATGGCGGGGAATTTCATTTTAAAGGAGTTCTTGCTGAGAAGCAGCCTATTGTTATTGCTTATCAAAGCATTGTTAATTCATACAGATAACGGATTTTTGATAAGTAAAGAAATTTCACATCAACAGTCGAAAATATATTAAAAACTAAATAATCTACCAGACACCTAATAATCTACCAGACACCTAATAATCTACCAGACACTAAATAATCTACCAGACACCAAATAATCTACCAGACACCAAATAATCTACCAGACACCTAATAATCTACCAGACACCAAATAATCAACCGGAAAAACTTAATAATCTACCAGTCACCTAATAATCTACAAGACACCAAATAATCTACCAGACACCTAATAATCTACCAGACACCAAATAATCTACCAGACACCAAATAATCTACCAGACACCAAATAATCTACCAGACACCAAATAATCTACCAGACACCTAATAATCTACCAGACACCTAATAATCTACCAGACACCTAATAATCTACCAGACACCAAATAATCTACCAGACACCTAATAATCTACCAGACACCAAATAATCTACCAGACACCAAATAATCTACCAGACACCTAATAATCTACCAGACACCTAATAATCTACCAGACACCAAATAATCTACCAGACACCTAATAATCTACCAGACACCTCATAATCTACCAGACACCTAATAATCTACCAGACACCCAATAATCTACCAGACACCAAATAATCTACCAGACACCTAATAATCTACCAGACACCAAATAATGTACCAGACACCTAATAATCTACCAGACACCTAATAATCTACAAGACACATAATAATCTACCAGACACCTAATAATGTACCAGACACCTAATAATCTACCAGACACCAAATAATCTACCAGACACCTAATAATCTACCAGACACCTAATAATCTACCAGACACCTAATAATCTACCAGACACCAAATAATCTACCAGACACCAAATAATCTACCAGACACCAAATAATCTACCAGACACCTAATAATCTACAAGACACATAATAATCTACCAGACACCTAATAATCTGTACCAGACACCTAATTATCTACCAGACACCTAATAATCTACCAGACACTAAATAATCTACCAGTCACCTAATAATCTACCAGACGCCTAACAATGTACCAGAAACATAATAGCCTACCAGACAAATGTTATCTAACAAATGCTAGACAGATGTATGGACAAATTCGTTAAGCATTACTCATAGTAAATAAATTTTGTAGATATTTTTCATAACGAAATCTACACTTCTAAAATTTATTGACTAGATGCGAGAGAAATATTGAGCAGTCTATAAGCTCACTCTAGCTCAAACCACTATAGGTGAGATGTTAGTTGCTAAGGGATAGTTGAAGGGGGGCTGTTTCTGAAACTGATTTTAGAAGACATTGTCAATGCTTAACTCCGTACAATAGTGTCTGGACCCTTAGCACAATAGCACACACACGCAAACATTCTTTCTTCACTTGAATTAAAAGAAAATTAGCATTTACCATACTCGCCTGGCTATACAATAGAATTAAGAATATAGTGGATGGGACTGCCTGTCTTTCATTTCTAGTCTTTCTCGCCATTTACCTTTCGTGGCTCTTATTAAGGTTGCGGTGCAAGTTAACCCTAGCTGTTATTCCACACATCTCTACCTATGGCCAAAGTGAGGCCTACCCTATTCCCTATAGCTAATGGTCTTTTCTTGGTTAGTACAGGTTTGAGAACAGGCTTGTAGAAATACAACGGAAAAATTGAAGTCCACGCGCACGCACACACACTCTCTCAGACTCTAACCCAGTCTGTTGTCAAGGCCCGTACCGACAAATAGCTAGCCCTTCTAGCCCTTCAGACCAATCCAATCCACTCTATGCATTTTGGCTGTGCATTTCTTGTGAGACTAGTGAGATCAAGATATATAATTCGCAACGGTAGTCTCGTAAGCTATTCGTTGAACGAATACAACTTTTTTAGATTTGAAAGATAAATATTTTGAGTCTTGAATCATGTCGTCTATGGGCCTAGCCTTCGGCAGTACATTGTCTTCTGCCTCTCTAATGCGACCACCGCCTGGTCTGATAGACCTGCGCCAGTTTATAGACCAACAGGCGCCAAACTATAGCACAGAGAAAGAAGCAGATTATAGGAGGTCGCTGAAGAAGGTGAAATTTGATTTTTTAATTGATTTTGCGTAAGTTGTCACCTTTCTTATTGTTACTTGCAGGAAGAGTTAAGAAAGGCTTACGCTGAAATGGTAAAAAACGTGATGTGCCAACTATTTAGCATCCTACTAGTACTGTCTGTCGCGAGTCTTTTGTTTCAACTATTTCAGACAGGTTCTGAGTTAATTATCTTAACTAGTTACCATTGCCTTTGTTCTCTCTCTCTAGCTACACGTTTGCAGTGCTTGGAACTGTATTTTTAGAAATCTGCTTTTTATTTCGGTGACTAATTTTCAGATTTATTTTCAAATTGGCGCGCTTTTTCGTTTCAGATGCGGAGCCTTTAACAAAACGCAGCATTGGTAGTTTACAGTTGATTTGTCAGCTTTGTTTTAAAACAGTTTGTCTAACTTCCTTTGCGCAATTAGTACTGTCAGTAACAATGCTTCTGTCAGCTCACGAATATTAAGTCACTTTTGTTAAAATTCACTAATGTTTTATTCGAAAAGCTTGCGCGATTTCAAAATGTTATTCTACTGCACACAGAGGTCTATCTTGGTCGACTCTACCTACCAGACACGCCTAATAAATTTCAGCGACGAATCAAGGAAGACTTTTATGGGCCCGGAAACCGCAGCTTTAGTGCAGCGTCTGTAAGGAAGATCGAACTCGCGACGTCATAAATATTCAAGATTATTTAACGTTTTACTATTTTATTACTTTTATTATTACTTTTAAAAGCTTTAAAGATAGAAATAGTCATTAGCTATCTTACTGCCAAAGCATAGTGGGCTAAACAGTAGGTTCCTCCGCTGTCTACGCTACCACCTACTGTACTATCTACTCGAATATCTACTCTAGCATATACTCTAATACTTACTTCACATTATTTATTTTACGATTCACTTTACTATACAGTCTACCATCCGCTCTACTATCTAGCCCTCTAAAATGTACTCTAATTTCTACTCTAATATATTCTCTTCAATCTAATTCACTATAATAATCTTGATGATCAACTTAACTATGTACTTCTCTACTTACCCTACCATCTACTCTAATATCTTGTATTGTATCTACTCTACAATCGTCTCCACGTTCTACTCTACAATGTACTCTACTAAGTAGAATCGTTTAACTTAGATAAATGATCGCATTTTTTATTCATGTACACCTTGGCTATAATGGAAAACTTTGTTATCAATTATAGTCAGCTTTTCGTGTCTTTAATAGTATTCAATAATTTCAAGGCATGCATGCAACTCAAAGGTTTAACAGTACTATCGTTCTTATAAGGAGGTAGTTGGCAAACTGTTGCTTATAGTTTCTTTGCATAATTCCCTCTTTTTTGCTTGCAATGTCTCTCTTCGCTTTTTTAATGCTTGAGTAAGATATAGGACTGCTCTACTTTCAAAGCAAGCGGCACAATGTTTGTATAGTGCCCTATCAATTAATCGAGCGGAAAAACGCAGCATGTTTAAACTATGCTTTGCTTTGTTCTTCAAAATGTTTGCGTCGATCGCTTTTTTAGTCAAATGATACGAGAACGCTGTGATAGAAAGCTAAAAACACTTCAATGACGCAACCATTTCTATTCCAACAGAGTCGAGCTGAGTCGGAATTCGATGAGAACAAACAGACCATATTTGTGCCTGAAGAGGACGAAAGAGTTAGCCGAATGGTGAGAAAGTTTTGTTCATATCGGTGTCTTCATTTTTCTTGATTTTCTACCCATTAACGACAACCACCTCACGCCTTGACTCTGCACTAAAATCAGCCACCCCACACCCGACCGACCCTGCACTCTCGTCCCCTCAATGTACATTGTCTATTTCTTAATAATTTCTACCCACTAACATCAGCCACCCCACACCCGACCGACCCTGCACTCTCGTCCCCTCAATGTACATTGTCTATTTCTTTAATACTTTCTACCCACTAACATCAGCCACCCCACACCCGACCGACCCAGCACTCTCGTCCCCTCAATGTACATTGTCTATTTTTTAATAATTTCTACCCACTAACATCAGCCACCCCACACCCGACCGACCCAGCACTCTCGTCCCCTCAATGTACATTGTCTATTTCTTAATACTTTCTATCCATTTACAGTAGCCACCTCACGCCCTGACCCTGGATGCTCTTCCCCTCAATGTATATTCCTTATTTCTTTTAACACTTTCTACCCACCTTAACAGCAGCCACGTCATGCCCTGACCCTTCAAAGCCGTCCCATTACACTACCATTAAATAGCCACCTCTTCTTATCGCATAGTACATAGATGACCATAAAAGCAAGGTCAAATTTAAAACTATATGGACGAAAAAAGAATTACCATTCTTTTCTCTACTTATTTACTATGAACTTTCAGTCAAGCAATGAATCGCATCTAATAGATACCATCGATTCATTAGACGACGATATTGACAGTGTCATTTTGACCGTCGCTGATTGTCAAACTGACCAATTGTCGCTGGATGACGCGTGTGTGTCCACTGATGATTTGGTCGGTTTTTAATATGTTTCAAGTGTTTCATAATTTCATTATATCAGAAGTGTCAAGCTTGTCAATCTTTCCATTTTTTGTTCTCCAATTTGTTACATTTTTTAATTAACATGTTTATAATTTATATATCTTTAGTTTTCATGCACATCTGAATGCTGTGTGTTATGCACAAATCAAATCTTTTTGTTAAACGGTTAAGTTTTTGTACCCAATTTCAAATTTTTGGGGCATGAGCTAGCTGCTTCTTAAAGTTGTAGCTTCATTTCAAAGCCAGCGTGATATTGGAAAACAGGTTTTTACAATTATTTGTTTTCTTAGAAATTCTTCGAGAAGGTTAATAAAAGTATTTTATACCGCTTCAGCATAGTCTACACGCCATTCTAATTTTAGCCAACGGAAGAAGACGTCATGGAGTTTGAGACAGAAATCGCTTTCGAAGACGATGCAGCTTGGGTGAGTTACACTTTGAAAAAACTGACAAAACTATGTTCACGCTTAACTCTTTGCTGGAAAACTCATCCCACGCTCGACTCTCATTGGACAAAACAAACGCAAAAACCAGAACCCACCTCACCCTTCTCTCATTCTACTGGACGGAATTCTAAACTCTCCCCACCTCACTCCAGCCTAATCCGATTGGCCTGAATTTTTTTCACTGCACACTCTCACTGTAATCTCTCGCTTCCCCCAAGAATAAATCACGGTCAACCAATCCACCCATCGCGCATCAACCAGGACGCCGTGCCTCGCTCTCATCGTCGCGGCCGCTTCGCCCAGTACCGCGGCCTGGCTCGGGCCAACCTCGCCCAGACCGTCGAGCAGGGTCGGCAACGCTCCGAGCGCAAGATTCTGCAGCTCAAGTCGCGCTTCAACGAGTTCAAAGCGCAATGGGACGAGGAGCGCCAGGGCTTGGAGTTGTCGGTTCGGGAGGCTGAACGCGAAACGGAAGACGCCAAGCGAAAGGCCGAATTGGCAGTCCGAAAATTGGAAGAGCTTTACGAGAGGTTCAAGGTAACTATTATAATTAATATTAATGATTAATTTCACCTGCCCTAACTGGGCCAGATGTGAAGCCGACAGCACAGCCAAAGCGGCGCAAAACGCGGCGCATCTGAAGGCTGCGTGTACAGCTGTTCAGTCCATGGACAGGAGGGACGCCACACCCACCCTCAATTACCCAGCTGATGCTTGTACCCATTTAAAATCTGGGTGAACTGAAGCAATGCAGAGTTAAGAGGCTTTCTAAAGGACACGAGTTGTTCCAGTGGAATCGGGAATCGAACCCATGACCTTCACGAGCCCAGCTCGATGCCCTGGGCTACGAATTCCTAGGGCGTAGGCTAAAAACTATTAAATTGTCATGAAAAATGCAATTCAGACTACTTAAAGTACCATAAGCAAACAGCAATTTGCGTATTCGGACTAGAAAAATTATCACAACTTTCATAATAAACCAATTTTGCAGTTAAATAGTTGCCAACAGGTCACTGTTGACACACAGACTGTCACACACGAGACAGCAGAACCAGCTCAGAATGTTTATGCTGTTGATGTTACAACATTTACTGATATTTTGGTTTGTGTTCTTCGGTTGTGCAAACAAAGATGGTTTTGTTTTAACTTTTGCCCTAGGGTTTGGTCAATACCGCCAGTTTTGCCTGCATGCCAACTGCTTCGGCTCTGAAAAATAAAGGACGTTTGCAAATGCGCAGATTAAGAGTACATTTAAATTAACATAAAATCATCTATGAAAATTTCCGGCATTAGACACATCAAATTTTTACAGTGTGTAAATCCTGAAATTTCTCTTGTAAATGTAAACAAAATCAATATTTTTCAGAGACTAAGCAGTTTTTTTAGTACTCTTAATTGTGCTTGTCTCAAAGCTTTAAGCAATTTAAGTCTGTCTCATTGTGTTTTGGAGCACAAGAAACTCGCGTGATTTCTTTTTATCTGGATTTGGGTAACAATTATACTGCCTAGTTTGATAATGACCTTTCAAATAATAATACAGAGGTTTTGGGGATAAAAATTGTTTTTTTAATTGAAATAGTGACATTTTCCGGTGTTAGAACAATTTTAATTTATAACAAAAATGTAAAAATCGCTTTACGACGCTTTTGGTGGTGGAAATCTGTTAACATAGCTATGCGGGAAAATCCCTCTATTCCTTTGATACGTCAAACAAAATCTAAAAAGAAATAGAACCTAACAATAAAGCCAAAAATGTGAAATCTTTGTTATCAAATAAATAAAAAACTATTTCGAAGAAACCAAGACTTTTGTTTGACTGAAATTTACATTTTTTGTAAGTCACGCTTAGCGAAGGCTGATTACGAGGACACGAGTTCGACTCAGTTAGCTCAAGAATATAATTTTTACCGAAGAAACCGGAAAAAAAGCGAAAAGCAATCATGAAGTAAAATTCCATTAAAAATACGCTGCTGTTGTGATTTCCAGGAAACGCAGAGTCTCTCGAACGCCGACAGCGGGGAACTTCAGGCCCGCATCGGGCAGCTGCACGTCGACAAGAGCCAGCTAGAGACACGGGTTGAGGATCTGGAGCACGAGCTGCGTGTGCTCAGTCAGCTGCTCAAACAGGCGGCCAAGGAGAAGGAGGAGGCCGAGAAGAAGCTGGCCGAGGCTGCTGCCGCCGCTGCTTCATCGTCTGTGGTAAGCTCAGCTTGTCTCTACTCAAGCCCAGTGAGACTGTACACGTGCAATTACAAAATTCTGGTGAAGGTGCGGCAGCCCTGATCAAATGAAAGGTACCAGAGCCCTAAATGATTATGTTTTACCGATTGTTACAGAGGAGCACACAATATGCCGTACAGAAACGCCATAGAGGGCCTGCAGCGAGTGAAGTGCAGAAGCAACCAGCTCTGATAATCAGTCGCAAAAAGTTGCTGATGATGCCGGCAGTAGTGCGTTGCGCATTTTCAATTCCGATTTTTTTTCAATGTTATTTTAAGTTCTTCGTTGTTTTGAGTAGCATTCTATTTTAACTAATAATGTCAAGAAAATGAACAGAAAAAGTAGAATTTTATAGTTTCAATGCATCGATGCACGATAAATTTATTAAGTTTTTAGTTACTAGGTAGCGAATTTCACTGACGGTTAAAAAATGATGCTTCATCGATTTTGAAACTCATTCTTATTTGGGAGGTTAAAAAGAATCGAGAAAATCACCTGTCTTCTTAGCTCCAGTAGACAGGTTAAAAACACCGGTTAAGAGTTTTAAAAGTACAAAAGACGAGCGATATTCGTCAACTCGCCAATCGAATAAAAACCTGGATCGAGAGAGACGCGAAGTCTCAATCAGTTTGGATAAAAATCTTTTTAAAAAGCGGTTCGAGTAGGAGAGTAAAATGGTTAAAAATAGTTGCCAAATGGCGTCGACAGTTTTGTAGTCGATGAAAATAAAAGAATAAAAGAATGTTAAAATAGCTTGCATGCACTAATTGAGCAAAGGTAAAACCTAATTTGGATAAAAATAGATCAGTTCTAAATATGAAATCTTCAAGGTAAAAAGTAGGGTCAAAAGGTAAAAAATAATTGTCGGATAAAATTTCCAATCGACTTCCGCAGCCTAGTCAATTAGTCGACCCAGTCTCTGCCACCGTAGCAAGCGGTCGACAGCAGGCCAGCAATGTAGGAGCCAGCGTGACCTTGCAGGGGCCTCGCCACCGCTGCCTGCTGCTGCTGCTGCTGCTGCTGCTGCTGCTGCTGATAATGGAGATAGTGCCCAGGTGGGCTGTTGCCTTGGGAAGCGTAGCCGGCATCATCAAATGATGAAGTCGACGAGTATTGCTCGCGTAGGTGACTAGTCTTCACAATGGGTCGGCGTGGCTGTTGTTGTTGCTGTTGCTGTTGCTGCTTTGAGAGTCCGTCACAGCAAGCAGAAGCTGTGTGTGGTGATGTCTGCTGTTGCTGTTGCTTCTGCTGCTGCTGCCGTTTCAGTTGCTTCTGAAGTCCGCCACTTCGCCTAGGCGGCTGTTGAGCTTCGTCCAGCAGCAGTTTTTCCACCTGACGACGCTTGGCCGCCTCGGTGTCCGGGGCCAGGCCCCAGCGGATCTGGCACAGGCAGGGCTCCTCTTCAGCCGGATCGTCCTGCTCAACGCTGCCTTTCTTCTTGGCTGCAGCCGAAGCGGCAGAAGCGGCAGTCGACGGTGCAGCTAGACGCTTGGCAGCAGCTTCAAGTTGACGATTTCGCTGGCAAGTGGCCTGAGCCAGCAATTGATCCGCGTCGGACATTGCGCACGGATCCAATCGTCTGAGTTCCAACGCGAACGGCAAACTGAACTGCGTGCTCCAACGGCCGACCTCCCAGACCCAACTGTTGTCCAAGCCTGGGTCCTGGACAGACTGCCAGTGGTACAGGGCCGAGCCTAGCAGTTTCTCGTGCTCCTGCTGTTCGGGTAGCTCACGCCACAGGCCGGCGGCCTGCTGGAGGCCGCAGTCCAGACGATCTAGGATCTGCATCTCCTGACAAGTCATAGGAATGAAAGCGGTCCGTTCGCCAATTTTAATATCGGCTTCGGTGGTTGCTGTGACGCTGGCGATGCTGTCCGAATTGATTAGCTCTGAGTCAAGCTGACTGCTGGTGGCTATGGCAGCATCAAGTCCAGTAGGAATCTCCACAGTTAGTGGCCTATTCGGCGAGATAAGTTGATGTCTAGGCATGTCTGGGTTTCTTAGCAGCTTTTGTCCGATGTTTTCTGCTAGCTGACTGTGAAAATTGGAAGAATGCTCAGAATAGTAGCCGCAAATAACCAGAACTAGATGCTTATATTATTTCCAAAGCCCTGACTAGCTGCATTAGCAAGTTCAAGCCAAGATTTTTTTAAAGTCGGCGCGCCAGCCAATCGGAAGCGGGCACGCCCACCCCGTTTTCACATCAATCAACTCTTTCTAAACTCAATAAATGTACATATTCTCTTACCCTTTGAAAAACCCTTCGCTCCTATTGGCTGGGGGGTTAAAAAGCCGACTTATCAATGTACTGCACATCTCGCTTTAGTTCAAATCTACAATGAAGCATATTTTATTAATTTATCTGAAAAAATCAACGCATTTTTGTGTATTGTGTCTAATTGTCGTTTTGTCCAGTAAACCAAATTCACGTTACGCTCGTAAATTTGTCTATTGTAAAATACGATCGTAAAATAACGATTTTTAATACAAAAAATCATTTTCGTCTTAATCTAAAGTTCCTTTCATTGTCAGTACTTGTCATTATAATATTTTTAACCGTCAACTATGACCGCTTACACATAAACTATCTTCTATTCCTGTAATTAACAGCACGAGGCAACAACAGTGTCGAGACCGAGGACTGACGACGATCCTTTCGTGGACATTCAAAGCGATGAAGAGGGTAGCAGTGTTGACATTCCGTTTCCGGATGACGCTATGCAGGGTGCGTCAGATTTTTACTCTTTGTTTATTCATAATAGTGAATCAATTAAAAAGTATCGCAAACTTAAATTACAGATGGCGGGTGAGTCACCACAATCCCTAAGACCGAAAGGATAGCGACAACTTCTGGTAAAATAATTCTCACGAGTGCTTCGATTGAAATTCTTAATCAATTTCTGTCTAGTTTATTGGTTGATTGATCTAATGACTAATCAAGTAAATTGATTGTTTTATTGATTAGTTGGTCACTCTTAGAGTGGAGCCAATGGTGACGTCAGAACCCCCACCTCACGCCTCTTCTCTTCTTGCGTGCCACGTTTTTATTGGCTATCAATCCACTGTCCAATAAGATTTGAGAGCCAATGCAGACTTAAATGTTCATAATTATCATTAATAAAAAATATATTTTCTGACAGGATGATTTTTCCAGCAAGTCGGCAACCGTTGCAATCCATTCCACTGCAGCAGCAGCAGCAGCAGCAGCAGCAGCAGCAGCAGCAGCAGCAGCAGCAGCAACAGCAGCAGCAGCAGCAGCAGCAGATAGCTACACAGGAGAATAATTCAAATAGTAGTTTATCCAAATTGGTTCCCTCAGTTGCTACTCCAGCTGCTCAATATCCCCATCTGCAGCAGCAGCAGCAGCAACAGCAGCCGAACAGCAGCCTCCGGCTTCCGCCAACGGCCATCTCTCGTCAGCATCAGAGAGACTCGACTCTGACATTGTCCTCCGAGCCAGACGCCTCAGCGGAGGATGGCACGAATATTTTGAAGGTCGCATTCGCAGACACTGGCGAAACTGTTGAAACAATCGTTGTACCGCAGCAGCTGAATCGTCGGCATCTTGCCAATGTCGCAACTGCCAACGAAGCTGCAACAGATGAAGATCTGCCTTCACAAGCTTCTGAACACTCTCAGAGAATTAGCCAAGCTGCAGCACCTGAACAAAGCAACGACTCCCGGAACAATTACTCGATGCAATCTCATGAACCAATCACAACTGCCCAGACATCTAGCCACAATGCGACTGTCTCTAGCGGTGCAGGTGGAGCAATTTCAAAGAGATCATTGATAAAGCAGCAGAAATCAATTTTGAAGCCTTCGCAACCAATCAGACCGAAGCTGTCTCAGTCTGTAGCTATTGATAACGACATCAGGTAGAGCTTTGACTATTCAAATATCATCGGAACCGATTTACTTCGAGTAAATTCTTAAAATTTTACAAACCAAGTTCTCTGATTGGTTTAGTCGACGACTTAAAGCACAAATTTTCTTAGAAGTTTGATCACGTTGGTTCCTTGCTTGACTCCTTACTTCTCTACCAAGGACTTCTGGAGATAACACCGAGATAAACCATATTTATAATGTCGGATTTTTTAGATTATTTGACTGTACTATTATTATGCAGTTAAATAATTATCAGGGTGAATTCTCTACCTTGGGAAAATATTCGAACTCGTGACCTCTCAGGTCTATTCACTTGGCTACTAAATCGCAATAGTGACTCGTGTTTCTACACTCTGTGCTCAAAGAAGTAATCATTTTTAGATAGAGCTGTTCTCATCTAATCAAGGTGTTATATTTAGAAGTCCTTAATTAACATTCGATGTCTTGTCTCTTGCGTGACGCACAGAAAACACCTAAAAATAATCACTTAATAAGCACTCTGTTCGTATCGACGTGAATTTGTCAGTCTGGCATGCTTTGCTTTATCATTTTTTAAGCGACCAGAAGCAAGGCAAATTTCAATTCGAGGAAGCATCCGACTTGAAGAACGAAACTAAAAACATGGAGCATGGCACCAATTCGGACTTTTCAACGAAAAACTTGCACCCCGATAATGCCATACTGAATACTGATATACTGAAGGCTAGTTCAGAACCTTCAACTACTACTGTCAATGATGCTGCTGCTGCTGTTGCTGCCGCTAGTCACAATACTCAGATTGCTGATAGACTCAGCGGTCAGAAAATCACTGCAACTCAAATCAATCCAGAGAGAAGGAATTGGTATCTGCGGTTTTATCTAAATTTATTTCGTGTAGACCTTATTAAATATTTTATAATACCTTTTATAATCTGCGTCTGCCAAACCTAGTTTTGTAATCCTACTTGGAACCAAATCTAACCAGTGTATTTCAATAAATTTTTCTTTGTTCAAACTACTAGTAATATTGACTGTATACCATTCATCGTTTCCTAGATGTTGTTACTTGGCACATTCTGATATGAATTACTTGATTTGAAATTGACCTCTTTACTAAAGTCGTATTTCCTTAAATGAACTTAGGTTTAAAATCACGCTCCAAAATGTCCTTTATTTCTTCCCTGTCTTATCTCTCCATTGTCTTATCCCCGAGTCTAATCTCTCCCTTCTCCCGTGTCTCATCTCTCCCCTCTCCCGTGTCTCATCTCTCCCGTGTCTCATCTCTCCCGTGTCTCATCTCTCCCGTGTCTCATCTCTCCCGTGTCTCATCTCTCCCGTGTCTCATCTCTCGCGTTTCTCACCTCTCCCCTGTCTCATCTCTATCCTGTCTCACCTCTCCCCTTTCTTAATTTTCCTGGCCTCCCTTAGTATAACCTACAAAAAAGTTATTATGGATAGTTGTGTTTTATATGCTTGTCCTATTAGTGAGCCACAATGCGTTAAGTCCGTTGAACCTATATATATATATTATATATATATATATATATATATATATATATATATATATATATAAGTTTGCAAAACTGTTTTTTTATTTAAAACTATCAATCGATAAAATTAAATAGGCCCGGACTTCACCTAGCCGATCACCCAATCGTTGGAGAATTCATGCGGACCTACAATCACATCATGAAATCTAAGACTCGATTGAGCGAGCTACTCAGCGAAAACGGTGATTCGAACTTTATTTTAGCTGAATTCATTCAACGTTAGGTAAACGCGCTTCCTTACCTGTTAAATAATTTTCAGACACATACAAAGAGGTTGCAAACAATCTAACCAGTCTGGGCCAGGAGGCTTTGAAATTGGATCGAGAGAATCGCATCACACCGCAGATTGAAGATCTGGGAAGAAATTTAACGTTTGGTATGACATTTTTGCTGTCTATGACTTGGAATATGTACCTGGTACACTGTCTACCACTTTTGTCTACGACTCTCTGTTTAAATGAATCTTTGTCAATGACTCTCTGTCTAATTGAATCTTTGTCAGTGACTCTCTGTCTAATTGAATCTTTGTCAATGACTCTCTGTCTAAATGAATCTTTGTCTATGACTCTCTGTCTAATTGAATCTTTGTCTACTACTGTCTATGACTCTCTGTCTAATTGAATCTTTGTCTACTACTGTCTATGACTCTCTGTCTAATTGAATCTTTGTCTACTACTGTCTATGACTCTCTGTCTAATTGAATCTTTGTCTACTACTGTCTATGACTCTCTGTCTAATTGAATCTTTGTCTACTACTGTCTATGACTCTCTGTCTAATTGAATCTTTGTCTACTACTGTCTATGACTCTCTGTCTAATTGAATCTTTGTCTACTACTGTCTATGACTCTCTGTCTAATTGAATATTTGTCTACTACTGTCCATGACTCTCTGTCTAAATGAATCTTTGTCCACGACTCTCTGTCTAATTGAATCTTTGTCTATGACTCTCTGTCTAATTGAATCTTTGTCTACTACTGTCCATGACTCTCTGTCTAATTGAATCTTTGTCTACTACTGTCCATGACTCTCTGTCTATGACTCTCTGCTAATGACTATCTCTCTTTCGTCTCGTATCCCCCTGTCTCATCACTCAAGTGTCTACGACCATTTTGTCTTTATTTCCGGTTTTGGATGAACAGTTTTTGGATGAACATTAAGTAAGCCCTTTGTGCAATTTTCCTAAATCAACCTCATTTTCTCCGCAGTATCCGACCAGATATTCCTTCTAGTGGAGAATGTCATTCTCAGCATGGAGAATCTCCGCCAACAGCAGCAGCAGCAGCAGCCTCAGTCGTCGACCAAGACAGCGCAGTCAGTGGACAACACCACCGTCTCGAATCAGAAGCACGACGAGTTGATGAAACAAATTGAAGACCTTCAGACCAAATATCTCAATGTGTGAGTGCTTTGAGAACAATTCACTGGCAATTTAAGTTGAGTATTTCGGAATTAACCCTTGTTCCTTTCGAATAGCTTCTAAGGGCGGAAGGTAAAAGGCAGAGCAAAATGACAGATTTTCGCGAAAGCCCACCATATGGATAATAACTTCCCGCTCCTTAACGATGAACTGACTTTCAAGGTTGTCCGAAGTCAGCGGAATGTGCTGAATTGCCTCCTCACTGACTGCTGATGTACCCGTGCCCACAAGCAATTAATAAAAATAATTACTAGTGCCATTAGTGTCATCTGTGTCATAATTAAACTTAGTCAAGCAACGTCAAAAACGTCTTCAGCGGTCGGCTAATGCAAGAAAAGGAAGCGAAATTTCAATCCGACTTATCCGAACGTGACAACGAAATTCGGGAACTTCAGCAGTCGGTAGCTCAGCTTCAGTCTGAGCTGTCCCGGCTGCGCGCTGAACAGCAGGTGGACCTGCAGAACAGCCTGATGTTCACAAAGCTCGACGCCGACCGCAACACCAAGACCCTCAAACGAGCCTTGGCTAGCCGACGCATCGGCGAGGCGGCCTATGAGACGGCCGTCGAAGCCATGGAGGAGTACGCCAGCGTCCCAGCCCGACGCCTGCTAACAATGGCTCGAAGAATGCTTCATCGACGCACAGTTGAGAAACTGCAGACTGCTATCCTCGGTGGAGACGAGTTGACGGAGGAGCGAGCCAGACTGCTGCTAAATCGACTCGAAGATTTCGAAGCCAAAGCTGGGCGTCGCTACGATCAGATTATGGACCGGCTGAGGGAGGAGCGACTGCGGCTGGCTAGAGGCCTTGTCGACACTTTCGAAGATGTCGGCGAATCTTGCAGCATCTTTTTAATTAGACCCGTGCTGTCACTGAGGCACAGAGAAAATCTCGAGCAGCACTACCGGTATGACTGGGGATTTAGTGGAATCTTTTATATTTCTTTATGGGGTTTGACAGAATAATCTGTCGGATATATAAGAAAGCAACGATTAATAAAGGCAGGCTTGTTTGTTGAGCAATGTGCTCAGGAGTCAGCGGAATGGACAGAATTGCCTCCTCGTCAGCTGTCGGGTTTAGGTAGAGAACGAGGTGACCCGGTTGAGGTAGAAAACAAGGTAGCCAGATTCAAGTACATGACAAGGTAGCCAGGTTTAGGTCGATAACTGGTTGTCATCTTCCAGCTCGGTGGTAGAACGGAATCGTCGAGCTGCCGCACAACGCCGAGCTGAAGATGAGCTGCTCGCCGCGAGCAACCGCGCCAGAGCTCAGCAGCAGCGCCTATCGCCCTGTCCGGAAGAAGATGGACCTGACGGCAGTCGGCGATTGCCCGACATCTCAGGAAGCGGAGTCAGACACGATACCAGTCTGTCCGATGTTTGGAATGTGAGTGTCGGGCTGTGAGATTATCTACCAAATCTCAAACTTTCAAATCTCACATTTATTTAATATCACCCTTTGACGTTTTAAAAAATTTGAAATCTATCAAACCGAAATCGATCATCGCTAACTTACATTCCGTCACTAGATTCATGCGTCCACCGACATGAGAATGCTTCCAGCAGGCTTTGACAGAACTCTTCTCAACACGCCCAGACTATTGGAGATGGACGTGAACAAGATCCTGCTTGGTCAGAATCGTATCAGGTACAAGATAATTTGTAGCTTTAATTTAATCTCACCTATCTTAAACGTAACCACAACCGCGTTTCTTTATCTAAAAGATTGAATCTCACTCCTTAAATATGAGTATCATAAGTCTAAAAACTTAAGATCTCACAATTTATCTCTTTTCAGAAAACAAAAGTCGGATATATGATTTACAAAATATAATTTCATAGTTTGCTCATCATAAAAACCTGACTGTCTTCAATCAAAAACTGCTCATTTCTCAGTGCCTCAATGGACGCAGATGTCGGTGGAGTTGGTGGAGGCAGCTTGCGCTACTACGTGCCATTGAAGAGGCGATCAATGGACAACTTTTCGACTACAATGCACGGTATTTAAATCAGCTTTTTTTAATCAGATGCCGTGAGATGGGTGCTGTATGGTCTTTGAACCCACCCGTCGCTGCGCTAGTTTAGCTATGTACAATAAATGTACATTCGCCACGCCATCTCTTCCCCTCACCGAAATGACACAATTCTCATCCACTTATCGATTTTTATTATCTAATTCAGTAACCTCACCCCGCTCGTCCGCCTTAGGGTCCGCTCCCGCGTCAAAAATGACAAAAAACTTCACACCCCATTTGCCACAGTCCAGCAGATTCTTGATTTGTTTAATAGTCTATTATTTTTCTATCCTTCTACATACAGCCAACATCTATCTGTTAGTCTTATAATGTACATTCGATGTACATGCACCGCGTAATCTTCTTTTCTTGCAGAGGATAGAATTAACTTAACTTAATAAAATTTAAGTTAATTTACGAGTACTTATCTTTTCAATCCATCTTCCTTAATTACGAGCATAAGTAATACCTCAAATTGCAGAGCTGGGCGCCCCTCCTCCAACAACGCCAGCTCTGGGCAAGCAGCCGCCTACAGCAGGTGCCACAAGCACTGTGCCACTGCCTCCGATCAAGTCCAAAACGCACTCGTAAATAAGTTCAAATAAAAAAAACAAAATGTATAATACTAGTAGCATACTACTGATAAATTATTTGTATGTGAAGACTATTTTGTGTGACAAAAAAGTTGTAAAATTGAATTAAAACGACATTTAAACAATTCGAAACTTGACATAATTATCGCATTATTAAAACAACTTTTACTATACCTGCGTAGCACTTACGTACCTCACACAGAACAAACATATTTTTTATATATGTACTCTTTCGACATTGTTCAAGTACTTTCTGCCCTCCAAATGCGAGATCAACATAGTTGTTTTTATTTTCTCCGTAGGTTTCGTTTTTTAGACGCGTGCTTTTATTGACATTACTTGGCATACTCGTAGGCTACTAAAATAGGGTAAGCTAATTTGTAGAAAAAAGTTGAACCTGATAACACCTTTTCTTACATTTTTTCTTGATTAAAATGAAATAACAAAAAATAACAAAGTGCAAATTTTAAATTTAATATGTAATATAGCGCGTTTTTTCTCAGCGTAGTAAAACAAAAAGATTTAGATTTGAATAGTTAAAAATGATCCTCTTGTACTCGTACTTTTAGTTACGATTATCAAAGATTTTCTCTGAACTGAAAAATGCTCTAAACCTAAAATGTGGTGAAATAGTTCCATTAAAGGAATACAAATATCAACGTGTACATCTATTTTTTTATTTTTACTCCTAAATATAATGCCTTATTAGTTTGAATATCACTCAACTGTATTTTTACGTTGTAGTTGTAAAGCAGTGAATTTGTTTACCTTTGTTTTCAATATTTCGTTATTTTAGCGTGCAACACAAAATGTTTCAACAGCTGAAAAACATCAATTTATAAAACTTGTCGTTTTCAGGTCAGTAGTCAGTTCAGGCCAATTGTCCCTAGAAAATTTAACCAATTCGCTTGTTTCGATTTCGAGCTCAAAGTAATTTTTATAATTATCTAAATTAAAATCTACTCGCTGTTGTGAACTTTACTAAAATTTTCAGTTCTTAGATAATCCCGTTGTTTTCTTGTACTTAAAGATTACATTTTTAAGCACAATATTTAAAAAACGTAGCATATCGATTCACCAATTTTTTCAGATTAAAAAAAGTGACGTCACAGGCCTAACAGGGGGAGTTTGTTACTCCAAGAAGTGACGTCACAAGACTAGTAGATTGAGTTTGTCACTCCAAGAAGTGACGTCATAGGACGAGTAGATAGAGTTTTTCACTCTAAGAAGTGACATTACATGACTAGTCGATTGAGTTTGTCACTCAAATTTAGCCTATCTTTTGCAGATTAAGTGAGCAATTTTTTTGCGAAACCAAATTGGTAGTGTTGCTAACTTCAATACGATTGGCTCGAGCTAGGAGATACGAGCGTATTTGACAGCCAATTGCTGAATTCGAGCGTTTATAGATGGTATATTCTTAATCCTATATAAAATGCGTCATGCCATCGTCACAATTTAATGTCTACGTAACTTGAAAAAAAATAAATAATGGATTTTCGATTGCTGACAAAGTTTCTCTGCATTGCACTCACCGTGCGTGTGCTTGAAATGCAAGCTAGCCCTACGGAGCCACCTGTTAAGCACTCGAATCAACCTGGACTTCGGGGTATCATCTCAACAACAACTAGCTCAGTGGCTCCGTTGGGACCAGAGATTAACGAGCCATTGTCTATCGATGGCAATTACACTATTGAACAGATTTCGCGACTTTTATTTCAGAACTACGAAAGTCACCACAGGTAAGTTTTAGACTGGGGGGTCGGTGGCAGAGCGGTTATCGCGTTTGTGTCTCGCACCACGATCTCTCAGTTCGATTCCACGGCGTGGCAACATTTATTTGGGGCGCAGCCGCGGAGAGAAGGCATGAGGGCTTGTCGTGTAATTTACGCCCTTGAGGGCCAACCTCCAAGACACAGTGAAATGTACACTGCCTGATGATGAGAAAGTCTGGGCAGATGTACACACCTGTGTGAGCGTATGCCTGCGTACAGTATCTGTGTGTGTGTGTGCTCAGGAGTCGGCGAAATAGGGAGAATTGCCTCCTCACTGGCTGCGGGTCTAGTGTCACCAAATGATGTGCCATTGCCCGCAGCCCTGCTGCAATTATTATTATTATTAAGTTTTAGACTACACTTAGTCCAATCTCCTGAACTAACAACCTACTTACCCGCCCGATCTACCAATCTACCTTTTTCCTGATCTACCAATCTACCTTCCTCCTGATCTACCAATCTACCTTCCTCCTGATCTACCAAACTACTAACCTCCGGATCTACTAATCTACTACCCTCCCGATCTACCAATCTACCAACCTCCTGAGCAAAAAACTTATACTAATTTATTACCAATCATCACTCCACAATGTCGCTCAGACCCGGCTTCAGTGGGGAACCAACTGTAGTTGAAATCAACATGCACGTACAAAGTTTCGGTAGTATCAACGTCATCGACATGGACTACAGCATTGACCTACTGCTGCGGCAGAAGTGGCGCGATCCAAGACTTCGATTCAGGGGCTATCGGCACACGTTTAGCCTGAGCTACCTGAAGGACCGCTTGTGGATACCTGATTTGTTCTTTCGAAATGCTAAATATGGTTTTCTGCACGTGATCACGGCTCCAAACTACCTGATCTGGCTGCAACAGGACGGCTTGATTACGTTTTCACAGAAACTTACTGTTAAGTTAGCCTGCCCAATGCAGGTGAGTGAAGCGTTCCAGTGTGATTTGCATGGACATACCAAGTGTTATTGTCCATGGACATACTAAGTGTTATTGTCCATGGACATACTAAGTGTTATTGTCCATGGACATACTAAGTGTTATTGTCCATGGACATACTAAGTGTTATTGGTATGTCCATGGACATACCATTGTGATATAGATTGTGATATAGAGCTAAACAGTCAGCAGACACTAATCTAAAATAAACATTCCAGCTATGGAACTTCCCCATGGACACCCAGCTGTGTCCTCTAGAGATTGGCAGCTACGGTTTCGCATTGAGCGACCTAAAATTCGTTTGGATGCGCGACAAAGAATCCGTGACCTTGAACCAGCAGCTCATACTCAACGAATTTGAACTGCCCTCCATTCGTTCGGGCAGCTGCCAGAAGGCCTATAACGCCACCGGAGCTTTCACCTGCCTATTTGTTGAATTTAAACTCGTGCGCAAATTTGGATTCTATTTAATCTACACCTATCTGCCGTCGATACTAATTGTGGCCATCTCGTGGATCTCATTTTGGATTGATTACAAATCTGTGCCGGCTAGGATAACGCTGGGTTTGTTGTCGGTTTTGGCGCTAATGACTCAAAGTGCAGCCACTGTACAGGTTGGTAGTTGATTGAGAACTGCGTAATTCATTTTAATACGACGGACTAATTAAGATTGGATACCCGAGACATTTGAGTTTGAGTAGGCCTTCCAATTCGAGATGGGAGCTTGAGTATAGGCCTTGGAATTAGACATGGGAGTTTTAGTAGGACTTTCAATTTGACATCAAAGTTTGAGTTGGCCTTCAATTCTGAGTGGCAAGTTTGAGTAGGCCTTCGAATTCGACATGAGAGTTTGAGTAGGCCTTCGAATTCGACATGAGAGTTTGAGTAGGCCTTCGAATTCGACATGAGAGTTTGAGTAGGCCTTCGAATTCGACATGAGAGTTTGAGTAGGCCTTCGAATTCGACATGAGAGTTTGAGTAGGCCTTCGAATTCGACATGATTGTTTGAGTAGGCCTTCGAATTCGACATGAGAGTTTGAGTAGGCCTTCGAATTCAGCATGGAAGTTTGAGAGGGTCTTTAAATGTAAAAGTGTCGAGTTTAAACAGGTTTGTTCATTTTTAATGCGCGCCGGGAAGTGATAGCTTTAGAAAAAAATCTGAAAGGATCGAGGACTAGTTTCAATTTTCCTTAAAACAGCATAAGTGAAGAAAGTTTTTGAAACGCTATTGGAAACTCATAAAGTTCTTTCAGGAAGGTCTAAAAATAAAGTCAAACAGAGACTGGGTTTTTTTAACGAATAACTTGCAGACGCACTAGATTGTATAGCTTTCATGCAACCAATGAACTGTAAATTCCAACTACATTATCCCATGGATACAGCATAAATTGTTCGCGATTATCGGAGCGCGAAAGCTGCTTTAGTTCTGTTCAGGTTTTCCACTTTCTCGAATAGCCTTTCAAGCGTGGCTAAGAGTATAATTGACAACAAAAGAATAGGTTATTTTAATAACTAGTTGAGCTGATTTAGTCCTCTTACACGCAGCTTTTATTCCAATTGTAGTTCTTATCACAATTTGTGTTTATTTGTTGGTTCATTGCGCTTAATAAAATTGTTTTTATTGGCATCAGGGCTGCGGACACTGTCGCATCATTTGGCGACAGTAGACCCGGAGCTAGCGAGGAGACAGTTCTAATGCCTATTCCACTGACTCCTGAGCACACACTCACACAAGTGTGTAATCTGGCCTGACTTTCTCATCGTCAGGCAGTGCACACTCTCACTGTGACTTGGAGGTTGGTCATCAACAAGCTCCCAAGCCTTTTATCCGCGGCTACGCCCTATAATGATGTGGCCTCGCCGCGGAATGGAGCTCAGGTGCTGAGGGAGATTGCTTTCATAAAAAAGCGGCATATTTATCGGAATTTATTCACCGAATAATTATCAGAACCTACCTCGGGTTTCCTACATCAAAGCCATCGACGTCTGGCTTTTCGCCTGTCTGGCATTTGTCACCGCGTCCCTGCTAGAGTTCGCTGTTGTCAACATGATGGCCAGACGTCAGGAGCAGCGACAATTGCGCGACGAATTGCGTAATCTGATGCGCAAGGAGATGATGCGACTGGGCGGAAACCTGCTGGCTGGCGGCTCGAGGACCAACTACCGCCGGCGGAGCAAGGCATCGATTGACAAAATCAGTCGCAGTCGCAATGCTATATCGGGCAGATTTCGGCAGCAGCTGCTGCAGCCAGATCGCATGGAGATGCAACGCCTTAATGACGACAGCGCGGCTGACAATGCTTCTGATCATGACAATGACGGCTTGGACGACGAAAATTCTAGCAGCTACAACGAGCAAGGGTCTGGCAACCGAAGTCGCATCAACAATGAGGAAGTCAACGGCGAAGGCGCGCTGGTTGATGTCGACAATGGCGACGCTTTCGTGTGGCATCGGCGTCGCCGTGCCAACCAGAGCTGGTATCGTCCGCAGCAGCATCGACAGCAGCAGCGTAAAGATCGACAGCAACAACCGATGCAGTCGTTGACAGCGAATGCTCAGCAGTTTGAGGCCGAGAAAGTTGATCAGGCTTGCGTCTTCGCCTACCCAGCCTGCTTCCTGGTGTTCAATGTTGCGTACTGGATCACCTTTCTGTTGAAGAAAGACTTTGTCTAGCCGATTTATTATTTATTAGCTTCTTTTTTAAATTAGATACTTAAGGTTAAGGTACTAAGGTACTATGCGCAGCGCCCGAGGTTATAGACATTGATGCCCGAAATAGCCGGTGTGTATTTTCATTGAGCAACGCTCATTGAAAACAGCGGGATTCCGAGCGGTTCTGTTTGCACCATAGACATTTCACCGGTATATAATGGCGGGAATCCCAGCGTTGCTCAATGAAAATGAAAATACACACTTAACGTTTGAAATACAAGAATCCAAAAAGAATTCCCATTAAAACCCTTGCTCAGCGTTGTTCAATGTCTACAATAGTATTACAAAAATCGTCAACAACTGAATCATTGATTCTCGGATGCAACTTGTATATACTCGTAGATATGATAGTTTATAATTGCAGCGAAACTCATCCTTCAAAGGAACTATTGAGGGCCGAAAAACTCCAAACCAACTTTGCCATGTAGATACACCTCCAAATGATACAGTGTAAATACGTATATTAATTGTGTTATTCATTTTATAAGAGAGGAGAATACTAAGAACCATACTAAGAACTATACTAAGAACCATACTAAGAACTATACTAAGAACTATACTAAGAGTTATACTAAGAACCATACTAAGAACTATACTAAGAATTATACTAAGAATTATACTAAGAACCATACTAAGAACTATAATACTAAGAACTATACTAAGAATTATACTAAGAACCATACTAAGAACTATACTAAGAATTATACTAAGAATTATACTAAGAACCATACTAAGAACTATACTAAGAATTATACTAAGAATTATACTAAGAACCATACTAAGAACTATAATACTAAGAACTATACTAAGAATTATACTAAGAACCATACTAAGAACTATACTAAGAATTATACTAAGAATTATACTAAGAACCATACTAAGAACTATACTAAGAACTATACTAAGAACTATACTAAGAATTATACTCAGATTTATACCAAGAATATCACTAAGAGGGAACTGCTAAACTCTAATCCCGGGGACGCCTAATTGACTGGAAGATACATACAGTTGCCTAATTTACCGCTCGCGCAATACAGACGCTACCAGATGGAGGAAGTAAACGCTACCAGTAGAGTGCTGAAGTTTACGAAAGAAATAACGTTGAAGAATATTAAGAGTTAAACGACCCGTAAGGACCGCCAGTTTAAAACAAATCTACTGGATTGTGATAACAGCAGTGAGATAAAAGATAGCCCTAGTACAACTTTGGTGACAGCAGTCTAGTAAAGACCTGTAACTTTGATAACAACGGTTGGATTTTCTTATAAGGCCCATATTATATAATTTACCCCCTATTACAACATTGGTGTCATTCGGTAGGATTTTAATTGGTATTTAATTTACCCGTATTACACAAATAAGGCTGTGTTGTACAGCTGCTCAGTTTACATGGGCTGCGAGTAACCAACCAAACTTATACCCTAAATGGTGGTATAACATAGACGAGTATTAACAAGTATTAACAATAATTAATAAGGTAGCTTTGCAAAGCGTCATAATTTATTTTTCTGGTCTCCTGATGGCTGATCGTTTCGAACTTCAGGACCTCCTCACAAATAGTTGTCCATGCAGTTATAACATGCACTGCATTAAAACGTCAATTTTAACTTGTTTAAATATTTGAGCGTGCATACTGGTATTTATAGCTACACATATGTATTTTAATTTTTCTGCATAGAAACTTTTTTATGTAATATCGTAACTTTATAGTTTAATCATGTAAAGCGCAAACATTATTTTAAGCGCAAAATAAAAGTACAACTAGGCTCACTTTGCGGTTCAGAGTAAAACTCTAATTGCTCCATTTAGCGGTGAAATGATTTTCATGATTTTCAAATGAAATGGTCATCTCTTTCTATACAAACTAACTCATAGCATTTTAACCCCGAGACTGCGGATGGCCTGCAGCGCAGGCCATGTGTTATGTCTATGGCCTGCGACTGTTTGTGCGTCTGCTTTCTGCCTCGTTTTGCATAACCGCACTTTGCGGCGATGGCCTGCAGAGCAGGCCATGGATGAGTAAGTATGTATAAGTTATCACCCACTTTTTTTATTTATTTTGGCCGGGAACGGCTGAGGACTCGTTTATTGGCCGAGGCGAAGCCGAGGCCAAGAAACGATGTCCGAAGACGTTTTCGGCCATAGATAAGTCAAACAAGTGGGTGATAATGTATTTATTCCACAGTTGAAGCCAGATAATTGTCACCGGACCAGATAAATGTTTATCTGTCCCGGCCAGATTAATTTCAACGGCCAAATAAATAAATTTATCTGGTCTATGGGCCAATCCAACTGGGGAATAAATAATCTCTCCCGTTTATTCATTTATCTGTGGCCATCAGAACGACTGAGAACTTGTTTCTCGGCCGAGGCGCAGCCGAGGCCAGAGAAACGAGTTTGAAGTCGTTCTGGCCATAGACAAATGAATAAACGGGGGAGATAGTATTTTTCCCCAACTTGGCTCGGTATTGTGGAAAAAAGAACTATAGCTCAACAGTCTATGGTTCTGATCGAAACGGTTCCAAATGAATCGTTTCCTCGTCCGGGACGAATAAATATTTCTTCGTCCCGGACAAATAAATGCTTCAACACTAGACCATAGACTTATTTGACCGGGACAAGTGGGGGGATAAACAATGTTGGCACAAAGTTGAGCTCTATGGCACAGAAGCCAGCAATGGAAAATAGCAAGGAACAGTAGTACATGTACGCTCGTATATTAAAGTATACGTTAGTTCGTTAGGTTACAGTTTGAAAAGGCGTTCGTCGTAGGCAATCAAAACTTTTGGATTAAAAAGTCAGCCTTGCCCCCCGGATGTCCCCGGATACTTTTCAATCTGCTACTCCTGACTATGCCAGTGTTTCAATGCTAACGTGAAGCTAACAGTTTAAATTTCAGAAGGTAGTATTAGGCGAGACAAGTGTAGATATTGTTCAGCGGCAAAATACAGAAAAGATTGTACGCTTTGTACGATCAACAGGGCCCGGTATGCCCAGAAACTCCGGATCCGGGTCAGGCTTCTGATCTTGACCTGCATCGCATGCCGTCCAATCGTTGGCTTCATGAAGGCCAGGTAAAATCTCGTTCTCGTCAAGTGGAGCCCCGCTATCGTGATCAGATTCATCTTCATCGTCTGTAAATAGACTATCTTCTTCTTCCAGCTCCGAGTCTGTATCGGGATCAAAAGCTGCGTCCACGGCGGCCATGTACAAAACCTTTTGGCTAATATCGTTTTGACTTTATGCTGCTGCCGGTCAGCAAGGGGATGACGTATAGTGGTTGATACGAGAGGTGCCAATTTGCTTGCTGAATGAAATAAATATTGACCCCAATTTGGCTTCAACAGTGATATAAATATGTGCGTTCAGGGGTTTGAATATCATGTACAATTCAAACATTACCGATAAGTCAGTGATGAAATGTACATATCGCATGCTGAGAAGGGGGGAGAGAGTGCACATCAGGAAAATAGTTGAAGCAGCTAAAGTGAAAGAGAGCCATTTCATATGTGTGGGCTGTGGATATTAACGAAGAGCGCGCTACCGCAAACTAGGGCTATGGCTGCCCAGCGTGAAAATCGTCTATGGCCTGCAGGGCAAGCCATCTCGCAAACTACACGTATGGCATGAAATAAACTCCGCAGCTATAGGGTTTGTCTAATGATTTCTTAAATGTTTTGTCTAAACTGAGTTTTAAACAAATATCTGTTGTTTACTGTGTTTGCAAGCGAATGATTTCTATCAGGAATAGAAATTTTTAGATAACTTTTGATTGTTAAACAATTCAATCATCTTATAATGATAATACTTAACAATTTGTTGATATTACTACCAGTAGTAGAAACCGCAATGTGAAGTTTTCTAATAGCTGAAAAGCTGAATTTAGTAACTATGAAAATCTTGCAATTAAATGTGACGCATAATTAAGCGCGCATGACATAAGTGGCACAAGCTCGCACTATCGCAAGCGCGCATTTTAAGTGTCTTGCAAGTATCTGGTGCACTCAGAAAACTTGCCCCGCACCACCGCGCACCTCCACGCAAAACCACGAAGTGGAGCCTCGAGTTGGAGTTGCTGCAACTCAAATCGCGACTAAAGATAGGCTGAGGTGAGCAGCGCGTCAGTCTGACGGAGGCTTCCGTGGCGACTAGGATCGGCTTTGCGGAAGTCGAAAGTTCAATGTATCGACAGCGTCTCAGAATCATTCGATCCGCCGCTACCTGACGACGCCAACGTCACTTACGAGGCCCTTCTCGACGATCCGGAAAAGTTCCACAGTATTGACGGCATTAATGTGCTCCAAGGATCTGTGGTCGTCCCAATTGGTGGTGTAACTAATTTGCACACCCTGACATGCTCCGCCGCTTGTATGTATGGCGACATGGTGCCAGGGACTACTAAATACTCTAAATGTAAAAGTATTTAGTAGTCACTGCATGGATGGTGCTTGGATGGTATACCTTCAAGTCGGTACCTCGGCTGTTCTATTAGCTTCTCACAATAGGTTCGTCGAGCTTGACACTTTCTGACTGGCTGTGTCAGTACTCATGAACCGCAAGACAAACGACCAGTATTTAGCGGCACTAGGGCACTTTGTAATAAATAATAAAGAAAAAAGATATGCAGTTCGATTCCAGTTTAATCTAGCATGCGACTTAAAAAAATTTTCTTCGCATGTCATGTCAGCCTCGATATCAAATGGGACACTGTCTGGTTGTCTCTAGGGCTTATCTCTTATTGCCGGATTCCAGATTTCATATTGTCGCTTTTAAGCCTAATGCTTTATGCGATTTTTTTTATGCTGCGATTCTAAAGAAACTACCGACCAGCGCTTATTCTTGTGTATGACTAAAAATGTCAATTAAAAGTAAAAATGCAAATGTCGCCTAGCTGAAGGCATTCCTACCGCAAATACAGAAAAAAAGCAGAAGACAAACGCAGACGAAAAATAAAAGAACAGAAAGAAATGTAAAATGCTTCGATGTTGGCTTAGATTAATACAAGCGTAACAATAATAAACGTTATGCACTTTAAAACCGCTCAGACCTCAGTTCCAAAAGTTCTCTTAGCCCCGCCCTCTCTTGGGCCACACAACGTACATTCGTGAATGTACATACCTATTTGTATACCCCTCTATACCCACACTGTATTTTTTAAGGCCCGACATCCAGCCCCGGCAAGAGCGCCCACCACCCCAACACCCACCCCCAAGCAAACATGCGAACGCCCGCGAAGGGGTGAGAGATTTGAACCTGGGGGGGGGATGAGAGGAGGACGAGTCGTTGGCCGCTTATTTCTGTATTTCTATATAAACAGTCGTTTGAAGACAACCAAGTTCACGCTGTAGTTTTTGAAAATTCAAGCTATTTATTTTTGTTTTAATAAATTGAGTAACAAAACATGCGCGAATCAACTGAAACTCTATGGTCTTTGCTGCAAAATCTCAGCTTTAAACAGGAGCAATCAGGAGCTGGAACTGGAGCTGGCATTCGCTCGTCAAACTGGCTAGAGGCAGCTGTGCTCGACTGCGGCTTCCTGCCATTGAAGCTGAGCCATCCGTGTCTAATTCAACAGGATCGGGGCCCGCTGTCTGGTCCTCAGGTTAGAAATATTTTAACAGTAGGAATACCAAACCATTTTTGCCGCCCGTTTTTATTCGAAGGGGTCCCCCCTAAAAACAATATTGGCAGCGACCGAGTGCTAACTGACTGATGTGTTGACAGACTAGGCGATGGCGTCCTGTGGTTGAGCTGCGCCTAATATTGAGGCTTGATCAGTGAAATTAGAGAAGTTTGCGTCAGGGTGTCTATAGTGGCCTATTTCCACCTGTTGTAGCCATTGAAGGTCCAGCGAAGACGGAGATGATACAGGCACATTCGGGTGACGTGCTGATAGATTTTGAAGGCCTGGCAACTGGCAAGGTCGCACTGAGGCGCAGTGCTAATTCATGTATAGGGGTGTATGAAATACACTTAGCGCCTTCGGCCAGAACCATTGAATATCTCGACGGTCTTAGGAGCTGGCGACTTGATTATTGTTTCAGAAGATGCGCAACAAAAAGTAAGCCCGTGTTCTTGAGTTTCGTGTAATTGTGTTGCTCCATTCGAATGCAGCACAAACATTTTTCTGGTGGCCTGGGAAATTTCCCCAACTTTGGTAGCTTTACTGCTGACAGAGCTTTGGAATCTGCTATAGTATTTGACTCACATGGGCATAAATTGGCTATAGACCGATAAGCCACTAGGATTTCTCTCCGAATCGAGCTCAGGACCTTGGCGCGAGAGGAAAACGAAATAACCGCTACTCTACTACTCAACGACACCATTTAAACGTGGATTGTAAATTCGGCAGTAATTTTTTACTTAATAAAAATCTCATATTTGTTTAAATGCTTTGTGATGTTTTTCGCACTATTTCGAATTTCTAGTTAAATTCACTGCCTGGCCCGCTATTTAAGGTTGAAAAACTGTTAGGCGGCGTCTGTGTGTTCGGCTGCCTGGCGGACGGTCGCTGTCCGACTATAGCCGGCAGCGATCTAGTCCGCCGCGAGCTGGATCTAGTTCAGCACGGCGCCATCAAGACTGGCTTGAATGCGCTGCTTCGCGCATTGAGCATGGCCGAGAATGTTGCGAAGCCGGTCTGCCTGTTGCTGCAGCCGTGGCCAGAGACCGCTTCTCCGGTTTCTCCAGATAGCCTAGTCGAAGCCATTCGAAGCTTCTGGCCGAAGGACACCCGTTGCGGCTTCAGGGCAGCCGTCTTCCTGCTGCCGAAGGATCCGACTAAGGCGCCGGTGCGAGTGGAAATGAACTCGCTGACTCAAGGTGAGCGGCCTGCCGTCGAGGATATCCTGTTGCTGCCTGCAGCGGCTGAGGCTGCCCTTGAAGAGGACGCTTCGAATGGGCAGCCGGTCAAAGCGCGAGCTCTTCTCATCGCCTTCGAGATGGGCTCCGCCGCAGCGGCCAAAATGCGCTTCCGCGGCTCTTAGAGAGGCTCCAGGACTGGGGGCGATGTTCACTCATACCCTACTTTGTGAGACACACTGTCCACTGACCATCTACTGTAGGAACTGGGAGCTGATGGACCAGACACACTGTCCACTGACTAGACGCACTGTCCACAGATCAGACACACTGTCCACTGACAAGACACACTGTCCACTGACTAGAACTTCAATGGATTTAGAATTATCTTTCGGAATCTTTCAGCCGACAAACATCAGGCTCTAAATATTTCAGCTGCAGTATATTCTCGTATAATATGTAACTGATAGATTCAATGCTGACCATACCTTACTAACTGTGGCTAACTGTCAACAGAGTTTCCTATCTTTTAACCGCTTTTTCGATCACTTCTTTGTGGGTAAATTTCCAAGTAGTTTCTAGCACTGTCTAGCACCGATATTTATGAGCTAAGCTTAATCAATTATTTACGATAGTACACTATTGCGCATGTAAATTCTTTTCCTTATATCAATTATAAATTGCACGATGCAGAGCCACCAAATTATAATTTGGCCTCGCCTAGGATTCGATCTAGAAAGTCTCCTGCTACTGACGAAAACAGTAGTCATTGAAGCATGAAAACTTAGTATTCGAACAAAAATTCATTACGCAATAATTATAGGCCATATCAAACGATCAAGATCCAAACGATCGATCCAGTTTACTTTGAAATTTGAGATTTTGAAATTTAGAAATTTGCCGAAATCGATCAGTGAGCGTCGAGTCGATGAGAGTCGATGAGAAAATGTATTGACGACAAGAAAAAATACCAAAATAAGTAGTATTGACCGCAAAGTGACTCTTCCTGCTCTTCTGTGCTTCGAGGCTACCTGGCTAGTGTGAACTTGCTAGTGATTTTTTGTTACGCAGTGACGTACCGCATGAGCCTAAATAAGTGCACCACGCGTGGTGGTGACTTAAGCTAGGCGTGACCAATAAAAAGAAAAGACAGTAAAAAGACGAGCAGGAAGGCCAATGGACAACACAGCTAGCTCCACTGAGCATTTTTCGTTGCTACGATGCCTCTGAATCACAGATGAACACGCATATGAACAAGCTGCCAAACTTGTGCAGAACTCAAGCTCTTGATTGACACGAGTGATAATAAGATGCGCTTAGTAAGAGGGAAGGAGATACAGTACCCAGCAGAAGCATCTCCCTTTGGCTCCATCTATAGCTTGAGCTGTTCAATTGGACAACTCGGCACGAACGAATCAGTGAATTTCCGGGAACGGAGGAGCCATCCGGGTACTTATAGGACTAGAGAATCTTTTGGATTCTATTCATCGAAGCGAAAAGCACGACTACTTAAAAATATTGAAATGCAGAACGACCAACTGCAGCAACACGGACCACATCACGCGGCAGGTAGGAATGGTACCTGTCAAAAATACGCTACTGCTGATGGAGCGGGAGCCGCAGCGGACTTAGAAGTCGGGCCATCTCATCGACAGACTCAGACTCTGCGAATCGCAGTCCTCGGCGCTCCGGCAGTTGGCAAGACCAGCCTAGTTCGCCAGTTTGTCCACTGCGATAGACCAGATGTTTACGAGCCGACAGTCAAGCCAATTGTACATAGGCCGACAATCTCAGTGAACGATCGCACCTACGATACCCGACTAGTTGATTGTCCGCCGTTGGAGTACTTTCCGGAGGACTCGCTACAGGAGTTTGCCAGCTGCTACCGGGGCTGCGGCCTGCGCTCAGCGACAGCCTACATCCTGGTGTTTGACCTATCGGACGAGCTCAGCTTCCAGTACGTGAGGCAGGTTCGACAACGCCTACTAGACCAGGGTCTGTGCGCTCCGACACTGGTTGTTGCCAACAAGGCGGACCTGTCCACTGACGCTTCTAGCCGCAGTAAAGAGGCCGGTAAGAGCGGAAGCAAAACTGAAATTAGTAACATGGTGCGCAAACAATGGAAGTGCCCGTATGTTGAATGCTCGGCTAAATACAACTGGCGAGTGGGCGGTGTGTTTCGCGAATTATTCAAACTCATCGAACAGCGAGACTCCGGGCACAGGGCCGCTACAGCTCGGGTGCAGGAGGTGCTTCGCAGGAACCAGTGCAGACTCATGTGAACAGCTACATCAACGTCCTTTTTCTTATTCTTGTGGTGTTATACTTGTGTATAGTCGTAGTTATTATTGTTCTTTGTAGTTTTGTAAAATTTTCTACTTTTAATCTGTTTCTTTTATTTCTAAAATTGAACGTGACTTTAAGTTTTCGTACGAAAGGGGCATCGATGAAATTTCTTATGAAGTGTGCTGACGTTTTCGAAGTTTAGAAAAAGTGTTTGTGAAAAAGCACTCTGTACGAAAGCCTGTATACCGTTGAGGTCCTGTGGCCGTTGACGCCAGCTGCATGTAATTTAGTGTAAAGCTGGTCTTTGCGTGTAGTTTTGCTTTTCTTAATGACAATGCAACTTACTATGAAGACAGAGGTCAATATCACCAAGAACCAAGGACCACTGTAATACTGTTATACAACAGTACTCAAGGGAACTACGCTCAGATATTGTGCTCAGGGAAGTGTGCTCAGGGAACTGTGCTCAGGAATTGTGCTCAGGGAACTGTGCTCAGGAATTGTGCTCAGGGAACTGTGCTCAGGGAAGTGTGCTCAGGGAACTGTGCTCAGGAATTGTGCTCAGGGAACTGTGCTCAGGCAACTGGGCTCAGACAACTACAGTTTTGCTAAGAATCTTCAATAGCTCCAAGGTTGAATATTTAGATTAACCTCTATCGTTCTCTGCTGCAACAAGCGTCCGCTATTGTACCCTGCTAGTCCCAAATCTGCCCAGCTAGATACGGAAGTTTCAACGTTAAGAGCGAAAATTGAAGAGTGCTTGAAATAGGAGGAAAATATTGTGGCTCAGAATTTTAAGTAGGATTTCAACCTCATAAAAATGGCGATCGTATCGAGAGAATACTAGAATTAATCTGGTTTAGCAGTCTTGCACCGAATAAAATCCACTTTAATCTTGCAATTCAATGGTTGCTTAAGTGCAGCTAAGTGCAAGAATGCATGCTGCTTAATCTCAGGTGTCTGGATCATGAATTGTTGAATTAAATTTCCTATTCTAGAGAACTTTTTCTTCAGAGTTTGAGATGAGTTCATTTTACTCAGAATATTTCGAAATTGTCGCTTATTAAAGTTATTAATAAAAATATCCATTAGGGGATTTCATTTGATCCATTTACCTTTATCGATAAACTTTTCCTTACAATGGTTCGTTTCCCATAAGCAGCTTCTGATCTGCAACTCGCGGCAGAAGAGATGCAGAAAACGGAATAAAATCCTGGAAGAGGAATGAGATTCTCAAGTGCAGATGAAGAGCTCAAAAATGTGGCATAATGTCCCCAGGTCTGTGTCTCCGAATCTATAACCATACACTGGTCTCGTCGGGGTGGACTCTGAGGAAGAACTGTACCACATCAACGACCGATTCCCAACTGTCAGGGGGAATCTTTTGGACAGCTGTTCGCTTGCTAGATCCCAACTTCCTTCCCAGTAACTTCTTTCCCCCTATTCTCACACTCTATCTGGCACTGTCCCTGCTACACTGACACACATGTGCCTTACTCTGCTGGCGACACTTCATTCCAAATTTTTCATTAACAAATATGTAATGCCAGACTTGTGGCTTCCCCTCTCACACCCTGTCAATCTCCTTCCCATACTCTATCAATCTCCTTCCCATACTTTATCAATCTCCTTCCCATACTCTATCAATATCCTTCCCATACTCTATCAATATCCTTCCCATACTCTATCAATATCCTTCCCATAATCAATATCCTTCCCATACTCTATCAATATCCTTCCCATACTCTATCAATATCCTTCCCATAATCAATATCCTTCCCATACTCTATCAATATCCTTCCCATACTCTATCAATATCCTTCCCATACTCTATCAATATCCTTCCCATACTCTATCAATATCCTTCCCATACTCTATCAATATCCTTCCATTCTCTATCAATATCCTTCCCATACTCTATCAATATCCTTCCCATACTCTATCAATATCCTTCCCATACTCTATCAATATCCTTCCCATACTCTATCAATCTCCTTCCCATACTCTATCAATATCCTTCCCATGCTCTATCAATATCCTTCCATTCTCTATCAATATCCTTCCCATAATCAATATCCTTCCCATAATCAATATCCTTCCCATACTCTATCAATATCCTTCCCATACTCTATCAATATCCTTCCCATACTCTATCAATATCCTTCCCATACTCTATCAATATCCTTCCCATGCTCTATCAATATCCTTCCATTCTCTATCAATCTCCTTCCCATTCTCTATCAATATCCTTCCCATACTCTATCAATATACTTCCATACTCTATCAATCTCCTTCCCATACTCTATCAATATCCTTCCATACTCTATCAATATCCTTCCCATACTCTATCAATCTCCTTCCCATACTCTATCAATATCCTTCCATACTCTATCAATCTCCTTCCCATACTCTATCAATATCCTTCCCATACTCTATCAATCTCCTTCCCATGCTCTATCAATATCCTTCCATTCTCTATCAATATCCTTCCCATACTCTATCAATATACTTCCATACTCTATCAATCTCCTTCCCATACTCTATCAATATCCTTCCATACTCTATCAATATCCTTCCCATACTCTATCAATATCCTTCCCATACTCTATCAATATCCTTGGGTGTTATTACTATTGAGTTGGGTGTTATGACTATTGGGTTGGGTGCTATGACTATTTGGTTGGGTGTTATGACTATTGGGTTGGGTGTTATTGGTATTGGGTTGGGTGTTATGGGTATTGGGTTGGGTGTTATGGGTATTGGGTTGGGTGTTATGGGTATTGGGTTGGGTGTTATGGGTATTGGGTTGGGTGTTATGGGTATTGGGTTGGGTGTTATGGGTATTGGGTTGGGTGTTATGGGTATTGGGTTGGGTGTTATGGGTATTGGGTTGGGTGTTATGGGTATTGGGTTGGGTGTTATGGGTATTGGGTTGGGTGTTATGGGTATTGGGTTGGGTGTTATGGGTATTGGGTTGGGTGTTATGGGTATTGGGTTGGGTGTTATGGGTATTGGGTTGGGTGTTATGGGTATTGGGTTGGGTGTTATGGGTATTGGGTTGGGTGTTATGACTACTGGGTTGGGTGTTATGACTATTTGGTTGGGTGTTACGACTATTGAGTCGGGTGTTATGTATACTTGGTTTTGTGTTGGGCAAGCCAGCAAAATCACAAGCTTAATAGCTCTTTATAAATCCATGTTGTCATATAATATTTTTGTTGAATGCAATTAGCTTTAGATGAATATTGTCTGAGGCTGTTATTATCGTAGGTTTTTTCGAAAATGGCAAACTGCTTCGCTGCATGACTCTACCGGCTTAATGAAGATTTTTCTTAATTCTTTGTTCCGGGGTTTCGCTCCCGGAGGCCCAGAAAATCCCTAGGATTAGAATCTCATCAAATTTGTTGCTGAGGCATGATCGAAATGACAGGAAGCTGTAGAGACTCGTTTTCCAGAGTAACAATAACCAACTTTACGGTGTTATCGGACTCTAGGTAACGATGCGAGTATGCATCCCTACATTGAGTCGAAGTACAGTAGCATTAAATTTATTAATAAATTAATTAACGGCGAAAAGAACTAAAAAAGACAAAATATAATTAATTCTCTTTTGTTAGGAATTAGTTGCCTAAATAAGGAGAAACACAAAGAAACTAAAAAGAAAGATAGATGAGAGAAAAAAGTGAAATTACATTGCAGTTATTGTATTAGTTTTGGGATAAATTTCGGCGAATAACAGAAACTTCGCGCCATTCTACGCCAAGTTAAATCAATTCGTTTCTTGCTAGAAGCTGAAACAGCAAACCCTAAGTCAGATCAAATCAGACTCTCACTGATTGGCCAGTGGGGGGTAGAAGTTGAATTGGACTTGGTAAACTCTGAGCCATATGAAATTAATCCAGGCTGTCACTGATTGGCCAGTGGGGGGTAGAAGTTGAATTGGAATTGGTAAACTCTGAGCCATATGAAATTAATCCAGGCTGTCACTGATTGGCCAGTGGGGGGTAGAAGTTGAATTGGAATTGGTAAACTCTGAGCCATATGAAATTAATCCAGGCTGTCACTGATTGGCCAGTAGGGGGTAGAAGTTGAATTGGAATTGGTAAACTCTGAGCCATATGAAATTAATTCAGGCTGTCACTGATTGGCCAGTCAGGGATAGAAATAAAAATAGCATACACTGATCCATATCAAATTAATTAGGCTATTGCTGACTGGCCAGACTGCACGGGGATAGATATTTTAGATGTCTTGAAGCTGATAAAAATAATACGGCTTTATATATGCCTGGGTTTTACGTTACGTTTACCTGGTACCTCGTGTAGTAATTAGTGAGGCAACTTTTCTTGCATTATAAAAATACATTGCGTGTCTAAGGCAAAATTGACGCAACAGGGCAGACTTAATTAGATATTTTGATTGCTCTGGGATTAAAATGAAAGAGGCAATCTTGGTAAGTAGTCGATTTGTGGGATAAAAAATTTTTTTAAGATCATCAGCAGCGAGTTTATTCTGAGTTGCCTTTGTCACGCAATTACAAATGATGCTTCCATTTTTTCAGTCCAGTAAAGTAGCTAGTTTTGAGTGACATAGTGTCCTTTCAACAAAACTATAATGCTAGTAGATACTGTATAACTTTTATTGATAATTTTATTGATCAATTGACTGTACTCTACTGCTGTCTGGTTAGGCCTGTCTCTGGTTTCTCGCGGATAAAGGCAAAATTTTTTCATCAGTTTGCATTGCATAGGATATATCAACATCCGTACATTAGGTCATCAAATTTCACTGTTCCTACGTGACAATAAATGCTGTCCAAATACTTTCTTTGTGTGACAACCAAAAATACTAATACAAGCTTTAGAAACTAAACTAAATATGCGGTATGCAGTCACTGCTAACGGAACAGGTGACACTCCCCTAACAGTTGACACTCCCCTGTCTAACAGGTGACACTCCCATGTCTAACAGGTGACACTCCCATGTCTAACAGGTGACACTCCCCTGTCTAACAGGTGACACTCTCTGTCTAACAGGTGACACTCCCCTGTCTAACAGGTGACACTCCTCTGTCTAACAGGTAACACTCCCCTGTCTAACAGGTGACACTCCCCTGTCTAACAGGTGACACTCCTCTGTCTAACAGGTGACACTCTCTGTCTAACAGGTGACACTCCCCTGTCTAACAGTTGACACTCCCCTGTCTAACAGGTGACACTACCCGTCTAAAATGAACAGCAACGAGAGAATTTCAGGCAGTAAATTTGCACATTTTTACGTGACACAGATAATTGTCAGTAATTGAAATACAAATTTATAAAGTTCAGTTCCTAGTTTGTTGTATATTTTGATTCCTTTGAATTCGTTTACAACAGGAGCACACAATTAGAAACTAAGCACAAGGATAATAAAAAAGAAGTATAACAGAAACCGTGAACACGTTATGTATAAATAAATATTTTTTTTGCGCCGACTTCCAAACAATCAAACAAAAATTGCACAACAAAATACGAGTACAATTTTTATATTTGAATCGACAAACAATTTGTTTAATTGATAACTTACAGTTTTTTTAACGATTTAAATTAGTTAGTTTTTTTCTTCTATACAGCGACAATACTAGCGGTAGGTAATTAATAAGTAAACAATGAAAACAAACAAACAAACAAACAAACAAAAACGTTAACAACAAAAATTTGACAAAAAATAAATAATGACAATTTTAATGGTAACATTATATAATCTTAAATAAAACTGAGGTACAAAATCAAAGGCGTGGAAAAAAGTGAATAAAATGATGGTCCTGCCTTGCGTAAAAACAATCAAATCGATTTCCAGAAAAAAAATTCCATAATTTATTGATACTACTGTTCAGAACGAACCAGCGTAAGTAGCATGTGCAGGATATGAAATGTTTGTGTCGAGAAAAACACGATGATAAAGCGAATTCTAGATTACAAGCCTAATTAGATCGGTACTTATGACTATACTACTAGCAAGTAGTATTACATGATAGAAAACAAGAAAACACAGACAAAATGCATTGAAAACACAAGGTAATAAACAGTACATTGATTCGATGTTTGCCAGGTAAAAAAAAACTAATTAAATCAATCATTATTGTTTATAACGCTTAATTATAATGACAAATTCATTATTAAATTAGAAGTAATAAAAATGGAAGACTTGAAACAAAACGGAGAAATACATGTAGTATATAGGAAATACAGGTACCTGATAATTAATAGAACACTGATAAACACAAGAATGAATTTCAATTCGGATTTCCGCCATAACGCGACGACGCTGCGGCGGTGCTGTTGTCCCCGACGTCCCTGTTCATGACGTCCACCAACTGGCCCATAGCGCTGCTGACCTGGCCAGCCATGGCAAATAATGAGCTGACAGAATTCCTGCCAACAGATGTCGGACATGAGTCCGCTAAGCCACCGTTTCTAGTCAGACTGCCGTATAGGCTGGCTGAGTCGCTCTCAGCACCGCTGCCGCCTCCTCCGCCTCCGCCTCCGGTGTAGCCGCCAACGTACCTGGCCGAGCCGCCGTGCCTGAACAGTACATTGCCGCCAGCCGATGCAGACATTGAGGATTGCATCATCATCTGCTGCTGCTGCTGCTGCTGAATGTACTGCAGTTGGCGATGCTGCTGAAGCTGGTGTGACGGTGTTCCGCCGCCAAGGTAGGCAGGCTGATGATGCTGGCTGGAATGCGGCTGCAGGGTGGATTCAGAATCAGAGACGCAACCGGAGCTGCCAGCTCGCTGATGATGCGGATGCTGCGGCCTGCCAGCAGCGGGCAGGGTCTGGACTAGCGGCTGCTGCTGTTGCTGCCTCTGATACGGATGCAGCAAGGCGTGATGCTGCGGCGACGGAGACGGACTCTGACTGCCGCCAGACTGTGCCAGAAGGTGACGCAGGCGAGACAACTGGCCCTCCAGCTGACGATTGTGATCCTCCAGCAGGGCCATGCGAGCTTCAAGTCGACCCTTGTGAGCCCGGAGGAGGCGAGCCTCTGCTGCGGCTGCCGCGGCCGCCGTTGATGTCGATGCTGTCGCTGATGCGGCCGATGCTCCAAGTCCAGAGTTGGCTGCCAGTGAGCGAGCAGGTGTGACTGGAGAGGCTAGTAGCTGCTGCTGCTGCTGCTGCTGCTGCTGCTGCTGCATTCGCTGAGCTGTTGTGTTCGTTTTTAGGCGCTCGTATTCCGCCTATTTGAAGGGTTGCGGTAGATTTGATCTAATAGAATTTCAGTTCACATTGCATTTTTGCTATAGCCAATGGTTCTATGGAAATAGCCCAAGGTTCTATGGTAATGGCCCAAGGTTCTATGGTAATGGCCCAAGGTTCTATGGTAATGGCCCAAGGTTCTATGGTAATTCGCTAATATTCTATGGTAAGAGTCTAAGGTTCTATGGTAATGGCCAATGGTTCTATGGTTTCAAGGTTTTATAATTGTAGGTCAAGGGTTGAATAAGAAACCTAAGAGCGAAGTTATTATAAAATTCTAAACCTACTGCTGATGAAAAAAGAAAGGTTTTACCTGCTACAGATGGGATTCGAACCCACGCAAGGTTATTAGTCCTACTAAATCTCAAATTCAGCGCCCTAACCAATCAGCCGCTGTAGAAAGTTTTAAAGCAATTAGTTGCCCTGCTTAAATACTCGAACCAATGACCTCCTGAGCAACAGTACAATGTGACGGACCGTTTTGCCACCTTGACCATAGAAAGCTTAAAGTTCAATTAGAAACGTTTTAAACTGAAAAAAACAATCAAAATGCAGAACAGTACAATGTCTTCCATATGGACAGCTGAAAAGTCTATTTTTAGCGACACGTACGAGACCGCTATGCTGCTGAAACACTGGAAATCTATTTTTAGTAACAATGTCTGTCCGTCATTGGAATTTCCAATAAAAATTTACTCGGAAAAATCCGACACCATATTACAGTAACAATAAATAGTACATCAGACAATGCAGACAAGAGAAGCCTGCATGGCCGAGTGGTTAAGGCGTCAGATTTTAAATCTGGTGGGCTTTGCCCGCGAAGGTTCGAATCCTTCTGCAGGCGCAAATGTTTTTTCTTCTCAATCAAGTTTCAGGTATATATTACTAACTAGTAGTATATAGGCTGAGTGCCTCACCTGTAAGTGTCGATTATCAGCTTCCTAAGGTTCTATGGTTATGGCCTAAAGTTTTATGTTTTTCATGGCCTAAAGTTCTATGTTTTTCATGGCCTAAAGTTCTATGTTTTTCATGGCCTAAAGTTCTATGGTAATGGCCAATTGTTCTATGGTAATGGCCAATGGTTCTATGGTAATGGCTAAAGGTTCTATGGTAATGGCCTAAGGTTCTATGGTAATGGCCTATGGCTCACTGGTAATGGCCAATTGTTTTATGGTAATGGCTAAAGGTTCTATGGTAATGGCCTATGGCTCACTGGTAATAGCCAATTGTTCTATGATAATGACCCAAGGTTCTATGGTAATGGCCAAGATGTTTTTCTTCTCCATTAAGTTTTATGTTTATATTACTAACTAGTAGTATATAGACTGAGTGCCTCACCTGTAAGCGTCGATTCTCAGCTTCCAATTCTCGCATCTGTTCGGTCCTGTCGGTCTGGGGCAGCGAGAACGGCGGTTGCGGACTCTGCGGCAGGAGAGGCGACGAAGTGGCGGCCGCGGCTGCTGCGGCGGCTGCAGCAACGGAATTGGCGATGGCGCTTTGACGCTGACGAAGTGTGCCAGCGTAGGCGGCGATCAGGGAGTGCTCATCGTCACTGAACAATGGGATCAGGAAAGAGTATATTATGGTGACTTCATCGAGCAGGGGGACTTTTTTGCGGAAATTCCAGATCAAAGTGTCAATTATTCCAACTGAGGATCTTGCAGATCAAAGTGTCAATTATTCCAACTGAGGATCTTGCAGATCAAAGTGTCAATTATCCCAACTGAGGATCTTGCAGTTCAAAGTGTCAATTATCCCAACTGAGGATCTTGCAGTTCAAAGTGTCAATTATCCCAACTGAGGATCTTGCAGATCAAAGTGACAATTATCCCAACTGAGGATCTTGCAGATCAAAGTGTCAATTATCCCAACTGAGGATCTTGCAGATCAAAGTGTCAATTATCCCAACTGAGGATCTTGCAGATCAAAGTGTCAATTATCCCAACTGAGGATCTTGCAGATCAAAGTGTCAATTATCCCAACTGAGGATCTTGCAGATCAAAGTGTCAATTATTCCAACTGAGGATCTTGCAGATCAAAGTGTCAATTATTCCAACTGAGGATCTTGCAGATCAAAGTGTCAATTATTCCAACTGAGGATCTTGCAGATCAAAGTGTCAATTATCCCAACTGAGGATCTTGCAGTTCAAAGTGTCAATTATCCCAACTGAGGATCTTGCAGTTCAAAGTGTCAATTATCCCAACTGAGGATCTTGCAGATCAAAGTGTCAATTATCCCAACTGAGGATCTTGCAGATCAAAGTGTTAATTATTCCAACTGAGGATCTTGCAGATCAAAGTGACAATTATCCCAACTGAGGATCTTGCAGATCAAAGTGTCAATTATCCCAACTGAGGATCTTGCAGATCAAAGTGTCAATTATCCCAACTGAGGATCTTGCAGATCAAAGTGTCAATTATTCCAACTGAGGATCTTGCAGATCAAAGTGACAATTATCCCAACTGAGGATCTTGCAGATCAAAGTGACAATTATCCCAACTGAGGATCTTGCAGATCAAAGTGTCAATTATCCCAACTGAGGATCTTGCAGATCAAAGTGTCAATTATCCCAACTGAGGATCTTGCAGATCAAAGTGACAATTATCCCAACTGAGGATCTTGCAGATCAAAGTGTCAATTATTCCAACTGAGGATCTTGCAGATCAAAGTGTCAATTATTCCAACTGAGGATCTTGCAGATCAAAGTGACAATTATCCCAACTGAGGATCTTGCAGATCAAAGTGTCAATTATTCCAACTGAGGATCTTACAGATCAAAGTGACAATTATTCCAACTGAGGATCTTGCAGATCAAAGTGTCAATTATTCCAACTGAGGATCTTACAGATCAAAGTGACAATTATCCCAACTAAGGATCTTGCAGTTCAAAGTGTCAATCCCAACCTGAGGATTATCTCTGAGATAAAATATTTTAATTATAAGGATCAAGAATCAAATGGTTGATCTCACTGTGTAAGACCAGTCTGATCGGCAGACGCAGCCCTGGCATGTACAGGCGTTGCTAAGGCAGGGAAGGAATGCTGCAACGGTTGAGTTGTCGCACTACTGTTAGTACTACTAAGCGCAGCTGTTACAGCTGTGGCATTGCTGTTAGATTGCTTCGGTGGAACTGGCGAAGCTGGTGGCGGAGGTGGCTGTTTCAGCTTTTGAAACTGCTGCTGCTGCTGCTGCTGCTGCTGCTGCTGCTGCTGCTGCTGCTGCTCAACCTCGGCTAGTCTAGAAGCATAGGCTTCAACCCGATTGTGCATATCCCTACTGGAGGTGTGAGCTGGCGAACCGGCGGGCGATTCAATAGCCTGACCCTCCCTGACTGTCTGCACTGGCAGGTAGCCGAGTTTAGCTGGCGAACCGCCTCGAGAACCGGAGTGACCGCCGCCAGCGTCAGACAGCAGGTCGCCGGCGTGAGATCCGTGGCCGCCGATGCGTAGCTTATTGCGCAATGTCCTACTAAAGCTTC
This sequence comes from Macrostomum hystrix, assembly GCA_950097015.1. Taxonomy (NCBI): domain Eukaryota; kingdom Metazoa; phylum Platyhelminthes; family Macrostomidae; genus Macrostomum; species Macrostomum hystrix. Next base: position 30,144,810 of record CATNEN010000038.1, read on the forward strand.
TCAAACCGTCGCCACTGCCTGGCGGCCTGACATACTCCTGCATCGGGTGGGTGATCTTGTGATGCCTTGCAGAACGACCAGAGAAGAAGCACTGCTGGCACAGGTTGAGATTGAAGCACTTCAGACACTTGTAGCGCAGGCCGCGCATTGGCATCGCTTTGCAGCCTGAGCAGCGCGCCTGATGCAGGGAGTGCTCGGAACAGGTGAGTCTATGCAGGACTGGCAGCCACACCAAGGACTGCGGCTCTAGGCGGAGCCAGGCGAGAAAGTGGGATAGGCGAATGCCGCTGCTCTGAGTCTGCGGGTTTGGGGTAAAGAGTATTTTTGAGCATTTTTCATTGTTACGCGCAAGAAATAGATTTTTTTAAACTCGAAAGGCCTACTCAAACTTTCATCTCAAACTGGAAGACCAACTTAAACTCCCATATAGAAATTTGAAGGCCTACTCAAACTCCCATCTCAAAATTTGAAGGCCTACTCAAACTCCTATCTCAAAATTTGAAGGCCTACTCAAACTCCTATCTCATGTTTGAATGGCCTACTCAAAGTGCTGTCTTATATTTGAAGGCCTACTAAAACTCCCATCTCGAAATTTGAAGGCCTACTCAAACTCACATCTCGAAATTTAAAGGCCTACTCAAACTCCAATCTTATATTTGAAGGCCTACTCAACAAACTCCTATCTCATATTTGAAGGCCTACTCAAACTCCTATCTCATATTTGAAGGCCTACTAAAACTCCCATCTCGAAATTTGAAGGCCTACTCAAACTCCCATCTCGAAATTTGAAGGCCTACTCAAACTCCCATCTCAAAATTTGAAGGCCTACTCAAACTCCTATCTCAAAATTTGAAGGCCTACTCAAACTCCTATCTCATATTTGAAGGCCTACTCAAACTCCTATCTCATATTTGAAGGCCTACTCAAACTCCCATCTCATATTTGAAGGCCTACTCAAACTCCCATCTCATATTTGAAGGCCTACTCAAACTCCCATCTCAAACTAGAAGAACTACTCAAACTCCCATCTCAAGGCCTGTTAAAGCAGTTTTTAGCCTGTATAACAAGGATACCTTGGGATTACGAGTATAAAATGAATGTTAGCATTGACAGATACCTAAGGCATGAAATCACAACAAAAACTTCAATATGGCAAATCAAGCACATTATGAACATTAATAAATATCATGTTATCTGTGTTGCCCTGATTTTAATCAAGTCAAATTTAACTTCAAAGTTGAATTACCTTTGTTAAAAATCACACTTTAATTAAACGAATAATTGTGTAACTAAGCTACTAAATTCGAATTTATTAATATTCAATTAATACTACTCATTGTTAAACCGACGGTAAGTAGGCAAGTGTGAATAATTTTAAGTTAGCAATTAAAATTTACATTTTCGCATTAATTAGCAAAGCCCTTGAATCAGAGTTGCTATCTAAGTGCTCGACAGCATTGCAGAGACCGCAAGGCGACAAGCAATGACTCACGACATCCACCTGCTCATTCAGAGTCTCGGGACTATCAGCGATAGCTCTCAAATCTCTAGCTAATTGGCGATGAAGATCCGACGGCATTCTTCGATAACGGCGACTTTCACTGCGCGACAAACCCGGCCTTGCTAACTGGCCGGAAGCCTTCGTTTTTATATTAAAGTCGAGCTTTGATTACATTGGTTTCCTGCACCTTTTCTGTGTGTTGGAGTGTGTCTAACAGATTGGACTGTGTCTAACAGATTGGACTGTGTCTAACAGATTGGAGTTTGTCTAACAGATTGGAGTTTGTCTAACAGATTGGAGTTTGTCTAACAGATTGGAGTGTGTCTAACAGATTGAAGTGTGTCTAACAGATTGGAGTGTGTCTAACAGATTGAAGTGTGTCTAACAGATTGGAGTGTGTCTAACAGATTGAAGTGTGTCTAACAGATTGGAGTGTGTCTAACAGATTGGAGTGTGTCTAACAGATTGGAGTGTGTCTAACAGATTCAAGTGTGTCTAACAGATTGGAGTGTGTCTAACAGATTGGACTGTGTCTAACAGATTGGACTGTGTCTAACAGATTGAAGTGTGTCTAACAGATTGGACTGTGTCTAACAGATTGGAGTGTGTCTAACAGATTGGACTGTGTCTAACAGATTGGACTGTGTCTAACAGATTGGAGTGTGCCTAACAGATTGGACTGTGTCTAACAGATTGGAGTGTGTCTAACAGATTGAAGTGTGTCTAACAGATTGGACTGTGTCTAACAGATTGGAGTGTGTCTAACAGATTGGACTGTGTCTAACAGATTGGACTGTGTCTAACAGATTGGAGTGTGCCTAACAGATTGGACTGTGTCTAACAGATTGGAGTGTCTAACAGATTGGAGTGTGTCTAACTGATTAGAGTGTGTCTAACAGATTGGACTGTGTCTAACAGATTGGACTGTGTCTAACAGATTGGAGTGTGCCTAACAGATTGGACTGTGTCTAACAGATTGGAGTGTCTAACAGATTGGTGTGTGTCTAACTGATTAGAGTGTGTCTAACAGATTGGAGTGTGTCTAACAGATTGGAGTGTGTCTAACAGATTGGAGTGTGTCTAACAGATTGGAGTTTGTCTAACAGATTGGAGTGTGTCTAACAGATTGGAGTGTGTCTAACAGATTGGAGTTTGTCTAACAGATTGGACTGTGTCTAACAGATTGGGACAGTGACAGATCGATTTACGCTTGCCTCTCGCACTAATTAGTAAGATTCAGCGACAAAAGGCATTCTTAACTCAGCATTGCATGCGGTTACAAAGACAAATACAAGCAAGTGAAAAGCCAGACTATAAGGAATCGCACCTTGTCAAAGCAGGACCTGACAGAAGGCTCAATGTTGCTGCCACCGAAGCTGGCCGCTTCGCCCAGGTGTCTGGGCACCTGCAGGCAGTCGTGCAGCAGCAGCCCCAGACGTCGTTGATCCAGGGCACCGCGCTCGTCAACAACGGCTGAGAACAGGTACCTGGGCGATTCGAACCAATGATTTACTATTAACAGTCTATATAGACTGGGGGATTAACAATCTTAGACTGGGGGATTGACAATCTTAGACTGGGGGATTGACAATCTTAGACTGGGGGATTGACAATCTTAGACTGGGGGGATTGACAATCTTAGACTGGGGGATTGACAATCTTAGACTGGGGGATTGACAATTGAATCCTAGGGATCGACAATCGAATCCTAGGGATCGACAATCGAATCCTAGGGATCGACAATCGAATCCTAGGGATTTATAATCTAAAACTAGGGATTGAAAATCTTATCACAGTTTGCCTATGTGCGGATTCGAACTGCCGTCCACCTAGGCACAATGGCTCACCTGTACTTATCCTCTAGGCCAGCGGCGCACAGCAGGACTAGGCCAACTTTAAAGCTGAGCACCCTGAGTCGGCCGCTGCGCACGTGATCGTAGACATTGAGCAGCCAGTTCAGACTCAAATCGATAGTTTGAGCCTGCAGTCCGGCGTCGGCATTGGCAGCCGTGGCAGCAGCGCCGCGGGTTCGGCACCTGGCAAACAGGCCGGCGAGGCAGCTGGTCATCTGGGCTACATCGATCAGCCGATCACCTGATGCGGCCGTGCCGATGCCGTGATCGCGAAACACCTCAGCAGCCGAGCCTAATGACACCAGATCCAGGTAGAGAGCTCGCTGTAGTCTGCGGAGCTTGGCAGCGGTGCGATAGGCGGCATAGCGAATGTAGTTGAGCTCGGTTAGACTCTGCATGAGCTCTGCCATGATTGGATGATCCCAGCTAGTCTCGCGTGTGTCCGCGTTGCGATAATAGGGCAACTGGCTGCCGTTGGGATGAAGCATTCGTTGCCACGGAGGTCGGACACTGTTAGATACAGCTGGGTGAGCTGTCTGCTGCTGCTGCTGCTGCTGCTGCTGCTGCTCAGAATGAATTGAGCCAGTCATTGAAGCGTAGGAAGCTGTCATCACGTTTGCAGTCACGGACTTAGATTGTTGTTGTTGCTGTTGTTGTTGTTGCTGCTGCTGCTGCCGCTGCTGCTGCTGTTGCTCCTTAAAATTAGCCAACAATCCGCACCTATGCTCGATAGCTGAACGCATATTAACCACCTGCTGGCGAATATCAACTAGCCTACTGGCCAGATCGTGATTGAGCACAATTCTAGAATCGGACAATTGTAGAGACTGTCTTTCAAGACTGCCGGAGAGTCGGGTTAGCGGCTCCAGAGTGTTGGCCAGAAATTCCTGCAGCCTGGCTGGCTCCGAGGCGCATTGCGCCGGAGTCAACGAGTCGACGCCGCACCAGGCGGCGACTTCGCGTTGGGCAGCGGCCGCAGAAGCTTCGGCCTGAGCAGCTGTGTCCTCCAGGGCAGCCAGGCCGTGCAGTGCCAGTCTGAGCGATTCCGAGTGAGCTTCGACGCGGCCTTCAAAGTCCCGAAATCGTCGACTCAACTGGCTGACAGATCGTTGTAGACGGGCGTCAATGTTGGCGCCGGGGTTGGTCGAGTCGGCTAGCACGGAATCGAACTCGGGACGCCTGGCGCGCAGCTCATTGGCCAGACGATCCAGCTCTGGGGACTGCTCAGTGCGAACAGACTCAGCATCGCCACCTGGCATAGAGGATTAGAAGAGCATTAGAGATTAGGATTTTACAAAAAATCTAAGCCTTATATCCTTAACCTAGATTTACACTTAAAGGTTGTGTACAGCTGTTCAGTCCGTGGACTCAGTCCGTGGGGAAAATTAACCAAATTTCTATTTATAAATATAATTATAGAAACGTTATAAAATGACTAAACCTAAAGCAATGCTGAGGTTCTTAAGAGTTTTTGTTCGACAACAAAATTTGTTTCCTCGGAAAGAAAAATTGAAATACAAAAATATTAAAAATACTTACGAAATCGAAATCTCAAATAATTTCCCAACTGAAATTCCGGAATCCATTCCCAAACCGAAATTCCAGACTCCCATTTCCCAAACCGAAATTCCAGACTCCCATTTCCCAAACCGAAATTCCAGAATACAATTTCCCAAACCGAAATTCCAGAATCCCATTTCCCAAACCGAATTTCCAGAATACAATTTCCCAAACCGAATTTCCAGAATCCCATTTCCCATTTCAAAATTCCAGAATCCCATTTCCCAAACCGAAATTCCAGAATACAATTTCCCAAACCGAAATTCCAGAATCCCATTTCCCATATCGAAATTCCAGAATACCATTTCCCAAACCGAAATTCCAGAATCCCATTTCCCAAACCGAAATTCCATAATCCCATTTCCTAAACCGAAATTCCAGAATCCCATTTCCCAAACCGAAATTCCAGAATACCATTTCCCAAACCGAAATTCCAGAATCCCATTTCCCAAACCGAATTTCCAGAATCCCATTTCCCAAACCGAATTTCCAGAATCCCATTTCCCAAACCGAAATTCCAGAATCCCATTTGCCAAATCCCATTCCCCTATCCGAACAATGTCTCACCTAGCAGCAGCTGTTGCTGCCTCAGGCTAGCTTCAGCAGTGGCCAACCAGTCGGCCAAGGACCTGACTCGGACCTGCATCGCTCTAGACTGGCTGCGTCTTCGACGCCGACTCTGCTGACGCCGGCGCAGGTCCTGACGCAGCGAAGGGGCCCGCAGCCGGGCCAGCTCAGTCCAACGATGCAACAGACTGGCGGCTCTTGACGATGCCGAATGCTGCTGCTGCTGATAAGCAACTACAAGCTGAAGCTCAGCAGTGGCTAGCTCACACTCGGAATCGAAGTCCTGCATTTTTATTTAGAGATAATTTGAGTGTTTTGATTGTCTCAAGGACACAGGAGATTAGAAGTCTCGAACTTTCACTCAAAAGTCGAAAGTACAAGCTAAGTAAGAGGGGTAAGTGGCGCAGCGGTCTAACGCCTTTGCCTCTCGCACCAAGGTCCCTGAGCTCGATTCTGCCGCGAGCCCACATTCATTTGATCCGCAGCCCCAGACAGAAGGCTTGGGGGCTTCTCGTGTAATTTACGCCCTTGAGGGGCCAACCTCCATGACACAATGAGAGTGTACACTGCCTGACGATAAGAAAGTCAAGGTGTGTCTAACATATTGGAGTGCGTCTAACAGATTGGAGTGTGTCTAACAGATTGGAGTGTGTCTAACAGATTAGAGTGTGCCTAACAGATTAGAGTGTGTCTAACAGATTGGACTGTGTCTAACAGATTAGAGTGTGCCTAACATATTAGAGTGTGTCTAACAGATTGGACTGTGTCTAACAGATTAGAGTGTGCCTAACAGATTAGAGTGTGTCTAACAGATTGGAGTGTGTCTAACAGATTAGAGTGTGCCTAACAGATTAGAGTGTGTCTAACAGATTGGAGTGTGTCTAACAGATTAGAGTGTGTCTAACAGATTGGAGTGTGCCTAACAGATTAGAGTGTGTCTAACAGATTGGAGTGTGTCTAACAGATTTGAGTGTGTCTAACAGATTAGAGTGTGCCTAACAGATTGGAGTGTGTCTAACAGATTGGACTGTGTCTAACAGATTAGAGTGTGCCTAACAGATTAGAGTGTGTCTAACAGATTGGACTGTGTCTAACAGATTAGAGTGTGACTAACAGATTAGAGTGTGCCTAACAGATTAGAGTGTGACTAACAGATTGGAGTGTGTCTAAAAGATTGGAGTGTGTCTAACAGATTAGAGTGTGTCTAACAGATTGGAGTGTGTCTAACAGAATGGAGTGTGTCTAACAGATTAGACTGTGTCTAACAGATTGGAGTGTGTCTAACAGATTAGAGTGTGACTAACAGATTGGAGTGTGTCTAACAGATTGGAGTGTGTCTAACTGATTGAAGTGTGTTTAACTGATTGAAGTGTGTCTAACAGATTGGACACCACTGACCTTCAGCTGAGCTAGCAGACGCCTCTCTTCGTCAGTGACATCGGCGAGTTCTTCAGCTGCTCCGTCCACCCTGCCGCTGCCGAAACTCGCTGAGCCGGAGTTGTTTTCGTTGTCAACAAAATAATCGTCATCTTGCTCGTCGACATAGCTGTCGTCGCGTTTGACTTCGCCGGACATTGTTGCAGGAGAAAGCTCCGCTGCTAGCGACACCTCCCAGTGACGCAATCTGGCCTCGAGTTTGTCCAGCCGGCTGATGGTTTCCATGGAAACAGACGGCGGAGGGGTTGGCTGATTCGAACCGGTAACTCGCTCTCTGGACGATTGGCGAATCGGTGGCGTCGGTGGAGCATCGTTGCGCCGATGAGGCGGCGGTTTTGGCGGCAGCCTCGTTTGCTGATTCTGATGCTGCTGCTGTTGCTTTCGTTCGGCAAGTCTAGCCCGAGACTGTCTCAATCGTTCCAGGCGTTCTCTCATTGGTTCGGTGTTCTCGCGCGAGTGCTTGTCGCAGAGCTGACTGCCAGAATCGATGGCCGCAGCTAGCTGATGGTCCAAGTCGTCTAGACCGCTGCCGCCAGCGCCGCAGTCGACTTGCATACAGTCCAACAGGGACTCCAAGTGCTGACAGTTCTGCTCCCATTGACGCAGCTCTATGGCCGCCTCCTCCATGGCGATTCGGCGACGATGAAGGCCGGACTCGGCGGCCTCCCAGCTGGCGACAACGCTGGACACTGCAGGCGGGACAGGGATGATCCGTCACTCTGGCTCTCCTGTTATCTGTCACTCTGACTCTCCTGTTATCTGTCACTATGACTCTCTTGTTATCTGTCACTCTGGCTCTCCTGTTATCTGTCACTCTGGCTATCCTGTTATCTGTAACTCTGGCTCTCCTGTTATCTGTCACTCTGGCTCTCCTGTTATCTGTCACTCTGACTCTCCTGTTATCTGTCACTATGACTCTCTTGTTATCTGTCACTCTGACTCTCCTGTTATCTGTCACTCTGACTCTCCTGTTATCTGTCACTCTGACTCTCCTGTTATCTGTCACTCTGGTTCTCTTGTTATCTGTCACTCTGACTCTCCTGTTATCTGTCACTCTGACTCTCCTGTTATCTGTCACTCTGATTCTCCTGTTATCTGTCACTCTGACTCTCCTGTTATCTGTCACTCTGGCTTTCTTGTTATCTGTCACTCTGGCTCTCCTGTTTTCTGTCACTCTGGCTCTCTTGTTATCTGTCACTCTGGCTCTCTTGTTATCTGTCACTCTAGCTCTCCTGTTATCTGTCACTCTGGCTCTCTTGTTATCTGTCACTCTGGCTCTCCTGTTATCTGTCACTCTGGCTCTCTTGTTATCTGTCACTCTGGCTCTCCTGTTATCTGTCACTCTGGCTCTCTTGTTATCTGTCACTCTGGCTCTCCTGTTATCTGTCACTCTGGCTCTCTTGTTATCTGTCACTCTGACTCTCCTGTTATCTGTCACTCTGACTCTCCTGTTATCTGTCACTCTGACTCTCCTGTTATCTGTCACTCTGGCTCTCTTGCCATTAACAGCAGCAGACAATTTTAAATTTACGCATAAGACAAAAGTTTTATAAACGCGAAACGGAGATAATACTAGTTTTTTTCACATAAAAATCATCATTACATTCTTGTTTTACTGTCAGTGCCTACAGCTTAGTGTTTCTCCTTAGTCTCTCATTTTCACTGCGAGTAATGCTGGAACTAAAAAAATTTCTGTCTTAGCAATTTCCATCTTTTTGCTCGAGTGCAATATTACCTCGGGGGAAATATGGGAAATGGGCTGACTGAGTGAAAGAGAGAGGGGAGGAGAGGAGACCCGTCTGTGCAATAATCCCCTAGGGACTGGCTTTATTGGGATCACTGACTGGACTAGTGTAAGTGTGAGCGAGCTAGCGAAATATACAGAATGAAGGACAGCTCTAAGCTGAGTTCCTTGCGTTACAAAGACTGAAAAATATAGTTAAGCAGAACAGTGGCGCAACCAAGGGGGGGGCGGGGGTGGCGGCCGCCCCCTTCGGCCCGCAGGGCAATGTACGCAAAGGGCAAGCTAAGACGCTTGTTAATTTATTACCTTATCTCATTCCCTGTCCCCCAAGTCCAATGTACATAGACCAAAGACCAAGTCCAAGACCATTGGTCATATATTAATTTTCAAGCTTTCATTATAATCGTGCGTGCGTTCTGATTTTTTAAACCTTTTAAATCGAAATTGGCCCAGGAATGGTGGGCGAAAACCGCGAAACAGAGCGCGCTCCACCTGGCGGCCACCCCCCCTTCGGCCCGCGGGGCAACCCCCCCCTAAGGCAAAACCTGGTTGCGCCACTGAAACAGACGGGTAGGCTAAAAACAATTTGATGCACTGCAATGTTAGTTTGAAATATTAAAATCAAACTTACGGTGAAGTGAGAAGTGAGCACACTTTATCACATTAGAAATCTTTATATTGTTCAGCCAATTTAGTTTTTTGATAAAATGACAAAAAAATCCTAAAAAAGCACCTAGAGGAAATGTAAGACAAATATTAGAATGAAGAATCTTCTTCGACTATTCTTCGCTTTCTCGTCTTTTCTCTCACGATCTCTCGACTTTTTTTCTTTCAGTATAAGCCGTGAACGCTGCGATACCTTTAGATCCTTCTCGCCTTAATCCCATCTTCTCTTCTATCCCCCCTTACTCCCCATTCTCAGCCCTGTCCTCTTTTGTGCGTGGACCATTTTTTGTCAGCTGAGCAACGCAGTTGCGGCGGCTAACAAACCAGAAGAGCTGCATCCTCAAGGCCGCAGACGGTCCAAGCGACCGCCTCAAAACATCCTCAACCTAATCCCGCCACCCCAACATTTTCTTCCCCCATCTCCCTACATTTTCCTCTTTCTCGCGCTCGGTTCTGAGAAGCATCCAGATTCTACTGAGACTCATCTCCACTCCAAGCAGTATAGGGGCAAGGAGGGAAGAGGGGAGCGGGTAGAGAGACAAGCGGAAATAGAACCAGCAGCAACCCCATTTTTAATTCCTCAACCTATCTACCGGCCGTCTATTGCTTTCTAATTTTTTTATTAGGTTTTGAGTCTACAAAATCACAGATTTCAGTAAGAGTCAGTCAGTCAGTCAGTCAGTCAGTCAGTCAGTCAGTCAGTCAGTCAGTCAGTCAGTCAGTCAGTCAGTCAGTCAGTCAGTTAAATTTAAAACAACTTCTTTTAAAAAACAGTTAAATAATTTGCTGATTCATATTTCACTACTTATAGTAGCACAGTGATATAAAATTTGAGAAGTGTTTTGCTTTACTCTCAAGTACTAATGCTTTAAAAAGTATCCGAAAATGAAATTTCCGTAGAAAATGAGATGTGATTCAAACCAGATGGGATTAGAATCTGATGGGATTAGAATCACATGGGAATAGAATCTGATGGGATTAGAATCAGACGGGATTAGAATCTGATGGGATTAGAATCTGATGGGATTAGAATCAGATGGGATTAGAATCAGATGGGATTAGAATCTGATGGGATCAGAATTAAATGGGATCAGAATTAAATGGGATCAGAATTAGATGGGATCAGAATGAGACGGGATCAGAATCCCATCAGATTGAAATCGAATTGGTTTGTGGCTCACCACCGCAATCATTCAAGCGTTCAAGACTGCCTGTATCGAAGGCAGATAGTCCCAGTGAGCGACTGTCATCGCCGACAAGATCATCGCCAGCTTCGGCGCCGTCAACAAACGGCCTACGCGAGCTGGGTCGCGAGACTCGATCGGAAACAGAAGCGCAAGCGGCGGCAGTAACGGCCGCATCTGCGGCGTCAGTTGCCTGTCTAAGCAGACGCTGCTGACGCAGGTGCAGTCGCTGTTGACGCAGTTTTTCGTCCGGACTAAACAATTTGCCACTCTGTCTGGCATTCTCCAGACTGGGAATCTGGAATGACACTTCAGCAGCAGCTGAAGCTACATTTCGCTCGGATTTAAATCTTCGAATCAAGATACTGCCAGATAACCCGTCGTCAAAGTGATGAGAGAACCAACTTGTTATACCGGCTTTTGGAGTTGGTTTTGTGAAATCTTCGTTCGATTTATTTTTAGCCAAACTCGAACATAGAGAATTAGACGAAGATGATTTATCCTCATCAGTAAGCTCCTGTTCGTCATCGTCACTGTCATCACTCTGGTCTGACGCAAATAAACCCAATGAAGCTGCTGCCGAGAACGCTTTCGTAGCCCGATAGACTTGGCCAATTGTTCGCCAATAAGACGACATTTAAATGGTGCAATTTAGTAGCTAAATTGATATCATTATCTGAGTCTCGAGTTGGCAATAACCTCTGCAGCCTCTGCTTCTTCTGATGATAACGAAGAAAGCTGAGTCTAATGTGTCATTGGCTACATTGCTTAATTATAGCTCTAGGCCCAATAGATGACTAACTTATTAAAATAAATTTGCGAACCAATGGGATGGTATCGATATGATGATTCTAGGACGCTTATTTCTTATTGGTTAAGCCAGCTATCCATAAGTCAAACTCCTCCTCAAATGAAAGCATCTTGTTGCAAAACACAATGACGAAACGAAATCTTGCATGTTCCGTCAATGGGAGCGATTATATTGATACACGTAAAGAGTTTTCGTTACTCAGTCTCTTCAGATTTTTAGTTGCTACTTTATCAAAAGCAGATGGGAACGATAACACAGAGAGAGAGATGGTGAATGCGACTTTTAGTTCGGGTGTACTACGAAAATGAAATGTTCAGACGGGGACTTAAATGTTCGGTAGAGGATTTAAATGTTCAGGAGAGAACTTAAATGTTCAGGAGAGAACTTGAATGTTCAGGAGAGAACTTAAATGTTCAGGAGAGGACTCAAATGTTCAGGAGAGAACTTGAATGTTCAGGAGAGAACTTGAATGTTCAGGAGAGAACTTAAATGTTCAGGAGAGAACTTGAATGTTCAGGAGAGAACTTAAATGTTCAGGAGAGGACTCAAATGTTCAGGAGAGAACTTGAATGTTCAGGAGAGAACTTGAATGTTCAGGAGAGAACTTAAATGTTCAGGAGAGGACTCAAATGTTCAGGAGAGAACTTGAATGTTCAGGAGAGAACTTGAATGTTCAGGAGAGAACTTAAATGTTCAGGAGAGGACTCAAATGTTCAGGAGAGAACTTGAATGTTCAGGAGAGAACTTGAATGTTCAGGAGAGAACTTAAATGTTCAGGAGAGAACTTGAATGTTCGGGAGAGAACCCAAATATTCAGGAGAGAACTTGAATGTTCAGGAGAGAACTTAAATATTCAGGAGAGGACTTAAATGTTCAGGAGAGAACTTGAATGTTCGGGAGAGAACTTAAATGTTCAGGAGAGGTCTTAAATGTTCAGGAGAGGACCCAAATATTCAGGAGAGGACTTAAATGTTCAGGAGAGAACTTGAATGTTCAGGAGAGGACTTAATTGCGCACGAGTACACCTGAATGTTCAGAGGAGGACTTTAATGTTCAGAAGAGGACTTCAATGTTCAGAAGAGGACTTCAATGTTCAGAAGAGGACTTCAATGTTCAGAAGAGGACTTCAATGTTCAGAAGAGGACTTTAATGTTCAGAAGAGGACTTCAATGTTCAGAAGAGGACTTAATTGCGCACGAGTACACCTGAATGTTCAGAGGAGGACTTTAATGTTCAGAAGAGGACTTCAATGTTCAGAAGAGGACCCAAATGTTCAGAAGAGGACTTCAATGTTCAGAAGAGGACCCAAATGTTCAGAAGAGGACTTCAATGTTCAGAAGAGGACCCAAATGTTCAGAAGAGGACTTCAATGTTCAGAAGAGGACTTGTATGTTCAAGAGTACACCTGAATGTTCAGGAGAGGACCCAAATGTTTAGGAGTACACCTGAATATTCAGGAGAGGACAGGGGAAGAAGTTACGGAAAGTAGCTGATTAGTTAGGATAGCATGAGACAGACGCATATTCAATTTGATGGCAAAGTGAAAACTAATTCAGATGTTCGACATTCTCATATAACAGTCCCTCTAATCTTCTTCGGTAGATTAATCCCCAAAGCTCTGAGAGCAAATTGCATTACAGGAAGTTGAGCTCAGTTTAATTTAGTCGGACATTTTTGTCTTCTAGGCTGACTATCTAAGTGTATTTTATAATATAAGAAGTCTAAGCTAGGGACGTCACGGCTGCTTGTGATACTAGTTATTCTAATATACCTTGGTATATATTTCATTGTTTTAATATAAATTAGTTAAAACCCAATGCTCAAAGCAGATAATACACTATGAGCATTGATTGGAGTTTAGGCACGTTCACAGGCGCTTAATTAAATTTCCTATCATATTTATGATATAGAAAGAAGAAAATATATATGCCTGACACACAATGGTTCTTGAGTTACTTTTGCATTCAATTTTTTTTTCAATTTTTTTGTTCTAGTACTTACAAGCTTTAAGTAGTATATACACACATATTTGAAAATAACTTTAATTAAAAAATTGATTTAAGGTGACATTCCGGTAGTTTTTTGACAAGGCAAACGTTAAAACAAAATAAAAAATGAACATTTTTACTTTCCTCAAGCAACAATGATGCCTACTTCTTTATTACTTTTTTATTACACCTGCCCCAATTGGGTCAGATGTGCAGCCGACAGCACAGCCGCAGCTAATGCGCGGCGCATCTGAAGGCTGCGTACAGCTGTTCAGTCCACGGACTGGGGGGACGCCACACCCACCTTCAATTATCCCAGCTGATGCTGGAACCCATTAAACAGCTGGGTGAACTGAAGCAATGCAGAGTTAAGTGTCTTGCTAAAGGACGCAAATTGTTCCAGTGGAGTCGGGAATCGAACCCCCGACCTTCAAGTCGTGAGTCCGAGGCCCTAACCACTAGGCTACAACCCCTGCTACTTATTATTACTTACATGTTATTCGACAGCCAATTAAAAATGATTATATTTATAATGAAAAAAACGAAAAGTATATAACTGTTAGTTTTAATCTTAAGAATAGTATTTTTTCATATTTTTTTAAAGTTTACTACTATTTTTGTAATGAATGAATAATGAAAGGTATTTTAATAACTCACCCTGCGTATTGTAAGGAAAGTTGGGTTTCTTGCGCAACAGGGTCTTCACCTCGCGCAGGCTGTCCCTTCTTGACTCCAATTCGTTAATATAGTTTTTCACTTTCACTAATGCATCGTTCGGATTTAAACTATCAGCGCTGGCTATGGATTGACGAGATAGGTCGGACTGCAACAAATTTAGCATAAAAATAAGTTCAGTGAGAAATTTATTGTTTGTAAATTCAATTCGGATATCAATGTTATAAGTATACTACTGGTAAGCTAGCTAAATAGTATTGGTCGAATATAGCTTTCAATGCAGTGCTTAATGTACTCTGACCTGAATTGAAATATAATTTAACTCAAGCTAAATTAAATTTATATGAGGTAATATTCAATTTACTTTGTGCAAATCCAATACACCTAAAGCTTAATCCAATTCACCTGAAGCTAAATCCAATTCCCCTGAAGCTAAATCCAATTCACCTGAAGCTAAATCCAATTCACCTGAAGCTAAATCCAATTCACCTGAAGCTTACTCCAATTCACTTGAAGCTAAATCCAATTCCCCTGAAGCTAAATCCAATTCACCTGAAGCTAAATCCAATTCACCTGAAGCTTACTCCAATTCACCTGAAGCTAAATCCAATTCCCCTGAAGCTAAATCCAATTCACCTGAAGCTTAATCCAATTCACCTGAAGCTTACTCCAATTCACCTGAAGCTAAATCCAATTCCCCTGAAGCTAAATCCAATTCCCTGAAGCTAAATCCTATTCCCCAGAAGCTAAATCCAATTTACCTCAAGCTTAATCCAATTCCCTTGAAGCTAAATAAAATGTACCTCAAGCTAAATCCAATTTACCTGAAGCCAAATTTAATTCACCCGATGCTAAATTTAATTCACCTGAAGCTAAATTTAATTCACCTAAAGCTAAATCCAATTCACCTGAAGTAAATCCAATTCACCTGAAGCCAAATTTAATTCACCCGATGCTAAATTTAATTCACCTGAAGCTAAATTTAATTCACCTGAAGCCAAATTTAATTCATCTGAAGCTAAATTTAATTCACCTGAAGCTAAATTTAATTCACCTGAAGCCAAATTTAATTCATCTGAAGCTAAATCCAATTCACCTGAAGCTAAATCCAATTCACCTGAAGCTAAATCCAATTTACCTCAAGCTTAATCAAATTTACCTGAAGCCAAATTTAATTCACCTGAAGTAAATCCAATTCACCTGAAGCTAAATCCAATTCACCTGAAGTAAATCCAATTCACCTGAAGTAAATCCAATTCACCTGAAGCTAAATCCAATTTACCTCAAGCTTAATCAAATTTACCTGAAGCCAAATTTAATTCACCTGAAGCTAAATCCAATTCACCTGAAGCTAATTCATCTAATTCATCTGAGTGATTCAATCAGCAATGAACTCACATCGTCTCCATCCGGCAAGCGTCCAATAGTGATTCGTTGATTCTTCAAAAAATGATGAATCTTATCTAGCCAAGCAGCCAGATGGTGCAGAGCCTGCGGATCGAACACCGGCGAGGGGGAAGCGCAAGCTGAAGATGACGACTGCGGAGCAGCGGAAGTTACCGGTTGAGCGCGTTGAGCAGTGACCGGAGCAGAAGCAGAAGCAGGAGCGGGAGCAGAGGTAACAGCAGTAGAACAGGCTTCAGTGTACATAGCAGCCAGACGAAGCCACTCATTGGCTAGCGATTTCATTCGATTGCGCAAAGACTCGCTGACGCAATCAACTCGCGTATCTTTGTCAATCGGATCGCCAGAGTCGAGCATAGCAGAGTAGCGTTCGGCTAATAGACGATATTCCGTCTCTCTGTCTGACCAATCTCTGGGACTGATGTCAACTAGGGCTAGTCTTTGTTCTGACGACATGTCGCCAACTTGTGATGTCGGCGTACTAACCAACTGGCAAGCTATCCAAGATTCCAAATCGTCTAGGGAGGCTTGGAACGCTTCTAAAGAGCATATATCTGATTCCAGTGCCAATTGTCGTTCAGCAACAGTTAATTGCAGTTGACTGTACAGATTGCCAATCTGAAATTTGTGGAAATATGCGCCATTCTTACTACTTATTGACTGAGTTAAGTAGTGAAAAAAGACTTGAGTGATAAAAACTGATGACACGGATATCATAGGCATAGACAAACAGACAAAAGGAAAGGACGCAAGAACAGACAGGTAGAAACACTGAAAAGACAGGTAGAAACACTGAAAAGACAGGTAGAAACACCAAAAAGACAGGTAGAAACACTGAAAAGATAGGTAGGAACACTGAAAAGACAGGTAGAAACACTGAAAAGACAGGTAGGAACACTGAAAAGACAGGTAGAAACACTGAAAAGACAGGTAGGAACACTGAAAAGACAGGTAGGAACACTGAATAGACAGGTAGACACACTGAAAAGACAGGTAGAAACACCAAAAAGACAGGTAGAAACACTGAATAGACAGGTAGGAACACTGAAAAGACAGGTAGAAACACTGAAAAGACAGGTAGAAACACTGAAAAGACAGGTAGAAACACTGAAAAGACAGGTAGGAACACTGAAAAGACAGGTAGAAACACTGAAAAGACAGGTAGAAACACTGAAAAGACAGGTAGGAACACTGAAAAGACAGGTAGAAACACTGAAAAGACAGGTAGAAACACCAAAAAGACAGGTAGAAACACTGAATAGACAGGTAGGAACACTGAAAAGACAGGTAGAAACACTGAAAAGACAGGTAGAAACACCAAAAAGACAGGTAGAAACACTGAATAGACAGGTAGGAACACTGAAAAGACAGGTAGAAACACTGAAAAGACAGGTAGAAACACCAAAAAGACAGGTAGAAACACTGAAAAGACAGGTAGGAACACTGAAAAGACAGGTAGAAACACTGAAAAGACAGGTAGAAACACCAAAAAGACAGGTAGAAACACTGAAAAGACAGGTAGGAACACTGAAAAGACAGGTAGAAACACTGAAAAGACAGGTAGAAACACTGAAAAGACAGGTGGGAACACTGAAAAGACAGGTAGAAACACTGAAAAGACAGGTAGAAACACCAAAAAGACAGGTAGAAACACTGAATAGACAGGTAGGAACACTGAAAAGACAGGTAGAAACACTGAAAAGACAGGTAGAAACACCAAAAAGACAGGTAGAAACACTGAATAGACAGGTAGGAACACTGAAAAGACAGGTAGAAACACTGAAAAGACAGGTAGAAACACCAAAAAGACAGGTAGAAACACTGAAAAGACAGGTAGGAACACTGAAAAGACAGGTAGAAACACTGAAAAGACAGGTAGAAACACCAAAAAGACAGGTAGAAACACTGAAAAGACAGGTAGGAACACTGAAAAGACAGGTAGAAACACTGAAAAGACAGGTAGAAACACTGAAAAGACAGGTGGGAACACTGAAAAGACAGGTAGAAACACTGAAAAGACAGGTAGACACAGGCAGACATCCAAGACAGACCTGATTAGCCTTCTCTTTCAGTGCAGCCAGCTGCTGCTGTTGCTGCTGCAAGCCGGCAAGGCGCTCGCAAGCGGCCAGCAGTTCGCTAACCCTCAGTCCCTCAGTCTCCAGTCCAGTTTGAATGCCGCTCAGTTCAGTGAGAAGTCGACGATGACCCAAAAGATCATCGGCCAATAGAAGACTTCGCTTCGAGTGCCTGGCGGCGCCGGCGTCAACGGTTGCCTGGGCCCGAGACAGCCAAGCCAGCAGGGCGTCGCATTCGGTAACTAGATCGTCCAGTTGTTGACAATTCGTAGCTGAAGCTGAAGCGGCTGGCAATGATCTGATCGACTGGCTGGGCGTCGATGTGATCGAACCAGATCTAGAACAGGGTGCGGTTTTGTAGAATTATTGTAGTGGCGCTGGGACCTTTGTGAGTCGACGCTAATTTGGGACGCAGCCGCTGAGAAAAGGCTTCATGAGCTTTTGTCATAAAATGAAAAGACAGTCCTCCTTCAAGTGTCGTAAAAATTATGATTCTTAAACATATTTATTCGCCCAATTTCAGATGGGTGAATTGAACAACTGTGAAGCCTCACAAACGATAAGCTAATAAATTTCACGATTTGAGAATAAAAATCAATACTTTATGTCAAGCACTGCCTCAATATTCATCCCCAATCAATCCCACATTCTCCCATCTAATCTGACCCACAATCTCCCATCCAATCTGACCCACATTCTCACATCCAATGTACCCCACATTCTCACATCCAATCTGACCCACATTCTCACATCCAATCTGACCCACATTCTCACATCCAATCTGACCCACATTCTCCCATCTAATCTGACCCACATTCTCCCATCTAATCTGACCCACATTCTCCCATCCAATGTACCCCACATTCTCACATCCAATCTGACCCACATTCTCCCATCCAATCTGACCCACGTTCTCCCATCCAATCTACCCCACATTCACCCATCCAATCTGACCCACGTTCTCACATCCAATCTGACCCACATTCTCACATCCAACCTACCCCACATTCACCCATCCAATCTACCAAACATTCACCCATCCAATCTACCAAACATTCACCCATCCAATCTGACCCACATTCTCACATCCAATCTACCCCACATTCACCCATCCAATCTGACCCACATTCTCACATCCAATCTACCCCACATTCAGCTGTCCAATCTGACCCACATTCTCCCATCCAGTCTTACGTTACATGTACTCGTACTTTCTGCCATTCGCTCTACTCACTTTATTAATCAATTTCAACCTAATTTTATCTATCTTGATGTTTTCTCCTTCACTTTGCATTTGGTTTGTTGTAAACAAAATTAAAAGAAAACACGGAGAAGTAAATTAACTGCTTGTAGTAAATACTCGATTCTAAGCTCGTATCTCTTAAAAAATCACATAGAAACGCCAATCAGGAACGATCGATACCCTGCAGTTTTAGCCTTCTGTGAGCCAAAACAACTTTCCTTCTGGGGATAAATCGATTTCTGGAAATTACGCTCGCAGTTGTGCTGTCGGGAAAGTAGAGAAAAATACACTATATGCATGCGTATACATGTATATTTGAACCTACGCAATGACTAGAATATAAACATGAGAAGACTAGCTAGCAGATTCTGTTTTTGACAATAATCGGAATTACATATAGAGTCTGAAAGTTGGGCCAATTCGGATATATTATATGCTAATGGTTTTAGATTCTAGTTAACCAGTTCTTGCTTCGATTCCGGCAACGGCTACTGCCGCGATTCCACTACAACTGCTTTCTTGCTTCGATTCCAGTGTAACTTCTTTCCTGCTTCGATTCTAGCTACGGATACTGCTGCGATTCCAGTACAACTGCTTTCTCGCTTCGATTCTAGCTACGGATACTGCTGCGATTCCAGTACAACTGCTTTCTCGCTTCGATTCTAGCTACGGATACTGCTGCGATTCCAGTGAAACTGCTTTCTCGCTTCGATTCTAGCTACGGATACTGCTGCGATTCCAGTGAAACTGCTTTCTTGCTTCGATTCCAGTGTAACTGCTTTCTTACTTCGATTCCAGCTATGGATACTGCTGCGATTCCAGTACAACTGCTTTCTCGCTTCGATTCTAGCTACGGATACTGCTGCGATTCCAGTGTAACTGCTTTCTTGCTTCGATTCTAGCTACGGATACTGCTGCGATTCCAGTACAACTGCTTTCTCGCTTCGATTCTAGCTACGGATACTGCTGCGATTCCAGTACAACTGCTTTCTTACTTCGATTCCAGCTATGGATACTGCTGCGATTCCAGTACAACTGCTTTCTCGCTTCGATTCTAGCTACGGATACTGCTGCGATTCCAGTGAAACTGCTTTCTTGCTTCGATTCCAGTGTAACTGCTTTCTTACTTCGATTCCAGCTATGGATACTGCTGCGATTCCAGTACAACTGCTTTCTTACTTCGATTCCAGCTATGGATACTGCTGCGATTCCAGTACAACTGCTTTCTTGCTTCGATTCCAGCTACGGATACTGCTGCGATTCCAGTGTAACTGCTTTCTTGCTTCGATTCCAGCTACGGATACTGCTGCGATTCCAGTACAACTGCTTTCTTGCTTCGATTCCATCTACGGATACTTGCTAACTTAACAAAAATAAAATAATAATCGATTCCAATAGAAAACTATCAGGTGTCAAAAATTGGCGCCAATTTAACTATCATAACATCGAGAACATGTTGGTTCATATCTGTCTAGTACTTACTAGGTTCAAGCTTAAGTTCTATGCATGTGTTAGGCTATAAAACATTCTTTCATATCTTCCCAGGTCACAGTCGCACCCTACTCCCCTTAGCAACAGATGTGTCCAGATCAAATATTATCCTTCCCTATAAGCCAGCCTTCTATTCCAACGTGAAATATACGCTGGGAGATTGTTAGGAAGTGTAGAGTACTACAAAATTTCTCGTCTCTCAATTCCATCGCGAGCTAGTACGAGTACTTGTAACTAGAATAAATCTACTACGATGATGACAGGTGA
Source organism: Macrostomum hystrix (assembly GCA_950097015.1). Lineage (NCBI taxonomy): Eukaryota > Metazoa > Platyhelminthes > Macrostomidae > Macrostomum > Macrostomum hystrix. The sequence continues at coordinate 30,165,276 of CATNEN010000038.1, forward strand.
GTTAAGAGGCTTGATTGAGGCACACGGAGCACTTAACAAGTCCTATGCGAGTTTGTGTTGACACTGCCATCACAGGTACAAGTGTTTTATTGCTTTCTAATCGGTCCTGACAATCTAGCAGCATTAGCTTCAGATACTTATGATTTACTTTGGACCAATGACAACGTAGACAAGGATTAAAATATATAAAAATAGAAAACTTCTTTTGCGCGAATGATCTACCCTTATAATTTTCAGCAGTAAAGGGTCTTGCTGCGATTCTTCAAAAAGTTCCTGCTTCGATTCCAGCTACGGGTCTTGCTGCGATTCTTTAAAAACTTCGATTCCAGCTATGGGTCTTGCTGCGATTCTTCAAAAACTTCGATTCCAGCAATGGGTCTTGCTGCGATTTTTTAAAAACTTCGATTCCAGCTATGGGTCTTGCTGCGATTCTTTAAAAACTTCGATTCCAGCTATGGGTCTTGCTGCGATTCTTTAAAAACTTGGATTCCAGTTACGAGTCTTGCTGCGATTCTTAAAAAACTTGGATTCCAGTTATGGGTCTTGCTGCGCTTCTTTAAAAACTTGGATTCCAGTTACGAGTCTTGCTGCGATTCTTTAAAAACTTGGATTCCAGTTACGAGTCTTGCTGCGATTCTTAAAAACTTGGATTCCAGCTATGGGTCTTGCTGCGCTTCTTTAAAAACTTGGATTCCAGTTACGAGTCTTGCTGCGATTCTTAAAAAACTTGGATTCCAGTTACGAGTCTTGCTGCGATTCTTTAAAAACTTGGATTCCAGTTACGAGTCTTGCTGCGATTCTTAAAAACTTGGATTCCAGCTATGGGTCTTGCTGCGCTTCTTTAAAAACTTCGATTCCAGCAATGGGTCTTGCTGCGATTCTTTAAAAACTTGGATTCCAGTTACGAGTCTTGCTGCGATTCTTAAAAACTTGGATTCCAGCTACGGGTCTTGCTGCGCTTCTTTAAAAACTTCGATTCCAGCTATGGGTCTTGCTGCGATTCTTAGAAAACTTCGATTCCAGCAATGGGTCTTGCTGCGATTCCTACAAAAAGTTCATGCCTCGATTTCAGCTTCTTCGGTTCTAGCTATCACTAGCTTGTTGCTACGATTCCGTCAAGGGCTTCGGTAAAAGTAGAATTTTAGGTACTTTAAAATGTGAAATATCGTGCCTAGCAAGCCCTCACACTTGTAATTAAGGGTTGTTAGCCACACACCTGGACAAGAAAAAAAGTTGACACACGCACACACACACACACACACCGTGACAGTATACTAATATATGTATTTTTCTGACAGAAAACTAAACTAGAAACGATCGAAACGCCGCTAATTGGGCCACGAGGTGCGAACGACAAGCGAACTTAAAAAAAACTAGCAGCAACAGCAGCAGCATTGATTCTCCACGCATAGAATCCAATTAGCTAACGAAGCTAAATAACCCACTGGTCGTTGAGTTTTGGCCCAGAAAATTCAAAAGCTAAATTGTAGGGAGAAAAACACAACATAACTCGCTAGTCTGCAAGTCGGATGGTGAAATTAGGCATTCCTTTTGAAATGATCAACGAGACTGCATGTTGTGACTGGCAGTCTAACATGCTAGTTTTTTTCTCCCATAAAGTACAACCTGCCAAAACCCCGTACAGGTAGCAAATAGTTCGTATTTTAAGATTTTAGATGTGTTACTTAGATATTTTGAGTTGGGATTTGGGACTCATTGTCAATACTTTGAGACGTCTATAATAGTTGAAATAGTTTCTGTAAATATTTTATTGAATCTAATACGAAATTTCACAGTACAGTTATTGATTAAAATCTGTCATATATTGGCTTATTATAGTGAATAAAATACATTAGAACATAGCACACACACTCACAGACACAAAGCAATGGCAAGACGAGGCTGTTTGAGAGTGGAACTTTGGATGGCAGACAAACTGAAGAAAGATAGGAGAGAGAGAGGGACAAACTTGGGGGCGAGTAGGGCATGCGAGCAGCAGCAGCAGCAGCAGCCTTCTGAGCACACTGGGGCCGAGTAGGGAATGCAGGATGAAGGGGGTTAGCGCAAGAAGACAGGATGCTGGAAGATGAGGACTGATTGAATTGGGCAGGCCTGCGGGGACAGAAACACACATGAATTCCATCTCGCTAGTGAATTCAGTGAATGTCTGGCAGCAAAAGAACTGGTTGCTTCAAGACTACACTAAACTTGATTGGAGAGTTTGAAATAGGACGACAAATAAGCTGCCTGTGAGATGGCACTCGTTCAAATTGTGCATACCGCGCTTATGTTGTACTTAGAAATCTAAGCATAGCATACTGATGAGACCTTGATTTTCTCTTCAATTCGACTGGGAATGGTCAAAGGGTTATACACATCTCAATATATGTATTCACCCCATACATATATGCATGTACGTTGGCACAATTCGTATTTATTTGCTGTTTATTCGCTTTCACAGCTCACTCACATTCACAGTTGATTCACATTCACTGCTGATTTACATTCACAGTTGATTCACATTCACAGCTCATTCACATATACAGCTCATTCACATTCACAGTTCATTCACATCCACAGCTCATTCACATTCACTGCTTATTCACATTCACGGCTCATTAAAATTCACAGCTCATTCACATACACAGCTCATTCACATTCACAGCTCATTAAAATTCACAGCTCATTCACATTCACAGCTCATTCACATTCACAGCTCATTCACATTCACAGCTCATTCACATTCACAGCTCATTAAAATTCACAGCTCATTCACATACACAGCTCATTCACATTCACAGCTTATTCACATTCACAGCTCATTCACATTCACGGCTCATTCACATTCACGGCTCATTAAAATTCACAGCTTATTCACACTCACTGCTTATTCACATTCACGGCTCATTAAAATTCACAGCTCATTCACATTCACGGCTCATTAAAATTCACAGCTCATTCACATTCACAGCTCATTCACATTCACAGCTCATTCACATTCACGGCTCATTAAAATTCACAGCTCATTCACATTCACAGCTCATTCACATTCACAGCTCATTCACATTCACAGCTCATTCACATTCACGGCTCATTAAAGTTCACAGCTCATTCACATTCACAGCTCATTCACATTCACAGCTCATTCACATTCACAGCTCATTCACATTCACAGCTCATTCACATTCACAGCTCATTCACATTCACAGCTCATTCACATTCACGGCTCATTCACATTCACAGCTCATTCACGTTCACAGCTTATTCACATTCACGGCTCATTAAAATTCACAGCTCATTCACATTCACAGTCCTGTAACTCACGCCACCTCGGACGCGGCGCTAACGCTGTCATCAGACTGCGCAGCAAAGGCTGCTTCATTCCGTTCAGCAGCCAATAGTAGAGCTTCTCTACACTGGCGCAACAGTGTCAGCACCTCAGTTTTAGCGTAGGTCGATTCGGCGCAGATTAACGGACACGAGCGGAGTAGAGTTTTATTATCGATAGCGTTAAATTCGCGGCGATCATTTCGATTGCTTGGATCGGAATCAATAAGCAATGCTTCGGCTTGAACGGTAACAGCATCTAAGCGACTTAACAAGCAGTCAGTATTATATTTGAACAATCCAGAGCAGAGCATGTCGCTACAAGTGGTGACAGTGTGAAATTCCACAATAAACTGACGCCACTGACAAGCCGAATTCATCCAGCGACTAAAATGAAAATACATTTATTGAAATCGATTAGTTTTTATAGACACAATAATCGCAGGATAATTTATCAGATTTGGATAATCGGTTAAACTTAGAAGGAACAATTTTCTAGGAAATTTGCTAATTGAGGGGTTAATTACTACAATTTTAATAAAACTCCCAATTACATTAGCTGATGCTGGTGACCATTTGACAGGTGGGTGAAGCTACGCAGGAGTTAAGTGTCTTGCTAAAGGACACAAATTGTTCCAGCGGAGTTGGGAATCGAACCGCCAACCTTCAACTCGTGAGTCTGACACTCTAATCACCAGGCTACAACTTCCTTCAGTAGCAAGCCGTAAGAAAAAATGTGAAAATGAAAATAATTGTCTATCTCCCACCGAAAGGGGGCTAATATTGCTAGTCCACTGCACTAAATGCAATACGTCCATACGTCACTACATAATGAAGGAAATAAACAGTTATTTTTTCTAGACTAAGAATATAAATTCAGAAGTTCAGAAATCTAGTAATCTTTACTTAAAAATAAAGATTATAACAGCCAGACGGCAAATCCCTACACAATATCCTGTATCCTAACTGATCCTATCTGACTTGATGAGCGAAAACAACTGTTCCAAACCTAGGTATAGCAATTGCATTCTGTGGACTATGAAAATACAGGTTATCTGTAATTGGTGCGCCTAGACTTCAGGACAAGCTGCAGAAATCTATCTGAAGATTTATACGAAACGCATGTGAAAGCAACAAAAGAACTATGACAAAAATTTATAAAGAAGGGAAAGCATTCTGTAACTATAGGATTCGATTAATTCACTTAGACACAATCAGTAGCAATGAACAATGAAATAGATAATTGTCCTTTTGTGTGTCACGTCACTTCCTATGGCGTGAATGCAGTTGATAAGGACAAAAGACTGCTACAATTGATGAATAATAAGGACTCGCAGAGTTGAAAAAAATTCCATTCACTATAAATAACCACACTTTTTAACCAAAACTTTACAACTGAGTTATTAACTTCAAAAGCGTCTATACTTTTACATAAACATATATTTCGCTGCTTTTCGTCTTGCTCCCGTCTGCATCTAATTAAGATTTTGCCTTTAGTTCGATTCTAGGGATAGTCTTTGGTTGGATTCTAGGAAAGGTTTCGTGTTCGATTCTAGGAAAGGTTTCGGGTTTGATTCTAGCAAAGGTTTCGTGTTCGATTCTAGGAAAGGTTTCGGGTTTGATTCTAGCAAAGGTTTCGTGTTCGATTCTAGGAAATGTTTCGGGTTTGATTCTAGCAAAGGTTTCGGGTTTGATTCTAGGAAAGGTTTCGGGCTTGGTTCTAGGAAAGGTTTCGGGTTTGATTCTAGCAAAGGTTTCGTGTTCGATTCTAGGAAAGGTTTCGGGTTTGATTCTAGGAAAGGTTTCTGGTTAGATTCTAGGAAAGGTTTCGGTTTTTATTCTAGGAAAGGTTTCGGGTTTGATTCTAGGAAAGGTTTCGGGTTTGATTCTAGAAATGGTTTCGTATTTGATTCTAGGAAAGGTTTCGGGTTTGATTCTAGGAAAGGTTTCGGGTTGGATTCTAGAAATGGTTTCGTGCTCGATTCTAGGAAAGGTTTCGGGTTTGATTCTAGAAATGGTTTCGGGTTTGATTCTAGGAAAGGTTTCGGGTATAAATTTAAGAAAGGTTTCGGGTTTAATTTTAAGAAAGGTTTCGGGTTTCATTATAAGAAAGGTTTTGGGTAAGATTTTAGCTACCTACTCGGCATTTGGGGTGGAATGTATTATTTAGCCCATTGTATCTGCGAACAATTAAAAAGCGAAAAAACTGGTCTAGTTAAAAAAAACATTGAAAACTGCGAGTTTTTCTAAGCTACTGTGAATTTTGTAAATTCCATTCCGCACAAGTACTTTAAGCTACGTCGTACAAGTACTAAATTTTTTAAAAGTGGAATTTGTTTTAGAAAAAGTCAATTATCAACGAGCTACAATTATCTGCGTGATTATAATAAGTTCAGGTGGGCTACGCTAGTTGATTACGCTTCGCTGAATATAGTGATTGACAGGTATAATGATTTACGGCTTAATAAACATCTATAACCGGGGGCTAATAGGCAATAGTTCTGGATTAAAAAGTCCAACATGAGCAAGCAGAAAAACAAATAACTTACTGTATTCTGGCATTCCGCTGAGCGCACGAGTGAGACATCCATGCAGTTTAATTATCGATTGCAGAGATTAGCTTGTCAGCTAAATTACATTACACATTATATTTGACAGGCACATAAGATGCTAAAATTATCAGTATATACAATCTGCTACTAATATAGACCCCGGAATTGCTCAGTGCACTCTTTAGTGCTTTCTAGGTAGCCAATAGCAGTGTCTGTGGGATTATACTATCCTCATTGGTTGTTACCGATGTTAAGTCGTCACAAGTTATAGTATAGTCTCATAGTCTGCATAGCTACACTGTATATGGTCTTTGAAAACCACACAAAACTGTAACAACTATTAATATGGTGGCAACTAGACCCGCAGCCCGCAGCACGAGGAGGCCACTCTGCCCATTTCGCTTAATCTTGAGCATGCACGCTCACACAGGTGTGTACATCTGCCCTGACTTTCTCATCCTCAGGCAGTGTACACTCTCACTGTGCCTTGGAGGTTGGCCCTCAATGGCGTAAATTGCACGACAAGCCCCCAAGCCTTCTCTCCGCGGCTGCGCCCCAAAATGAATGTGGCCTCGCCGCGGAATCGAGCTCAGGGACCTTGGTGCGAGAGGCAAACGCGTTAACCGCTCTGCCACTCGCCCGCCTAATAACTATGGGTTAGATGTTACATTTTTATATTGTTCATACATCATGGCAAAGCAATTCCGTGTGTGGCCCCATTAACTGTTGTGCAATAGTTTCTAAAAAGCACATTCGTTTCCGGTCTTAACCTGAAGATCCTGCAGCTCTACTCAAATTTTGCCCAAGGCTGATTGAACAGTAGGAAGAAGATAAAAATTATCCCTCCCTATAGATTTCTCCCTCGATGTATCAAAAGAGCCGGACGCATTTCTATAGAAGAAATCAAATATAACAGGAAAAATAGGATCGCCAATACTGCCCCTTTAAGTCTGCATTTTCTTGCCCAAAAACACCGTCTTTTTTCAGATTTCCTAAGCTAGCTTTTTTAGGTCATACAAGTGACGACAGAAGCAAATAGCATATACATATGCAATAATATTACACAGGGGAGAGAATGGGAGATAAGAACACACACAGGGGGGCAGAAACGCGATAGGGGAGGCGAATGCAAAGTATCTGTACATGCGTGACGCGATCGAATTTCTTATAAAGCCTTCTTAGGCTACTAGCACATAATGGCTAGATTCTGTTTTCTACAGTCGCTCGGTGTTCGCACCTTAAATTTTGTATTCTCTTTTTTTCGTAATATTGGGCATATCGCCATGCGGAGAAAATGCAATCAGTAGGATAAGTGCAACCATTAGGCCGCTCTTCAAATTCAACCAGATCAGATGCTAGATTGATGATGCTAGCATTTTAACATGTGTATCGAAACCGTATTTTAAATACTACATTACATACTTAAAAGTAGTAGTTTTCCATAATAAATGTTTACCTCAGTAAATATACACAAAAAATAATTTGGGAAAAATCTACAATTACAAGCAGAAATCCAATTGAGAAGTAAAAAATTCACTGTTTGTGAGGCTTCCGTTTTGATAAGCATCTAGTTTGTGAGGCCTCCGCTTTGATAAGCATCTAGTTTTTTAGGCTTCCACTTTGATAAGCATTTAGTTTGTGAGGCCTCCGCTTTGATAAGCATTTAGTTTGTGAGGCCTCCGCTTTGATAAGCATTTAGTTTGTGAGGCCTCCGCTTTGATAAGCATTTAGTTTGTGAGGCTTCCACTTTGATAAGCATCTAGTTTGTGAGGCCTCCGCTTTGATAAGCATCTAGTTTGTGAGGCCTCCGCTTTGATAAGCATTTAGTTTGTGAGGCTTCCACTTTGATAAGCATCTAGTTTGTGAGGCCTCCGCTTTGATAAGCATCTAGTTTGTGAGGCCTCCGCTTTGATAAGCATCTAGTTTGTGAGGCCTCCGCTTTGATAAGCATTTAGTTTGTGAGTTCTCCGCTTTGATAAGCATCTAGTTTGTGAGGCTTCCACTTTGATAAGCATCTAGTTTGTGAGGCCTCCGCTTTGATAATAAGCATCTAGTTTGTGAGGCCTCCGCTTTGATAAGCATCTAGTTTGTGAGGCTTCCGCGTTGAGAAACATATTGTTTTTCGGCTTTGAGAAACTTTTGTTTGCGAGATTGTCTGCTTTGAGAAACGTTTTGTTTGTGAGGCTTCTGCTTCAGTTGAGGCACCCGTTTTGTGAGACGAGTTTGAGCATGTGAGACACAGTAGCATTCGTGTGTAAAAATATTCTACTGGTTTGCAAAAAAAGTATTAAAAAACTTACCCAGTAGCAAAAAGCATTTTCTTGCACCTGTCTAACTGGCTGCTCAAATTAAACAGCTGAGTAGTGGTAAGCAGGTGATTAGACCTAGCGAAAGCAGCCTCGCAAGCCGCTAATTCTTCCGCTAAATCTCCAGCATCTGCAGGTATGGGCAGTTTAGGCAAATCAAAAGTAGTCTGCTGCTGCTGCTGCTGCTGCTGCTGCTGCTGCTGAGGAACCATAGAGAAATCTGAGGCAGAGCCGCCAGACGAAGTCCTACTTCGAGCGGCAGAGCTGCGCGGATATCGCTGGCCTATTGTCTCTGTGAGGCGCTGGAGTCGCTGCTTCAATTCGGAAGCCAATTTGTCTCGCTGGCCATCGGTTGTCGATCGAATCCGACCAACATTGGTTTTAGCAGCGTCAGCAGCTGTCAAATCTTCAACGTTGAACTGAGAAGACTGCGACGGTGGCGACTGCCAAGTCAGGCAGCTCAAATCGCGGAAGCCTCTGCGCTGAAGTTGCTCAGTTAGGGAGGCCATGCGACGCTCGGAAGATGGCTGAACAAAAAATAATATGAAAAGTTGTACGAATGTATGCGTAAACATTCATCAATACTTTACATTGAAACTATTTCTTACCTGACCCGAGTTAGCAAGGTCTTGCAGAGAAGACAGTTCAGCTGCCAACTGGTGAGTAGAGTTGAAGAATGAAACCTCTTTTTCTAGGCAGGACAGCTTGTCGCGCCAGAATGCCTGTAGAGACAAAAGCATAATTACATATTCGTTCGTGTTCGTTCGGTCGTAAGAGACGCACTTTGGTCGTAAGAGACGCACTTTGGTCGTAAGAGACGCACTTTGGTCGTAAGAGACGCACTTTGGTCGTAAGAGAAGCGTTATGGTTGTAAGAGAAGCGTTATGGTTGTAAGAGAAGCGTTATGGTTGTAAGAGAAGCGCTTTGGTTGTAAGAGAAGCGTTATGGTTATAAGAGAAGCGCTTTGGTTGTAAGAGAAGCGTTATGGTTATAAGAGAAGCGCTTTGGTTGTAAGAGAAGCGTTATGGTTGTAAGAGAAGCGCTTTGGTCGTAAGAGAAGCGTTTTGGTTGTAAGAGAAGCGCTTTGGTCGTAAGAGAAGCGCTTTGGTCGTAAGAGAAGCGTTATGGTCGTAAGAGAAGCGTTATGGTTGTAAGAGAAGCGCTTCAAATGGTTGTAAGAGAAGCGCTTTGGTTGTAAGAGAAGCGTTATGGTTGTAAGAGAAGCGCTTCAAATGGTTGTAAGAGAAGCGCTTTGGTCGTAAGAGAAGCGTTATGGTTGTAAGAGAAGCGCTTCAAATGGTTGTAAGAGAAGCGCTTTGGTTGTAAGAGAAGCGCTTTGGTTGTAAGAGAAGCGCTTTGGTTGTAAGAGAAGCGCTATGGTTGTAAGAGAAGCGCTTTGGTTGTAAGAGAAGCGCTTTGGTTGTAAGAGAAGCGCTTTGGTTGTAAGAGAAGCGCTTTGGTTGTAAGAGAAGCGCTTTGGTTGTAAGAGAAGCGCTTTGGTTGTAAGAGAAGCGCTTTGGTTGTAAGAGAAGCGCTTTGGTTGTAAGAGAAGCGCTTTGGTTGTAAGAGAAGCGCTTTGGTTGTAAGAGAAGCGCTTTGGTTGTAAGAGAAGCGCTTTGGTTGTAAGAGAAGCGCTTTGGTTGTAAGAGAAGCGCTTTGGTTGTAAGAGAAGCGCTTTGGTTGTAAGAGAAGCGCTTTGGTTGTAAGAGAAGCGCTTTGGTTGTAAGAGAAGCGCTTTGGTTGTAAGAGAAGCGCTTTGGTTGTAAGAGAAGCGTTTTGGTCGTAAGAGAAGCGTTATGGTTGTAAGAGAAGCGCTTTGGTTGTAAGAGAAGCGCTTTGGTTGTAAGAGAAGCGCTTTGGTTGTAAGAGAAGCGCTTTGGTTGTAAGAGAAGCGCTTTGGTTGTAAGAGAAGCGCTTTGGTTGTAAGAGAAGCGCTTTGGTTGTAAGAGAAGCGCTTTGGTAGTAAGAGAAGCGCTTTGGTTGTAAGAGAAGCGCTTTGGTTGTAAGAGAAGCGCTTTGGTTGTAAGAGAAGCGCTTTGGTTGTAAGAGAAGCGCTTTGGTTGTAAGAGAAGCGCTTTGGTTGTAAGAGAAGCGCTTTGGTTGTAAGAGAAGCGCTTTGGTTGTAAGAGAAGCGCTTTGGTTGTAAGAGAAGCGCTTTGGTTGTAAGAGAAGCGCTTTGGTAGTTGGATAATCGTTTGAGCCGCTGAATAACCATTTAAGCCGTCAAAGAAGCGTTTTAAACGACTTCATTGAGCGGCTTGTCACGATAGAGTTATTATCTACTGGATCATCACCCCCTGTCATCTGCGCATCGATATGGGTACTGGTGAGTTGATTTGACAGGTTTTCATGCACGTCTCCAGTGGCTTTGAATTGTAGCTTTCCTAAAGCTATTTTTAACACAACTTAATCTCACCTGCAGCTGCAGTAATTCGTGTCGATGAGACAGCACAGACGGTGGTAAAATATCTTCATCTTCTTCGTCAGCCGTGGCGCGGTAGTTTGAAGTCCTGCCACCCCGACTAGATGAACGCTTGGTGGCAGCAGTGGGATAGGCAATGTCGAACTCGGCTATGGCAGCCTCAATATCGCAGTCTATTAAACCGCTTTGACCGCGATAGAACTACATAATTGAGGACAGGGTTTGAAAGAATAGCATTCAGCTGTGTCAAGCCATGAATTTGTGAAGACGAAAAAATCTAAGTTTTTATAATTAATGAACTGTTGCGCTCGTGACGCCTACAAAACTTAGATTTTTGTTTTATTTGAAACTTTATATTAAAAAAACCAACATAAGCACCAATTAACAGGATAGAAAATGTGAAAACCGAAGTTTACAGTCCGTGCGATAGACTGAGGGTAAAAAACAACCATTTGTACCTATTTTTCTTTTAAAGAACTACGAAACAATTTATTAAATTGCAGATTTAAAAATTAAAAATATTTGTAAATTTCGTAAATTACTGAACTTTCTTCGTAGGCTAGAAGAACTTTATTTTTCTCTTTCATGAATATGCAATCCGATTGCCAAAAAAGTTATCTTTGTGATTGCAATTCTAGAACTTTGTGGTGCTTAAGCAATGGTGGTAGCAATTTTCACGTGATGAGCTTGATGAGATTATTTTACAGTAAATTTGAGTCTTCAACAAATGAACACAATAAATTTAGTTGAATCGATAGGCACTTTAGGGCGAGCGTAAAAGAGGAAGTTTATAAAAATACGTTAAATGCAAAGGGCAATCAATTTTTTTCTTGTTTTTATTTAATGAGACATCATTATAGAAAAGGCATAGGGCTTTTGCGCATAGGTATTTGAGAAAAAATATTTGATATTCAGATATCAGATATTAGTGTTGCAGACGGATCAGCAATACGTGGATAATTATGGTAAACAAGACGTAAAACGAAAAATGGAATAATCAATAATTTTGATGTTGATGATATTAGAACTCAAAGCAGTCACACGGGGCAAGCCTAAAACCAGCAGGCCTGAATCCTGACCGATAAGCCACTATGTAATTTTCACCGTTTTAATGCATTCTTGATTATAGCACTGAAATATATCAGAGACTGATGTTTTAAGCCAACAATAATACATTAAAGAATTAAGAACACAGCCCAAGGGTGTTATCACAGACGCATACAAACACAGCAATCTAAGCTGGCCATTTTAATTTTAAGACATTTTTACATCGCCAAAACTGCTAAAGCATTAGTTGAAAGATTAATTTGCCAAAATAGCTTAAGGACCAGAAGGATTATGAAGCCAAAGCAATCATCATTCTAATTATATTTTCTGTTTTAGAATTTTAAGAAGTGTTTTTTAACAAACAGAAAGTCGAAGTATTGATTTACTAACTTGATCATGCATATATGACTAATTTTTCTAAGAAGTAGATTAAACTCAAACTAATAAATTTGTTTCTACATAAGTTGGGCATTAAAATTGAGCTTGCTTTCTTAAAAACTTATCTACGAAATTGTGCACGTGCGATACAACACTGACATTGATTTCAGAACGTCGCGTCTTTGCTAAAACCGAAATACTGTGTTAACCCAGACTTATAGGCCGAAGTATTACTCGTATTAGTTGGCCGAAACTAAATACTTGAATGTAAAAAGTTTGATTATATAACTACTAAAGTATTTTTTGATTTAATAGTTGAGGAAAGTACTTCCAGCATATCTAGAAGATCTTAAATAACGAATATATAATGCTTCCGTCATTTGAGATAGAAAATAATAAATTTGTTTTCAACCATTTAAAGAAATAGTAATTATATCACAAATTGTAGTTGAGAAACTTTTTCATTTCATATTGTTGTCTTTACACCATAACTTACTGAATTGCAAAAGTCCGAAAATATCTGCAAAAATGGAAAAGTTTAGTTTTATGGATATATTACAATGCAGCAAAATAATTTTAACAACACATAAAAGAAATAACAGTTCTTCGTTAAAAGTGCATCTTACAAATAATAATAAGAACTTAGGCGTGAGTGCAGAGAAATCAATGTTTAGTTTATAATGTGCAATTTTGCTTCAAATTGTTAATTGTATTTTTCAGAACAATAATTTTAAGCTTAAAGTATAAGTATATGTCTATGTATCACTATTGAAATAGTTCAACTTTATACAAACACGTCAAAGACCACGTAAATGTTAGTATATACATCTTTTTGATTGTAAAGTATGTTAGAAGCAGTTATTTTTACTTTACCTATAAACTATGTATTTACGAATGTGCGTTTACCTCATAGTTACACTACTGACAAGTAGCGTGTTTAGTAATTATTAAAACTTTTTTGAGATTGATAACACTCTTACCTCTGCTTGCGTCCGAATCTGGTCCACGCCGACAACGCTGGCCAGAGAGTCGCGCATTAACTGAGCGCCGCGCACAAGATCCTCAATCTGGCCGCGAATACCATTTAAGCGCTCCTTGGCAACAGCCATGCTAGCGGATGGAGACTGGGGAACTTGCGGTTGAGTTGGCTGCACCTGCTGAGCAGCTTGATTTTCCTGAGTAATTGCTTCCTGTGGTACAAAGACTTCTTCGTTGCTACCATTGTTGTCGCTTTTTGTCAAGCTCTGTGTGTAGAAAATTGGTTGTTGAAAATGTCAAGATATTTTAAAGCAAATTTACAACTACGTAGCATAATAAGGAGATAAAAAATTACAATACAGTAATTAAAAAACAATTTTTAAACCTTACCGACACGCAAAAAAGTTGAAATCCCTCAAATAAACATTTGTGGCCATTTTAGACTTGCTATATATTTAAATATTTCAGAGGGGATACTTTTTGCTAGTTCTGTATACTAAATCGTTAACTTTATTTCAGTCATATGTATTCAAACAAATATTTTCCTTGGGCTGATAATTGACCACTTTAGAAGTACAAATCTATACGCCATAATCCCAGCTAAACTTACACTCTATAAAAGTAAGAAAATGTTAGCTGAGCAAAATGGCTCAGAGGAAGGAGGGTATGAAACTAGCATCAATCATTTTGTTGTTTTTTGATTACAGATCTCTATATATATAAATATTGTGTGGAATAGTTTGTCCAGAATATTTTTTAGAATGAGGCGGAGCAGCCCTTCTCAGCCGACTGTACAGTTGATAATTGATGAGTCAATATAATTGTCTGTTCTAGGGAGATGTAATCTATATTAAATTTATAGCTATAGTTTCAGTTTTAGATCTCATGATGATGAGTTTGATACTGCGTCCACGTGATGCTAATTCGTAAAGGGATGAAGGCAGGGGGTCAATATACACCTTAATCGACTGGGTTGTATGTCCTTGCATAGCTATCTAATTTTTTAATCCAATATGTTGATGGATAACCCAAAAATGCAGGAAAAACAGGAAAAAAGCAAGCGACAGAGAAAAATAAAGTAAATCACCTGTTAATAAAAATATCCACCTATAGTTTAACTATTTCATGCTTTACAAGAACACCTTTTGCTATACTGCTTCGTATCCATTAGTGCTGAAAATATGAACACGGTTGAGCACTTTACTCAATTAAACCCTAGCACCTTACTCAATTAACACCGTCGATGCATTATTGCGCTTTTAACCTTTCAGTGCGTGAATTGTTACCCAAACTATTTCTGTTTGGGTACAGGTACCGGTACAGAGCACAGGTACCGTACTTAGGAACACACTCACACAGGTGTGTAAATCTGCGCCTTGTGACTTTCTCATTGTCAGGCAGTGTACGCTCCGATTGTGCCTTGGAGGTTGGCCCTTAAGGGCGTAAACTGCATGACAAGCCCCCCAAAGCATCGAAATTTGGGACCGTGGTGCGAGAGGCAAACGGATTAACCGACCAACCCCTATTAGTTGTCTTTGTCGCCAGGGTTTTCGACAAGAATCGTTGAATATCTCGACTGTGTCTTTGAAATACTCCCGTGGTCTTCCCCCAGGGAGAAAAACAGCGTCTACTGCTGACTGCCGCAGTTGCTCTTTACCTGTTAGTGTACGTTTTTTTAATCTATTTGTCGTTATGTTTTCTATTGTGTCACTCTGTCTCGATTTACCAGTGTACGAGAAATAGTCAACAGCGTGATGGTTACCTTCAATTTTTCATCAATCCCATCTAGGCGTTCCAAAGCAACTGAGGCAGCTTCGCAGACTTCAGCCGGAGTCGTGACAGCAAACGATTGCAAGCTTTGCTGCTGCTGCTGCTGCTGCTGATGAGGCTTCGCTTGCGAGCCCAACAGATTTGCGGCAGCGTCCCGTACTTCGCCAACTCGAGAGCGAACCTCAGATAGTTCCAACTGAAGGTTCTGAAATTTTGAGACAGTAGGCATCACATATATATTTTAATTGCGTACAATTGTTCAGTCTATGGACGATTTCTTTCCCATTTAATGCTGGCAAAATGACGCACTGATGGTGAGATTCGAACCACATACCTTTAGTCTAAGATTCTAGACGCAACTAAAATCTACTTGTAGTAGTATCTCGTAATTTAAGAATTAACACTAATTATAATCAATGATTACACCTGCCCAAAATTGGATCCAATTTGTGCAGCCCATGGATTGGAGGGACGCCACACCCACCCTCGATTAACCCTGCGAATGATGGTACCCATTTAACAGCTGTGCGAACTGAATCAATGCAAAGATACGTGTCATGGAGAACAATACTAGTTGTTTCAGTGAAGGCGGGAATCGAACCGCCGAACTTCAACTCGAACTAGAGTGAACTAAATTTCTATATTAAGTAGTAATACAACAGATGGTAGATACTTTGATCGTAGTATTTATAGCTTACCCCATTCAAGTTAGTAAGCTTCGAGGTGAGAAATGAAGAAAATTTATTGGCAAACATGTCTCAGTAAAAAAATCGATTTTTTAACGATGTGCTAGTTTGAGTTTCTCTTCTGAAAGCAGCATGGGCTATATGAGCTAGCTATAAGAGGCGAGGTTAGGCTATAGAGAAGCAGCATTTTCGTTCAACCAATGAAGCGTCGACGTAGACAGAGACACTAGTAGCCATTCTAAATCAATGAATGGACACCAAATGACCACATAGGGGTACTAAATGTATATCTTACTGACATTCACACATATATCAGTTATCATTTATTTGAATAAATATAAATCTCTAACTACAAACATCAACTCATTGATAGCCAACAGTAAAAAACTTTTCTCGCATCAGAAATTGCATTTTATAACAATCCGTCGGAGAGTTTTTAACTGAGAAAACCGAATTTCGTTTGGCGTTAGAATATCAATGTCATATCATTAGGTGCAGTGGCACAATCTTATTTACATTGCTCGCGTTTTCAATAAAAAACGTATTTATGCAAAAAAAGAAATGCTAGGAAATATGGTCCACTTTCACGATTTAATCAATAGTGATTTTTTATTTACAGTCAGTTGCTATAGTGAAAATCTGTGCGTTTGCTGGATTCGATTCCCGTTAGTAAGGATTTCGGCTAGTTGGGATTTCAGTCAGTTCGTATATCAGTCAGTTGGGATTTCACTTAGTTGGGATTTCATTTAGTTGGGATTTCATTTAGTTGGGATTTCATTTAGTTGGGATTTCAGTCAGTTGGGATATCAGTCAGTTGGGATTTCACTTAGTTGGGATTTCATTTAGTTGGGATTTCATTTAGTTGGGATTTCATTTAGTTGGGATTTCATTTAGTTGGGATTTCATTTAGTTGGGATTTCATTTAGTTGGGATTTCAGTCCGTTGGGATTTCAGTCAGTTGGGATTTCAGTCAGTTGGGATTTCAGTCAGTTGGGATTTCAGTCAGTTGGGAGTTCAGTCAGTTGGGATTTCAGTCAGTTAGGATTTCAGTCAGTTGGGATTTCAGTCAGTTGGGATATCAGTCAGTTGGGATTTCAGTCAGTTGGGATTTCAGTTAGTTGGGATTTCAGTTACTTGGGATTTCAGTCAGTTGGGATTTCAGTCAGTTGGGATTTCAGTTGGGATTTCAGATAGTTAAGATTTCAGTAAGATGGGATTTCAACTTTTAGGATTTTAGTTAGTTTGGATTTAAGCGAACGTGGAGTTTACTACTTTGGAAGATAAAGTAGGACCATTTTCCTTATATTTAACCATGTGAACTCCTGTCTAGTTATATAACTAGCTCGTATTCGTCAATCAGTTATTTACGTGACATAAAATGCGACTACTATGCTAGAAGCAATGAGAAACACACTCGCCAAAGATAATATACGAGTAGTACGCGATGCAGTTTTACTAATTCAATTATTCCAGGCAAGACAAAATACGTGACCCGACTGTTGCAGAATCATTATTCTATAGTTACTACACGAGCTAGAGAAAAATAGCAACAAAAAGATGAAAGAGGAAACGGGCTACTACTGCTAAAGACTGCCCATATTCCATTCGGCCCATAGTCAAATCAATCATCTATGAGACATGTCCAAGTTTAGCTAGTATATGTGTTGCTGTGTTGTTGCTTAGTATAGTAGATAGAATGCCATATCCCTATACTGCAGCTCAGATGAGTAAATGAGATGGGAAAATATAGAGTGAAGCAGGAGGATATTTTAAGGATGCTAAAGTGAGCAGCTATGCAAGCTGCTATCTAGAAAGCGGCTTATCTTGTAAAATAGCTCCAAGTTAATGCCTTAGAGACTAAAGCTAATATTATCTATCTAGCATACATAACAGAGCATAAATTTACACTCTGCAGTCACACAGGCATCTTACCTTGAGTTATTAGAAGCGAAGTTTTTATCTCAATCCATAATACGGATACGTAAGTCATAAACAATAATTTAATATTTTTTTGTTCACGAGGTAGGTAGATCATCATTTTAGCTAGTTGGGATTCCAGTTCGATGGGTTTTCAGTTAGTTGGGATTTCAGTCAGTTAGGATTTCAGTTAACTGAGATAATAGCTTTTTGGGATTTCAATCAGTTGGGATTTCAGTTACATGGGATTTCAGTTGGGATTTCAGTCAGCTGGGATTTCAGTTACTTGGGATTTCAGTTAGTTAATATTTCACTTAGTTGGGACTTCAGTCAGTTAGGATTTCAGTCAGATAGGATTTCAGTCAGTTGGGATTTCAGTTGGGATTTCAGTCAGTTAGGATTTCAGCTAGTTGAGTTTTCAGTTATTTGGGATTTCAGTTAGTTGGGATTTCAGTCAGATGGGATTTCAGTTGGGATTCCAGTCAGTTGGGATTTCAATTACTTGGCCAGTTGGGAGTTAAGTAAGTTGGGATTTAAACTTCACCAAATTATTTCAGCACAGTTATCCCATCCCTGAAAACACAGCCGAAATTCTGACCTAAACGAATGCACAAAATGCTACCTATGTGCATCATAACACTGAGCTAAAAGAACATATGCTGTCAATCAATTTATAGGATCTGTACAGCAATTCAAAAGCTAGTCTTAAGCGATGTTATTAAGGTCTTTGAGTTCAAGCTAGCATTGTTATTTACTTCCGTTCGTGAACAGCAACTTCAAATCAGCAAGTCGCACGTTGTCGATTGTAACAACTAATTAGAGCACTTTAACCAGCAACAAAAACTGCTATTTAAGTGCCTAATCAACTGCTCCAAACCCAGGTAGCAAATGGTTTAGTCTGATCGGGCAGGCGAGATACCCCCTTTCTCTACCCAATCCTACATCTACTTCTCTACCCACCCTACATCAACTTCTCTACCCACCCTACATCAACTTCTCTACCCAATCCTACATCTACTTCTCTACCCAATCCTACATCTACTTCTCTACCCACCCTACATCAACTTCTCTACCCAATCCTACATCTACTTCTCTACCCAATCCTACATCTACTTCTCTACCCAATCCTACATCTACTTCTCTACCCAATCCTACATCTACTTCTCTACCCGATCTTATATCTACTTCTCTACCCAATCCTACATCTACTTCTCTACCCGATCTTATATCTACTTCTCTACCCAATCCTACATCTACTTCTCTACCCGATCTTATATCTACTTCTCTACCCAATCCTACATCTACTTCTCTACCCAATTCTACACCTACTTCTCTATCCAATCCTACATCTACTTCTCACCAAATCCTACATCTACTTCTCTACCCAATCCTACATCAACTTCTCTACCCAATCCTACACCTACTTCTCTACCCAATTCTACATCTACTTCTCTACCCAATCCTACATCAACTTCTCTACCCAATCCTACATCCACTTCTCTACCCAATCCTACATCTACTTCTCTACCCAATCCTACATCAACTTCTCTACCCAATCCTACACCTACTTCTCTACCCAATTCTACACCTACTTCTCTACCCAATTCTACATCTACTTCTCTACCCAATTCTACATCTACTTCTCTACCCAATCCTACATCTACTTCTCTACCCAATCCTACATCAACTTCTCTACCCAATCCTACACCTACTTCTCTACCCAATCCTAAATTTACTTCGCTACTAAATCATAACTTAAATGTTCAACATCTCTTCACCATTTGGATGCAATTAGGAAATCAGTTTTCATGACAGAACGAGAAGCAAGTTCCGCTGAGACAGATTAGGCTGTTAGCAGACAAAGAATCTGGATCGGATTAGCTGAGGGGGGAGTTGATTAAACTCGTCTGCCCAATGTCTGAGCGAATCTATTGCTGCTAGCACGAACGCAGGAAAACCTTACACTGTTCAATTTTTTCTAATCAATGTAAAATATAATAAAACGGCCTTTGCGCTGTCAGGGACACACGCTCTAGAAGGTGCACCTGACGAACTCACCTGAGAAGTCCATATATGAAATTAAAGTTTTTTTCAAGCAAATATTTGTTTCTATCTTTTTTTTACATTGAGACTTTAAACGAGTGATAAAGTACAATTAATACTACTAGCGAAGAGGCAAAATTCAGTAGGCTGGTTAGGCAGTTTTTATTCATATTGAAAAATACAGTACAGTTTAAGTAGAGTGAAACTGTTTTGGTAGAGTGACACAGTTTGAGTAGAGTGACACAGTTTGAGTAGAGTGACATAGTTTGAGTAGAGTCGGGGACAGTTTGAGTAGAGTGACACAAGTCAGAGTAGAGTGACACAGTTTGAGTAGAGTGACACAGTTTGAGTAGAGTGACACAGTTTGAGTAGAGTGACACAGTTTGAGTAGAGTGATACAGTTTGAGTAGAGTGACACAGTTTGAGTAGAGTGACACAGTTTGAGTAGAGTCGGGGACAGTTTGAGTAGAGTGACTCAGTTTGAGTAGAGTGACTCAGTTTGAGTAGAGTCGGGGACAGTTTGAGTAGAGTCGGGGACAGTTAAAGTAGAGTCGGGGAAAGTTTGAGTAGAGTGACACAGTTTGAGTAGAGTGACACAGTTTGAGTAGAATCGGGGACAGTTTGAGTAGAGTGACACAGTTTGAGTAGAGTGACACAGTTTGAGTAGAGTGACACAGTTTGAGTAGAGTGACACAGTTTGAGTAGAGTGACACAGTTGGAGTAGAGTGACACAGTTTGAGTAGTGGCATAACAGGTGTTTACTCACGGAGAGCACACTGGAGTCAGTTGTCTCAGCTTCACCGGCAGCTTTGGCAGCCAGCAAATCTTCAAGCAGGGCTTGTATTTCGCCAATTCTTTCACTGATTACATCTAGCTTGGCCATGGCAGCGCTAGCAAAGTTGTCATCAACAGACACAAAATTGTCTTCGTCGATTGGAACATCGTCAACATCGGCAGAGGTAGCTTCTGATTCTTTGCGTTCGTGCGTTGCCCTGGGCTGCTGCTGCTGCTGCTGCTGTTCCATGTCAAAGTCTAAATCTGAGACGCGAGTTTCAATGGCAAACTTTTTTGTCTCGAATTGCACTATCAATTGTTCGATATCGTCAAATGCGTCAGTGACCGGTGGCAAATCCTCGGTCAGGTCACCGAGAGCTTCAACACGCTGTAAAATAGCAGGTATTGTCTGGTCTGCTAGGCTGTCTAATCGACTTTTTAAACCGCGACAAATGTTCAACTGCTGCTGCTGGTGGTCTGCGCCAGAACCTTCTGGCGTCGGTTGCTGCAGAAATTCTTCAGCCTCTTCAAGCCAAGCGCGAAGTTTTTGCAGATCCGAGTCCAGCGACTCGACTAGGGGCAAAGCTTTGGCCAGCTTGTCAAGCGCTGGTTGAACCTGGAATGTGGCATATTCAGGATATTGTAATGTGTTGTCTCTGGTTAATGTCCTGTGTTGTGTCTAGTTAATGTCCTGTGTTGCCTCTGGTTAATGTCCTGTGTTGTGTCTAGTTAATGTCCTGTGTTGTCTCTGGTTAATGTCCTGTGTTGTGTCTAGTTAATGTCCTGTGTTGTATCTAGTTAATGTCCTGTGTCGTCTCTGGTTAATGTCCTGTGTTGTGTCTAGTTAATGCCCTGTGTTGTCTGTAGTTAATGTCCTGTGTTGTGTCTAGTTAATGCCCTGTGTTGTGTCTAGTTAATGCCCTGTGTTGTGTCTAGTTAATGTCCTGTGTTGTGTCTAGTTAATGCCCTGTGTTGTGTCTAGTTATTGTCCTGTGTTGTGTCTAGTTAATGCCCTGTGTTGTGTCTAGTTAATGCCCTGTGTTGTGTCTAGTTAATGCCCTGTGTTGTGTCTAGTTAATGTCCTGTGTTGTGTCTAGTTAAAGTCCTGTGTTGTGTCTAGTTAATGTCCTGTGTTGTGTCTAGTTAATGTCCTGTGTCGTGTCTAGTTAATGTCCTGTGTCGTGTCTAGTTATTGCCCTGTGTTGTGTCTAGTTATTGCCCTGTGTTGTGTCTAGTTAATGCCCTGTGTTGTGTCTAGTTAATGCCCTGTGTTGTGTCTAGTTATTGCTCTGTGTTGTGTCTAGTTATTGCTCTGTGTTGTGTCTAGTTATTGCCCTGTGTTGTGTCTAGTTATTGCTCTGTGTTGTGTCTAGTTATTGCCCTGTGTTGTGTCTAGTTAATGTCCTGTGTTGTGTCTAGTTATTGCCTTGTGTTGTGTCTAGTTAATGTCCTGTGTTGTGTCTAGTTATTGCCCTGTGTTGTGTCTAGTTAATGTCCTGTGTTGTGTCTAGTTATTGTCCTGTGTTGTGTCTAGTTAATGTCCTGTGTTGTGTCTAGTTATTGTCCTGTGTTGTGTCTAGTTATTGCCCTGTGTTGTGTCTAGTTATTGCCCTGTGTTGTGTCTAGTTAATGTCCTGTGTTGTGTCTAGTTATTGCCCTGTGTTGTGTCTAGTTATTGCCCTGTGTTGTGTCTAGTTATTGCCCTGTGTTGTGTCTAGTTAATGTCCTGTGTTGTGTCTAGTTAATGCCCTGTGTTGTGTCTAGTTAATGTCCTGTGTTGTGTCTAGTTATTGCCCTGTGTTGTGTCTAGTTATTGCCCTGTGTTGTGTCTAGTTATTGCCCTGTGTTGTGTCTAGTTATTGCCCTGTGTTGTGTCTAGTTAATGTCCTGTGTTGTGTCTAGTTAATGTCCTGTGTCGTCATGTAATACCCTGTGTTGTCCAGTAATGTCTAGTGTTGTGTCTAGTTAATATGTTGTGCTGTCAGGTAAAATTTCTTGAATATCACACTATGCTGCCGAGATTATAACACATGATATTTCACTAAGCAAAAAAAATTACCCTTAATTTTAAAACATCATTAACACAAAAATTTAAAGAAAAAATTCGAAATATATCATGGACTTCAGTACTGTCGTAAAAATACGAACCATTTGCTTAAAAAGAATTTCTACTTTTGCCATTCTACGTTTTACTTTCAGGCGCACACAAATGCTTATAGTGTCTGGCTGACATGACATGTCAATCACAACTTGAAATGCCAACATGGAAACTTATTATTTACTTCAAAACGTCAAGCCAATGGCCTTTTTTAATTGAATGTACATTTTAGGCTAAGAGAAAGTTGTTAGTCAAGTTAACTTAGGAAATATTTCCCTGAAGTGCCGAAAACTGCTAAATCAATACAGCTTTTAGAGTTTTTTATAGTGTTTGGGGATTTAGAGTTTATTCAATATTGGGATCTGTGATCCATCTAATATGAGGATCTGGGATCTATCTAATATGAGGATCTGGGATCTATCTAATATGAGGATCTGGGATCTATCTAATATGAAGATCTGGGATCTATCTAATATGAGGATCTGAGATCCATCTAATATGAGGATCTGAGATCTATGTAATATGAGGATCTGGGATCTATCTAATATGAGGATCTGAGATCCATCTAATATGAGGATCTGAGATCCATCTAATATGAGGATCTGGGATCTATCTAATATGAGGATCTGGGATCTATGTAATATGAGGATCTGGGATCTATGTAATATGAGGATCTGGGATCTATGTAATATGAGGATTGGGATCTATCTAATATCATGATTATTAGATTGGGATTGGGATTGGGATCTATACTATAAGAATATAGAATTTGTCTAATATGTGTAATATGGGACAAGACCCTTAAAAGCAGATCGATCACATAATATTCCACAAAATGAACAGCCCATAGTTTACTATAGCACCGTATTTGTACAACATTAAATGTAAGAGCAGCATAAAAGGATCTATTGAGCAGCCCATCTGGAAGCCACATCAAAGTCCATATCTACACGTAGCAAGGCTTTGCTATTAATTGAGTAGGGCTTCATAAAATACGACAGGCGGATATGAGCACAGGCCTACTATAAATCAGCAAAGTATGATTGTTAGATGTTTTCTAAACTAGAATGTAAATGATTGACCTTATGTTTACAACTGAGCCACATTCATTCATTTCATTCATTTCATTCATTTCATTCATTTCATTCATTTCATTCATTTCATTCATTTCATTCATTTCATTCATTTCATTCATTTCATTCATTTCATTCATTTCATTCATTTCATTCATTTCATTCATTTCATTCATTTCATTCATTTCATTCATTTCATTCATTTCATTCATTTCATTCATTTCATTCATTTCATTCATTTCATTCATTTCATTCATTTCATTCATTTCATTCATTTCATTCATTTCATTCATTTCATTCATTTCATTCATTTCATTCATTTCATTCATTTCATTCATTTGTAATAATCTTAACTTGGCCAGTGAAGACTGAACCTTAACTAATTTTACAATATCTCATTAGCATTTTAACAAGGATACGGGATAGACAGGCATACGCAGATAGCAACTGAAGGTTGTTTCACGTTAAATGCGATCATGTGTCTAGATAAAGAACAGGCCCGTTCAAAAGTATAATAATAATTTGAGGGATCAGAAGATTAGCCATAAAATATATAGTGAATCGGCAAAGTCAATGATCATTGGACTAGAGCTCTGAAAAACCAAGGGATTGGCCCTAAAATATCTTGGGATTGACCCTGAATGGTGAGGGGATTAGCTCTGAAGGATCAGTGCACTTGCCCTGAAGGATTTTGGGATTGGCCCTGAAGGATCTTGGGATTAGCCCTGAAGGATCTTGCGATTAGCCCTGAAGGATCTTGGGATTGGCCGTGAAGGATCTTGGGATTAGCCCTGAAGGATCTTGGGATTAGCCCTGAAGGATCTTGGGATTGGCCGTGAAGGATCTTGGGGTTAGCCCTGAAGGATCTTGGGATTAGCCCTGAAGGATCTTGGGATTGGCCGTGAAGGATCTTGGGATTAGCCCTGAAGGATCTTGGGATTAGCCCTGAAGGATCTTGGGATTGGCCGTGAAGGATCTTGGGGTTAGCCCTGAAGGATCTTGGGATTAGCCCTGAAGGATCTTGGGATTGGCCGTGAAGGATCTTGGGGTTAGCCCTGAAGGATCTTGGGATTAGCCCTGAAGGATCTTGGGATTGGCCCTGAAGGATCTTGGGATTGCCCTGAAGGATCTTGCGATTAGCCCTGAAGGATCTTGGGATTGGCCGTGAAGGATCTTGGGGTTAGCCCTGAAGGATCTTGGGGTTAGCCCTGAAGGATCTTGGGATTAGCCCTGAAGGATCTTGGGATTGGCCGTGAAGGATCTTGGGATTAGCCCTGAAGGATCTTGGGATTAGCCCTGAAGGATCTTGGGATTGGCCGTGAAGGATCTTGGGGTTAGCCCTGAAGGATCTTGGGATTAGCCCTGAAGGATCTTGGGATTGGCCGTGAAGGATCTTGGGGTTAGCCCTGAAGGATCTTGGGATTAGCCCTGAAGGATCTTGGGATTGGCCCTGAAGGATCTTGGGATTGCCCTGAAGGATCTTGCGATTAGCCCTGAAGGATCTTGGGATTGGCCGTGAAGGATCTTGGGGTTAGCCCTGAAGGATCTTGGGATTAGCCCTGAAGGATCTTGGGATTGGCCGTGAAGGATCTTGGGGTTAGCCCTGAAGGATCTTGGGATTAGCCCTGAAGGATCTTGGGATTGGCCGTGAAGGATCTTGGGGTTAGCCCTGAAGGATCTTGGGATTAGCCCTGAAGGATCTTGGGATTGGCCCTGAAGGATCTTGGGATTGCCCTGAAGGATCTTGGGATTGGCCCATAACCATCAGATGATTGACTCTAAAGGATCGGATGACTGACCCTGAACGATCAAAGTATTTTCCTTGAACAATCAGATTCAGACCCTGATGAAGCACTAGCTCTACGGCACTGAAGTACCAAGTAAGAGACTGTTTAAAAATGTATTAAAACGACACCGTTGTACATAACTAAATGATAAACTCAAGAAGCGAAATAAATAAATTATCCACTATCCAGCATAGCTGAGTAACAAGCTCTCAACCCATTCGCTAATACCAAACCGAAATCTCGACACGAATTTTGCCTCAGGCAGGAAAGACAAAATCCAAAAGACAAATCTCAGACTCAAGCAGAGGAGAATTCCCAAGAGGCTAGCGACCCGTGTTTTGGGCTAAAGAAGATTAACGACAGCCAGCTATAGGTAGATTCAGGTGCATTATGACAATATAGAGCGGCTTAGAAAATAGATCAGAGAAGGATTATTAGTGAAAAAATGTTCGACAAAATAAAAACACAAAGGAAATTGCGGTACTGATGTAAGACTGAAAAAATTATCAACAGTAGAAAGACCAAGGGGTATTCAAATACTCACATAATTATTTATCTCCCAAATTATTCAACCCATTGCCAGTAAAATCTAGAAAATGTGCTACCATTTTTCGTTCAATCCGATGAAACAACTTCCAGAACGGGGTCGTTTCACAAACCCTAATTTTCACAACGTCGCAAGATACACACTTTCATAAGCCCTAAATTTCATAGACCCTAATTTTCACAACGTCGAAAAGTCGTGCACAGAAACTTCACAAGCCCTAAATTTCACAAGCCCTAAATTTCACAAGCTCTAAATTTCACAAGCTCTAAATTTCACAAGCCCTAAATTTCACAAGCCCTAAATTTCACAAGCTCTAAATTTCACAAGCTCTAAATTTCACAAGCCCTAAATTTCACAAGCCCTAAATTTCACAAGCTCTAAATTTCACAAGCCCTAAATTTCACAAGCCCTAAATTTCACAAGCTCTAAATTTCACAAGCCCTAAATTTCACAAGCTCTAAATTTCACAAGCTCTAAATTTCACAAGCTCTAAATTTCACAAGCCATAATTTTCACAAGACCTAATTTTCACAACGTCGAAAAGCCATGCACAGAAACTTCACAAGCCCAACGCTTTTAGGCGTTGTGAAATTATGGCTTGTGAAATTTAGAGCTTATGAAATTTTGTGCATGCCTTTTAGGCGTTGTGAAGTATAGAATAATACCCGTTTCTAAATAAACGTTGAGGACGCGTTTCTTGGCCAAGGCGAAGCCGAGGCCCAGAAGCGCAGTCCTCAGCCGTTCCAAGGCCATAGACAACGATTTCAGGGGGGGGGTATTATAGCATTTAATCCTAAAGCTTGGCCCGGCTCCCGAGATTGCACTACTAAAACTGTTTACAGTAACTGTGACCATAGACTATATGTTTAATCGGCCTAGGCCGTTAAATGACTGGCTTAGGCCAGTTAAATAATAAATACATAGAATTAACAGCCAATAGGCCGGGCCAAGCTGGGGATTAAATATAGGGCTTGTGAAATGTAGGTGTTGTGAAATCTGTGGCATTGCTTATTTTCGACGTTGTGAAATTTAGGGTTTGTGAAATTTAGGGCTTATGAAAGGATCTGGTTTAGACGTTGTGAAATTTAGGGTTTGTGAAATTTAGGGCTTATGAAAGGATCTGGTTTAGACGTTGTGAAAATTAGGGTCTGTGAAAGCGACCACTCCAGAATTACAAATCATCGACATTGTCTAGATATTCAACGATTCTGCTCACAAAATTTATTAATATAACCATGTCGGCTATAAGTCTTGATTATTTTAGATTGATTAAATTGTTAATTTTTGTCCTTGTCACCAGGGTCTTTCAACAAGAATCGATGAATATCACGACGATGCCTTACATTTATTGGAGAGATGAAAACACTCAACATGTCCCATCTTCGAATAGTCGAATATTGACGATGAAGCACTCTTAAATGTCAGTCTAAGCGTAGATATTGATGATTTTTCCTTCCTTCTTCTAGGAGAAAAATCTATCTAGAATTATTAATAAAATATCTAGCGCGTGCTTCTCTCGCTGCTTGCTTATTAATCACTATTGCAGTTACACGATAATTATTAAAAATTGATTTCATCGTGTCTTAATGCAGTAAGTTATTAAAAGGCCGTATTAACTATGTGATGTTTTCCTGTGTCAATAGGGATAAATTAGCATCCATTATATTCCTTAATCTATATGCCGATAGATTAGCAATCCACTCTATTCCTTTATCAAAATGCGGATAGATTAGCAATCCATTCTACTGTCACATACTTATCTTTATTGTTATATTTCTTACTGTTTTCTTATTTTAATCCTTATCCTTGATAGAAGGATTTATGGGGTGGCTTTCGATCTTCAGACTCTATCTGTTAGATAAAATATCATATTATAAAAAATATTAGTACTTACTTTATAAAGCTGTCAATCAAATAACACGACTTGTGTCAGATGAAAAAATGCATAAAAATTGCAAATTGTTTTCTAATGTCACGCACGAAAGGCTCAGATATAGAAAAATGTGGTTTATAATCAGCTAAGAGAAGTAGGTGTGAAATGAATGAAGGCCTCATTCTGATTGGCTAGGCTTCATAACCAAATTCCTCATCACGCTGCGTGTGACACTCGTTCAGTTAGAAAACGAAGTGCCTGGGATTACTAGTGGTCTGTCTCTGTCTCCCTAATCCCTAATTCGATGTTAACAAGAAAATCTCGCGGATCAACTAAGATCCACGTTGAAGGAAATGAAAATAAGATGAAATCTGGAATTCATTTATGACCGATGCTAATTACGAGCGTCCTTAACAACATATTGCGTTCTATTCAATTTCCAGTACGCGATAATGGGATTATTCAATTAGATCAACACGTACGATTAATAAGAATCTTTTTACGGGAAGAGCAACGAGAATTAATCTCAGTATGAACTGGACCGTTAGTAATAAAGAAACTGAAATACTTCAAAAAACGTAAAAAAAACTAAAAATCTGCCGAACTAATAAAAAATAAAAAGTATTCGTCGATAAATTTCTTGTTTAAAATGATTTTCATATAATCTACTTACCCGAGTCACGTGATATATCATCTTGCAATTTTCAATAACAAATAGAGGTTTAATTAAATTTTATAATAAACATCTGTCTACTTATCACACTACTTAAAGTAGAAATAAAAGTTTATAAAAGTACAAATAGGTTAATTCGCTAACCTGTTCAGACAGTCGTTCAAACATGCCCTGCAATCGGGACAGTTCAGCTAGTAGACGCTTTGGAAAATCAATCTGCTTCTGTTCAACCAGGTGCTTGCCGGTGGCGGAAACGTACTGCAGATCTGGCTGTAGCTCATTCAGCAATGCCGATACGCTCTGCATAATAGTAGCGAGATTTTTTAGGTTATTTAAAAACGAGTTGAAAAGATTTTTTTTATTTTGGGGCAGTAAGAACACATTTAAAATAAAATTTCATATTTTAAAATTCTGAAGACATTCTAGTGAAATGTGGACAATGTGGACTTAAAAAACTAATTATTACTAAAAAACCTACAAAGTCAACAAATCTCACCATGTTGACAACCAAATCACAAAATCTCACCCCGAAGACTACAAAATCACTAAACTTCACCCTAAAGACTACAAAATCACCAAATCTCAACCTGAAGACTACAAAATCACCAAATCTCAACCTGAAGACTACAAAATCACCAAATCTCAACCTTAAGACTACAAAATCACCAAATCTCACCCCGAAGACTACAAAATCACTAAAACTCACCCTGAAGACTACATAATCACTAAACCTCACCCTGAAGACTACAAAATCACCAAATCTCAACCTGAAGACTACAAAATCACCAAATCTCAACCTGAAGACTATAAAGTCACCAAATCTCACCCTGAAGACTACAAAATCACCAAATCTCACCCTGAAGACTACAAAGTCACCAAATCTCACCCTGAAGACTACAAAATCACCAAATCTCACCCTGAAGACTACAAAATCACCAAATCTCACCCTGAAGACTACAAAGTCACCAAATCTCACCCTGAAGACTACAAAGTCACCAAATCTCACCCTGAAGACTACAAAATCACCAAATCTCACCCTGAAGACTACATAATCACCAAATCTCACCCTGAAGACTACATAATCACCAAATCTCAACCTGAAGACTATAAAGTCACCAAATCTCACCCTGAAGACTAAAAAATCACCAAATCTCACCCTGAAGACTACAAAGTCACCAAATCTCACCCTGAAGACTACATAATCACCAAATCTCACCCTGAAGACTACAAAGTCACCAAATCTCAACCTGAAGACTATAAAGTCACCAAATCTCACCCTGAAGACTACAAAATCACTAAACCTCACCCTGAAGACTACAAAATCACCAAATCTCACCCTGAAGACTACATAATCACCAAATCTCACCCTGAAGACTACATAATCACCAAATCTCAACCTGAAGACTACAAAGTCACCAAATCTCAACCTGAAGACTATAAAGTCACCAAATCTCACCCTGAAGACTACAAAATCATCAAATCTCACCCTGAAGACTACATACCTCAGCAAACTCTTTAGTTCTTTGCACATCTTCAGGCTCAATAGAAAGCAGATCCAGCAGGTGCAGACGGTCATTAAGCGATTCCAGTTCTCGCCTAACTCGATCCAATTTCGGTTCAAAATCAGCCGGTCGTTGAAACCTGTTATAGAGCTTGGCGACATAGTCGAAGCTGGCCCGAAGATTATCGCGAACGCCTTCTAGACGAAGGGCGGCGTCGCGGTTTCCTGTGGCCATGTGCCTGCAGAAATTGGGATGTTTAAAAAAGAATGTCAAATTTTCAAAGAGGCTTGTCTAATGTTAAATAATCACCTGAGATAACAAGGGATGCATCCTAAAATTGTGAGATTTTAGTAAAATAATTTCATAGAATGATGCCTTGTGAACGCTGGTTCAATGATGAGATTTTGAGACCACGGGTTCAATGGTGAGATTTTGAGACCGCTGGTTAAATGGTGAGATTTTGAGACCACTGGTTCAATGGTGAGATTTTGAGACCGCTGGTTCAATGGTAAGATTTTGAGACCACTGGTTCAAGGGTGAGATTTTGAGACCACTGGTTCAATGGTGAGATTTTGAGACCACTGGTTCAATGGTGAGATTTTGAGACCGCTGGTTCAATGGTAAGATTTTGAGACCACTGGTTCAAGGGTGAGATTTTGAGACCACTGGTTCAATGGTGAGATTTTGAGACCACTGGTTCAATGGTGAGATTTTGAGACGACTGGTTCAATGGTGAGATTTTGAGACCACTGGTTCAATGGTGAGATTTTGAGACGACTGGTTCAATGGTGAGATTTTGAGACCACTGGTTAAATGGTGAGATTTTGAGACCACTGGTTCAATGGTGAGATTTTGAGACCACTGGTTCAATGGTGAGATTTTGAGACGACTGGTTCAATGGTGAGATTTTGAGACCGCTGGTTCAATGGTGAGATTTTGAGACCACTGGTTCAATGGTGAGATTTTGAGACGACTGGTTCAATGGTGAGATTTTGAGACCACTGGTTCAATGGTAAGATTTTGAGTCCACTGGTTCAAGGGTCAGATTTTGAGACCACTGGTTCAATGGTGAGATTTTGAGACGACTGGTTCAATGGTGAGATTTTGAGACCACTGGTTCAATGGTGAGATTTTGAGACGACTGGTTCAATGGTGAGATTTTGAGACCACTGGTTAAATGGTGAGATTTTGAGACCACTGGTTCAATGGTGAGATTTTGAGACGACTGGTTCAATGGTGAGATTTTGAGACGACTGGTTCAATGGTGAGATTTTGAGACCACTGGTTCAATGGTAAGATTTTGAGTCCACTGGTTCAAGGGTCAGATTTTGAGACCACTGGTTCAATGGTGAGATTTTGAGACGACTGGTTCAATGGTGAGATTTTGAGACCACTGGTTCAATGGTGAGATTTTGAGACGACTGGTTCAATGGTGAGATTTTGAGACCGCTGGTTCAATGGTGAGATTTTGAGACCGCTGGTTCAAGGGTGAGATTTTGAGACCGCTGGTTCAATGGTGAGATTTTGAGACCACTTGTTTAGAAGGAGAGATTTCGAGACAATGGCCAATGGAAAAATTGAAAGATAAAAGCAGAATCTACTTACTTATCATAAGTCTCATCCAGTCGCTTGAGTGTCTCCCTGTGCTGCTGAATCTCAACTCTTAGAGTTTCAGCCTCAGCGGGACAATCCGCAGCCAGCAATTCGGCTTCCATTTTGTTAGTCATGAAATCTTCGGCTGCTGGCAGCCATTCTTGCATTGCCTGAGTGCGCCGTTCCAGATCCTGGATGCTGTCAAGATTCGAGCTCAAGACCTATGAGAGTTTTAAGATTTAATAGCTAAGCGGCTGTTGTCTCAGATGTCTCAGATGCATGGACTGAATGAAATATCAGTCCAGCGACAAGAAATGATCTCAATCAATAGACTACTGCGTATTAATCTTACCAAAGAGACTAAATTCTCACAACCAAAGAATAAAGTCTCACCACCGTCTACCTGTGTCTAATTTCTTAGCACAAACTAAAGTCTCACCCTACGGACTTAAACCTCACCCTACGGACTGAAATCTCACCCGACGGACTGAAATCTCACCCTACGGACTGAAATCTCACCCGACGGACTGAAATCTCACCCTACGGACTGAAATCTCACACAAAGGACTGAAATCTCACACAAAGGACTGAAATCTCACACTAGAGACAACTGAAATCTCAGCCTATGTAAAACATCTCATTGAGCTGACTTAATCCTCATTTAAAATCTGAAATCTCACGCCACAGACTACCAACGCTACAAACCTCCATCTGATCGTCAACCCGCTGCTTGGCGGTAGTCAGCTCCCTAGTGTAATCCTGAAACGATTGCACAGCCTTCTTCGCTTCAAGCTCAACATCGTCCTGAGACAGCGGCTGCTCATCCGATGACGAAGAAGAAGCGACGGTGATTGAGACGGCAGTGGGGGCGGTCGCCGCAGTCGGAGATGTGTTAACAACTGCATCCTCGTTGATGCTGTTCAGCGATTCGGCGAGCGAGCGAAGCTGCTCTCGTCGCGAGCTGCTGGCCTCGTCTTCGTAGGACGTGTTGACAGCTTCGAGGCGTTCCAGGTCAGTGCAATAGTCCTCGGCGTCAAGGTGCTCGCGACCGATTGAACTGTCCACCTGAAATGTTGATGTATAACAGTATAATAGTAATATTAACACCATAATAATACATAAACCAGTTACAGTTACAATGACGGTCATATTATTCTTTGACATAATACATTCACACCCAGTTATGGTCGTAATGCCTGTCATATCAGTTATGGTCATACTGACAGTCATATCAGTTATGGTCATAGTGACAGTCATATCAGTTATGGTCATAGTGACAATCATATCAATTATGGTCATAATGACAGTCATATCAGTTATGGTCATAGTGACAGTCATATCAGTTATGGTCATAGTGACAGTCATATCAGTTATGGTCATAGTGACAGTCATATCAGTTATGGTCATACTGACAGTCATATCAGTTATGGTCATAGTGACAGTCATATCAGTTATGGTCATAGTGACAATCATATCAATTATGGTCATAATGACAGTCATATCAGTTATGGTCATAGTGACAGTCATATCAGTTATGGTCATAGTGACAGTCATATCAGTTATGGTCATAGTGACAGTCATATCAGTTATGGTCATACTGACAGTCATATCAGTTATGGTCATAGTGACAGTCATATCAGTTATGGTCATAGTGACAATCATATCAATTATGGTCATAATGACAGTCATACCAGCTATGATCATAATGGTAGCCGTACCAGTATAGTCATAATGGCGGTCATACGAGTCATGGTCATATTGTAAGTCATACCAGATATCGTCATATCACAGTCACAATCGCAAAGACAAACCTGTCTATTGGCCTTTCTAATCCAGTCCTTCTCCAACTTGAGCAGGCTGTGAAAGCTATGCACAGCTGTCAGCACATCAGCTCGCCGCCGAGAGGCCAGCTGGCCAGCCTGATCAACAATGGCGTGAACGCGGGCTTTCAATTCGCTAGGCAACGCTAAACCGTGTTTAGCCAGATGAGCCACGCCGGCTTCAGATAATTCGGCTGCCAACTGACTGGCGCTGGACAAATCGCTGGTGCTGACTGATCGAGTCTTTGTTGCCGCCGCCGCAGCCGCCGCAGCCGACGAAGCAGCAGCTATTGCCGCGGCGCTAGAAGCTGCTGCTAGGCGAGACTCGCTGGAATCGCACCAGGCCTCCACTAAGCGCAGGGTGTCCCAGTTCTAGGCCGGGTAATGATTGATTGATTGATTGATTGATTGATTGATTGATTGATTTATTGATGTAGGAATACAATGGATTGCTAATCTATCCCCATTGATGTAGGAATACAATGGATTGCTAATCTATCCCCATTGATGTAGGAATACAATGGATTGCTAATCTATCCCCATTGATGTAGGAATACAATGGATTGCTAATCTATCCCCATTGATGTAGGAATACAATGGATTGCTAATCTATCCCCATTGATGTAGGAATACAATGGATTGCTAATCTATCCCCATTGATGTAGGAATACAATGGATTGCTAATCTATCCCCATTGATGTAGGAATACAATGGATTGCTAATCTATCCCCATTGATGTAGGAATACAATGGATTGCTAATCTATCCCCATTGATGTAGGAATACAATGGATTGCTAATCTATCCCCATTGATGTAGGAATACAATGGATTGCTAATCTATCCCCATTGATGTAGGAATACAATGGATTGCTAATTCATCCCTTTAAAAAAAGAAAATAATTTATTGATAACCCATTCCATTTAAAGGCCTAAAATTGGATTGCTAATTTATCTCATCGAATGGGGAAAATAATAGGACTAAATTAATCCGTAGCTTACCTCCAGCCTCGTGAGCAGCTCGGACCTGCGAGCAGTCAGCTTCTCCTGCACCGGAGTCAGTCCGTTAGCAACAGCTTCTGACCTGGCAACCAGAGCGGCCCTGTAGGCCTCTTCGCAGTAGGTGGCCAGTTCCCCAACCAGTTCCTTAGTGGCGCCAGCTTTCGGCGCCAAAGCTGACACGTCTGCGATGGCGCCGTCTAATTCAGCGATTTGCGATTTCAAATCTGAACGAGATTCGACTCGCACCAGGGCCAGGGTGTTGGCGAATTCGTTCATGTCCAGGGTCCAGTTTTCTAGTTCTTGCAGTTGCGACTGAAAATTTTACCGTTCGGAGAGATTAGCCAGGTGAGAATATCAGGGGTAGAATAGCCAGGTGAGAATATCAGGGGTAGAATAGCCAGGTGAGAATATCAGGGGTAGAATAGCCAGGTGAGAATATCAGGGGTAGAATAGCCAGGTGAGAATATCAGGGGTAGAATAGCCAGGTGAGAATATCAGGGGTAGAATAGCCAGGTGAGAATATCAGGGGTAGAATAGCCAGGTGAGAATATCAGGGGGAGAATAGCCAGGTGAGAATATCAGGGGTAGAATAGCCAGGTGAGAATATCAGGGGGAGAATAGCCAGGTGAGAATATCAGGGGTAGAATAGAATAGCCAGGTGAGAATATCAGGGGGAGAATAGCCAGGTGAGAATATCAGGGGTAGAATAGCCAGGTGAGAATATCAGGGGTAGAATAGCCAGGTGAGAATATCAGGGGTAGAATAGCCAGGTGAGAATATCAGGGGTAGAATAGCCAGGTGAGAATATCAGGGGGAGAATAGCCAGGTGAGAATAACAGGGGTAGAATAGCCAGGTGAGAATATCAGGGGGAGAATAGCCAGGTGAGAATATCAGGGGTAGAATAGCCAGGTGAGAATATCAGGGGGAGAATAGCCAGGTGAGAATATCAGGGGTAGAATAGCCAGGTGAGAATATCAGGGGGAGAATAGCCAGGTGAGAATATCAGGGGTAGAATAGCCAGGTGAGAATATCAGGGGGAGAATAGCCAGGTGAGAATATCAGGGGGAGAATAGCCAGGTGAGAATATCAGGGGTAGAATAGCCAGGTGAGAATATCAGGGGTAGAATAGCCAGGTGAGAATATCAGGGGTAGAATAGCCAGGTGAGAATATCAGGGGTAGAATAGCCAGGTGAGAATATCAGGGGTAGAATAGCCAGGTGAGAATATCAGGGGGAGAATAGCCAGGTGAGAATATCAGGGGGAGAATAGCCAGGTGAGAATATCAGAGAAAATAATGACCAAAGACAGAATAGCCAAGAGAATAATATTTATTGAAGAATGGATAAGGGAAGAATCATTAGGGGAGAATGTCTAAGGGAAGAATCATTAGGGGAGAATGTCTAAGGGAAAAATCCTTTTTGAAGAATGTATAAGGGTCCAAGGGAGGAATCTTATGCGAAGGGTGTTCAGGAAAAGAATTTTAAGGGAGAGAGGTAGCATGTTACAGAGAATGGCCGACAGAGAAATAGCCAAGGGGGGAATTTCCAGTAATAGAATAAGGTTTTCCGAGAAACTCACGCAAATTTTTGCCCGCTTAGCAACTAAATCGCCAACAAATTTGGCGCGGCTCTCCGCTCGGCTAGCCAAATCCGACAGTCGCCTGATGAGTGCGCCAGCCGCTGTCTGCCTATCAGGCTGGCTGCCATCGTTGGCCAACGCTTCTAGCCTGGCCAGACTCTCGCCGCCTCGCCGTTGCAATAAATCTACTAGATTAGCCAGATGTCGATGCCGTTCAATCAGGCCACCGTCAGCCGCTTTGTTATTCTTCTTATCTTTGACGCCGTCGTCCTCGACATCGTCGTCATCGTCGGAAGCGACGGCGATTGGCCGACGCAATAATAGCGCAACCTCATCGCACCAGGCCTCAGTTTCGCCTATTAGGCGCCAGAGTGGATCGCGCAGCTCTCTACTCGCTCGCTTGTGCAATTCGGCTAAGGCGTCGAATGCGGCTAGCCAATCAGAGCTGAACTCGGCGTAATCTCTCTCCACCAGCTGCTGGGTGCGAGACGCCTGCTCCACTGGGCCGCTGGGATTGGCTGGCGCAGAGCTCAGGCTGCACTGCAGCTCTGATAGTCTGGTGGCCAAGTCTCGATGCTGCGGATCCAGCTCCTGCAGTTAATATAAACTGGCGAATTAACAGACTATTGAGACTTTGTTGAATGAGCAAGTTAATGAGCAGTCATATGAGCACTTGAATTATCAGTGATTAAGGAGATACATGAGCCAGTAAATAAAGAGTTAAAAGAGCCTGTAAATGAGTCGGTAAAGGATCAGGTAAATGGGCAGGTAAATGAGCAGGTAAATTAACAGGTAAATGAGCAGACCAATGAGTACTTAAACGTGCAGCTGAATAAAGAGCAGGTAAATGAGCAGACCAATGAGTATTTAAACGTGTAGTTGAATAAAGAGCAGGTAAATAAGCAGGTAAATTGGCAGGTAAATGAGCAGGTAAATGAGCAGGTAAATGAGCAGGAAAATGAGAAGGAAAATGAGCAGACCAATGAGTATTTAAACGTGCAGCAGAATAAAGAGGTAAATGAGCAGATAAATAAGCAGGTAAATTATCTGTGATTTAGTAGATGAATGAGCAGGTAAATGAGCAGATAAATAAGCAGGTAAATTATCAGTGATTTAGTTGATGAATGAGCAGGTAAATGAGCAGTTGAATGACTGGATAAATGTGAGACCACAGATGGCTGTCAGAAACAAACCTTCATCTCAGCCAGACGCTCAGCAGCCTCCTCAGCAAGCGGAGCCAGCTGTCCGCCAACCTGACCGGCTGAGGCCTGCAAAAACTCGCGCTGCCTATTCAGAGCCAGCCGGAGCTGCGTCAGGCACTCGTAGAAGCATCTGACACGGTCGGCCACGGCTGCTCGCCTCTGACAATCTTGCCAAAGTGTGCTCAGCTCCGACCAGCGCTGCTCAATCTCTTCTAGGAGTTCCTGGATTTCCAGGGCGCTCTCGGCCGGCACTCGATCCTGGGCGATGCAGGAATCGCCGAGTTGGCGAACTGCAATCAATCTCGGCTCCCAGGCGCGCAGTTCGTCGCGAATGTCGTCTAGCAGCAGGCGGTGCTGATCGGCGGACAGTTTCTCGGCTGCGTCACCGTTGCCAGCATCCTGTTGATTCAATTGGCTGCGCCGGCTGGCTTCAACTAGACTGCTGCGAGCGCTGTGGGTGATTGCGGCCAGTTCTAGCATCGATTCGATGCGATCGAACCAGTCCAATAGGCTGCGCACCTGGGGATGGCGATGTTGTGAAGACAAGCTAGATATTTTTAGAATTTCACATTAGAACTACACTACTGATCAAAGTAGAGAAGTAAGAGAAAGCGAGATATTTTTTACTCAGCCTGACTTTTTCGTACGACTTTATAGTGTCGGAGCCAATAATATCAGACTGTATGTGAGAGACAAGCCGCAAACCTTGTAGTTCAAATCGTCCACAACGCTGTCAGCGCCCTCTTTCTCATCGGCAGCCGAGGCGGATTCGGCCGACGCCGAGATGGGCATTACCGGGCGAAGATCGCTGAAGTCGCCGGCTTTCCATTTCGATAGCTTCTCGCGCAATGCGGCGACGCATCTCTCGTTGTCATGACAGGCGGCTGACACCTCCTCGGCTGTGGTCTCAAGCTTGCGAACGCAACTGGCTAAAGACTTCGCCTTGGCCTCCTGGGTGTCCGACGAGAATACCTGCGAAATTCAGAACGAATAGTCTACGTTTAGACAGAGATTCGACTGTCTAAAACCCAATTAGACAGATTCGACTGTCTAAAACCCAATTAGACAGATTCGACTGTCTAAAACCCAATTAGACAGAGATTCGACTGTCTAAAACCCAATTAGACAGAGATTCGACTGTCTAAAACCCAATTAGACAGAGATTCGACTGTCTAAAACCCAAATAGACAGAGATTCGACTGTCTAAAACCCAATTAGACAGAGATTCGACTGTCTAAAACCCAATTAGACAGAGATTCGACTGTCTAAAACCCAATTAGACAGAGATTCGACTGTCTAAAACCCAATTAGACAGAGATTCGACTGTCTAAAACCCAAATAGACAGAGATTCGACTGTCTAAAACCCAATTAGACAGAGATTCGACTGTCTAAAACCCAAATAGACAGAGATTCGACTGTCTAAAACCCAATTAGACAGATTCGACTGTCTAAAACCCAATTAGACAGAGATTCGACTGTCTAAAACCCAAATAGACAGATTCGACTGTCTAAAACCCAATTAGACATAGACGGAGAAATTGAAAGTGTTAAAAAGTCAATTAGACAAAGACTTTGAAAGTGTTAAAAAGTCAATTAGACAGAGAATTTGAAAGTGTTAAAAAGTAAATTAGAAAGAGAGATTCAACGTGTCGAAAAGTCAATTAGAGAGATTGTACAAAAACGTTGAGTCGAGAATTGGGTTACAGTGAGAACGCACCACATCTCTAAGAAGACTTTCGTCCTCTTCAAACTGTCTCCAAGCCAGCAGGGCGGATTGTAAATCAGAGAATCTCTCCGATATGTAGGCCATTGTGTCGGTCCATCTGGCGGCCAGGGCTTCAATGCAAGCCTCCGTGCCGCTCTCGCCGTTCGGGTCGGCGTCCAACACGAGGGCGTCCTGCGTTAAAGCGAGTTTTTTTTATAAATGTACTGTTACCTAAGAATTATAAAATATTCTTTTTAGGCATTTGATTATCCGAATTAAACAGGTGAGGTCTGGGGCTCGAATCTTAGCTCAAATGAAGCAAAGGACTGAAAATCTAAACTCATTGCTAGTGCCGATTTAACAGCTGAAGCAACGCGGATTTAAGTGTCTTGCTTAAGGATTCAAATTGTTCTAACGGAGTCGAGAATCGAACCCCCGACCTTCAAGTTTGGAGTTGGACGCTCCAAATACTAGGCTTAAGTCCCAATTTAAGGAGCAAGACACTAAATACATTATTGTTACACGTTATCCTACTTAAATATACACAAATTTAGATAGCTGGGTCAATGCCCCTTTCCAGTCCACGGACTGAAAAGCTGTACGCAGCTTTTGTTAGCTTGCCGTACATCTGGTTTAAATCTTATCTGATTCCATCTGCAACAGTCTTGAATATCTGATTCCCACCTGCACCGATGCCACAAGAGCCTCTTGCGCCTCGAGCGAGTCTTGAAACTCCCGGTGCGCCCGCAGCTGACGCTTGATGTCTTCAACAAACGGTCCGACGCCCGATGAAGTCTCGTCTTCGATTCGATCCTCGGCCCAGTGCAGGAAGGCGCCGAGGCGGCGAATATCCCGCTCCTGTAGAGCCGCCAAATGACGGCGAAGTTTTTCTTCTTTAGCAACGGCGGCTTTGCGCAACGAGTCCCACCGGGTCTGCAACAGTTGCACCTGCGATTGCACCTCCTTGCGAGCAGCCGGACTCAATTCGGACTTGGCGCCATCATCGGCGCTGGTTGAGCTCAGTAGGGCGTCGGCTAATTCAAGAACGCAGCGAACATCCTCCTGATTGTCTGTCAGCTGTTCCGTGACAGCTTCGTGATCGCGATAGAGCCGGCGAGCTTCACGAACGAGAATTAGATCGGCTTCGGGCACCGGTTGGGCTGCGTTTCTGTTGTCAACGCCCGCTTCCAGAAGATCTTCCACCGACGAAGCCGTTGTCGGCGATGTTGGCGAAGACAGCACTAAATCTTCAGCTTCAAATAGCCAGCCTAGGCAACGCTCCAGCGAGTGCTGATAGTCTCGGAGTAGAGCTGGCTGCGGCTGCTGAGGCTGTGAAATTTTAGATAGAATTAATTTTTTGTCGTTGTTATTAGCCCACGGTGGTCCGGAGTTCAAATCTCAGCCCCAATGAAAGCAGTTTGTGTCTATAAAATTGGATACCAGCATCAGCTGGGGTAGAAATTTGGTGAATGTGACATCCCACCGTTCCAGTCCACGGACTAAACAGCTGTACGTCTGTGGACAGGTGAAAAATAATAGCTAGGGTTCGTAGTTTATCTAAATATATTG
The DNA here is from genome assembly GCA_950097015.1 of Macrostomum hystrix. NCBI lineage: Eukaryota > Metazoa > Platyhelminthes > Macrostomidae > Macrostomum > Macrostomum hystrix. Next base: position 30,205,497 of record CATNEN010000038.1, read on the forward strand.
AGTTAAGACACGCCCTATTTTTACAGGAAGTTCAGTCTCGATATGTTAATTCTCTAAGGGATTAGCACACGAAAATTAAATAAATAAAGCCTAGGTAACAATGTTGCTTAGGAATAAAAAAAGAAAGCTGTTTTCTATAAAAATTCTCTAAATAGATGCTCTAAAATTCGATGCAACACCGGATGAGTGCCTTATCTCATCCATCTGTCTCGCTGTGTGCAATAAGACTGGTTTCTTAAAGCTTAAATCATATCAAATTACAAGTTGCATAGTCTTAGTCTAGCATCAAGACTGACCCACAATGCTGAAAATCATTATATAAAAGCTAGCTATCACACATGAATCTGACTAAATCTAGCCCCATGTATCGACTCGAAATATATAGAAATATAGAATCCACAATGATATTAATTCTTATTAGACTAGTTATCCTAACAGCCACTTTAACAGCATCACTAGCAATAGAGAAATCCTACGTCCAATTAATCAACCCAGCACTGCCGCATGTTCAATTTCGTCTATTCGAAAACCAACCTGCGAAATCGCAGAGAGCGGCCGAAAGATTCTGTCGCAATGCAAGTTTAGCCCTGGTGGATGCTACGGAGGTTCGCTACATATGGAAACAGCTGCCCTATAATATGTCATTCTACTTGGGCAGTAGGATTGAAATGACTACAGATTATCCTGAGATTGCACGCGGTGAAGTTCTATGCTTTCCATTGCGTCGACAAAGCGGTGAGTCAGTTTTGACTAACGCAGTGTTTGACTGTGGCACTAAGGTCCGTGAGCTCGATTCCGCGACGAGGCCACATTCATTTGGGGCACAGCCACGGAGAGAAGGCTTGGGGTCTTATCGTGAGGGGCTTAACCTCCAAGGCACAGTGAAAGTGTACACTGCCTAAAGATGAGAAAGTCAGGGCAGATGTACACACCCTGTGTGAGTGTGCCTGTGGCGGACTCTTAAGTCCTCGGACTGAACACAGCTGTGCACAGCTGGCCCAACTAGACTATGTGTCATTCCTATCTATATTTCTTATAAATATATATTAAACAGGGTTTTAATAGCCAATACTCGTATAAGCTGTAATATTTATTATTGGTTCATAAGGACTTTGGAAGAATTCGAATGCTACTGTGCTTTGCGAATAATATTGCACTTAAGCTATAGAACACTGAAATTATAATGCATATTATAAGCGAATAGAAAATTCGGCATTGCCTTTCAATTAACTAATTGCGCATTTATATTCAAACGGACCTAGGACGAATTGGTCAGAAAAAAACGCTACAAAAGGCAAATATCCATTTACTTAATTTCATTTGGTTCTATTCCGAATTCTGCGAACCAGTTCTGTCTAGAAACAGCTAATGCGCACTCAAAAATATTCTGTTTCTTCCTGGCTTGGCTACTAAAAATCTGCTATCGTTGCTGAAGAATGTAAATATTCAATTTATAGAACTGCATCTTTCCAGGTAATAGCGAAAGTCAACGGGACGCTCTGCAAACGGTTCTCTACTGGAGCAAGCCTGGCGGAGCAGCCGGCAGTTGCCTAGTCGACGTCACCAGCATCTTGTGCAAGAAACAGCTTAGACCAGCCCGAGGAATTCACAACAATGCCACCAATGGCGGATGTCAACCAGTTGACAGTTTTGCCATAGCAACACCGGACGACAACGAAGCCATGGAGCAACAAAAGAAGAAGCAGCGATCGGAATCAGCGGATATTCAAGGCTTCGCATCTAGCAGTACGACGGTGTGCATGAGTGCTGCGCTGTTCTGGACACTAGCAGGTGGCGCGAGCGCTCTATTGTTGTCATTAGCAACGTCAACTATTATTTTGGCCGTATGCAGCGTAAAGTTTCGCAGACGCATCAACTTAGGAATGCTAAACGGCGACGGGTCTTTCGGCTATCGCTGCCTATCTAGGCAAGCTAGCGCTAGAATGATGCTTCAACAGGCTACAGCGGCGGTTGCTAAGCAACAACACCAGCGTAGCAACGGAGGCGGCGCCAATTTGGATACTGATGATGGCAGTTCTGGATTCTTTCTTTAGAAATGAAAAATGTTGACAAAAGCCGCTATCATAGTTACACAATTTCAAATTTTATTCTGCACTTTTTTTAACTTAATTATCATAATAATGTTAGTTCTCACAAAGTTATATGAAGCTTATTGTATTCTTTGGCTATTTAAATTATTCATAACATAATAATCTTGCACTATACACGCCTCTGTGACTATTTAATTTACACATTTTTCTAAATGTCTAATAGAAATAGAAAACACAGTTATTTACACACGTCAAAAATATGCTAGGATTCGAACTCAAGACCTCTATCATCTTGCCTTCGTAAACAATCATCTGCAAAAACGTACTAACTAAACCGCACATACTGCAGACTCGAAACTCCCATGGGCTTAGAATGGAAGCGAAAATATAATTTAGCGTTGTTCTTCTGTCACGAATTTTTTTTCTCGGTACAGAACAAAAATAAACACGAATATAGATTAGACTCAGAGCAGAAGAGCTAGCTATATTATCATGCACTGGCTCATTCTCTCATTAGCATAATTTATGAAGTGTCGTTCGCGGACTACACAACACAGCCAGCCAGTCAGTCAGCCCGTCTGGAAATCGGGACTAGAAAATTAAATTGCTTGTAGCTGACGGAAGGTTCTCACATGCACTCAGGTAATGAAGGGTCGCCTACTTCCCTAGCTTAGGAAAGAGAATTATGAGACTAGCTTAGGAAAGAGAATTAGGAGACTATCTTAGGAAAGAGAATTAGGAGACTAGCTTAGGAAAGAGAATTAGGAGACTAGCTTAGGAAAGAGAATTATGAGACTAGCTTAGGAAAGAGAATTAGGAGACTAGCTTAGGAAAGAGAATTAGGAGACTGGCTTAGGAAAGAGAATTAGGAGACTGGCTTAGGAAAGATAATTAGGAGACTAGCTAAGGAAAGATAATTAGGAGACTAGTTTAGGAAAGAGAATTAGGAGACTAGCTTAGGAAAGAGAATTAGGAGACTAGCTTAGGAAAGATAATTAGAAGACTAGCTTAGGAAAGAGAATTAGGAGACTAGTTTATGAAAGAGAATTAGGAGACTAGCTTAGGAAAGATAATTAGGAGACTAGCTTAGGAAAGATAATTAGAAGACTAGCTTAGGAAAGAGAATTAGGAGACTAGTTTAGGAAAGAGAATTAGGAGACTAGCTTAGGAAGAAGAATTAGGAGACTAGCTTAGGAAAGATAATTAGGAGACTAGCTTAGGAAATAGAATTAGGAGACTAGCTTAGGAAAGATAATTAGGAGACTAGCTTAGGAAAGAGAATTAGGAGACTAGTTTATGAAAGAGAATTAGGAGACTAGCTTAGGAAAGCGAATTAGGAGACTAGCTTTGGAAAGAGAATTAGGAGACTAGCTTAGGAAAGAGAATTAGTAGACTAGCTTAGGAAAGAGAATTAGGAGACTAGCTTAGGAAAGAGAATTAGGAGACTAGATTAGGAAAGAGAATTAGGAGACTAGCTTAGGAAAGATAATTAGGAGACTAGCTTAGGAAAGATAATTAGAAGACTAGCTTAGGAAAGAGAATTAGGAGACTAGCTTAGGAAATAGAATTAGGAGACTAGCTTAAGAAAGATAATTAGAAGACTAGCTTAGGAAAGAGAATTAGGAGACTAGCTTAGGAAGAAGAATTAGGAGACTAGCTTAGGAAAGATAATTATAAGACTAGCTTAGGAAAGATAATTAGGAGACTAGCTTAGGAAAGAGAATTAGGAGACTAGCTTAGGAAAGATAATTATGAGACTAAATTAGGAAAGAGAATTAGGAGACTAGCTTAGGAAATGAGAATTAGGAGACTAGCTTAGGAAAGAGAATTAGGAGACTAGCTTAGGAAAGCGAATTAGGAGACTAGCTTAGGAAAGAGAATTAGGAGACTAGCTTAGGAAAGAGAATTAGGAGACTAGCTTAGGAAAGAGAATTAGGAGACTAGATTAGGAAAGAGAATTAGGAGACTAGCTTAGGAAAGATAATTAGGAGACTAGCTTAGGAAAGATAATTAGGAGACTAGCTTAGGAAAGAGAATTAGGAGACTAGCTTAGGAAATAGAATTAGGAGACTAGATTAGGAAAGATAATTAGGAGACTAGCTTAGGAAAGAGAATTAGGAGACTAGCTTAGGAAAGATAATTAGGAGACTAAATTAGGAAAGAGAATTAGGAGACTAGCTTAGGAAATGAGAATTAGGAGACTAGTTTATGAAAGAGAATTAGGAGACTAGCTTAGGAAAGCGAATTAGGAGACTAGCTTAGGAAAGAGAATTAGGAGACTATCTTAGGAAAGAGAATTAGGAGACTAGCTTAGGAAAGAGAATTAGGAGACTAGCTTAGGAAAGAGAATTATGAGACTAGCTTAGGAAAGAGAATTAGGAGACTAGCTTAGGAAAGAGAATTAGGAGACTGGCTTAGGAAAGAGAATTAGGAGACTGGCTTAGGAAAGATAATTAGGAGACTAGCTAAGGAAAGATAATTAGGAGACTAGTTTAGGAAAGAGAATTAGGAGACTAGCTTAGGAAAGAGAATTAGGAGACTAGCTTAGGAAAGATAATTAGAAGACTAGCTTAGGAAAGAGAATTAGGAGACTAGTTTATGAAAGAGAATTAGGAGACTAGCTTAGGAAAGATAATTAGGAGACTAGCTTAGGAAAGATAATTAGAAGACTAGCTTAGGAAAGAGAATTAGGAGACTAGTTTAGGAAAGAGAATTAGGAGACTAGCTTAGGAAGAAGAATTAGGAGACTAGCTTAGGAAAGATAATTAGGAGACTAGCTTAGGAAATAGAATTAGGAGACTAGCTTAGGAAAGATAATTAGGAGACTAGCTTAGGAAAGAGAATTAGGAGACTAGTTTATGAAAGAGAATTAGGAGACTAGCTTAGGAAAGCGAATTAGGAGACTAGCTTTGGAAAGAGAATTAGGAGACTAGCTTAGGAAAGAGAATTAGTAGACTAGCTTAGGAAAGAGAATTAGGAGACTAGCTTAGGAAAGAGAATTAGGAGACTAGCTTAGGAAAGAGAATTAGGAGACTAGATTAGGAAAGAGAATTAGGAGACTAGCTTAGGAAAGATAATTAGGAGACTAGCTTAGGAAAGATAATTAGAAGACTAGCTTAGGAAAGAGAATTAGGAGACTAGCTTAGGAAATAGAATTAGGAGACTAGCTTAAGAAAGATAATTAGAAGACTAGCTTAGGAAAGAGAATTAGGAGACTAGCTTAGGAAGAAGAATTAGGAGACTAGCTTAGGAAAGATAATTATAAGACTAGCTTAGGAAAGATAATTAGGAGACTAGCTTAGGAAAGAGAATTAGGAGACTAGCTTAGGAAAGATAATTATGAGACTAAATTAGGAAAGAGAATTAGGAGACTAGCTTAGGAAATGAGAATTAGGAGACTAGCTTAGGAAAGAGAATTAGGAGACTAGCTTAGGAAAGCGAATTAGGAGACTAGCTTAGGAAAGAGAATTAGGAGACTAGCTTAGGAAAGAGAATTAGGAGACTAGCTTAGGAAAGAGAATTAGGAGACTAGATTAGGAAAGAGAATTAGGAGACTAGCTTAGGAAAGATAATTAGGAGACTAGCTTAGGAAAGATAATTAGGAGACTAGCTTAGGAAAGAGAATTAGGAGACTAGCTTAGGAAATAGAATTAGGAGACTAGATTAGGAAAGATAATTAGGAGACTAGCTTAGGAAAGAGAATTAGGAGACTAGCTTAGGAAAGATAATTAGGAGACTAAATTAGGAAAGAGAATTAGGAGACTAGCTTAGGAAATGAGAATTAGGAGACTAGTTTATGAAAGAGAATTAGGAGACTAGCTTAGGAAAGCGAATTAGGAGACTAGCTTTGGAAAGAGAATTAGGAGACTAGCTTAGGAAAGAGAATTAGGAGACTAGCTTAGGAAAGAGAATTAGGAGACTAGCTTAGGAAAGAGAATTAGGAGACTAGCTTAGGAAAGCGAATTAGGAGACTAGCTTAGGAAAGAGAATTAGGAGACTAAATTAGGAAAGAGAATTAGGAGACTAGCTTAGGAAAGCGAATTAGGAGACTAGCTTAGGAAAGAGAATTAGGAGACTAGCTTAGGAAAGAGAATTAGGAGACTAGCTTAGGAAAGAGAATTAGGAGACTAGCTTAGGAAAGAGAATTAGGAGACTAGCTTAGGAAATAGAATTCGGAAACTAGCTTAGGAAAGAGAATTAGGAGACTAGATTAGGAAAGGAGAATTAGGAGACTAGTTTATGAAAGAGAATTAGGAGACTAGATTAGGAAAGAGAATTAGGAGACTAGATTAGGAAAGGAGAATTAGGAGACTAGCTTAGGAAATACAATTAGGAAACTAGCTTAGGAAAGAGAATTAGGAGACTAGATTAGGAAAGGAGAATTAGGAGACTAGCTTAGGAAAGAGAATTAGAAAAGAGAATTAGGAGAGTTGCTTAGGAAAGAGAATCAAGAGACTAGCTTAATATAGTTTTTAGAGGATTATCAATAAAGAACGAAAATGAACAATCCTTAATATGTTGAAAAAATGGTTTTAAAACGCCTACCAGCTTTTTAACTCCACTGGCTTCTGTCTGGGCTGGCAATGACAGCGCAGCTTCTAGCTTGGCAGCCGGAGGGCTAGATGGCGGAGACGACGACTGGTTCTCGCTGGCAAATACATTCTCGCGCATCAATAGCAGGTAGACCGACACAGATTTTTTATCAGGTGTCGGCGACAGAAGCAGATCTAGTGAGAGTAGGGATGACAGTCGTTTTGTTTTATACTTAAGCCACACCTGTTCTAATTGTTCTGCTTTCAAACCTGTTTTAATTAGTTTTTCTTCACACCTGCTTAAATTAGCTTTTCTTCACACCTGTTTTAACTAGATTTAACTTTACACCTGTTCTAATTAGCTTTTCTTCACACCCGTTTAATTAGCTTTTCTTCACACCTGTTTTAACTAGATTTAACTTTACACCTGTTCTAATTAGCTTCTCTTCACACCCGTTTAATTAGCTTTTCTTCACACCTGTTTTAAATACTTAGCTTTTACAGCGTTTTAATAACGTTGCAAATTACACCTGTTTTAATTGCCCTTTCTCAACACCTGATTGAAAATATAATAACTTTTCATTTTTACCTGCTTGAATCCGTATACCAAAACTTAAACTATCTTGAACTCCGTTTTTGATATCTACAAATGATTTACTTTTCACTTCACAACTCTTAAATAATTGTTATCTAGTTTTATCTATCTAATTTTCACACCTACAGATAATTGGGGGTCAGTTTCACACCTCTGCCATAAAGTGATGAGTAATTAATGACAAAGCCAGTTCTCACCGTCCACATCCAGCAGCGCGGGCACACCGAACTCTAACCGACCCAGGTGAAAGGCTAGGGCCAAATTATCAGCCGGAGTCTTTTTTAATCGATCATTGAAGACAAACAGCTCCGATCTAGCTGAGTGCAGTATGGCCAGAAAGCCTAGCCCGTCCTTCCAGCTGACAGTCAGATTGGCGATGTGAACACCGGGGTAGCCGCGACAGCGCTCCTGACACCAGTCTAACAGAGAGCTCTCAGAATCATCGCTATACCAAGCCTGCAGTACTGTCCAAACTAGGCTCAGAGTAGCTTTAGGCCGGCCCTGCAGCACCTGATCGGTGTCTAATCTAGTTAGATCTACGCGAAAGTTATCCTGCATCAACTGTTTACTGCGCTCAATTAGGCGTCTGGCGTCGGCCTCGTTAGCTGCTAGAACTCGGCCAGCTTCAGGCACTGGATTGGCGGTCAGGTAGCAGACTAGACAGAATAGGCGCGCTCCGTCGCGCAGATCGGCGTACAGATCCGACACCTGCAGGCGACTATCTGGGTCGTCGAATCCCTGGGTGCGATTCGGCGGCGGTAGGGGGTTTGGTGAGATATGAACAGTATAGAACTACAAGGGAAATTCCCCCTGACAGTTGTTTGTGCTGCACCCGAACGGAGCAAAGCAAGCACACGAAACTCAAGAACACGGGCCAACTTTTTGTTGCACATCTTCTGCAACTACAATCAAGTCGCCAGCTCTTCAGACCTTCAGGATAGTCTATGGTTCTGCCCGAAGGTCGGATTTTTCCCCATTAGCGCTAGTGTATTTCATACACCCCTATACACGAATTAGCACTGCGCCTCAGTGCGGCCTTAAATATTTATCAGCATGTCACCCAAATGTGCCTGCATCATCTCCGTCTTCGGTGGTCACCTACCTTTATCTAGACGGATTTGCTGGACCTTTAATGGCTACAACAGGTGGAACTATTGGCTACAACAGGTGGCCACTATGGACACTCTGACGCGAATTTATCCAATTTCACAGATCAAGCCTAAATACTAGGCGCAGCTCAACCACAGGACACCATCGCCTAGCCTGTCAACCAATCAGTAACCACCCAACGTTGTTAGGAAATGTTACGCAGGTTGTAAGGAGGTGCAAGCTAAATTAAAAGATATAAAAAGGACAGAGATGGGCAGATGAAAATAAAGATGAGAGGAGAGGTAAGAGAATGAGATTCAGAAAGTACAGGACTTACAGGTGAGAAATGGATACATGAGAAACAGATGAATGAGAGGAGATATGAAAGGGTAGTACAAGCATGCATTAGCTAGTGACTGCGCATGGTCTCCAGAGAAATCAATCGACGACTGACAATTTTGAAGTGAATTGTCACACGAAAAATATTAAAAAGACACACATCAATCATTTGGATTTAAATTAAAACTCACTTTAGCAAGCTGATAGTTAATCCATCTAGTGAGCACTTTCTTCTGTGTCTCCAGGCTCTGCTCTGGATGCGAGATGAGAGAATGAAATTACAATCTAGTGTGTAAGCATAAAAATAATGATAATGATACGAGAATAACATAAGTACTTAAAGAAACACAACAGTGGCATCTTTGCAAATTAGTCATAGAAAAAGCAAGTAGCTAATTAAATAAGCGAGTTTTTTTAATAACAAAACACAAAAAAATTCTGAATCTATTGAAAAGCCTAAAATTGTTTTTGTTTTCTTTTAATCTCGAAGCACCTCACATTGTCCAAGCAGATTAGTCCAACTGATTAACCAAATGTGTATTTAAATTAATATTCGATCTATTACAAACTCTTCGAAGCAGACGATAGCACAGCCGCAGCTATTGCGCGGCGCATCTGATGGCATGTGTACGGCTGTTCAGTCCATGGACCGGGGGGACGCCACACCCACCTTAAATTACCCCATCTAATGCTGGTACCCATTTAACAGCTGGGTGAAGTGAAGCAATGCAGAGTTAAGTGCCTTGCTAAAGGACACAAACTCATACCAGTGGTGTCGGGAATCGAACCCCGACCTTCAAGTCGTGAGTCTAACATTCTAACCACCGCAACAACCACTACAACTCTCGTTACTAAGTAGCTACACTAACAAGCAAATTTGTTCAATTATACAAGCGAAATAAAGTTGCGTTACAAGAGTGAGCAAGCTGTAACGAATGTAACGAATGAAAAAATAAACGAAATGTTATGTAGTATATTATTCGCGAGTCCATAGCTTTTCGCATTTGATTTAGGTAAACAAGCGTTTAATTTATGATTGAAAGATCAAACTATTAACCGTAGAAAGCTATTCATTCCCACTCGTCGAGATATTCAGCGTTTATTGTCGAAGACCTTGATGATAAGGACAACTAATACACGAATTATATTGATGGTTTTAGCAACCAGACACCGTGACGAAACTCGTTGAATGTTTCGTGATTTTTGAAGTTGTTTCATCGGATATAGCGGAAAATTTAAGCACGTGTTCTGCATTTCTTAAAAATGCCATAGACAATAAACGATGTCAGTTAGAGAGATAAGGATTTCGGATTTCTTAAAATAGAACGCAAATAGATATAATACGAGTATATTCATTGCCAAATAATTATCATAACAACACAAGGCAGTATTATAAAATGCAAAAAAATATCTAAACTGAAAATGGAAATATTAAACTCAAATGAAAGCATTAGTCTAATAATTAGTAGATTTGCCTGGGAAAATTCCACCCAGATATTTACTTGGAAGGAAATTCAATTGCAACACGGCCCCCAAGCGAATAAAGTATGCGCGTCTTCAGAAACTCGAGATATTCAACGATTCTGCAAAAAGGACCACTTTTTTGGAAATAAGCACCACTTTTGACAAGCGTTTAAACTTCATGAGCTGGCAAGCAAGACCTGTATATATCATCCCAGCCTTCTGTGTCTGATCTCATACTAGGCGAAGCTTCTAGAACTTCAACTGGTGCCACCGTCTGATATAACACACAGGGTTGCGCTTCCCAAGGCTGCGTACAGCTGTTCAGTCCATGGACTGTGGAGGTTGATAAAAAACGCATCCAAATTTCAACCGCAGCTGATGCGGGAATCCAATTTACAGCTAGGTTAACTGGATAATTAAGCTAATATTTTAATTCCCGACCTCTTGATTAAAAGCCTGAAGCTACAAAGACTAGTCTCCTACTGCTAATAATAATAATTGACACTAGACCCAAGGGCCAGTGCAGGTGTTGTGTCAGGCACACTAGCAGGTGGGACTGCACACCTATTGTACTCCCCGGCTCTCTCGGACACCGGTTGACAGCCGCGTGTCAGCAATGGAAATTATTTTTTCCAAACATATCGGCAGCATCCAAACCCCACTGAATTGCCGCACAGAAACTGCTTTATTCCACGCCAGCCAGAATTATTATTACTCGACGAAATGTCGGTGCTCATTTGCAGCTGAGTAGACTGTGTGCACATCAGGGCAAAGCAGCTTGCCAAAGGCTGCACGAATAGTTCTAGACTAGGTCGGGAGTCGAACCCAGGACCATCTGATCCAGAGTCCGACACCTTACTGACTGAGCTATCCGCCCTTAAATTGCTAATAGCTCTTTATTAATCTATACAAACATTCAAGAGCATATCATTTGAAAAGGAAAACTCATTTTTTCTAATATAAGCGTAGGTTTGATGTAAAACGGATTTTGTTAATACGAAACTTCTAAGGAAAAAAAATTAAAACGAGAGAATGGAAAGTTTAGCAGGTTCATATTTCTAGTTCTGAGTTTTTGACAGCCAGCAGCAGCTCTCTCTCACCTTCCAAGCCAGTTTGCAGCGCCGATGGCAACAGTAACTGGGCCAAGTTGAGAAACGTGAGCATTTCTTTTAACTCAGATACATTATTGCTTTTTTACAGCCATTAAAGAAACGTCCAGACTTAAGAACACTGCGTGAATCGACCGCATTTAAACGGCTAGTTACAAGAACAGAACGCACAAATGTACATGTACTTATCACTACCCTTATATTGAATGAGATAATAGATAAGAGATATATTTTTAAAAAGCTCGTTCACAAGCGTAGCAGGAAGTTATTATTACTATTCGTTTCGCTGAGAACTCAAAACATGTGAGTTTTAAAACTGTTTATATAAAAAATCTGTTTGACTAAATATAGAAAAAAGTTGAGATCAAATATGCACTAGAGAAATTGAACACTTGCGAGGGCCACCCGTGGAGTATGCGGGGAAAGAAATGAAAAACTGGGAATGAGATTGAAGATCTAAAGGGAGAGAAGAGAAGGCCTAGCATACAAACCCGCACCTCCCTTAGTGCTTTCCTGCCGAGTACACGAATGCTATGCAACTTAAATGAACGGCGAGGGGAGAGAAATGATTGAGACAGGGGAAGAGACCAGAAACTAGAAGAGTAGATCTCCGTGCAAATGGTGGGCGGTTTAGGCAAAGCTATATGGCAAAGTAAATGTACACATGCGTGCTTCTATATATACATACATAAATGCTTAAGAGTACAACAAGCATGTGAGTGGATGAGGGAAGCGTGCTGGCTAGCAAACAAAGAAGAAAAATACAGGGACACACAAGCACACAACGCGAGCGTGTTCTAATGGATTTTGATGACAGACGGGGCTAATGAAATGGCGAATTTAAGCGTACATATTCAAAAATACAGTTTTAAAATTGAATCCTTTTTCGACATTAGCCAGGAGATTAACTATACTTCTTAGAAACTGATTATCGCCAGAGAACTTATCAGACATTTCGATAGAATAACGAATAAATAGGCGAAAAGGAGACAAAATTCGTATTTTGCTTTTTTAATGCGTCAAACAAAAAAGTGACGCCCTCAAAGACGTTGTCTATGGTCGTCAAGCCCATTGAGGACACGCCTGCTAAGGCACAGGCGAGTTATTGACCTGATCTGACCACAAACCTTTTTATAGTGTGTACTATAGAGCCCGTTATAAATTTGTCTATGGTTTATAAGCACTTTAATGGCAGGCATTGTAGCTATCTACTTCTATGGCAAAACCCATTTAGACATGATTTTAAGCAGACTTCAACAAATTCGCAACGATTGTTCCCATTTTCTATATATACTACTTACTGATATAAAGTAAGTAGCGACATGGGACATGTATAAATAAAATATAACAAACGGAGACAACAAAGGTACATGTTTAAACTATAAGCTAATTCTAAACCGAAACTGTAAGTTAGGACTCCGGGCTACAGGAATGTACCCCACCACCAAGGCGTGGTCGGAGTAATGAAGCGAGTTTTTGGCACATTTTCCTGTTCCTACACCATACCACATTTCTTTGCGGGACTGAATTTGAATATACTGAAAGCTTTTCCTTGCATATACATTTCATGTGTATATAAATGTGCTGCAAGGATCATTTTCTATTCGAGATTTAACCTGCGCCAAGCATTAATTATATCGGCTCTCTCGCATGATTTCCTATTAGTTTAGTTTTTTTTCTACTTTTCCTTACTCACAAAGTAGTTGCCACACAGTAAACCGCTAGACTAGTATGAATCGAAGAGCTTCAAGTGGATACACCTTTCTGTGTAATTACGATGCCCATTTTCAAATATATAATATACGAGTTAATTCTGCAGTTTTTTACAGACCCTAGAGCCACCTAAAGCTAAGACTTACTGAGTCTCATCTCTCCCGTGTCTCATCTCTCCCGTGTCTCATCTCTCCCGTGTCTCATCTCTCCCGTGTCTCATCTCTCCCGTGTCTCATCTCTCCCGTGTCTCATCTCTCCCGTGTCTCATCTCTCCCGTGTCTCATCTCTCCCGTGTCTCATCTCTCCCCAGTCTCATCTCTCCCGTGTCTCATCTCTCCCGTGTCTAATCTCTCTCCAGTATTATCTCTCCGTGTCTCATCTCTCCCCAGTCTCATCTCTCCCGTGTATCATCTCTCCCCTGTCTCATCTCTAATGTGTCTCATCTCTAACGTGTCTCATCTCTCCCGTATCTTAACTCTCCTGTGTCTCATCTCTAACGTGTCTCATCTCTAACGTGTCTCATCTCTCCCGTATCTTAACTCTCCTGTGTCTCATCTCTCCCGTATCTTAACTCTCCCGTGTCTCATCTCTCCCCTGTCTCATCTCTAACGTGTCTCATCTCTAACGTGTCTCATCTCTCCCGTATCTTAACTCTCCTGTGTCTCATCTCTCCCCTGTCTCATCTCTAACGTGTCTCATCTCTAACGTGTCTCATCTCTAACGTGTCTCATCTCTCCCGTATCTTAACTCTCCTGTGTCTCATCTCTCCCCTGTCTCATCTCTAACGTGTCTCATCTCTAACGTGTCTCATCTCTCCCGTATCTTAACTCTCCTGTGTCTCATCTCTCCCCTGTCTCATCTCTAACGTGTCTCATCTCTAACGTGTCTCATCTCTAACGTGTCTCATCTCTCCCGTATCTTAACTCTCCTGTGTCTCATCTGTAACGTGTCTCATATTTTCTTATTTTTGCCTCATATAAAATTTCTCTTTTTTTCTGTCACCATAACTTTATATACTAATTGAATGAGAAAGCAGAAAAAGGAGTACTCTAGTACTCTAAAAGCACACATTGTGAATCTTTTCGTGCATTATATTAACTAAATCAACCTAAAGGCAAGCCTTAACACAAAATACATGACGGTGGGTATCTTATCACGAAGTCATAAAAATTGATAATGGCTTGCATTTAACGCATGACTTACCAGTCAACTTATAAGTACATTCCAGAGAGATTTGACAGTGTACACTAAGAAGCCCATTCACGAAAACAAATCTATAGAAAAAATAAAGCTTTGTAATTTTTCTGCGTTGCAGTACATGTGGACAGACTAGCTTTCCTAAAGTCCATCCGTGACCTCCCAAACAGACGGAATAAAAAATTAGTTAGCAAATTCGGTTAGCACAGTTGAAGAAAAAAACTTCGGTTAACAGAAATTTCCCAATTAGACAAGCGCCTGAAACTATCTGGCCAATGTTGACTTTTCTAGTAGTTAATAATTCAAATCTTATCTGATGTCAGCATTTATAAACTAACCTTTGTAAACTTTTAGGAGCTAAGTTTGCTTTAAAAACTATTTAGCTAGTACGCAGAAAGTGTATTGTAGAATTAGGTAGGGCCTACTAGGACCTAAGACCTAAGAAGACCTAGTATACAAACTAGGACCACACCGCATGATAGTAGATTAGAGAAGGACCATCACAGCATGATAGTAGATAAGAGAAGGACCATCACAGGATGATAGTAGATAAGAGAAGGACCATCACAGCATGATAGTAGATAAGAGAAGGACCATCACAGGATGATAGTAGATAAGAGAAGGACCATCACAGGATGATAGTAGATAAGAGAAGGACCATCAGAGCATGATAGTAGATAGTAGCTGATCGTGGTGCCAATTTACTTGGTTCTTAAGAAAAGTACCATATGATTTTTTAATTCTGACCATAATTCTACATTTCGCTACAAACTCTATCTTTTTTATGTTCGTCAGATAAAGGTCCCACATTCAGGGGGTCGGTGGCAGAGCGGTTAACGCGTTTGCCTCTCGATTCCACGGCGAGGCCACATTTATTTGGGGCGCAGCCGCGGAGAAAAGACTTGGGGGCTTGTCGTGCAATTTACGCCCTTGAGGGCCAACCTCCAAGGCACAGTGAAGTGTACACTGCCTGACGATGAGAAAGTCAGGGCAGATGTACACACCTGTGTGAGCGTGTGCCTGCGTACAGTATCCGTGTGCGTGTGTGCTCAGGAGTCAGCGAAATGGACGGAATTGCCTCCTCGCTGGCTGCGGGTCTAGTGTCACTAAATGATGTACCATTGCCCGCAGCCCTCCTGCAATTATTATTATTATTATATTAAGGTCCCACATTCACAAATCTATAGACATAGTTGCATATCCACATTATTCACCTTTATCGGTTTTCTATAGCGCTAAAGTAGAGGCAGCAACTAGCGCAGTGGAAGAGACTGGGAAGATAAAAATAGATTTATATCGTTTTCTTTCTGCGACAGCCCATTATGCGGGGTTTACTGATGCTGTGTGGGATTATATCCCATTTAATATGACTGTCTGTCAGTTTTCTGCATCGACGAACAATCGAGTGTCAATGATTCTGGAATCGGTTGGATAGGCGATAATGTGCCCGCTGCTGATGCTTAGAAAACCCGAGTTTCTAATACATTCAATATACCTAAGTTATTATATTCTAAACACGCAGAACGTACGGAAACGTATTAAAAAGAGAAATATAAATATCAAAGCAAAGTGTGCATATAATTTATATAACTAGCCAACAGAGTAAAGTCTAATAGTCGTCTGTAGCTGAGGGCCAATGTAGCAAAAAATATGCATTTTTTCGAAGCTTGAAGCAACTGGGTGGATGGGTTGTAGGTGTACATGAGTGAGTGAGTGTACACAAATGGATAGATGGGTTGTAGGTGTATATGAGTGAGTGTGTGTACACAAATGGATAGATGGGTTGTAGGTGTATATGAGTGAGTGTGTGTACACAAATGGATAGATGGGTTGTAGGTGTACATGAGTGAGTGAGTGTACACAAATGGATAGATGGGTTGTAGGTGAATATGAGTGAGTGTGTACACTAATGGGTCAATGTGTTGTAGGTGTATATGAGTGAGTGTGTGTACACAAATGGATAGATGGGTTGTAGGTGTATATGAGTGTGTGAGTGTACACAAATGGATAGATTAGTTGTAGGTGTATATGAGTGAGTGTGTACACTAATGGGTCAATGGGTTGTAGGTGCTCATGATTAAGTGAGTGTACACAAATGGATAGATGGGTTGTAGGTGTATATGAGTGAGAGTGAGTGAGTGTACACAAATGGATAGATTGGTTGTAGGTGTATATGAGTGAGTGTGTACACTAATGGGTGGATGGGTTGTAGGTGTACATAAGTGAGTGAGTGTACACTAATGGGTGGATGGGTTGTAGGTGTACATAAGTGAGTAAGTGTACACTATTGGGTGGATGGGTTGTAGGTGTTCCTGATTAAGTGAGTGTACACTGATGGGGTGGATAGGCTATTGATATCAGTGAGTGTAGCTTATATTGTAGCTTATATTATATTATACTAGCTATACTGGAAGAATATATTGCAGTTAGCCTCTCTGTTGTAATCTGGCTTAAAAAAATAATTTTGCAGCTAACTGCTTGAGTAAAAATGATGTATTCACAGAAGAATACACAACAATTCTGATGCCCCTAAATAGCAAAACCATTTAGTGAGGATGACAAAATTAATTTAATTGAAAAATACAAAAAGCAGACTGTCACCAATATAAACTTACTTTCATCAGTTGAGTCATTGCCAAGAAATCCAGCAGAAACTTGACTCCTTGCCATGCCTACACAGCACAAATAGCCTTGGTTGCCTTACTGATTGTAGCAAGCATAAACTCTTGTAGTGCTTTTTGATCTGAAATAGAACAAGTTTGTGGATTTTGACAAGCATAACAAATACTATGTGACAATACCTAACACAAATTCCAAAAATACAAGCATCTTGATTCTGGTATTTAGAAAAATTGAAGCAGAAAATTGTACTTGAAATTTGTACTTAAAAGATATAACAAGCTTTTGCAAAAAATGTTATTCTAAAATCATACATTTTAGCATATTTTAACTTTCACACATAATTTAAAGAGCAAAATATGAAACAAGTAGATTATACAGTAATTCAGAAGCAATAAATTTACAACTATGATACAATAATTTCAATACTAAACAACAATAAATTTATTTTTATACTTTTTGCTTTTTTAATACCTTTGACTTTAAACAAGTAACCTAACTAAAGTTATTTGAATTACTTATACATTTTTGTTTACCTAAGAATAGCTAGGCAAAGAAAAAGTTTCCAGACAGAAAGAATTTATTGTGCTTAGGCCCTAGCAGTTTATAGAAATACTACCAATAGCACTGACAAAGTTGTAAACTGAATATTGTGAGTGAGTAAAAAATAAAAATGCTAGGCCTAAATAGATTGTTTAAAATTATACTGGTTATAAATAATCAAATACACAACATATCTAGGCCTAGCCTAACTTGTAAACAAGTTAGGGGCCTACATCACTACAAAGTTAAACAAAAACAAGTGTACAAGATAACAGGGTAAACATTTGGGTTGGCCGGGTAGCTACAGGCCTACAGCTACAGGCCAACAGCCGAATAGGAGTAGGTACTCAGGGACTACTAAATACTCCCTACTAAATACTAAATACTACTTTACTGAGTAAGTATGAGGATTTAGTCTCTGACTCCCTGTAGGTTGGTACCACTTAGACTTAGTTAAACATTTAGAATATAGTATTTTGCTAAGCCTATGCTAAATAGTAAATGTGGCTTTGGTGTCTTATGACGTTATCGAAAATGGCGATTTTTTAATTAGTTAGGCCCTACATCATCTAGTCTTATCAACTAATCAAAAGGAAAATTTTTACACTAATCCATGTCTAAAATGTACATAATGTGTATAATATACACTTTTCACATATATAAATGATACAAGCCGGAATACCTACGTAAATAGCCAGATTTCTAGCTATATAAACGAACAAAACTTATTACAAAGCCATGCATACGGGCACATGTTAGGCGTAGATAGCTGGTGTCCGTCACTCAGATTAATTAAATTATTATTTAATTAACGATTTGAACTTGTGCTATTTAAATGATAATGTAACCAAACATGTTATAACAAAAAACAATTGTTATCAGGAAATTTTATGACATTTCTTTGATATATTTAGTATCGCAAACAAATAAACATCCTTGGTATGAAGTCGGTTTAGCACTTGAAGCATTTAAAGTATTTTATTTTAAAGGTCAATCACTTGCATGACAATTGCAACATTGGATATCAACATTTATTTCTGTTCCGATGTTGAATACTGAGTCGCCATATGACAATGATAATGAACTGCAAGACAGACTGTGAACTCCGTTACAGGAGAACCGATAGAATCAACGTAGAATCAAGGTTCTCTTGTCCGGGATTTCCTGGATGGCATTGAGCTAGAAGAAGCTAGGACTAGGTCCTGGCTAACAGAGCTAGGGACCAAATTACTTATAAGAGAAGGAAGCCAAACGCCGAAAGCATCTCATCGGCCCAGTACATGATCAGCAACTTAAGATTGACGATGCATGCAGATGATCAAGGAGCGCGCGTTCTGGATCAGCAGACACTATAAAATATATATATTGAAGTATTTGCGCTACAGGTTCAGATCGAAGAGCTGTTCGACACTGGCTTCAGTGCTGCCCAGGTGAACCGATTCGATGAATGCTACCGCACTTGGCAAGCGGACATGCGATAGGGCAAAGAGCCCAGCTAGTTACCGAGCACCTGCTGATTCCATGATTCCGGAATAGTCCGGATCAACTACAATCATCGCCGCGGCTGCTATATCCAGCTGCAAACTCCAGCTTGAGTGCCGCATCTGCTTTGAGCCCGAACCGAAGGCCCTCAATCCATCAAAAACTGAATGAGGCGTTGTCCGTTTTTAAACCGGAGAGTCGGTCTAATACTCAGTCGAATTTTAGTACCGATCGTCATTCCGCTCACATCAAGAGTGGTTGTTTGTAACCGAGCGCCTGCATGGTTGTCTGAGCTGGTGGAGGACCCATGCAGATCGCGATTTCATCCTTGACGGCCGCATCGCTAATATATGGTTTTCGTATTAGCGAAAACTGATGGTGGAGAGCTTCCATAATTATTTAGTGCTAACTACATGTCGATGGCTAACTCTCCACCGCGCTAGGCATCTACAGATCAAACGTCAACGTCAGATCACTGTGAACTGACGTTGCGGCACTCAAAGACGAACCAGCTCGGCGAACGACTACAGCGCGTGAATCTGCCCAATCTGCTCGGTGTCGGCTTGACTCCTCTGTGACTGTTTCGAGCTCTAAAGAGGTAGCTGGCTCTTGCTGTCACTCAATCCATGTGCGTTGCTCGCCCGCCCTGTTCGCAACTTTGGCAAGCAAATCAACGAATAGCAAAGGGCATGAATATGCATTCGTAGTGTGCGTTTACCTGCGAAGTTACCTTTGCTCGACTCGTACATTGATACTATTTTCGTAACTTCAGTCGTGAATTACGTTGTCTCTGTTTTTAGACACACCGAGCATCTAAGAGTATCTCAATCCTCCCTCTCTCAAACTTTTGTAAATTTTAAAAAGAATATTTAGCTACGAGCTACACACGTATATGAGGCCCTTCGTCGCCTTTTTCTTGTCGCCCTTGCCTGTTCAAATATATATTTACCATGAATCAGTTGCGCCAACTGGCTCTACTGCTGCTGCTGTTGCTGTTAATTGAGTTTTCCCCAGCATTTGCATCCAGCAGCCAGGAAAACAGGAACATCGTCGAGAGAAACTATCCCGATAGTCCGGTCGAGAGATGGGTGAGCTTCATTTGACTTGGCCTATTTTTTATCACCTGAGACGAATCGAGCTTTTAACTTTTACCTTCTGCCAGGTTGCCACCCACCTTGGCGACGAGTTGCCAAATATGCGAGATGATCTCATTCGCAGAAAGGATGCGGGCGAGGGATTCTTCGAGAGGCACGCCAAGGCCTATATCGATCCGAGCAACTGGGCCGTTGATAGGGACAATGACCGAAAGGAGAATGCGAATCCTTGGCGGCCATGAAGGCTTTGATGATGCGATTTCAAAGTGGAATCAAAGACCCGCTACTAAGAGGGCTAAAAACATTTATTCAGAAAAATTCACGATTATATCACACAAAGCGTTTGATTCTGAAACACCTGACTACTTGTATTGCATTGAAAAAAAATAATTGTACGGGTTAATATCAACATACAGACTTCTGTTTAATTTATATGAGTTATTAATAAATTTGTAATTTAAAATGCGCCGCTGATCAACAAAAAAACTAAATCAAAATAGTTCCATTCGCTTTTTGTTCGGTTTTACCTGTTTTAAGCTTTCTTTATATAAGGAATATACTATAGTATAAGGAATAAAACTTTCAAAGACGTCTGTCGTCAGCATCGCTGAGATATTCAACGATTCTTCGTTGGCGGTGCTGCGGTTGCCAGGAAGCAAGAGCGTCTGGCGCTACGTGAATTGGGATATGGAAGCTGATGCGGCCTTCCGGGACCTGCCAATTAACTACAAAGGAGGCTGCTGTTCCTCTGATGGCGTTGCTGTCGTGGCGCGAGTGTCTGCTTAATTGCCGGCTGTGCATCTACTGCGATAATATGGCGGCGTGCTGAATTATCAACAATGGGGTCTCCAAGTTTCCTCTGCCGATGCGGCTGTTGCAGACTGTGGCGCCGCGCTTATCACGTCCCGGGTGTCGTATCAAATATTCGCCGACGCTGCGTCTCGGCTGCATGATCCCAATCAAACCTGGCTGGCATCGTTGGCTCGCGTCTGAGGGCTTACAGCAGCCTCCGTGGTCACGCCAGCTCGCTTTTCCTCTGGTTCCAGCTGAAGGACATTTAAGATTTGACTCAGCCAGACCCTCAGCCAGAACCTGCTGCGCGGCTGCAAGCGGACGCTAGGGCTGCGGGTTCAAAAAAAGCTGCCAACTGGTCTCTGGTTGACAAGAACGACAACAAGCAGCTCGGCTGCTGGGCGGCCATCATCACTGCCTGGTTGGGAATGATGCGGAAGTCTTCAATCCTTCGATCGTCAACTCGGAAGGAGGAGAGCGTGCTAAGGTTGTCGAATCTCTCAGCGCACCGAAACGGCCTTGTCCAATTCCGGGACCCGGTGCACCGCGTCCTGCTTCCGAAGTTCCCGGCCTGCCCCGCTCTCTGCCCGGTAACTTCCATGCGCCGGCACCTCTGTGCTAACAGGTTGGCAGCGGCCGAGGCGCCACTGTGGTCCTTCATCGACCGCGAAGGGCAGCGGAACCACTTGGCTGCTCGTGATTTGGACTGCTTTCTGCGCTCTAAGCTGCTGGAAGCTGGGTTTGACTGCAAGCTCTTCTCAGCCCACAGCCTGCCGGTGACAGAGATCCAGCGAATCGGCGACTGGAAGAGCTCGGCCGTGGAGCGCTACCAGCCGCGCCCTGGTGTTGCTTCGTCTGCCTGCGCGCGGTACTCTGCGGCCCTTTGTGCACAGTTTTAGATTCAATCTTTTGCGTGCTTTTAGTCTTACTTTTCCGCTTTACCCCTTTGTATTTGGCTTGGAGCTGTTCTCGTTGCCGCACCAATCGCTACCTTGTTCTTTGTCTTCTTGTATCTGGGAGCACTAACCAGTTTTTAACGTTTTTTATCGTCTCATAACGATGCCGACCGACAAAATTTAAACTTTGAAAGAGTAAAACATGATCCAAATTTTGCTGTTGAGTGCATGAGTTCTGGAATGATTTGTAAATCTTGTTTTTGAAAGTAATGCAGTGACCGGGTTGGGTTTGGGTCCCCCGGTTACTGTTAAGTTTGAATACAACAATGTAATCGTTAATGCACGCCAGGCGTTGGGACGCACTAGATAGCACGTTACTCAGTCTGGCGTTAGGACGTTTAAGAAGAACCTATTGGTTCAATAAAAAAAGTTAAAAAAAATATAACAAAGCCGGCGCTGGGCAAGCTGATCTCGACAGTGCAAAAGTGTAAGGGGCCAGGACTCAGTCGGTCGTCACTTCCGCCCTTCTGCTCTCGCCGTCTTGTTTGGGCCGGCCACGACAGCCGATGCGGGATCTGGCGCGTCTTCTGCTGCTCTTCTCTGACTTGCATACCCTAATTGCAGGAGGGCTGTGCGCAATGACACATCATTTAGTGACACTAGACCTGCAGCCAGCGAGGATGCAATTCTGCCCATTTCGCTGACTCCTGAGCAAACACGCATACAGATACTGTACGCAGGCACACACTCTCACTGTACCTTGGAGGTTGGCCCTCAAGGGCGTAAATGGCATGACAAGCCCCCAAGCCTTCTCTCCGCGAAATTAACGAGGCCTCGCCGTGGAATCGAGCTCAGGGACCTTGGTCCCGCGTTAACCGCTTTGCCACCGACCCGCTCTCCCTGACAAACTTGCTCACACTTTGCTAGCCAGGTCCCCCGAGCATGTGACTGCTGGATCCTTATTTTTAATATCTTACTGTCACGCTTGTATGAAAATAAACTTTTTAGGAATAAAGACTTGTAATCTTTGTTTGAGCAGCATGAAGTTGGAAAACAACGATTATCATACACTGGAAAATTTGTTCCTATCCCCGTAGTGTATTTTTCAGCAGAAACCTGGAGTCTCGAAAAACGTTTTATTCGAGTGGTCCTTGCTAAGGATTCACACCTTGGATTTAAAATTTCGATCCACGAATTTGCCAGTTTAACTGATTCACTAATGCTTCTTTGCAATTATATATTTTTGCATCAAAACTTTTGCATTTGCAGTTTTTCGAGCTCATGAGCGCAAGATAAGATTAAAAATTTTGACGCTTCAGCTAGCAGTGTTAGAAAGTATGAGTATCCCAGAACTTCACTATTTACCAACTGGATGAACCTAATGAATAACATGTTTACAAAATACTTGTGTTTTTTCTGCCCATACATGATTATATATACAAGTAATTTTTGTGGCAGGTAAATAAGCTACACTGCAAACTTTTTGCTGCAGAATCGAAATCTATTATTAACATGAATCAGTTGAGCTCACTGGCTCTGCTGCTGCTGCTGTTGCTGTTAATTGTGTTTTCCCCAGCAACCGCATCCAGCAGCCAGGAAAACAGGAACATCGCCGAGAGAAACTATCCCGATAGTCCGGTCGAGAGATGGGTGAGCTTGACTCCTGGATCCTTCATTTCGCCTGTTTTCATTACCTGAGACGAATGGCCGGTGCATAACTACTATCGATTGCCAGGTTGCCACCCACGTTGGTGACGAGTTGCCAAATATGCGAGATGATCTCATTCGCAGAAAGGATGCCGGCGAGGGATTCTTTGAGAGGCACGCCAAGGCCTATATCTATCCGAGCAACTGGGCCGTTGATAGGGACAATGACCGAAAGGAGAATGCGAATCCTTGGCGGCCATGAAGGCTTTGATGATGCGATTTCAAAGTGGAATCAAAGACCCGCTACTAAGAGGGCTAAAAACATTTGGGCCGTTGATTGGGATAGTGACCGAAAGGAGAATGCGAATCCTTACAAATGAGTTCTTTGATGGTGCTAGTATGGTGCAAAGTTAAATCAAAGACTCGCTACGAGAACTGAAAAAATTTCCTTAAAAACTCACGTTTCAATTATACAATAGTTTGCAGTGAAAGAAAAGCACTTGCGTACTGCCCTCCCAGACTTTTCTACAACCACCTTGAGCTATCAATTAATTAAAATACAGATGCGCCGCTGATCGACAAACAATTAAAATCGCCTTTCTATTTCGGTTTTTTATCACGTCAAATTGTTTGAGTTCTATTTCTTTAATTACAATTGTGCGTACAGTGGTTAAAATAAAAAGAATTCGATTCGTGGCTTAAAAAGCAGAAAGACAACGGATGTATTTCAAATATCCACTACCTGCTTCATGATAGCTCTCAAACCGAATACCGAATGACCAATTTTCCTGATAGGCCATGCACCACATGCAGGATCAAAATATTTCTCCAAAAAATGAACATCTGGATATTTGAAATATCCCCATTGTCTTTCGGCAGTAAGGAAATCACAATGCTATCACACAGTGGGTAGAGGGAAAGGCATATATACGAACATGCAGACGATTACCGTAGTTTTCATAGTTTGATGCAAGATCTGCTCATGATCCTAAGTCTTGATGTGATGTGTGCATACTTGCATCTGTACGGTGTGCTTCGCATCTTGGGGTGCGAAACACATCAATACTCTAATGAAACTTTCATGTTAATACTCATGTTAATACTTACGATTTATCTATTATTCTTACCTTATTTAGCTCGTACTTACCAGCGAGCCTCATATAATATATTCCTGATAAAATATATGAATATATTAGTTAGATCTATGGACTAAACAGTTTGTTAACAGCTTTATCGTTTTAATAACGAGACCGAAGAAAAAAGGCTACTTTGAAAGAATGGAAAATGACTTAAGTTTTGCTGTTGAGTGAGTTGTGGATTAACAGCAAAATATAGATGTCGACGTCCTTTTCCACTCTCTCAAAGTTGCAATTTTGTCGTTCGGTATCGTTAAGAAAACGATAAAAAGTAAAACATTGTTTAGTCCATTGATCTAATTCTTCATATTGTCGTTTGTTGAAAATAAACTGAAACTCAACTATAAAAAAATAATATTTTAGAGCGAGACGCGGTAACAAGGGGCAAGTTAAAAATATTGCTTTTATAAACCATGGACTTTCTCTAGCTATTTATTTATAAATTGGCTTTAGTTGTTCGGCTTACCTTCGTTCAAAAACATTGTCCAAAATGTCTATGGTAATTTAATTCAAGGCAATGACATTCATACAATGACCGGTCATTGTTTGGAATTTTTGGAATAATTTTTTAAGTTAACGCGTATAGTTTAAACTTAACAAATGACAAACAAGTTTTAGTTTTAGTAAAAATTAGTTAAACTTGCGCTGATTAAACGTGCATCCATTGAAACTGAACTTAGTCACAGGGTTGTCGTGACTATTGAAGCCGGTAAAGCACAGGCCCGATTGGATGGAGATAGTGGCACCCGAGTCAGGAGCAGGGATGGCGACGGACTCGTCTTGTTCAGCAACAGCCGAAACGGAAGCAGGGATGGCGACAGCATCCTCATCGGAGCGCAACTGAAGAGCAGAAGAAACCGATGCACTATTCTTCTGTAGGGAACGGTCACGCCGCCTCGCCAGATAGCGACGGGTTGTTCTCTCTGACGTTTGGCCAGTAATGGACATGATGTCACTCAGACTGTGTCCGGCAGCTTCCAGGTCGCAGATCCGAGTTTCACTATTTAAAAAGATTGTTAAATGTTTTCAATTAGCTATACTTGAAATTTTTAGCTACTATACACAATCGACTACTGCTTTCGTACTTACCGAATGCAATGATTGGTATAAACCTTCGACAGGCCGACTTTCTCGCTTAAGTTTCGCATAAATCGCTGCAAGTAGTTGTCACCACGATTTTGCTTCGCCGAATACGTCACGCTGCCGTTGTGGCTAGCTAGCGGCCGAGGAAAAAGATGATCGTCCTTTGTTTGTGAAGGCAGCAGATCCAGATATCTTCGCACGTTGGCGGTCTCGTAGATTCTGGCCTGTTTGTTGTCCTTGGTGGACTTGGCCTTCACAGTATCAGCAGGTTGGTTCTTCGATGGAAGCTTTGGTAGACAATAGTACTCTTTGCCATCTGCATCAGTGCGCAGCTCGAGGATGTCGCGTTTCTTCAGATATTTCAGATGCTCTTGTCCTCGCTCACCGAGACTGTACAGAATATAGAACAAGAACCTATCCTGCTCGGCTTCAGCGCTTCCGTCTCGAAAGTAATCTGCCAGCTTCGACATGTCGCCCTCTTCGATCGGCTCATACTGCTGGACGTCGCCTCCTTCTTGGTGAAACTTTCTTACCTGCACTCGAAGCATATCGTTCGCTTGCTGGAACTCTACACCGGTGATGATGTTTACTTTCAATTTTCGAATTACACGCAGGTACCTCTGTATTCCTGCCCTGATGCAGACTAGAGAAGCAGGCGAATATGACTTTCCATCCTGCCGCTTCAATTTAAAGTAGAAGTACCTTAAGTACTGATTGAGGGTTTCGGCCGGCACTTCTGAAACGTCTCGTAGTTTCTCACTCGCGAGGAGATTAAGGAAGCATTCCCCGTGAATCCGGCAGCTTCCTGCCGGAAGCTGATTCCAATTGATTTCCAATTGATTTCCAATTGATTGGAAAATGAATGCCTTCCATTCTATCGCGACTCTATGAAATTGATTCTACTCGCCCGATGAACAGCGACTCTTTAAAACTCCGTCGTCTTGACCATAGACATATCATTCTCTATGATTTCGTGTGTTCTGCCGTTGTCTGGAACTGAACTAACTGATTTTTTCTAACCCTTGGGATTTCCCATAGACGTGACAGATATTAAGATGTGGGGGCTTCGCCCCCACACCCCCATTTCCGTCCCCCACCCACTTTAATTTCTAACCCCTAGCTGACAATTTGGACAATGATGTCGTCTGGAATTGAGATCTCAGTTAATGGAACTTTACCAGTTGGGTGCCGAGCAAGTTAATGGCGGTCGATTGAGGCGCGTAGTGCTTTTACCGGTTGGTAAAATACTTTAATTGATAATTAAAAGAAACAAATATAAGCATCCAAATTTTGTCAGCTTCGGGCTAATGGCGGATTGGCGCAGTTTGTGCCATAGACATGCCATTATCGCTGAGTGATCGTTTATACCATAATACGTTGCTGAAGCCTTAAAATGGCCATAGACACGAGCGTGCGTAGCGCGCGAGTGTCAATTTGGCCATTAACTGAAATCTCAATTCCAGACAACCACCCATTACATGAAGACGTGCCTTGGTGTGCGTAACGCGTCGAAACTTTCATTCACGAAATCTTCATGTTGCTACTCAGATTTATATTATTCGATCGTGATATTATTATTTTCCTACACTGACAAAAATAAAATAAATAATCAAACAAGGAAAATCTACGAGTATAACATAATAACTTATCCCCAAAAAGGAAAAAATCTGCTGGATTTCAAATAAGGCTTTCGTATTAAATGGAATGGAAAAATTGCGCACCATATGTCAGCGTAATTTTAATAATAGTATGGAATGGTTATAATCAGAGATCAGAAGTGCATCCTATTTTAACTACATGTAACACTGTAGCATGTGCGCTAGTAGGTACTCGAGTACTACATTCAGTGCAAAAATGAGTCAGAAACTGGAATAAACTTAAATATATAAAAACTGTAATAAGTAGTCAAAAAGCAAAAAACTAGCTTTTTCCAAAATATAAAATTTGTGTACGACGGCAAGACTACGAGGTTTTTAGAATAACGAGTATATGTAGGTATATATTACTCTCGTATACCTCGGTATTATGCGGAAATAAATTCGTGGCAACTTTGCTTTAAGTAAATATGAAGACGTCCAGGAGTATATTGTAGCATACAAGAAAATAAACTATTTCGAGTTTCATATATAAGAATCGTCATGCAATTTCCGCAGGATTAGACTTGCAGTTGTTGTGGCATTACTCTACACCAAACGAAAACTAGCCCTTTCCTCGAAACAGATAATTGCCAGCTTAGCATTATTTCTTAGCGCAAAGTGCGTCGAAATTACTGCTAGAAAAATTGCGCTACGAGCGTACTTAGCTGAATACTTGACGTGACATGGATTGTGTAACGGGTAGCAGCCAAGTGGTTAGAGAGTCGGACTCTTAACTTAAGGGTCGGGGGTTCCATTTCCAAAGCCAGTGGCAGCAAAACACTAAACTCTTTTAAGTTCACCCATCTGTTAATGGCTATCAGCATTAGCTGGGATAATTGAGGCTGGGTGTGGCGTCCCCCCAGTCCATGGATTAACAGTCGTGCCGCGCAACTTCCTGATGCGACGCGCAATAGCTGCATGCTATATAATGTAGTCAATTGTTGCTATAATATTTTTATAACTGAGAAATAGCATTCTAATCTGCTAGAAACTAAACTAAATAATAATTGTGTGGAGAAGCGGTCAGTTGAGTGTTTTAATGGAAGTTGAACAACTAAAAAATCATGTGTGGAATAAACAACGTATTAAAAAGAGACATGAAAATTATTCGTAAAGAGTAACTAGCAGAGAGAAACCATTCATGAAAAGTTACATTCGCCGACTGAATAGCTTTTTGTACTTCTGTTTAGGAGCCTCCAGAGCTGCTTCCTGAAAGAGCAACGGTTTAATACGATATAAAAATGTCTAACTTTTTAGATTCGAGCACTACGTATCATTGCCGTTCAACACGCATTCTAATCGCACAAGGTCACTAAACTAGATTCCGCTTCCCCACGCAGTCAGTCGCGGAGAGAAGGCCTGATGCGTGCAATTCGCATCATTGAGGTCCAACTTGTGTCACTGTGTGCCTGCGTTTGCCGTGTGCTGGTTGCGAGATAGCCTCTTACAATCATGAGGTGTGGAAGGTTGGCTTGCACATCTCCTAGATCGGCTTACGCAATAAACTCGCAATTCTCTTACTCCGCCCATTCCGCTGACCGGCCTTAAAGCACACAAACTCAGACAGATATATACCACACCCTTTTTGCATGGCGTTTCGTGCTTAGCGAGAATTCTCATGGGCAGGAATTTCTCGACAAGCCCTGGATCAATGTGATCCATGGATTCGAGCTCTGGGAGTTTTCGATTTGATCTGCCACACACCCAGCAAATCTTTTATATTTTTGTTAGCACATTTTTGGGGATTTAAGCTTGTAACTCGTACCTTTCCGTGCATCAGATCGCATAACTCAAACAACTCGCGGTCAGATAGCTCAACACCTGCTGTACTATTTGCGTGAGTACTGGTTGCGCCACCACCTATTAAAGTGGAAACTGCAGTCGATTTCAGCCCAGCTAATGGCCTGCCTCGAGTCTGAGGTCGTGTGCCGCCTTGGAGTAGGCGTCGAATGCAAGCGCTGCGAAGACGCCGCAAAACTTGTGGCCTTTGAGCCTCTGGCAAAGCGTCAAGCTGTTGATTTGCCTTTTTCTGTGCGGCATTTTTTTCCAACAAAGCTGATTCTGACGAATCGGAGCTCCTGTCAGAACATTGGCCATCTAGCGCTTCCCGCATTCGAACTCGCGACTGCACGAACATGGCCTGCTCGGCTTCCTCGAGAAGTGCAAGGGTCTAAAAAAATTCAAAACGTTAAATATACTGTAGTAAAAAGACGGAATGCCATTCAACTGTCATGGCTATTCAAGTAGCTAGCCACTATAGGGCCAATAATTAATTATTTAAACTTTTTATAGTTAAAAAGGTGAGTAATTGTGACTGTAAACAAGTAAATCACCTGATTCAAGGCGACATTGCCAAGACAATCTGTATCAGACAAACCTAGGCCAGAGAGGAACTTAGCAAGGCTCTGCTCGGTCATTTCACCAGGTGAAAACTGTAAACGACTTCGCACGAAACGCATTGCAGTGCAGCAGAGTTCTACAACTTGTGCAGCGTGTCCAACATCTTCACGTTGTCTTCGCTCGAAATCGGCTAAAACAGATTCAGGCAATGGCACGGGTGTTAAAGCTGCTTCAAAGGCTTCTGCTAGATCATCTACTGGGATCTCGTCCAATGTATCAGAAGCAGACAATCCGGAAACCAGATGTAGAGGGGGCATCCAGGCGTCGGCGCGTCCATAGTTAGCGCGACCAGCGAATAGGCGCCGAGACAGCAGAGCTGTTAACAAGTCCCAGTCTGCTTCAGCATCGTAGGCAGGAGGTTGGCGATGACAGGCAAAACGTGTCAAGGAGTTCAATTCATCCAAAGGACAAGCAGGAACTTCGTCTGGACGCAATAGAACATTAGCTTCAGCTAGCAAGCAAGCATCAAATCTGATGCCATCATCATTGACCATCAGCTCAGCTGGAACACCTTCAAGAAGGCGCAGAACTACGACTTTTGTTAGAAACTTATTTGTATCAGCGACAGCTGCCTGAACCAGACGCAGAGCTGGCGATGATTCGACCAGAAGGCCGCGATGCGCGCGTTGGCCAGGTAGGTAAGGACAAACTTCGGCGCCGTCACTTTTGCTTCGGAGAAAGTGCCACGCAGTTCTTGCTGCCTTGAGTAGTTTTTCATTTTCCTTATCAACTTTGACGACCTCTTCGACAGTATATCTGTCTAGGACATCAGGGGCCAAGCGCGTTAGCACAATATGCCATCGAATCAGATGGCTTGCTGACTGCATTACTTCACAAAGTTCAGCACTCTGCAATAGAAGTCCTGCAAGTCGTCTCCAGCACGCCGGTCCTGACTGATCAGTTCTAGACAGAGCCAAGTCACAGTCGTATAGCAATCGGGCCTCGCTGAGACCCGTAGGCGGTAACAGCCTTGATGCTTCCTCTCCAAATTCTGAGTCATCAACTGAGTCAATTAGTCGCGCATATTTAAATGCTTCGTTATCCATTGCTTTACAAAGCTTTCTTTCTTCAAGGCGACGCCTTCTATAATCTCGAATGCAAGTGTGTTTCCGTTTGACTTGCCGAGCTACATGTTCGAAGGCCTGGTCTGACGGAAGACACAAGAATGGTGGGCCTGAACTCGCATCTCCTGACAGGATTGAATGTGCCAGCCAAGTAGCATCCTCCACAGAGAGACTGAGACAGTCTTGCACATTTCGAAATAACTGTTCCAGATCAATAGCAGCAGTATTTTCTGGGCCAGCACGGCGAATGTCGGACAATGCGATGAAATAAAGCGAACACAGGAATCTATAAACGAATTTCAAAGTAGGCGTCAAATACACGTTCGGCAGTTCAACAGTTTCTTCGCACAGATCACTTGACAAGTGTGAGTCGCAATATTGGCATGGACACGTAGCATTAGGAGCATCGAGTTGGTCCTTCATAAAGATGCAGACACAGCTGCATATCGAGCAGCGACGTACAAGAACAGTTCTGCTTTCGTTCTCTTGAGTTTTTATAATGTTTTCGAAGTTCGTTTCTCCAGTGACTGCCATTGTGGTTAGTGCATGAACCGCACTTTCTTGATGATGCTCTCGAGCAAGCAATTGCAAAAGACAAGCTCTATATAGCGTATTCAAACAAACATTTTCGATTGTACATTGTGGAAATACGTGAATGCTGGCGATGTAGCTGTCGCACTCACCACAAAGAAGCAATACTTCTGCTTTTCTTGTTGAAAGGACAGAGTTTAAAAACTGCAGAATCAGCTTAGTGAGCGTTAACTCTACACTGCGGTGATTTCGAAACGACTTAATGAGTCCGACAAGTTCTATGTACGCTCCAATGCAGTCTGCTGCCATCAGCATTTTGCGCGAGTCAGCTATTGATGCTGCCAAGTCGTTGAATTTCTCAAACAGTAAGCTCACGTTTCCGAAGTGATTTTTTTCTAAGGCTTGATTAAACGCATCAAGAGCGTCACAATAGAAATGTGCAAATTTGCAGGCAACGAACGGGTAACGCAGGCAATATTCTGCAACGAATTTTGCGTCCTGGCCGAAGCTAAGCTTGACATCTCTCTTTAGACAGTTCAAATGAAATGACATTTTGTCGAATTTAAGTAGTGATTCTGTCTCTCCAAGCGTAAAACGTGCCCTAAGCGACCGGAGAAAAGCTAGCCACACGGGATGGAGTAGATTAGATCTGGCGAGTTTATTAAGTCTAAGCAGAACTTCTTCCTTGTCGGTACCGAAACACTCAAAGTCGTCAAAAAGTAGACGTGATTTTTTTATGGATGCTCTAAAAAATATCAATGAATCTTTCATGCCAACGAGCTCTTCGATACTCATTTCTGCAATGCAGCATACTGTAGGACTAATATTGTCCATGAATTCTAACACTTCTGCTGGTGATATCTCGTCCTGAGAATCAGGGAAAAATTCCAATAACATGCAGTAGATGCTATTGCTGATCCGTTTAGGCGTGGATGCAAGAATGGCTTCAAAATTTTCAAGAAGCTCCGGATTAGATTTGAAGAGCTTCGTCCACAAGATGGTCACAAAACCAGCTGGCAGGCAACCGTCAGAAACCTTTTCTAATATTTCCTTTAGAAGTTGCTCATTTATGTCGACCGAGCAAAGTAGGGAATGATAGTAAGACACTTCAATCGAAATCCTTTCATTCTCCTTTTCACGAACTTCTGAACTTTGCAAAGCGCCGTCTGAAATTTTTCTCCACATTTGAAGCTGTTTAACACTGTCTCTGATTGGTTCAAATTGGTTGCTTATGCCCTCCAGGGATTTCCAGATCGCAGTATCATTGATCTGAAAATGAAGTGCACTAAATAGTCGCAACAGCGCCTCTAGTCCTGGTACGCAATCTAGAGCTTGGCTTCGCGATCTGATAGTGCCTAGACAGCTAGTGGTAACACGCCGCCATTCAACTATAGTTTTATGTTGTAAAATGTAATACGTTTCCTTTTCTGGAATTAGCAAGCTAAGTAGTAAGTTCAGAGCTCGAGAAATACGGTCAGCGATTTCACACGATTGAAATTCGTCATCCGAAATGGCAAAAATACTTTGAGCTATTTCTTTTGCAGGCTCATTTGCAAAGTTGATCATGTGATGGCATACATTAAGTAGGTGCGAGAAGCCTTCCTGATCTACGTGAGCCACTGACATTACCATGAAAACTACTTCATACGGGCTGGCGCATTTATCTATCTGTGAATGCATTATTTCTCTCAGGCTTTCGTATCGGTCAACGCCGCAAAAATGATACGAAATCAGACGGAGAAAGTCATTGGAAACGGGACTCTCAGCTGACAGTAGTTCGTCCTTGGGATACACATCTTCTAAAAGTGCTCTAAATTCGCTTGAGAAATCTTGCTTGCTTCTGTAGTTACTCTGAAATATTTGACATCCGAAGTCAAAGATAAATGGACTGATCGAATAGCGCAGCTTCTGTCCGCACTTGACTTTTGAAATACGTCTGAACTTTGGATCTTCAAGTATTCGATCCAAGACAAGTGGAAGAGCCTTCGTTGTTACTTCACAATCGGATTCTAGAAATTTGAAAAGTCCGAATTCGTTCATAATTTTCAATATTTCAGTCAAGTGTTGCTTGTACTTGCGCTTCATGCTGTGCACTACAAAATCTGTGAAAGTCGAAAAGTTAACGATTTTTACTGTTTCTGTTGACAGTTTGGCAATCCAATTTTCCTGGCTAAAAATTATTTCTCCTGCAATTGCTGGTTTAAGGTATTTCATTGAAATTAAGCCAGCTATCGATGTTCTTAGGCTTCGATTTTCGCGAAGAGCTTTTGTCACAGTGTGGTGCAATTCAGAGTTTCGTAGTGTCTCGGGTAATGACTTTGGCACGGCCTCCAAGTGAAAAGCATCGAAAAAGGACTTGTTATTGATGAAAGTCTTTTCTAAATCACTATTACAGGCCATGGACTTTAAATCGAACGTAGTTTTAGCGTTCAGCTCTTCAACACAATAAAAACACCAGGATGTCATCAATGGATTCCACTTCCATGAACTGCCAGGTGCTTCATAGTCTTCTTGTTGCAGGTGAATAACAAAGACGATAATTTTTTCACAATTTTCATGGCTTTCGCAGAGGCTATCAATCAGGCACCGCGCGTGCAAGATATGAGGACCATCGATCGATGGCTTGATTTTAATTAGTAGAACTTTCTTTCGGTGATCTTTCAGAAACACGTTTATCGCTTCTGTCAACTCGCTTTCTTGCCGAAAGTCCATAAGACGCTTTTCTGTGACTTCAGAATCGTCAAAGTCCAGCATATTAATCGTTCGATGAAGAGAAAAGCGAGTATAAACAAATAACTTTTTAACCTGCTTCGCAAAAAGTTTCTGCGCTTTGTGAAGAGCTTCACAGAGGTTCCTGAGCAAGACGTCGGCAAAGTAATGCTGCTGTAATTCCTTGTTCTGACAAATTTCGACTGGCTCTGCAAATGCGATCCGTAGAACTGCGTCAGGAAACATGTGCTTGATTAGCTTGTGAAATACTTCGTTCAATAAGACCTCTTGGTTTAGTCCTTGTTTTGCAGGCTTTTCGAGTAGATAACTAGCGATCAGATGCTCATCATAGCCTTGAATAGTTTCCTGCAGCTTCAGCTTTCTTTGATAGGCTCCTGTTCGAATTTCGCACAGTTTTTCTACTGCTACCATGATTTGCTTCTCTGCATCAGCCAGTCTCGTGAACTTAAGCTTGTCCCGAAAGCAAAGCAACTGCTTTTCAAATCTGTTTAAGAATGGTGGATCGAGTCGGCTAATTTCGCTCTTCCTAATCATAACAATGCACCTAAGTTTGCATGAACAGCGCAGTTTTGATTCGCCTGAATTCCTAAAGCAACGCGGCAGTATCTTCTGTCAGAGTACTCAGAATAGTTCTGATTTAGCATATCATACAAACTGCCGTATATCAATTCACAGTCCTTTATAATTAGAGTTGAACCCTCTTCCATGCAAGACATCACCTCATTCAGCTTCTTACATGAAAATTCATCGGAAAACTGATCCTTGTCGTAGAAACTACCGTGAATCACTTTAAAGTTGTGACTCCTCCGATGCAGCATGGAACGCAACAGGTCGAGACAAAATTCACCGTCATAAACAATCATTAAATGTCTGGCTCCAGTGTCTGACAAATTTTGCATAATCAAACGTTCTGTCTCAGACTCATCTTGACTGTCGATAAGATTTTCATCCCATTTCCGGTCGGGAAAAACGGACGCGAATTCCTTCGTAACAGATTTTAGTAAGAATGAGTGGCCGTTAAAGTTTCGTAAAATACCCTCGCGAATAGAATTATTTAGTGTACTGCTCACTTGATCCTGATCACATATGAATTTGAGCAGATAATAATAGTCGCGCAGGCCATGAAAGTTCTTAGGCGATTGGCTATCAAAATGTTGGAACGATGCTTTAGCAATTTTTTTTAGCATAACTTCGTCGATAGCTAAGACGGAATTTCCTTTGTTTTCCGAGCAGATTGCCTTTCCCGTGCTGAACAGCTCCTCCTCGTTCATTTCTGGACGCGAAATGTAAATGGCTCGATTCATTTTTGCTGGATCCAGCGCCCAGTTTGAAATTCCAACTACTGAAACTTTGCTTTTACAATCTAGTGTGGAATCAGGCTCTAGTAAGTTGTGCAGAACTTTTAGCGGATTATATCTGGACTTTTCAGCCAATCCAATCTCATCTATCAGCACCACTGAAAGGTGATTTGAGTTTACAGCTACGCACCTGTTCTCCGCCTTTTTAAAGACTCTAATTATTCCATCTGAAGTACTAGTCTCAGAGCCTTGGTAAGTGAAGAACCTCAGGGGTCGATACTCCCGGAGCAGAGAGTTATTTGAGTCTTTGCCTCTAAAATTGCTACGAATTATGTTTAATGCAAGAGACTTCGAACAGCCCGGCTTGCCGACAAGAAACACAGGGATACGGGAGTATATGCAGCTAAAAACAACAAAAACGTTTTCTCTTAAAGCAAGATTTTTTGCTGTCTTTTTTGGAATTTCCATCCTATTTAGCAAATCAAGTTCTTCAAACTCAAACACAGCAGTCATCTCTTCTACTGTTAGTTGAAGTTCACGCGCAAAAGTATATAGTAAGCCTTTCCTGTTTGCGGATTCCATTAGTCTTACATAGTAGCACACGTATAATCCGAAAAGCCACGCCTTCTGCTTTGAATCAAACGAAGGCCTATTGCTTGCAGTATTACCACAGTGATTTGCTTTTCTTTTAAAGTATTCTAAAAAGAATTCAAAGAACTGGCAAAAGCGCCTGATATCTCTCAAACTAACCGTGAACTCCGATCCATCAAGCTCTCGAATAAATTTCTGAGCGGCTGAGAGGGATGAAACGACATTTGCTACAGGCATACCAGGGACATTCGGTTTCAAATCGTCAATCATTCTGAAAATGTAAGCATTTTCGTCGTTTTCTGTGAGTCTACCAAAGTCCCAAGCCAGTTCAAGGATTGACTCCGGAAGCGGGTTGACTCTGTAGACTAATCTCGAGAGTATATCTTCACTAAGCTCTTTAACTTCTAAGCCAGCAGGTCGGCTTGATGAACTCCGCAGAACATAAGGGTTGCAGGCTACAATAAAGCGCAAATTACATGGAAGCTGACGACTCATTACTCGCTTGTGACACACGACTTCTTTTAGCATTCCAAGGTGCTCACATGTGTTTATCTCATCTAGAAACATTATAACCATACCTTCACGTCGTGAAGAGTTCAAAAACTCTTGAAGACAAATTAGAGCGAGTTGTTCTGCATCTGAGATGCTTTGAAAAACCTCAGCTTCAGTTATTCCGGCATGAAAGTTCATCACCTGCAACACGCAGTTTTTCATAGCAGCGAGGTAGCGTATTAGACTTGTCTTACCGCAGCCCGTTTCACCGATCAGCACAACAGGTACATCAGCGTCAAGCCTTAAGTTGATAAGAATCATTTTTAGAAAATTGTCTGCTGTTAATACGTAGCCTCGAGCCATTTCCTAAGGAACATTCGCTGCTGAGCGAGTCACGATTTTAGCTAACTTTTCTTGCAGCTCATTCTCTGACAAGTTTTTGAAATCGGACAAAGGTTTCGACGACGCGCTTTGAAAAAGTTCCATAATATCCGGATGAACACTTAAACGATTTTGGTAGATCAGCTCAACCGTTGATGTGTCATAATTCATAAAAACCGGGAACACATAGGCGAATTTTTCCCAACAGATTAGGCCTGTCAACTGAGATTTCACGCGCTGATTGCTACTCAGGCTCGTCTCAGCTTGTTGCGCCTTAATCGATGACACGGACCTAAGAGCTAGCTGCAGAGTCGAGTTTATTATAAGATCAATCATTTTGCTTCGGACACCTGATCTACCACTGAGACGAATAGAATTCACGCTAAAAAAGCAACTTGAAGTGAACTTCTTTAACTGCTCACAGAGGATTTTTATGCACATCTCTAAACCGAGAAACGAAATAAAATCTATTGGTCTAGCGCCGTCTTCCAGAGGCTTACTAAAAAGCGCAGCCAATAGTTTAATGCAAGTGCCAGTTTTCAAGGATTCGCTCAGGCTGATTTCCTTGACGTCGACCTCATTGTCTTGAACAAGCTTCAGGTACTTGCATACCACCTGAACAGGAGACAGTGGTTCACTAGATACTGTCATATTTTCGAAATTTTCCCATCTGCACTTAGAATCTGTAAGACGGGAGAAAATCAAAAAAGCATTTAGCAGCTCATCATTAATGCTATTAGCGACTTCCAGATAAACTTTGAGCGGTCGCACTGCAACAACGTTGCATGAAGAAGCGATTGCTTGACAAAAAATAATTTCAAACAGCTGGGCCTCCAAATTGTCAGAGTTTTTCATGTCGCCGATATCGAAATGGATAACGCATTGGTTTAGCTGGCCACAAAGCAAAAGCTTTTCCGCTAGGTTTTCTTTATCAACGTATCCGCTGAGGTGAATCTGAACAGGGCGAGTATGATTTTGAAATAAGTGGGTGATAATTTTTTCGGACTTTCCCACTGATGGCCTGTCGGATATGCAGAAATACACCTCGCTGAAGCACTGCTTAACAACGCAATTGAGCTTTTCATTTGTCATCGACTGCGGCTTGACAACGCAGCTTCCGAATGCCGTAAAAATAATGTGTGACTCTACAGCTCTACAAAATATGGCGACTCGACCCAACTCTTTGTTTGATGTAATTCTATTCAATTCAAAAACTAGATCGCATAGAACATTCAGCTTTAGATTCTGAGCGTCCAAAATATAAATCACCCGGCCATCGATCTCTGGAGCTCTTTTCACAGCCAAAACAACTTCGTCAGAGGTTGTACTTTGACTACAGAATACTATTTCGTTGATCCACGGAGCTGCCTGCTGGCTGCTCAGCCATACGTGCAGGAAAATATTTAAAATATCCCTATCATTTGGATTGATTTGATAAATGGCCAGCTTTCCTTGCACAACTTGCAATTCTCGGCTGCCAATGTGATCGAGGCCTGAGAAGCTTCGAGGAGTCTGTCGTTTCACAGTATCAAGCTTTGAGAAAAGATTTCTTAATTTGCGATCAAGAATTTGATGCTGGTCTTCTACGCTCATTTCATTCAACTCCTGAATGTTAAACTCTTGGTTGAAATTTGCGGACAATACTTCATCAACTTCAAGTCTCATAAAATACAGTACATTCGCTATATTCTGTGCCGATTTAGGGTCTGGTTTACCGTAAAAATAATGAAACAGCCTGACTAGACTAATTCCAAATATGGAATTCGCTAGTGTATATTTGTCCCTCAGTGACGATAAAAGATTTTTCCAAAGATCCTTTGTCAGGTTAAGAACTTGGACATATTCATCGAGAGTAACAAGCTTTCCTTTGGACTCCGAATTGAAAAATAGAGGATGACCGCTAGAAATTAGCATCTGAATGCTTTCAAAAGCGCATTCAAGTAGATCCACGTGACTTACAAAGTTTTTTAGAGCTAGAGTTTCGGAATCATCAAGACAGCGTGATTGCGTAGCATTATTCGACAACAGTATTCTCGATCGATGTTCGAGCAAATCAGTAAGCAAATAACGAGTAGCACCAGACGAACAAATAAAGCAGCATGCGGATACCCTTGACTCGCCAGTGCTAATCAAGTATTCAACTGCGTGAATGTTCTTGGCAATAGATCTTGCCAAATTCTTCGATGTTGTTCCACGAGATCCCAAATTGGCGTGGAGCTGTTCAATCAAGCTGATATGCCTCTGGCATTCTTCTAGGCGATCAATTATGTCTTTTGCACACTTATCAAGTTGTGAATCAGTTTGCTGAGATTTGTAAAAATAGCACGCTTGCTCAACCGACTTTATTGCTACGCTTGCTGAACAGCTTGCCTGTTCGCCACTGGCTCTTAAAAAAACACTCTTCAGTGACTGCTGCAGTGAAATAAGTGAGTTAATAACTGACGGACTCACATCACTAGTTACATTTTCGTCTGTACCATCTAACAGCTGCTGGAAATCTGAATTCTGTTGGTTAAACAAAAACTGCAAAACATCGTTACAATATTGAAAGTTTTCGACTAGCATCCATACGTGTGGATCGACGGACTTGAATTGAAGTTCAACTTCCTCAAACGCTTTCAGATAGTCCGTAACAGTAGGCTCTTTTTGGCGCAGAAATCTCATCATGATGTTGCTCGCTGGATCTCGGCATTCTACAGCCTCGCAAATATCGCAGGAAAGCTCACTGGACTCTGCGGTTGACACTTTGTGCTCGGCTTTAATAAAAATGTCATGAGCTGCGTGAAACAACGCAGTGAGTCGTTTTTGCCACTTTGACCTTACTTTGATTCTATCTAAAAATTCGACAGGGTTTTGCAAGGAAATTTTTACGTATTTTTCAGCAGTTCTCACCTCCCGCTGGAGATTGATATCGTCGTCCGAGATGTGTTTTTCGATCTGACTGACCTTTTCTGAACGTGCACTAAGTAGACGCCAGAATTCTTGATAAGCAGTCACTGCAGCAGGCAAATGCTTTTCCAAAAGTTCGGTACAGGTAAGAGTTATTACAGACGTACGCCCTGTTTTCTTGCCTTTTGGAACTCTCCTTATCGGATCCTTTTTAACTGGGTTAACAGATTTCGGATTGAAAAAAGTATTTCTAAAAATACACGACTGAATCAAAGACTTGGCTTGCTCCACATTTTCTAATGACGTCACTTGAAATATCCTTTGAAGGGGATCCTGAGCCTCCAATTCGAGTATTTTCTCTTGGTTAAAGCTACTTCGAAGTTCTTGGAGCCTGCGTTTTCCCTGTTCGAAGTCAGAAATTTTTATATCCAACCCACTGCTGGGCTCGGAGATTTGTGATATAAATTTCAGAACCATCTCGACCTCTTCCAGCTTTTTCTTCCAATTCTGAACGCACATCAATGAGTTCTTTATTGATTCGCTAATATTGGCGTCGAAATTCTGTCGAAACGCATTCAAAATTTCATTGAATGCATCTATGTTAATTCCTTCTTCAAGTCTGTGAGCTTGGTAGTTTCTGAGAAGCGTCGAAAGTTCCTCGACTTCTGCTGCTGTGGCATCTTTGTCTCGCACACGCTTAGCCAATCTTCCGATGCTTTCGATTAGAGTCTTTGAGTTCTCCAGAACGCGATTCCGCAAGTCAGATGGGCAAGTGTCGCAAAGAAGCCAGCTCCAAGTGTGCCTCATAAGCAAAATGTCTTTAAGATGGCTAATTGCTGAATTCTTATTGTCTGAAATTGCCTTCAGAACGTAAATCAAAGTGTCGGCCCGTAATTCGTACAGCGGTCTGCAAGAAGAGAAAATAAGAACCAGGTATAAATGTATGTTTGTCATGTTCATATTCGTCCATAGTCAAATTTAAATTTCTACTTCTGGTATCTAATTTACGGCATCTTAACGGAAGCAATGAGGAATCAGGCTTTTCCAAAAAAAAAAAACTAAACTAGACTAATTTTTCCAATGGTCTCAGATTGAACCTCCGGGCTCTTGGTCAGAAGTGCAGCTTCCATACAAACTCTAGGTACGACAGGTATAAAACAACAACAAATTTGCCAAACTTGCTTACCTTAAACCAATTTTGTCTATCATATTGGTATAGTCGGAATGCTTAAAGAAGCTAAGAATTACTTCCTTATCTTCTTCTCGGGCAAAGCATTGCTGCAATGATGCAAACAGTACATTCGCTATTTCTTTTTCAGGAACATAATCGACGTCAACATCGGCTACATCGGCAACGTTTCTGCGAATGAATTCTAATGAAATTATAGATGTCTTAAGTAGATTTCCAGCAGACTCTGTGATTTTATCGAGCAGCTCAGGGGAAGAGCAACACGATCTAGTCATATTCAAAGCTACTTTGCATATAGATTCATCGCTGAAATCGCTTCTAGAAGTCATCACTTTTTGCAGAAACTCACTAAATTCTTGTGGTGCTTCTTTTGAGAAATCTGATTGCATTGAGCCAATTAGTCTGTAAAATAATTGATCACCAAAAATCAGACTTTTTATTGGGCTGCTTTTAGAGTCAAGTGCAAACGATAAAACGTCTTTTGCATACTGTGCATCAAGATCTGTGTAATTCTCCAGAACTTTTATCAATGCTGAGCGGTCAGTAGTCGACGAGAGATTACAACAGGACGAGTCTGATGCACAACTGATAGCTGCTTTGCGAATAACGGGAACTGCATCACACAGCCAGCTAGCTTTGTTTGCACACTTCAGCTTCTCGGCCAGCTCAAGTAGCTCACCAATGCGCAATTTTTCATCATTTTTAAGACATGCTAGCTTCGTTTCCAACGACGAAATTGCTAGAAAATTTTCTGCCCACGATGCAAACGGAGTACCTCGAATTTTTTCGGAATTCAGGGCAGTCAGACATTCTTCTGTCGAGCGATGCGTTTTTAACTCTTGAATTAGATTCATTAAATCTTGGTTTTCACCCGAAGAGTCAAATGCGACACTTGCAGTTACTAGAAGACCTTCAGGATCCACGGATCTATGAAGCTCCATTTTCAGCATGGCCTGTGCGAACTTGGCCCTAACATTTTCATTGCTTTCGAAAATTCCGATGCTATGAACAATGGCAATAAAGTTTTCCTTGCTATTTGTAGCGTGCTTACTCATCAAAACCTTAGCACAACTGCAAAGGTGTAGAAAAGAACAGAGGTACTTCTCAAGAAATACAAATTCCTTCTTGTTGAGAGAATTCCTACTCCGATGGACTAAAAATCCTAGAAATAGTTCAGCTTCCTGCGGCTTCCACGCATTCTTGTTGTCCGGCGCAAATTTCTCTGCAATGTTAAGAGCAACCCTGCAGAGAAAAAGTCCACCAGAATCCGTCAGAGAGTTCTCCAGATCGAATGGCGGCTTCATCAAACGATAGATTGTATCAAAAAAGTCTTTTGGATTGACGCTTAAAAGTTTCTTGACTTCTTCGGCACGTGCCACCTGCAGTAGCCATTTGCCGATAATATTAATGCAAAGCAAATCGACAACTTCAGAAACGTCAGTTCCAAATATAAGTGACGAGGCGCTGTTCTTGTTTGCGAGAGCTACTGCGTGAAAGGCAAATACTTTCCAAAAGCGTTTCGCTTTGTCTACCGATTTATAAATATCTCGGTCTAAAAACGCATCGAAGTTGACTTTGCGTTCAATTTCAAACCTCCGAACAGTTTTCTCTTCTGACAGCTCATTGGCGGCGGTGGGCTTTGGGTTGCCGACAGAGCAGTCGGCAATGGCCTCGATTACGGTGCCAACGCGACTACAAAATTTTTCTATCTGAGCTTCTTGTGGTTTAGAAAGCCCTTTCTTCAGTGCGCTGACTGACGGATATTGAGAAATGTTCAGTTTTTCATCGCAAGCTATTTTGTAAAAGTAGGACACGGATTGAATTTCACTGGTCAAAAGGAAAACCTTCCATGTTGGAAGTGTGAAGAAATCAGCTCCTGTAATTTTTTTGTCAATCGAAGTAATTCTCTTGCCCTGATTGTCCAGTATGACCAGGCTTACTTTGATGCCTTGTATCGAATATATGCATTCTTTAATTGCTTGAACGAAAGCTGTAAGTTTCTCCGCAGGCTTGACGAAACTTTGCAGATAGTCAACAAAAAACTGAACAATGTCGGCGATGAAGAGACGGCACTCAAAGGATGTCTGTAATGTGTTTTAGTTTTTATTGCGTACAGCGACTCTCGTTCAATAACTTTGCAATTTTCCGTACAGTAAAAATTACAATAAATGCGTCTGAGTTTTTCTATTGGACTTTTTTGTAATAACAACACCGATCTACAATCCTTAAGAAACTGTATGCTGTTTATAAGACTTACAAATCTGAAGGGAATTCAAGAGAGCTCTAGGAGGAAACTAGACTAAAAGTAGCAACAGCAGAGAGGGCAAGCAACTGAAAGAAGAAAGTTTAGACTATAAGATTCGCCCCGAGATCACTTAATCATTTCAGCGCAAACCCGGTCCGGCATGACAGCAGCGGCGCCGACGTGGAGCCGCCTCCGATCCGCAGCGGTGCTGACGTGGAG
Organism: Macrostomum hystrix; assembly: GCA_950097015.1. NCBI lineage: Eukaryota > Metazoa > Platyhelminthes > Macrostomidae > Macrostomum > Macrostomum hystrix. The sequence goes on from CATNEN010000038.1 coordinate 30,248,544, forward strand.
CTGCCTGAAACCACCTGCAGCGGTGCCGACGTGGAGCTGCCGGAATCAACCCGGCCTGTCCCGACCCGCAGCTGCCTGCATCGACCCAGCCCAGCCTGAAACGAGCCGCCCGGACCCGATCGGGAACGAGATCTGGAGGAGGCCGGGACCGCACAAGAAGACTGGATCGATGAAGGGGAAGGGGATAATGAACAGTAGGAAAGAGGTCTCGATAGAAGCGGGAACGAGTCCTAACTCAACTAAGGCGTTTTCAGGACTTTTACCCACCCTACATAGAAAAGGGGTTGGTGTGCCTGCCAACCAACTAGTCTAATGATAATGCCTGTACTAGACCAGAGGCTGCGACCTCAACCAGCATAAATCTTCTTGCGAATGTTGCTACGGTATTGCCTTCCCCTCGGATCGAGGGGTTTTAAAGACAATAAGTCGGAGCGGAGCGCGGAAAATGGATCGCCGCGAGTTCGTTAGAGAATTAGCTTTGGGCTCCGTTAAGTTAACTATTTAGAAAACTTACTGTGTTTGAGTTCTTTCTTGATTTGATCTCAAGGTAAAAACCCGGAAGAGATCGCACCAGTCAGCCGAGATACTGAGAACGATAGTCGTTCGGAGTTAAAGCCTTCAAGACATCTAGACTGCAGTCAACCGCTAGACTACATATAGGAAAGTACCAAAACAGAGACCCAAAACGTGAAGCGCAATACTGTTCACGAAGCGTCACGGTAAAAGACCTAAGCTGTGATAAGTTTTTACGACATAACTACGAGAATACACACTACACGGGAATTTAAGATTTTTGTGCTTGAATGATGCATTTTTCTATTAAAAATCCAAAATCCGCTGAAAATATTTCAAGATTTCTTCATCTTTGTTTACGGTTCAGTGCCTACTGAACGCTGCCTACGATAGCTCCCAAACCGAATCAGAATTTTGAGCTCTTTACGTTGAAATAACCTTCAAAGCCGGCCTAGTCAGCACCGTCGAGATATTCCGCGATTCTTGTCGAAGATTCTCGTGACTATGAGAATAAACATGCCTTTCCACCTCTATATGGGGAATCAATATTGGTTCAATAGTAGAAAGTCAATAATCATCACCAATCTAACTAACTGCAAAATTTTATACCGGATATGGTTACTAAATGAAACTTTTTAAGCAAAAATTATGCCTATATTGGTGGTTTTTTCACTAGACACCCCATCTAGAATCGTTGAATATATTAACGATGCCGTGCCGATATTTTTTTCTGTTTGCTTGCACAATTGATTTATTTCAATAGAATTTGTTTGTGCGCCACTGGGATTTGCCGGCAAGTCGAATCCTAAAGCGCCATGCTGGGTCTGACCACCAAATAGAAATTGTAGAAATTAAACATTTAAGAAGCTGCAATTGCTAATGCTAACTACACTCGGTGTATACTTTTGTTAAGTTAACTCAAATCTGGGCCACCTATCGTCTGGAGTTATTACAAGTGCTACAAGTATTTAAAGGAAAGATATTTTAAAGCTCGTATATAATACTCACATATTCCATTCTGAACTCCTCTGGAAGGTTTATATAGGCCTCTTGCGAAAGGAATATTCGCTAGAAAAGTTAAAATGGTTTTGCTTTTTATTGATATGCGAGCGATCAATACTATATAATAGTATTTTAGTATATTTATAAAGCTCTACTTTAATCATGAGAATGGGCGAAAATTAGGAAACTTTGAAATAGCTAATCAAAATAAGGGAAGGAATCAAGTGTTTCGGCAGTGCTGTCAGTCAAATAAACTCTTTTAAACGTTCCTCGAGAGAAAATCAATTTTTCCACTTCTTAAAACGTTCTAACGCTTTGTGCACTTTTTTACTACCAAACACAATGCTCTGAGCCTGACCGGAAAATAATTCAGTAGGAGAGATAGAGAGGGTATGAATAAGAAACTCAAAGTAAAACCCCGAAACACGTTATAACAAAAACCTTTGTTGCTGCTGGTGTGCTTCTGTTCTTGGTTACAGGAATGGCACTCTTATCTGAGCATACGTTTTCAATGCTCCGAGGCGTTTTAGTAGTGCCTTGTACTGGCGATGCTTTCCTGTAAGCGACAGCATGTTATTTTCAATTTTGGCTTATGAAGAGTTGTAGTATTGTAGAACTAATTTTAACTTAGGTTCAACTCACATGGTTAGCTTTTGCATATCAGATTTCTCAAGCAGAAATGCAACTTGCAGCTGCGAATTCTCAGTTTCGCATGGTCGGCACAGCAAAATAATTTGGCAAAGTGCTCCAGATCTAGTTTTCGTTAGCTCCAGTATGTCACTCAAACCTCGACTGGAATCAATTTGGAATCTTATTATAATACACGGCAGGAGAGCGAGTTGTCGAACAGTTTCAGCCGGTTCGCTACCGGAGAAATCTGATTGACTTCTAGATTGATTGTTGACTTCAATCTGAAGGATTCGACAACCAGAGCGCTGAGCAAAATCCAGAAGGGAGGCGCTGTCACTCAACAATGCGCAGAAGCTATTTAGCTCACTGACCGGAGCAGAAAGCCTCTGTGATCCATGTTCGATGAAAGGAACTGAAATTAGAGAGTATAGCGGACACAAAATTGGAGTGAGTGTGAATGCAAGAAAAATTATATTATTCACGTAATACGACGAGAAAGGCAAATTAGGGGAATCGTACTACGCTCGTAGCAATAGAAATACATGAATTGAAGAAAAAATCGAGAGTCAAAAAATGAGCGAGGCTCTGCTGCACAGCCCATAATTCATTCATCTCTCGCAAGTCTCTACTGTTGCCATACTTACGCTCGTATTTTCAAGGACCACTAAAGTAAATTAGTTACTTTAGTAGTCCTCGACTTATTTTACGATCAATTTATATTATCTTAAAGTTCATTATGGCATCCGTTATTACTCTCTTTGTCCCCTACAGCTCCCTCTCTATCTGTCCTTACCCTGCAATAAGAATTGGTAGGCGATCCACCTCTTTTCATTGTTCTTATGGTCCGAACAGTGCACGCGCAGGATTGATTGACCAGCTCACGAGGTATTTATCGACGCTAATTTTGATCTCTGAGCTAGAAATACACTTGGTGGCCAATCAGATCAAGCCAAACAAACCGTACAAGACTCGTGGTGGTAACATCTTATACGTGTACCTGGCTCTCAAAGGTCAAATTTTACGCAAAAAGTGCTTCAGATCGCATTTGTTTCGACCAAACACACTGACTTGAGCTGTCGACTTAATCCAAGCGCAAGTGATACATTTTCAAATCCTAAATAAAAAATTCGATCGACTTAAACATAGCCTCTATATCATAATTTTATTTTTTTCCGGGAAAAAACACGATCTGTAAAAACCTAGACGCGCACCATAAAAAACTTATAAAATAATTGCAGGAGGGCTGCGGGCAATGGCACATCATTTAGTGACACTAGACCCGCAGCCAGCGAGGAGGCAATTCTGCCCATTTCGCTGACTCCTGAGCACACACGCACACAAATACTGTACGCAGGCATACGCTCACACAGGTGTGTACATCCGCCCTGACTTTCTCATCGTCAGGCAGTGTACACTTCGATCCTTGCCAAATTCCTTGGAGGTTGGCCCTCAAGGGCGTCAATTGCACGACAAGCCCCAAAGCCTTCTCTCTGCGGCTGCGCCCCAAATAAATGTGGCCTCGCCGTGGAATCTAACTTAGGGACCGTGGTGTGAGAGGCAAACGCGATAACCGCTCTGCCACTCACCCCCCGACGCACACCATACACACTCAAAGGTGAAGATAAATTTGAGTACTTATAAAAAAACAAAAAACGATGAGAATTAAGTAATCGACTAGACATGCTAGAGCAGCAAAATTAATTTGGCAGCAAAAAGTATTGACACGAGACTAAGTTAGAGATGTGATTTACATCGGGAAATAATGTTAAATACATTTTTTTGAATCAACGTGGAAAATTTGTTATTCGCACCTTAAATATTATGGGCTCCAAATTAATGATTGAACCGTTTTAAAAGTGTTTACTAGAAAGCAGTATAAATTATTGAGTTAAAATATAATTTACATTTTTGTAGTTAGACTTACCAACATGGAGCGAAACAACAGAAGAAACACCACTGTGTGGTTTTCTTCCTGTCGCCATGATTTCTAATCAGCACCGCGCTAGTTGGTGCATGACACGAACGCACTCTGCACACAATTCTGGATTTTTCCGTAGTTTATGATAAGTAGCTATATATATCGATATTTTTAAGTCACAGCAAAATAATAGTAGAACTAAAGTCTGAGCTAAACTTTCACATGACAGTAATGATGTCTTAAAAATATCCAGATTTGCCTCGTTCTAAATGTTCAAGAAAGTTAAGGGACACTTTGATTTCTCGAAACTATAGGCGTAGTGCAGTAATTTAAATGGCGAAAACGAAAAACGAAAATTGAAATAGCTCAGACGCAACAATATAATTTTCTTTCGCGATTTATTATCAAAGTTATTGCTTTTTAATTTTAAATGGCTCTTCTGAGAAAAGCTTTTGGCGTACATAGTTATTTTGTTTAATTTCTTACTAAGCGCGATTTTGCAAATTGGACCGATTTGATTTAGAATGATATAGAAACTTTTTAGACGATTTGGATCCATACAAGAGTCTTTGCTAGTAAACTAACCTTTAAACTAACATAAGCGTGTATCAGTTATGCTTTCATATATCGCGTATTTATAAATGTAGCACAATGTATTTAGGAAATTTAAGGAATACGTTTATATCTTTATATGTCTACGTGTACTTCACAACTTTTTACTATTCAGTACATTTCTATGATCTATCGTGTTGACTAAAAGCAAATTTAAATTAATTACCGTTCATGCAGTCGTGACCATGACTATTTTAGACGCCATTTTAACTGCCAATGCTTGCTCTATACAGTTGCAGCAGACAACACGTATTTTGTATTTATTAAATATTCAAAGTTTCAGTATAGGCATAAATATATTCAAATAATGTAAAAAATACCAAAAAGCATTGGAAAATGTTATTTAATATATATTCTTAATGGTGACAATTTAAATTTCAACTATTGAACACTTTTTACAGTTTTTTCATATGAAACAGAACTTAAATATTTACAAATAAAAATTACTCGCATAAAATAAAGTAATGTATCAACACTCCACAACGAGTCTACAAAGAAAAATTTTAGGTAGAAAAACTTAAAAGATTTGAGTACGCTATAAATATTTTTTATATTGTTAGCAACTGAAGGCTATATTTACAGTAAAGTTTTATTGAATAAGTGAGACAGTCGGTAGGACTGGTCATTACTGAAGTTTTTCCTGGATTGCCGGGTCGACTATGTTATCATTTTCGCCATGCAGCCAGTAAGTCTTCTGCAGGCCTTTACCCTGAAAATATTTATTAAAATTCGATTTGTAGTTAATGCAAGATAATATTAATGATAATTATAATAATAACATTTGTTTAAGCGGTCTGTGAGCCTGCTACCAGTTAAGGATGGAATTTAACGTTCCTATTTGATAGCCTGAGCACACTCAAGCACGCGTAAATTCGTTCAGTGTTTCACTTTTATCACCTTCATTTCAACCTCGCCTCGAACTGTAGTGACAAAGCCACCAATTTCTTCTAGAATTGCATGCGTCTGGGAGCTAATGTGAATCTTCAGCGGCATGCCATTGCTTTCCATCCGGGACGCGGTGTTGACTGTGTCGCCAAACAGACAGTAGCGCGGCATTTTAAGACCGACGACGCCGGCGCACACTGGACCTGACAAAAGTTTTGTGGTTGAAATAACAAATTTGCGATAGTCAAGCAGGTACACAACCTGGGGTGACGAGATAATAACACAAAAAGTGGGACGCAGGTACAGAAGGCTCTCAAACGGGAGGCTCTCAGACAGAAAGCTCTCAGACAGAAGGCTCTCAAACAGAAGGCTCTCAAACAGGAGGCTCTCAAACAGAAGGCTCTCAAACGGAAGGCTCTAAAACAGAAGGCTCTCGAACAGGGGGCTCTCAGATAGGAGGCTTTCTGACAGAAGGCTCTCAAACAGAAGGCTCTCGAACAGGGGGCTCTTTGACAAAAGGCACTTGGAACTCTAACCTGAATGAATTCCGATGCGTAGTTTAAGCTGAGTGTCCGGCTTGTGTCTAATCTTAAACGAGAAAATGTTTCGCAGAAAACTGAGCGACATGCGGGCAATCTCGCGCGCGTGAAGGTTCCCATTGCGACCAGGCAGGCCGGAAACGACCATGTAGGCGTCTCCGATTGTCTCCACTTTGTAGCAGTCGTACTGCTCGATGATCCGGTCAAACAGTGTGTACAGGTCGTTGAGAAGATTTACGACCTGGATGTTATTCAATTGGTGACAAATAATAACTACTATATAATGTTCTAGGCAAATGGTATGATGCATTTTGTACGAGAAGGGCTGTGGCCGCTGGCGCAACATTTGGCGAGGAGGCAATTTTTCCCATTCCACTGACCTCTGAGCATTCAGATACGTCTAATGGCCCAGGCGTTCAGGATTGTGATTTTTGCTTCGGGCCGTTCAGAATTGTGTCTGTCTATGGCGAAACCTCGCTCAATAGGCATTAGACAATCATGTAGGATTCTACGTCGCATAAAGTAAACTTGGTTACTGAATTGCCGTCTATGGCAAAAACAACTCGTGTGCTTCGGGGTTGGCCCTCAAGGGCCGGTCGTGCAGATTTGCACTACAAGCTCCCAACACAAGTCTTTTCTCTGCGGCTGCGGCTGGCCTCGCCGCGGAATCGAGCTCACTAAAGATTAATACGAGAAGTATATATATTAGAATAAGCTAATCTAAGAGCAGCCTTTACATTCTTTATTGAGCACTTCACCGAGTTACACTTAAACTACGTCACCTCCATCGGTGTACTCTCGCTCGACAGTGCCGTAAATCCGCAAATATCCGAGAAGTAAATTGTAACTCCGTCGAACCATTCGGCAGTGACAGATTCGCCTTTCATCAGTGTGGTGGCCACGGACTTTGGCAGCATGCAGTAGAGCAGATTCTCTGCCTTCTTCTTTTCCTCCAGGTACTGGTCGGTTCGTTTAGCAACTAGGCTCTCCAGATTATTGGAGTATTGCTCCATGCGTTTCAACAGATTGTCCAGGATGTTGCCAGATTCCGCCTCCTTGTTGAAGCGGCTAATGCGGCTCTTGACGGCGTTGAAATTCGGCCTGGCACTCGGGTCCTCGTGCCAGCAGCTGCGCACAATGCCTAGCAGTGCTTGGGCTCGTTCGGCGTCAAGGTCGACTAGCTCCTGACTGAGGCTGGGACGGAATGGCGGCTGCGAGGCGACTGGCTGGCGCACTTTGTCGATTATGTCTGATGAAAAAATACAGGGTGTTAAGAAAATGCCTTTCATCAATAGATACTGGTACCCATTTAACAGCTGAGTGAACTGAAGCAATGAAGAGTTAAGTGTCGTGCTAAAGGACACAAATTATATCATTAGAGTCAGGAATCGAAGCCCAACCTTTAGGCTACAACCGCTCCTACAGTTAAAAATAAGCAAGCTACTCTACTGACAGTAAAGCAAAAGGAAACGGTTCTGTCTCACCCTGTGGCTCGGCAAAGTCGTAGTCGCTAATGTAGAAAACACCTTTCCTGTAGATTATTTCCTGGGCGATGATGGCGAAACTGTAAACGTCTCCTTCGCGAGTGCCTTCGGCTGGACCATTGGGCATACTTCTGAGAAGCTCTGGTGCAGTCCAAAGTTTGTCTGCGTGTACACAGGTTGTTTTTATATTATGTAGGATTCTCGATTGATGAAGAGATATTGTGAAGGCAGTAATTCACATTATAAAATACACACAGAGGGCAAGTGGCAGAGCGGTAAACACGTTTGCCTCTCGCACCAAGGTCCCTGAGCTCGATTCCGCGGCGAGGCCACATTCAATTTTGGGCGCTGCCGCGGAGAGAAGGCTTGGGGACTTGTCGTGCATTATAAATCTACGACAATAATAAAACCCCGAAGTCAAAATGAGGGTGTACACTGCCAGACAATGAGAAAGTCAGAGCAGATGTAAACTTAAATGTGAGGATGTGCTTGAGTCCGATATCTGTGCATGTGTGCTCAGGAGTCAGTGGAGTGGGCAGAATTGCTCCACCCTCCTAGAAATTATATAAAGCCAAATTATTATAGGAATGCACAATTATAATAGATAATATTAGTAATATAGTATGTTTATGTGCTTGCTTTTTGTTAGATACGAAGATCACAACATGATGATCGATGCAAAATAGTTCAATCAAATTAAGAGGCTTGGTCAGAAAATTAAAATTATTTTGAAACATAATAGGTGAAATAACATGTTTATAAGTTCAAAGTTGATCGGAAATCGAACCCCCGTCCCGTAAGTCATGTGTACGACGCTATAACAACTAGATAAATTGACCCTAATTTTCTAGGTGAATTTTCTTTGCGTTGCTAAATTTCTTTTTATTATCAGATGTCTCCCATAAATATTTATTAAGGCTTTGTTTTACTAGTTAATCAAAATAACAAAAATTTAAGTTAATTATTCTGCCATTATAAAAAGAACTACACGCAAGGAACAGATAAGTAAAGGTTGTTAGATAAAATATAGTTGAATTTTTCGAATTTTTTATTAAACAAGAAGTATATTATTAAGGACCACTAGAATTTAGAATTTCTATGACTAGTGGCCCTCGCTAATCATATTAACTGCTTCGAAATTTACGATCAGTAGGGATGTGAAGATTAGGAGAAAAAATATGAACAGAAAGCTTCAGATTTAGACTGACCAAGCAAAGCGCAGTTAAACAAATTTCGTTACTTAATTCAACGCCGCGATCATACTCAAACGGTTGAGTAGTCACCCTCTGATTTTCACTGACAATACATTTTTTCATAGTAATCCAAGGACTTCTATATATAGCACGCATAACAGGTGCTTTATTCAGAAGTCCTTGGTCCGCGCTGCGTCCAATTACCTTATCTTGTTTTTCTGACTAGCTGAACCGATTATAACCGTTTGATTATAAGCGGAGCAATAATTTTAAATACAATGTTTTGTACTTGAAAAAGCTGTCTGGGCGCATTGGCAGTTGGCACACGACCAGAAAAAATTTGCCTGTTTACCGTAGAATTGTCCTGAAATTTTAAACAGTGACGATGGGAATTTCATGCAGGCTTCAGTGCATATATACTTGTAATATTTATTACTAAGAAATATAGAAATCAAAACGAATTCATCAACAATTTTTGCTAAACACAGAAAGCTTCGATATATCAATCACAGCTGCATAATGGATTAAATGGCATTAGTCTGATAACAAGAGCTTTCTAACATCTAGTTGTAATCTTGTTTTGTTTAACCGAATTAGAAAAAATGCATTTTGCATGCAGTTATCCTACAGGCAAAGCTGCTTCAATTCTAGTTCTAAACCTTGCTGCGATTCTAGTTCTAAACCTTGCTGCGATTCTAGTTCTAAACCTTGCTGCGATTCCAGTTATGAACCTTGCTGCGATTCTAGTTCTAAACCTTGCTGCGATTCTAGTTCTAAACCTTGCTGCGATTCTAGTTCTAAACCTTGCTGCGATTCCAGTTATGAACCTTGCTGCGATTCTAGTTCTAAACCTTGCTGCGATTCTAGTTCTAAACCTTGCTGCAATTCTAGCTCTGAACCTTGCTGCGATTCCAGTTATGAACCTTGCTTCGATTCTAGTTCTGAACCTTGCTGCGATTCCAGTTATGAACCTTGCTGCGATTCTAGTTCTAAACCTTGCTGCGATTCTAGTTCTAAACCTTGCTGCGATTCCAGTTCTAAACCTTGCTGCGATTCTAGTTCTAAACCTTGCTGCGATTCTAGTTCTAAACCTTGCTGCGATTCCAGTTATGAACCTTGCTGCGATTCTAGTTATGAACCTTGCTGCGATTCTAGTTCTAAAGCTTGCTGCAATTCTAGCTCTGAACCTTGCTGCGATTCTAGTTATGAACCTTGCTTCGATTCTAGTTCTGAACCTTGCTGCGATTCCAGTTATGAACCTTGCTGCGATTCTAGCTCTGAACCTTGCTGCGATTCCAGTTATGAACCTTGCTGCGATTCTAGTTCTAAACCTTGCTGCGATTCTAGTTCTAAACCTTGCTGCGATTCTAGTTCTAAACCTTGCTGCGATTCCAGTTATGAACCTTGCTGCGATTCTAGTTCTAAACCTTGCTGCGATTCTAGTTCTAAACCTTGCTGCGATTCCAGTTATGAACCTTGCTGCGATTCTAGTTCTAAACCTTGCTGCGATTCTAGCTCTAAACCTTGCTGCGATTCTAGTTCTAAACCTTGCTGCGATTCTAGTTCTAAACCTTGCTGCGATTCTAGCTCTGAACCTTGCTGCGATTCTAGCTCTGAACCTTGCTGCGATTCTATCTTCGACTTCTCTACGATTCTTTTTCGACTCCTGAGGCGATTCTATGTTAGAATTTTTTCTTCGATTTCATGGTTTAACTCCTGCTTTGGTTCTGGGCAGATGTATCTTAGATTTGACATTTACTGAAATTATCATAGCATATGTTGCTGATAGCGTATGTTCCATCATCAATAGTTCTTTGCGTGAATGCACAATATTATATTGCTAGCTCAAAAGTGCAAATCACGAATCTCCGATAGTACTAGCGCGTACCAGATGTCAAGCGTTAAGGAGGATCTTATCATCACGATATGGGCATCGATTTCCATACAGGCCCATGATCTGAGTCCCTCGGGTATCTTGCACTGTCCACTTGATCTCCACATCCCTGTGAAATTCATCGCTTCAACAGAAACTGTAAAAGCGTATTGCAATTGCAGCATACTAGAGGTTAGAGACGAAATTGGAAAATTATCCTCCAGAGGCTTGCTAAGGAATGAAATTTTGCATGCTGATTACTGACCCGCACATTTCTAGATGCTCTTTGTGGTAGGCTGGACATTGTACACGGTATCAGAACTGTCCTATCCCGTCCTATCCCGTCCTATCCCGTCCTATCCCGTCCTATCCCGTCCTATCCCGTCCTATCCCGTCCTATCCCGTCCTATCCCGTCCTATCCCGTCCTATCTTGTCCTATCCTATCCTATCTTGTCCTATCCTATCCTATCCTATCCCATCCTATTCTATCCTATCCTATCCTATCCTGTCCTATCTTGTCCTATCCTATCCTATCCTATCCTGTCCTATCCTGTCCTATCCTGTCCTATCCTATCCTGTCCTATCCTATCCTATCCTATCCTATCCTATCCCGTCCTATCCCGTCCTATCCTGTCCTATCTTGTCCTATCCTATCCTCTCCTATCCTATCCTATCCCATCCTATTCTATCCTATCCTATCCTATCCTATCCTATCCTATCTTATCCTATCCTATCCTATCCTATCCTATCCTATCTTATCCTATCCTATCCTATCCTATCCTATCCTATCCTATCCTATCCTATCCTATCCTATCCTATCCTATCCTATCCTAGATCCTATCCTATCCTATCCTATCCTATCCTATCCTATTCTTTCTATCCTATCCTATTCTATCATATCCTATCCTTTTGCATCCTATCCTATCCTATCCTATCCTATCCTTTTGCATCCTATCCTATCCTATCCTATCCTATCCTATCCTATCCTATCCTATCCTATCCTATCCTGATCAAATCCCGATCTTAAAAACAAAAATCTATATTGAATAAAAAAAATGCAGTGGGCCCACTATCGCCCATATTTATTATTAGAAATTATGGTCGATATACAAATTCGCTATTACAAACAGTTCAGTGCAGTCACCTTTGACTCGTGCACTTTTAGAACATCGATTCGCCATGATCACACGTAACTTTTATAATGTAGCTTATCAATAACTGCAGTCCAAAGTATGTGATCTAGTAAATGCGTACATTTGTATCTCTGCTTTATCTACACATCAACGACTAGCAAAGCAGGCAAATTTAACCGAAATTTACGACGTAGGAAATTAAAGATTAAAATGTCAACATTCGCAGATAATTACTCACTTCGATAAGATGAATAGTCTGAGTCGTCTCTATCCTTGAACTCCTTGCTTCCGCGAAGCGAGTGCAACCCGAAGTCCGCTATCTTCAAGCTGAATCTGGAGTCAACCAGACAGTTTGAGGATTTCAAATTGCCATGGGATCCGAAGCTGTGGTGCAGATAGATCATGCCCTGTACACGACAGAGGGGGACTTTTATTAACTACTTGGCTCGAGCATAAATTAATGATAATATTTGCAAGAGGGCTGCGGGCAATGGCACATCATTTGGTGACACTAGACCTGCAGCCAGCGAGGAGGCAATTCTGCCAATTTCGCTGACTCCTGAGCACACATGCACACAGATACTGTACGCAGGCATACGCTCACTCAGGTGTGTACATCTGCCCTGACTTTCTCATCGTCAGGCAGTTTACACTCCCACTGCGCCTTGGAGGTTGGCCCTCAAGGGCGTAAATTGCACGACAAGCCCCCAAGCCTTCTCTTCGCGGCTGCGCCCCAAATGCGAGAGGCAAACGCGTTAGCTGCTCCGCTGCTCAACCCCGGCTTGAGCATGATTTACAATGCACTGGTGCACTGCTCAGGTTATGCGTATTCAATGTCTCACCCGACAGATGTCCAGCATCAAGGAGAACTTGAACATCCAATCCAGATTGAGGTTGTCATTTTCCAGGATGTCCTGCAGAGATCCCTTCGGGCAGTACTCGGTCACAAGGCACTCGTTTGGCGAGTCTAGGCAGGCTCCAATAAACCTGACTATATTATCGGATGCCAAATCTTTTACTCGTTTAATCTCCATCAGAACCTTGTTGTTGACTTCCAGGCGCTTATTCCTCAGGCAGATCTGCTTCAGGGCCACCAGGTTGCCCTTGTAGTAGGCTGTCTTGGCAAACAACTGCGCCACTGGGATCTGGCTTAACGGTACACCAGCAATAGTCTCCACGGAATCCTGACTGCTTACAGCGTCGCTAGGCTTTCGTTCGACGATATGGTCGTGTTCTTCATCATCACGCTGCTCCTGCTGCTGCTGCTGCTGCAGTTGCTGCTGCTCAGTCAAAGCCGGATTCAACGGCTGAGCCTCCTCACCGCAGTGATTGCCGAACGTTAGAACTTTAACGCCGCTCAGCTCTGAGCGTCTTTCGCGCGCCCTGGAGCTCTGGCTGGCCATGCTGCGTCTGCGCGCGGCCAGCCGCTCGGTGGGCTCCAGCTCGTTCCAGGCTATGCGCCAATTCATTGCGTGCAGCTCGCTTTCTAGCCGCAGCTTCCTGTAGATGATCACTATCAGCACCGTCAGGACACATATTAGAACTAGTAGGACGATCACGGCGTAGATAGCGATCTCGGAGAGGTCTGAATTGGTTGTATGCATTTTAATTAGCTATCGAGAACAGTCGAAAGCCGATTGGCTGGTCCTTGCGTTTACATTCGAGAATTAATTTCTCTCTCTGTCCCCTTCAGCCAATCAGCTCTTCGCAGCTTTGCTCTTCCTCCAATGACTGACGTGCTTGTGTATCGCCAAACTCTAGAACGTTTGGGCTTAAAGGGGTTTACTGAATGCAATACCTCTTATGTTAATATTGGAACCTCAGCCAGAATCGTTAAATATCTCGAAAATAAATTACGGCTGGAATTATCATTGTTTGGAAATAATTATTTCTCATATGGATATCTTGGTACTTTTACGGACAGGCCATGGACAGAAAAGATGAAATCTAAGCTAACAAAACTTCTCAAACCTTTCTTGCAGCGCGAATTGTCGAAGCCGCATTTGGGCACATCGGGTGGAGGCAGATTGTCTTTGCTAAACCAGTCGATCACTTTGCCCTTCACTGGTTCGTAGTCGCCGCTATTGCCATAGTAGTGAGCCACCACGGTGAAGTTCTTGGAGTGCTTATCCATGTCTAGCAGAGAATAGTCTGCATTTCTATCACCGTTGGCGTTGATACTGACGGTGCCTGTGATGCCCTCGAAAGTGCGACTCTTCATCCTGGAGGTGATGAGCGAGCCGTTCGAGATGCCAGCGAGGCCGTGAGTGGTCAGGGTGTCGTTGATGGCCAGAGCGTACAGTAGGACGGCGTCGTGAAAGGCCCCGACGAAGCTATTGACCTCCTCTTCGGGATAGTCGAAGCTGTAGTTCTGCTTGGCGGCCGCTTTAACTTTGTTGCTAAAGTCGCGATATTCGGCACTGTCAGGCTTGCGCAGCGTGATGGTCATCAGGGCGCGGTAGGCCACCGAGGCGGCTTCGTTTCTAGCGGGCGAATCAGTCTTGCGATACCACGGGCGAGACGTCAGGCGTTCACTGCGAATTCAAGGTTGACGTGCAATCGCGACTTAATCTATGGAGTGTCAAACAGGCTAGTTTTGAACTTTAGACGTCTCTGTAAAAAGTGCAGCCTTACCTTAGCTAATCAAAAGGTTTTATCAACTACTATTAGTAGCTTGATTTACGTTGCTTATCATGAGCCAACTAATATTGCTAATGTCTCGAAACATAGTCTACACTGTTCCTACAGCTTATATCAGTAATGCGTAAACTAATATAGCTCTATTTAGTCCATCGAAAGATTATTTCGCTGTAATTCATCATCAACTGATATAGCACAAAGTCAGCCGCGAACCGTCTGACTGTCATCGGTCAATGAAATTATCGCAGATTATCACACAACTCTATCCCAGACCCAACCAGTGCAGGACCTGAACACAGTCCTAGGCCTAGTCATAAACAGTTATATCTATAACTAGGTTTGTATCTGCATTCATATTTTTATTACTGTTATTTTTACAGTCATCGATTTCTTTATTCAGCTTCCTCTCTCCTTTTCTTTAGAGCATCGGCTGCAGCCCTCAAAAAAGTGTACAATAGCCCCCTATTGCCCTTGCTATTGCGAAGAAGCATATTAGCTTCCGTTTGTAGAAGGCATAGGCAGAGAAGGGACCTCAATAGGACCATTAATCAGGGACAGCTAAAACTGTTCTTTTTCACTGTACTATATACCTCCTTTCCTATGCATCTCTATATAACTATGCACGAAGATTTATAAAATAAATGAGACTTTGAGTCTACTATAGTCTATGATTTCTAATAAAAGGGCCAGGTGTGCAGTCGACAGCACAGCCGCAGCTATTGCGCGGCGCATCTGAAAGCTGCGTACGGCTGTTCAGTCCATGGACTGGGGGGACGCCACACCCACCTTCAATTATCCCAGCTGATGCTGGCACCCATTTAACAGCTGGGTGAACTGAAGCACTGCATATTTCAGTGTCTTTCTAACGGACACAAATTGTTCCAGTGGAGTCGAGAATCGAACCCCCGACCTTCAAATCGTTAGTCCGACGATCTAAAATCGTTGACTTTTTTGTTCCATTTGAAAGGCTATTTTTAGCGCGAGCACTTGAATTCGGAGTGTTGTGTTTGAATTTTTAGTTTACTTCATGCCACTGCTTCAGTTATTGACTTAGAGTACAGAGAGTGGACCAGGGAGTGAAATATTAATACTGTCGCAGTACTGAGCTAAACAAGCATACTCACTATAGTTATTTTTAGTGTGCAATTAGAGCTGGAAATTAACTAAAATTCTCCCAGCAATTTTCTCATTTTAGACTGTTTGCTTCAGCCGAACGCATCTGAAGGCTGTTCAGTCCATGGACTCGGAGAGACGCCACACGCAACCATAACAGCAGGATGAATTGAGGCCATGTGGAGTTCAGTGTCTTGCTCAAATAGTTCTCTAACTTTGGGTGGTTCCTTCAAAAGTTTCACCTCGCGAAAAATCGGCTAATAAGTTTGGTCACGCGTGTAATTGAGAAGTAGTCAAAGCATTATAATCCGAATTAAGCCTATTCTAATATCAAATTGCATCGCGTCAGGGCATCATGGGTAATTGATGTTTTATGTAACCATTTTTGTGAGTCATTCAATACAAAAAATTTGCCTTTTGGGCAAAAAAAGGAATGTTCTGTAGGCAATATTCAGTCGAATGGCAATTATAGTAATGAAAGTGCAGCAAATTGGGGCGCTTAAAGCTTTTTAATGGTTGCTTTTAAGACGTCAAGATGCAATCGAAGACGAAATGGTCAACGACGTGATTGACGACCCTCTATATATATTTAGCAAATGAGCGTTATAAGCGTTGTCTAACATTTAGGCAAAAAATACTGCTTTATCTAAAGCTGCTTCTTAAGTACCCTGTTAGACTTGGTGATATCTCACAGGTAGATCCCAATATCTAGCAGTTAGATCCTAATATCTAACACCCAGATCCCAGTGTCTAACAGGTAGATCCTAATGTCTAAAACCTAGATCCCAATATCTAACAGGTAGATCCCAATGTCTAACACGTACAACCCAATGTCTAACACCCAGATCCCAATATCTAACAGGTAGATCCCAGTGTCTAACACCCAGATCCCAATGTCTAACACCCAGATCCCAATGTCTAACACGTAGATCCCAATGCCTAACACCCAGATCCCAATATCTAACAGGTAGATCCCAGTGTCTAACAGGTAGATCCCAACATCTAACAGCTGTAGATCCTAATATCTAGCAGTTGAATCCTAATATCAAAACCCAGATCCCAATGTCTAACAGGTAGATCCCAATGTCTAACAGGCAGATCCCAATATCTAACAGGTAGATCCCAGTGTCTAACACCCAGATCCTAATGTCTAACACGTAGATCCCAATGCCTAACACCCAGATCCCAATATCTAACAGGTAGATCCCAATGTCTAACAGGCAGATCCCAATATCTAACAGGTAGATCCCAGTGTCTAACACCCAGATCCTAATGTCTAACACGTAGATCCCAATGCCTAACACCCAGATCCCAATATCTAACAGGTAGATCCCAGTGTCTAACAGGTAGATCCCAACATCTAACAGCTGTAGATCCTAATATCTAGCAGTTGAATCCTAATATCAAAACCCAGATCCCAATGTCTAACAGGTAGATCCCAATGTCTAACAGGCAGATCCCAATATCTAACAGGTAGATCCCAGTGTCTAACACCCAGATCCTAATGTCTAACACGTAGATCCCAATGCCTAACACCCAGATCCCAATATCTAACAGGTAGATCCCAATGTCTAACAGGCAGATCCCAATATCTAACAGGTAGATCCCAGTGTCTAACACCCAGATCCTAATGTCTAACACGTAGATCCCAATGCCTAACACCCAGATCCCAATATCTAACAGGTAGATCCCAGTGTCCAACAGGCCATCTCACCTGCTGAACAGATCGATATTGAAGAACACGTATTCGCCGTTGATGAAGCCGAGTTCGTGAGCCTTGATCATGATCTCCCGTACAGTGTCAGGGTCGGCGCATAGGACGACAACTGAATAGGAAGAAAATTAGGAATTTTGAGATTTTGTTGGGGATTTTTTCGTGACAAGAGAAAAAATTCAGACGAAATTCAGGAACAGCTGTTTGTGAATGCTGTTCTTTTAATTAGTGATTCATCCAGGATATTGAATGAATAATTTTAGTTTTTAGAATCATTAAAATCTGAAGAAAAACAGAAGACACGAATGTATAAATCATTCATAATAAAAAAATTGACTTTATTTCCACGAGTTGATTAAAAACTAAGACAAAGACTAAAATCTCTTTCAAGCCATGACCATGCTCCTTCTTACCCGTCCTCCATTATATCCTTAACTCTTTCCCTGCCCTTCTCTTCCTGTCCTTCTCTTCCTGTCCTTCTCTCCCTGTCCTTCTCTCCCTGTCCTTCTCTCCCTGCCCTTCTCTCTTTGTCCTTCTCTCCCTGCCCTTCTCTTCCTGTCCTTCTCTCCCTGCCCTTCTCTCCCTGCCCTTCTCCATCTGTCCTTCTCTCCCTGTCCTTCTCTTCCTGTCCTTCTCTTCCTGTCCTTCTCTCCCTGTCCTTCTCTTCCTGTCCTTCTCTCCCTGCCCTTCTCTCTCTGCTCTTCTCTCTCTGTCCTTCTCTCCCTGCCCTTCTCCATCTGTCCTTCTCTCCCTGTCCTTCTCTCCCTGTCCTTCTCTTCCTGTCCTTCTCTTCCTGTCCTTCTCTCCCTGTCCTTCTCTTCCTGTCCATCTCTCTCTGTCCTTCTCTCTCTGCTCTTCTCTCTCTGTCCTTCTCTCCCTGCCCTTCTCTCTTTGTC
This sequence comes from Macrostomum hystrix, assembly GCA_950097015.1. Lineage (NCBI taxonomy): Eukaryota > Metazoa > Platyhelminthes > Macrostomidae > Macrostomum > Macrostomum hystrix. The sequence goes on from CATNEN010000038.1 coordinate 30,266,690, forward strand.
CTTCTCTCCCTGCCCTTCTCTCCCTGTCCTTCTCTCCCTGTCCTTCTCCCCTGTCCTTCTCTCCCTGTCCTTCTCTCCCTGTCCATCTCTCTCTGTCCTTCTCTCTCTGCTCTTCTCTCCCTGTCCTTCTCTCCCTGCCCTTCTCTCTTTGTCCTTCTCTCCCTGCCCTTCTCTTCCTGTCCTTCTCTCCCTGCCCTTCTCTCTCTGTTCTTCTCTCCCTGCCCTTCTCTTCCTGTCCTTCTCTTCCTGTCCTTCTCTCCCTGCCCTTCTCTCTCTGTTCTTCTCTCCCTGCCCTTCTCTCCCTGTCCTTCTCTCCCTGTCCTTCTCTCCCTGTCCTTCTCCCCTGTCCTTCTCTCCCTGTCCTTCTCTCCCTGTCCATCTCTCTCTGTCCTTCTCTCTCTGCTCTTCTCTCTCTGTCCTTCTCTCCCTGCCCTTCTCTCTTTGTCTCTCTCTCTTCTCTCTGACCTTCTCTCCCTGTCCTTCTCTCCCTGTCCTTCTCTCCCTGTCCTTCTCTCCCTGCCCTTCTCTCTTTGTCCTTCTCTCCCTGCCCTTCTCTTCCTGTCCTTCTCTCCCTGTCCTTCTCTTCCTGTCCTTCTCTTCCTGTCCTTCTCTCCCTGCCCTTCTCTCTTTGTCCTTCTCTCCCTGCCCTTCTCTCCCTGTCCTTCTCTCCCTGCCCTTCTCTCCCTGTCCTTCTCTTCCTGTCCTTCTCATTATAACCTTTCGCACTTGACTTCAATTCCGCGCCAGCAAGCGGACGAAGCACATTTCCTAAATGGAAAGAAAAGTACAAATCAGAGGCACAGCCTTTGACATTCTGTTTGGGCCTGTCCGACAAAATTGAAATCAGGCACTACAGCCCCAAGGCATGTTGCCATGCAGCCAAAATGGGAAAAGAAAAAAGATGTTATATAATGGAATTTGATTGGACGAGGTGAGAAATGAGAAAATTGAAAAGGCAGCTCAGAATGGAATGCAAACTCTTATTCCAAATGTACCCCGCTGTGTGTCATCCATGAATATGACATTGAAGAGTGTCTATGTACTCACATGTACTCGTATTAGAGTAGTATAGAGTCTCATCCTAACTAGCTTTTCTTTCACACTAAGGCGTCACTGAGCCTATAGGAAGCTGCTAAGATTATGCTACTTAAATCCGATAGTACGAGAATATAATGGGCTTATGTCTGATGCAGCAGTTCTTAAAGAAAGTAAGGCTTTATTGGACACATACACAGCTTAGCAATAACCGCAAAGTCGGGAGGGCTGAAGGCTGTATTAAAGATGGGATGAAAAAGTAAAAGATTTTGAAAATATTGATGTGAACATATTGTGAAGGCTACAAGTACAAATATTAACAGAATGAGAAGGAATTGAAATACCGCAGACTGCGTACGGCTGTTCAGTCCATGGACTGGGGGGACGCTACACACGATTGTTAGTGTGGCTGGGCCCTCGACATCAGCCAAAGCAAGTGCGATATATATTTATAAGAGAACAGGGTGGGTGGCAACATGTGCCATAGAGATAAAAGGACAAAGTTCGTCCGCATATACTCGTATATATATAAAGCAATGCCTGCAGTCACATCATCACCTCCCCTTTTTAGTTTGGTTAGGTGCGCTGCTGATCTGGTTCTCCAAGTTTCGAATAGCCCAGCCGTTGAGGTGGAATACCGCGGTTTGCTCTTGTACTGCGTCTCAGTGGCGCCGCCTCCTATGGTGTGCTTGACTCCGATTGGCGAACTGGACAGGCGAAATCAGTTTCCGTCAGTGGCTGTAGCTTCCTCAAATATAGCCGGTTTCGCCGCAGTGTTCTGCCACTGGACAGCATGATGAGGTAGTCCCTGTGCTTGCCTACCTCTACCACTTTTCCCGGAAGCTCCCACCTTTTGTTGACTGGGTTCTGGACAACGACTGTCGATCCACTTTGAATATTTGGCAGGGGTCGCTTGTTGCGGTCACTTGTGGCGCGCCGCCACAGTGTGTTGCATTTTTAGCGCCTTTGTCTCCATTTCTGATACCGTCTTTTGCCATTCTAGGGAAAAGCTTTTTCGGTGTGCCGGTAGAGAATCCCGAGCTGGGTGGCCAAAGAGAAGAACCGATGGGATTCTGCCATCATACATACATACATCATACATTTTGGCGTGAAGCGTCTGTGTGTAATGCCGTTGGCTTACTTTATGGTAATATGCCAGTGATGGTACTTGTGAAAGACGACGTCGAGCTTCTTGGTGGTCTTTGTCCCATGAGAATATGTTCTTGCTGCTTAGAAGAGGTCTTAAGGGGCCAGTTATTTCTGCCATTTTGTCTGTAAATGGTCCCACCTAGTCCCATGAATGAACGAAGATCGGTAATGTTGGTTGGCTGAGGGAATTTGGATATAGTCTTTGTCAAGTTCGGGTCGATTTCGTAGCCATTCTTAGATAGCTTGATGAAGCCAGCAAAGTTGACACTTTTCTTTGCGAAGGCATTAAAGCACGTTTTGTCTTTCGCCGGACAGGTGGACCTGGGATGATTGGACTTCCCACAGAATCCGCAAGTTATATTTGGACATAGGCGTGGCGAGGCGTGGCGTGTCGTAGAGGCGCCACTCGTGCTCCTGTACTGAACTCCGGGCTTTGCCTTCCACGTGACTCTAGCCGGTGACTTGTTCGACGAATCTTTGATGCTGTTCAAGCTTGTGCAGCTAATCTCGTCTCTCTGCTTCACTGACGCTTCTTCAGCCCTGCATATCTGAAGTGCTTCCGCCAAGGTTAAATGTGGCTCTGCCAGTAGTTTTCTTCACTGCTTCAGGGCTGTTGACTCCCAGGACGATCTTGTCGCGCAACAGGTCATCAGAGTGCTCACAAAATCTACAGGTTCTCATGAGGTCTCTCAATGCCAAGACATATTCGTTGAAAGGCTCACCATCCTTCTGATGTCTCTTCCAGAATCGATTGCGCTCCACAATGATGTTCACGTGTCCTAATAGATGCTCTCTGAGCGAGGCAATCACGACCTCCGGGTCTTTAAATTCCACTTCCGTCAGTGGCAGATTCTTGTACTTGCTGAAGCTAGCTGAGGAGAAGGCATTTAGCATGCAAGCGCGTCGACTGACTTTCTTCTGCGCTGCTGTTGCGGCAGAGTCGCCCGCGAGGTTGTGGATGTTCAGCGCCTTGAAGTAGGCCTCCAGGGTAGCTTGCCACGCGTCAAAGTCATCTAGCGTGTCAGTCGCAAGATCCAGCCGAGGAATTTGGAGTCCGGGTAGGCTGACTTTGGCCGTTCCCGTATCCGCGGCGCTCCTTGTCGGTGGTGCCATTGAAGGAGACCTTGCTGGCGAAGTGGACATCCCGCTGAGATTTCCGCAGGGTCAAAAATTGCGTTGCGATGCCATGTTAGTGTGGCTGGGCCCTGGAGAACTGAAGCAATGCAGAGATAAGTGTCTCGCGTCGGTAATCGAACCTCAGACCTTCAAGTCTCGAGTGCGAAGCTTAAATTTAATTAAATAAATTAAATTTTATTGTCAGGGGACAAAAACGGATACAATGTCCCCAACTTTTTCCCCCAGAACCGAGCATCCGTTAAATTAAAAGCAAGCACAATTACTACTTTACTACTTGAATAGTGAGAAAAAAACCCTCTGCCATCTAAAGCCGCATTTCTTAGATCAAAGAGATTTAGCGGCTCAATGCTGAACTCTCAGATTTCAAAGTCTTCTGGATGGTCTTACGCCTAACTTCCTCTCGCATGCAGCGAAACACTTCGCTCTGAAAGTGCTCATTAGTGGAACTATACGGCCTAGTTCGGACAATGTAACGCAGATCGTGGCCAAATCGTTTCTCTATTGATGTGCCCAATAGCCGGCTGAAAGTCACTCTAGTCTCGTCTTTCTGATTTGAGAACGTCTTGTCGTCATCCGGCACGTGCACAACCAGCAGATTCTGATGCGGTCTGGGTGGCCATTTGTAGTACTTAAATATGGCCACTAACATGCCTTCTAGGTCTGCGTTAATGGGGCCTAGGCGGATCATGTTGAAGTATTCGTCTTTGTCTTCGAGGCTAGCCGTGCCGCCGGAGGTGATAATTGGTTTGCGGTACAGGTAGTATCGATTGTAGCGAGCCACAGCCGCGAGGCAGAATGTACAGAACGGACCTGCGCGTGGGTCGTACATACTTTTTTGTATTTAATTTAGCATATGTTTTCTTTATCAGTTGGTGCTTTGTGACTTCATGAACTACTGGATTTAAAACAAAAAGTATGAGGATATATTTACGTACTATTGTAACCGTCTGGATTGCTTAGTTTAGCTCAAGGACATCAGTGTAAAAACGTATGAATAGTTTCTTAAAATCTTCTACTATCCGTTTTTTGAAAGGTCTTTGCGACTATTTTCTTAGAAAATTCAGTGGCAAATTTTCTAGAAACGTACGAGCGTAAATATTTAAGATACGAAAATAGTTTCTATGACTGGTTTATAAAAATTTCTCAGATAAGCTTCTTGGAAAATTCTCTGACAGTTTCCTAGAAACTTGCATTGCTTGACCAGTTTCCATGAAAGTTATTTGACAGTTTCCTAAAAAATTCGATGACATGACCAGTTTCGTGGAAACCTGTCTGAAAAGTTTCCTGGAAACTTCTGTGACAGGTTTTCTTGACACTTCAATGACTATTTTTCAGAAAATTATCTGACAGGTTTCCCGGAAACTTCAATGACAAGTTGCCTGGAAACTTTAATGACAAGTTTCATTTAAACTTTTCTGACAGGTTTCCTGGAAACTTTTCTAACTGGTTTCCTGTAAACTTCAATGAACAGTTTCCTGGAAACTTTTCTGACACGTTTTTTCAAGAAACTTAAATGACCAGTTCCATGGAAACTCTTTTGACAGTTCCTGGAAACTTCTCTCACCAGTTTCCTGGAAACTTCTCTCACCAGTTTCCTGGAAACTTCTCACACCAGTTTCTTGGAAACTTCTCTCACCAGTTTCCTGGAAACTTCTCTCACCAGTTTCCTGGAAACTTTTCTCACCAGCTTCCCGAAAAAAATTCTTAGACCATATAATATATTTTTGTTGGTTTTCAAAATCCTCTATGTTTCCGAACGGTACAAACAGTTATTTGAGGCTCAAACAATTAACACCATACACTCACCAAGCATCAAGTCGACATCCTTCAGCAGCAGCAGAGCAATGACTGGCGCGTATTTGTAATCGCATTGGCTGTCATTGGCTATGATGCGGATTCGAACCCCGGGCAGCATTTTGTCAAGACCGGCTGATCTCAGTGCGACATCGACAACAGGTTGAACTGCTTCCAAACTGACGCCGGGAACTCCGTGAAGCTTCGCCGGCAAGAATATTGCGATGGTTAAGCTGTCCTTGGAGCTGACTAATTGTGGCGGCAGCAACAGCAACAACAGCAGCAGCAGCAGCAAGCAGCCAAGTCTATTCGACATCCTAGCCCCAAAGACGATTCCTTACATAGGTACTGAGTGAAATAGTGTCTCGATGTTTGTTCTGTCGAAATGCTGTCGTTTTTATCAGAAAGACTTGGCTGCGTACAATAAACTAATTCTTATCGCGTCGAGGATTGGGAGAGAAAATAGAAATTGGGATCTATTCGGAGCGATTTGATTGGTCCATTGGTCTCCAGCTGTTTTAGAATATTTGTGCAAGTACTTTCTTTGGTCAGTGGAAATCTCAGATCCGTACAAAATGCTTAGTTTTTTATAGTGTAAGAGAAGCGTGCCAACTATTGAGTCTAAGACTTCTCGATATGGACAAGTAAATATCTAATAAATCAATAGGTGTGCATGGGAAAATAGCCTTGCTAGTAGAATAAGACCTTGATCAAATTAAGCCTGCCACAATGTCTTAATTTACTTCTATATATTATTTTTCAATATCTAGTCTTGATATAAGTCATTCTTTACTTTACTGGAAGCTGTTTAATTATTGTCTCTTTCTAACAGGTGAGATATTCGATCTCATCTTAGATATCTATGTCTAACATCTTAGATATCGATAGTGTCTAACATCTTAGATATCGACAGTGTCTAACATCTTAGATATCGACAGTGTCTAACATGTTAGATATCGATTGTGTCTAACATCTTAGATATCTATGTCTAACATCTTAGATATCGACAGTGTCTAACATCTTAGATATCGACAGTGTCTAACATGTAAGATATCGATTGTGTCTAACATCTTAGATATCGATTGTGTCTAACATCTTAGATATTGATTGTGTCTAACATGTTAGGTATCGATTGTGTCTAACATGTTAGATATTGATTGTGTCTAACATGTTAGATATCGATTGCGTCTAACATGTTAGATATTGATTGTGTCTAAAATGTTAGATATTGATTGTGTCTAAAATGTTAGATATCGATTGTGTCTAACATGTTAGATATCGATTGTGTCTAACATCTTAGATATCGATTGTGTCTAGCATGTTAGATATCGATTGTGTGTAACATGTTAGATATCGATTGTGTCTAACATCTTAGATATCGATTGTGTCTAACATCTTAGATATCGATTGTGTCTAACATCTTAGATATCGATTGTGTCTAACATCTTAGATATCGATTGTGTCTAACATGTTAGATATCGATTGTGTCTAATATCTAAGATAATAATTCTGTCCAACGGGTTAGATCTAGATTCTTTTGTAAAAAGTAAGGATTTAATTTTTGTTTAAATTTCGAAGCGCTATAAATTTTTCGGTCCAAAAAAACATATTTTTGACGTTTCAACATTGCAATAAGTCTTAGAATTGTGAGAGGTACTTTTTGGACTGTAAACAAACAGATATTTTTCTTTGTTTTTAAGAAGTTTCAAAACGGTTCAAGATTTTAATCTCGGTCTGATGTTTAGACAAACGGAGACACTTTCATCAGTCAGATTTTATGCAGTTTGCAGTCTTCCGCCAGTTTCTGCAAAAGCCAAATATATACAGTAAAACAAAGTATTGACAATATTTTGCTATTGATTAATCGTAATCTTATATAACAAAAGTTTATATAAAAAGTCGAGTCCCACTGGAGAGTTCTTAGAAAAGCCGCTCAACTTGTTGAGTCCTAGCCTTGAGTAGCTCAGACTTAAAGCACGATTGAATCGATGACATATTTTTGTTGACAAGCAACAATTTTTTACTTGGCTGCGAATTAAAGAATTAAAAAATATTACTTTAAAAAACTATAGCTGAAAATCATAATTCCTGGAAATTTCTTAATCTACGAAACTCCCGAATTTCTGAAATTCCCAAATCTATGAAATTCCCGAATCTATGAAATTGCCAAATCTATGAAATTCCCGAATCTATGAAACTCCCTAATCTATGAAATTCCCGAATCTATGAAATTCCCGAAACTATAAAATTCCCAAATCTATGAAATTCTGAATCGATGAAATTTCCAAATCTATGAAATTCCCAAATCTACGAAATTCCCGAATTTCTGAAATTCCCGAATTTCTGAAATTCCCGAATCTATGAAATTCCCGAATTTCTAAAATTCCCGAATCTATGAAATTCCCGAATCTATGAAATTTCCGAATCTATGAAATTCCCAAATCTATGAAATTCCCAAATCGATGAAATTCCAGAATCTATGAAATACCCAAATCTATGAAATTCCCGAATCTATGAAATTCCCGAAACTATGAAATTCCCGAATCTATGAAATTCCCAAATCGATAAAATTCCCGAATCTATGAAATACCCAAATCTATGAAATTCCCGAATCTATGAAATTCCCGAAACTATGAAATTCCCGAATCTATGAAATTCCCAAATCGATAAAATTCCCGAATCTATGAAATTCCCAAATCTATGAAATTCCCAAATCTATGAAATTCCCGAATCTATGAAATTCCCGAATCTATGAAATTCCCAAATCTATGAAATTCCCGAATCTATGAAATTCCCGAATCTATGAAATTTCCGAATCTATGAAATTCCCAAATCTATGAAATTCCCGAATCTATGAAATTCCCGAATCTATGAAATTTCCGAATCTATGAAATTCCCGAATCTATGAAATTCCCGAATCTATGAAATTTCCGAATCGATGAAATTCCCGAATCACCGAAATTATCAAATCAAGGAAATTCCTGAATCAATGAAATTCCCAAATCAATAAAATTCCTGATTCAACGAAATTTCCGAATCGATGAAATTCCCGAATTTCTGAAAATTCTCGAATGGAATAAATTCCCGAATCTATGAAATTCCTAAATCAATGAAATTTAAGAATAGCCTAAATTCTTGGCGATTCTAGCAAATTTAGCAAAAACTTTCTTCAGAAACGAATCGAGTTGAGTCTTTGTTGTTGAAGGAGTATTTAGGGATCTTGGAGTATTTAGAATTTGTTCAAAGATAAATATAGCTTCGCTGTAAACAAAACAACGGCTGTGTAGATAAATACTGATTTATTAAAGAGAAAGGAAAGGACACAAAATTCTAAGAAATGACTTTAATAAATCGGATTATAAGCCCTTAAGCTTTATAGTGTTTGCCTAATCTGAATCCTATACCTAATTTAGCTATGAATCTAAATAAAGATAATATTATTCACAGGTTTTTTAAATAATTAAATTGGCAGGACAGGTGTAAATAATATCTCAAACAAACCAATATATATTAAAAGAACATTCTACTAGTAGGCAGCTATTTTTGAAACAAGAAACTGAACCTGCAGCCACTCGATTGTAAAGACACCGTGTTATCTCTAAGACGGCCTTTTTGAGTTTTCCCTCCCTGCCTACGAGGAGGCGAGTTCGCGGATAAGTGGACTCTGGCAGCTGAACTCGAGTTGGCAAATGCACTCCATCCTGTCCTCCATCGCCTCATTAGGCAAATTAGGATCCCCCCTTCAGTGAGCCATGGAGTTGTGCTCACTGCTCATCTACATCTTTTCTTATCCTCTGTGTCAGCAATTGCTTTAACTGTAGCATCCCAATCGTCCACTAACTTTACGCGAAAAGTAAAGTGATCGTTCTATTTTTTGTACAAGCAAAGTACAAAGTACTCGTGTTGGTTAGATCGAGTCAAATTTCTTTGTCAACAAAACAACTTGTAGACTCGTCCTGCCAAATTAAAGTCTAAATTATTCAAAAGAAAATTATTAAAATTTCAATTCGGAGTTACCTAAAAATATGAAGAACGGGTAGTTTTAATTCTTACGTCGAGTCAAACAATGAAAATATTTTCTTGTTATCTTACTTATAAGGGAAAATAGCAGTGTAGTTAAAATATTTATTCCGAAATTTTCTATCTTTAAAATGGAGTCTAGCAATATTTTCGATTATTTACTTGTTTACTAGACTTCTGGTATGTTTTTAACTTTTTTGGTATTCATTGAACTGCGAAATCTATTCAATCTTAGAAGTCCCTGCTGATTTTCTAATAATTGAGACAATAAAATCCTTAGAACTTTCATGGCACTAAGGAAACATGAAATTCTTGGGATATTGAAATCTTAGGTAATCATCGGGTATTAGGGGATATTGGAATATTTGGGGATCTTGGAGTATTTGGGGATCTTGGAATATTTAGGGATCTTGGAGTATTTAGGGATCTTAGAGTATTTGGGGATCTTGGAGTATTTGGGGATCTTAGAGTATTTGGGGATCTTGGAGTATTTTGGGATCTTGGAGTATTTGGGGATATTGGAATATTTGGGGATCTTGGAGTATTTGGGGATCTTGGAATATTTAGGGATCTTGGAGTATTTAGGGATCTTAGAGTATTTGGGGATCTTGGAGTATTTGGGGATCTTAGAGTATTTGGGGATCTTGGAGTATTTTGGGATCTTGGAGTATTTGGGGATCTTGGAGTATTTGGGGATCTTGGAGTATTTGGGGATCTTGGAATATTTAGGGATCTTGGAGTATTTAGGGATCTTAGAGTATTTGGGGATCTTGGAGTATTTGGGGATCTTAGAGTATTTGGGGATCTTGGAGTATTTTGGGATCTTGGAGTATTTAGAGATCTTGGAGTATTTGGGGATCTTGGAGTATTTGGGGATCTTAGAGTATTTGGGGATCTTGGAGTATTTTGGGATCTTGGAGTATTTAGGGATCTTGGAGTATTTGGGGATCTTGGAGTATTTGGGGATCTTGGAGTATTTGGGGATCTTGGAGTATTTGGGGATCTTGGAGTATTTAGGGATCTTGGAGTATTTAGGGATCTTAGAGTATTTGGGGATCTTGGAGTATTTGGGGATCTTAGAGTATTTGGGGATCTTGGAGTATTTAGGGATCTTGGAGTATTTAGGGATCTTGGAGTATTTGGGGATCTTGGAGTATTTGGGGATCTTGGAGTATTTGGGGATCTTGGAGTATTTGGGGATCTTGGAGTATTTGGGGATCTTGGAGTATTTGGGGATCTTGGAGTATTGAGGATCTTAGAGTATTTGGGGATCTTGGAGTATTTGGGGATCTTGGAGTATTTGGGGATCTTAGAGTATTTGGGGATCTTTGAGTATTTAGGGATCTTGGAGTATTTAGGGATCTTAGAGTATTTGGGGATCTTGGAGTATTTGGGGATCTTGGAGTATTTGGGGATCTTAGAGTATTTGGGGATCTTGGAGTATTTGGGGATCTTGGAGTATTTGGGGATCTTAGAGTATTTGGGGATCTTTGAGTATTTAGGGATCTTGGAGTATTTAGGGATCTTAGAGTATTTGGGGATCTTGGAGTATTTGGGGATCTTGGAGTATTTGGGGATCTTAGAGTATTTGGGGATCTTGGAGTGTTTGGGGATCTTGGAGTATTTAGGGATCTTGGAGTATTTGGGGATCTTGGAGTATTTGGGGATCTTGGAGTAGTTGGGATCTTAGTACATTTGGGTATCTTGGAGTATTTGGGGATCTTGGAGTATTTAGGGATCTTGGAGTATTTGGGGATCTTGGAGTATTTGGGGATCTTGGAGTATTTAGGGATCTTGGAGTATTTGGGGATCTTGGAGTATTTGGGGATCTTAGAGTATTTGGGGATCTTGGAGTATTTAGGGATCTTAGAGTATTTGGGGATCTTGGAGTATTTGGGGATCTTGGAGTATTTAGGGATCTTGGAGTATTTGGGGATCTTGGAGTATTTGGGGATCTTGGAGTATTTGGGGATCTTGGAGTATTTGGGGATCTTGGAGTATTTAGGGATCTTAGAGTATTTGGGGATCTTGGAGTATTTGGGGATCTTGGAGTATTTGGGGATCTTGGAGTATTTGGGGATCTTGGAGTATTTGGGGATCTTGGAGTATTTGGGGATCTTAGAGTATTTGGGGATCTTGGAGTATTTGGGGATCTTGTAGTATTTAGGGATCTTGGAGTATTTGGGGATCTTGGAGTATTTGGGGATCTTGGAGTATTTGGGGATCTTGGAGTATTTGGGGATCTTGGAGTATTTGGGGATCTTGGAGTATTTGGGGATCTTAGAGTATTTGGGGATCTTGGAGTATTTAGGGATCTTGGAGTATTTAGGGATCTTAGAGTATTTGGGGATCTTGGAGTATTTGGGGATCTTGGAGTATTGGGGATCTTAGAGTATTTGGGGATCTTGGAGTATTTGGGGATCTTGGAGTATTTGGGGATCTTAGAGTATTTGGGGATCTTGGAGTATTTAGGGATCTTGGAGTATTTAGGGATCTTAGAGTATTTGGGGATCTTGGAGTATTTGGGGATCTTGGAGTATTTGGGGATCTTAGAGTATTTGGGGATCTTGGAGTATTTGGGGATCTTGGAGTATTTGGGGATCTTGGAGTATTTGGGGATCTTGGAGTATTTGGGGATCTTGGAGTAGTTGGGATCTTAGTACATTTGGGTATCTTGGAGTATTTGGGGATCTTGGAGTATTTAGGGATCTTGGAGTATTTGGGGATCTTGGAGTATTTGGGGATCTTGGAGTATTTAGGGATCTTGGAGTATTTGGGGATCTTGGAGTAGTTGGGATCTTAGTACATTTGGGTATCTTGGAGTATTTGGGGATCTTGGAGTATTTAGGGATCTTGGAGTATTTGGGGATCTTGGAGTAGTTGGGATCTTAGTACATTTGGGTATCTTGGAGTATTTGGGGATCTTGGAGTATTTAGGGATCTTGGAGTATTTGGGGATCTTGGAGTAGTTGGGATCTTATTACATTTGGGCATCTTGGAGTATTTGGGGATCCTGGAATATTTTGGGATGTTGGAACATTTGGGATATTATAATATTTGGGGATCTTAAAGTATTTTGGGATCATGGAATTTTGGGGTTGTCGAAATCTTGTGATCTTTGAATTCGAGTGGATCCTTTTGCCGCCCTCTCACCGGAGTACTGGGCGGCAATCTTTCTCCGAAAAGCGATCTCAAACTCTTCAGGCCGGCCAGAATCGCTGAGACTCATAAACTCAGCTTCAATACCGAATTTTTTTCTAACTCCGTTTAGATCGACCATGTGCAGATTGCAGCCCCGGTTGGCGTAGCCGTGGGTTGCGCTGTACAGGCCAAAGAATTTTCGCCAACGATTTTTTAGAAATATCGTTCTCAGAATCGAGGCCATCAACTCGGCGCAGTTGAAACTGACTCGGACAAAGATGTTGTTGATGTACTGCACCTTGCTAGAGTCTCTGAAGTCAGCTTCAACAGATCCAATGCTCACGACTGGCTTGTTCCATTTGGCTCTGAAATTTAGTTGATTTTTTCATAAGAAATCTGTGTCTACTAACAGTAGAGTAGTAAGCAGTTGCAAAAAGTTCTTTGATATTTAATAAAATGAGAGTAGCTTTCTAGGAAACCCTAGCAGTTTACTTGAAAGAAAAAAACTGAGATTTTATTCTGAGTGCATCTATTCTAGATGCTTTTAAAATATGTCCTGGCCCCGCCACCGCATTGACGCACATACGAGCTTTAGCAACGTGCTTAGAACGATTGCAGTTCGATTTTTTTCATAGATAAAAATTTTCTCCTTTGTTTGCTACTCAAATCTGCTACTCAATAATAGTCACGTGACTTTCCTAGAAATGTGAAGTAGTCGCCCAAAGCTCCCATCTCTCCATGAAGACTACAATAGATTCGGCACTTATAATTAAGTTACTGACAGTTCCGTCAACATCACTGCCAGAATCTGGTACAAAATCCCTGCCAATTTAATTTTCAATCCTCACTCCTTGTTTGACTGCTTTGACTGTCATCTGATGGACTGAATATTTTGGCTGAACAATGCCTCAAAATATTGTGTCGTTAAGCAAAAAGCTTAATTTCACCCCAGCGAGGGTTTAGCCACGATATCAAGGTCCGGGGTTCGATTCCCGACTCCACAAGAGCAATTAGTGACATATAGCAAGACACTGAACTCTGCATTAGTTCAGTTCACACAGTTCTTAAATGAGTACCAGCATTAGCTGGGATAATTGAGGATGAGTGTGGCGTCTCCCCAGTCCATGGACTGAACAGCCGTACAGTCTTACAATGCCTTGTGGGTTGGCCCTCAACTCACGGGCGTAAATTGCGTCTCAAATGAATGCCAGAGCAATGAATCATAATTAAAGGTGACAACCTTTCAACTCACCCCGAGTACTGGACAATCTGACTCGAGCTCTCAGGACAAGCCAGGCCGACAAATCCATCGACGGCTCCCTTGTAGAAACTTTCCATAGCCGGCAGGGCCGCCAGATTTGAGCAGGTTGAGTTCACGAAGCTGATCTGCAGCTGAAACTGCTCAGTGAGGTTCAGGTGTCGCAGAGTATCCTGAACATACGACTGACTGGGCTGGATGAGTTTGGCGCTGAATTGGTGCGTCGTGTTGAATGGCAACAGCGCCAGCAGGCGGTACTTCAACGCAGCGGACGGAATGTACAAGCTAGTACTGCTAGCCAACCCTAACAGCAGCCTGGTAACCATTATCCAGCTAAAGTACATTCTTATTCTATATAGATTGAGAGTGTAAAGACAACTAAGGCTGTTCATAGCGCGCTGAAATATAGCGAAGACCTTATTGGACCTTAAAACGATTTCGACATTGTTAGAGAGCTAATAGATTTTGCCTTGCGAGCCAAATGGATTAGATTGAAAATTAGTTCTTAGTCGATTCTGATTGGCTGGGAGAGCCCCGGCCAAATAGCAGAACACCAGCAGACCCTAGCGGATTCAAGAGCTACATTCAGTCTAGTTTATACTCATAAATTCTGCAACGTTTAGAAATTTATTACATAATTGCACGGACGACCAAGGAATTGGGAGCTTGTGACATCCGGGGTTCGATTCTTTAAGCAAGATTTGGATCTTTGTGCAGGACACAAAGATGCCAACCTTTGCTATATTGGATCTGTCCAAGATCTGTACAGTCCATGGACAGAACAGCTGTACACATTTATCTGCGGCTGTGCTGTAAATTTTTGCCTAAAGAGAATAGCTTCAAAGGATCGCGGCAAAAAATTGAAAAGCTCTGTATAAGGTTTCGAATTTCTCAATTCCTAGTTCTAATCTATGAAAGGCCTAAATTTGTTCCATTTCTTGGCTTGGTATAGATAACTATTCGAAAAGATAAGACAGACTTCAGTTTAGTAGGGAATTATTATTTCAATCGATTTATTGATAGTCGAAAGATTCTAAGAATTCAGTTCATGCGTCATGAATTTGTGTCAAACTTGCGCTCGAGTAACTTGGCCTCTTGTGGATTTCTGGCAGGATTTATCTACTGGAGATTTGACAGGTTGATATCAGATAAGAAATTCAGCGAGCCAGATTGCTACTAAGCACCCAGGATTATTATTTCTGTCGAGAAGTAAAAATGTATCAATATTTAATCAGGGCACTAGTCAAATCTTTTACTATGAGTAGTAAGCTTTGGCGTAGTTTCATAATTAGCCAAATAATGTCAAAAAATATTCTCTGTTTCATCTCTATTGACAAATTAAAACTGACTGCTTTCCACTAACTGCAAACCTGTTAGACAGAAAACCTGTTAGACAGAATGAAAACCTGTTAGACAGAATCGAATATTTTAGACAGAATGAAAACCTGTTAGACAGAATGAAAACCTGTTAGACAGAATCGAATATTTTAGACAGAATGAAAACCTGTTAGACAGAATGAAAACCTGTTAGACAGAATGAAAACCTGTTAGACAGAATTAAATATTTTAGACAGAATGAAAACCTGTTAGACAGAATGAAAACCGGTTAGACAGAATGAAAACCTGTTAGACAGAATGAAAACCTGTTAGACAGAATGAAAACCTGTTAGACAGAATGAAATATTTTAGACAGAATGAAAACCTGTTAGACAGAATGAAAACCTGTTAGACAGAATGAAAACCTGTTAGACAGAATGAAAACCTGTTAGACAGAATAAAAAATTGTTAGACAGAATGAAAAACTCTTTGATAGAGTGACAACTGTCCTTAAAATGAGAACCTGTTAGACAGTTTTAGACAGCCAAAAAATTGTAGACCTGAAAACTAGATAGAAACTTTTTTTGACAGAAAAAAACTTGCTAGATAAAAACCCGTTTGACAATTTGAACATTTTTCCATCACCTGCTGTGTACGTTGGTTTCCAAAGGTTTCTCGTAGCTCCCCATCATAATTTTCTGATAATTATACCTTTGTGTAAGCATGATGACGTGTGCAGCAAATTGTAAGTCCAAGAATAGTCTTGTTAAGTGCGAGTATTAGCATGACACGAGTCAGGCATATGATGGTGTGCGAGGATCTCCTATAGCTGTCATTTCGCATTTATAGACTGCCTTTATTTTCTGCTATACACAAAGAGAGGCGACAGATGGCAAATTAGGGATCAGGGAGTGAGGATAAGATTATAGGCTCTGAGACCGCCCCACCCTGAGTCCCTTCTCGAACACGTGACACGTGACAAGTAGCGCCAAGAGGCAAAGAAGGAAAGAGGATAAGAGAAAGTTTGCACAGATTGTTGCAGCATCTGCTTTTGCTCCGCTTTCTAAGAAAAACAAGGAGCTAGCTCGTACTTCCTTCTTAACCTAAGGTTAGTTGTGCGTCATATGAGGATTGAGAATGCATGTAGGACTGCAGCGACTATGAGGTGATGAACGGAATGAAAGCAAGACCTTTGATCTTTTTTATCAGAGTCAAGTTGATATGGATTGTAATTTCCGGAAAAATGCTTGCCAGTTCCATTTTTTACTACTTGTTAAGTAGCAGCCGAAGTGTTGCGTGTTCCTAAATTAAAAATCCTAATCAATTTTCGAGATTATTTATTCTTGTAAAATGATAAAGGTAAATTAATCATTTACTTATTAGATTTTAGAGAATGGTTCTACTCAAAAAACCAGCAAAGGAGAGAGAGAGGAGGAGTGGGAGAGTGGAGGAGAGGGAGAGTGGAGGAGAGGGAGAGTGGAGGAGAGGGAGAGTGGATGAGAGAGAGTGTAGGAGAGGGAGAGTGGATGAGAGGGAGAGTGGAGGAGAGGGAGAGTGGATGAGAGGGAGAGTGGAGGAGAGGGAGAGTGGATGAGAGGGAGAGTGGATGAGAGTGAGAGTGGAGGAGAGGGAGAGTGGCGGAGAGGGAGAGTGGATGAGAGGGAGAGTGGATGAGAGTGAGAGTGGAGGAGAGGGAGAGTGTAGGAGAGGGAGAGTGGATGAGAGGGGAGAGTGGAGGAGAGGGAGAGTGTAGGAGAGGGAGAGTGGATGAGAGGGAGAGTGGATGAGAGTGAGAGTGGAGGAGAGGGAGAGTGGCGGAGAGGGAGAGTGGATGAGAGGGGAGAGTGGAGGAGAGGGAGAGTGGAGGAGAGGGAGAGTGGAGGAAAGGGAGAGTGGATGAGAGGGAGAGTGGAGGAAAGGGAGAGTGGCGGAGAGGGAGAGTGTAGGAGAGGGAGAGTGGATGAGAGGGAGAGTGGATGAGAGGGAGAGTGGATGAGAGTGAGAGTGGAGGAGAGGGAGAGTGGCGGAGAGGGAGAGTGGATGAGAGGGGAGAGTGGAGGAGAGGGAGAGTGGAGGAGAGGGAGAGTGGAGGAAAGGGAGAGTGGCGGAGAGGGAGAGTGTAGGAGAGGGAGAATGGAGGAGAGGGAGAGTGAATGAGAGGGAGAGTGGATGAGAGGGAGAGTGGATGAGAGGGAGAGTGGATGAGAGGGAGAGTGGAGGAGAGGGAGAGTGTAGGAGAGGGAGAGTGGATGAGAGGGAGAGTGGATGAGAGGGAGAGTGGATGAGAGGGAGAGTGGAGGAGAGGGAGAGTGGATGAGAGGGAGAGTGGATGAGAGGGAGAGTGGAGGAGAGGGAGAGTGTAGGAGAGGGAGAGTGGATGAGAGGGAGAGTGTAGGAGAGGGAGAGTGGAGGAGAGGGAGAGTGTAGGAGAGGGAGAGTGTAGGAGAGGGAGAGAGAGGAGAGAGGGAGGGAGAGAGAGAGCGGGAGAGAGGAGAGAGGACACTGCCCATTGAATTTCAAAAATCTAATGTTTGAATCGATTCCGATATGTATCGAAAAAAATGAAATCAGGATTCGATTCAGGAGAGGGAGAGAGGAGGAGAGGGAGAGTGGAGGAGAGGGAGAGAGGAGGAGAGGGAGAGTGGATGAGAGAGAGTGTTGGAGAGGGAGAGTGGAGGAGAGGGAGAGTGTAGGAGAGGGAGAGTGGATGAGAGGGAGAGTGGATGAGAGGGAGAGTGGAGGAGAGGGAGAGTGTAGGAGAGGGAGAGTGTAGGAGAGGGAGAAAGAGGAGAGAGGGAGGGAGAGAGAGAGCGGGAGAGAGGAGAGAGGACACTGCCCATTGAATTTCAAAATCTAATGTTTGAATCGATTCCGATATGTATCGAAAAAAATGAAATCAGGATTCGATTCAGGAGAGGGAGAGAGGAGGAGAGGGAGAGTGGAGGAGAGGGAGAGATGAGGAGAGGAGAAGAGGAGAAGAGGTTGGGAGTTCAGGGGTTTAAGAAATGATTGCACTAAGAGCTACTGCTCAGAAACAGCTCAGAAACACAATAGGTTTTAATTGCTCAAACTAACAGATTTTCAGACTATAGTTCTATCAGTCAAAGTACACCAATTTTCTAAAAAGATTCATGCTTGAGTTAGTTCGTGCATGAAATGAAAAAAAAATGCGAAAATTTTGCAAAACTGAAGCTTAGGATAAAACCAACAGCTAAAAATTTCGTCTAGAAAAAATATATTGTTCAAAAAACAATTGTATTGGGAATACTGTAAAAGAATGCGGATGAGAACAGATTGGATAAAATGGCAAACAATTGTGAGACTAGCAACTATTCATAGAATGGAAGAGATATTACTCTGGATCATTCCACATTTTAGGGAACACGAGAGGTAGAGAGAGAGGGAGAGGCAGGTAGATAGAGAGTGGGACAGTGGGGTAGAGAGAGAGGGAGAGGCAGGTAGATAGAGAGTGGGACAGTGGGGTAGAGAGAGAGAGGGAGAGGCAGGTAGATAGAGAGTGGGACAGTGGGGTAGAGAGAGAGAGGGAGAGGCAGGTAGATAGAGAGTGGGACAGTGGGGTAGAGAGAGAGGGAGAGGCAGGTAGATAGAGAGTGGGACAGTGGGGTAGAGAGAGAGAGGGAGAGGCAGGTAGATAGAGAGTGGGACAGTGGGGTAGAGAGAGAGAGGGAGAGGCAGGTAGATAGAGAGTGGGACAGTGGGGTAGAGAGAGAGAGGGAGAGGCAGGTAGATAGAGAGTGGGACAGTGGGGTAGAGAGAGAGAGGGAGAGGCAGGTAGATAGAGTGGGACAGTGGGGTAGAGAGAGAGAGGGAGAGGCAGGTAGATAGAGAGTGGGACAGTGGGGTAGATAGAGAGAGGGAGAGGCAGGTAGATAGAGAGTGGGACAGTGGGGTAGAGAGAGAGAGGGAGAGGCAGGTAGATAGATAGAGAGAGGGAGAGGCAGGTAGATAGAGAGTGGGACAGTGGGGTAGAGAGAGAGAGGGAGAGGCAGGTAGATAGATAGAGAGAGGGAGAGGCAGGTAGATAGAGAGTGGGACAGTGGGGTAGAGAGAGAGAGGGAGAGGCAGGTAGATAGAAAGTGGGACAGGTGGGTTAGATAGAGAGAGGGAGAGGCAGGTAGATAGAAAGTGGGACAGGTGGGTTAGATAGAGAGAGTGGACAGTTGAGAGTTGAAAATCGTCAATTTAGGCTACATCAGTGACTGCGGCAGACAAATGGCATCCTTCCGGCAAACTCTAACAAATCTTCAACAGTAAGCTTGTTGAAGTCGTACGAATTTTTACTGAAAATCTCTCGTTTGTTTTAATTTGTTTTTAACAAAAAAACACCTGACTGAAAGTGACTTTGTCAGGCTTCCAATGGGCAGTGGAGGGTGAGTGGCAGATCGGTCTGACGCGTCTGCCTCTCGCGCCGAGGTACCTGAGCTCGAATCCGCGGCAAGGCGACATTCATTATGGGCGAAATTCACCGTCTATAATAAATTCTACAAAGCTTGTTTAAGTGCATTAATTAATTAAAATCAATAAATATTCTACGGCACTGTGGCGCATATTTTTAAGAAACAAAAGCAGTATTAAAAAATATATTGTCGGAAAACTATTTTGTCTCTTTTGCCAAAATCAACAAAATACAGCAGCAAGTCCTATTTCTGTCAATCAAAAAATGGTCGCTTCGTGACAACTTGTAGACAAAAGAAAAAACTGGAAGTTTTGTAAGCTAAAGGTACTGATTTTCTTTGGCAGTAAAATAGAGACTCACTGCCATTATTACGTGCTTTGGCTAAATTAGAAAAAGAATTACATTTTTTGGAAAAAAGCAAACAAGAAAGAAATCATATATATTATTTATGGTTTCTGTCTTAATTCGGCTTTGAATCTCCACAAATTTAGGGTTCCTGCTTCGATTCTCCACAAATTTAGGGTTCCTGCTTCGATTCTCCACAAATTTAGGGTTCCTGCTTCGATTCTCCACAAATTTAGGGGTTTTTGCTTCGATTCTACACAAATTTAGGGTTCCTGCTCCGATTCTCCACAAATTTAGGGTTCCTGCTTCGATTCTTCACAAATTTAGGGTTCCTGCTTCGATTCTACACAAACCAAGGGTTCCTGCTTCGATTCTACACAAACCTAGGGTTCCTGCTTCGATTCTACACAAACCTAGGGTTCCTGCTTCGATTCTACACAAACCTAGGGTTCCTGCTTCGATTCTACACAAACCTAGGGTTCCTGCTTCGATTCTGAACTAACTTGGGGTTCCTGCTTCGATTCTACACAAACCTAGGGTTCCTGCTTCGATTCTACACAAACCTAGGGTTCCTGCTTCGATTCTACACAAATTTAGGGTTCCTAATTCGATTCTACACAAACCTAGGGTTCCTGCTTCGATTCTGAACTAACTTGGGGTTCCTGCTTCGATTCTACACAAACCTAGGGTTCCTGCTTCGATTCTACACAAACCTAGGGTTCCTGCTTCGATTCTACACAAAGTTGGGGTTCCTGCTTCGATTCTACACAAATTTAGGGTTCCTACTTCGATTCTACACAAATTTAGAGTTCCTGCTTCGATTCTGAACTAACTTGGGGTTCCTGCTTCGATTCTACACAAACCAAGGGTTCCTGCTTCGATTCTACACAAACCTAGGGTTCCTGCTTCGATTCTACACAAACCTAGGGTTCCTGCTTCGATTCTACACAAACCTAGGGTTCCTGCTTCGATTCTGAACTAACTTGGGGTTCCTGCTTCGATTCTACACAAACCTAGGGTTCCTGCTTCGATTCTACACAAAGTTGGGGTTCCTGCTTCGATTCTACACAAATTTAGGGTTCCTACTTCGATTCTACACAAATTTAGGGTTCCTGCTTCGATTCTGCGCTAACTTGGGGTTCCTGCTTCGATTCTACACAAACCTAGGGTTCCTGCTTCGATTCTACACAAACCTAGGGTTCCTGCTTTGATTCTGCACTAACTTGGGGTTCCTGCTTCGATTCTACACAAACCTAGGGTTCCTGCTTCGATTCTACACAAAGTTAGGGTTCCTGCTTCGATTCTACACAAATTTAGGGTTCCTACTTCGATTCTACACAAACCTAGGGTTCCTGCTTCGATTCTACACAAAATGTAGGGTTCCTGCTTCGATTCTGCACTAACTTGGGGTTCCTGCTTCGATTCTACACAAATTTAGGGTTCCTAATTCGATTCTACACAAACCTAGGGTTCCTGCTTCGATTCTACACAAATTTAGGGTTCCTGCTTCGATTCTGCACTAACTTGGGGTTCCTGCTTCGATTCTCCACCAAGCCAGGGTTTCTGCTTTGAATTTGGTGTTTCTGGTTAGCAACTAAATATGTGTGAGCTCAAGACTTGACATTCTTAGAGCCTTAATCCCACAGCACAACTGCCTGCTCACGTTTCTTAATCACAATATCCCAAGCTAAAAGACTACACATCACCACTCGAGCTCCCGATGCAACGGACCACCCGAAAGGTAAAACCTTAGATTTGTGTTTACCAAACTGCCACCTTACCAGTCTCTCCTTGCGTGCCGGCCAACCAGTGTAACCTATACTCACCTTTGTGAATTACTAGTAAAATTTACCCAAAAAGAGCATGATAATTTCTGTTATTTATACAGTGGAGCCTGGCGGTATATGCGGATTGGCTATTGTTTGCCTAAGTGACGCATGAAATTCTGCAGTGCATGAGGTGCGTTGCACTGGCCAAAGTAAAATGGTTCAGAATTAAAGAAAAGCGGGGCGAAGGATAGTTTAGGAGTCCATTCGATTCCAGTTTCATTCGATTCCAGTTTCATTCGATTCCAGTTTCATTCGATTCCAGTTTCATTCGATTCCAGTTTCATTCGATTCCAGTTTCATTCGATTCCAGTTTCATTCGATTCCAGTTTCATTCGATTCCAGTTTCATTCGATTCCAGTTTCATTCGATTCCAGCTTCATTCGATTCCAGTTTCATTCGATTCCAGTTTCATTCGATTCTAGCTTCATTCGATTCCAGTTTCATTCGATTCCAGGAATTCCAGTTTCATTCGATTCCAGTTTCATTCGATTCCAGTTTCATTCGATTCCAGTTTCATTCGATTCCAGTTTCATTCGATTCCAGTTTCATTCGATTCCAGTTTCATTCGATTCCAGCTTCATTCGATTCCAGTTTCATTCGATTCCAGTTTCATTCGATTCTAGCTTCATTCGATTCCAGTTTCATTCGATTCCAGGAATTCCAGTTTCATTCGATTCCAGTTTCATTCGATTCCAGTTTCATTCGATTCCAGTTTCATTCGATTCCAGTTTCAATTGATTCCAGTTTCATTCGATTCCAGTTTCATTCGATTCCAGTTTCATTCGATTCCAGTTTCATTCGATTCCAGTTTCATTCGATTCCAGTTTCATTCGATTTCAGTTTCATTCGATTCTAGCTTCATTCGATTCCAGTTTCATTCGATTCCAGTTTCATTCGATTCCAGTTTCATTCGATTCCAGTTTCATTCGATTCCAGTTTCATTCGATTCCAGTTTCATTCGATTCCAGTTTCATTCGATTCCAGTTTCATTCGATTCCAGTTTCATTCGATTCCAGTTTCATTCGATTCCAGTTTCATTCGATTCCAGTTTCATTCGATTCCAGTTTCATTCGATTCCAGTTTCATTCGATTCCAGTTTCATTCGATTCCAGTTTCATTCGATTCCAGGAATTCCAGTTTCATTCGATTCCAGTTTCATTCGATTCCAGTTAATCCGTCTAGTCCTTTTACTAAAAATCTTTCAGGAATAAGCCCCACAAAAAGATGAAACATAGGTTTTCCTGCACTAGAAAGAAGTTAAAGAAATTGGATAACTTAAAAAGCAGACATTGTACGCAGGTTGAACCCAGGCACAGGCAGTATAAATAGCCAACCTAAAACAGAATGTGGAGCACTAAGCCTTTGAGCTCAAGTTAACGGCGCAGCCTAATTTTTTTCAGATCAGGTAGACAATTCGCGCTGGAAAAATTTATCCCCATGGATGGGACAATCCCCCTTATCTTCCAGGAATTCCAGATAGCCAACCCTGCTGGCAGAGGTCGGGTTTCGTCACATTATCTCGTCTAGTCCAAAATTCCCATCTGCTAACTGGCTGATAATAGAAATCACTAAGCTGGGAGAGGCTGTCTCAGCCAGTTAGGGAGCTATCAGTTTTACCTGTCATAAGTTCGTCAAAACTAACGCGCCTCTGTTTCACTTAGCAACTATTTCTAGTCATCATTTGGTGACACTGGACCTGCAGCCAGCGAGGAGGCAATTCTGCTCATTAGTGTTGACTCCTGAGCACACACGCACACAGATACTGTACACGCTCACACAGGTGTGTACATCTGCCCTGACTTTCTCATCGTCAGGCAGTGTACACTCTCACTGTGCCTTGGAGGTTGGCCCTCAAGGGCGTGAATTGCACGACAAGCCCCCAAGCCTTCTCTCCGCTGCTGCGCCCAAAATGAATGTGGCCTCGCCGCGGAATCGAACTCAGGCACCTTGGTGCGAGAGGCAAACGCGTTAACCGCTGTTTCACTCACCTCCCCAGAACCAATATCGCACCGACTGTACCAGTGTCACATCGACAGCCACCAAATCATGCTGAAACCATTTCAACAGCTGGACACAATGAGTCATCGGTGCAGGTATCTAAGCAACACAATTTGAAAGTACAGGCAAAGTAAAATAAAATATAACATAGATATAGCAAATCGATACATCACCCAACCCTCTTGACTCCTGCCAAAGACACTGCAAGTCCGTGGATTTTATTTTAAGGCGGAGAGCTTAACAATTAATTTTTTTACTTTATTCCCCATCACTCAATTTATTCTCGTTTCGATCATTTGCACTTTTAATAGATAACATCCAACTGTGGGGTTACATCGCGCACGCCTGCGTTTCTGAAGGAAATGAGAATTTAAGACCGAACTAGGCTATTATCTAATCCGTCTGACATGAATTAATTAGATTTGCCAATCAAAAATTCCTCAAAACGTGTTAAATTCATGCTTTAGCTGACATGCGTGCCTTGTCTTTAGTTGGACTGATAAGTTCTCAGGTAAAAGTAACGTCATGAACTAAGACAATCACAGACTTCTGCTTGTGTTTCCTTAAAAACATTTGCCTCATTGCTCGAACCAAAGAATAAAATGACAACTATTTATAATAAGTTCTACTCGGATTATAGCCATAGCTTCGATTCTGATCTAGGTCTCAGCTTCGATTCTGATCTAGGTCTCAGCTTCGATTCTGATCTAGGTCTCAGCTTCGATTCTGATCTAGGTCTCAGCTTCGATTCTGATCTAGGTCTCTAGCTTCGATTCTGATCTAGGTCTCAGCTTCGATTCTGATCTAGGTCTTTAGCTTCGATTCTGATCTAGGTTTCTAGCTTCGATTCTGATCTAGGTCTCTAGCTTCGATTCTGGTCTAGGTCTCAGCTTCGATTCTGGTCTAGGTCTCAGCTTCGATTCTGATCTAGGTCTCTAGCTTCGATTCTGATCTAGGTCTCTAGCTTCGATTCTGATCTAGGTATCTAGCTTCGATTTTGATCTAGGTATCTAGCTTCGATTCTGATCTAGGTCTCAGCTTCGATTCTGATCTAGGTCTCTAGCTTCGATTCTGATCTAGGTCTCTAGCTTCGATTCTGATCTAGGTATCTAGCTTTGATTCTGATCTAGGTCTCTAGCTTGGATTCTGATCTAGGTCTCTAGCTTCGATTCTGGTCTAGGTCTCTAGCTTCGATTCTGATCTAGGTCTCTAGCTTCGATTCTAATCTAGGTCTCTAGCTTCGATTATGATCAAGGACTCTCCCTTCGATTCTGATCTAGGTCTCTAGCTTCGATTCTGATCTAGGTATCTAGCTTCGATTCTGATCTAGGTCTCCTGCTTCGATTCTGATCTAGGTCTCTAGCATCGATTCTGACCTAGGTCTCTAGCTTCGATTCTGATCTAGGTCTCAGCTTCGATTCTGATCTAGGTCTCAGCTTCGATTCTGATCTAGGTCTCTAGCTTCGATTCTGATCTAGGTCTCTAGCTTCGATTCTGATCTAGGTCTCTAGCTTCGATTCTGATCTAGGTATCTAGCTTCGATTCTGATATAGGTCTCAGCTTCGATTCTGATCTAGGTCTCTAGCTTCGATTCTGATCAAGGTCTCTCCCTTCGATTCTGATCTAGGTCTCTAGCTTCGATTCTGATCTAGGTCTCTAGCTTCGATTCTGATCTAGGTCTCTAGCTTCGATTATGATCAAGGACTCTCCCTTCGATTCTGATCTAGGTCTCTAGCTTCGATTCTGATCTAGGTCTCTAGCTTCGATTCTGATCTAGGTCTCTAGCTTCGATTCTGATCTAGGTCTCCAGCTTCGATTCTGATCTAGGTCTCTAGCATCGATTCTGATCTAGGTCTCTAGCTTCGATTCTGATCTAGGTCTCAGCTTCGATTCTGATCTAGGTCTCTAGCTTCGATTCTGATCTAGGTCTCTAGCTTCGATTCTGATCTTGGTCTCTAGCTTCGATTCTGATCTAGGTATCTAGCTTCGATTCTGATATAGGTCTCAGCTTCGATTCTGATCTAGGTCTCTAGCTTCGATTCTGATCAAGGTCTCAGCTTCGATTCTGATCTAGATCTCAGCTTCGATTCTGATCAAGGTCTCTCCCTTCGATTCTGATCTAGGTCTCTAGCTTCGATTCTGATCTAGGTCTCTAGCTTCGATTCTGATCTAGGTCTCTAGCTTCGATTCTGATCTAGGTCTCTAGCTTCGATTCTGATCTAGGTCTCAGCTTCGATTCTGATCTAGGTCTCTAGCTTCGATTCTGATCTAGGTCTCAGCTTCGATTCTGATCCAGGTATCTAGCTTCGATTCTGATCTAGGTCTCTAGCTTCGATTCTGATCCAGGTCTCTAGCTTCGATTCTGATCTTGGTCTCTAGCTTCGATTCTGATCTAGGTCTCAGCTTCGATTCTGATCTAGGTCTCTAGCTTCGATTCTGATCTAGGTCTCTAGCTTCGATTCTGATCTAGGTATCTCCCTTCACATTTACTTCTTCTATAACATAAGCCTGTGGTTAATGTAATAAAGAAGTAGTAAAATAATAATCATCAGGGCTGAGTATAAATTGACACCTCAAATTGAGTTCGGACTCTGAGTGACTGCATGCGGCTCAGAGTCCCACTCTGACGGGTTTGAGAATGCAATCAAAGCGCGACAAACAAATCGATGAAATTTTCCTACTATCCTACTCTATCCTATCTTAGTTTCAAGTTTTTCCTATTTTAGGACTAGCGTGCCTGTGTAAAAAGGCATGGCGATAAGTACTATCTTGTTTATTTTGGCGTGCAAAAATGGCGTCGAAATTGAAAAGTTTATTAGTTTCTATGGGGATATAACAGTCGAGCTGTCGATTTAGAATCCCAAATATTAAATCAAGTTGATTTCGTCGAAGGAGATTGCTCCAAGATCGGGACATTGGACACAGGAGGGTTGTCTGACATATACTCACTAGCATGAGGTGCAGTAAAATGAGTAGTGGATAGAAATTTAATTCATTAGCGGTGAGCACTTCTGTGAAGTTCTACTTAGTCCCACATCGTTGCTGGCAATGGCATTACTGGCTACTCAAATTATTTGAATACAGATTTTTTCTGCACAAGACAATAACTTATCTTTTAATTTTCAGAATGTCAGAATCAGCCAGACAATATATGGAGCTGTCCGGACCGGATGGCGTTATCAAACTTAAATGATTATTGTATTAGAAGCCTAGCTGGTTGTGACATAGACGTTTCGCGAGCACAGTTTCTAATAATTCAAATGGGCCGGCAGCTGGCCAGAAGGCGATGGAGGCATTCCATATTGTGCTTATAATAAGCCGTTTGTTTGCCAATCCGGCCAGAGTATTGTCTGCATTAACTGCAGCTTCTCTCTGCCACCCACCCCTTTCAATCTCCTGTGCATTCACACATGCCCCAGTGCTGTAGTGTTTAGGAGGCCATGCAGGCCGCTAGGGAGAGGGCCGCAGGAAATTAAGAAATCAATGTCACTAACCAGCTGTCCCCAATATCGGTCCTTCGCATCTGCAGCGTCTGGCTTCCCCTGCAGTCCATTCCTTTCCTCCCACCTCTTATTTCTCTGTGTATAGCCGCGCCAGCTATTAAGCATGAATTCAGTCTCACCTGAGAATTTAGTGGACACTCTTTCGTGCAGAATGCGCTGATAGAGCGAGGCTGTGCTCGAGTCGTTCTGCCGGCCCTCTTCAATCAGCGAGTCAACGTAGACGTATTCGTAGCGGAAGCTTGGCTCCAGCTTTAGCTGATGATCTAGAGCTTGCTGAATGAGCTTGCACTGCACAAAATCCAGATAATAGTGCGGCGGGCGCTTTGTCATCACATTGTTCATTGTCACATAGAACACACCGCTCCAGTGACCAAGTCGGCGAATAAAAGTTCTGAGCGCTTTAATGATTTCATCAGCCGTAGTGCCGATGCGTATCGTCTGCTTCATGTTGACCAGGTTGCTTGATATGGCTCCAGTGGACACTACTGCGTCCGTTGGCTTCAGCATGTACTGCTGGACATTGTTCATTGGGTAGGAGCAGGGCACCCCGACGATGAATCTCGGCTCGAATCTCTCCAGACCGGTGCTGCGCTGGGCGCAGGTCAGATTGATGATCTGCTTCAGCGAGACATTGTGCTCGCAGCCGAAATCAACGTAGACCTCGTGCAAGTTTACTCTATTAGCTAGAGCCTGGCGTACTAAGCGGTGCTGCTTGGCCAGGTGAAAAACTGGCCTTAGCAACTGTATGGGACTCATCACCTCTAGCTGTGTGTCATAGTCGGATGCCAACACTAGAGCTGTGACATTGGCTGGCTCTTTGGTCAGACCCGGCGCTCCAGCTGCTGCGGGCCTCACTAAATTGTCAATAGAAGCAAGAGCAAGCAAAACAGCCGGAAGCAGCAACTGCCAGCTGTATCTCGGTGACATTAAGTTAAGATTTGTATTTGAAATATTGAATACTGAGTCTTTTTTGATAAATTAAAATAAATTCTAGAAAAATTAGTCTTTTTTAGGATTGCGTGCACCAAAGATACAGCTAGATTTATAGCGTTATAGTCCTCAACCGATCTCAACTTTGTGAGCGGGGGGCTGCTCACACATACGCTCTCTTTCACTCTTTCCCTCTCCTTTCTTCTGGATGACTTCTGGGGTACATGAAGCCCTCCCCAGCAAGGCTGAGAGCCAATGGGAGTGACCGGTCTACACACAAGACCACGCCAGCGCAGTTCAGTATACTCGCAAAGCAAGAGTGACGTGAAATCGGATTAGACTAGTGAACTCGGTTACTAAGGCGGTGATCGTTACATCAGTGACACAAAAAATCATCGTCCGGTTTTCGGTGTGGCTCCGATAGGCCCATAGCAATTGACATTCGCACACATTGAAGATTCTACGCTATTAAAACACGCTCAAACACTCGTAGACAAAAAGAACTCAAATTATGCTTAGTTGATCAATATTGGAAGAAAATTTTGATCTTCGCCGATGCATTTGACGGATTACTAGATGCATTTGAATTATTTTATTAATAATAATAATTAATAATTGATTACACCTGCCCAATTGGGTCAGATGTGCAGCCGACAGCACAGCCCCGCAGCTAATGCGTGGCGCACCTGATGGCTGTGTACGGCTGTTCAGTCCATGGACGGGGGGGGACGCCACACCCACCTTCAATTACCCCAGCTAATGCTGGTACCCACTTCAGCTGGGTGAACTGAAGCACTACAGAGTTAAGTGTCTTGCTAAAGGACACAAATTATTTCAGTGGAGTCGGGAATCGAACCCCCGACCTTCAAGTTGCGAGTCCGACGCTCTAACCACCAGGCTACAACCCCTCCCTAAGCTAAAACCTCTCCTTGTAATTAAAAATACGCTCAAATAGACAAAAAAGACCTCAAATTATGCATTAGTTGATCAATATTGAAAGATAATTTTGATCTTCGCCGATGCATTTGACGGATTAGTAGAGAATTAATAAAAATCTGATGTATTAGCTGAATTATTGTATTGCAGCATCGGATTTGGGAGACACACCCCAATTTTCATGCAAGCAGAGCAGCAATTTTCTGTGCATCTTTTCTGCTATGCTTTTGTGCTGAAAGAACGCAAGAACTTGAATTTGCATGGAGTGAGGCTGTGTGTCCTGTAATTTAGGCGGCATCTGTCAGGCCTCACTAATTTGAGCACACCCTTTCTAGTCTGCGGCCCTGTTGACTTAGACCCTGCAGATGATGTGACTAATATTTTCTAGGCTTTCTGGCCCGAAGCGCAGGACTCTGAAAAATGTAAAAAGACAGACCTTATCCTTATTTGAGTAGGATCCTAGCTTACTCGGACATTGAGTAGTATGACACAGAAATTCATACTGCTTCTAATGGTTCCTCTCGTTTTACCTGGCGCGTGCTCGCGCCAGAGCCATTTGCAGCCAAAACTATGGGTTCTAGTGTCAGAGATCGAAAAATGTAAAATGAAAAATTAGCAAGGTTCTAAATATTCTACAGTTGTAAATCATGATCCCGTTTTATGCCCACGTTTGAGCTGAATCAAATTCCTCAAACAGTTGACAAATTGTCAAGAGACGTCGTTTTCTGTTTCGCATTTGTGAAGAATCAACAAGAGTTGATTTACGAAAATCGCTGCAATTTACGAGCTTAAAACTAAAACTTTATAAAGTTAACTGTGCTACTAAGTCTTCCAGAGAGACAATCTAATAGTTTAATCTAAACATGCGAAAAAAATTGGATTTGACTTGGTTAAAAATTTTCACTCTAAGCCAGGGATAGGCAAACTTATTTGCTGGCGGGCCAAAGAGAGTACCTAAAAGACGACAGCGGGCCGCATTGACTGTATAAATATGAAATAGGGGAGAGATGAGACACGGGAGAGATTAGACACGGGAGAGATTAGATACGGGAGAGATGAGACACAGAAGAGATGAGACACGGGAGAGATTAGACACGGGAGAGATAAGACACGGGAGAGATGAGACACGGGAGAGATTAGACACGGGAGAGATGAGACACAGGAGAGATTAGACACGGGAGAGATAAGACACAGGAGAGATTAGACACGGGAGAGATGAGACACAGGAGAGATTAGACACGGGAGAGATAAGACACAGGAGAGATTAGACACGGGAGAGATGAGACACGGGAGAGATGAGACACGGGAGAGATGAGACACGGGAGAGATGAGACACGGGAGAGATGAGACACGGGAGAGATTAGACACGGGAGAGATGAAACAGGACACTGTAGATGTCAGAAGGGGCAACGGGCCGGATTTGGGAGCTTCGAGGGCCGCATCTGGCCCGCGGGCCGTGGTTTGCCGACCCCTGCTCTAAGCAGACGGTGGTGGCAGCGGTGGGATCGAATCTATGTGAATTTGATTGATAGCTTACAACTTGATAGTTAGCTTCCGTCATACTTTTGTGAGTAAAACGGCTAGTTATTGGATGGGAATTTACCACTATACTTATTTTACCTAAAAAGGCTTCTTTACTGAAAGCAGAATTTTAGTGTTGATTTGTAAAGAGGCAGTAAAATAGCGATACATCCAAACTAGCCTTAACTGTGGGGTTTAGCTGTGGCCTACTACAATAGTACAACCTTTCACATAACGAAGCAAATATCACATCACATTTTATGGTTCCTTCAGCTGCAGAAAATGGAATATTTCTTATGAATAATAACAAGAAACGACAAATGCCTTCTAAGCAAATACTCTAGAACAGCTTATAATGGAGTATTGTGTGAAGTTGCGATTGAAGAGAATGCATAGAAAATACGAAAAGATAGCTAAGCCTTCTGATTATCTGAAAGGCCTGAGAAGATAATCAGCGCATATAACTCGCACAGTTGTTGCTTTCCCACAATTGAGAAAACCTGCAGTTGGGTCACTGCATGGCCACGCATTTTGCTTGTCCAGCTTTGCAGCACGAAAAAGAAATACAGAATGGCTTTCTGAATACAAGAGCTTAGCTGAATAATTAGAGGAAGTTTAGTGGGGCGAAACTAGAGGGAGACTTGCAAACCTCTAATTGAGGAAAAGGCTCAATTAAAATTTTGCCACATCATGTTGGAGTCTGTAGTTAAACAACGGAGCAGTCAACACGACTGCTCTTTGCTATACTATATTCTCACCTGCGATGGCGTCACAAAGCTGCTAAGTAATGCGATGTTTGAGGTCACTAAGTATCTAAATATTCCCTCGAACAATCGCAGAATAAAGAATCTGCGATCCTCCATAAACATTACTGAAAGTAGTAATAAAGGCTTTAATGAAAACGTTTGATGAAAAGTTAATCTAGGCATTTTGAAAGTACGCTATAATTTAAGACTGTCTTAATGCATAGCAGTTTGCATTTGATTAAGTATAGAATAATACCCCCCTGATTTCGTTTCTTTGGCCTAGGAAAGGCTGAGGACGCGTTTCTTGGCCGAGGCGAAGCCGAGGCCCAGAAGCGCAATCCGAAGCCGTTCCAATGCCATAGACAACGAGTTCAGGGGGTATTATAGTATTTAATCCTAAAGCTTAGCCCGGCTCACGAGATTGCACTACTAAAACTGTTTACAGCAACTGTGACCATAGACTATATGTTTAATGGGCCTAGGCCGTTAAATGACTGGCTTAGGCCAGTTAAATAATAAATACATAGAATTAATAGCCAAGCTGTGGATTAAATTTGGATAATTTGGATTCAATTCCAGAAGGAAAATTAAGGGACTGGTTGACATTCAGAGACTGTCTATGGTAAAAAATGAATTACGAAATCAAACATTTGCTTTTTCGGAACCTAGATCACTTATCAAAAGACAATAGACCACTAGAACAGTAGTTAGGCAGTTAGGAATTCAAACCATTTGCCAATTATGAGCACGATATTCATCTAGACGAAGATGCAGTACCTTCAACAGATGACACCAGCCTACTATGGTGATCAAGCCTCAACATTGGACGAAGCTCAACTACTAGACTCCTTAATATGTCAACCAACCAGTCAACCCGGCATCAAAAATTGACGTCAAGCTGAATTTTTATGAACAAAAATTGTCAGGACGAATTTCCACCCTTCATCATTCTCATTATGTTGTTAAATTGTTAATCAAATGGTTTCTTGAGAGGCAGTTCCGTTAGTGCAGCAGGCGGTGTCAGTAAATTCATCAAAAAATACTTGTATCTAACGAGGAGCTTGCAGAATTGGACGCATATTTTCTTAAATAGAACGAAGGAGATACAGTAGGCAGCTCAGATGGATTACAGAATGACGAATGTTTCTGTCAGTAACATGTCTAAGATTGATTGCCCAGCTAGGATAGAAAAAAGACATACGTTTAGGTACTTTTGTTCAAATATTTATTACTTGTCTATTAGTGGTTCTTAGAGCTGTCTAGTTGACGATTATTTCTGCATACATTTTTCTCTGAAATGCTTGGTTTCGACTAGAGGTAAGACAGAGGTAAGAGAAATTAAGGCCCACTTTCCAACTAAGTCAGGCTACATGCGGGTCAACAACAGTTGCTACCTGTTCCCACGAAAAAAACTTATCAAACCAGCGCCCTCAAAACAGAAACAGAATTGAGGGCGACCTCACTAAGCTACGCTCATACGTAGCAGTAGTATGCTGCGAGTTTTATGCACCGGGCTGGCACTCGGCTATAGGTCAAGCTTTGAAATTTGTTATATATATATATAAATCAAGTAGGGAGGGGTTAAGTGGAACTCATATCAAATCATTCTTAGTAATGAACGATTAGATATTGATACTAGAGGTCCTATTCTCTCAAGCGAAGCGGATGAGATCAAGATAGAGAGAGAGAGAGAGAGAGGAATAGAGCGCAGTGCCGATCGATAGAAAAACGTTCCCCATCCAGAGCTACTGATCACTGATTCCACCCATTCAAGGGGAAGCCGAGCTGAGCATTGATGAAAGGAGGCCGGGTCCGGCCTCAAGCGGTGAGTGTATGCGACAGAGGACAAAATCCCCAAGGGAGTGGAAGTGACGCGGGCCACTTTTTTTCAGCTAGATATTCGGAGGTCGGTGGAGATGGAAGAGGGAACAACTGGTCCGGTAGTGAAGGCCAGTCTCTGACTGTTCTCTAGTGAAAACGGATTTCTGGTTGGCCAATTTTTTATGCAGCTTTCTAGAGTAGAACCAGCTGAGGCCTATCAAAGGAGAGGAACCTGAGTCTCCGCTGATCAAGGTTAAAGCCACGCTTTAAAATCCACGCTAATGTTAAATTTAAGATACAGACGAAAAAATATCTACTGAATCGAGTGAAGCCTATTCTACAGTGTGTCAGAGAAATCTGCTGTTTTCAAAGCTGGCTAATTCTGCTCGCCAACGGCACAGGCATCCACAGGCGATGCGGCCCCTCATCACCACATCGACATACAGTGGCAGCTCAGGCGGCAGCGGGAATGGAAGCGAAGTCACCACCAGGGACATTTTGCTACACTTCTGCCATGGCACCAGCCTTCGGGGTATTCCACGAATAGTTTCTAGTAGCGCTAATCGTCAGCTGCAGACACTGTGGATTGTCTTCGTGAGCTTGCTCATGTCGGCCTGTCTGGTCAACCTGTACTACATAATTCGCTTGTACTTTAACTACGACGTTGTCCAGCTGCCCATCCACACGATTCGCCCCGACGCGGCGTTTCCCTCGGTGACCATCTGCAACCAGAACCCGATTAGTCTGAGCGGGCATCGGCTGGTTCGCCAGAGGGGCTGGCCCGAGCCGCGCAGCTTCTTCCGTGCGGCCTGGCTTCACCAGAAACTCCTTCTAGAGCCAAATCAGGCTAATCTCACCAGCTACGAAACGACTCGCCTACGCATGTACATCAGCGGGCTGCTGTCATTCAATGCCTACTTCGCCAACCTGCCAGAGGGAGTCGATCCGCACGAGCTGGGTCAGTCGCGGCGCGATCTGATCCGCAGTTGCTACCTGCTGGTGCAGTCGGCCGCTGGACGGGAGCCGCCAGTCAAGAGTCCGAGCTGCGACCACCTGGGCTGGTGGCGACGCGTCTACGACCAGAACCGGCTCAACTGCTACACCTACACAGCGGACAGGCAGCACGATACGGACGCCGTGGTTGAAATGGAGCTTCGAATATTTCTAGGCCACGAGTTGAACTTTGGCTGCTCAGACTGCGTGCTCATGGATGTCAACAGCCAGACCAGGGGCGCCACAGTTGTTCTGCATCCCAATGGCACTTATCCCGATGTGCAGCGCGATGGATTCACGGTAGGAGGCATCTAGACTCGAGCTAAGTTTAATGTTAGTGTTTATTCTCTCGCGGGCGAGTTCATGAGAGGTTAACGCGTTTGCTCCTCAGACCAATGTCCCCGAGTTCTTGCTAAACTGCATAATATTCTTGCAACTACAGGCCTATGTGGCACATCAGTTTGAGACACTGATGACCTGATTTTCTCATCGTCAGGAAGTGTACATTTCACTGTGCCTTGGAGGTTGGCCCACAAGGGCGTAAATTGTACGACGAGCCCCCAAGCCTTCTCTCCGCCGCTGCGCGCCAAATGAATGTGGCCTCGCCGCGGAATCGAGCTCAGGGACCTCAGTGCCGGAGACAAACGCGTTAACCGCTCTGCTACTCACCCTCCTGTCAGAGCGAAGTTTAATAAACTCTCGCTATAGAAAGATGCGATCTAGACACAACAATGTACCTGTTTTTGAGAGATCGACCGGCTAACTTTTATATCGACCAAATGCTCATTAAAAAGGTTAGAGTAACTTTAGACTCGAGACGTTCTGCAAAGAAGCAGAGAGGTTCTCAAAAAAGAGGCCATTGAAATCGATAGCTAGAAACTAAGCCAATGAAGCACTCGAAGGTAAGAAGCAGTATGAGTAGCTCAGATTTAAACTGCATGTCAAATATTTTATCGACATTTTTTCTGAATTTGACCTGTGTAAATCAACCGTTCCACGAATATATAGATAATTCAGCAATTAAGATTGATTCAAAATTACACTCGGGTTCCACTTGAATAAACAGGACAAGCGAGTATCATATATATCGAACTCCCCATACATTTCCGCTTTCCGCAGAGTAAGCACAGGAAGCACAGAGAAAATTATCTTTTAGCGTCTTGGAGTTGTATAGCGGAAAATTGCACATTTCCGGACACAAAATTAATGATAATGTGCAACCCAGACTTCTTAAAAAAGTTCCTACAGTAAACAAGTGAAAATAATTGAAATATACCGCCGACACCTTTTTACATTTAAGTACAATTACGAAATAAGTACGAAGTACAAAGAACACGTTAGTTCCAAAAGTATGTCAAACTAAATTAGAACCATAAGACGATTGTCCTTGCCACATAAATCATAAAACCGTTTGTCCTTCTCTCAAAAGAACCATAAAACCGTTTGTCCTTCCCTCAAGAACCATAAAACCGTTTGTCCTTCTCTCAAAAGAACCATAAAACCGTTTGTCCTTCTCTCAAAAGAACCATAAAACCGTTTGTCCTTCTCTCAAAAGAACCATAAAACCGTTTGTCCTTCCCTCAAGAACCATAAAACCGTTTGTCCTTCTCTCAAAAGAACCATAAAACCGTTTGTCCTTCTCTCAAAAGAACCATAAAACCGTTTGTCCTTCTCTCAAAAGAACCATAAAACCGTTTGTCCTTCTCTCAAAAGAACCATAAAACCGTTTGTCCTTCCCTCAAGAACCATAAAACCGTTTGTACTTCCCTCAAGAACCATAAAACCGTTTGTACTTCCCTCAAGAACCATAAAACCGTTTGTCCTTCCCTCAAGAACCATAAAACCGTTTGTACTTCCCTCAAGAACCATAAAACCGTTTGTACTTCCCTCAAGAACCATAAAACCGTTTGTACTTCCCTCAAGAACCATAAAACCGTTTGCACTTCCCTCAAGAACCATAAAACCGTTTGTACTTCCCTCAAGAACCATAAAACCGTTTGTACTTCCCTCATGAATCATAAAACGGTTTGTCCTTCCCTCAAGAACCATAAAACCGTTTGTCCTTCCCTCAAGAACCATAAAACCGTTTGTACTTCCCTCAAGAACCATAAAACCGTTTGTCCTTCCCTCAAGAACCATAAAACCGTTTGTACTTCCCTCAAGAACCATAAAACCGTTTGTACTTCCCTCAAGAACCATAAAACCGTTTGTACTTCCCTCAAGAACCATAAAACCGTTTGTACTTCCCTCATGAATCATAAAACCGTTTGTACTTCCCTCATGAATCATAAAACGGTTTGTACTTCCCTCATGAATCATAAAACCGTTTCCTAATTGTCACCCAGGTGTACCCTGGCACCCTGACGGAGGTGACCTTCGCCACACTGAACTGGACTAGACTTGGACCTCCATACGGCGAGTGCGACCCGAAGCCGCCAGCATATCTCAGCATCGCTAGCAGTGACCTCGGTCCATCGCCGCAGCGGCAGCCTCCGCGCAATCATCACAGGCAGCAGCTGTTCGGTTATACACGAAGAGCTTGCCACCGGCTTCACCAGCTGCGTCGAATTCAGGCCGCCTGCAACTGCAGCTTCGCCTTCCTACTGCCGCACGCTCCGTCTTCGACGTTGAAGCCAAACGTCTGCGAGAGCCTCGGCCCAGGCGGCATAATCGACTTCACAAGCGAAGGCTTGATGCGAGCGATCGGCAGAACCCGATGCGGCCTATTAGGAGCTTTCGCCAACTTTGACAGCAAATGTCGAGAGCCTTGCAATCACTACTCCTACCAGATTGCCACCACTCAGTCGCAATGGCCCAGAGAGTCTATGCTGATGCACATCTTCAACCAAGAGCTGGCCAGGGATGAGAAATTAAATTTGTTTAATCGGTCAGCCAATCTTAGCAGTCAAGAGATTGAGCTAGCCAAGCTTTACGATCAGGTGAAGCGAATTGCCAAGCTGAGTGAGGCAAATGCGAGTTCGCTACTTAAGAAACTGGGCCTCATCAGCGACAGCTTCATCACTTTGAAAGTAACTAGAAAAGATTTCTCCGTAACTCAAATTGTTGAGAAGCCGGTACAGACTTTGGCATCGACTTTAAGTCAAGTTGGCGGACTGCTGTCAATGTGGATCGGGTTGACATTTCTCTGGATTGTGGAACTGCTAGACCTCGCCCTCCAGCTGCTGCAGCTGCTTTGCCGACGATTCAGTGGCAGCAAAGCCGATGATCGTTCGGCGGTAATCCTGCCAAGAATGCCGCGCCAAGTGCAGGAATTAACAGACGATGCAGCTGACCATGGCACACCGGTCTGATTGATGCATGTGACTCGCTTTGAGAACGAATAGTTGGCATTCCAGGAAACGTGCCTTTCGCAAAAATGTGCAAGTTTTGGATCAATCTAACCAGCCATTAATCAGATTGGCTATACCTTGGGCTGAGGCCCAAAAAGGCTCCATTCTGACTGTCAGATTAGTCCAAAAGTTTTTCTTTGAAAGTCAAATAATGGAAATCTGATATTTGAGATAAGCAAATAAAATTACATGATATATAAAAACTATATGTTAAATGTTTCGTTTTGTGCAGCCTAGGTAACTATTGTTCTTAACATACACGCTATTGCATGCCAGTTAAAAAATGAAAATTATAATTTCGATATTTAAATAAATGTCATGTGCTACTACTTATTTGAGAAGTAGTCTCCGCAAACTGAATAAATGCTGAGATGTGTGGCATAACATTCTAACGCGTTTGCTTCTCGTATCAGGGCCCCTGAGTTCGATTCCGCAGCAAGGCCACAGCCACGGAGACAAGGCTTGGGGGGCTTGTCGTGCAATTTACGCCCTGGAGGGCCAACCTCCAAGGCACAGTGAGAGTGTACACTGCCTGACGATGAGAAAGTCAGGGCAGATGTACACACCTGTGTGAGTGTGTGCTCAGGAGTCAGCGAAATGGGCAGAATTGCATCATCGCTGGCTGCAGGTCTAGTGTCACTGGTTGATTTGCCATTGCCCCCAGCCCTCCTAAAATTATTATTTTTTTGTTAATATTGGGCCTAACTGGGCAAGGTGTAATTTTTTACGAGTACGAGTATATACAGAAAATTTAGAAACAATTTACTCACAGCTCTTTCCACTGCCAACTTTGGTGAGCAGCACCTGCTCGGCTGTCATGGAGCCGACTAGCTCGAAGACGCAGTCAACATTGGCCATCTTAGACTGTCTGGTGCACCAGTCCATGATGCTGGTGCAGATGGACCTGGACTCTGGAATGTCCCCCTCAGGTCTGTGGTTCGGCCATTTAAAGATCACAGCCACCCGGCGCCACTCATTGTGCAGCATGAAACGCTCAATCATCTGGCCAGAGTCCTGGGCGGCGAACGGCGTCACCCGAATCAAAGTTGTCTCCGTCTTGTTGCTGAACGAATGATGCACGGCGCCGGAGGTCAGGATGGGTATGGCGCTGTGGTAGGCAAACGGAATAAACTGCGTCATGGCGTAGTCTGTCAGCGGCCCGAAGAAGGCGTGAGCGCAGAGCCGGCTGAGCAGAGGTGAATGGTTTGGCGTGAGTTATCTCACTACTCAAATCGAGTAGTAAACAAGCAGTACAAACCTATTATTTGCTATTAAAAACATTTCTGTTAATAATTTTTAACTGACCCTCCATATCTGACTCTCCGTATCTGACTCTCCGTATCTGACTCTCAATATTTGACTCTCCGTATCTGACTCTCCGTATCTGACTCTCCATATCTGACTCTTCGTATCTGACTCTCCGTATCTGACTCTCAATATTTGACTCTCCGTATCTGACTCTCCGTATCTGACTCTCCGTATCTGACTCTCCGTATCTGACTCTCCGTATCTGACTCTCAATATTTGACTCTCCGTATCTGACTCTCCGTATCTGACTCTCAATATTTGACTCTCCGTATCTGACTCTCCGTATCTGACTCTCCGTATCTGACTCTCAATATTTGACTCTCCGTATCTGACTCTCCGTATCTGACTCTCCGTATCTGACTCTCAATATTTGACTCTCCGTATCTGACTCTCCGTATCTGACTCTCCGTATCTGACTCTCCGTATCTGACTCTCAATATTTGACTCTCCGTATCTGACTCTCCGTATCTGACTCTCCGTATCTGACTCTCCGTATCTAAATCTTCGTATCTGACTCTCCGTATCTAAATCTTCGTATCTGACTCTCCGTATCTAAATCTTCGTATCTGACTCTCCGTATCTGACTCTCAATATCTGACTCTCCGCATCTGACTCTCCATATCTGACTCTCCGCATCTGACTCTCCATATCTGACTCTCCGCATCTGACTCTCCTTATCTGACTCTCCGTATCTAAATCTTCGTATCCGACTCTCCGTATCTGACTCTCCGTATCTGACTCTCCGTAACTCACTATCTATATCTGACTCTCCGTATCTGACTCTCCGTATCTGACTCTCCGTATCTGACTCTCCGTATCTGACTCTCCGTATCTGACTCTCCTTATCTGACTCTCCGTATCTAAATCTTCGTATCCGACTCTCCGTATCTGACTCTCCGTATCTGACTCTCCGTAACTCACTATCTATATCTGACTCTCCGTATCTGACTCTCCGTATCTGACTCTCCGTATCTGACTCTCCGTATCTGACTCTCCTTATCTGACTCTCCATATCTGACTCTCAATATCTGACTCTCCATATCTGACTCTCCGTATCTGACTAACCAAGGATATT
This sequence comes from Macrostomum hystrix, assembly GCA_950097015.1. Taxonomy (NCBI): domain Eukaryota; kingdom Metazoa; phylum Platyhelminthes; family Macrostomidae; genus Macrostomum; species Macrostomum hystrix. Next base: position 30,306,313 of record CATNEN010000038.1, read on the forward strand.
AGTAAATTGTCATGGGAAATTTTTGAGTTCTTAAGAAACGCTCGCCTTTTTCATTTTCTAATTGTGGAACAGACTTAGACCAGAAGAATTTAAATTAATTAGCATAGATTTCGCTACTGCTTGAGCCTGTATATCACAGCATGTGTCTCCAAGGATAGCTGATCAAGCAAATTACGAACCAATCAATTTTATTAACGTGTGCGTCCCATATTTCACGACTTGCCTCAGGGGACGCCTGTACCCAAATTTGAAGATGAAATAATTGGAGAAGTTGTCATTTTGCATTTATTGTGCGAGAAGGAAGATATGGGCACTGGCGCATTGTGACAGAACACAGTTGTGTAAACCTGTCTTTTAGACCGCTATCTGATAATAAGTGTTTTATGAAAGTCTAGATCAGGGGTAGGCAAGCTTATTTGCTGGCGGGCCAAAGAGAGAACCTAAAAGACGACAGCGGGCCGCATTGACTGTATAAATATGAGATAGGGGAGAGATGAGACACGGGAGAGATGAGACTGGGGAGAGATTAGACACGGGAGAGATGAGACACGGGAGAGATTAGACACGGGAGAGATGAGACACGGGAGAGATCAGACACGGGAGAGATTAGACACGGGAGAGATTAGACACGGGGTAGATTAGACACGGGAGAGATGAGACAGGAGAGATTAGACACGGGAGAGATGAGACACGGGAGAGATGAGACACGGGAGAGATTAGACACGGGAGAGATTAGACACGGGAGAGATTAGACACGGGAGAGATTAGACACGGGAGAGATGAGACAGGAGAGATTAGACACGGGAGAGATGAGACACGGGAGAGATGAGACACAGGAGAGATGAGACACGGGAGAGATGAGACACGGGAGAGATGAGACACAGGAGAGTTTGACAAGGGAGAGATTAGACACGGGAGAGATGAGACTGGGGAGAGATGAGACACGGGAGAGATGAGACACAGGAGAGATGAGACACAGGAGAGATGAGACACGGGAGAGATGAGACACGGGAGAGATTAGACACGGGAGAGACAAGACACGGGAGAGATGAGACACGGGAGAGATGAGACACGGGAGAGATGAGACACGGGAGAGATAAGACACGGGAGAGATGAGACACGGGAGAGATAAGACACGGGAGAGATGAGACACGGGAGAGATTAGACACGGGAGAGATGAGACACGGGAGAGATCAGACACGGGAGAGATTAGACACGGGAGAGATTAGACACGGGGTAGATTAGACACGGGAGAGATGAGACAGGAGAGATTAGACACGGGAGAGATGAGACACGGGAGAGATGAGACACGGGAGAGATTAGACACGGGAGAGATTAGACACGGGAGAGATTAGACACGGGAGAGATTAGACACGGGAGAGATGAGACAGGAGAGATTAGACACGGGAGAGATGAGACACGGGAGAGATGAGACACAGGAGAGATGAGACACGGGAGAGATGAGACACGGGAGAGATGAGACACAGGAGAGTTTGACAAGGGAGAGATTAGACACGGGAGAGATGAGACTGGGGAGAGATGAGACACGGGAGAGATGAGACACAGGAGAGATGAGACACAGGAGAGATGAGACACGGGAGAGATAAGACACGGGAGAGATTAGACACGGGAGAGACAAGACACGGGAGAGATGAGACACGGGAGAGATGAGACACGGGAGAGATGAGACACGGGAGAGATAAGACACGGGAGAGATGAGACACGGGAGAGATTAGACACGGGAGAGATGAGACACGGGAGAGATTAGACACGGGAGAGATGAGACACAGGAGAGATTAGACACGGGAGAGATTAGACACGGGAGAGATTAGACACGAGAGAGATGAAACAGGATACTGTAGATGTCAAAAGGGGCAACGGGCCGTATTTGGGAGCTTCGAGGGCCGCATCTGGCCCGGGGGCCGGAGTTTGCCGACCCCTGGTCTAGATCTAGATGTCCTTGTCCTTGGACAGTTTTCTGTTTCCTCTAGCCCGAGATATCGTTAATTGTTATTCACATGATCAACTATTGGACATTGCCGGCTTGACATTGCTGGCTCGGGATGAGAATATTAATATTTTATACAGGCCACTTAATACCCCGACACTTCTCAATCAACAGGCCAATGTCAAGATGACACTCTTATAACTTGGCTTTAATCAGGAGAATGTTATTATCTTAACTAATGATTAAGACATAATAGCATAGAGAATATTATGAAATAAGCATGAATATTATGGCAGTCATAAGATGATGTTCTGATAATATAGCTTCATACTTCTTTCGTAAACATTGCGGTTGATAAGACCTGATAATGGATTCGATAATGGAACTGATAAATGGAACTGGGAATGGAACTGGGAATGGAACTGGGAATGGAACTGGGAATGAAACTGGAAATGAAACTGAGAATGGACCTGGAAATGAAACTGGGAATGGAACTGGGAATGGAACTGAGAATTGAATTAGGAATGTAACTGAAAATGGAACTGGGAATGGAACTGAGTATGGAACTGAGAAGGGACCTGGGAATGGAACTGAGTATGGAAATGAGAATGGAACTGAGAATAAAACTGGGAATGGAACTTAGAATGGAACTAGTAATGGAACTGAGAATGGAACTGAGAATGAAACTGAGAATGAATCTGGGAATGGAACTGAGAATGAATCTGGGAATGGAACTGACAACGGAACTGGGAATGGAACTGATAAATGGAATTAGGAATGGAACTGGGAACACTCACCCTACAGATATATTATAGAAGTAAGGATTCATCCAGTAGTTGAGGTAGTACGGGTTGACAGTCTCTAGCCCAGGCTGGCCGTTTCTCTGCTCGGCAGGTACCTCCCTGTACCATTTGATGTCCTCGTAGATGATATTGGTGCGGGGCCATAGAAGCAGCGGATGAATCGCATCTTGCTGTCGAATTCTATTCCAAGCCAGTTGATAAGCCGGTTCTATCAAGGCCGCGTTCACATAGTAGGAGGTGGATCTGGGCGCTATGAGGTACAGGTCCAAGCGGTTAGCACATCGGTTATCAGGCGTGTTCTTGCCATCACAGCTCGATGCCAGCAATGTTAGCAATAGCGTAATTATTAATAGCATTTTGTTTTCAGCAGTTGCTAGGGGTGTTCAAAATAAAATAAATGCGCAGTTAACAATCATATCCAGAATAAATCGATCAACTTATTGACAGGTCCAGATCGACCACTCTGAGCCAATCAGGTGAGGCGGCCAATGACAGTCATTGCGTTTGCCCAATACAGAAAGACATTAAATTCGAGTCTGTCAATATAATAGACAGAAATGACTAGCTTTGGGCCGAATGCACAGCCAGTTGTTCCACCGTAGTTATCTACCTTATCTACCATAGTTGTCTACCTTATCTACCATAATTATCTACCTTATCTACCATAGTTGTCTACCTTATCTACCATAGTTATCTACCCTTTCTACCATAATAATCTACTTTACCCACCATAATTAACTACCTTATCTGCCATAATTATCAACATATCATATAAATACTATCTACCATAATTGTCTATGTTATCTACCATAGTTATCTACCTTATCCACCACAGTTATCTACCTTATCTACCATAATTATCTACCTTATCCACCATAGTTATCAACCTTATCCACCATAGTTATCTACCTTATCTACCATAATTATCTACCTTATCCACCATAGTTATCTACCTTATCCACCACAGTTATCTACCTTATCTACCATAATTATCTACCTTATCCACCATAGTTATCAACCTTATCCACCATAGTTATCAACCTTATCCACCATAGTTATCTAACTTATCCACCATAGTTATCTACCTTATCTACCATAGTTATCTACCTTATCTACCATAATTATCTATCTATCATAAAAATTATCTACCATAATTGTCTATGTTATCTACTATAATTGTCATCCATATTTGTCTACCTTACCTAGCCTCATTGTCTACTTATATCTACCACAAGAATGGACATTAAGGTAGAAGGTAGGGCAGGTAACAGTAGTGGCAAGGTGTAAGTCTTGGCATAAAAGGCAAATGAATTAGCAAATATGTCAAAATAGTTTTTCGACGGAATAAGATGCTTTTGAGGTTTCAATTCGGAAAGCGAAACACAGTTGCAGACAATCTGCACGCGACAGGAGAAATGTATTTTGGTTTTTTATATTTCATTATAATTACGACTCGTACGAAACGCAAAAAATACTACCAGCATAGTACACACAAAATTGAAAAAATGGACCAAAGTAGGTATAACATCCCTCTGATACAAATCTAGCCTTTATCTATCTCTAGACTAAAATAACAATTTGTTGAGTGACTTTCGAAAGTCATCTAGTTAAAGATGTGAAGTAGATTTACACGATTCAAATAGCCGAAAATCCTAGATAAACGATTAGCTAATAAATAGGTAGCACATAATTTTACATACTTTACTACTCAAGACAATGATTAAGTAGTATAAAATTATCTTGATTGACATTTTTTATATCGTTAAACTACAAACTAAGCAAAATGATTAAATTTCACAGGGGAAAGTTGCCATAGCAACGGAAACGTTTTTTTCTGAATAAGAAAGCGGAAAATAATATTATTTTTGCTGATGACATTGCGAGGTCACTGATGCGAGCCGAGATGAAAGAAAACACAAAAAATAAACAAAAATATTAGTTCGCTACGAAACCGGAAAGATGTTGATAAATGTTATAACAAAAATAAAAACAAAGATTTGCGTATTACAAATACAGAGAACCAATGCACGCGGGTTTATAAAAAATTTATGACCGTAAAAGTTTTTCATTTTGGCATAAAAAAAACACAAAAATTTAATCGCATGCATGAATACATGCCCATTTAGCTATGTATATAACACAAATCGATACAGTATCGATTCACAAAATACAAATTATCACCGTTAAAATCTTAAAAATGTATTTTTTTTGCGATTTTGCTTATAGTTCTAGCTGCGATTCCAGCTACAATTCTAGCTGCGATTCCAGCCACATATCTAGCCACGATTCCAGCTACATATCTAGCCACGATTCCAGCTACATATCTAGCCACGATTCCAGCTACATATCTAGCCACGATTCCAGCTACATATCTAGCCGCGATTCCAGCTACATATCTAGCCACGATTCCAGCTACATATCTAGCCACGATTCCAGCTACATATCTAGCCACGATTCCAGCTACATATCTAGCCACGATTCCAGATACATATCTAGCTGCGATTCCAGCTACTCTTGTACCTTCGATTCCAGCTACTATTATATATGCTATTCTAGCTACAATTTTAGCTTCGATTCCAGCTACTATCCTAGCCACGATTCCGGCTACTCTTCTAGCTGCGATTCCAGCTACGATTTCAGCTACAATTTTAGCTTCTCTAGCTACGATTCCAGCTACGACTCTAGCTGCGATTCCAGCTACAATTTTAGCTTCGACTTCAGCTGCGATTCTAGCTGCGATTCCAGCTACAATTCTAGCTGCGGTTACAGCTGCAATTTTAGCTTCTCTAACTACGATTCCAGCTACGATTCCAGCTACAATTTTAGCTTCGACTTCAGCTGCGATTCTAGCTGCGATTCCAGCTACAATTCTAGCTGCGGTTACAGCTGCAATTTTAGCTTCTCTAACTACGATTCTAGCTGCGATTCCAGCTACAATTTTAGCTTCGAGTTCAGCTACGACTCTAGCTGCGATTCCAGCTACAATTCTAGCTGCGGTTACAGCTGCAATTTTATCTTCTCTAGCTATGATTCCAGCTACGATTCTAGCTACGATTCCAGCTACAATTTTAGCTTCTCTAGCTACGATTCCCTTTACGATACTAACCGCGATTACTTCCACGATTCAATTTGCTCTGCAATCAATGCACTGCACTCAAACTGATCTTTGAGTTCACTAAAGTGTCCAGAAGTACCCGCCAGAAAAAAATTCTCGAGACAAGCAAAAATATTAATTAATATTGAATAAAAAATATTCGAATCCATATAAATAACACAGTGGGGTTAGGTCATCAGGCCATAAAACCGGAAATAACAGTTTCTAAGAAATATCGTTTTTATACAACATAAGCACGAAAAAAACAACCTTATAGTTATAAACCCTCATTAACAAACAGGATATAAAATAAGATCACAAAGCTGTGATTTGTGCAAATTTGTTCAATGCTGTCTTGCAACACTCGAAAAATCAAACAATATGCAGCAAATATTAACATTTCTATGAAAGCATAAACGTAATTACTCGTATGAGCGAATTTATGAAATTTTTTGGGTTTTGGGGTTTCTGCAAGATATTTATTGACCGTTGCGGCGGTCGCGACAGAAAACGATTTATAGCACAAGCAATTGATGAATTGAAGTTAAAAAAACTGAAATTCCGATGGAACGCAATTATCTATCTAAAAATGACATTTCTCATAGGCTATTTATAGTCAAATACTTATCATACAACTTAAGGGATTCCCTCAGGCTATTTATAGAAACAATGAATCAGCCACTAAAGGGGTTGCCTCAAGCTATTTAAAGATGAACAATAAATACACCACTTAATGGATTCCCGGAGGCTACCTATGGATGAAAGCCAATACACCCTAAGGGATTCTCGTAAGCTATTTATAGACAAAACGATACAAGCGAAGCAAAAAAACATACTACTTAATATATACCAGTAGTAGATTATCTATAGATGAGAAACGAAAAAACACGGAATTTGCAGAAGCAATATTTTATCGTTATGGAAGGCAACATGAATTTACAAATTGGTGCGCAAGATAAACATCTATAAACACGCCCTTCTCCCACTCACTGCGATTGTGAGGATCAGCTGTGTGACACCGGATTTCCAGCGCTGAATAAGCATAATAAACAAGATTGTCTAGTTGATCTTATTCTTTCTGAAGTTAAATAGAAATGCAAATGATACACAACAATAAATAAGACAAATTAATTTCACGATTCAAACACATTGGTCGTCTAACGACCTGCTTCGGCCAGCAAGCGTTTCTTCTGCTTTTTCAGTCGCTTCTTTTCGGCCTGACGAGCTAGCAGGGCCGCTTCGTAGTCGGCATCCAGGCTCACGATGCGCTTACCGCTGGCGTCGTACTCTCCGGCCAGGAAGAATTCTTCGCCGCCAGACGATCGCCGACTAGAGGCTCGACTGTCGGCGTATGAGACCAAAGGCAGCTTTCTAAGAATGGTGCGCGCCTCGTTCCGGTCCCGGTGGCCGCTGATGAACAGGGCGCGGCCCTGCTCGCGACGAAACCGCCGAGCCAGCTGGTCGGGCATCTCCCTGGGCTGGTAGAACCAGGCCGCTTCGACCCACATTCGACGCTTCTTGCTGCTGGCGGCCACGGTAGCTTTGTTGTCATCCTCGTCATCGGAGCCGGCGCCCGCAGCCGGTTGATCTTCTTCCCACATGTCGACAACTCTGCCGAAGAATGGCCGATCGGCCGAGCTGCTCTTAAACATCACCGCGTCGCCAACGCTGATTGGCTCGCCGTTGCGTAGCAACGCTCGATGACGCTGACGACGACCGCGGCGTCGGCCAGCGTCGGCCCATTCAAATATTGCTGAAGCGCTGACTGCAGCTGTTGCTGACTCAGTAGACACGGCCGAAGCGGCAGAAGATTGTCGCCGACGCCTGGCCTGCGGGGAGCCGGACATGGCAACTCGCTGCACTGGCAGGCCTGGTGGCAGCATGCGAACCCGGTCTAGCGGAATCCAACGACTGTCATTGTCGTCGAATTCTATGTAGACCATCGCCTGGCTGGCGTCCTCTTCCTCGTCGTCAATGTCTTCAATCTGTTGATCTTGTCCGGCCTCTGTTGAAGTGGAACAGACACGTTTCCCATCATTGGACCTAACAGTGCCCGGATACAGAGCCGTCAGACTGCCAGACCAATAGGCGCACACACGACTGCCGGCTGGGAGCTCGGCTCGACTGCTCGGACGAATCTCCAGAACTGCCTGTTGACAAGGGAATCAGATTTGAAGATGCAGCACCGAATATTTCTTCTTTTGAATCTTAACACTATCTAACCACTATAATTCATTATCCAACAACTATCCATCATTATCCAACCACTATCATTCATTATCCAACCACTATCCATCATTATCCAACCACTATCATTCTTTATCCAACCACTATCTATCATTATCCAACCACTATCCATCATTATCCAACCACTATCCATCATTATCCAACCACTATCCATCATTATCCAACCACTATCCTCCCAAAACGCAAAGCCGCATTTCTCACCTGACACAGCAGCTCCTCCCTGGTAAAATATTGATGCCGACTTCTTGGCGAACCATTCAACGACACCCGATAGACGTCTGGCGGTCGGACTTCCCTGAGCACGCCGGAGTACCAGACACCTCCACCGTCACCGGTGGCACCGTCAGCCAAATCAGCTTCGGCCACAAGAACTCGTTGACCGTCCCGCAGATCGTTCTCGGCCAGTTGGCAGCTGCGAAGCTCCGGCGTAGGCGGGCCATTGTCGGCCAATCCCAGGCCGCTCTGATCTTCGCCGCTGACGCTGGGATGACGCCGCTTTCTAATACTGCTGCCGCTGCTGTGAATGTTAGCACTACTAACAGTAGTTTCAACCGCAGTGTTATCGGCGGCCGAGGAAAATGAAGAATAGGTCGCGGGTTCGCATGCCACTCGACGATAGGATTCGGCATCGGCTGTGCATGATGCCAATTTTGTGGACTTGAAAGCAGGTGATGTTGCGGCGACAGGAATTCGATCTGAGAACGTTATGAGGATTGTAACGCTTGGCTGGATAATAAAAGTTCTTAGAAACAGATAAAAGATTAAACACAGAGTGCAAATACCAATACGAGCAAAGCCATAGAGATAAATTCAGAGACAATAGATGAAATACGCTCAGACCATAGACAAACTTTAAAACAGACCAATAGATACAGCACATTTAGCATACACAAAACAAACAAATACCATAGACAAAACACATATACCATAGACAAAACACACAGGCAAAATCAAAACCAGACTATAGACCTAACACAAATACAGAACCGGCTCACCAATAGTAGGACAGCCTGACTGACTGACAGTAGACCGCTGTCGCTGCTCCGCGGCACAGAAGGCCAGCATGTGCACAGACGAAGCGTAGGGACTGAATGCGTCGCCTCCGTCGCTGTTGGCTGCTGAAGTCGAAGCCGACAATCTGACCGGAGCGTCGCTTCGATGTCGATGTCGAGGAGCTGTTGTTCTTGCCGGGTGGGTGACTCCGCCGCCGCCGCTTCTGTATCGTTGCTGCTTTAATCGGCTCTGTTGAATGCGTCGCCAAAGAGCTTCAATCCTGGCTACTAGCTGTTCGCAATCCTTCGAATCGGGAATCAGATTTGTGCCCGGACTAAGATCGACCCGATTAACCGGTCTGGTGTCGTACCGACAGCCGAGATTATCAACTGAATTGACTACATCCGAGTCGGATTTATCAGACTTATCGCTGACGGACTCGTCTGGATGTTCGCTGCCTTCGTTATCCAATTGCAACAGATCGACCTGCTGCAATAGGGCAGCCACAGCGCACAGGATATCCCATTGACGCTGACCCCTGGAGACAGATTTGGCTTCAACCATTGTTAAACTGGTCGCTTCCGCCGATGCCAATTCAATTGGTTGACTACTATCGCTAGATGTTGATGGACCGATTGTTGAAGACTGCTGCGGCCGACCGCGCACAATGCCTATCTGTCGTCGATGCTGCGACTGCTGCTGCTGATGCTGATGTCGAGACACTTGATTGTGATCAAACATAAGCCCATTATCTAATTTGGACCTGTCATTAACTAAACTATTAGTGGAATCTGGCATTAGTGGTGTCGTAGGCGATGCCGATATGTCCAGATAATCTTTACTATCAACAACTTCTATATCTTCGTCCTCGTTGGATACATCGTCCAAATCTTCGTCTCGATCTTGTTTGCGAGAATCTTCCCAAGCTACAGTATTCTCATCTTCGTCCTGCGATTCAACAAGGTCTACAGCAGACTGACTAATGCCCAACTGGCATTGGCATTGATGAACTGACAGAGGTTCTGTTTGAGTACCAGCTTCAACTACATCTGGCGACAATACAGGCGATGCCGATGCATTGTAGGAGCATTGAACTTCAGCATCGACAGATTGCAAGCGGCTAAAACTACAGTGTTGCCGTTGCTGCTGCTGCTGCAGTCTGGGTAACTGACGACCGCTGGCTAAGCCAGTCGACATAAATGAGAACGAAGGCGGCAGAGGCGAACCCGGTGAGGCTATGTAAGTCGGGGCGCCATGAAGGCTTGGTGTCGCCGGCCAACCAATGGGTGAGGCCATCGAGGCCATGCCTGGTGAGGGGGGGCGGGCGGGCGGCCATGTTGAAATAAATTAAATTGTTCTGAGACTATAGTAATAAAGTGTTGAGTCGTTACACAACTACGAGTACTTTAAAGAGATTCTTTAAAAGTCATTTAAAAGTCATCATTACTAAAAGTCATTAAAGAGAATAGTTTGAGTCGATAGAGAAGCGTTTGAGTCACTAGAGAAGCTTTTCAGTCGCTACAAAGGCGTTTGAGCCGCTACAAAAGCGTTTGAGTCGCTAGAGAAGTGTTTGAGTCGCTAGAGAAGCGTTTGAGTCGCTAGAGAAGCGTTTGAGTCGCAAGAGAAGCGTTTGAGTCGCTAGAGAAGAGTTTGAGTCGCTAGAGAAGCTTTTCAGTTGCTACAAAAGCGTTTGAGTCGCTAGAGAAGCTTTTCAGTTGCTACAAAAGCGTTTGAGTCGCTAGAGAAGCTCCTAAGTCATTAGAGAAGCGTTTGAGTCGCTAGAGAAGCGTTTGAGTCGCTAGAGAAGCGTTTGAGTCGTTAGAGAAGCGTTCGAGTCGCTAGAGAAGCGTTTGAGTCACTAGAGAAGCGTTTGAGTCGCTAGAGAAGCGTTTGAGTCGCTAGAGAAGCGTTTGAGTCGCTAGAGAAGCTCCTAAGTCATTAGAGAAGCGTTTGAGTCGCTAGAGAAGCGTTTGAGTCGCTAGAGAAGCGTTTGAGTCGTTAGAGAAGCGTTCGAGTCGCTAGAGAAGCGTTTGAGTCACTAGAGAAGCGTTTGAGTCGCTAGAGAAGCGTTTGAGTCGCTAGAGAAGCGTTTGAGTCGCTAGAGAAGCGTCTGGAAACTATTTTTAAGATGACAGACTCACCTGGACTAGGGCAGGCAGCCACAACAGCGGGATGCTGATGATACTGCTTATAGAACTCTTCCATGTAAAAGGCCCAACTACCGCCGCCGCTGCCGCCGCTGGTGACAATACCAGTTGGTGAGCCATACAACATTGGGCTAACAGGCAAAGCGCCAGTCAATAGTCTTTCATTTGAATCCATATAATTATGTTTATTATTGTTGTTACTGATTGTCTTTCTAATGCTAAATGAAGCGCATACCGAACTGTAATTTCCTATATATTGTGTCTGGCTTCTGCGGGTTTTCGGCTCAGTCCAAATTCTAACAAGCTGGAAATAAAATTGAAGAAAGAAGAAATATATAAATAGGCGTCACATAATGGTTCGCGTGCATTTTTAAGTACACTTATAGTGCACACAAAAGAAAAAAAGAGATGAAAAGTAGAAATGGTTATGCTTGTAATTTCACTTATGGACATGGGTACATTGTAACTTATAGCAATCCGAAACTATAGAAAGTTTTAAAAGTTATTTCAAGAATCTTATTATAAACTTACATTTGGGTCTATTGAGTGACTCTCAATTTTTTATAATTGTTTTTGTCTTGAAAATTTGTTTAAATATATCTGCCAGTCTCAAACACTTGACTCATAGCAGTTTCTGGTCAATTTAATATCCCATTTTATCCCTAAAATCCCTACTTACACCTACCGCCCAAATAAGTCATTCCTGTCAACCTCCCACACGCAGTATACTATAAAAGGCTAAGCCCAACCAAAACAGATCTTCCTCACCGATCATTGGACGGTGCCGGAGAAGCCACCTCACCCTCCCTATCTCCCTCAACCCTGATCCCCAAGTAGCCCTTAGTAACACAGCACCTCCTAGACCAACTAAAAACGCCCAAATTCTATTTCTTCCGAAACACTCCCTTTCCTAAACACCTCAGAGATAGAGAGAAGAGGTGGGAGGAGAGGAGAGACGAAGTGTACAGTAGGACTACGCCCTTGCTAAAGTCCATAAATCAGCATACACACGAGTTAAGCGTACAACAGCGACAGAACCTAATACCCTATCTAGCACTGCTTGATTGGTTGTTGCTATGGCAACACAAAGGACAGACAAATAGATGGACAGAGAGAAGAGGAGAGAAAGGACAGAATAAGTCTGGGATAGGCAATAGCTGAGGGTGAAAATAGTATAGCATTATGGATTCCTACACTGAGCCATTTAAAGTCATCGAATATTTATTTATGCGCACTTATGACTTACACGCCATAGCTTAGACAGGAAACTATTGCGGATTAACTTGCAAGAAGTTGATATTGAAAAGATAAAGAGAAAACGGACGACTTTCAGGGCCAGATCTTATGGCCGACTAAAATTGAAGCCAAAACCAAAGCAAAAACATTCAAAACACTGGTCCCTCCAAAACTAAACTTAAACGGATTAAAAATCTGCAGCCTCTATACATCCTATTGGTAATGCGTGGGTGTGATTCGTTGAAACAAAACTGTGCACTGGGGTGCTGAAATCTTATATAGATCATGGTCTAATGGACAAACGTGGCTTAAAAATAAGATATCTAACTTTTAACATATCTCCATGTCTATCTGTCTCCCATTCTCCCTAACAGTCACCCCTTCTCATTAACAGTCTCCCATTCTCACTAACAGTCTCCCATTCTCCCTAACAGTCTCCCATTCTCCCTAACAGTCTCCCATTCTCCCTAACAGTCTCCCATTCTCCCTAACAGTCTCCCATTCTCATTAACAGTCTCCCATTCTCACTAACAGTCTCCCATTCTCCCTAACAGTCTCCCATTCTCCCTAACAGTCTCCCATTCTCCCTAACAGTCTCCCATTCTCCCTAACAGTCTCCCATTCTCCCTAACAGTCTCCCATTCTCAATAACAGTCTCCCATTCTTCCTAACAGTCTCCCATTCTCATTAACAGTCTCCCATTCTCACTAACAGTCTCCCATTCTCCCTAACAGTCTCCCATTCTCCCTAACAGTCTCCCATTCTCCCTAACAGTCTCCCATTCTCATTAACAGTCTCCCATTCTCACTAACAGTCTCCCATTCTCCCTAACAGTCTCCCATTCTCCCTAACAGTCTCCCATTCTCCCTAACAGTCTCCCATTCTCCCTAACAGTCTCCCATTCTCCCTTACAGTCTCCCATTCTCCCTAACAGTCTCCCATTCTCCCTAACAGTCTCCCATTCTCCATGACAGTCTTCCATTCTCTCCGACTGTCTCCCATTCTCTCCCTAACAGCCTCCCATTCTCTCCGACTGTCTCCCATTCTCTCCGACTGTCTCCCATTCTCTCCCTAACAGCCTCCCATTCTCTCCAACTGTCTCCCATTCTCTCCAACTGTCTCCCATTCTCTCCAACTGTCTCCCATTCTCTTCAACCCTAACTGCATCCATCAATTTTTTGACATACGAGATCTCGTACAAGAGATCTAGGAAAAAAAATTGCAAAATTGCACAATAAATTGACATAATCGAGAAAATAATAACAGATAGCATGTTATATTTATACACCGATGAAGTCACAAAAGTTTGTTTTAAAGTAGAATCAAGAAAGAATTACTTCTTAAAGAAATGTGTTTGTGAAAAAAAGTAATTAATCGATCAATGAGTACACAAATCTTTTTTAGATCATTATCTACAGATGCAATTAACTAGTATTTCATGAACAATAAATTTCATAATTACTATTTAATATACTATGACTGAATAAATAGTAAACAGAATACATAAATAACATGTATCTAAATTATTAAACATAATACAATCAAAACTAATGAGTACTAACAGCAATTATACTAAATCATCTATTATTAAACTGAAGAGTAATGATAAGCTTTAGAATCTGTGTGGTTCCTTGACTTCCTTGTAAGGCAGTGAAACCCAAGGAAACACTTGCAAAATAAAAATTCGGACGCATTTACAGATAAATTAACAGTCTCCAAGTTTGTGGCGTTTAACTATTTACATTTGAATTGGCGCTAAATTTCTTATTGTTCAGTATACGTTTATTATTCCATAAATGATTACAAAGTAGCTATATAATTGACATTGAAACTTTTAGAAAGTATAGAATGTATGAATTATAATTATAAGATGCAATCATATAAATTTAGAGCCTTAAAACTTAAACTGTACAAGAACATTTTTGGCGCCGATTCAAATAAAAATAATTAATCGCCACAAGCTAGGAGTTGGCCGAGAAATTCACTAGCGCATTAAGGTGCCAAATTGGTTAAATTTCCAAACTTATCAAGATGCCGGAGCATTGTCTGTACGGCCTCTTCAAACAGGGTGAAATTAATATTCATACCCTGCATAGTAAAGAATGGATTCTTTAATGCGTAATCAGCGTAGATCTCGTAGATTCGTTTTAAAACCTGATTAACATTGGCCTGCTTCGGATCGGTCATCACTAGAATCTTGACTCCAGTCACTGTCTGCAAGCAGTGCAGCCTGTAGGCGTCAGTTTCCAATAATTGTAGGCCCGAGGAGCCAGTCACGGGTGACAGTTTGGCAGTGATTGCGTAGATACTGTGAAACATGCCTGCTAAATTGATTCTCTCATTGGCTGTTAATTTGAATTTGCCAAATTTGATACTGATTGGATAGCTAGATTGGTCAGCTAGTGCAGCCATGACCTCCTGGCCAGACTCGAGCAGGGTCGGCCGGTTCACCTGCACTGGCACACCGTTGACAGCCAGGACGCAGTGACCAATGCGAACACCGTCAGCTTCGCCGAATACAACAGTGCAGCGAGAGTCCTGTGTGTTGGAGACAATGACTCCAAATAGAGACAGAGAAAGCTGACCGCATTCGTGACAGATAGGTGACAGCATGAGGGACAGGCAGCTGACAGCATGGGTGACAGCATGAGGGACAGACAGCTGACAGCATGAGGGACAGACAGGTGACAGCATGAGGGACAGACAGGTGACGGCATGAGGGACAGACAGGTGACATGGGTGACAGCAAGAGGGACAGACAGCTGACAGCATGGGTGACAGATATGTGACAGCATGAGGGACAGACATCTGACAGCATGGGTGAAAGATAGGTGACAGCATGAGGGACAGACATCTGACAGCATGGGTGACAGACAGGTGACAGCATGAGGGACAGACAGCTGACAGAATGAGGGA
This sequence comes from Macrostomum hystrix, assembly GCA_950097015.1. Lineage (NCBI taxonomy): Eukaryota > Metazoa > Platyhelminthes > Macrostomidae > Macrostomum > Macrostomum hystrix. The sequence goes on from CATNEN010000038.1 coordinate 30,321,697, forward strand.
CAGACAGCTGACAGCATGAGGGACAGACAGGTGACAGCATGAGGGACAGACAGGTGACGGCATGAGGGACAGATAGGTGACATGGGTGACAGCAAGAGGGACAGACAGCTGACAGCATGGGTGACAGATAGGTGACAGCATGAGGGACAGACAGCTGACAGCATGAGGGACAGACAGCTGACAGCATGAGGGACAGAGACAGATGACAGCATGAGGGAGTCGAGGGACAGACAGGTGACAGCATGAGGGACAGACAGGTGACGGCATGAGGGACAGACAGGTGACATGGATGACAGCAAGAGGGACAGACAGCTGACAGCATGGGTGACAGACAGTTGACAGCATGGGTGACAGCATGAGGGAAAGACAGGTGACAGCATACGCGAAATACAGGCGACAGCATGAGGGACACAGCTAAAAACATGGGTGACAGACAGCTGACAGCATGAGGGACACAGCTAAAAACATGGGTGACAGCTAACACCATGAGGGACAGATAGCTGACAGCATGGGTGAGAGACAGCTGACAACATCGGTGAAATACTATTTACTCTTAATCTGATGACAATTATCAGCCATAGTGCACATTGCCAGCTTGGGTCTTAAAAATTCTTACCTGAACCTCAATGACAGGCTCCAGTGGATAGCTGTAAGTTTTCTCCAGCTCATTAGCAGCTCCAACAAGTCTACTGTGGTCAGTATAGGTGTAAACCAATGCACCAGCATTGTTTATTATCATAATGTTGTACACAGGCATGTCAAATTTTTATTACTGAACTTTGCAGGAAGTTAAGTATTATGAAAACAGGCTGCAATAATGAAAGAACATTTACAGAAAGAGTTTAACAAATGCCATTGAAATAGATATGCAAAAATAATTTATTTTCAGTTTAAATATTAAAAAAGCATTTTAAATGTATTTAGGCAAAAAAATTATTCACAAATTAATTTTCCACTTTACATTTTAGCCATGACAATAATAGGAGTTTAAAAAAACAATTTAGCATTCAAATGAAGTTATATCAGCTGACAGAGCATGTTTGAAGTGACAAATATATATGTAAAGAACAAATGTTGCATTTGGCATTAAAAAGTATCAGCCTATAGTTACAAGTTATTTGCTTTGTTTTATTTACTGACTCTCAATTTTAGTCAGTTTCTTTACAAAAACTTTTTGTGAAAATTTGTGATCTTTACTTTCATTGAGAAACTTAACATATTTATAACTTTTGTTGGCATTGCTAAAATGCAAATTTGATTGCATTTCACTTGCTGCTTGATAATATATTATCAAGCAGTTCTATAGCCCTTGAATATTTTTGCTATAAAATACTAATACTTAAATTGAAATGGCCAGCTAGTGGCACTATTGTTAGCACAAAGCAAATGTGGAAAGTTTGATAGGGCTTCAAGCCTTTTAGACTGTCTAATTTATTATGTTGCCTACTAAAGGAAATATCTGTCTTTTTATGTATGTAACACAAAGACCTCTAGCACCAAAGTTACTCTGAGCACTTTGGTGCTAGCTAATATCAACATAAAAACATGATTTTTATGTAATTTTACTGAGATCTTAACTAGAAGTTTATTATAAAAAGATAATATTAGCTATGGGTTTTGCAGCTAGCTTATAACAACTGTCTAGAGACATTTATAATAATATAAACTAGCAAAGCCCCAGTGTCAGTATCGTGTGCTGGTGTACGACAGAATGAAATTTGATTCCCTAGCTCCTGTGTGCCAATGTATGCCATCGAATTTATGTTGCTCACGAAAATATGACAAGCAAAATTTGCACTTACTTACATTAACTTAATTGCATACTATATGTTCGCATGTATCTATCAGAAAAAGGAATTATAAAGTCTATTAAGTTTACAACCAACCAACCAAAAGAAGATTTTGAAAAAATGATGTTGGTTAACAATATTAAACAAAGTGTTGACAGTAAAAATGTAATTTACTAAAGAAGATTTTTGTCTTTCAAATATTGTATATTTAAATAACAAATAAAAGGCTTAAAGAAAAATTTCAGCAATTGTTAGTACTGCACTATTGAAAATTGACATGATGTTGGTTGCAGAGTGGTGGAATTTTGAGAAATATTACGCTGTCAATGTTATGCCCTAAACGCCTTATGCCTTGTTTTGCCATTAATGCCATACACCAAGGCGGGTGTATGCCAAGCTGTACGCCAACGGGGTACACCAGACCCCTCTGTACGCTGGAATTTTCTGGCGTACATGTATGCCATCCAGAGTCTGGCCAAAGACTCATTCTTATTTTTATATTGAAGATTCTTATTTTTTTATTGAACTTACTAGCTAGTAATATATTCAAGTACTAATATGCAAAAACTTATATTTGCCCTGTTGTAGGCCAAAAAGCCTATTTGAATTTATTTATTTAGATTTAGTTTTTCTGTGGTACAATGTATCAGTTTGTAATTATGCTATTGGCTTGGGCCACTGCTGCAAGTAAAGAAAACCATCAGTCAATGACAATAGGTAGAACTATCAATTTTGCATTGTAGAAATCTTTTCATTTATCTAACTATTTCTTCATTAATTCCTTTTCAAAGAATAGAATTAAATACACAAAAATAGGCCCACCATTGCTTATCTTATCATATACTTACTCTGCAAACAGAGATTATTGATAGCCTTCTGATAAAGTAAGAGTTGTTAAACTGAGTTAGTTAAAATGAGAGTTATTAATGACTAATAATATAATTTGCTGAAATGTATTTAAAACAGCCTTCAAACATATATTTTTATAAATAATCTTTTGTGTGGCTTTTAAACAATAGATTTTAACTATTCTTTCAAATTTCCATAGTGCAGAAGGACGGGTGTACGACGGAAATTTCCGTCGTACATTGAGGTTGGTTGTCGTACATGTCGTACATCGTTCATTTTTGCAAGGGCTCTTTGTCGTACATGTCGTACCGTCGTTGGCCACAGGCAACACTGTCACTGTCGTACATCTCTGACTAGAAAGCTATATGCAATGTATGCATAGCATTTAAAAATACAATTTCGTTTTCATAATTAAATTAAATTTATTCAAAGTTCTTTTTACGAGGCACAAATAAAATATAATCTTGGCATACTTAATAATAATTTTTTTATTATGTGGCACCAAATTTCACATTTTTATATTCAAGGCCACACAAATGTGCATCCGTTGTTTTAATCTTAACCTTGTTTATTTCTTTTTTGAAATGCGTATCGTTGTATCGTGTTACTGGGAATTGAATTGTGAATTAATTTATATTATATTAAATTCAATTACTTCAATTCAAGAATTAATTTACTTCAATTACTTGTAAACTTGTTATTACCACTTACAACTTATTATTACTCTTTGTCTGGGTCGGGAGTATGTGGGTTTCTGCATTGTAGTTTGTCGTACAAAAAAAAATTACTTAGTTCACTTGTGTCGTACTGTCGTACAGCAGGCTAAAACTGAAATTTGCCTTCCGTCGTACACAGAAATCCTTCTGCACCATGGTCAAATTTCTAGTGAGAACAGATTAAAGACTATTCCCATGTAATTTTGTGATTTAATTACAATTGAGAAGTTGGCATGAAAAATGAGGAAAAATTTTAATCCAATGAAGAGTGTTAGTGCTCTTTGTCTTTTCGATGAATTTAAATTTTATAACTTACGATGCTGACATTTTTTATGATGAATTTCAACTAATGTTATGCTTCCTATTAAGTTTGTCTTATGCAGGCAGCATTGACCGTCTCTTTGCTCTAGCCTTAAGGTTTCTAAAAACATTTGTGTCAAAACTAATAGAAAAATATAATAGGCCCTAACTTAAAAATTAATCTGAATAGGATAGATTCAGTGGGCCTAACAAAGTCACTTAATTTGAAGCTTGAAATGATATAGGCCTACATGCAAGTAAAGTGGGCCTAATATGTTAATTGTTGACTAGGCCTACTTCACTGCTTCAGTTTACTTTGGATCATTGTAGGGCCTAATGAAATTTATTCAAAGCAAGTATAGGCCCTATGCCCTTTATATAGGTAAAATAGTAGCCATTAGGTCTACTTTTCTGACAAATTATTAGTAAGTTTATCAACTTGACAGATTGTCCAAATTATGCTTGTGTTGCAATAAACATCTTGTGAATTAATTCATTCAATTTTTGAATTGAGATATATGCTTGATTGATGTCACATCTCATGTGATGATTAGTACTTTTTATTTGAGTACTTTCAATTTCAATCAGGTCTAAATCATATAATCTTGCCTGGAGTCTTAAGAAGTTAATATATACAGTATGGTAAAATATCAAAACATTTATACTACACTTAGGGTTTAATCTTACCCCAATGCCATGCCATCTAGAGCAGAATTATATTTTTATATATAGTCTTAGTCAGTCATCAACCCTTATAGTTAATACACTTGCTATGGCAAGGCTTTGGCTTACTAATAAAATAAAACCATTAGATGAAAAAATAAAAACTAATAGGCCTAAGTTCTATTTTGTTATGCAGATCGGTAAGTAGAAAGATGTTAGTGCTGATAAAATAGCTGTACTTTAAGTGGGCATTAATGTTTTAGAACGTACGTAAAATGTTGTCCAGCCCTTAAGATTATTCCTGGAAATATCAGTTAAAACGACATTCCTAACAAATGGAATGTAAATAACGACATTCAAAGAATTGCAGATGCAATTACGTCAGTCAAGTCCTATAGATACTAATAACTATATTTAAAATTGTTTTTAAGGTTTCAAAAAGCATTATCAGATTATGTAATTGATGTCTTACATGAATATAGACCGAATAATCGTTACACATCCAAGTCCTAAAAACAAGCTCGCTGGCGTGGTAGTGTTAGTAAGGATATAATAAGTGTAACACTCGGTGAAATAAATCGACATGTATCCGTCTTAACTATTAAAACAAAAAGGCCAAAAACCGATTTCATAACTTTATTTCACAAATGATATGCAAGTTAAAAAAGACAACAATTTTATTTATTTTAATGAATGCAGGATTTTTATGTTGTTAATAAATCATACAACTGTGTGCATCATACATTATCAATTCACTGCATGTAAATTGCCAATATAGATAGCAACTTGTTTACTTCAGATTTAAAACAACGCAACTACCTAACACATATTCATGAATTTAAATATTGCACAAAAATTACAATTTAAAAGACTGAATACATTTTACGTATCATTTTATACCTAGAGAGAACGCGGTTTTACCCACAAGTTCCAGTTATTCACAAAACCATTTTTAGATCGCTTCGTGACTAAATTACAAATGAGTCACCGCTCCTCAAAGCACTCAGCTAATCGGTCAAGCACTCGCGATACAGCCCGATCAGCTATAATTAACGATCGCAACTCGGTCCTACTTTGCGCAGTGTGGCTGACAGTTTCGTCAACTTTAGCGGCCAATTCGCGCTCTTCTGCCATCACCGTTGTAAGGCGAGTCTGCGTAGCGGCTAGACGGTCGCGAAGTTGACTAGCCGGCCCGGAAGCTGGAGCGGATGACGTCGACGACGAAGCAGCAGCTCCGGCAACATTAGTGACCGACTCGAGGACGGATAAACTGTCCTTCACTTCGTTAACTAGCAGCCGGTGTTGAGCTTCTAGTAGGCCGCAGTCGACATTGAATTTCTCGACAGATTCGTCAGCACTGGCCAGCACCTGTTTGTTAAAGCGTTAGTTTGCGAATAAATTTGATGTATACGTAATTAGATATTTTTAACAGACATTAAGTCAGAAGTGTATTGCTTAACAGCACAAACTTCTTTCTTTGGGGCTGAGATTCGAACTCCCGACCTATTAGTCATACCTGTCTGTGCCTATCCGCCTCGTCAAAGAAGCTGTGCAACTCGGCCAGTCTTAGCTGAGATTTGGCTGCCCGGCCCTGGCTCTTGATCTCATCCAGCCGCTTGTAGCGCGACTCCAGCAGAATCTTGCGCTGTTGAACGTCCTCCTCCATCTTGGTCTTCAAATGGAATAGGCCCTCAGGCGAGACCACAGCCTGCTCCTCTAGCTTGGCCTTGCGAGCGCGCATCGATTTAGCCATGGTCTCCTGGCCAGCCGCCTCCTGCGCCAGGGCGTCTTGACGAGAGGCCAACTCCTCAGTCGCGTGCTGATCAGCGCTCAGTTCGTTCTCGCGGGATCGAATCTGCGAGTTTCAAACAGTTGCAGTAAATCTACAATTGGAGCTACATGTACATAATAGTTAAAAAAAACCTAGTTACACACCAGATAGTATGAAAATCTAGTTCCAGATCCCATAGTATGAAAATCTAGTTCCAGATCCCACATTATGAAAATCTAGTTCCAGATCATATAGTATTAAAAATCTAGTTCCAGATCATATAGTATTAAAAAATCTAGTTCCAGATCCCAGAGTATGAAAATCTAGTTCCAGATCCCACATTATGAAAACCTAGTTCCAGATCATATAGTATTAAAAAATCTAGTTCCATATCATATAGTATTAAAAATCTAGTTCCAGATCATATAGTATTAAAAATCTAGTTCCAGATCATATAGTATTAAAAAATCTAGTTCCAGATCCCAGAGTATGAAAATCTAGTTCCAGATCCCACATTATGAAAATCTAGTTCCAGATCATATAGTATTAAAAAATCTAGTTCCAGATCCCACATTATGAAAATCTAGTTCCAGATCCCACATTATGAAAATCTAGTTCCAGATCCCACACTATGAAAATCTAGTTCCAGATCCCATAGTATGAAAATCTAGTTCCAGATCCCACATTATGAAAATCTAGTTCCAGATCCCATAGTATAAAAATCTAGTTCCAGATCATATACTATTAAAAAATCTAGTTCCAGATCCCAGAGTATGAAAATCTAGTCCCAGATCCCAGAGTATGAAAATCTAGTTCCAGATCCCACACTATAAAAATCTAGTTCCAGATCCCATAGTATGAAAATCTAGTTCCAGATCCCACATTATGAAAATCTAGTTCCAGATCCCACACTATGAAAATCTAGTTCCAGATCCCGTAGTATGAAAATCTAGTTCCAGATCCCACACTATGAAAATCTAGTTCCAGATCCCATAGTATGAAAATCTAGTTCTAGATCCCATAGGAACATACATCAATATGGAACTAGAACTCTCCAAGCAAGTGAAAGCTACATGCCAATATTGCAGTGACTTACCCTAGCTCGTGCTGCCTCCAGCTGGCGCATGAGATTATTGGTCTGCCCAGCGCTGCTCTCTAATTCTGCGCGCAGTCGCTCAGATTGGCTCTTGCTATTGGCCACCTCAGACCGGAGGGCCTGTTTACAATATTTGTCATCGGAATACCGAATTAAAGCAGTGCAAATCGCGACTTTTAAACAAAAAATGCATATATAAAGCTACTGAAACTTCTGACTGTAAATAAAACAAATTTAATGCTTACACAAAGCAAAGCACGATTTGCCGATTAGAGATAAGACAGGGAGGAGATAAGACAGGGAAGAGATAAGACAGAGAAGAGATAAGACAGGGAGGAGAAAAGACAGGGAGGAGATAAGACAGGGAGGAGACAAGATAGGGAGGAGATAAGACAGGGAGGAGACAAGACAGGGAGGAGATAAGATAGGGAGGAGATAAGACAGGGAGGAGATAAGATAGGGAGGAGATAATACAGGGAGGAGACAAGATAGGGAGGAGATAATACAGGGAGGAGACAAGACAGGGAGGAGACAAGACAGGGAGGAGATAAGAAAGGGAGGATAAGACAGAAGAGAGATGAGACAGGGAGAGATAAGACAGGAGATTTGAAACCGTTTAGGGGTGAGACAGGGGAGATGATAAAGAGGAGAGAGAGATAAGAAATATGAGAGATGAGACACTGAGGAGAGATAAGACAATCAAGAGAAAAAAGAGCACAGTAAATGATGGACAACATTTGGGAGTTTGAAGAATCTAAACCCAAACATCGACATTGTCGGAAAACTAGACTAATAAGTCAATCGTCACCTTCTCCTTAGCCTTCAAGGAATCAATTTTGGTCTTGGCAGTTAAAAGTCGCGGCTGTATGACATTTCGCGTATAAAACAACAAATTAATTAATCCACTAAGTGCATCGTAGATTTTCCGAGCTCGACTCGGATTCAATTGTGTGCTGATGTCAATTATGGACAGGGGACAGGTCACGTGAGCTGCCTTCAACAGATGCGGCAGGGCGGCTGACAGCAAACAGATTTGTTGATTTCGCAGACTAGGTGCTGGCAAATCAGGCGATAATTGTTCCTTATCGAGAACATGGTCAGTACCGATGCCAGTTAGGCTGGCTACAACACAAGTGAATACATGCAGAGTAGTTGCAGTGGATAATAACTCGTCATCATCAGCTAATTCAGTGCCAGCATAGGCATTCAAATGTTGGACTAGTTCTTTAGCTTCCAGTACTGGATATTTGTGAGACTGGGACATGCTATAATTGTATGCCCGAAGAATGACCAGAAATATTATTGCTGAAAGAAAGTTTAGACAAGTTGAAATAATATCAATTTTTTATAATCAAATGCAAATGGTCACATGCACATTGCTTCTGCATGTTGATCCCAATTGGAGCAAATAGCAGTATTTCAGGACAACGTCTAGCGCACTTGGGAAAAATTGCCTGCATGGCTGCACAGAAAGTAATTTCTGTCCGTGCAGCCACACCTTGTGTGCGTAAAGTTGTCGTACGTATGTATAACAAACAGTGTGCCCTTGTGCCCCTACACTAACGTCTTGTGTTCTTTATAAATTTATATTTTGTAATACATTTACATATACAAGTACATGTAGATGCAATGCTAGTAGTAACTGCCAGTGCCTCATACTCGCACCTTGTGTGTTTAAATATATGCAAATTACGAAACTTATTAAATAAATTTTAATGTACATGTAGATGCACATGGTATAGCAATGTGCACCCATGCTGTATATCCACACTATTGTGTGCTTAGGTAGGCCTATACATTTACATATTAAAAGAAACTTACATGTACATGTAGGTGCGATTCTAGCCAGGAACAGTTACAGAAATTTTTGGATGGAGGGGCGTACATTTATTCACAAACACGACTACATGCTCCATAGTGCCCTAGTGCAAAAAGACATAAGCTTAGCTGTTCTAATTATAGAAATACACTACAGAGATCGAATTAGTGAGCAAATCTGGAACAGGGTCTAGCCTCTTGCATGTCCTAATTGCCTGCATGTCTATGGTTAGAATCTAAATTTTCAGCTTAATTGGGTACTTGACTTTTGGGTGAATGAAGAAATTCATTATAAAATGAATTCAATTATAATTCAGTATAAATTCATACATAAAAAATAAATTATTAATTAATTAATATATAACTTCATAAATAAAGTGGCCAATAGTTGCTTTGCTAATAATAAGGGCTTCTAAAACAAAACATCTCAGTGTCAGCGCCTATCTAGAAAGAATAATTAGAAGATAGGTGGTAAAGCTAAATAAGTTTTTATATAAGTAGCTGACAAACATGGTTCAAAAATAATAATAACAGTAAACAGGGAAATGTCTACACATATAAAAAAATATTGGTAGCTGTAAAACTAAGCCCTAACAGTATTACTATGAATATGAGCTAAATATAGCTTATTTATATTATTACAAAAATGGATGAATACTGGATTTACTTGTAGTATTGTCATATAGTGTTCACGAAAAAATTGGAAGCATTCATCTTATTGAAAGGTAAATAACTAATGTACAGCAGTACAGGCCACAGGGCATAATTAGCTATTCTGTTTGCACGTGCTTAAATAAGAAGGAAAAAAGTTGAAAAATGGCCGTCATGTGCGTAATTTGTACTAGTACCTAGTTTTTCTCATAAAATATTCCTTTAAAATGCAACTAAAGTTGCTCCGAGCTATTTTAACTGCAAGCTAATAAATTTTAACTATACGATTTCTCTCTTTTTGTTTTAATACACATAAGCGAAAAGAAGTGATAAATTCAAAATTTCTATCCAGTTTTTTGAACGCAGCTCTAGACGCCGCATGCAATATTTAGTGTTGCATGTTTTTTTATCTAGCGCTTTTGTGTACATTCAATAAATAACCAAAGGATCTAAAAGTTACAATGTCCCAATTCGAAGAAGTTCAAACGATGCCCTTAAATGGTAAGTGTTGTACTTTCAAAGTAGTCAAAAGTTTATAATTTTTTTTAACTGTTACGATTTTTTACTCGTTGACCGAAGATTACGGAATCTTTAACAAAAGGTTAAACCTCTGCAGCAGATAAGAATAGAATAGGTTAAAGGTTCCGTAATCTTCGGTCAACGTTATGTTATTACAAATGTTCTTACAAAATGAAAAATATTTGGCTAGATTGTAAGCTCTAACTCATAGAAAAAGAAAAAACTCCAAGCTGGTTTAAAGTTGTATTACTCTTTTACTTTTGAATGAATGATACTTTTATTTTAACTTACATTTTTCAGATCCATGTGGTCATAGTATAACTGGCGGTAAGTGAGTATGTTTTTTGCACGTGATTTGATGTTTTTAATCTATTTAAAAAACTAATTTTCCCGTCAATACGATGAGAAACATAGGGCATATGTACAAAAAGCTAAACCAAAAAATGCAATGGTATGCCCGCGTGTAGGTGTCCATGCGTTCCTGTGTGCTTTTTTGAGTCATAGATTCATAGATTAGATATTGGGAAATATTGAATGATCTATAGTCTTCATAGTTCTGAAAGATGCATCGAAATCAACCAGGAAACAATGGGCAAGCCAAGTTCAACCGAAGGCGCGGCTCGGCGTGCCTAACAACGCCCCGTATTCTGATTTGCCTGCTGCTGCTAGTATTGCTGATCGTCATCACAGTCCTAGCCGTCATGCTCGCGCTTGGTCGCTGCCGTCGACCCGGCGAAAATACAGACGGCTCTGGTGACGCTGGCGAGGTCGCCAAAGTGTACTATGATCCGAAAAATGTGAAATGCTGGCACCAAGGTGTTCGTTTGCCCCGCAACGTCCTGCCTAGCCGCTATCTGCTAGTCATGCGACCATTGCTAAAGACGCAAAATGGTTCGATTCCCATTAATCACGGCATGGTTGAGATGACGGTGATCTGTCAGGAAGCTACTCGGGCAGTTATTTTTCACGTCGGCTCAGAACAGAACATCAGCCGGCTCACTGTGGCGTCCGACACCCTATCGGACCTTCCACAGAGTGTCGAATGGACGCAGCACTGTGTGGGACTCTCGCAACTTTACCTCCAACTGGGTCGCGCCTGTCAGAAAAAGGAGCAAATGCGCATCACAATCGAATATAATCGGGTAATTGATAACAAGTTGGACGGCTTCTACCTGGGAACTTATCGGGACAAGAAAAAGGTTACAAGGTAAGACGCGTTTGCATATAGATTGCTCGAAGAATATTTTCTGTATTTATTCTCAAGCAAAAAGTAATTCAGGATCGACTCAAAAAGTCACTTGTGCATGCGAAACTAAAATTCAGCATCAGGCGTTCTTGTTCTATCTACTTCAGGCATCCCTGCTTATTTCGGGGTGGGACTGGCTGAAGCACCCACACGAACCAGACAGGTGCTAGTAAAGCTCATGTGGCACGCATCTCACTAACTTTCAAATAGCTTCAGTGACAAAAAAAAATTACTATATTTCGCACTCTGTCCGTCGCTCAAAGCTTTGATAGTAGAACGAGATTAATAATTCTTTAAACCAAGAGTATTACCCAACGAAGGCCATATTCTTATCAGCTGGAGTTTTCAAAGTTGACTTTGAGATCTGTGCTCAAAAGTACCGTAGTCGGACTGATTTGACAGAATGTTGAAGGGCACAAAACAGTTGCTATAGCGCAAAAAAGGATAGCTTTATAGTTTCACAATACCTAGATTTACAGGTGTAATGGATGAACATAGCGAGTATTATTAGTACAGTAATGATGACTTCTCCGTGACCAAACTTCATCACAGCCTTTTTTAAGTGGTAATGAAATGTCAAAACATGCGGAATTTCTGCAAATATCCTTCACTTACGCTTGCTAGAATATCCTTAGTACACACAGTTCAATGATCGTAAGCTTTTCGCTATTTATTTTAACACCTGCCCCAATTGGGTCAGATGTCCAGCCGACAGCCCTGTTCTAGTGCAGAGTCAGGAATCGAACCTTGGACCTCCCCAAGTCCTGAGTCCGCCGCCCTGTTCTAAATCTAAGCCTAAGAATAAAATTATGAATGAGACAGCACGCACTGTGTGCTTCTGATAGCTATAATAATAAGGTAGCGATCTGAATCGGAAATCGCTGGAGAAAACGTGCAACTAGTCCAACTAGTTTAATAAACGACTGCCGGAAAAATATCCAGAAAAGAAGGATTGATAACTTAAAGAAGAAAAAACAATCTACCAAAATTCCCGCTGAAAACTAAAGCCTTGTTCATCGTCAGAATTTTGACAAGCAAACAAAAAACGCACGCGGGTACACGCCAGGATGAAAGATTTTTAGTATCCCAGGGTATTTACTGATCAAGAAAATGTCTTCCGCAGATGGTCCATTTTATTGACAGGACTATCTGATGAGCTGTGCTTGGTATAGATGAAGAAGAAAAATCTAAAGCGATGCCAAAAAACCTCGTCTGTTTTCAAAATCGTCATCATCTCTTGTCCTGATAAGTCCTAAACCGCAGTTCTGTTTTTGACTTATTAAACCTAGGTTAGGAACAAAAGTTTGTGTTTGCGTTCTGCAATCGACAATATGCATCGATTTGATGCTAGGATAATGATTTGTCATCAAAGTTGATAGAACCGAAACAAAATTCAAGTAAGAGAAAATCAAAACAAAAGTTTGGAAATGACTGCAGGCCAAAAGCACTTGTTTTACCTTACCAGCCTTTGCTAAATTTATTCATAAATTATTCAACAGGAAATGGAAGTATGCGTGTAATATGAGCTATCATCTTGTTTATCGTACTAATAAAGGATGAAGAAGGGGTCATTTTAAACTGCATCGTAATTATTCTGTATTTTGGTTATTTGTTTTAATCAGGCATTAGTTTCCGGTTTTCGGGTGTTAGAATGAGGCCAGGGCTTGGGTTTGAGTAATTGCATTGAGACATCCTTTCTCCAGTCATGCGCCTGCATTGTATAGTGATGAATTTTTTAGGCTTCACTATGCAAAACTGTAATTATAAGTATTGTATCTTCTCATTAATCCTATATTCTCCTATATCCACGAGATCAAATTTCGTGAACTGTGATAGTTAGGAACGTTACAATCTAATTTATTGTTCGTCTTAAACAAAAGCCACAAAATTCATTATTGTCTAATAGGTTCACTCCAGTACCTTTCAGGTCTATTCTAATGTCCAAATCGTTCATTTCAATATCTAACAGGTTCATTCGGATATCTAACAACGTTTTTGCCAATGTCTAAAAAGCTCATTCCTATGTCTAACAGGTTCATTCCTATGTCTAACAGGTTCATTCCTATATCTAAAAGGTTCATTCCTACGTCTAACAGGTGCATTCCTTATGTCTAACAGGTTCATTCCTATATCTAACAGGTTCATTCCTATATCTAACAGGTTCATTCCTATGTCTAACAGGTTCATTCCTATGTCTAACAGGTTCATTCCAATATCTAACAGGTTCATTCCTATGTCTAACATGTTCATTCCTATATCTAACAGGTTCATTCCTATATCTAACAGGTTCATTCCTATGTCTAACAGGTTCATTCCTATGTCTAACAGGTTCATTCCTATGTCTAACAGGTTCATTCCTATGTCTAACAGGTTCATTCCTATGTCTAACAGGTTCATTCCTATGTCTAACAGGTTCATTCCTATGTCTAACAGGTTCATTCCTATGTCTAACAGGTTCATTCCTATATCTAACAGGTTCATTCCTATGTCTAACAGGTGCATTCCTTATGTCTAACAGGTTCATTCCTATATCTAACAGGTTCATTCCTATGTCTAACAGGTGCATTCCTTATGTCTAACAGGTTCATTCCTATGTCTAACAGGTTCATTCCTATATCTAACAGGTTCATTCCTATGTCTAACAGGTGCATTCCTTATGTCTAACAGGTTCATTCCTATATCTAACAGGTTCATTCCTATATCTAACAGGTTCATTCCTATGTCTAACATGTTCATTCGGATATCTAACAGGTTTATTTGGATTTCTTACAGGTGCAATAGGATATTTAACAGGTTCATTTCAACGTCTAGCTAGTTCACCGCAATGTCAAATCTAATCTTGCAGGAACTTGGCATCGACTCACATGGAACCAATCTCAGCCAGGAAAGCGTTTCCCTGTTTCGATGAGCCGGACATGAAGGCAAAGTTTGAGCTGCACATGATTCGCGACGGCCAGTACCAAAGCTTGTTCAACATGCCTCTGGTTAGTTGGCTGAATGTCTCCCTTTCTCAAAATATCCCCGCCGGACACCCTAGTCCAAAAACAGATCTGGGATATAGTCATGTAACACCGCTCTCTGCCATAGAACCACACCAGGCCGGACACAGCCTGCGGTCCGGACGCTGTTGACGGCTGCTACCGGGACGTGTTCGACGAGTCCGTGGTGATGAGCACCTACCTGGTGGCGTTCGCCATCCTGCCGTTGGATTATAAATCACTCACTAGCCAGGTGCCAACTAAATATGGCTCGGTTAAGGTGAGAATTTATTGGTGCATAATATGAGCCACATGTACAACTATTGCCCAAATAAAATAACCATGAGAGTAGCCCTATAATAATAAATTATTTTTCTGTGGATCGATAGCCAGCTAGGAGTCAAATGCTCCGTTTCGCACTCACACTAAAGGTGTGTGAGTCTGCCCTTTCTCATTGTCAGACAGTGTACACTTTCACTGTGCCTATACTCGGGATAGCTCACGAAATCGAGCTGAGGGACCATAGTACGAGAGTCAAACGAGTTGGAGAGTTCTGCCAATCACCCCTTAACCCACACCTAAACCCTAACCCTAACCCTAACCCTAACCCTAACCCTAGTCCTTTGTTCAGTCCGCGGACTGGTAAGGTCGCATCGCCTGCCCAAAATTCGACTCCAACATGCTGGTACCCATTTTACAGGTTAGGCGAACAGACAGCTATGGTTGTCCAACTCTGGACCTCTTGATCATTAAGAACAGGGGTAGGCAAACTTATTTGCCGGCGGGCCAAAGAGAGAACCTAAAAGACGACAGCGGGCCGCATTGACTGAATAAATATGAGATAGGGGAGAGATGAGACACGGGAGAGATTAGACACGGGAGAGATTAGACACGGGAGAGATAAGACACGGGAGATATAAGACACGGGAGATATAAGACACGAGAGATATAAGACACGGGAGAGATGAGACACAGGAGAGATGAGACACGAGAGCGATGAGACACAGGAGAGATGAAACAGGACACTGTAGATGTCAGAAGGGGCAACGGGCCGGATTTGGGAGCTTCGAGGGCCGCATCTGGCCCGCGGGCCGGAGTTTGCCGACCCCTGATTAAGAACATTTTAAAATAATTTTTGCGCAGTAAGGGCAAATATAATATAATTGGGTATCACTATCGAACTGCAAGTTCACCCCCATACTTCAAGCCAGTGCGCGCTATTTGCCCTTTCGCATTGATCGTCTAATTTAAAACCCGGGTTTGTCAGGAAAAAAAGGCCTACTATACATTGGTGCAGCTATAATAGTTTGCATCCTTTTTCTACTGTAGCGAAAGAAGATTCTGCCATCTGATTAAGGAAAAGGTTTTTTATTATTGCGAAAACAATTCTCCCGAATTTAGCATCGGCGGAGGCATTCACGCACATGCTAGTGTAGTAAAAATGGATTTTTATGAAATACCTTATTTATCTATATCAAATTATATGCGAAAAAAGTTAATATTGCATTGCGGAAGATTCTTATATTAAGCTCGTGTTACACAGCGCAGTTGGCTCGTATATTCTACATTCTTTAGCTAGCGCGCTTGCATGGGGAATGAGTTTAGTGTCGATTTGACAGTCAAGCTAAAGGTAAGATTTAATCTTCTCACCAGCTGTTGTCGATTTCTACTAGTAGATATAGTAGAAAAAAATCAATTCAGATTTGGTTTCATTCTTTCATTAATAAGAAGATTACTAAAGTATTATGAAATAGAAGTGTTCTGAAAACGATTTTTTCTTGTCAGACTTTTTGATTAACAATGTCTAGCTGCTAGGTAAATAAGAAGCAATAGAGTTGAAAGCCATTGGTAAATCAATTGCGTAATTGTGTAAGAATTCCACATAGATCAGAAAAATTGCATTTAAAAGCGTAATTTAAAATAATTTTTTTATACGCCTACCTGTTAGATACAACACCCTACCTGTTAGATACAACACCCTACCTGTTAGATACAACACCCTACCTGTTAGATACAACACCCTACCTGTTAGATACAACACCCTACCTGTTAGATACAACACCCTACCTGTTAGATACAACACCCTACCTGTTAGATACAACACCCTACCTGTTAGATACAACACCCTACCTGTTAGATACAACACCCTACCTGTTAGATACAACACCCTACCTGTTAGATACAACACCCTACCTGTTAGATACAACACCCTACCTGTTAGATACAATACCCTACCTGTTAGATACAACACCCTACCTGTTAGATACAACACCCTACCTGTTAGATACAATACCCTACCTGTTAGATACAACACCCTACCTGTTAGATACAACACTCTACCTGTTAGATACAACACCCTACCTGTTAGATACAACACCCTACCTGTTAGATACAACACCCTACCTGTTAGATACAACACCCTACCTGTTAGATACAACACCCTACCTGTTAGATACTACACCCTACCTGTTAGATACAACACCCTACCTGTTAGATACAACACCCTACCTGTTAGATACAACACCCTACCTGTTAGATACAACACCCTACCTGTTAGATACAACACCCTACCTGTTAGATACAACACTCTACCTGTTAGATACAACACCCTACCTGTTAGATACAACACCCTACCGGTTAGATACAACACCCTACCTGTTAGATACAACACCCTACCTGTTAGATAGAACAACCTACCTGTTAGATACACCACCCTACCTGTTAGATACAACACCCTACCTGTTAGATACAACACCCTACCTGTTAGCTACAACACCCTACCTGTTAGATACAACAACCTACCTGTTAGATACAACACCCTACCTGTTAGATACACCACCCTACCTGTTAGATACACAACCCTACCTGTTAGATAGAACACCCTACCTGTTAGATACACCACCCTACCTGTTAGATAGAACACCCTACCTATTATATACAGCAACCTAACTGTTAGATACAGCACCCAACCTGTTAGATACAACACCCTACCTGTTAGATACAACACCCTACCTGTTAGATACAACACCCTACCTGTTAGATACAGCACCCTACCTGTTAGATACACAACCCTACCTGTTAGATAGAACACCCTACCTGTTAGATACAACACCCTACCTGTTAGATACAGCACCCTACCTGTTAGATACACAACCCTACCTGTTAGATACAACACCCTACCTGTTAGATACAACACCCTACCTGTTAGATACAGCACCCTACCTGTTAGATACACAACCCTACCTGTTAGATAGAACACCCTACCTATTAGATACAGCAACCTAACTGTTAGATACACCAACCGACCTGTTATATACAATAACTGTTAGACACAGCACCCTACATGTTAGATGCAACGCCGTACCTGTTAGATACAACACCCTACCTGTTATATACAATACTTGAATACCTGTTAGATAAATGTTGAATGAAACACTTCTACCAGTTTAAAAGCCTGGTTAACTAGGGTATAATAGATGTTAGACAGTCTGTCTGACATTTTAAACGAATATATTTTAACTTTTTATTGACCAGGTGGGCATCTGGGCGCCGTCCTACGCCAAAGATCATCTGCAGTTTGCTATGAATGTAACGGAGAAGGTTCTGCCATTCTTTGAAGAGTTTTTCAATTTGCCCTATCCGTTGCCAAAGCTTGGTAAATCCCTTTGCTATTTGGCTATGTTAATTCACGCTTTGAAATCGGAAGAGTCCATGCCGGCGATACCTGTTCGGAGGACAGTTAATGCCTGTTATACCGGTTGAAAGGAAATTGAATACCACTTGTTCCGGTCGCATTGGAGAACGGATGCCTGTTATACCGGGTGGATGGAAGAATGAATGCCTGTTATACCGGGTGGATGGGTGAATGGATGCCTGTTATACCGGGTAGATGGAAGAATGAATGCCTGTTATACCGGGTGGATGGAAGAATGAATGCCAGTTATACCGGGTGGATGGGTGAACGGATGCCTGTTATACCGGGTGGATGGAAGAATGAATGCCAGTTATACCGGGTGGATGGGTGAACGGATGCCTGTTATACCGGGTGGATGGAAGAACGGATGCCTGTTATACCGGGTGGATGGAAGAACGGATGCCTGTTATACCGGGTGGATGGAAGAATGAATGCCTGAAATACCGGGTGGATGGAAGAATGAATGCCTGTTATACCGGGTGGATGGAAGAATGAATGCCTGTTATACCGGGTGGATGGAAGAACGGATGCCTGTTATACCGGGTGAATGGAAGAGCGGATGCGTGTTATACCGGGTGGATGGAAGAACGGATGCGTGTTATACCGGGTGAATGGAAGAATGAATGCCTGTTATACCGGGTGGATGGAAGAATGAATGCCTGTTATACCGGGTGGATGGAAGAATGAATGCCTGTTATACCGGGTGAATGGAAGAATGAATGCCTGTTATACCGGGTGGATGGAAGAATGAATGCCTGTTATACCGGGTGGATGGAAGAATGAATGCCTGTTTTACCGGGTGAATGGAAGAATGAATGCCTGTTATACCGGGTGGATGGAAGAATGAATGCCTGTTATACCGGGTGGATGGAAGAACGGATGCCTGTTATACCGGGTGAATGGAAGAGACTGTTATTCCACAATATCAAAGAGATGAACTTTTGACTCCTAAACCGAACACCAAACGCAGATATGATCGGTGTCCCGGACTTTTCTGCTGGAGCCATGGAGAACTGGGGCCTAATTATTTATCGATTTCTCACCTTGCTGTACGACCCAGTGTACACCCAGACACTGGAGAAGCAGAATGTTGCCGAGGTCATCACGCATGAGATTGCTCATCAGGTGAGACTGATTTTTATAATTTTATAGTTTTGCTACGGTTAAATATAAAACAGTAAGACACTGTTACATGTCTAACATTTCTAACAGTAAGACACTGTTACATGTCTCACATTTCTAACAGTAAGACACTGTTACATGTCTAACATTTCTAACAGTAAGACACTGTTACATGTCTAACATTTCTAACAGTAAGACACTGTTACATGTCTAACATTTCTAACAGTAAGACACTGTTACATGTCTCACATTTCTAACAGTAAGACACTGTTACATGTCTCACATTTCTAACAGTAAGACACTGTTACATGTCTAACATTTCTAACAGTAAGACACTGTTACATGTCTCACATTTCTAACAGTAAGACACTGTTACATGTCTCACATTTCTAACAGTAAGACACTGTTACATGTCTAACATTTCTAACAGTAAGACACTGTTACATGTCTCACATTTCTAACAGTAAGACACTGTTACATGTCTAACATTTCTAACAGTAAGACACTGTTACATGTCTAACATTTCTAACAGTAAGACACTGTTACATGTCTAACATTTCTAACAGTAAGACACTGTTACATGTCTAACATTTCTAACAGTAAGACACTGTTACATGTCTAACATTTCTAACAGTAAGACACTGTTACATGTCTAACATTTCTAACAGTAAGACACTGTTACATGTCTCACATTTCTAACAGTAAGACACTGTTACATGTCTAACATTTCTAACAGTAAGACACTGTTACATGTCTAACATTTCTAACAGTAAGACACTGTTACATGTCTAACATTTCTAACAGTAAGACACTGTTACATGTCTAACATTTCTAACAGTAAGACACTGTTACATGTCTAACATTTCTAACAGTAAGACACTGTTACATGTCTCACATTTCTAACAGTAAGACACTGTTACATGTCTCACATTTCTAACAGTAAGACACTGTTACATGTCTCACATTTCTAACAGTAAAACACTGTTACATGTCTCACATTTCTAACAGTAAGACAGGGTTAAATGCCTAACAGTTAGATATAGTCAAATGTCTAACACTTAGATATAGTCAAATGTCTAACACTTAGATATAGTCAAATGTCTAACACTTAGATATAGTCAAATGTCTAACACTTAGATATAGTCAAATGTCTAACACTTAGATATAGTCAAATGTCTAACACTTAGATATAGTCAAATGTCTAACACTTAGATATAGTCAAATGTCTAACACTTAGATATAGTCAAATGTCTAACAGTTAGATATAGTCAAGTGTCTAACAGTTAGATATAGTCAAATGTCTAACAGTTAGATATAGTCAAATGTCTAACAGTTAGATACAGTTAAATGTCTAACAGTAAGATACTGTGAAACGTCTAACAGTAAGATATAGTGAAATGTCTAACAGTAAGATATTGTGAAATGTCTAACAGTTAGATATAGTAAAATTTCTAACAGTAAGATATAGTAAAATGTCAAATTTAAACATGTGGACCTAGCTGGTTTGTATTACACTACTCACAAAGTGATTAGCATTGTAAGAGATTTTGGAGTGAGAACAGAGAGTGGACAAAAGTGACAAGGAATGGATTAACGACGAATTAATCAAAGGCAAAATCAGGTTGGTCAAATGATTTATTCTTTTGTCGGCATCTCTAACGAAACGCAGAAACGTGATCATGGGAATAAAAAAACTTCATCTTCTTGAAAAAGAAAGGAGAAAGAAATTTTCCCACTAATTGATACGACGGCTTGGCATTTCGAATTTTACAAAGCGCTGAAACTACCTTATTTTACCCCAACAAACTACTCCTCTAGTAGATCTATCTACCCCAACAAACTACTCCTCTAGTAGATCTATCTACCCCAACAAACTACTCCTCTAGTAGATCTATCTACCCCAACAAACTACTCCTCTAGTAGATCTATCTACCCCAACAAACTACTCCTCTAGTAGATCTATCTACCCCAACAAACTACTCCTCTAGTAGATCTATCTACCCCAACAAACTACTCCTCTAGTAGATCTATCTACCCCAATAAACTACTCCTCTAGTAGATCTATCTACCCCAATGAACTACTCCTCTAGTAGATCTATCTACCCCATTAAACTACTCCTCTAGTAGATCTGTCTACCCAATAAACTACTCCTCTAGTCGATCTATCTACCATAGCAAACAAAGTATCTAGTCGATCTATCTACCATAGCAAACAAAGCATCTAGTCGATCTATCTACCATAGCAAACAAAGTATCTAGTCGATCTATCTACCATAGCAAACAAAGCATCTAGTCGATCTATCTACCATAGCAAACAAAGCATCTAGTCGATCTATCTACCATAGCAAACAAAGCATCTAGTCGATCTATCTACCATAGCAAACAAAGTATCTAGTCGATCTATCTACCATAGCAAACAAAGTATCTAGTCGATCTATCTACCATAACAAACAAAGCATCTAGTCGATCTATCTACCATAGCAAACAAAGCATCTAGTCGATCTATCTACCATAGCAAACAAAGCATCTAGTCGATCTATCTACCATAGCAAACAAAGCATCTAGTCGATCTATCTACCATAGCAAACAAAGCATCTAGTCGATCTATCTACCATAGCAAACAAAGCATCTAGTCGATCTATCTACCATAATAAACTACTCCTCTAGTAGATCTATCTACCCCAATAAACTACTCCTCTAGTAGATCGATCTACCATAGCAAACAAAGTATCTAGTCGATCTATCTACCATAGCAAACAAAGCATCTAGTCGATCTATCTACCATAGCAAACAAAGCATCTAGTCGATCTATCTACCATAGCAAACAAAGTATCTAGTCGATCTATCTACCATAGCAAACAAAGCATCTAGTCGATCGATCTACCATAGCAAACAAAGTATCTAGTAGATCTATCTACCATAGCAAACGAAGTATCTAGTCGATCTATCTACCATAGCAAACAAAGCATAGTCGATCTATCTACCATAGCAAACAAAGCATCTAGTCGATCTATCTACCATAGCAAACAAAGCATCTAGTCGATCTATCTACCATAGCAAACAAAGTATCTAGTAGATCTATCTACCATAGCAAACGAAGTATCTAGTCGATCTATCTACCATAGCAAACAAAGCATCTAGTAGATCGATCTACCATAGCAAACAAAGCAACTAGTCGATCTATCTACCATAGCAAACAAAGCATCTAGTCGATCTATCTACCATAGCAAACAAAGCATCTAGTCGATCTATCTACCATAGCAAACAAAGCATCTAGTGGATCTATCTACCATAGCAAACAAAGCATCTAGTCGATCTATCTACCATAATAAACTACTCCTCTAGTGGTTCGGCAACATTGTCACAATGAAATGGTGGGACGATCTCTGGCTAAATGAGGCATTTGCAACGTTCACACAGTTCATTGGTGTTGATGCCTACAATCCTACTTGGAATATGGTAAGTAAAAGTAAATATTGCTGATTTTTGTGTTTTTTTAAACCGAAACCGATTGATTGAATACTTAACGATCTGACACTTCGTCACAGATGGACCGTTGCTACGTGGAATTTGTAATGAACGCTCTGCAGACAGACTCAATGCTGCATTCTCATCCCATCATTATGGCTGGCGTCTCTGATCCTAACGAAATTGAGTCATTGTTCGACGATATCAGCTACTTTAAGGTTAGCAGGGCAAACTGTCCCCTGATTCTTACATGGTAGGTGGGGTCATTGTCCCCCGATTCTTGCATGATTGGTGGCGTCATTGTCCCCTGGTTATTACATGGTAGGTGGGGTCATTGTCCCCTGATTCTTGCATGATTGGTGGGGTCATTGTCCCCTGATTCTTGCATGATTGGTGGGGTCATTGTCCCCTGATTCTTGCATGGTATGTGGGGTCATTGTCCCCTGGTTATTGTATGGTAGGTGGGTCATTGTCCCCTGATTCTTACATGGTAGGTGGGGTCATTGTCCCCTGATTCTTACATGTTAGGTGAGGTCATTGTCCCCTGATTCTTATATGTTAGGTGAGGTCATTGTCCCTATTACTGTCATAATAGGTGGGGTCATTGTCCACTGTTCCGTCTGAGAGGCAGGTGGGGTCATTGTCGCCTAAATCACACTCGCCTACCATTCGCAGGGCTCCTCCCTCATCCGCATGCTTGAGGGCGTCATCGGACGGCAGGTGCTGAAAGAGGGTCTCATCATCTACTTAAATCGCTTCGCGTGGCGAAACGCCGCTAGTCAGGACCTGTTTGAGGCATTCAGCGAGGTTGGTCATATTTTATTCCATTCTATTCTATTCTATTCTATTATATTCTATTCTGTTCTATTCTATTCTATTCTATTCTATTCTATTCTATTTTACTCTATTCTATTAT
This sequence comes from Macrostomum hystrix, assembly GCA_950097015.1. Lineage (NCBI taxonomy): Eukaryota > Metazoa > Platyhelminthes > Macrostomidae > Macrostomum > Macrostomum hystrix. Next base: position 30,345,294 of record CATNEN010000038.1, read on the forward strand.
ATTCTATTCTATTCTATTCTACTCTATTCTATTCTATTGTATTCTATTGCAGGCATACCGCAAGATCAATCAGAACTCAGGCGATCATGTCAGCAGTCCGGCAGACAATCTCACTCGCGTCATGGACACCTGGACCACGCAGGTCAATTATCCCCTGGTTACTGTGAAAATTCTCGGCAATCGGCTTATTTTTCGGCAGGAAAGATTTTTGCTTTATCCCAACGGCACCAAAATGTGGAAATCCTACAAGACCAAGTGAGAAGTGCTATTGCCCCAGAATATATCTGGCAACAATTTATTGCTGCATTTGAATAATAAGTTTAATTCTAACCTGCCCTCCAACATAACACCCCACATTGCCATTTAATCAACCCTCTACCCTTTTATCTACTCTACACTTTTCTCGCATATATTCTACACTCTATCCTGCCATCTACTATACACTCTACTCTTTCATCTACTCTACACTTTACCTGCAATTCAGACTCGACTAATTATCGAACTAAGCGTTGCATATTGTTATTTTAATATTCAGTTCCTGAGTTAAATGATCTTTTATTTCCTAAACTATAAATCAGGTACGATTACAAATGGATAATTCCCATCATGTACATAACGGACAAAACACCGCTGCCAAGATGGACCTGGCTAGACTTGGAGGAAACAAAAACAGTTGAATTGGATCATCATCCGACATTTGTTAAAATCAATCTCAACCAGACCGGTTTGTATCGATGCAATTATGAGTTTCCTAACTGGCAACAACTGGTCAAGCTTAGCAGACAGGTAATCTTATTCAAATCGTTGTGTACAGCTCTGTTCAGTCCATGGACTGAGGGGGGCTGTCCCAATTTCGCGTTTGTCTTTCGCGCCAGGTCTTATTATCCGGGACACAGCCATGGAGAGAAGGCTTGGGGGCTTGTCGTGCAATTTACGCCCTAGAATGCCAACCTCCAAGACACAGTGAGAGTGTACACTGCCTGACGATGAGAAAGTCAGGGCTGATGTACACACCTGTGTGAGCGTATGCCTGCGTACGGTATCTGTGTGCGTCTGTGCTCAGGAGTCAGCGAAATGGGCAGAATTGCCTCCTCGCTGGCTGCGGGTCTAGTGTCACCAAATGATGTGCCATTGCCCGCAGCCCTCCTGCAATTATTATATATACTTTTTTTGCGATTGAATTCGTCCAAACTGCAAAACCTTTCGTCCACTAACGCTTTCTTAATGGGAGCTAAATTTAGATTATACCATAGACAACTGTGTTCACGCAAAACCGTTCATCCAGTTTGTAAAACATTTCGTCTAAACCCTTCGTCCAAACAGCTAACAGCTAAACGGAGCGACTTTATTTGATATCACGAGATATTGAACAAAGCAAAAACAGTGTCTCTTGTTAGAATGTTAGTTCAAAATGTCTTCGTAGTCCAAACAGCGGCCGTAGTAACCCACAGTGTGATTGGTCCATTGCTGGCACTTCTCCTGTGTAATCACGTGCAGTGCAGCTTCGACCTCTCTCTTCAAAATGTGCATCCGCCAGGCATGCAGAGTCAGGTTCGCAGCAGCAGCAGCTTGCCGATTAGAGACCTCGTGCTTAGTAGCGGGAACTGACAGTGCCCTCTTCACTGATGCCTTCAGGGAAGACCTCAGGGAAGACCCTGCGCGCTCAGTTGGGTTGAGATACGGAGAGTACGGTGGCAATTGATAGGTGCTGTGTTGCGGTGAAAGTCCAGGGACTTGAAGGTGAGCGCTGGCCCCATCAAAGATCGCCACCCACTCAGCCTCCACCAGGACATCCAGCTCTACTAAGAAGTCTGCAAATTTTGAGCTCGAAAACCTCCTTCCACCAGCGCATAGTGAACAAGTCCCCATTGCGGAGATATGGCCAAACAGAGAGTCAGGTTTTGTCCGCGCTGGCCACATACTGTTCTCACCGCAGGCTGGCCTTGATATGCCCGTCCTTGAGTTCTCGCCGTCCACAGGTTCAGCCCGAACTCATCGAGAAAAGTCTGGTTCCTGTCGTGTCCTTCGTTCATCATCCACTGTGCGTACTCACATCTCGCCGCCTTCACAACTGGGTCGTTCCAATCAAACGTAATCTGCCTAGCCAGCTTCAAAGTCACCAGCTGTTTGTCAAGTGCTCGACTTATGGTTGAGACATGAGGAAGTTGACCTTCATTGCCAAGTTGCATCAGATGGTTCCGCAGCAGACGGTTGATGTTGGAGTTGACCACAGAGGCGGGGATCGAGGCCTCCGGGCCCGGGCCCATCAGGGAGCTGGCTGCGCCAGCCTTTGCAAGCTGGTCCGCCATCTCATTCCCTGTGAACCCGGCATGCCCAGGGATCCACAACAGCTCAACAGCGCCTCGAGGAACTCGATGATTTACTCAATCTGCTGCTCTTGCAGTTGCTTCGGACGGCCACCTGCTGATGGAAGCTTCTCAATGCGCCCGGTTCTCTTGATCCCAAGGATATCGGCAAGTTGTTTCCAATCGCGGCCTTCTTCAACAGCCAAGGCTAATCGCCTGCGGTCTTCGTTTGACACCGGATGGTAGGGGCCTCGGTTCATCTACGTCGCTGTAGCTGTAGTGGTAGCAAAAGCGAACTGTCAATTGGGTGTTAACTATGGTAGGAACAGTACACTCGGTCTCTAGTCTAGGGGACGAAATGTTTTACAAACTGGATGAACCGTTTTGCGTGAACACAGTTGTCTATGGTATGATCTAAATTTAGCTCCCATTAAGAAAGCATTTGTGGACGAAAGGTTTTGCAGTTGGGACGAATTCAATCGGAAAAATGTATATTATTTGTTACATTCTTGAAACTGGCAGACTGAATTTGATTTCTTTGGGGAAATCGCGGGACGAACAACAGACAGGCTGATTATGTTTCGCATCTTTTAATTAATCAATCTGAAAAAAAACAAGCGAAAACATTCTGAATGACTCAAATCTTGTCTACGCTCGTAGAGGAAAAAAAATTCGCGAAATTTTCATTAGGGCCCTTGGTGGGTTTGCTCGGAAAAAAATTCTGATGCTAATTTTCCACGAAAAACATCTGGTCAAGATTTGACAGGGGATTATTAATGAGGGGATTAAGGCTGGCTCCCTGGAGGGTTAAGAATAAAATTTTCCCCAGGCCAAACTCCGTCTGAAGCATTTACCCATTCCCGTTAAAATGCAATCCCATTCTAACAATTATCACCGACTCCGCTTGCGTGCCTTCAAAACTGCCAATTATTTTCTTAGCGCAATCATTTTAATTAATTCGAAATCTATTTCTCTCGGGTTTGAATCTTTCTCTTTTAATTGTCGAATGATTTCAATGGTAAGCCTTCATTTCCCAGCTTCATTTACTTTTTTCGAACAGCCAAGAATGATTTCCAACTTCATAGGGCTGCGAACCTGGTTGACTAATTAACCAACACTCTAGCTTCTTCTCATTCAAGCCTTATTGCACAAATTCTATCCGTCTTTCTACAATTCTACCCTCCACTCTCTCCCGATTCTACCCTCCACTCTCTCCCGATTCTACCCTCCACTCTCTCCCGATTCTACCCTCCACTCTCTCCCGATTCTACCCTCCACTCTCTCCCGATTCTACCCTCCACTCTCTCCCGATTCTACCCCTCTCTCTCCCATTCTACCCCTCTCTCACCCATTCTACCCCTCTCTCTCCCATTCTACCCCTCTCTCACCCATTCTACCCCTCTCTCTCCCATTCTACCCCTCTCTCTCCCATTCTACCCCTCTCTCACCCATTCTACCCCTCTCTCTCCCATTCTACCCCTCTCCCTCTCCCATTCTACCCTATCTCTCCCATTCTACCCTCCACTCTCTCCCGATTCTACCCTCCACTCTCTCCCGATTCTACCCTCCACTCTCTCCCGATTCTACCCCTCTCTCTCCCATTCTACCCCTCTCTCACCCATTCTACCCCTCTCTCTCCCATTCTACCCCTCTCTCACCCATTCTACCCCTCTCTCTCCCATTCTACCCCTCTCTCACCCATTCTACCCCTCTCTCACCCATTCTACCCCTCTCCCTCTCCCATTCTACCCTCTCTCTCCCATTCTACCTCTCTCTCACCCATTCTACCCTCTCTCTTCCCTATTCTACCCCTTTCTCTCTCATTTGACCCCTCTTTCGCATATTACCCCATTCTCTCCATGATTCTACCTCGTTCTCCTATCTTACTTATATTTTTTCCTCCAATTTTTTTAAACAAATATATACTTTCGAATTAAACCGGAAAAAGACAGTTATGAAATTAATATTTCTGTTGAATATATCTTCTTTTCAGGGCTACTTTGGTAGTACAGACATGGCCGGTCTTCTCAATGACGCCTTTACACTAGCCTAGTAAGTTCACTATTTTAGCTACAGTTACTACTGAATGGCTCAGCATCAGTAGTAACTGGCGATCGCAAGAATACAGATTAGTTGCTATGGGAGACCATCAGACTGGGGATCATATAGAGACCGATTGGTTGCCATGGGAAACCATCAGACTGGGGATCATATAGAGACAGATTGGTTGCTATGGGAGACCATCAGACTGGGGATCATATAGAGACAGATTGGTTGCTATGGGAGACCATCAGACTGGGGATCATATAGAGACAGATTGGTTGCTATGGGAGACCATCAGACTGGGGATCATATAGAGACAGATTGGTTGCTATGGGAGACCATCAGACTGGGGATCATATAGAGACAGATTGGTTGCTATGGGAGACCATCAGACTGGGGATCATATAGAGACAGATTGGTTGCTATGGGAGACCATCAGACTGGGGATCATATAGAGACAGATTGGTTGCTATGGGAGACCATCAGACTGGGGATCATATAGAGACCGATTGGTTGCTATGGGAGACCATCAGACTGGGGATCATATAGAGACAGATTGGTTGCTATGGGAGACCATCAGACTGGGGATCATATAGAGACAGATTGGTTGCTATGGGAGACCATCAGACTGGGGATCATATAGAGACCGATTGGTTGCCATGGGAGACCATCAGACTGGGGATCATATAGAGACCGATTGGTAGCCATGGGAGACCATCAGACTGGGGATCATATAGAGACAGATTGGTTGCTATGGGAGACCATCAGACTGGGGATCATATAGAGACCGATTGGTTGCTATGGGAGACCATCAGACTGGGGATCATATAGAGACAGATTGGTTGCTATGGGAGACCATCAGACTGGGGATCATATAGAGACAGATTGGTTGCTATGGGAGACCATCAGACTGGGGATCATATAGAGACAGATTGGTTGCTATGGGAGACCATCAGATTGGGGATCATATAGAGACAGATTGGTTGCCATGGGAGACCATCAGACTGGGGATCATTTAGAGACCGATTGGTTGCCATGGGAGACCATCAGACTGGGGATCATATAAGGACAGATTGGTTGCCATGGGAGACCATCAGACTGGGAATCATATAGAGCCAGTTTAGTTGCTATGGTAAACATCATTCAAAGTTTTGAAAATAGTCAAGTTTGGTTGCCATTGGCGACGGTAATTTGACCCAATTAGTTCTGATTATAGAAATTACTAGTAACTGACGATTCCTAAAGTAGCTAATAGGTAAAGAAATTTGTTTTACCAAAGAACTAGCGTTCCTGCTGTTGTTGCTATGGCAATCAGTGACTCAACAGAACCAATTCTCTCGCCGCAGCATTGGTCGATTGAACATCTCGGTGCCGTTCGACCTGTTTGAGAGCCTGGAAGAGGACAGACTGGATTCTGGCACTCCGTGGACCATATCGATGAGAAAGATCAGCGAGCTCACGCCCCTGATGGCCCAGGATCAACAGTCAGCTGATCGTCTGGTGAAGCTCATCGTCAAGGTGTTGAAGAAGCCTTTAAAAGCGATTCTTAGTAAACCTGAACATCAGTTGACACACACGGAGAAGTATGCTTTGTTTCATTTTTGTTTACTTTAAATAATTGGATTTGCATTGAACTAAATCTTTCGCCTGATGCTGTTGTCCGAAGGATAAAACGCCAGACACTGAACCAGATTGCCGTGATGGTGGATGAACCGGTTGTGGCGAAAATGTATCGCGACAAATACCAGCAATGGCGAGCTAATCAGAGCATTGTGTAAGTGCTGCGATAGAATCTATTGTTAATCTAGCACAGTGATCAATTGATGATCTAGCACAGTGATCAATTGATGATCTAGTGCAGTGATCTATTGATGATCTAGCACAGTGATCTATTGATGATCTAGCACAGTGATCTATTGATGATCTAGCACAGTGATCTATTGATGATCTAGTGCAGTGATCTATTGATGATCTAGTGCAGTGATCTATTGATGATCTAGTGCAGTGATCTATTGATGATCTAGCACAGTGATCTATTGATGATCTAGCACAGTGATCTATTGATGATCTAGTGCAGTGATCTATTGATGATCTAGTGCAGTGATCTATTGATGATCTAGCACAGTGATCAATTGATGATCTAGCACAGTGATCTATAGATGATCTAGTGCAGTGATCTATTGATGATCTAGTGCAGTGATCTATTGATGATCTAGTGCAGTGATCTATTGATGATCTAGCACAGTGATCTATTGATGATCTAGCACAGTGATCTATTGATGATCTAGTGCAGTGATCTATTGATGATCTAGTGCAGTGATCAATTGATGATCTAGTGCAGTGATCTATTGATGATCTAGCACAGTGATCTATTGATGATCTAGCACAGTGATCTATTGATGATCTAGTGCAGTGATCTATTGATGATCTAGTGCAGTGATCTATTGATGATCTAGCACAGTGATCAATTGATGATCTAGTGCAGTGATCAATTGATGATCTAGCACAGTGATCAATTGATGATCTAGCACAGTGATCAATTGATGATCTAGTGCAGTGATCTATTGATGATCTAGCACAGTGATCTATTGATGATCTAGCACAGTGATCTATTGATGATCTAGCACAGTGATCTATTGATGATCTAGTGCAGTGATCTATTGATGATCTAGTGCAGTGATCTATTGATGATCTAGCACAGTGATCAATTGATGATCTAGTGCAGTGATCAATTGATGATCTAGCACAGTGATCAATTGATGATCTAGTGCAGTGATCTATTGATGATCTAGCACAGTGATCTATTGATGATCTAGTGCAGTGATCTATTGATGATCTAGTGCAGTGATCTATTGATGATCTAGCACAGTGATCAATTGATGATCTAGTGCAGTGATCAATTGATGATCTAGTGCAGTGATCTATTGATGATCTAGTGCAGTGATCTATTGTTAATCTAGCACAGTGATCAATTGTTATTGATCAATTGATGCTCTAGTGCAGTGATCTATTGATGATCTAGTGCAGTGATCTATTGATAATCTAGTGCAGTGATCTATTGATGATCTAGCACAGTGATCAATTGATGATCTAGCACAGTGATCTATTGATGATCTAGTGCAGTGATCTATTGTTAATCTAGCACAGTGATCAATTGTTATTGATCAATTGATGCTCTAGTGCAGTGATCTATTGATGATCTAGTGCAGTGATCTATTGATGATCTAGTGCAGTGATCAATTGATGATCTAGCACAGTGATCAATTGATGATCTAGCACAGTGATCTATAGATGATCTAGTGCAGTGATCTATTGATGATCTAGTGCAGTGATCTATTGATGATCTAGTGCAGTGATCTATTGATGATCTAGTGCAGTGATCTATTGATGATCTAGTGCAGTGATCTATTGATGATCTAGCACAGTGATCAATTGATGATCTAGTGCAGTGATCTATTGATGATCTAGCACAGTGATCAATTGATGATCTAGTGCAGTGATCTATTGATGATCTAGTGCAGTGATCTATTGATGATCTAGTGCAGTGATCTATTGATGATCTAGTGCAGTGATCTATTGATGATCTAGTGCAGTGATCTATTGATGATCTAGTGCAGTGATCTATTGATGATCTAGTGCAGTGATCTATTGATGATCTAGTGCAGTGATCTATTGATGATCTAGTGCAGTGATCTATTGATGATCTAGTGCAGTGATCTATTGATGATCTAGCACAGTGATCTATTGATGATCTAGTGCAGTGATCAATTGATGATCTAGCACAGTGATCTATTGATGATCTAGTGCAGTGATCTATTGATGATCTAGTGCAGTGATCTATTGATAATGTAAATTCTCTAACTCCCAATTAATAATTTGCTGAAAATCAGATTATCTCCAGACGAAATCGATTTCGTCTACCAGCTCGGCATCAGCCGCGGCAACACAACTGACTGGCAGTTTTTCTGGAACAAGTACAACAATGACTTTGTATCCACCTACGAGAAGAAGCACATGATATCAGCGTTGGCAATGTCACCAGATTTGGACATTATTAATCGGTTAGTAAAAAAATTCACCCTATTTTTTCACCCTTCTTAAGTTGAATTAAATTCAAAATGGAAACTAATTTAAACAAAAACTATTTTAAATGCAGTTTAATCCAGATTCTGTTTGATCAGAGCCAGATAAGGCAGACCGATGCAATCACCATTGCTGTGAAGTTCGCGCGACGAAATGGCGTTCTCGACCTAGTGTGGACGCATTTCACTAGAAACTGGGAGCGCCTGTTAAAGATCTATGGCCACATGCCCTTTCTAATGAGCGACATTACCAAATTCCCAGCTGACTATTATACTGAGTTTGACTTTAACAGGGTGAGTTGGCGCTAGAAAACTGGTTAAGATTCACCTACCTAACAGGTAAATACTCTCTTCTCTAACAGGTAAATACTCTCTTCTCTAACAGGTAATTACTCTCTTCTCTAACAGGTAATTACTCTCTTGTCTAACAGGTAATTACTCTCTTGTCTAACAGGTAATTACTCTCTTGTCTAACAGGTAGTTACTCTCTTGTCTAACAGGTGAAGATTCTCTTACCTGTTAGATTATTTTGTCTAACAGGTAAAGATTCTCTTGTTTAACAGGTAAATACTCTTGTCTAACATGTGAAGATTCTCTTGTCTAACAGGTAAATACTCTCTTGTCTAACATGTAAATACTCTCTTGTCTAACATGTGAAGATTCTCTTGTCTAACATGTGAAGATTCTCTTGTCTAACATGTGTAGATTCTCTTGTCTAACAGGTAAATACTCTCTTGTCTAACATGTGAAGATTCTCTTGTCTAACAGGTAAATACTCTCTTGTCTAACATGTGAAGATTCTCTTGTGTAATATGTTTCGATTATTTTATCTAAGATCATCGCGTTTAAGCAGTGACAAATCTTTTTTAATCCGAATTTCAGACCAGAGATTTTTTCGCAACTCATGACCTAACGTCAGGCACCAGAAACGCTTTTCAAAGCCTCGAGTCTATCAGAGCCAACATTGCCTGGATTACACACAATATGGAGAGCTTCAAGACCTTTATTAAAAATAAGGTCATTAATTAGTTTAATAAGAACTCTTTGTTATTTTAAAATAAAGACACTAATTAACTTTAAATTTAGCCCATATCATACGCTCTCGATTTGATTTCATTGACAAGGTAAAATTACCTGTTATATATTTTTCTTTGTTTGCTAGTCACGGTGACAAAGTACTATAGAATGATCATAGAGTATATTAGACATGGTCATAGTTTGTTAAACATGGTCATAAAGTTTGTTAGACATGGTCATAGAGTATGTTAAACATGGTCATAAAGTTTGTTAGACATGGTCATAGAGTATGTTAAACATGGTCATAAAGTTTGTTAGACATGGTCATAGAGTTTGTTAGACATGGTCATAGAGTATGTTAGACATGGTCATGGAGTATATTAGACATGGTCATAGATTATGTTAGACATGGTCATAAAGTGTGTTAGACATGGTCATGGAGTGTGTTGGACATGGTCATAGAGTATTTTAGACATGTTCGTAGAGTTTGTTAGACATGGTCATAAAGTTTGTTAGACATGGTCATGGAGTGTGTTAGACATGGTCATAAAGTGTGTTAGACATGGTCATAAAGTGTGTTAGACATGGTCATAAAGTGTGTTAGACATGGTCATAAAGTGTGTTAGACATGGTCATAGATTATGTTAGACATGGTCATAAAGTGTGTTAGACATGGTCATAAAGTGTGTTAGACATGGTCATAAAGTTTGTTAGACATGGTCATGGAGTGTGTTAGACATGGTCATAAAGTGTGTTAGACATGGTCATAAAGTGTGTTAGACATGGTCATAAAGTGTGTTAGACATGGTCATAGATTATGTTAGACATGGTCATAAAGTGTGTTAGACATGGTCATAGATTATGTTAGACATGGTCATAAAGTGTGTTAGACATGGTCATAAAGTGTGTTAGACATGGTCATAAAGTGTGTTAGACATGGTCATAAAGTATGTTAGACATGGTCATAAAGTTTACATTAGACATCTTCATAGAGTCTGTTAGACATTTTTATAGGCTCTGCTAGACATGCTCATGGAATCTGTTAGACATGCTCATGGAATCTGTTAGACATGCTCATGGAATCTGTTAGACATGCTCATGGAATCTGTTAGACATGCTCATGGAATCTGTTAGACATGATTTCATTTAGTGAAGTTTTGTATTTCGCTAGAAAACCTGAAACTGAAACTAAAAATGAAACCTATTTTTGTTTGACTCTGATTCACTGACTGTACATTAACCAATTGATACATGCGAAATTCATTTAAATGTTCACTGCAGTCACATCTATAAATATTCACAATGCGCACATGCTTCATGTTTATTTGGCAACAAAGCACGAAGTTTTCGCTATTTGATTTGCACTAGTATTAGAAACATTTTATGTATTATTTTTTTATGTACAAGTAGTCAGACAGGTACATCAAAAGTAATAAACAATACATACTAGATTTTCCTGCGTAGGCACTGGGTTGTCTGTTGACATAATAGGCTGTGACTGGACATAGTCGGTTGTCTGTGGGTATAGTGGGTTGTCTGTGGATACGGCGAGTTGTCTGTGGAAGCAGTGGGTTGTCTGTGGACATAGTGGGTTGTCTGAGGACATAGTGGGTTGTCTGTGAACATTGTGGTTTGTTTGTGGACATAGCAGGTTTATCTGTGGACACAGTGGATTGTGTGTTGACATGAAGAGCTGCCTGTGGACACAGTGGGTTGTCTGTGAACATAGTGGGTTGTCCGTGGATACAACGAGTTGTCTCTAGAGGCAGTGGGTTGTCTGTGGACAAAAATAGGACTTATATCCAATCATAGAGAGTAGCTACGCTTTTTTATTCTAGTTTGGCCTAAAACGTAAAGTGCTTTTAAAATTCTTAAATTTCTGCCATACTTTGTCGATTGCCGATACCTAATATCTACCTCTTAGAATTCTGTCAGTGAATCGTCACAATTTTTTCAATTTCACAAACCTCCCTAAGTGTACGAGTAGACGGCAATGTACTTTTGCCCCAGTTTGAGGGTTGCGAAGGCACCCGCTGTTCATGTTTGTGAATTCGTATCATTAAATGCAAGTGAAATTATATTTTCTATTGTGTACTTGTACACAAAAAAATTCTTTTTAATAATTTTTTCGTTTACGCGTACAAAGTCCACATGAAAGATATTTTAATGCTATCCCTCATGTCAATTTTTAGTAAAATTAAGATCATGTCAAAGCGAAAGAAAGTGTTTTTTATTTTAATAATGCAACACACATTTTTACATATTACTACTAGCTGCCTACTGACGAGTAGTGATAATTGTATATGGCTGCTATTTTTTCGAAGCAGTTAAAATGTTATACGAACGTTAAATTTGTTGTTGTTGTTGCAGTTAAGTGACGTGTATGTTCCAGATGTTCAGTATAAATTTGTAAACTTTTTGTGTTTCATTATTACGACGCACGATTTTAATTAGTTATTTTTGTACCTATGTCCCTCAACCGCGTATAGTAACTATAGTCGAATGAAAATAATTTACCCATGCTTTGTGTACATGCGATATACTGCATCATGCTTTGTTTAAACTATAAACAACATTTTTATTCATCTGCTATAATTTTTATGTTTGCTTTACTGCGACTTAATTTGCATTGAAAGCTTTTACTCAAGAAATTGCTGACTAAACGGCTAAAAAACATCTAGTACGTCGTATAATAACCTAGAAATAAGCTGATTATGCGATTTTAAATAAACTATTGAACGTCATGGGAAATTTCTATCCCTTTAACACCATTTTGATGGAAATTCTCATTTTATTATCGCTTAGTTTTGTTTCTATCTTCATTTCTTAAGATTACAAAAAAAATATTTACGAAATTAAGGATGTTTTGAATTAAAAGGCACTCAACAGGTAATTTTTAACAAACGATGGAGACAGGAAGACGTGCAATAGTAAATATTATATTTTTATTTGTTTATGCAATACCAATGAACAATTATCTTCGCATGGTTGACGAATTAAATCGACCAATACTTGCAAAACTTACAAAGTTGCATCAATGTATCACATAATTATGCGCTAATAGTAGATATTCAATATTTAGCAGGTCATGTCACACAGCCAGCTTCGAGTATAAAGACAACAAAGAAACACAAGCAATAGGACAGAAAAACACAAACTAGATTGGAAATCAGCCTTCGAAACCTGATTAGATCTGGTACATGATGTGTATCCCAATTTTTAGAAGCATTGTACAGAGCCCCGCTTAAGCAGGCTTTGAAGACCTTGAAGATTTCCGCTTAAGTTTGTGTGTTGCGTCATCCTGGGTTCATTGTGGTGGGTGTTGTTTGAAATTCGCAGATTAATATAGTAAGCAGATTCATTCATCACGGGGACATCAGAGGTTAGATTTTCTTAGAGCCCATTCCAGATGGACTCATTTTTTCCGATAATTAAACTTAAAATTCTATTTTCCTTATCACAGATTGTACATAATCTGAATCTACAGAAATTCTATTTATCATTGTTAAGTATCATGAGTTCATTTATTCGTTTGATTTCTAGTTTCTGAGAAGCTACGCTCGTAGTAATCAACTAATAGTCCAAAAGTTTCCTCTTTAATTATTGGATGCTAAAAATAGTCACTCGCAAACATCACGTGACATTGAACCTTGAGAGCTAAAAATAGCATCATTGATTATATAATGAAAGTGAAACTAAATGTGAGGCAATTGAGCGCATACAAAATTTAACCCCTTATCCAACTGCCTGATTTAGCTGAATCTCCATCACGCCACGCCTGAGTTCCTCTTCTAGCGAGTCAATTAGCTGCTGGTCGCGAGCAATCTCATCGCGGATCTTGTCCATCTCTTTGGCCTTCTTTAAACAGTCCTTCTCGGCCAGAAGAGAGCGCTGCTCAGTCTCCGCCAGCAGCACCTCGAGGCGGTGCGCCTCCTGTTCCAGCTCGTCTTCCCGCTCGATCGCTGCTCGCTCCTGCTGCTCCAGAGACTTCAACTGTTTCAGCGTGGCGGCATTCTCTGACTCTAGTTCTTCAACGTCAGCTTCGGCTTTGGTAGCCAGATCCAGGGCTCGGTCCAGGGCGGCCTCCGCTGCCTTCAACTTCCTGGTCGCCTCGTCGATGCCCCGCTGCATCTCTTCGGCGCGAATTCTGGACTCTTTTAGACGCTGCGTCAGTTCTTCTTGACGCTCCTCGCGTTCCACACCGGACTTTTCAGTGTCCAGGCGGAGGCGCTCGGCTGTCTCGGCTCGAGCCGCCTCGTCAGCAAGGCGAATCTCCACTGAGGCCAGGCGATCGTCGACGACTGACTTGTCGGCTTCGAGTTTTGTCAGACGACGCTGGAGCTCTTCAACTTCGGACTGATAGGCTGACGATTTCTCGCGCTCCTCCTTGTTTGAGTAAGGATTGAATAAACTTAGTGGAAAATCAATATGAGTATAGACTTGAGCAGTTTTACTTACCTTTAATTTTGCTCTTTTCTCGTCCAACTCGTCATTCTTTTGATCTAACTCTTTTCTCATAGCCATCACCTTCTGCTTCAGCTGTTCCAGTCCTTCAAATGCAGACATTTCTTGGTTTCGCTGTTTGGTTCTAGAAAACGAAATATCTACTGGTATAGTCCTAATTTATTATGCAGAATAGATCAGCTATGACACTATTGTTTAAAACAAAATTATTTCTCTAATGTGAATATATGAAATGTCAATATGAATGTCAATGACAACGAGGAATGAAATCAACATGCCATTCTTCAAATTTCGTGTGTCAATATTCTTCTTCAATCTGAGGTAGACTTCAAAGAGATGCTAAAACGAAAAGCTCTACTATTGTTACCTATATAGCAGGATTAATTTTACTATTCTACCACGCCCCAGATTTGTACAGAGCTAGCCAAAATCTGCAACTATAAGCTATGCACCGCTTCACATTCATTCATGCGTTCCACATTCCACTCTTCTCTCCTTCCGCTAATTGTACGCGCTAGCTTTCCGTGGGGTAAGAGGTCCAGCCTGCACAGAGAATGCACATTCTTATGAGGAAAGTGTACATATATCAGGTTGAGCATTTTCTAAAGAGTAGGTGCTGCGCGTAAGTCTCTGGCGCCCTTTGAGGTTGTGCAGGTTTTGAGTGTGTTATGAGGGCTGGCTCGGTCAGCACCTCTGTCTCAGGCCCCGGGCCCTATCCTCTCTAGGCTTCGGGGGGGGCTATCACTTCTCTAGCCCATTGTTTTTTGAAGAATTTTCTGTATGCCAGCGACAATAAGCGAAGCACATTGCATTCCTATTTTAGCGTCTACCTATTACCAACCTACCTGTATATTGGTAAGCCATTGTGAAAGAGTTTGTCACACTTGTCAAGCCTCTCTCCGTGGCTTTCTCTTTGTTTGACAATGAATTTGCGCCAGCCCGCAAGTCATTCACACATAAAAGCAGAGTCGTATAATTTATTACGTCGAAGTATTTGAGACTGTCGTTTACTGAAACTGAGACTGTTTCTATAAAATGACAAAATAGTATGCCGTGTTTTAAGTTTTAAGAATTTTAGTCTGACTTGGGGCTTCTAGAAATTTCAGAATTACACGCTCGCGCAGCATGTACGCAGAATGAAGAATTGTGAACGAAATTTCGAGTTTAAGCTGAAAATCGTTTCATAAACTTATATAGATGAATACTTGAATATAAATTTTCTTAGTTCAAATAAATGCAATTAATAATGAATTACTTCTCAGAAAATTTGTAGCTTTTCATTTTCTTTTGAAATGTTTCTTTGCAGTAAAATTCTGAAAATTACGAAGTATTTTTTAAATTTGTTTAGTCTTTGAGGTCCAGTTTTTGTCCTATATGGTCATCTGGATGTATATAAAATGTGGAAGGGGGCTTAAATTTGCTAGTCCTATATACTAAAACTCAAAATCGCCTACTTAAAGTAGTTCTTAAAGGTAAAATGCAAATTTAACAGTGCGAAGAGTTTTAATAACAGAATTCAACTACTAATTATATCTAATATACGAGCTATATGTAGCTAGCTTAACTCAATTATTCTTTTCTGTGTATAGAATATCTATAAGTGCAAAGAATGAGAGACAGTAAGGGTAGCGAATTTTGTAGACAGGTAGAGATCAGCCTGTCAGCTAAATGCTCTGTCACCTTTCTTTTCTTGAGGGGGCCACTTCAGCAAACAGAAACTCATTAGAAATGCCCAGCATGGTGTCGGCATCCAATTACTTCCATTATCGCAGCTCTACCTCTCGCCGCACGCTACCACGCTGTGAATTTACTTATGCAGATTCTGAAAGAGCGTCGTAACTGTTTAAAAGGGCCAATCGAGCTTCGTGATAGAAAGTTTCATGTGCATAAATTTCTAGATTGCCGTTCAAGATTGAATCGATCTATTGCTATGCTAACCTTGGCTTGAGGCAGGTGAGTATAGTACAATATATTGCACAATATATTTTAAAAGTAGGAATAAAATTTGCTGGGTTTTATCGAAGACAGATAAAACTAGTGAGAATTACACTTTAGCTTCAGGGCAGAAAAATCCTTATAATGTTCTTTTGAGATTGATTAAAAACTATTTTTAGTTCATTATAAGAAATTCGAGCCGATCCTAAGCGGGCACGCAGGCACACACAAAAGGGAACGGTAATTTGGCGTTTGGAAACTTGAATGAAAAGCATAGAAAAACTAGAAAGCTGGAACTCTCTGGTCTCGGACTTAGCGGAGCACTGTTATAGCTCGTATTTATATAGTGCAGACAAAGAAGGGGTAGCAGACGCATCACGTGGTTTCTATTGATAGAAACTGACGTCATATAATCAGGGCAGCAGACCTATAACCAGGAGTCTGTTGCTAAAAATAGAAACTTATGTCACGAATAGCGGATCCTAGGAGATATAGGAGAGTGAATCATTGGACAGGCAGATTTTACTAAAAATAGACATGAGTCATAAGTACAAGTAAACAGGCAGTGTCCTCTAAGGATCACGTGAGGCAGGCACAGGCATACAAAAATGGACCCTCACTACCACGCAAGGTGAGAGTGCCTTCGGCGTGGATACAACAATTGTGCCGAGGCAAGACCTGAAAGGGAGCGGACAATAACATCCCTAACGTAGATTAAAAGGTCGACTCACCGCATAACTAATTACATGTATACACCAGTTACAGCTTTTGAATACCTAGGGATAATAGATAATGGACGCAACTGAGAGTCACCATTCCGATGAGGACACCCTGGCTCCAATGATGGCGCCCACACAGCGCGGTAACAGAGGCGCAAATCAGCAGCAGCAGCAGCAGCCGCAATCGCAACAAAATTCAAAGGTAACAAATAACCAAATAAAAATCATTTTTTTAGCCTCAAACATAGCATTTTCAATATTGCAAATATTTGTTTAGCAACCAATCGGAGGACGCCGAGGCACTCTACTAGCTGCTGCTCAGAGCTTGCTGCCTAGCAACCATCCACGCAAATCGATCTCACTAGCTGGCAACCAGCGGGGCCTATCGCTGCTCCAGATGCAGTCTCGCAAGCCTGAGCGGCTTGAGAACACCTATCGGCTTCTGCCAAAGCCTGAGGAACGATTCAGTCGAGCTCAGGTGCAGCCGCTGATGCTGGAGGCTATGGAAGACCTCCTGGATGGGGTCGTCTATGATTCAGCTCGAGCTGGTAATTCAGCTGCTTTAGCACCCTTCCCGGTTTCAAGAAATTCAGCCTTTATTCAGGTGTAGCAATTTAGGAGGTGACTGTGGCCCCCACTACCCCCTAGTCCACGGACTGAACAACTGTAAAATGGGTTGTAGCCTTGTGGTTAGAGCGTCGGAATAACGACAGGAAGGTTGGGGGTTCGATTCCTGACTCTATTAGAACAATGTGTGTCAATTAGCAAGACAATTAACTCTGCATTGCTTCAGTTCACTCAGCTGTCAAATTGGTACCAGCATTAGCTGGGGTAATTGAGGGTGGGTGTGGCGTCCCACCAGTCCATGGACTGAACAGCCGTACGCAGCCTTCGTTGCGCAGCCCAATAGCTGCGGCAGTGTTGTCGACCGCACATCTGTTCCAATCGGGGCAGGTGGAATCAATTATTATTATGCTGGCATTTTTCTAGAGTCATTCTGAATGCATCGGAAACTGGCCAGCACAAATAACTCACTCCTCGCATGTTTAGGCCATCTAACCTGCGATCTGGCCCAAGCCGTTCGGGACAGAGTTAAAGAGGCCGGCTATCATCGCTACAAGCTTGTCGTGACTGTGTGCCTCTTTCAGCTAGCCGGCTCTCAGAAAAACAAATCGAATTCTCAAGAATCGGCGCCCCAAGAGGCAGCCGCCTCATCAGCCGCCGCGGTGGCATCCCGGGCTGTCTGGTCCGCGGACTGTGGCGACTGTTTTGTCGAGTGCCGGCGCAGCGGCGGCGGTGTCTCCGCTGTAGCGACACTCCACGCGCTCTACTTTGAGTAGACAGTGCAGGAGTTTCTTCAATGAAGACAAAATATTAGATTTTTAAACTCGTTTTTTTAATATACGAAACTGAGTCTTTGCCTAAATGAAGATTCATAATTTAATAATGGGCAGATTTTTTAACCTCAGTAAACAGTTTTGTATTTAAATATCAAGAAACATTCTGTAGTATATACTATTAAAATACCATTTCTGCGATAGTTCATGTGTTGGTTAGTGTGTTCATGTGTTGGTTAGTGTGTTCATGTGTTGGTTAGTGAGTTCATGTGTTGGTTAGTGTGTTCATGTGTTGGTTAGTGAGTTCATGTGTTGGTTAGTGAGTTCATGTGTTGGTTAGTGAGTTCATGTGTTGGTTAGTGTGTTCATGTGTTGGTTAGTGAGTTCATGTGTTGGTTAGTGTGTTCATGTGTTGGTTAGTGAGTTCATGTGTTGGTTAGTGAGTTCATGTGTTGGTTAGTGAGTTCATGTGTTGGTTAGTGAGTTCATGTGTTGGTTAGTGTGTTCATGTGTTGGTTAGTGAGTTCATGTGTTGGTTAGTGAGTTCATGTGTTGGTTAGTGAGTTCATGTATTGGTTAGTGTGTTCATGTGTTGGTTAGTGAGTTCATGTGTTGGTTAGTGTGTTCATGTGTTGGTTAGTGAGTTCATGTGTTGGTTAGTGAGTTCATGTGTTGGTTAGTGAGTTCATGTGTTGGTTAGTGTGTTCATGTGTTGGTTAGTGAGTTCATGTGTTGGTTAGTGAGTTCATGTGTTGGTTAGTGTGTTCATGTGTTGGTTAGTGAGTTCATGTGTTAGTGAGTTCATGTATTGGTTAGTGAGTTCATGTGTTGGTTAGTGAGTTCATGTGTTGGTTAGTGAGTTTATTTGTTGGTTAGTGAGTTCATGTGTTGGTTAGTGAGTTCATGTATTGGTTAGTGAGTTCGTGTATTGGTTAGTGAGTTCATGTGTTGGTTAGTGAGTTCATGTGTTGGTTAGTGAGTTCATGTGTTGGTTAGTGAGTTCATGTATTGGTTAGTGAGTTCATGTATTGGTTAGTGAGTTCATGTGTTGGTTAGTGAGTTCATGTGTTGGTTAGTGAGTTCATGTATTGGTTAGTGAGTTCATGTGTTGGTTAGTGAGTTCATGTGTTGGTTAGTGAGTTTATTTGTTGGTTAGTGTGTTCATGTGTTGGTTAGTGAGTTTATTTGTTGGTTAGTGTGTTCATGTGTTGGTTAGTGAGTTCATGTATTGGTTAGTGAGTTCATGTGTTGGTTAGTGAGTTCATGTATTGGTTAGTGAGTTCATGTGTTGGTTAGTGAGTTTATTTGTTGGTTAGTGAGTTCATGTGTTGGTTAGTGAGTTCATGTATTGGTTAGTGAGTTCATGTGTTGGTTAGTGAGTTCATGTATTGGTTAGTGAGTTCATGTGTTGGTTAGTGAGTTCATGTGTTGGTTAGTGAGTTCATGTGTTGGTTAGTGAGTTCATGTGTTGGTTAGTGAGTTTATTTGTTGGTTAGTGAGTTCATGTGTTGGTTAGTGAGTTCATGTGTTGGTTAGTGAGTTCATGTGTTGGTTAGTGAGTTCATGTGTTGGTTAGTGAGTTTATTTGTTGGTTAGTGTGTTCATGTGTTGGTTAGTGAGTTCATGTGTTGGTTAGTGAGTTTATTTGTTGGTTAGTGTGTTCATGTGTTGGTTAGTGAGTTCATGTGTTGGTTAGTGAGTTTATTTGTTGGTTTGTGTGTTCATGTGTTGGTTAGTGAGTTCATGTATTGGTTAGTGAGTTCATGTGTTGGTTAGTGAGTTCATGTATTGGTTAGTGAGTTCATGTGTTGGTTAGTGAGTTTATTTGTTGGTTAGTGAGTTCATGTGTTGGTTAGTGAGTTCATGTATTGGTTAGTGAGTTCATGTGTTGGTTAGTGAGTTCATGTGTTGGTTAGTGAGTTCATGTGTTGGTTAGTGAGTTCATGTATTGGTTAGTGAGTTCATGTATTGGTTAGTGAGTTCATGTGTTGGTTAGTGAGTTCATGTATTGGTTAGTGAGTTCATGTGTTGGTTAGTGAGTTCATGTATTGGTTAGTGAGTTCATGTATTGGTTAGTGAGTTCATGTATTGGTTAGTGAGTTCATGTGTTGGTTAGTGAGTTCATGTGTTGGTTAGTGAGTTTATTTGTTGGTTAGTGTGTTCATGTGTTGGTTAGTGAGTTCATGTGTTGGTTAGTGAGTTCATGTATTGGTTAGTGAGTTCATGTATTGGTTAGTGAGTTCATGTATTGGTTAGTGAGTTCATGTGTTGGTTAGTGAGTTCATGTATTGGTTAGTGAGTTCATGTGTTGGTTAGTGAGTTTATTTGTTGGTTAGTGAGTTCATGTGTTGGTTAGTGAGTTCATGTATTGGTTAGTGAGTTCATGTGTTGGTTAGTGAGTTCATGTATTGGTTAGTGAGTTCATGTGTTGGTTAGTGAGTTCATGTATTGGTTAGTGAGTTCATGTATTGGTTAGTGAGTTCATGTATTGGTTAGTGAGTTCATGTGTTGGTTAGTGAGTTCATGTGTTGGTTAGTGAGTTCATGTATTGGTTAGTGAGTTTATGTGTTGGTTAGTGAGTTCATGTGTTGGTTAGTGAGTTCATGTGTTGGTTAGTGAGTTCATGTATTGGTTAGTGAGTTCATGTATTGGTTAGTGAGTTCATGTGTTGGTTAGTGAGTTCATGTGTTGGTTAGTAAGTTCATGTGTTGGTTAGTGAGTTCATGTATTGGTTAGTGAGTTCATGTATTGGTTAGTGAGTTCATGTGTTGGTTAGTGAGTTCATGTGTTGGTTATGTCATATCATGTGTTTTTGCACATTTCTATATGCAACTAACTGTAAATTATGAACAATCTTTGAGTCTTTGTGTCTTTGAGTAACTTTCGTTGCCAAACCAATAGGCTAGGAAAGTTATAGACAAGCAAAACTTTTTAAGCCGAGTTTAAGAATTTTGTGTAGACATAAAAGGTGTACTCAGCTAAATACAGACGACTGCTCAATTGTGAACAGGTTGGGCAGGTTAAATTGATGCAGCGAAGCTTAAAAGAAACTGCTTCTTTTGCTCTTTTATGTTTTTTTCCTTTTCACTAAACATTAGGCTGCACATTGTGATGTTGTCTGTTAAATGTTGTTTTATGCTTTTCTCATTGCTCTCTCTTGTCTGCATCGCTAAGATGTATTTAAACTGACACAGCCCCCTCTTTTGCACCATTCCTGTTGCCCGTTTGTTATAGCTAGAAATTGATAGAAAGTTTTTCAAAGAAATCCAGTAAACAGGTGACATTTTTAGACAAAGTCACAATGCCTCAGGATTCAACTGTGGAGAGGCTGCCAAGACTGCACGCTGAAATGTTACACATGGACAGTATGAGATCGCGTGAGTAATATAGGAAATTGATGGCTTTTGAATCCAAATAGCCATCTCCACAAACATCTCATCTTACAATCTCAAGAATCTCACCTGAAAACATGATAATCTCACCTAAAATCATGATAATCTCACCTAAAACCATGATAATCTCACCTAAAATCATGGTAATCTCACCTGAAATCATGGTAATCACACCTAAAATCATGGTAATATCACCTAAAATCATGGTAATCTCACCTAAAATCATGGTAATCTCACCTAAAATCGTGGTAATATCACCTAAAATCATGGTAATCTCACCTAAAATCATGGTAATCTCACCTAAAATCATGGTAATCTCACTTAAAATCATGGTAATATCACCTAAAATCATGATAATCTCACCTAAAATCATGGTAATCTCACCTAAAATCATGGTAATCTCATTTAAAATCATGGTAATCTCACCTAAAATCATGGTAATCTCACCTAAAATCTGAATAACCTTACCCTAGAGTGGAAGATCTTACCCCAAAATCATTTTAACCACCCTAAAACTGTTATTAATCTCGCCTTACAACCCTTCTCGCCTAAATCTCAACTTACAAGCCTAGCCATGATGGTTTTACCCTTACAGCATCCCCACAAGAAATCTCATTGAACCGGTAATTCGCTCTCAACAATGGCAGGCACAAAGCGAATCAGGACGGAGTTTTTTCAACGTCGCAACGATCCAAGCGACGACGCTCAAGCCGGCAAGCCGCAGTCGACAGCGCCCAGCTACGGCAGCATCAGCCAGAGGGAGCGTCGCTTTCTAAAGCCGTCGCACATTCAGCAGCCGGATCCGTGCCTCGGCGACTTGAAGTATTACACGGAGGTGACGATTCGCCCGCCGAAGAAAGAATTTCAATTCAATGCGCTCAATAGAAACACTGTGCTAGCTCCGCAATGGAACACGCCAAGACCTAACAGTGGCCTGTACAGCACCACCGAGCTGCCAAAATGGGAGGCCCAGGTGCTGAAGTGAGTTGTTTTTGTTTTCAATTTGCAACTCTTAAAAATAGCATCTGGTGACACCAGCAAGGATCGGCAATTCCGCCCATTTCGAGAGCACATTTCGCGACTCGTGAGCACACCCACACACAGGTGTGTACACTCTCACTGAGAGAGGCAAACGTGTTAGACCGCTCTGCTAGGCCTGGTGTTAGTTCTGACTATGGTCAATACGAGGAATACCGTTGGTTCTGCCGAGGCGCTGACGGGCCGGCAACGAAGCTTCCGCGCTGTCTGCAGTTCGTCTACCTGAGGCCCTGCCTGAATGCCACTGGGCGGCGCTGTTCCAGGAGGTGGTCGAGACCGCGTTCTGCTTTGACAGGACACTCGAACAGTCAGTCAACGCAACCTTTAAGATCAGTGACGAGCGTATCACATTAACACGTCACTCTATTTTATATCGCTAAATGAATCATTTTTTCCTGATCGAAAAGCGAAAACTTACGAATGTTAATTAACGAACTTACCTGCTGACACAGCAGCCACTTGGCCAATCATCCCAACGCAGAGCTCCGCAGGAAGTCCAGAGCTACAGTCGGCAGATGCGCGTCACCACACCGCGGGTCAGCGGCACCAACTCGGACGACTGGAATGCCACAATGAGAACAATGTTCCGGCCCGTGGACAGGTTCGATGTGCCAGCCAGAGAGTACTATGTTGACCCCGAGTGGGTCAGCGAGGATGTACGGATCGCGAAGGCCAGGGCTGAGCGGTTCCTTCAGGCCAGGGCGGTTTGAGATCGCCTCAGTGACTTTATATAACACCTGAACACATTAGAACTCTGCCTTCACAACATATTTTTATATGACCTTTCATGAACATTGATGCTCTTGTTCTTGAAACAGGAAGGCTATAGCTCATATATAATATTTTTTAAATTTACATGTACACTTTAAAAAATCCAAAACCTCTGCATGTTTTACAACACAGACAGTGGATTTCGAGTTGATTCGAGTTTTTTGCAAGGTTCGAATTTATTTTGCCGCAAAAAATGTTTGGTTTCTTTTCTTATTTGCATATAATTACATTTTTCATAATAGTGTACTCAGTGTTGATTCGATTTTCGCCATCCCTTGCCCTGGGACATGAGATGCTGAAAAGAGGCGAACTACAGCCACATGCGGTAAACAGCAACTATGTTAAAACTGAGCCAAGACCCAAATAAAAAGGTTTAACTAAAGATTTAAAAAATTCTTCCGCGGAGATAATTATACTTTTAGATTATATCATATAATTATGATTATTATATTATATAAGATATATTATATTATTATATTCATTATAAAGATAATTATATTTTAGATTGAGCTCTTCCTGCAATCGCCACTCTTCTGAATTTCTTTCACTGTGTGGCCCATCATACCTAAATTATCCAAACCAACTAAAAGAAGAATAACGGAGCGTTACGTGTCTTGAAAATTTATTTAACAAAGGCAGATATTTACTGGAAAATGCACTACTAGCAAGATAGGAACTTTTTTACATGTTTCACTCTCAAATGTTAATAACTCTTTAACGTAAGCAGATCCAATTCTGTTCTTTTGGTATATCGTGCAAAACATCTTGCTTCAACAAGTTTTAGTAAGCTTTTTCATTCAAGAAAAGTTTATTTTCCTTTCTTGTTTATTTATTTATCATACAACGCAATAGCTAGTCAAAAGATATCTAGTGACTTACTCAATTTTAAAGTCACTCTCTAATCAGGTATAAGTATATTGCGAGGATTACGCAAATTTTTTAAAATATCAGTAGGCCAAGCTATGGGTTAATTTTATGTCTAATTGGTTGCTCTTGTGCTATGGTCCTTGAAATTAACGTGATCGTCAAGGGCAAATTTGTGAAGGACAAATTTATTGTGCATTCCTTCATTCAGAGTTTTGAATCCACGCTTTTTTTATCGAGGTTTTACTTTTTATAAATTGCTCAAAAAGTTATGACTTTATTTACGAACAGTGGCTTGTTTCCTCAGATAATTATGAGTTCTACTAACACAAGATTAAAACACTGGATATTAATTAGCTTTTTGTTATATTCTATAAACAAAAATATTTTAACTCGAGGAATCTTAAAATATTTTTTAGAATGGCGGTGACGTGAAGACGGAGAACTTCAGTCTAAAATAAGTCAATTAGACGTGTGTCTAATGTTGCAGATGCGTTTCGTCTGCCCTAGTTCTATTTTTTTGTTATTTTTATATTATCAATTGTTGAAACATACATTTTATTTTAACTTTTTTTAAAGCAAGTTGAATTTCAGCTTTATCAATTTGAGTAGATTTAGCTCCCTATTTCACGCTGACTAAGTACAAAAATCTAAAATAAAATATAAAATATATAAGTATGCTGCTGCCTAGGTGATTATATTTAGCTTTCCTATGCCGTTCAAGCAACTCACGACCTAACACGCAAGCACAAATAAGGCTAAATCAAAATTTTAATGGAATCGTGTTTACCTGCATCGTTACATCTTTAATGAAATTATATTGTTTACATGGCATTTTCCTGCCTAAATGTTTTTTCGGCTTCTTAAATGTGCAATTTTTCCACCCTTAATTTACAATGTCCTTCTTATAGAAAACAGAATGTCACAATATAAGTTGAATTGCAAATGTAAATTGTAAATTCATTTGGCTAATACTTACTAGGAAAAAAGCTTTCTTCACTGTGCAATTAAGTCAAGCATAAATAGTCGCTTGTTAATTAAGCTATATTTCGTTTTAAGTATTTTGGAGTAAGAATTCTGTTACAATAGGTAATTCAAGTGTGACCCATTAGCCTGTGTCATATGGAAATGTATAGTTTTTTTCTATTTTTTTCTATTAGGTTCATAGGCGTAGGAATGGGGGGGACAGTGGGGCCATGGCCCCCCCACTTTTTAAGTTGGGGGGCCAGTAATGAGATCTGGCCCCCCACATTTTAAATGCAAAATGTTGACTTTTTGCTTATTTTTTACTCTTATTTTTGGATTTTGCTGCTTTGTTGCAATATTGAAATAATAAAAATTGTCATTTTTGGGATTTTTTTCGGGGAAATGGATCCTCCCCTTGGCCTTGCCCCCCCCACTTTTTTAATCATTCCTATGCCTATGATTAGGTTTATTTCTTACCTTTGCAAAGAAAATATTAGATTTTATAAGGCCTTCAAAATTTAAGGCATGTAATTTTTTAGCTTAATTTAGTTTAGAACAAATAAAATGTGCATTTTATGAGCAGAAAGTTTCATGAAAAGTATAGTTTATTTGTTTTTGGATTATCAAATTTCCACATTTTACCTTTTGTTTTTCAGATATGAATTCTAAAAACTATCAGTATTTTTTTCATACTTTAAAACTAAAAAACTTCCTCATTTTCTCGAAAATATTATGCTACTTTAAGTAGTTGCTGGACACAATATTTCGAAAGCTAAATGACTTGGCTTGCTGGTACTTTTATTCGTTCGTTCTATGTGCTGTATAAACATAAACTTATAAACAGACAGAGTCACTTTGACAGCACTAGGAACAGAAAGTCTGCCCACATTTTTTAAAGCACTGAAAAGTCCACAGACTGAAATTTCGACACAATCTTGCTACTGATTGTTCTTCAATGTCCTGAGATAGGTCTCCAATATACAGAGACTTGTCTTCAATGTCCAGAGACAGGTTTTTAATGTCCAGAGACAGGTCTTCAATGTCCAGAGACAGGTCTTCAATGTCCAGAGACAGGTCTTCAATGTCCAGAGACACGTCTTCAATGTCCAGAGACAGGTCTTGTTGTGACTTGAATATTCAACCGGACTTGAATGAACTCTATTAACTTATCGTTGCGCAATGCAACGTCCATTTTTCCTATGCGTGCGTGGGCCCGGTGGGTGTCACCTGCGCGTGCGACACAACGTGCTCTGTTCTTACTCCTTGCTCTCCACGTGCCATTGTCACCCCCAGCCATATTTTGTTAGTATAAATATATCGAATTTCCTTTGTTCGTAGTTCGTGGCCTTTGCGCTATCTAAAGAATTCCTGGTCTACAAAAGTGGCGACGAGGAATGAGCATTCTGGGCTCAATCGGACCCTTTGAGGAGGGCACTTAGAGTTGGCTGCAATACCAGGAGAGACTGGAACAGTTCCTGATCGCAAATGACATCGAGTCAGGGAACAAGAAGCGAGCCGTGCTGCTCAGCACATGCGGCAAGAACACTTACCAACTGGTATCCAGCCTACTGGCACCTGCGAAGCCCTCTGAGACTGACTATGTGGTAATCTGTGACAAGCTGAAAGAACACTTTGACCCAACCCCGCCAGAGATCGTTCGACGATACCGGTTTTACAGCAGAAGCCGTCAGGCGGGCGAGTCCATTGCCGAATTTCTCGCCGAGCTACGAAATTTAGCACGTCATTGCAACTTCGGCGCCAGTTTGAACAGCATGCTCAGAGACAGACTGGTCCTGGGCATTGAGAACGACAACATCCAGCGGAGGCTCTTCGCTGAGAAAGAATTGACCCTGGAGTCTGCACTCTCGATGGCACAAGCGCACGAGTCGGCCGCGAAGGGAAACTTGCTGGTGACCAAAGGCTCAGACACCGTGCACGCAGTTCGCCGATGGACACCAGAAGAGCGACGGGACAGCCCTGGATCAACCGGAGAGGCAACGTCGACTAAGCGGTGCCACCGGTGTCTGTCGCAGCGTCATCCAGCGGCGAAGTGCCCGTTCGCAGACAAGAAGTGCTTCGCCTGCTCAAAGATCGGGCATGTCGCGGCCGCGTGCAGGTCAGCAGCCGCAGCCAGCCGTGAAAACCACGCGACGTCACGACGAGAGACCCAGCACGCCTCCGGCCATCGCGACGGACAGAAGATACACGAGCTCGAGGCGGAGGAGACCTTCTCGCTGCACGTCATGGCCGAGAGAAACGGCAAGGTGCCCCCAATTGAGACTGTGGTGATCATCGACGGCACCCCAGTACGAATGGGGGCGGACACGGGAGCATCGGTTTCCCTCATATCGTCGGAGACCTACAAATCTGAGCTGTGTGGCCAGCCTCTGCTCGAGTCCGTCGACACGCTGCTGCGCACCTACTCTGGAGAGTCCGTGCCAGTGCTCGGAAGAATTCGAGTTCGTGTCGAGACCGAGTCGGCCTGCCTGCAAGGTGCTGCCGTTACTCGTGGTGGAGGGCACAGACTCCAGCCTGATTGGTCGTGACTGGCTGGTTGATCTGCCCTTAGACTGGCGAACAATCAAGCAGGTGCGGCATGCAGCTGACAACCCAAAGCTACGCAGTCTGCTCGATCGCTACGCCGTTGTTTTCAAGCCGGAGCTCGGTCGGTACACGGGACCAGCCGTGCAGCTTCGTCTCAAACCTGGCGCCCGCCCTCGGTTCTACAAGGCTCGGAATGTTCCGCTCGCACTGAAGGAAAAAGTTGAAGCGCAGCTCGACAAGGAAATCGAACAGGGTGTGCTGAAACCTGTCGGTAGTTCAGAATATGCATCCCCGATCGTCCCAGTGCTAAAGACGGATGGCTCCGTTCGCATATGTGCCGACTTTAAACAGACGGTTAATCTCGACGTGGAGCCGGACACATACCCAGTGCCGAGGATTGACGAGCTTTTCACCAAGCTGGCTGGCGGGAAACGATTCACAAAGCTCGACCTATGCCAGGCATACCTACAGCTGCCGCTTGACGAAGCATCGCAAGAACTCTGCACCGTTAACACCTCCAAAGGTCTGCTGCGGTACACTAGACTTCCTTTCGGAGTTGCTCCTGCCGTGGGCATCTTCCAGAGACAGATGGACTGTCTGCTGCAAGGAGTTCCGCACGTAGCGTGCTTCATCGACGACTTGCTCGTAACCGGAACAGATGATGGTGACCACCTGCGGAACCTCGAGCAGGTGCTCCAACGGCTACAGCAGAGCGGCCTACGGTGCGGCCTGAGCAAATGCGATTTCCTGCAGGAGAGTGTCAGCTACCTCGGTCACAAGATCGACGCCACGGGACTGCATCCAATGCAGGACAAAGTGCGGGCTGTCCAGGAGGCACCAGCCCCCCGAGACCCGACCCAGCTGCGCAGCTTCCTGGGCCTGGTAAACTATTACGGCAAATTCCTGCCCAACCTGTCGACCGAGCTGGCACCTCTGCACCGCTTGCTGAACCGCGATAGCCCGTGGCACTGGGGCGCATCCCAGGACGCAGCATTCCACAAGTGCAAGGAGCTGATCAGCAGAGCGCCGGTGCTGGTTCACTTCGACGACAAGCTGCCTGTGGTGTTGGAATGCGATGCTTCACCGTACGGCATCGGCGCAGTCATTTGCCACCGGGCCGGAGTCGACAAGCCGATTGCGTTCGCCTCGCGTACTCTGCACGATGCTGAGGCCAACTATTCGCAGCTGGAAAAGGAGGCTCTCGCGGTTGTCTACGGAGTGAAGAAGTTTCACACGTATCTGTGCGGCCGGGAATTCATGCTGGTGAGCGACCACAAGCCGCTGCTGGGACTCCTGCACGAGTCCAAGCCGATCCCTGCGATGGCTTCAGGCAGGATCCAGCGGTGGGCTCTGCTCCTGGCCGGCTATCGGTACAACATGGTCCACCGAGCCGGCAAGTCCCTGCTCCGAGCCGATGCACTGAGCCGCCTGCCCCTGCCTGAGAGACCACGGGATGCACCTATACCGGCCGAGATTGTGCTCACGATGGACATGTTGGATGAGGGGCCGGTGACAGCGGGCCACATTCGGGCATGGACTCGGACCGACCCGGACCTGTCCAGAATTCTGCGCTACACGGAGTCCGGCTGCTGGCCAGCGCAGACGCCCCCGGAGCTGCAGCCGTACCACTCACGTGCCGACGATCTTAGCATCCAGGATGGCTGCCTGTTGTGGTGCTGCCGAGTGCTGGTGCCAGAAGTGGGGTCTTGATTGTCCAGAGACTGGTCTTCATTGGCCAGAGACAGGTCTTCAATGTCCAGAGACAATGTCCAGTGCCCTCGAGGTTAACCCGACAACCCACAAGCCTTCTCGCCCCAAATGAATGCGGCCTCGCCGCGGAATCGAGCTCAGGGACCAATTGGTGCGAGAGGCAGACTCGTTGACGGCTCCTCCTCTGCCCCCCGTACATTCTGTACCCACAAGTAACATCATAATTCATAAATGTCCAAAGACGTTCTTTAATTGTCCACGGACACGTTCTAGAAGTCCAGCACGTATTGCGTATTTCGACTGCTAATCGAATAATGTCCAGAGATGCATGCTAAATGTCGCATTAGATTAAACTGAAAATTTAAATTAATTAATTATCTTAAAAACAAAGTTTTTTGTTATAAAGCATATCAGTTAGGTAAACAATGTATAACTCATAGTCAAAGTAATCAATAATTAGTCATAAGCTCTAGAACACACCAGAGCCTCGACAGTGTTTAGCCGCTCATTTCCACAATAATAAGATGTCAGTTAGCTAGAGCAGAGCTAGGAGATGAATTTGATGTTCTATTTTTAGCACGCAAGGTAATCGCATTGTAGTTTGGTAAACGGAATGCATCAATTCGGCTTAGCTATAAAAAGGCAGTGCTTCCTCATGTAGGCAGAAATTAGGAAACTAAGCTCTGTTGATCTTTCTCTAAACGGCTAATTTTTAACTTACACAAAATCAGATCAACCATGATGGATATTCTGGCATTTGAGTGAGTCAGTATTCTTGTTTCTACTCTATTTAATTGCTTCTTCAACACGCCGGTAAAACATTAGGATTGTACTAGAAAATAAAATGTATCTAGTTATTGTTATACATTTCAGCCGTTATGTCATAACGTTTTTAGTACTCAAATAAAATTCACGAATGCCTTCATTATTAGAAAAACTGTGTAAAGTGACTAGCTGTTCACCAATAGAACAGGTGTATAAAGTGACTAGCTGTTCATCAATAGAACATGTGTATAAAGTGACTAGCTGTTCACCAATAGAACAGGTGTATAAAGTGACTAGCTGTTCATCAATAGAACAGGTGTATAAAATGACTAGCTGTTCATCAATAGAACAGGTGTATAAAGTGACTAGCTGTTCATCAATAGAACAGGTGTATAAAGGGACTAGCTGTTCATCAATAGAACAGGTGTATAAAGTGACTAGCTGTTCATCAATAGAACAGGTGTATAAAGTGACTAGCTGTTCATGAATAGAACATGTGTATAAAGTGACTAGCTGTTCACCAATAGAACAGGTGTATAAAGTGACTAGCTGTTCATCAATAGAACATGTGTATAAAGTGACTAGCTGTTCATAAATAGAACATGTGTATAAAGTGACTAGCTGTTCATCAATAGAACAGGTGTATAAAGTGACTAGCTGTTCATGAATAGAACAGGTGTATAAAGTGACTAGCTGTTCACCAATAGAACAGGTGTATAAAGTGACTAGCTGTTCACCAATAGAACAGGTGTATAAAGTGACTAGCTGTTCATAAATAGAACAGGTGTATAAAGTGACTAGCTGTTCATCAATAGAACAGGTGTATAAAGTGACTAGCTGTTCATCAATAGAACAGGTGTATAAAGTGACTAGCTGTTCACCAATAGAACAGGTGTATAAAGTGACTAGCTGTTCACCAATAGAACAGGTGTATAAAGTGACTAGCTGTTCATCAATAGAACAGGTGTATAAAGTGACTAGCTGTTCATCAATAGAACAGGTGTTTAAAGTGACTAGCTGTTCATCAATAGAACAGGTGTATAAAGTGACTAGCTGTTCACCAATAGAACAGGTGTATAAAGTGACTAGCTGTTCATGAATAGAACAGGTGTATAAAGTGACTAGCTGTTCATAAATAGAACAGGTGTATAAAGTGACTAGCTGTTCACCAATAGAAAATGTGTATAAAGTGACTAGCTGTTCACCAATAGAACAGGTGTATAAAGTGACTAGCTGTTCATCAATAGAGCAGGTGTATAAAGTGACTAGCTGTTCACCAATAGAACATGTGTATAAAGTGACTAGCTGTTCACCAATAGAACATGTGTATAAAGTGACTAGCTGTTCATCAATAGAACAGGTGTATAATGTGACTAGCTGTTCATGAATAGAACAGGTGTATAAAGTGACTAGCTGTTCATGAATAGAACAGGTGTATAAAGTGACTAGCTGTTCATCAATAGAACAGGTGTATAAAGTGACTAGCTGTTCATGAATAGAACAGGTGTATAAAGTGACTAGCTGTTCATCAATAGAACAGGTGTATAAAGGGACTAGCTGTTCATCAATAGAACAGGTGTATAAAGTGATTAGCTGTTCATAAATAGAACATGTGTATAAAGTGACTAGCTGTTCATCAATAGAACAGGTGTATAAAGTGACTAGCTGTTCATCAATAGAACAGGTGTATAAAGTGACTAGCTGTTCATCAATAGAACAGGTGTATAAAGGGACTAGCTGTTCATCAATAGAACAGGTGTATAAAGTGACTAGCTGTTCATCAATAGAACAGGTGTATAAAGTGACTAGCTGTTCATGAATAGAACAGGTGTATAAAGTGACTAGCTGTTCACCAATAGAACAGGTGTATAAAGTGACTAGCTGTTCACCAATAGAACAGGTGTATAAAGTGACTAGCTGTTCATAAATAGAACAGGTGTATAAAGTGACTAGCTGTTCATCAATAGAACAGGTGTATAAAGTGACTAGCTGTTCACCAATAGAACAGGTGTATAAAGTGACTAGCTGTTCACCAATAGAACAGGTGTATAAAGTGACTAGCCGTTCATCAATAGAACACATGTGTAAAGATTATTCACCGCTGCAATTTTTTTCCAACATTTGGTTTATATGTAAAGTACTTTAAATGTATCAAATACATTAATTAAACCCTATTTAATTTCGTTTCTCGTACAGAAGTTGCCTGTTTCAGTTAGAAACAGTGAAAAGTACTTTAAATAATTAGTTAGAACTTTGCATTACGCATTCCTGAACTTAAGCTTGCAATTGTTTGAGTAAGTTGTTCTCTCATCGGCTTTAGAGCACAATAGGGACTTGGCAGTGTGTGCTCAGCTGCTCTCAATGCAAGCATATGAACAATGTCGCTTTATACTCGGTACTTTATACTCAGAAAGGCATTATACCCATAGAATTTTGCACCTGTATAGTTTTACACGCGCAGAAATCTAGTTGGGTCAGGTTTAAGTTAATCAGAAATCCAAGTGAAGTGGAGTGCCTATTTTTAGTAATCAGAAATGCATACGTACGTCTCTATGCGATGCTACACTGTAGGATTATTTACCTGGATAAAAATCCCTTATCTGACTCTCTTCCCTTCTCTCTCTCTACCCCTCCCTCTCAGTGTCTGCCTAACTGTGCCCAACCATTAGTCGCCGCATTCACTGCCTCCTTGGGGCTCATTGGGAATGAGTAAATCCTGGTAAATCCCTTATATTTCAGCACAGCTCTACAATTCTCTCATTTCTTTATTCCACTGCCCTGCCTTAACCATTCTTTTTGCTACAACAAATCTCTTTGAAATTCTGTATCGATAAATAAGAATTTGAAAGGTCCCCCAGAGATAGTCGCATGGATCGACCAGTCAGTAGAGGCAATTATGCCAATCATCTAGATGTCAAGTGAGAAATAAGTGTCATAAGTATTTTTTTATTTCATTCCATATCTATTTATTTTAAACAGTTCCTTAATAAACTACATTTTACTAGTAATCTATAAATAAACAATGCTTCGCTTGTTTTCAGACAAATTCCAAAAGCAACCAGCTTTGAAAGTCTCTACAGTAACGAAAGATCATTCGCCCCACCTGGAAGGTAAGACTTGAGTCATAATTTGTCATAATTTCAGATTTGAATAATTTGATATGTGGAAAAACTTTCGGTTCGGGATAAGTTGAGAGTTAGGATAAATAGATTTGGGCTAAATAGATTTGGGATAAGTTAAGATTTAGGATAACTTTAGATTTGGGATAACTTTAGATTTAGGATAACTTTAGATTTGGGATAACTTTAGATTTAGGATAACTTTCGATTTGGGATAAATCGATTTGGAATAACTTTAGATTTGGGAAAAGGTGAGATTTGAGTTGAGATTTAGTTGAGATTTAAGGATTAACATGCTACGCCATACACTGAGATCAGGGATATCCTAAAAATTGTTAAAACTCACGAGCTATAGATTACAGAAAAAAAAATTTTAATCTTAACTTTCCTAGCGTCATGGACGACGAAGCCAACGATCTTCGCGACCAG
The DNA here is from genome assembly GCA_950097015.1 of Macrostomum hystrix. NCBI lineage: Eukaryota > Metazoa > Platyhelminthes > Macrostomidae > Macrostomum > Macrostomum hystrix. The sequence continues at coordinate 30,378,795 of CATNEN010000038.1, forward strand.
AAGAATCGCAAGCAGATGGAGATTGCTCAGCGCAAAACCCAGAAGCGCATAGCCACCTCAACAGGCATTGTGCAAAGAAACGATCTTCGACCAAATAGTGGGAGGCGCAGTGCTGGCAAAGAGAACGAGCGGTCGCCCTTGGTCGGCGGAGGAGCAGCCCCCATTGGCAGGGAACGCAGTCGAGACCGCTCCGATTTTGGTAGGCAAACTAAAGCAATGATAATTAAGTAGCATTCTCAAACACAGAGATAGTTTTAAATGGGATCAAGAACCCGCTGATGTAGCCACCGACCTAGAACTGGGCTAAAAAAGTTATTCAACTAAGAATTAAAAAGTTTTTGAAACTGAAAAACAGTGAATCATTTTTCGTTTAGCATACGACGGGCCGCAGTCCTACCAGATGGCTAATCCCGACGGTGTCACAACGCGCGTCCACGTGCTGAAAATCGATGCGTCACCGCAGGGCGAGTCCAAGGACTACGACTCGACCGACAGTGAGACTGACAGTCGCGATCGAGGAACTCGCAGCGGCAATCGAGCGGCGTCGAACGATAGGCGAGAAAAAAAGCGTCCGGAGGAGACCCGGGTTTCGTCCGCCTCGCCAAGGCCTCCCAAACGCGGTGGCGGAGCCAGTGGAGGATACGACGATGATAATGATGACGATCGGAATCGCGACGAAGTCGACGGGGGCAAGGGTCGGAATCGACGCACAGCTGATCGGCTCACTGTCGGTGGTGGCGGTCGAAGTCGACGAAACCGCGATGCCGACGATGACGACGATACCGAGAATGACGACAAGGACCGTCGGAAGACATCGGCCACAAGTTCTCGTTCGGGACGCTCTCCGGCTCGCAGCGGAGACAGGCGGGACGGTGACAAGGTAGCTTCCCTATTGTTAAGTGGATATTTTAAATATTTTAATAAAACTGATCAACCTCGCACTTCCAGCAACGCCAGGGCCGCAATCGTCGCGATGACGACGACGACGATGATGAAGAAGGCGCCGCAGCAGCCGCGACCGGACGGCAGCGTCGGCAGGGCAATCTGGACGACGATGTCAGCGATGTAAGCGACGAGGGCGAGACTCAGGTTGGCCCGATACCGCGGAACAAGTCCATGGACAGCATCAGGAACCATGGCGTGCGCCTTGACTCCTCTGATGTGAGTGAACTGAGCTCGATGAGCTTAGCGTGCAATATACGCCCTTGAGGGGCCAACCCCAAAGGCACAGTGAGAGTGTACACTGCCTGATGATGAGAAGGTCAGGGTAGATGTACACACCTATGTGAGTGTGTGCTCAGGAGTCAGCGAAATGGGCAGAACTGCTTCTCTCTTGCTGCGGGTCCACTGTCAACATATTTTATGTCAAATAATTTTGAGATCAGCATGATGATGCGATGCTAAATTTACTTTTGTGCTTGCGTACAAGTAGGTGTTCTATATTAGAGTTCTCTAGCCGAGTTACTTCAAGTTTTATTTTACAAGTAAAAGTACAATTGCAAGAGTATTTGGAATCGCTAGTCTGTCAGACGCTGGAACTGAATTGGCTCAGGAGTGAATTTACCTGCATTATCTGGTCAATGCAGCAAGCACGCATGGAACATGTGTAGCTGAGAATCTGTACAGAGGTAAAGGAAACCGTACAGTGGGATTCTGAAGTGAACGAGAAAGGACAGACAGGTATTTGGCAAACCAGACTGGGTAGTTTTTTATGATGCTGAACAGCTCTAGCTGCTAGCTAGTTATATTGTTTTATTTGCTGCACTTTTAGATTGCCAGTTGAGCAGATCCCAACGATTGCCCTGCTACTTCTTAATTACAGAACCTCTCGTTTAGCGAGACTACGTGATGTTGGTGGATTTACTTATTCATTCGTTAATCTAATCTACTCAAGTTGTAGTTGCCCTACTATGCCAAATTCAATCGGTATTTTCCTTGTTTGGGTTTCGTGAGCCCATGGAGTGATTTAAGTTTTAAGGATTTTGAACAAATTTTTCTCTCCCTAAATTAGAAAGAGTTGATTGAAGAAATCAATGTACATTGTCTCCTTCCATCCCTCCATTAGACATACTCCACCTTTCTCTTGATTCATCTTCATGAATCTTCTTTATCTGCTCAATATTTTAATCCACCTTTAATCCAAACTGCATCTAAGCTAGGCCTAGTCAGTTTTCAAAGGCTGTTAGCGTGATGTGAGTCTCTTAATGCCCCTGAATTAGTAAAATAACACTTTAATATTAGGACAAACGTTCGTCTTACGGAAGGGTGTTAAAGGGGCAGACAAGCAAAGGAAAGGAAGTCAAATAGTATAGTATATAATTCAGCCTGTTTTGATCGCATATATTGGAATAACAGTTATTCTAATATCTGTGGTTTTAATGGATTGTAAAACGGCCCTATTAAGGAGCAGCGTGTTAATGAGGTCGTACGAAAAGGCTTTCGGATGACAAGCTCTATGTCCACAGTGTAATTTTTAGCCTTTAAATTTAATGCTAACGAAAAGCTAGTTTTATACAATGGGCCTAATGGCAGCATGCCAAAACGGCCCTAATTAGGGTCACACGAAATAAGAGATAGGCCAAACAAATATGACTTGAATGCTTGACGGCTTTGAAAACCAATTGTAGGACAAAATTGCCGTTTTTCGCACATAATAAATATTATGTTTTAATTTGTTTGTTTTTTCTTTCTCTTTTTTTTCCAAAAAACTACTTTCTAGAGAATGTGTAAGACGCCTCAGTCGAACAGCAGAAAGCGTCAAGGCCAGATAAGATTGCTCTCCCGTCAGCAATCCAAGCTGACACAAACTGCAGATGGCCTCGGGTTTCACCTGACACATTCGTCTGGCACTATTATTAAACGTTGCGGCTCAGCGGCTAGTGGCAGTGTAGTTTTCTACTCAAAACCGAATCTTTAATCTTACATATTTCATATTATTTCCTTGATCGACCCACTTACTAATTACTAGATTGATAGTTATTTTCGACAACGTTTCGATTGAGTAGAAATCAAACTTCAATATGTGAGGGGAGTCGGTGGCAGAGTGGTTAACGCGTTCGCCTCTCGCACCACGGTCACTAAGTTCGATTCCACGGCGAGGCCACATTTATTTGGGGCGCAGCCGCGGAGAGAAGGCTTGGGGGCTTGTCGTGCAATTTACGCCCTTGTGGGCCAACCTCCAAAGCACAGTTGATGAGAAAGTCAGGGCAGACACCTGTGTGAGCGTATGCCTGCGTACAGTAGCTGTGTGCGTGTGTGCTCAGGAGTCAGCGAAATGTGCAGAACTGCCTCCTCGCTGGCTGCGGGTCTAGTGTCACCGAATGAAGTGCCATTGCCCGCAGCCCTCCGGCAATCAGTATTATTATTATTAAAACTTCTATACGTCATTAGTCGAAGATGTCAGTCCCGAAGTACTGAATCCCGAATTTTACGAGCTAAAAATACGAATCCCTTCTCAATCAATCAAAGTCATAATGCTAGTACGAGCCGTAGTATTTTACTGATGCAAAAAGCCGTGTCCTTTTATTTTGTTTGTCATCAATTGGTTAGATGTTTCTGCCAACGATATTTGTAGAATGCTTCAGTTAACATTACGTATTTCTTTTCTTCTAGAGTTTCCAAAACGACCCAGCTCAGTTACTTGAGAATCGACAATGGCTAAGCTGAATGAACTATGTTTTAATTGTCATAATTAATTGCTTAATAGTTTCACCGCCATCTCAAAGTCTTTGTCCAATATGCTTTAGGAATGAGCCAAATTAGATGACCAGTTCATTAGAAATTAACCAAGTCCTACTATGTCTTTAGCTGAAAAATCCCAATTTACCTGTACTGTGTACCGAAATACCATTCTAAATGTCATCACCTCTTCAATCATCTCATCATCCTCCAACTGTGCCGCCATTCCTTGCTCAGGAGTCGCGTCGCAGTCAGCAGAAGCTCGGCACTGCGTCTCGCCTTACGAACTTGATACCGGATCCCACCGAGGACCTAGAAGAGTTTGTACTCCGTCCAGCGCCCCAAGGTTGTGTCATCAAGGGCAAAATTACTCGAGACACTCGAGGCATTGAACGATCGCGCTATCCGACCTACTATCTGCACATGGAGCGCGACGATGGCAAGAAAATCTTTCTACTAGCCGCCAGGAAACGACGCCACTCGTCCACGGCTAATTATCTGATGTCGTGCGACGCCACCGATTTGAAGCGAGCCGGCGAGAGCTTCGTTGGCAAACTGCGTAGCAATTTCTTTGGCACCGGTTTCACTGTGTTCGACAATGGCGAGTCGCCCAAGAAAAGCGGCGAGTTGGCTAGGCGCGAGCTGGCCGCCATCGCCTACGACACTAACGTTCTGGGCTTTCGTGGGCCGCGCAGGATGACCGTCCTGCTACCTGGCATGAATGCCAACTCTGAGCGCATCGAGCTCAGGCCCAAGTCTGACGATGACGGACTACTGGCCAGGTACAAACGGAAGGAGATCAACAACCTGCTGGAGTTGCACAATAAGACGCCTGTCTGGAACGAAGGTAAATTTTATATTGAGTTATTCAGCTTGTAGGTATCCAATCTATTCGATTAAAATATTTAAAATGTGTACATGTCTTTGCGATGGTAACATATATGTCTTCGAGATAGTAATGTCTGTGTGATGGTACAGACGTTATGTCTTCGAGATAGTAATCTCTGTGTGATGGTAGCGTCTGTGTCTTCGTGTTGTTAACGTCTGTGTCTTCGTGTTGTTAACGCCTGTGTCTTCGTGACGATAATGTCTGTGTCTTCGTGACGATAATGTCTGTGTCTTCGTGACGATAATGTCTGTGTCTTCGTGACGATAATGTCTGTGTCTTCGTGTTGTTAACGTCTGTGTCTTCGTGACGATAATGTCTGTGTCTTCGTGACGATAATGTCTGTGTCTTCGTGATGGTAACGTCTGTGTCTTCGTGATGGTAACGTCTGTGTCTTCGTGATGGTAAGTAACGTCTGTGTCTTCGTGATAGTAACTTCTGTGTCTTTGTGATGGTAACCTCTGTGTCTTCATGATGGTAACCTCTGTGTCCGAGATAGTAACTTTTGTGTCTTCGTGATGGTAACATGTGTGTCTTCGGGAGGACTTCTGCATCTTCAGGTTTAATCGCGTTTTAATCTCATTGAAATCGGTGAGAATTTGGTCACCCACGCAGCCAATTCTCACATTTATTCTCATATCTCTCCGCAGACACCCAGTCCTACGTGCTGAATTTTCACGGTCGTGTTACGCAAGCCTCTGTCAAGAATTTTCAAGTTGTTCACGATAATGACGGTGAGTGTCTGTAGTTAGATGATTGTCAGTTTAAAGTACACATTGAATAGTGGAGCATGTAAGAATAAATAAGAAAAACTGGCTGTACTACTTACAAGTAGAAAGCTACGATAGTGGCTTTGAAAATTCGAAGAATTACTGGATTCAGCACAAGATTCTGAATCAAGGCGACTTAAAGACAAATCAACCGATTTTTTACCGCAGCTAATGCCGGTGCTTATTTTTAAGTTTGGCGTTATTTATAGCCAATTGGGATTGAAGTCTAAATTATACATTTGTTTTTACCTGGGGCCTTTATTTTAACTTTATTTCAAGTACACTCTCAGGCCCAAAATAAAACGAAAATTTTATTTGCCGAAAGCTAAACTCTTAATGAGATTTTGATGCTATTTACATAGTAGATAATATACTTTCAGTTGATTACATCGTAATGCAATTCGGACGCATTTCCGATGACGTGTTCACAATGGACTACGCCTATCCGATGTGCGCTCTGCAGGCTTTTGGTGTGGCCCTGTCCTCGTTCGATGGAAAACTAGCTTGCGAATAAGTTTGAGCGCAAATTTAGTAAGATAAGATAAAACTTTGAGATTGTGGGATCATAAAGTGATTATTTATTAGCGCAGAGTCAATCAACACTAACTGTCAGATCTGGTTCACAATTTCTATTTGCTTTTTTCTTCGTATATCTCTGCACATCTGGACCTGCATCTATCTCTGTTGTTTTTGTTTGTTTTTGTTTCATTGTTTTAGCGCGACGGTACAGAAATTCTTTAGTTTTTGGCCGTATTATGTGATCGTAAGGGTTAGGTACTATGTCTACTAGTGCGATGGGTTCTATTTTTAGCATCGAAAAGTCACGCCATGCCTGCGTGATAGGCGAAATCCATGTTGCTATTTTTAGCGCTTAGCAGTTAAAAATCGCGCGACTCTTGCGTGTCTCATATTACTAAATTTAATGCAAATGTCAACTTGTTGTTCTGGGCAACTGTTAAATTTATTAGAATTTTTTGTGGTAACAAAATTATAATATTTCATCCGTTTTTTGTTTCCAGTTCGTTGTAACAAACACTATTTTGTTGAAAGTGATATTTTAGGCATATAAAAGTCAGATATTATGTATTTGGCAGTTTTTTAAAAAAAGAACTCATTGTTGTTGATGTTGTTTCAGCTGTTTCGTCACATAGCCGTCCAATTGTTGGTTTTTTCTCACCAATTTTCTTGCAATTCTAGTTTTACCGTCCTGTCTCGCTTTGTAATTTTAGTCTTGTTTAGCCCTATATGTATTGAATTGTATAATTTCCGTCCGCTATTTTTCAGTCTATAGATTTTTTTCAGTTTTATTCCAGAGACCTCGAACCAGTTTTTGGTCTAATTGTGCCGGCTGTTCACGTGTCGCTCTACTTATCTAAAAATCTATCTATTTTTTTCGTTAAGACAACACTCCACTAGTATTTTTTGGATTGTGATTTTTTAATACTGTTCTGAATTCTTCAATATTCGTCCTACTTTAAACACGTGACCGACAAGAACCAATAATCTTCAGACATGACTTTCGAACTAAATCACGTGACCGAAAAGTTTGCGGTGCATATTTAGCGATGCCACTGTAAATTTAATCGAATGTATTCTGAATCTTATGTAACAGTGTCAAACAGTTTTTAAGAAGTTACTCTGTAACAGGCTTTTTGTCGAAATATTTTTATCGTATCTTAAAATATGTGTCTACAGATATTTTTGTTGCATCGACGTTATAAAATTTTCACACGGCACAAACAGTATATAATGATTATATTATTCAGCTTTGTCAGTTAGAATTAGAATCACGTTTATAAGTTTCGGTATAGACTTGGTAATGTTGGTGTTATATTATCTCCTCGTTTTTTTAGATTCGTTAATATTTATTTATTAGTGTTTCTTGTCAGTAGGAAATCAAGTCGAAAAGCGATATCACTCGTTTACATTTATGTATATCTTGTCTTAAGTATGCAAAATGGTTAACAAAAATATTAACGGTGATTCGATAACGATATTTCGAGCTATTACTGTCGACAAGTTATGCCTATCTGACTGTCAGTATACTGTAGAGCTGTCTGTAATTTTTCCCTGTCGTCTCTCCTCTTTCTTCATCAATCAATCTCACATTTTCTAAGTATCGTTTTAGTCTCCAAGTAATTTGCTCCTATCTATCAATCTCTCTTACACTGTCTTTCTCTCGTTTTTTTAGAAAATCTTTCCGATCGCTTGTCCTCTTCTGTATTCAGCTTTGTTGTTAAATGACTATTAGAAGCAATGTGATTTAGCCATGCGATATTGAATAATTGACATTGGCCGCAGCTGTGTCAACAAATTTTTTATTCTCCTTTGTCCTATCTCACCGCTGAAAAAAAATTGACCCTCGAAAGCGAAACTCCGTGTTCTTTGTTTTTTGTTTGATACTTTATAGATTCGAGAAATTGGTCTACAAGTAGTATAGCTTTTGCCATTCAATCTCAGTGTTTTGTCATTCATACTCAGCCCCCCATAGAATTAATCCAGCCAGTTGGCGCGGTTTGGCCCATAGACTATCGCTCTGTGCCATTCAATCTCGGGTTTTGTCATTCAAACTCAGGCTTTATAAGCTCGGTCTCTCAAACGCAGTCCTCCAAAAGACAGCTAAATAACAAATTTCTTCCATTGCATTTGCTTACATGGCCCAACTTACATGGGCCATATGCTTAGATGGAGCGCCTGGGCCACGTTGCACTGGACACTCTGACGCCTCTGTTTAACAAGTTTAACAAGTCTGTTTTTCGGTCCTGTGTTACATGAGCCGAGCTGAGGAATAGTAACCTGTTCATTCCTTATCCACATTTCTTCTCCACATTAAAGCCTGAGTTTGAATGACAAAACCCGAGATTGAATGGCACAGAGCGATAGTTTATGGGCCAAACCGCGCCAACTGGCTGGATTAATTCTATGGGGGCTGAGTAGGAATGACAAAAGACTGAGATTGAATGGCAAAAGCTATAGCACGGTTTATAGTAGAAAGACGACAATGGTATTTCAAATACCGACATATTTTTCGAGATTTTTAATGATTGTTGTCGGGGGTCTGGTTGCAAAAACCACAAGTATCGGCATAAAATTTCTGCTCACAAAATTTCATATCGGCTATAATCGTTGATTATTATGTATTGATTCAATTTTAGTTGTTCTTTTACAGGCTTAAATACAGAGCAATGCACAGTTGTCCTTGTCACCAGTGTCGGTGGGCTTTGAATTACTTGGATTTTACGTCGGATCACTTAACTACAAGCTACCTAAAGCATAGTCAATCAAGTCGTGAAAAAGCAATTTGAGAACTGACTCGCGCCTCAAAGCGAGCAATGTCGAATCAAACTTTCTTCACATCAAGTTCTCATATTCAGCTAAACAAAGACACAAATTTACTAGTGCGTTAAAATTTCGTACAACGATTTATCGAAGGGGTTTGAAGCAGCGAAAAGTGCAGGTATCGATTAGCATATCTTCTTGGAGACATGCTATTGAACATCTTAGGCATGAAATATTTGATATTAGTTTGTTATATTACGCATATCACTAAGGCAGATTTAAAGCAAGATGTTTAGATATTAATTAGTATTTCACAAAGACTTCAGATATTAATACGGGTAACAGTATGCCAATAAGACCAAGAATGAGTCCAGTTTTTGAACTTCAATTAAAAACTGCACGATAAAAATCTCAATATTAGAGCAAAGAAATATTACGACAACAGCACAGCTGTGTCAGATCCATTGAACAAGAAAACAAAGTCAATGTGCACTAGGTCAAAAAACTGATATTAATTGAGACAGTCAAAGCGTTTAAGAATTCAAATGTAAAACATTAATCGTCAGTAAAAGTTATTCCAGCATTTAAAAGCATCTTCCATAGGAATGACTGCAAAATTACGGAAAGTTTTCTACGTTCTACAATTTTCTTAAAACTCGAAGTAGATTTTTGTCCGAACTGAATCACCCCCTCCTGCATCCGTGATATCGTCCGCGCATCAGGTCCACCCGGTCAGCCCAGAGCCTGCAGGATCTCAGGTAGACAGCATCGAGACACCTGGCATAGTCCCGCAATGAGCCAACTGGCCAGCACCTCAGGCTGCAGCAGTCGTTGTCGTGAAGATTATTAAGCTCAACGGACAGGTCCTGAGAACATCGGGTCAGCGTGATGGTCGACTCGCTTGAGTCCAAGGTGAGACAAACGGTTCGACCGATGCGCCAGTGAAGAGTCTCAACTTCGTCGTCCTGCTCAGCTTGGGTTACTCGTCTTCTTTGGAGACGAATTTCGTGCTCCACGCCCGGATAAAATGGATCTTCAGTGCAGCTGACTGCCAGGTCGCTCTGTCTGCTCAGGTAGGCTAAGAAATCTGGTGCGGACTCTCGCAGCAGGTAACGCCAGGTGTCAGACTGCTCAGAATGAGCTGCCAGGTATTCAAAAAGGCGCAGAGCCAACGGCACAACCTCGATGGAGGCTGACGAATTTTCATCGGCAACGCTTAAAGAGGCGCTTAGACTAAGCGCTGAACTGCCAGAACTAGACGATGATGAAATCGATGCCGAAACGTCGATTTCGTCATTCTGATGAACGATTTCTTGGCCGGCAATCACTGCAGCGGCTTCGACAGCTTCTCGTAGAAGGCGCATCTTGCAGGCAAGCGGGCGGGCGGGCAGGTTGATTAGTTAAAGTTGAAAAATAACTTGTCTGAGCCTTGACTTAGCTTTCGTGTCTATTCTAGTTGTTTTTATTATGCGTGAACATTGATGTACATAGATTTTCTAGACTCTTCACTTCTGCCCCTCTCCGCGATTTTCATTGGCTATGACTCATCCAGCCAATCAGATGATAGCGCGGCAGCCACCCACTATATCTGCATATAGCTGTCTGGGCGGCAGCAAGTGTACATCACTCTAGTAGAGTGTCCAAGAAACCATTCAAACGGCCAAAAGAACACATTATTGTGGGCAATCTAAGCTATACTAGCATCTTTAAATTACATCGGCTCAAAATCGGCAAACCTAGGAGTAATTTTTTATCGTCGTGATTGATTACACCTGCCCATTTGTGTCAAATGTGCAGCCGGCAGCACAGCCGCAGATATTGCGCAGTGCATCTGAAAGCTACGTACGAGTATACGGTATTTCAGTACATGGAACGATGACATGCCACTGCACCAAACCCACTCTCAATTACCCCGCTAATGCTGGCACCCATTTAACAGCTGGGTGAACTGAAGCAATGCTGAGTTAAGTGAATTGCTAAATGACACAATTTGTTCTAGTGGAGTCGGAATCGAACCCTCGACCTTCAAGTCGGTAGTCCAACGCTCTAACCAGAAGGCTACAAATTTTTTATTATTATCATACCTATACGCTCGTAATAAAGAAATATCATAAACGACGCTGGCCCCATACCACTTCGTGCTTTTCCTGGACTGGGTGCTTCGGACAGCGCTGTCCTCAGCCGAAGAAGGCTTTCTGCTGCGTAAATGCATTAGTCACCGCCATGATGAGAAGCGCGTTGGCAATGAAAACAATGCGACTGGCGGAGCGCTCGCAGTCAATCTGGCAGAGCGACCCGACCATCAGGCAGGCGCGGCAAAACATAGAGCGGCTTCGAAGATCCCGACGGCCCAGAGGCGACGCCGACGGCCCAGAGGAGGAACGCAGGAACGAATTGCGGCATCGTAAACGCGCCCTCACCACTGAGCCATGCAGCGGAGGCAGATTTTCGCACTAGCCCAGTCACCATGGAGGATGTGCTGAATTTCTTTCGGAGAACACCAGGCGGCAAAGCGCTCGGCCCCGACAAGGTTCCGGTCGAGGCGCTGCGGCTCCGCTGTGTGTCTGCGCAAGTCACAGGCGCCATAAACCGCGTGCTCGCCGGCGCCACCGCACCTACCGAGTGGACCATCGCGCACATCGTGCCGATCCCGAAGAAGGCCGGGACAACGCGGAAGGAAGATCATCGCGGGATCTCACTCGTGTCCTGCACCGCGAAGCTTTTCAACCGACTGCTCCTCGATCGCCTACAGTCGGTGCAGGACCCGTACCTCCGTTATTAGCAGAACGGACTCCAGCCGCAACATGGTACGGTGACCCAGATCGTCGCACTCCGCCATGTCATCATGGAGGTGCGCATCCGCCAGTCAACGTTGATTGTATTCATCGACTTTCGCTAGGCGCCGTATACTCTCGTCGTCTACTTCTACCTGGTCAGGAGTATTGCAGGGTGATACGCTGGCCCCGTTCCTCTTCGTACTTCTCCTGGACTGGGTGCTTCGGACAGCGATGCCCTCAGCCGAAGACGGTGCGTAGACGCATTATTCGCTGCCATTTTTTGCTACGCCGACGACCTCGCCCTTCTGTCTTCGTCTGTTGAAGGCGCCAAGCGCCAGATTGACAGGTTGGCGGAGGTGGCACCATGTGTCGGCCTAGTGATCAACAGGTTTAAGACTGAGGTGCTGACCGTGACAGTAGATATTCAAGCCGACCTGACGTGCCGTGGCGCAGACGGTCAAATCGTCTTTCTCGCACGTTGTCAGCAGCTTGCTTACCTCGGCGGCCTGGCGCTCTAATTTGAGGAGGACATCCGGCGGCGCAGAGGACTCGCATGGGCGGTCTACCGGTCGATTCGTGTCGTCCGCCAGTCCAAAAGCGCTGGCTGACCGCCAGAGGGCTCGGTTTTGGCAGACGGTGGTCGAGACCGTCCTGCTGTACAACGCCGAATCGTGGACGCTGACGGCTACGCTGGAGCGGAAGCTGGACTCGGCGCACTCGGGGCTGCTGCGCGCGGCCTTCCAAGCTGACGAGAGCATCAGATCCCAGGCTCTGTACGAGAGAGCCCAGCTGCTTGCAACGCCCGTCCACCATCCTGGGACCTGTGGCGCCTTCGACTAGCGGGCCATGTTATTCGGGCTGAAAGTTACTGCCGCCAATCTGTCCAGAACGTCCTGCTGCTCAACTTGCAGGGGCCGTTCAGGCGCGGCCAGGCGCGGCCAGCCTGCTAAGCGACGCCGGGGTGCCAGACATCGCCAACGAGGCGGACTTTGTTCGCACGCTGGCTCTGCAGGCTTGCGTCGTTTGTTGTTGTTTTTGTTTGTTTTAGCACCCCTGTTTGCGGTTCCGAAACACTTTTATAGGTGCCGAGGATACCAAGTGTACGGCGGTCCTGATCCAGAGCCGGGCACTCTCCGACAATGTGCTTCGGCACACAGCCTGCTGATGCCTGTCTCGGCTCGCCTGATTCGGTGCGCGTGGCCTGCAGCTCCGTGGAGTGGCCACATCAGAACCTGGCGTAATCGGCCAGGATCGGTCAAGAAACGCGGGGCATTGCAGTACTGTTTGCCGGGAGCGGAAAGCTCCCCAGGCCAGTGCTCTGCGCCGTGCGATATCATCGTCTTGCACGCTTGGAACCAGGCCGCCTAGGTGATAAACTCCGTGCAGCGAGGTAGCAGCGCCACCTGCCCTCTCAGGCGCGGTAGCGGATCTCAGCCGGTAGGTCTATCGGCGCCGTCAGCACCATCGTTTTTCGGGCGTTCACAGTCAGCCCGACCACAGCTGCCGCGGCTGTCAGCTTGTCCAGCATGCGTTTGGCTCCTTAAAAGAGCTTGACAGCAACGCCAGGTCGTCCGCATACGCCAGTATGGGGTGTCGCCTGCTCGTGCTGCGGCAGATCAGAAAGCCATCAGGGTCACCAGAAAGACTTACGCGCAGCACCCAGTCCAGGACGAAGACAAACAGGAAAGGGCCCTGCGTGTCCCCTTGCAGCACACCAGAGGACGTGTCGAAACAGTTAGACAGGCCGTCTGGAGTTACCACTGCCGCCCTGGTCTCCTTGTAGCCATAACAGCCGTCACCAGATGCTCAGGCACGTGGTACGCGCGCAGGATGATCGCAATAAGTCGCCTTGACACCGAATCTAACGCCTTCAGGAAATCTACGAAGATGCAGACGACGATCGATTGGTGGATGCGAGCCTCTTCTTGGATGTGGCGCAACGCGAGAATTTGCGTTACTGAGTCCCGGCACGGCCGGAAACCATTCTGCTCTCGCCGGAGGAAAGGGTCACGTGGCATTGCCTCCTGGAGTCTTCGACTTCTTTACGAGATGGTGATGGGACTGGTATTAAAGGCGCTCTCTTCCGGCAGCACGAGCTCAAGAAGTCCTTGAGCTCGTTTCGACGTTTTTCGAGCTTGTCAACCGCTATGTTCAGCACGTTGCGTCGGTTGCGGCCCGTCAGCTGGTTGACAGCTGACCAAAAGGCGCGCAGCTTCTTGGCAGGACCGGCGTCGGTGATTTTGCGGATAGCAGCTTCCACCGCGGCGCACTGCCGCGTCTTGAAGGTCTCCGCCAAGGCTTTCTCTGCGTCCTCCGTGACTTATCCTCTTCGTCACAGTCTCTCGACTGTCAGCCGGGCCTGCCGCAGCGATTCGTCGCCCTGCCCCACACAGGCTTACTATTTGGTGCTGTCTGCACCAGCGGCAGTGTTTTGGCGGCGGTGACAGAATGGCTGAGCTGATGCTTCCGTAGTCTGCTGCAGCAGCGGTCTCCGGCCTCACTTCCATCGCCTCGGTGAAGGCCATGCAGAAACGGCTTCTCACAGTTGGATTGCGAAGGGCACGGAAATAGTGGCTCATTCACAATGCCATCAAACGAGAACAAAACACACGATTGTGCATGCGTTTTATGACCATTCAAGGTAACATATAAGTGTACAAAAACTACTTCTTTGATTCGGAGTACCCTCTCATTTCAATAATGCAGAATAATGCTGAAAAAATAAGTAATGCGTTTTGCAATTGCTGAGTGCTTTTTTGTAAATAAGGTAAGTTTTGCACCTAAATACTAATATAAGTAAAACTTGTGGATCACTGTAGCTATAAACAATTAACAGAGAAACAAAAGCAAGAATGCCAATGTAAATAAAAGTACCAATGTCAGAGAAAAGTTCAATAGGTCGCTTGATTATTGGACGCTAGAAAGCTTAATAATAATAATTATAATTACAGGAGGGCTGTGGGCAATGGCACATCATTTGGTGACACTAGACCCGCAGCCAGCGAGGAGGCTGCCCATTTCGCTGACTCCTGAGCACTCACACGCGCAGATAGATACACAGGTGTGTACATCTGCTTTGACTTTCTCATCTTCAGGTTGGCCACGTGTAAATGGAACGACAATCCCAAGCCTTCGCTCCGCGGCTGCGACCCAAATGAATGTGGCCTCGCCGTGGAATCGAACTCACGTGTTAACCGCTCTGGCACCGACCCTCCGCCAACCAGCTAGAATGTTTAACTGTCATTCGCTTTCGTGCGAGCTCGTGGTTCATGGAGATGTCTTTGATCCGTATTCATACGGCCATTTGAATTGTTCCTCGAGCTCTGTTTGCCAAGACATAGACCCAAGACCTCGCAAAGATGAATTCCGAGCTTTAAGCTGTTTTGCAGGGCAATATTAAAAGCAACATTTATTATGTATTTCTGATGAGCTGTTGCTCTACTCAATTTTGTAATTCAATGAGCCGCAATTTATTCTGTCCGTAATAAGTTCCGCAATGTCCATTCTTCACTCTATCATTTCAGAAAAACAGTTTGGATCGTTCAGGGTGTGATCTAACCAGACCTTAATAAATCATGGACTTTTTGTTATAAAAACGAAGAAAATTTTCTATTTCTGAATTGCTAATTGTCATGCATATTTATTTTACTCAGAATGAAATGATTTAAAACATTTATGATGTACGGTAACGAATAATAAATCATCATTTCTTAAAGAAGTGGAGCATTCTATTGAGGCTCGCTTGCATCTCACAGTTTTCTATCTGGTGTGTGCCAACGATGCAGTGCGTATTGCCGACTGAAAATGTACGTGTACGTCCGAAGTCTGACATAGATGTACAGAAAGGTCTTAAATAAAGAAACTTGCTTACCTGTGGTTAGACAATCATAAAAAAGAAGAAACCTCACGAGTATATAGAAAGGCTGTGGTAAAAAACAACTGCTAAGGTTTGAGCATCGCGACATAACTATTTTTGTCTGCTCTAATTAAACTTGAGCTCGCTAAGCTAGTACGTAGAAATTAGCTGCTTGAAGCAGGAGACAAGATGCCTGTAATCCAGTGTCGCCAATTGAACCCATGCTTTCCACATCGAGTTGTTCGCCTGATGTCGCCTAGAGACAGGCGACTGTATGTCTTCTTTCACATCTGCCTGTGGAGCGGCGTCCTGTCGTTCGCCGTCGGCACCGCCCTATACGCGGCTATGAGGACCTACGCCTTCTTCATCATGGCCCTGCCCTGCGTCTGCATCATGTTTGTCGGCCAGTTCGGCTTTCGTTGGCTGGCCCTCAAGAATGAGGACAAATTCGAGGTGTTCTATCCTGACTCCAGGTTGGAGACTGGGGAGGGCTATGGCATCGATGGAGAGCGCGACTTGAGTCTTCCGCCTGCCGCGCCGCCTCCGCCGGCCTACTCGGAGACCTACGACGGCCCGATTTTTACCATAGACGGCACCCTGGCGCCGCCGCCTGAGTACAGCGAGTCGGACGCCTCCCCAGCTGCTCGTCCGCAGCCCAAGCGACGGGACGTCAGTCAACGAATTAGGAGGGAAAATCAGCGACCTGTTGAAAGCGACTCGTCTGGGACAACTGCTGGCGGTGAGCTGCTTCCCGTAGCCACGAACAATGGGCCGCCTGAATTTCCGTTGGGCACCTCCTGAAGATATTTTGCTGCGCTTTTTAATAATCACTGAAACAATGGCCACTTTAACTTAAACTATTAAAACTAGATATAGGTATTTTTAGATGGAAATCGATAATTGATACTTTGATACATTGAGCCAGATGCTTAATTCCCCCTCATTGTTTAGGTTTAAGCAGCTTTAAAATTCGGGTGGATGTTGCGGCTTTTTTCAGTCCATGGACTGAACTTCAGTACACAGCCTTTGGAAAAGCGAAATAGCTGCTCTTCTATCATTATTAAGGTTGTACAGAAGACTGTGTTTTTTGACAGATTTGCCAGGGATGTGACAAAAAGCGCTCATAATTTCCCTTTTACCCTTCTGCACTCTTCCATCTTGTCAGATTTTCCCCAGAAACTCGCGGAAAATGTACAGATTTGTGTGTCCCAACGCAAAGTCGTGTACGCAAGTACAAGTACATAGGAATGTGAATATTTCTGGTGACCTCGTTCTCAGTATACACACTGCGATATAGACCTTTTCTAACTATCTAATCGTCAATTTAAATGTACACAAAAAATTTGTCACACGTGTGCCATCCATTTTTTACAAATAAATGTACATTGAAACCTTCGTTTTGCAATGAAATAATCTTCACAATTTTCGTCTCAGCTACCAGCTACAATTGATATAATTTATGTTATTTCATTTGAACACTTTTTAATATTTCCCTTACTAGCGAGTTGAAAATTAATTTGATAAAATGATGACCTTTAATCTTAAGTTTATTAAACAAACAAACCTTCATTATAAATAATAATAATTAATAATTAATAATAATTGATTACACCTGCCCCAATCGGGTCAGATGTGCAGCCGACAGCACAGCCGCAGCTAATGCGCGGCGCATCTGAAGGCTGCGTACAGCTGTTCAGTCCATGGACTAGGGGGACACCACACCCACCTTCAATTATCCCAGCTGATGCTGGTACCCATTTAACAGCTGGGTGAACTGAAGCAATGCAGAGTTAAGTGTCTTGCTAAAGGACACAAATTGTTCAGGGGAGTCGGGAATCGAACCCCCGACCTTTAAGTCGTGAGTCCGACGCCCTAACCACTAGGCTACAACCTCTACATAACCACTATTATAAATACAACTGATCAAAGAGACACAAATAAATTACTTATCCTCCTTCTAAGAAATTATTTTCCTAGAAACTTGCGTAGGACCAATTAAGTAGTAATGTGAGAATACAAATATCTAGAACTGGTAGCAACTTATTTCAAATGCATTGGGCACTCGGCAGCCAATCAGAATGCAGCCAGCCAGTGCCGCTTTATTCAACAGAATATAAGTCAAGGGTGGCGATAGCAAACAGACTTGGCTCGTTAACCGACGACAATAAAGCGTAGAATAAACTTGGATCGAAGTTGAAACAGCCCAGATACATTCGGTAAGAAAGACGCATCTGCATTATTATTTGCTTTATCTTCATCTAAAAGTTACACTAAATCAGAGTGATTTTCTCACAGATTGAAGGTAAATATCGGCAGTATGATAGTAAATTACAATTGAAAATGAAACGCGAGTGTAATAATTCCATCAATGTAAAATTTCCAGAATATTGCGAGCACAATGCCGGCAAGCAGCTTTCTGGTGCAGATCTGTCTTGGTCTTGGTGAGTAGCTGAGTTTAACTTGACTTTGTGAGCGCCGAGAAACTGGTTCCATTCTCTGCACTGTAAACTGTACACTGATTACGCAGATTGAAATTGTATTTACTTAATTTAAAAGGAGGATCCCCAAAATTAATACGCACTATAAAATAAAACAAAATGTAACAAAATAACATTAGACCTACTTAGGTCGAATTAGTTTAAAATTAATTTCCAATTCGCTAAAGTTCTTTAAAAGGCCTTCATTAGTTTGCCCTTCATGAAATTTATGACAATAAGCTTTGTGTCTAAACAAATTGGACCCCCAATGCTTTCAAAAGACAGCACTTGTGCAACGCTGCCATGTCCCATTCGAATTTCATATGCAAAAACGTTGCAAACTTTGGGGTGCAAAATTGAAAAACAAAACTGCAACTAAAGAAAAACTGTGCCTATTGTTTTCAAAATTTCACATCAGATGTTTAGGGCATCTATCTAGGAACAATTTAAGGCTAAAAGGAAAAAATTTCGAGTCACTTTTTTTCTATTCGCGTTTGAAAATAATACCCCATTTTGCAACGTTTTATGTTTTTCAGTTACAAAGTTTGAGTCAAAAATGGACCAAAAATGACCAAAAACTCGTTTTTGAACTTTGAAGCCAGAAAAAACCTGGACAGTGCTTTAAAAAACTGAAACCAACACAGCAATTTAGGCAACATCCAGATAATTGTAGAAACATGCGACACTGTCTTCTCTATTTAAGAAGGCCTCAAAGTGCACCAGTACAAAATGTACTTTTACATTACACGTGTACTTTTGTAGAGCAGGTGAACATCTGCGATTGCGCATGCTATCATTCGATAGCCCTTATGTCCAATCGACAGTTCAGCAGATGCTGCTTCATGCCAAACTTTGAAAAAAAGACGATTTTTGCTACTTGAAAAACAGGTTTTTTAGCTTTTGATGTACAAATGCACAAATTTACTAAAAAACATTTACTATTACATTTACATTTAATATTAAATGTTATTAAATATTAATATTAAATGTAATATTATATTTATTTATATTTATATTACATTAAATATTACTATTACTATTACTATCTACAATTTACTATTGTATAGATAGTTACTATTACTATTTGATATAGAGCATTAGGCGACACCATGTACTGAATCCTTATTTTTCAAGATCAAAATTTCCAAACAACTCGAAAAACCGTGTTTTTCGTTGCCATGGCAACCTAGCAACGCGTCCTTGACAACGAAACATACCTGTCCTGAAAGGCCTAGGTGTTTGACACCTTTTAGCGAAAACCGCATCCGTATGTTGAGCAGCGTTCTGAAATGGCGACAGTGAGAATTTTAAAAACGTCATTTCTAGTGTGTGCAGTTGATACTAAATCTTATCAAGGATCAATCTTATCCCTCAACTAGATTTATGGGGCTAATTCAATGGCCAGATATATGGATGTTGCGAATCTTGGGGGATAAATTACGATCTCAAATGGTCTGGAAAGAGGCTGTATTTCATTTTTTATTTTCATTTTTATTCAGTTTTTCTCGCCATCATCGTCGGGCCGTCTAAGGCTTTGCCATCTAAGAGCGGACGGCAGGAAGCTACTGAATACCACGATCCTGAGTACAGGTAAGGCTTTGTGCCGAAAGTGAGTGGTTGAGCGTTTGCCTCTAACACCAATGTCCCTGGACTCGATTCCGCGGCGAGGCCACATTCATTTGGGGCGCAGCCACCTGGAGACAAGGCTTGGGGGCTTGTCGTGCAATTTACGCCATTGAGGGCCCACATCCAAGGTGCAGTAAGAGTACATACTGCCTCAGGAGGAGAAAGTCAGGGCAGGGCATGCACACGCCCCCTTTGCGTGTGTGCTCAGGAGTCAGGGAAATGGGCAGAATTGCCTCCTCGCTAGCTGCGGGTCTAGTGTCACAAAATGATGTGCCGTTCCCGCAGCCCTCCAGCAATTATATATATAATGTTATTATAGTGAACTAATAGTAAATGAATATCATTTTCACATACTAATACAATTTTCTAAATTGTTTGACTAAAATTTAACTGCATAAAACTGCCTTGAAAACAAAGTATATAACATTCTAGCTGTTACAATTGCTTCCACTAACACTTTTGTGACTGTGGTTACAATTCACCTGTGATGGCTTCCATCCTGTTGATGACACTTAAAAATGAATGCTTTTGTATTCACAAAACCTACTTTATACCAAAACTTGATGATTGTATTTTGCTGACTCCAGTGCATGAGAAAGCTATTGTACCCTGGAAATCTTGGAGTTCTATATAAAAAAACACAATTTCTGATTTGAAATTAAAGATTGGGTTATTTCAACTAATCGCTCTTTCATTACCACTGAACCAATCAATCTACGAACATTTCCATGCATCAGTTTACCTGAATTATTCATTTGGTCTTTGAAAACATGCGGAGCCTTCACATCAAGCAGAAATTGCAATGGCAAAGTTGCAATGGCTTGCCATGCATTGCACGCTATTTCATTGACAGAAATTCTTTCATTATGGACGGTGAAACTTTTCCAGCAAATCTTTTTTAGCTAAAGGCTTCAGAATGGGAATAGAAACTTTGAAAAAGTTCTCCTAGAGGTGCGTGTGGCGTGTGTCGGATGCGTCAGGCCGCGCGCAGATACGGTGACAAAGCGGAAGCTGCTGTTTAGCAAATCATTTATTGATGAGGAAATTCTTGCAGCTGTTTGGCCCATGCTTCTGCGCTGGTGCCTTTTGATAAATTCTTTGCCTCTTGAGCTAAATACTGCGTGCGGCTGTTGTAACCCACCCCACCCTCAATTACCCCAGCTGATGCTGGTCCCTGGTTGACAGCTGAGTCAACTGAAGCAATGCTGAGTTAAGTGTCTTGCTAAACGACTCAAACTGTTTTAGTGGACTCGGGAATCGAAACCCCGACTTTCAAGTCGTGGTCCGACGCTCCAACCATGAGGCTAGAACCTCACGCCCAACCCCAACCGAGTACCACACATGTACATGTACACAAGCATTAATTATAAATAGTAACTTTAGATAAGAGTATGTCCGTTTCAACATCGGCAAAGCAATATATAGACGAAAGAAGAAACATACATTTAGTCCCATTGCACGAGATTGGATAGAAAGTGTCTCAGCCGTAGCTACCCAAAGGTTCGAACGAATGTGTACAGCTGTTCAGTCCGAAGACTGGAAAAGCAACTACACCCACCATATGGTGCGTCAGTAGTGCCAACAGCCCCCTGGATGGGGTTACAGTAATATAATAAACAGCAAAAATACAGTAGAATAATATGGAACGCAGTAAGAAAAAGCAAAAACAAACCATAAAAAATCTATTTCAGTGCCGAAAAGCGTGGCTGGCCGGTACGGTACATGGCCGGCGGAGGTATCATGGAGGTCAAACGCGGCGGAAACGCCGCGGGCGCCTACGCCGCCGAGGAGCGGGCCCTCTTACGCCAGCTCTACGATTTTTCTTAAGACGGGCTTGAGAAGCGACTCAGGCAGTGACAAGATCCGAGCGTTGATGAGCCAGGGACTTTCCTAAATTAGAGCAGCAACTTTGGCTTTAATGACAGAGCTCAATATGAAGCCTTAAGATCGTCTGCTTGATTGACTTGCTACAAAAAATAAACAAATAGAGAGGCATCAATTTGCAATTAGAATTCTGAGTTGCATTCTAGTGTTTCTATCGTCGGAAATTGTCTTGTTTTTGGGGTGAGTATAGCACAGTGGTTAACGCGTTTGCCTCTCGCACGAAGGTCCCTGAGCTCGATTCCGCGGCGAGGCCACTCATTTGGGACGCAGCCACGGAGAGAAGGCTTGAAGGCTTGTCGTGCAATTTACGCCCTTTAAGGCCCCCCCAACCTCCAAGGCACAGTGAGAGTGTACACTGCCTGAAGATGAGAAAGTCAGGGCAGATGTACACACCAGTGTGAGCGTGTGCCTGTGTAAAGTATCTGTGTGCGTGTGTGCTCTGCAGGAGTCAGCGGAATGGGCGGAACTGCCTCCTCGCTGGCTGCGGGTCTAGTGTCACCAAATGATGCATCTAGCCCAGTTAGGATGTGCCAAGGCTCTAATTTGTTGCAGCCGGGTAGTTCGCTTGGTCCGGCTGGCGGGGTATCAGTTTATTACTGGCAACAACAAAACAACAAAACATGCCTGCTTGTTTGTGTTTGTGTTTGTGCGTTGGGCCGGGTGTGAGGCGTTGGATGGGGGTTGGGGCGGGTGTGCACCAATGTGTAATCTCGTCCCTACCCTTCAGGCATTTAAGTCCTCCCCTGGTTTGGTCAGCTCTGTGCGTGCGCAGGCCTGGGGTGAGAGGCAGTCCGGCTGGCGCCCCCTTCCCCGCTTGGCTTGCTGCTGTGTGTGAGGTGCCTAAGTTCAGGGGTCCAGATGGCGCGATGGGCGACTCCCGCCTAGTTCGCCGGCCTGGGGACATGCCGTTCCTGAGTTTGTGCGTCAAGTGCCCCAAGCCCCCCTGCAAAAGAAGTAAGCTCAGACACTGACATCAGTCCATGGACTCCCTGAGAATGTTAGAATAGTGTTCAACTACTATGTTTTGACGCCTGTTATAATTGAAATGTTAAGGTAGATTTGTATTGATTGTCTTTTAGACAGCGTTTATTTTAACATTTTAGGAAATTTGAAATACGATGCTGACGTTTTGCTGCAAATGGAAATAAATGAACACCATTATAGATATTCAGCCATAATCAGTTCCATGATTTTTTCTGTATATCGGATTCTCATCAGCTCGAGGTAAGCCGTCCTAATTAAAAAAAATGAGTATATACGAGAGTAGCTTCGGCTCAAAAACGAGTCTCAATGCCAAGCATCTGACTTCACGCTGGTAGATTCGTTGACATGACTCGCTTTAACTTTCCTGATCTATAGCCGCAGGCAAAAATCAATACAGCAGATGTGACAAATATAGTGGAGTCGCATTATAGAATGAAAGGCTAGCTAGGTTTCGCGTTTAACTTGTTTCGGCCTCTGCCTTAATTTTATGGGGACTAAGGCATTTTGTTAAGCCTAGTGTGCTGGATTTATACAGTCTCAATCGATTCGAATACTCATTTTCTATCCTGTCAAACTAAATTAGACAATGGCTCAGCTGAAAATCGATTTATATTTGTTTGTATTTCAGCGCAGCAGAAATACATGCCCCCATGTAGCATTGAGGTTAATTTACGCGAAAAAAAACAATTTATCGGCGCAATTACATAAGCAAACCCATTTAAAACATATTGTATAGTAAATAGTTACTCAATCCCAATTCTCCTGTTATTTGCAGTTCACGAGTGATAATTTAGTTTTCAGGGCATATCAACCATTCCGTGCCATGATACTGCAAGTCATGCATAGCCAGGAACTTTTACTGGGGGCCGTTGGATTGGGGGTCCACCTCTGGATTTGGGGGTCCACCTCTGGATTTGGGGGTCCACCTCTGGATTTGGTGGGGCTCCACCTCTGGATTTGGAGGTCCACCTCTGGATTTGGGGGTCCACCTCTGGATTTGGGGGTCCACCTCTGGATTTGGTGGGGCTCCATCTCTGGATTTGGTGGGGCTCCACCTTGATCTGGATTTGGTGGGGGCTCCAACTCTAGATTCGGTGCGGGCTCCACATCTGGATTTGGTGGGGCGCCACCTCGATCTGGATTTGGTGGGGGCTCCAACTCTAGATTCGGTGGGGGCTCCACATCTGGATTTGGTGGGGCGCCACCTCGATCTGGATTTGGTGGGGGCTCTAACTCTAGATTTGGTGGGGGCTCCACCTCTGGATTCGGTGGGTGCTCCACCTCTAGATTTGGTGGGGCTCCAGCCCTGGATTTGGCAGGGGGTCCACTTGGATTTGGTAAGGGGTCCACCTTGGATTAGGTAGGGGGTCCACCTTGGATTAGGTAGGGGGTCCACCTTGGATTAGGTAGGGGGTCCACCTTGGATTAGGTAGGGGGTCCACCTTGGATTAGGTAGGGGGTCCACCTTGGATTTGATTGGGGGGGTCCACCTTGGATTTGATTGGGGGGGGGGTCCACCTTGGATTTGATTGGGGGGGTCCACCTTGGATTTGATTGGGGTGGTCCACCTTGGATTTAATTGGGGGGTCCAACTTGGATTTGGTATATAGGGGTTTTACCTTGAATTAGTTTTTTTGGGCAAATGTGTTTATTAATGATTTAATCAGGTGCGCCAATATTAATTTGTGTGTGTGGCTTATCTTCTGTCTTTCGATGCGAATGTTAAGGTAGGTGTGAAGGAGGACACATGGCAGGCTAGCTAGCTAATAAGCTAGTTAACCTTGAAGTTATCCAACAATCATTCAGCCAAAGGGGAGTTGATTTGTCACTGAAAGCTGACTAAACAATGAAATCATTGCTTAGTTACTTTCGGCTTAGGGATCTTTAGTCTCTGAAGCATTAGGCCTGTATTGCAGAGGTCACAAGTGGCCTATGCTACGAAAATAGTTACATTGGCACGAAATTATATTATCGTGATTAGATCGATCGAGTTTAGTAAAACAACTAACACACTAAGCCCCATTGGGGGGGGGCACTACTGTTCCAGACAAAAAATCTTGTGTAATGCAGAAGGACAAAACGCACCTGAAAGCAAACAGTTAAATGAAAACTCATTTCGTCGGTATGAATTTCCCTGATTGCGAATATACGAGTACATGATTGCGATTCAACGAGAATTAGAATTCTCAATAAATACAAAAATAGTCAGTCTGAGCTTGATTTAGGGGTCGCAGCACTGCGGGAATTCCCGCTGAATTAAGCGGGAATTTTGCACAACTCAGCGGGAAAGTAGAGAGCATTTGACAAATTTCAGCGGGAATTCCAACATATTTTCCAATCTGTCTGACACAATATTGGAGCAAGCTTAGAGAGTGCGAACACAGCCAGAACTGTGAAAGCGGCGAGATTGGGAGCGAAGTCCCAGAGCGTGAAACTCATTCAGAGCTAAAGGCATCTCGCTATCCCATTGCAGATCTCCCCATTCCCACCCGGCTGCCCCAAATCGTTCCAGTCCCCCTTGACCCCATCTGCCATCGACAGATTCATCGGCCTTGAATAAAGTAGTGACGTGTCTATGACACTTAACTCTTTTCTCTTTGTCTTCCATGTTATTAATTTATTAACTTTTAGTAGGATTGCGACAGAGCAGCTCCTTGAAGTTGTGTCTAACAGTCCTAATTGGTGGCAGCTATATAAATAGCTATAAATAGCTCACCGACTTCACCACGTGAAGTCGGTGAGCCGCGCTTAGCTGCTGCGGCGGCCAACAGCGGCAAGACCAAGCGAGGGCAGCGAAGCATGCGCCGGCGCGTTGAACGCCGGCGTGAGCGAAATCGGCGAGGTCGGCTACGTGGCGCTACCCGTCGAAGTGCTACCACTGCTGGTCCTTCGGATCTTCCGGGTGGCGCCGGGGACCGTGAGGCTCAACAGCATCGAGCCCCAGCTCTATCAGAAGGCAAGCTTCGGGTCGGGACGCTGAACTGCCGCACACTCAAGGCCAACTGGCGGAGAGGAGCGCTGGCGAAGCTAGCTCTAGACCTGGGCTGCGACATCATCTCTCTGCAGGAAGTGTCCATCAGGGCGGAACCAGGCCTTCACTGTGAAGACCTGGGTGCCGGCTGGACCTTCTACTATTCAACGGCGGACCAACGAGGCCGTGGAGGAGTTGGAGCGCTGATCGGGCCGAGGCTACAGCAGAGATTTCGATGTGTCTCCTTGTCTGACCGTGTGCTTCGTGTCGACGTCCGGCTCCGCGGCCGGAACGCCCGTCTATTCTGCGTGTACACGCCCCCTTCCACTCGCCCTGATGAGGCTCAAGGCTTCTTCGAGCAACTCTGCGCTGGTGGAGGAGATGGCACAACGAGACACTGTGGTCGTTCTTGGAGACCTGAACGCAGTTGCACGGAGGTCCAAGCGGTCGCTGTTTGTTACGCCACGCGAGAACAACAATACCGAAGCACTGGAGGACTTCCTGGAAAGGCAGGACATGGTGTCGGCCAACACACGTTTCCGCAAACCACCGAGCAGGCTCGCAACCTTTGTGGGCTGCAAGCGGAGAAGGCGGAATGCGCGCCGCCGAAATGCTACGCGACGGCTAGCACAGCTCGACCACGTGCTTGTGCGCTCTCGTGAGCAAGGCCGCGTTGCCAATTGCCGCGCTATCACGCCGCTAGTCCTGCGGTCCGATCACAAGCTCCTCGTTTGCGACCTCAACCTACGCGATCCGCTCTATCGCCCGCCTAAGCGGCCACCGCGGCGCTACTACCGTGCGCTTAAGGACGCTGACACGCGCCGCCGCTTCGCTACCGCATTCACCACCGCGCTGGGCGGCAGGTGTGGAAGTGCCGAGTACGCGGAGATCAGCGCTGCTGTTCGAGCCGCAGCGGAGCAAGCGGTCCCACTGATGCAGCCGGCCCAGCGTGGGCTGCCGGTCTGGCAGAGTGACCCCGTGATCCAGCAAGCGAGGGAGGAACTGGAGAAGCTCCGTCTGAGCAGGCGACCTACACGCGAGGCTGAGGAGGCCCTAGCAGTCGTCTACCTGCAACGGCAGCAAGCCGCTGTGGATGACGCCATCAAGGCCGTGTCAGCCGCTGGGCCCGACGCTAAAGGTCGAGTGGCCTGGTCCGCCATCAATGCT
Source organism: Macrostomum hystrix (assembly GCA_950097015.1). NCBI lineage: Eukaryota > Metazoa > Platyhelminthes > Macrostomidae > Macrostomum > Macrostomum hystrix. The sequence continues at coordinate 30,405,150 of CATNEN010000038.1, forward strand.
CTGACGGGGCGAAAGCGGCGCCTACAACTGAACTTGGCTGGCGACACTGCTGAAGAGCGCCGCAACGAGCTGCGCGAGTTCTTCGCCGCCACTGTCAACGCGCCGCCACCCTCGCAACCCAACAACCTGAGACTGCCGCCGGAGACGCCGTTACCGTCGGCAGAGAGTTTCAACGTGGCACCGGTCACCAAGGATGATGTTGTACTGCTGGCCCAAAAGTCATCGGGCGGCAAAGCGCTGGGTCCAGACGAGGTACCCATCGAAGCACTGCGGCTCCACTGTGTGGCTGGCGAGGTCACCAGTGTGATGAATCGCGTGCTTTCCGGTGAGGCGGCGCCCAACGAATGGACCATGGCCCACATCGTCGCGATTCCGAAGAAGCCGGGCACCACAAAGCTAGAGGAGCATCGAGGCATCTGCCTGCAGTCCTGCGCTGCGAAGCTGTTTAACCGGATGCTGCTATCCCGGTTGCAGCCCGTGTTGGATCCCTACCTGCGGCCCGAGCAGAACGGGTTCCGACCCCAACGCGGCACAGTGGCGCAGATCCTTGCTCTTCGCCGAGTCATCGAGGAAGCGAACATCCGCCAGTCGATCCTGATCCTGATCTTCGTAGATTTCAGGAAGGCCTTCGACTCGGTGTTGAGGGCCGCGCTCCCATTGGTGCTTCGCGCTTACAACGTGCCAGAGCAGCTGGTTTCCGCCGTCATGGCGATGTACCACGACACCAAAGCTGCCGTGATGACACCGGACGGCCTATCGGATCCCTTTGACACATCCTCCGGAGTGCTTCAAGGGGACACGCTGGCGCCGTTCCTGTTCGTTCTGGTGCTAGACTGGGTGCTGCGCACTGCCATGCCGACTAATGACGACGGTTTTCTGCTGCGGCGACGCGTGGGTCGACGCCAACCAGAGAGGCGGCTCAGCGTGCTTGGCTACGCCGACGATCTCGCCCTGCTGTCCTCGACTGTCGAGGGCGCCCAACGCCAGCTGGATAGGCTGGTTGCTGCGGCGGCGAGCGTCGGTCTGGTGGTCAACACGCAGAAGACCGTCGTGCTCTGCGTGCCGGGCGACATCGAGGCCGCAATTTTCTGCCGAGGCGCTGACGGGCAGGTGGCGGAACTCCCGCGCTGTCAGCAATTCGTCTACCTTGGCGGTCTGGTGCCTAACGTCCGCGAGGATCTGCGGCGTCGCCGCGGTCTTGCCTGGGCAGCCTTCCACTCGGTGCGAGCTGTCCTGCATTCCGTGGCCCTGCCTGACCGTCAGAGGGCGGCGCTGTTCCAGGCGGTGGTCGAGACCGTCCTGCTTTACAACGCCGAGACATGGACGCTGACGGAGACGCTGGAGCATCTAGTCGATGCAGCGCACGCTGGCCTGCTGCGCGCTGCCTTCAAAGTCGGCAATGATGATCGGACCACCAACGTGGCACTCTATCGCCGCGCCGGCCTGACCCGTCCAAGCGAGCTGTTGCGCCGTTGGCGGCTACAGCTGGCAGGCCACCTAATCCGAGCCGAGGAGTACTGCCCCCAGCCCGTGCAAGAGGTACTTCTGCTGACGACGCAAGCACCCTACCTGCGGGGGCAAGCGCGAACTCGGCGTTTCGTCGACTGCCTGCTAGCCGACGCCGGCGCCCCGGATACTGCCGGGGGTCCTGCTTTTGTTCGCGCCCAGGCCTTGAAACAAGCCTTCTGACGCCATGGACCATGGAGAGACCTGGCGTATATAATTGTTGTTATATAAATGCTCGAAAAATCTTTCCTTAGTTTTATACTGAACAACACTTGCTGAGACACTTAACTCAGTTTTTCTCACTATTTTAATATCCGTACCTAAAAGGAGCTTAATAAAAAACTAAATAGAAAACAGTTACTTATACTAATATGATTAGACTTACGTTCGTACTACTTCCAATAGTATAGGCATAACCCTCGATAGATATATTTCCCTTACTAATTATTGCTGTTTCCTCGATAACTTATCCTGCCCGTAAAAAAGTATGCTACACCCTTCATTAATCATGCTACCACATGCAGAATCATGCTACCGTCTCAATACATCATGATATCTCATATCTCATTTTATAAATCATAAAATATAGTCTCTACTACTAGCTTTAAATTTAATAACAATTGCCGCAAAATTTGAAAATGAACCACGCTTGAAGCTGTGTGCTGAACGTTTTTCTTCTAGTTCTGAATCTGATAATGCTTGCAGCTATGCTAATTTTTTTTCCTTTGTTTTAGCATCGAATAACGTAGCTAAAGCTCCGTATGCTCGACCAGTTCGTCGAAAAAAATATTTATTTTTATAAACAAATTATTGGCATATTTATAAACGCACGTGCGGGTCAAAAAGCAGTGAAACAGTCCTATTCAATTGAGAGTATCGGGCCCTGTTCTGTGCTATGCCAATGCACGCGCGGGCGAGAAAAAGCATCGATTAAATCTAATAAGACTGACAGTGTCCGGCCCTATTCTAACTTAACCTTGTTTGGCCTCCTATTAAAAGCAATAGGAAAACTAGTTTTTCGAATATTTAATACCCTTAGCATTGAGACAGAATGATGAAATTGGATCAGTCTAATCCTTAGATTAATTGGCACCTTTTGGTGAAAACACGGTTAAAATTAGTCAAATGACATTTAGTCAAATGGTTCAAACGGTAGCTAGAATAACAAACTTTAGAAATTTAGTATAGTAGGAAGGATTTTAGCAATAATTTAGGTTTAGATTTATTTTATAGACCTCAAACATATAAAATTTAATTCTCACAACCCTTTAAACTATTTTTGATAGTTTTAAAACCAACAAAAACTTTACCGATGCCTAAAACAGGTTCCGCCAAAAAGGCACCCGCATATTTTTGTTGTTTTTTTATGGGAGAAAATGATGTATATATATTCCACTAGCTAAGTAAACCTGACCCTGCTTTAAATTTAAAATAATTTTAAGTGCTTCATTTGAAGCATAAAGAATTTTGGAAATCGAAATCACTTAGAAAAAATTGCTAAATAATGCGTGATTGGCATTGACCACGTGTTCGGCTTACTGCGCTAAGACTACGTTTGATCGCAAAATAACTTTTTGCAATATCTATTGTTTTATATTTGGTATTGATAAACCTATGTCTTTCACAGCATAATTTAGGACAAATTCGCTCTCTTGTTTTACTATTTTGAAGTATGCACTTTCAACGTGACTGACCTGGTTTTGCAAGAAACTGAGACAACGGTTTATACGAAACAGGAATCTAAATAGAAGTCTGGCACAGGAAATCTACGTAGCGTGCATTGTATGGTCTTATTATTTTTACATCCATTCGTTACAGTCTAGACATAGTGTATGGCTAATTTCATTTATAAAGTATTTTTACTCTCTTAGTGTTACGATGAAAGTTACCACTTAAAAGCCAATTCTCAACAGCTTTTAATATAGTGTTATTATAAAAAAGGAAACGTGTAACAGCTTGACCTAATTATTGTCTGTTTCTCTAGTTTATTAATTTTCTCCTGGATAGGTTTTTAATATAGATTATCATTTTTTAAAGATGCCAATGGTAGTAATACAAAATTTTATATGTAGAATATATATGTTTATAGTTCAGTTTTTTAGTTTTTTTAGTTTCTCTAGTTTATCTATTTTCTTCTGGATAGTTTTTTATATACATTATCATTTTTAAAGATACCAATGGTAATGGCCTACCTACCCTAATGCCAATGGTAGGTAGGCCTAATAATACCAAATTTTATATGTAGAATTATAGTTAGTTATATAGACTATTCTTCAAGTTTAGAATAGGCTTAGAATAGAACTTTTGCATTTTTAGTGTCTTAGGACAAAATGTTTCAACATGAATGTAATTTATGAAATAAATGAAACAATATGACATTTTCACTTCTATGACTATGCTAGTCTTTTAATTCAATTTGGATATATTGTATATACCGTGGTCTGGTCTGGATCATGCTAGCCATAGGCCCTATGCCATTGCTAGAAGGAATTTGACATACTTTTTTCATTTATGCCAAATTAATGCCAAATAAAAATGGCTTTAAAACTTTACACCAAATTATGTCAATCAGAAAAGGCATCCAGAATAAGGAAAATAATTTACAAAGTAGAAAATATGGTTAGGGTAATGTATCATCAACCGAACAGTGTATCTTCAAAACCAAACAAGAATTTTTTCTTCTTCCTTGGTCTCGTGCAAGACAGAAACAAGCTATTGTGTTTCACAGAACAACTAATTTGAAAGTTGAAGAAATTATCTACAAGCTGAGGCATGATGTGCAATGAAGCATTAAGAGGAAAGAAAGATATTGATGATTCAGTAGAAATTTTTATTGCAAAAGCATACATTTTAACAACATTTTTTCAGTATGTACTTTAGATGAAGATTGTATGTGGTTGCTTATTAATTAAATGACCATAAATGTAGTTATTTATAGAGCATGAAAAATGCTTTCAAATTACATAATTCATGATAGTTCCATCCTTAAAATAAGATTAAACCACTCACTCAAATTGTAAAACCAAACATCAAATTCTCTGTTTGGTTTGAAGATACATGAAAATCATTGTTCGGTTTTAGATAAAAAGCAGGAATAACTTTTTTTATATTTGATAAATTAGCAAAAGCAGATACTTTTTAGAAAGATGTAACTGTTTTCTATAACTTGGCTTTTGATTTATCATGATATCTAAAATAGAAAATCTGTAGCTTAGGTTTGAAGTTAAAAAAATACACATTCTTGTTTGGTTGATGATACATTACCCTAATGTTAATAAGTGTTCTAAACAGAAAGAAAATTTGGAAGAAACAGCAAACAATATATAATGTTCATGAATTTTGTTAACTTATAATAACATTGCAAAAGTTGCAAACAAATTTGCTTTAACTGATCATCTGTTTCTTTCTCTATCTAATCTGTTGTACCACTTAATTTATGCCAGAACCTATATCAATTTTTTGATTAGACATTTTATTCCAACTGTCATTTTTCTAGAATATAAATTATATACTAAAAAAATTCCAGTCTAAACCATATGAATTCAGTTATGGTGTATGCATGCATATCCAAAAGTATCTATACAGTCTAATTTTTACACAGATTTTTTCTCATTCAAGTTTTAACATTGCCAATAGCTATTTTATTAATAGGTGGCATAGGCCTTGAAGTCTTAGCTTAAGTGTGTAGCTAGCTACCCTATACTAACTTTGGCATCTTAGCCATGCCTTAAGGCAATGCAATAGTTGCATTTATCTTGAAATTTAGTTTTTAGGAAGCTGCATTAATTTTACTGGGGACAAATTTTCCCAAACAAGTTTTGTCTGAGTTAAACTTAATTAGTCTAAAAAATCCAGTTTTTCTTCATTTAAGTATTTCCAAAAATCATACACAATTCCATATACTCAGGATCATGTTGAATGCACACCAAAAAATAAATAGAGTATGAAGTATAATTTGCTTTTCAAGTATTACTTTGATAATGAAGCCGAATAACTTAAATATTAACAACTTTTTGAAATTGACAATGGCCCCTCATAAAACTTATATGAGGATGATTATATATTTTCTATGCATGCATCTGTTATATAGTATATTTATTAAATGTAGGACTTAAAAAATAAAAGTAAAAATAAAACATCCTGCACTTTCAGATCTTCTTGGCTATTTCAATTTGAAATTGCATTTTTGAAGCTTCTAGAGAATGTCAAGTCGCACTGATGAAAATTCCACTATGCAAGATGGGGGTAAGTTGTTTTTAAGCAACAGATTCTTAATTTTTGAAAGTACTCGTAGCTATTGTATTTTGCTATCAAGTTGATACCTTTCTTTATATATTTAGGTGAGAACATTGTTGATGCACTGCTAAATGACCCCAGTGTTCTAGCCCAGTACCAGAAGGAGCTGTCTATCGATACTAAACTACAAGCTATGGCCAACTATAAAGGGTAAGTTAATCCACCTATTGAAGGAATAATGATATTATACAAATTATTGATAGTATTTTTTTGAGGTAATCCTTAACGAACTTAGTGTAAGTCTAGAGAAAACAGTCCATCTTCACAAGGAATTTATATATTGATGGAGTTTAAAATAATTGCATTGATAATTTTCTTCATTTTGTATTCTCTCCTGTTAATATCTAGCATTAGCTGTTTAACTAGAGGAAAATTACAACAGGCTCAATTGAATTGACCTTTCTTTAACCTCCCACTACGTCCCCACTCTGATTTCATAATATTGACAGCATAGCTATGTATGTATATATAAAAGTAGCGTTACAAGTTAAAATAGTTTAAATACAGGCCGCACTGTGTAACCTAGCGCTCTGTTAGCTCGCTTACAGACGTTGCCACTGCGTAAGTCGTGTTTTTTGTAAACTGCTGACTTTTTTATTGATTTCCCTAGACTCAAAACTTAGCTTTGGTCGTTTTATTCCCCATTCGAAGCTTCAAGTTGGGAGTGACGTCGTGCCAAGAATGACTCATGGGAATTGATCGAGTGTGCGCAAAAGTTAAATTTTTTTGCAACCCTAGCTGTTCCGCTTCGTGAAGACCACCTGGAGTAGCTTAGATATTTTCCGCCGTTTCATTCTTTCTCTCTCTCTCTCTCTGTTACTCTGGTTTCGAGTAACAGCTGAACGAAACGACCATGTCCCGAGAAAAGAAACGATTCGGTTAGCCTTCTGAGTCTATTTTGAGCACAGATCGTCTGTTCAACTGTGCTGTGTTTATAAGTTGGGAACGATTGAGAATTGGTGTTTCGGCTGAGGAGTGAGGTTTGAAATTCATGTGTATATATACGAGCCTTACTTTCTTGTAAAATTTTCCCCACGTAGTAATTCGCGTTGTTAAAAAACGACAAACTCGTAGCTTTATAGAATAGTTCTTTTTGAGTAGATTAAAGTGACATGTCTGATATCGAAACTACCGTTGAAGATAAGAGGCTAGATGCTTTTGGCAAGTATCAGAGGTGAGATTTTTTTAGCTGATTAGTTTATTCGTTTAACAGTGCCCCACAACTTTAATATCATTAAGTCCAAAGGCTTGCTTAAGCTATTTCTCTTTTGTTTAGGTTCCAAAATTTGTAAAGAGGAGAAATCTCCAAATCCCAAAACTTCAGGATTCCAAATCCCAAAACTTCAGGATTCCTAATCCCAAAACTTCAGGATTCCTAATCCCAAAACTTCAGGATTCCAAATCCCAAAACTTCAGGATTCCAAATCCCAAAACTTCAGGATTCCAAATCCCAAAACTTAAGGATTCCAAATCCCAAAACTTCAGGATTCCAAATCCCAAAACTTCAGGATTCCTAATCCCAAAACTTCAGGATTCCTTATCCCAAAACTTCAGGATTCCTAATCCCAAAACTCCAAATTCTAAAACTAAATTCTCTAACTCTAGGATTCCAAAGCTTGAAATCCAAAACCGGAAATTATGAAACACCAAATCCTTAAAACTCCCAGATTCGAATTCTCAAAAAACCTTCCAAATTTTAGATCTCAGAACTCCAGAATTTCAGAACTATTAATTCCAAAACTCCTGTATTCCTAATAATCAAAATCTTAAAACTCTTGGACTCCAGAACCCAGAGATCCTTTATCCTGTGTTTATAAATCTTTAGTATTTATAAATACAACGTTTCTTTTTATCCCATTATCCTGTGTCTTAGGATACTTTATAGTCCGGAGCGGCTCTATCTGAGTTAGGGCACGATTTGATTAAGTACACGCAGAGCTGACAACTAGGACTTTATATCTACTTTGTTCGCCCTTGTCCAGTACCTAAGCATCTCTGAATGGGATTTCTGCTGTCTTGGAGTTGCTCAGCAGACATAGCTGGGCATGAGTCCAATTTCTCACCCCATAGCTCACCGGAGTTAGGGGGGTAGAGGGAAGAAGGGATTTAGGATTTTAAGGGGAGCAGCGGAGAGAAGCGGATGATGAACGACAGTCTGGCTCGATGAGGGAACACAGATAGAGAGAGAGATTAGAGAAAAGACGACGATGATGCTGCGACTGAATGAAAGAAGATTTTAGTCATCTGAGAATTCCGGATTCTGCTTTCAGATTTGTCATCACTTCAAAGGAATTCTGTGATTTTAACCCACAACCCTGGCTTATTTCTATAATATATGTGTGTGCACGATTGCAAATCCCTATCTTTGTGTATGGCATCATTTTGCTTTATGATTGATTTTTTATTTATAATTTTCTTTCTCTACTCGGCGCCTATCTACCGGATACCTCTGTCTCTCAGTGAAAGTCTTCTTGCCCTGTACGCTGGTTCTCCTACCACTTATTTCCCTGATTTATTATCTTCTCGTCTTGTCTTTTTTCATTAATTTTCGCTTATTCGGCAGTTTCTCATTCTTATTTTGGCTGTTTCTCATTCATATTAAGGCAGTTTTTCAATAATATATCGGCAGTTTCCCATTCATATTTCGGCAGTTTCTCATTCATATTTCGGCAGTTTCTCATTCATATTTAGATTGTTTCTCATTCATATTTCGGCAGTTTCTCATTCATATTTCGGCAGTTTCTCATTCATATTTCGGCAGTTTCGCATTCATATTTAGATTGTTTCTCATTCATATTTCGGCAGCTTCTCATTCATTTTTCGGCAGTTTCTCATTCATATTTCGGCAGTTTCTCATTCATATTTAGATTGCTTCTCATTCATATTTCGGCAGCTTCTCATTCATTTTTCGGCAGCTTCTCATTCATATTTCGGCAGTTTCTCATTCATATTTCGGCAGTTTCTCATTCATATTTCGGCAGTTTCTCATTCATATTTCGGCAGTTTCTCATTCATATTTCGGCAGTTTCTCATTCATATTTAGATTGTTTCTCATTCATATTTCGGCAGTTTCTCATTCATATTTAGATTGCTTCTCATTCATATTTCGGCAGCTTCTCATTCATTTTTCGGCAGTTTCTCATTCATATTTCGGCAGCTTCTCATTCATTTTTCGGCAGTTTCTCATTCATATTTCGGCAGTTTCGCATTCATATTTAGATTGTTTCTCATTCATATTTCGACAGTTTCTCATTCATATTTCGGCAGCTTCTCATTCATTTTTCGGCAGTTTCTCATTCATATTTAGATTGCTTCTCATTCATATTTCGGCAGTTTCTCATTCATATTTAGATTGTTTCTTATTCATTTTTCGGCAGTTTCTCATTCATATTTAGATTGTTTCTCATTCATATTTCGGCAGTTTCTCATTCATTTTTCGGCAGTTTCTCATTAATATTTCGGCAGTTTCTCATTCATATTTAGATTGTTTCTCATTCATATTTCGGCTGTTTCTCATTTGTATTTAGATTGTTTCTCATTCATATTTCGGCAGTTTCTCATTCATATTTAGATTGTTTCTCATTCATATTTCGGCAGTTTCTCATTCATATTTCGGCAGTTTCTCATTCATATTTCGGCAGTTTCTCATTCATATTTAGATTGTTTCTCATTCATATTTCGGCAGCTTCTTATTCATATTTCGGCAGTTTCGCATTCATATTTAGATTGTTTCTCATTCATATTTCGGCAGTTTCTCATTCATATTTAGATTGTTTCTCATTCATATTTCGGCAGTTTCTCATTCATATTTCGGCAGTTTCTCATTCATATTTAGATTGTTTCTCATTCATATTTCGGCAGCTTCTTATTCATATTTCGGCAGTTTCGCATTAAATGTCGGCAGTTTCTATTTCATATTTTGGCAGTTTCTCATTCATATTTTGGCAGTTTATGTTTCATATTTTGGCCGTTTCTATTTCATATTTTGGCAGTTTCTATTTCATATTTTGGCAGTTTCTATTTCATATTTTGGCAGTTTCTATTTCATATTTCGGTAGTTTCTATTTCATATTTCGGCAGTTTCTTATTCAGATTTCGGCTGTTTCTCATTTGTATTTCGGCTGTTTCTCATTTGTATTTCGACTGTTTCTCATTCATATTTTGGCAGTTTCTCATTCATATTTCGGCAGTTTCTCATTCATATTTTGGCAGTTTCTTATTTGTATTTCGGCTGTTTCTCTTTATATTTCGGCTCTTTCTCGTTTATATTTTTGCTGTTTCTCCTTTTTTCGTCAGTTTCTCTTTCATCTTTCAGTTGCTTTTATAGTGAGTCGGTTGTTTCTACTCCAATAGTTCTAAATTAATTTTCCCTGCCAGACTGCCGGAGCCCGTGAAGCGCCGGGTTCGCGCACTGAAGAAGCTGCAGTTCCAATCTCTGGGCATCGAGTCTGAGTTCTATCGCGAGCTGCACGAATTGGAGATTCGCTACGCTGAGAGGTTCTCAGAGAAGCTGAGCAGGCGCCAGCAGATTGTGACTGGCGCCACGGAGCCAACTGATGAAGAGGCCAATTGGCCTGAGACCACAGAGTCCGAGGTTGAGCTGGCCAACCAGCTTAGAGAAAAGGTGCGGCAGTGCGGCTTGCCAAGTAACTCCAAGCTAGTTCTCGGGTTTCTATTCTAGAACTAGAGCTACAGATCCAGGATTTAAACAATAGATTCCATATATTTAAACTAAAAATCTCATAATACAGATCCCAGCATGTGAAATATAGATGCCAGATAACTCAACTATTATTTCCAGAAAAAATAGATAAAAAATATGAATTTTGTATCCCAATAAGCAGGATCCTTAAATCTTTACTTTATCAATAATGACAAAAACAAGAACTATGGATCCCTAAACTATAAATATAGATGCTAAACTATAAATATAGATCCTAAACTCGAACTATAGGTCCTTTCAACTATAATAGAACTATAGATCCCTAAACTTGAACTATAGATCCCTAAACTTGAACTATAGATCCCTAAACTAGAACTATAGATCCTAAACTAGAACTATAGATCCCTCAAACTATAACTACAGATCCCTAAACTAGAACTACAGATCCCTAAAACTAGAACTATAGATCCCTAAACTCGAACCATCGATCCTTCAAACTAGAAATTTATATCCCCACATGGGAACTATAGATCCCATCCGCCAACTCTGACCCCAGACCGCCCTGACCAACGGCGCGAATATTTCTGGCGATGTGCCTCAGTCTGGTGAGCAGCAGCCAGTGGGTCCCGGCGTGCCCGGCTTCTGGCTGACCGCCCTAAAGAATGTCGACCTACTCAGCCAGATGATTCGCGAACAAGATGAGCCAGTCTTGCGCCACCTCAGCGACATCCGCGTCGTGACATTCAGCGGCGAGCAGAGCGGCTTCGTGCTGGAATTTCATTTCACGCCTAATGAGTACTTCTCAAACAGTGTGCTCACTAAGCACTATTACCTGAGAATGGACCCGGATCCCGAGCATCCCTGGGACTACGAGGGCCCGGAGATTGTGCGCTGCAGCGGCAGCGAAATCCTTTGGAAGGCTGGCAAGAATGTCACAGTGAAGGTGGTGCGCAAAGTGCAGAAGCATCGGGGCAGCGGACAGAAGCGAACCGTCACCAAGACTGTCGAAGCGGATTCGTTTTTCAACTTTTTCAATCCGCCAACTCAGGGTGAGGCTGGTATTTTGTGTTTTTTGTAGACAAGAGAAGCTCTGGGGATTGAATCTAAATGAAATTTTCCGTGGTAATATTGCACTCACAGTTCACTGACTCCTGAGCTCACCTTGCGCGCCGATACCGAAACTTTCTCATCGTCAGGCAGTGCACACTCTTACATTTCCTTGGAGTTTTTTTTATTTTAAGACCCAAATAAATGTGGCCTCTGCCGATCTGAGTTCAGGGAACAGAGAGCGAGAGGCAAACTCGTTGCCCAGTACCCACCGGAGTTAGAATTTCGGGGTCATTAAATTGAAATGCACTTTACTGCTGGGTTAAAAAATTCGCTAACTGTGCTAGATTTCATTAATATAACATATGGCAAAAGCGAAAATCTATATTGTTACATATGCCTATACTACTACTTAGGAGTAGCGTATCAGTAGTATATGTAGTATATACTTTTTTAAACGTTTATCTAAAAGGCTAATCATTTTTTTATTTTCAGAAATCGACGAATTGGGCTCTGATGTAAGTGAATGTTTTTAGTTATTTTGCTAAGATTCTGTAGGTTTTTAAAATCCAATTTAATCAAACTCAATATATCACTTTCTTCTTCGCAATCGGTTGATTGATAGAACTCGGAGGTGAGTTATCGTCGAAGCACTAGGCCTAGGCCTTAGTTATTTGTTTAAGCTACTGGCTGTAGGATAAAAAGTTTCTGCGGTGCCATATTTGCATAGGCTGATATTTAATCAAGTAGATTAACTGGTGATTGATATAATGCCTGGATTCGGCCGTTGGTGGAGTGAAATGTTGACTCTTTTATGGCATTTTATTTCTACAGTTTATATTTTTAATTTAATCGGTGATTAACGTTTAAATTATTTGCGTCCTAAACTATTTTTTAGAAGTCAATACGATGTGTGAATAAAAACGTGTGACAAGAGAGTGGGTGGAAAGAGTTGTGAAAGTGGGAGAGGGTGAAGGTGGGTGGGGGAGGGTGAGAGTGGTTGGTGGAGGGTTGGAGTGAGTGGGAGAGGGTGAGAGTAAGTGACAGAGGGTGAGTGGGAGAGGGTGAGGGTGAAGTGGGAGAGGGTGAGTGGGAGAGGATGAGGGTGAGAGTGAGTGGGTGAGGGTGAGAGTGAGTGGGTGAGGGTGAGAGTGAGTGGGAGAGGGTGCGAGTGAGTAGGAGAGGGTGAGAGTAGGAGTTTTAGTTAGTGGCAGTGAGATCTATGTGTTGGGGTGAGAGTAAGAGAAAAATGTTGCGAGTGACAAGAGGGGGTGAGAACTAAAGGAAGAAATTGAGAGGGTGAGATAGACTTGGAGGACGCACGAGAGTCAGATTGTGAGCACGATAAGAAGTGTAAGTAAAGCAGAGCAGGTTTCTAATTTCCTTACATTTATGGGCTAGATACTATTAAATGAGATATCTAATAAAATTTTCACACTCATACAATTTTGCACCGGACCCGCCGTTGATCACCTGTAGCTGAAATTGCAGTTTGGTGTTTCTTCCGGCTTTAGCTGAAAGACCTGGCCTACAGGGCTTATTAGTTGTAATTAGTCAAGCGAGCAGCATTAACTAACTCGCTGATGAAAACTGTTGAACACATTAGCAACCCATCCAGCTATCATCGACCCAAGAAGACAGCCAAAAAGATGCGAAGCCCCTGCAGCTATTTAGTCATTTCTCTCATCTCAATGGGGAGGGGCGTTCTGTGTCATTCCGTGGAGCATAATTTGATTTGTCGAGTCTATTATCCGGTTCTCAAGTCTTCCTTAGTTTTAGTCTCGGAAATATTCAGCTGGTGTCCAGTTTCTCCTGAATAAAATCTAATAAAAAATAGCTGGCGCCAGCGAGTCTGTGCTTTCGCTCCATTTAATTAAATAAGGCAAGGCATTTTCAAGGTTTGTGAGTGTGTGTTTTTTAGCTGTCAGAATATATACTGGTAATACGAGTACATAATCCAATCATTAATTACTAGTTCGTTGGTATTTTTCTGGCTGTCCACTGCTACAGCAACGAATAAGGGTAGCATCGAATTTTTTAACGAGAGTACGTGAGTTCCAAATTCAGACTTAGGTAAAAGATTTGCATCCGATAGAACAATACACCTAATTCCATAGTGCTTCAGTTCACCTAGCTATAAAATATGAAGGATTATGGGGTTCGCTTTGATTGCTTTATTACTATGAATCTATATTTATTATCAATCAGTTGAATGGCGGTACAAGTGTAGAATACAGAATAACATAATTATCATCAAAGGCACTGCCTGATTGTGTAGGTAGGCACTCCACTTACGCCACTCTTGGTTTAGTGCCTCCTCATCATCATCTATGGAATCGAATTCTCTTCTTCTCCTGCTCATTCGTTTCTGCTCTTATCCGCTGTTTTTTTCCCTTTCTCGGAAAGTAAGGCAACGGGTAGACTCAAGAAGTAGGAATTCAATCATCTTACTGATTTAGTATTCTCTCGTCTTCTTACTGTCTAAATGAGATGAGTTGCTTGGTGTTTGTATCACCGCCTTTCTTGTTGCTGATTTTTGTATATACTCGTGTTTGCTAGTTTTTTAATGATTGTACTTTTATAATAAAAACTTGTAAGTCTTATAAGAACTACAAGTTTGGGAATAAACTAATTTTTAGCGCGCTGATTAAATTATGCTAGTTTGTACATTAAGTAATTGGTAGAAAAACTTTAGCAAAGTTGGACAGTTTTGTCCCACAGTGAAAGAACTTAATGGACTTGCATTTTAGACTAGGGTTTTTTACGTATATTATTATTTGGGGCACGCAAGGTTATGTAAACCTATAGCAACACACTTGGTTATGTAAAACACTTCAGGTCCAAATGATGCAGTGTAGCCAAATTACATTGTCACAATTGCAAATCCCTTCAGGACGGTGAAATTGAAGCCCTGCTGCAGTCGGATTTTGAAATCGGTCACTTCCTGCGTGAACGCGTTGTACCTCGAGCTGTTCTGTACTTCACTGGCGAAGGACTCGAAGATGATGACGTGAGTGTTTATATTTTTATTTCCTCCATTTGAGTTGAACCAAATCTTTCATTTTTTTTGTTAATAATCAGATTGAAAAAAAACAGATTAAGGATTAAACTAATACTGCTTCCTACTGTTTAATATAATAGTTTACTGAAAATCTAAATCCTAATCTGATAATGCTGTAGCTAAATGCAGACATTTTTGTGCAAGCAAAAATGCAAATTCCTACACTGAAAACACACTCGAAGGAATAAAAAACGCTTTGAAAATGCTGACCGATCTACCAACCCTGCCCGATTAGTAACGTCTGACTGACTTTTATCAGCCCATCTCACACTTTTACACTCAAATCTGCAGTGCCTGTTCTCCATAATCCTAGGGATATTTTTTCTTGCTTTATAAGCCATCAGGACTGCCCCTCCCATTTTTAGCATGGTTCATTTTCTAATGCTTCTCTGTTCGCTGTCGCGTCGGTTACCTCGTTTCCCTCCGTTCCAGCCGTCACTTACTCTCACTTGCCCTCCCGAGATCCCTTATCCGGCTTAGCCAGTCCTCACCGCTCCCCTCCAATCTGCAAGCACCCGTCCTCTCCGTTGCTTTCGCTAATTCTGTTTCTCGAACCACCTCACGACCCCAAGCCAGGCTTAATACTCTCGCACACTGCCTGCAGTTTCGCTTTTTTCTCTATCTACTCACTATTTCTGACTGACCGACTGACTCTCGGCTTGTGAGGCTTTTTATATGAAAGTAATTTTCAAGACGTCGACTTCCTGCTTAATCATCATTATCAAATAGCCGGTGATAAATGACCTAGATCAACAGCCAAGTTTCTTCTGTAGATATGCAACTGTCTTGTCGGCATCGGTTCTATCTACTTCAAGGTTTATTATCGTATACTGCTGCATCCGGTCTACTGCTGCACTTCTTGGCTCATGTCAGCCATGTCTCAACCCTTGCATCTGATTGTCCCGTGCACAAAACCGAGCTTCGGCTGGGCGCCATATTCGGTCCCGGCATTGAAGAATTGCGAAAAAGAAACGCGCTTCACTTCGCCTTGGCCAGCATGCGTAAGCGTCACTCGGCTGACAATGCGTCAATTTTCTGTCGCTCTGATCTGCAACCGATTGCCACCATGCTAGCTGAAGGCGAAGACAGCTTCCAGGCCAGCCAGGCTGTCTGTCGCATGCTGGAAAGCGGCGCCCTGGCCTTAATAGGGCCGCATCATTCCTGCGCAACCAGCGAGTACTTCGCTTCCATAGCAACGGCGACGCAGACGCCGCAGTTAGATCTTCGACCGATGATATCCGCACTGGAGCCATCATCGTCCACGAGCTTTGTGCTTCATTTGTATCCGTCGCTTGACCATATCAGTCTCAGTGTTATATCGGCTATCGACTATTTCAAATGGCAAGATGTTTTAATTGTGTACGAAAATGATGAGAGCCTGTTCAGATTAGAGAGCATCTTGCGCAATCGGCACGAAACCAGAGCGCTTTACTTTCGCATCAAACGCTACATTGCCAGTCAGGTCTATAATCTACTGTCGGATATCGACTCATCTGGTTGGTGTACAATCGTTGTCGACTTAAGTCTAGATGCAACTGCTCATTTTCTTCGCGCCGCTACTAATCGCGGCCTAATGAATCGCCGCTATCACTACATATTGGCTAACCTGGACGCGTTGACTCTTAACCTAGAAGACTATAGGCATAATCATGTCAACTTGACAGCCTTTCGTTTAGTACCTGGTAACTGGACGCACTACAACTCCGTGTTGGCAGAAATGCACGACTGGAGCGCAAAGCAGCGGTTAGGCAATCTTAATAGCGATTTATTAACACCGGATGGACACTTGACGCTTGGCGCAGCTCTTACATACGATGCTGTGCAGGTACTAGCCAGCGCTCTGGCTAGCCTCAGTCTTAGTCGGCACATCAAGCCGCCGCGCGGTCCAAGCTGCGATGCGATTCTGTCATCCAATGGCTCTGTCAGCGAGTCTAGTAGAGCATTGAGTTCGCCGTTTGGTGGCAGCCTGATGAACTACTTGCACTCTGTAGATCTAAAGAATGGTCTCACTGGTAGATTAAGATTCAACGGTAAAAGGATCAGACAGTCTGTTAGCTTAGACCTCTACCATCTAAAGGTCAGTGGTCCGACACATTTTGCTAACTGGAATCCCAGGCGCGGATTGCACGTGTTCAGTGATCCGTACGATTTAGCGGTTGTGTATCCACTTAAGAATAAAGTTCTGAAAGTGGTAGCACTTGCTGCTCAACCTTTTATCTGGGTCAAGCGCGAGTATCATAATCGCTACTTGGAAAACAGCAAAATTAAATCGGATGTAGAATTTCAGCGGCAACACTTAGAAGGCTTTTGCATCGACATGATGGAATTGATTGCCAATCGTACAGGAATGGACTGGGAAATCTATCGCTCACCTAATGACACTTATGGCACTTGTGTGGAGGTGCCCTGCGACGTAAATAAGCTTCAGCAGCAATTAGCAGACTCGAGCAATCAGGTTTTAGCGTCGACAATCGCAGAGGATAGAAAATGCCCTTGCGAATGGAACGGCATGGTTCGAGAACTAATCGATGGCAGAGCAGACATCGCCCTAGGCTCCTTTACCATCACTTACGAACGCGAGAAGGCTATCGACTTCACAAAGCCTTTTATGAACCTAGGCATTAGCATCTTATTTAAGAAGCCGAAAGGTGAGAAGCCCGGCCTATTTAGTTTTCTCAATCCCTTAGCTGTTGAGATTTGGCTGTACGTCGTGGCGGCTTATCTCCTAGTAACGCTAATGATTTATGCCTTAGCGCGATTCTCGCCATACGAATGGGTCTCGCCGCATCCCTGCGACGAAGACATTGGCTACTTAGTGAACAGCTTCTCACTGTCGAATTCCTTCTGGTTCACAGTTGGCACACTAATGCAGCAAGGCTCTAATATTAATCCGCGAGCTGTTAGCACTAGAATAGTAGCCGGTATCTGGTGGTTCTTCACACTGATTATTATCAGTTCTTACACGGCTAATTTGGCAGCCTTTCTCACGGTTGAGCGCATGGTCTCTCCAATAGAGAGTGCCGATGATTTGTCGAAGCAGACGGCCATAGACTATGGTGTGCTAGCCGGAGGATCGACCGAGACATTTTTTGAAACTTCGCACATTGAAACCTACGCCAAGATGGCAAAATTCATGAAGACTAGAAAAGACTTAAAAACGGCTACAACGGAGGAAGGGATCGAGCGAGTTAAGCAGGGTGGTTATGCCTTCCTCATGGAATCAGCTATGATAGAATATCACATTGAACGCCAGTGTAATCTAGTTCAAATTGGTGGTTTGATTGATAGCAAAGGCTACGGCATCGGAGTCCAGCCAAACCGTGAGGAGCTTCGCGATGAGTTAACACTGAAAATTCTGGAACTGCAACGTGATCAACAATTGCAGGCACTAAAAAACAAATGGTGGAAAGAGACTGGCAAATGTCGCGGCAAAGATCCACAGGAGTCTACCGCTTCGGCGCTGGGCATGCACAATGTTGGCGGAATTTTTGTTGTCCTTGTATGCGGCCTGCTCTTAGCAATCTGCGTTGCCGTTGTTGAATTTGTTTGGAACACGCGAAAAAATGCCGAAGCCGCAGCCGATGAAGGTCGCTCCCTTTGGTCAGAGATGTCTAGCGAACTGCGCTTTTCACTTAACTGCTACGGTTCTTCGCGTCGAAGGCGCCGTCGACGCCGACGAGGCCAGACTGTCGATGCTACTGCAACAATCGGCGACGCTGCAGACGAAAATGACGAGGAAGAAGGCGATGACGAAGAATTCAGGCCTGCCATAGTTGGTGGTTTAGGTTCCGTCGAGTATGCTCGGCCTTCAGTGGAATATCAGCGTCAGTTGCGACGTAATGGTGGCAGTAGCGGAGGGAGGGGTGGCGCAGGCGGCAGCGTAAGGACTGTATTTTACTACAAAGAGACAGTAACATAATCAGCGATGTTGACGAGAACATCGTGTACATCGTGTCAGTGAAAACTCAAAAACATCTATGGAAAATTAAGTATTGTTGTGAAGACCATCTAATTTGCTGTTGATTGTTTTTAAGCTTGCCTGAATTTCTTGTCAGTTTGTATAAAAGTCGTAATTGACTGTCTTTTAAATAAAATATTAGTTGTTGTTACTCTTCTGTAGCAACGGACTCGGATTTAAATCGAGTCGTTTTTCACAGTTGCTCTTCGTATTTAAATAATTATTAACATGCAGTTTTTCATTTCACTGTCGGTTAAACAGTAAGTCTTTGCTGCGACTTGAAAACTAAGGATTCAGTTTGCTATAATACATAAATGTTATATGCACCTTTACTTCTTTAGCTACTGTAACCATGACCCTTATAGGTATTACAGTTGAATTAAAAATCTAGCACATGATTAGCATATTTAAAGCTGTAGCGTACTGCTTTTTGTGACAGTTTTTTGTAGATATTCGTTTTAACGCCCTTTTTTTTATATTTATAATACTAGTGCATTTCTGCGTCCTCTGCGATATTAGTGATTGTAAAAGTGCTGCTGGAAAATGATACACTTGAAAAAAGTACACAGCAGCATATTTTTCACTCCAATAAATTCTCTTCTTGACAAGTTCAAGCAAAGTTGAAAATGAAAGGATGAATACCTCAGTTGGATATGTTTCTCTGTACATGCGCTCTTGTGCTGTGCTTTGTTGCACTTTAAAAAAAACTTGCTTCCTGAGTCTAACAATAAACTTCTAGATTTATATTCTCCCTATTAAATTCTAAATTTTCCCCTCATTATCCCTATCATCTAACATCCTCATATTCCACACCATTCTGGGGTTCAACGTCTCTGATTTGTTAGATAAAGATTCTTGATTCCTAGATCGTTAGGTTGGAACAGACATTTTTCCCAGATCCTCAGTTTCGAACAGACATTCTTCCAGATCCTCAGGTTGGAACAGACATTTTCCCAGATCCTCAGGTAAGAACATACATTTTACCAGATCCTCAGGTAAAAACAGACGTTCTCCCAGATCCTTAGGTTAGAACAGGCTAAACTCTCCTCGAGTTAAAAAGGACGACTACAGAAATTTATAAAGTTCAGTTTTGACGTTTTTTCTGTGAAGTTTTTTCATTTGCTAAATAATCTGTTTAAAAATCTTATTTTTTCATTTCACTTTTCAGTACGAAGATGACGACGAAGAGGTGAGTTAACTCTGCACTGCCGTGTCTCTACTCTACTCAATAACTTGCTCAGATTTTTCAGGCGCCTGCATTTCGGCCAAAGTTTAAATTGAATAGAAATTCAATAGTCCAATAGAAGGGAAACTAGGCAGAAGAAGACAGAGCGGAGGAGAAAATGAGTTCAGGAGATAGTAGACGGGAGTTTTTAAAAGACGCTCTCACGGCCTCTATTCAAATTTATCGATTTCAGCAGCAGCATTTCCACCAGCCTATGCACCCCACTATCCAGACCTAAACCCTGTCTGGCCCTCCTGTAGCTAGCTGAGAATGAAATATGGAGCACTTGGGTGGAAGGTGGATGATGATGAAGGGAGGAAAGAAAGGAGGGCATCGGGAAATAGGCACGACTCGGCGGGCCCTAGCGCGCATGCTGCAGAGTCACTTTCTCCTCCTTACCCACCCACTGCCTATTTCCCTTGGGTTTCTGCTTCATATATCCGAGTCTAGGGCGGTTGGGGTGGTCGGCTTTTGAGGCGGAATTCTGCCTAATGAAAATTTGATACAAAATTGCCCTGCCCCCATATTCACCTCCCCAGTTTCGACCGAGTCTATCTGTCTCTATGTGTATTTTTGTCTGTCTTTTTCTTCATAAATTTTGCTGCCTAATCAGATTAATCAGGTTCATTGTTTTTTACCACTGCTGATTTTCAAATCGGAGTAAATTTGCTTACGCGCATTCGTTCTAGTTCAATGCATGAATAATATTCCCCGTCTTACTCAAATCATAAGTCTTAAGAAAATTGGGTCACTCATGGCCATGACTCATCTTGGTCATTAGGTCAGCTTACTTGGTCATTGTCATTGGGTTAGCTACTACTTAACTGAATCATTGGATCAGCGTACTCATCTTAATAATTAGACCTCACATTTTGGTCTTTCGGTCAGTCAATACTCCCGGTCCTAATGAAGACTATGTTTTCCTGCTGTGCTGTGTTATGACAAATATACATTTTTCTAAACTAGGGCGATGATGGGGACGAAGACGACATGGAGGAGGACGAAGATGAGCGTATGATTGTAAGTTAAAGCATTATAGTGACAGTGAGTGATTTATAGCTCTTGTATGTGCAGTTTAGTGGAGCCGTGGCCTAGTGGTTAGGGCGTCAGACTCAGGACTTAAAGGTCCATGGTTCGACTCCCGGACCGGGCGGCGACCTGTGTCCTTGAGCAAGGCACTTAACCACGTATTGCTCCAGTTCACCCAGCTGTGATTGGGTACCAGCGCAAGCTGGGGAATAGAAAGGGTGGAGTGGCGACCCCCCACAGTAACTCTGTGACAGCCGTACACAGTCTCGGATGCGCCGCGCACTCGCTGCGGCTGTGCCTTGACTGTACATCTGGCAAAAACTGGCTGCTTGCAGCCTGCCAGGTGTAGTTCTATTCTATTCTATTCTATGTGCAGTTTAACAACTATGTCAATTTTACAGCCTCGTCACTAAACTAGACAAGACCTTATCGAACTCAAAATCGTCTGCCTCTTTATTGCCGTAAGTTTTTTATACTTCTTACCTACATTTTTTGACAATAGTGTATCCGGTGCATTTCGACTTTATTTAAAAAACGTATTCATTTTTTCACTTTTAGGCGCCTTTAATTAGCTACCAGAGCATAAAGACGACGCTGGAAACTATTAAATGCTATATTTTAACTTTTACAAGCCTTCAGTCAGCTAATTGCTAGCTCCAACGTATGCGTTTGGTCTCTTGGTCCGATTTTTTTGTTTCTTTCTATGCAGATATATCCTACTCATAGTAGACGTTTGCACACAGCTAATTATATTTATATTAAGCGTAAACAGCAAAGTACAGGACCATCATCATAAATAATATTTACTTTCTTCTTTGGTCCGTAGCTTGGCTTATTCAGATGTTTACTAAATTCTTAAATTGTATTCAGTTCAGAACTAGACGTCCGCGTGTATTATTTGGTATACATCTCCGTTTTCTTGTGTTTTGCATCAAGCAGCAACATTACTAATATAACTTAACCTGCCTTTAGTCCATCATTTTACTCATTTCAACCTTGAAAAATTGCTATTGTTGAAAAACTCGTAATTCTAAAACCAAAAACTTAACCTGTCACCCATGTCATCTCTAACTACTTGTTAGTAGCAAGTAATGAATGGTGTTCATCAGCTTAAATATACTGTTTGTATTTCTTTTTCACTTAATTACCTTTATACAGGGGCGGACCGAGAGGGCCAAGGGGGGCCATGCCCCCCAGCTCTGCCAAAAAAACACACAAAGTACATGTACAACATTGGGGCAATCCAATTCTGGCCTGACCAGATGTGAGGCTTGCCCCCTTGACCCTCCCTTTATATACAAGTGGAATTTAATAATTGTCGCTTTCAATATTTCAAAATATCTAATATTACCTTTGTTACAATCAATAACAAAAATAAATTGTTCTGGACTTGTTTTAAAAAAAATATTTATTTATATAACTTATGCAAAACTAAATCTCAATTTAATGCTTTCTGTTTTATATTTTTTTAGTAATTTAACCATCAGTAGTTTAAAAACAATATAACCATTTCCATGTCTGTTTTTACACAACTTGGTTTAAAATACACAACCAAAGTCTGAAAGTTTAAACTAAGAAAAAAATTATATCAACATGTTTTGAATCCAGACTTTTAATTAGGAGTCCGGATGAATTAGAAGTAGGCAGTAGAGTTATGCTGCAGATCCCCATGAGACAGGGAAAGCACCAAGCAAAATTCACAGGACCGTATGAGATTGTGAATAGAAATAGCCAAATCTCAGTTACAATCCGGAAAATCGATGATCCAAACCAGGAGTATTTTCAAGTGCACACTGACAGGCTGAAACCAATGGCCACGCCAACACAACATGTGATGCTTCCTGACCTCAGACCGAGCGACACCAGCGACAGCCAAGACAACGATTCACCAAGGAAGTGAGCGTGCAGGCAGAGGAGCTGGATGCGCAGGCCGACACCGCTCGGAAGAAGTATAACCTGAGGAGCAAAGGGAAACTTCCTTGACAATTGATGTCAAGGAAGGGAGGAAGTAGATGGACAATTTTATATTTTAAACTATCATTTTGTTGGTGTGCGCTCTGATTTTTAGAATAGAATGTTTTACATTACTTATAAGTAGTCAATATTTAATCACTCACAAATATTTAACCCACCCTTCGGATAATCAGATGTATTCGACGGAGCTAGACACAGTGGATGATTGCACTATCGACGAGCCGATTACAACCTACACACTAGTCAAGCCACATCGGCAGAACCAAGCCAGGCAGTCGGGAAGGAGGTGAACGTTAGGAACAGCGCTGCTACCGAACAGCAAAGGCGACATCTCCAAGCCCAATGGGAAATCAGAAGATCGAGAAATGGACTGCCGCAATGCCCAACAATACTGAGGGAGAGCTACAAACGGGGAGAAAAAGACCTTTCATTCACGGAGCTGTACAACTTTATGGACAAACAGCCCATCCAAAGCAAGCCCAATCGGCATGGTGAGATGAAACTATTTGATATTCACCTGGACATGCTGGATGCGCAGCGAATCCCGTTCACGTGACAGTCACGTGACACTTACTGCAATTGCTTCTTGTTCCTTGGTAGTGAGTAGTTCGTAGTCTTTGGTCTTCGACAGCCGGTGGTTCTTCTTATCCTTGTTTTGGTCGACCGTGAGGTTTCGAGTCTGTGTTTCTTGAGTCTTTGTAGTCCTAGGAATGTATCCTAGGAAACAAGGAGGCCTTTCTCAAATGTATCGACGATATGTGGCTCTCGTAAACTTAGTTCAATTCAACAAGTATTGCTAGTAATAAATAACTCTGTCTAGTAAAGCGCTTACCACTTGTCTTTCCCTCAGAGATGAGTCCTCTTCTTCGTAGGATGTTTTGAAGTCCGGTGGACCGCTCCGAGTCTGAATTTTCAGCTCGGATTTTCGCTTGTATTTATAGAAAAATTTTGGGGAAAAACCGGTTCTACTACCGGGTGTTTACTTAGGTCACACATATTTGTTTAGTGAGTCATGATTGTGAGTTTTACCATATTTGGAATATTGTGTAAATACAGATGCAGAAACCGATGAGTCATAATTGTTTGTTTTACCATATTTGGAATTCAAGCAAATCCAGCTGTCGAGAACCAGTTCTCCGGTTTCATGTCACATGAATTGTTTCTAAAAATAGCACATGACTCATTCCTAAAAATAGATTAAACGTTATGGCTGAGGTTTCCTTGTGACATTACTTTAAGTAGCGCGTTAAGCAAAATCATATTTTACAACTCTCTACAATATCTCCTTTTTTACGAAAAAAAATTCGTCCCGAATTTATTATTGAGAGGAAAAGAAAATTACTTTGCATAACAATAATAAGATAACAGTATCAGGACTAGGTGAAATTGATATAGGTACGTATGTGTAGACATTAAACACAAATGGATTATATAAATGGTGAGTAGTTGGTCAAATGTTCGTGAAAAGGAATTAACAGTTTGAGAAGTGATGCGTAACAATTTTGGTATTGTATTGGTTAACATAAGGGATTGATAAGCATGGGGAGGTGTAATTACTTTAAATAAGCAATGTATAAATGGTCTGTTTGTTTTACTAGTTTTTGCTATCAAAATTTTTACTCATTCAAGGCTGAATTGTTGCCGGATAAATTCATGTACTTGGGCTTGAATTTTGACCGTTAGTATGGCTATTGGCCAAAATAGCTTATATAGTTGTAGGTAGGTCGGATCCTCAGTATGCTCGAGGATATAGAGGTAGGCCTCTGTATCCGTGATAATTTCGGCTCGGCGTGTCAGGTGCAGTGGTGTTGTTGGCATCGCAGTGGTGTCGGCCACGTCTTTATCGCCTCTAGTAATTCCTGAGGCTCCATGTCATTCATATTCATGAGCAGTAGGTCCACTGCTACAGGTGTTAATCGTACCGTAGCCAAGGTTTCCTCTCGCAGCCGTAGGAAACAATCGGGGCATTTGTCGATATTTCGACTGCCGAGTGCATCTAGGCAGGCGAAGCAGCTCCAGTATCTGTTGTCTATTGTCACAAATTTGTATTTGCGGTTGGTTACCGCAAATGAGACAGTGGACCCTGTCTCGACGGCAGATTGGGCAGTTGCGTATTGGGTTGCCAGTTTGCGCCATGTCCCACTTCGCACATGGGCATTAGAGCGGTCTGTTCGTCTAAACAAATAGGGCAGTCTTGCATTGTTGTCTGTGGGCGGTTTGTTTAATCGACTTCTTGATCGGAGCTGACATATTGATATGATTCGTGTGGTGGCAGTAGATACGATAATTCTTCATTTCGCAAAATTAGTGTGGGGAGAATTGTACAGAAAATGGGACAGGGATGAAGATTCATGTCATCGACAAGATTAAACATTTTTTTGTGCAATATCATGTATGGACAATTGTCTAAGCTGAGGGCCGTATTGCAATGAGTATCGTACAATGTTTTTACGCGTTTTGTGAGCAATTCGTCGTATAGGCCATGCTTTTAGAAGTTGAATTATCTTATTAGAGGAAAAAAGAGTATATAGGTTAATGGATGAAGTTGGCAACCATAATTTGGTTTAATACGCACAAGTTTGTTACAAATCATGAATAGTGGGGTTTTATTGCAAACAGGACATTGGAAAATGGCTCGATAGGCAAACTTCTTCATGCATTGCGGACACATGAAATGTTGGTTTTGACAGTATTGTACAGTTCGCCATGAGTTACATTTTTTACATATCATACATTGGCGGAGATTTCCACGGCACAGAGGACAGTTTTTTAATGGTTTTTTGTAGTGTGCGAGGCTTAAGCAAGAACCGCAAACATGGTGTTTATTGACACATATACATGGTAGTTTACATGAGAATTCTTCAAGACAGACAGGACAGTCCATGGTAGTGTTCGCGAAAATTGTGTGGGCGTTTGCAGAGTACAGAGGTTTAGTCGCCTTTTACGACAAGCTTGAGAAGCTGTAGTGCTATTCTTAATCCCGGTCACTACACGGGGAACAATAAACGAGTAATTTAACGAGGGCGTAGGTTATCGTATTTGGTGGTGTGTTTGTGGTTTGTGTCTAGGCATGTGCTGTTGCAATGTGCGTGTTTGTTGTTTTTGTGTGGTCTGGATTCTGTAACGTTGGAAGGAATGTAGTGTCCTTAGTGATGCGTTTTAAACGTTGAATGTGAACATAGAACTGAGGTTGATGTGGATCCTTGATATTTGCAAGGCGTGCTGTTGTTGCGGATATCAGTGCTGTTACACGGAAAGGTCCTTTGTATTTGAAGGCATGTTTGTGCGTATATGCTGTACCGGGTAGTGTAGGTAGACGATATCTCCCACTTGTAAAGTAGATGCATGATTACTTGTTGTAGGTACGGTAGATTGATTGTCGAGATTATGTTATGCAATTTGCCATGCTAGGTGTAATTGAGAAGTGAACTTTTGTAGTGTCGTCGGCGTGTCAACATATTGAGATGGCAGTAATTTCTGAACCAATAGCTTCGGTGGTTGAAAGTCTCGAGAGAACATCAGAAAGAATTGTGATCTTTGTTGAGCGATGAACTGCGCTGTTGTAGGCCATTGTCACTGATTGTATGTAGATAATCCAATCTTCAGGTTGTTTATAGACAAAGTGTGTCAACATTTCATGTAGGTTTCTGTGAAATCTTTCGACGAGGTTTGCTTTTGGATTATATGTCGAGGTGAATATCTGTTGAATATTTAGTAGTTTGGCGGCCTGTTGAAATAATTGCGATGTGAATTGTGTGCCATTGTCAGATGTTAGCGTCTTAGGGGTTCCGAATTTGCAGATAATTTCATTATAGAAGGCCATTGCTACTGTTGTCGCTGTGATGTCAGGTATCGGAATGGCAACGGCGAATTTCGGGCGGGCGACTACCGGCCCGAGCCGACAGAAAAACAATGGCTCTCAATCCAAGGCCTCGGGCGGTATTACTGTGGAAAATACCAAGCGCCGCCGGAGGACGGCGAGTTCTAACAATACACTTACTCACCATATATAGATAAAATACAATTAACCATGTAGCCATTCACTTTCGTCTCAGATTTCACCGTCTTATATGTTCACAGATCTACTAGCAGTAGGCCGATTAGCAACGCGAGTAAGACAATAGGCTGCATCTCCCTTGACCAGTCAAGGATTTCTTCAAAAGGGGGATGATATAAGACTTAGAAATCTGAAAAGAACTCGAGAGAAAACTTTCGCCTAGAGGTCAAGCAACTAAGAATAGACAGATTAGATAAATACTCGCCCCGAGTTTTCACTTTCATTCCAGCGCAACACAGCCCGGTCCAACGTGATCTGGCATGGCCCGACACGACACGGCCCGGCCTAATCTGACCCGATCCTGCCCGACGTCGGTCCAACGCGATATGGACCTGCCTGGACTTACCCGACCAGGCACGGCCTGACGCGACCCGGCCCGGCCCTGCCGGCAACATCGGAGCCGGCCTGGGCCCTATCTGGAGAAGACCGGGACCGCACAAGAAGACCTGATTGACGGAGGGACGGCGACAACAAACACTAGATAAAGGGGACTCCATAGAAACGGGAACTTTTTCTAACTCAACCAACTCGATCCATTATCACTAAGCGCTCTGTTGATAAAGTTTTGCCACCTCCCCAAAAGGAGGGATTTTTGAACAATATATGCCATATAAGTGGAGCGCGGGAAAATGTTCCGTCGCTGGTTTGTTAGAGAGTCATCTCTAAGCTCTGTTAAGTTAACAATTTAAACAACTTACGGCGTTTGAGTTCTGTTTTTCTTGGAATCCGAGGCACGAATCCGGGAGAGACCGCATCAGTCAGCCGAGATACTTCGAGCGATAGTCGTTAGTGTAGTGTGCGTACGCACGTGAGCCAGGCCCAGGTGTACACCTGGGTCGTTTGATTGGTTGCGGAGCGGGGTGGGTGTCGCCACCCCAGTTCTAGCAAATAATATATGGACGCGCGCTCAGCGTGGCAGTAAAGATTGAGAGTTTTGTCTGCTCACTAAAAATAGCCTCGGCCTTAGTTATTACAATGGCATCGCAAGCACCGAACCCCTAGTGCACCATGACTGAGCAAATTTCTCTCGCGCCTCCCGGCCAGTTTGTTATCGATAGCGATTGCCACTCAACTGCACAGCGCTGGACTGCATGGGCTCGCCGGTTCGCCACATACATTAACGCAGCTGGGATCCATGACGCAAAGCGAGGGCAGCACCTGCTGTTGTACGCCGCGGGAGAGGAGCTGCAGACCATCGTCGAAGAGAATGAAATTGACGCTGGGGAAGACTACAGCAGCCTCGCAAAGAATATCCAGGAATTCTGGGACGGCAAGAACAGCATCGTGTTCCTCCGCTTCAAGTTCGAGACCTGCAGACAACAGCAAGGCGAGACAATCGACCAGTGGTACCAGCGCCTGCGCAAGGCGGCGGAGCCGTGCGAGTTTGGAGCGATCAAGGACTCGCTGATCCGAGAC
Organism: Macrostomum hystrix; assembly: GCA_950097015.1. Taxonomy (NCBI): domain Eukaryota; kingdom Metazoa; phylum Platyhelminthes; family Macrostomidae; genus Macrostomum; species Macrostomum hystrix. The sequence continues at coordinate 30,433,382 of CATNEN010000038.1, forward strand.
AAAATCGTCGCCTACTGTGACTCCGAGAGGCTGAGGAGAGACTTCCTACAGAGCAAAGACATCACCCTGACAGATGTGCTGAGGAAGGCGAGAGCCAAAGAAGCGGCGGAGCAGCAGGCCAGCGCGATGGAGAACGGCAGGCCAGGTGAGCCGCAGCAGCAACTCGCAGCCATCCGGAGAGCCGAGCAGCCACCAGGGCCGCAGGTGCGCTGCAATCGGTGCGGCAGGCCAGGGCACTCCACGTGCGCCGCGGCGCAAGGCAAGAGCTGCAGAAAGTGCGGAAAGCCAGGCCACTTCGCCCGAGCTTGCAGGTCCAGGCAGGAGGCGCCCCAAAGCAATTCGAATGCTGTCGCGATGCTGCAAGGTGAGACCAGCTACGAGAGGGTGGACGACCCGGACACCGGCATATTCAAGGTCGACCAGGAGGAGCAATCCGCCCACACAGTAGCTGAGATCAACGGCACCAGACTGTCAGTGCTGATCGACAGCGGGGCGGCTCGCAATGTGATCAACCGCGCAACGTTTGAGAGCCTTAAACAGCGGCCGCGTCTGCAAGCAGCCTCTGACAGGTTGTTCGCGTACGGCTCGGACCGGCCGATGCAACTCATCGGCAAGGCGGCGATGTCCATCCGCTTATTCGGCCGACGGGCGGTCGCCACATTTCACGTTGTCGAAGGCAGAGGCATCACCATCATCGGCAGGCAGACGGCCACTCAAATGGAAATCCTGCGGATCGGACCACCACCGACGGTCGATCATCAGGTGCTGCAGGTCGCGGAAGCGGAGGCGGCTGTCGACAGCCTCCTCGGCAACACGAGATCCAGTGGAATGCCCCAAGATGCCCTTGGCAGGATACTGCGCAAGTACTCCAGCGTGCTCAGCGGCATCGGCTGCTTCACCGGGCCGCCAGTCAGCATCCACCTGACCGACAACGCCCGACCGGTTTGTCACGCACCGTCTAAGGTACCGATTCACCTGGCCGAGGCAGTGGACAAGGAGCTGCAGCTACTGGAGCAGCTCGGAATCATCGAGCCCGTCGACGGACCAGTTCCGTGGGTCGCGCGGATGGTCGTTGTGCCCAAGAAGGAGCCAGGCGAAGTGCGGATCACACAGGACCTCCGCGATGTCAATCGCTATGTCATCCGCGGGCGTCACCAGATTCCGACTTTTGAAGAGGTGACGGGAGACATGGCCGGCAGCACCGTCTTCTCGGAACTGGACATCGCGAAGGCGTTCTACCAGGTGCCTGTAGCAGAAGAATGCCGCAATCTGCTGACATTCTCGACACCCCGAGGACTTCGTCGTCTCACTCGGCTGTGCATGGGCCTGTCCACCTCACAGGAGATCCTACAGAGCGTGATGTGCAGAGTGCTGGCAGGCCTGCCCAACGTAAAATGGATCCACGACGACGTGGTCGTGTTCGGCCGCACGATGGCGGAGCACAACAGCAGCCTCGAGGCCTGCCTGGCCCGCCTGGCGCAACACGGCATCACGCTAAATGCTCGAAAATGCAGGTTGGCACGCAGCAGCATTGAGTTTATGGGAATGCGACTGACGGCCGAAGGAGTCCAAGCCACAGAAAGCAAGGTCGCCGCCGTTCAAGAATTCAAGGAGCCAGAGACGATAAGCCAACTTCGATCGTTCTTGGGCCTCGTGAATTATCTCGCAGTATTCACGCCACAGCTGGCCAAGGTGGCGGAGCCGCTGCGACGCCTGACCCGGAAGAGCACCGACTGGCAGTGGGGCGCCGACCAGGCCAGCGCCTTTGCGCAGCTAAAGCGCAGCATTGCGGAGCCGACAACGCTGGCATTCTACGACAAGCGGCTACGGACACAGCTGATTGTGGACGCGGGACCAACCGGACTCGGCGCAATCCTGGCGCAAGTACAGCACGACGGCAGTTCGCGGCCAGTCGCATACGCGAGCCGGACCCTCTCCGACGTAGAGCGGCGATATTCGCAGACCGAAAAAGAGGCGCTCGCCGTGAAGTTCGGCTGCCTGAAGTTTGAGTACTACTTGTATGGATCGCCCGAATTCACGGTGATCTCCGACCACAAGCCGCTGACAGCCATGTATGCGCCAGGGTCACGGCCGCCTCCACGAGTCGAGCGTATGGCGCTGCGTATCCAGCACCTGGTATTCAAGGTCGAATACCAGCCAGGAGCGTCCAATGCTGCAGACATACTCAGCAGGCAGCCTCTAAACGCTGAAGGAAGTAGGACCAGCGAGCAGCTGAGAGAGGCCTACATAAACGAGGTAGCGCAGGCGGCTGTCCCGAAGGCGCTCACGCTCGAAGACATCCGCAAGAGCTCAGCCAGCGACCCAGTTATCCGGGCAGCGATAGCAGCGATGCAAGGCGGCCAATGGGACCGCTCTAGCGCTGAGATGCGGTCACTCCACGCGCTGCGAGAGGAGCTGTCGGCGGTAGACGGAGTTCTTCTTCGGCATCAGCGGATTGTCGTGCCAGCAGCTCTACGGCAGCAGATGCTCGAGCTGGCGCACCAAGGACACCAGTGCTCGCAGAAGACGACCGCAAGGCTCAGCAGCAAGGTCTGGTGGCCGAGAATGGCAACACAAGCGGAGGAGTTCGTCAGTCGGTGCCGCAGCTGTGCCATCACGTCTCACACGCCAGCCGTCCGGGCTACGCCTCTACAGCCGACGCCTATCCCTAAGGGCGCCTGGTTGTCGATTGGGGCTGACTTTGTAGGCCCGATCAACAACAACATGCTGCTGGTGTGCGTGGACAGATACTCGAGATTCCCAGAGGTGCAGCTCATGCAGACAACGACGGCCGAGGCACTGGTCCCGCGCCTGCGAGAAATGTTCGCGCGATTTGGCATCCCGCAGGAGCTCGTAACTGACAACGGGCCGCCATTTTCATCCAAGGAGTTTGGCCGTTTCCTAGAAAGCTACGGCATCAAGCACCGCCTCATCACGCCTTACTACCCAGCCGCCAACGGCATGACAGAGCGGCTGAACCGCTCAATCAACAAGGTCGTGCGGGCGGCAATCGAGGAGCGGCGCGACTGGAGGGCTGCTCTGGACGAGTGGCTGCTGGCCTACAGGAACACGCCGCACACAGCCACGGGCCGCGCGCCAGCCGAGCTGCTGATGGGCCGGCGACCAAATGATGTCATCCCCGCCGCCCGGCCATCCCAGCGCGTCCGCATCAACGAGCAGCGGCTGCGAGAGATGGATGCGAGCGCCAAGGCCGCGATGAAGCAGCGAGCGGACGCCAGGAGGCGGCCACGGCGGCACGAAATCCAGGTCGGCGATTCGGTGCTGCGACGGCGAGTCGGTGCCAGCAAGACGCAAACGCCATTCGAGAGCGGCGCCTGGACAGTCCAGCGGGTGGCCGGCAACTCGCTGATGCTGCGTCGTGACGGCGCGGCCTGCTGGCGGCATTGCACGGCGGTCAAGGTCGTCACCCCAGAATCAGACGACGCTGGTGCCAGGCCGCAGGCTGCCGCGCCAGAAACTCCAGGCGAGGCGGCGCGGAACCCGGCCGAATCCCCGGTGGCGCTGCGCCCGCACCCCCGCGCTGCACGGGGTGGCGTGAAGATCTACAAGGACTAAACCAAGGACTGAAAACGAACTGACTTTTCCACTGACATTAACAATCACATGCACGCTTTTCTTTGCAAGTCCGATGCGACTATCAATTCGAGTGTTTTATTTCCTCCAATAGCTGCATATTTTTTTTCGGTCGAGTTCTTTTTCGTTCTTTTCGACATCTTGCTTCTCGAATTCGTTCTTTTTTTGTCTCCCCACAGTTTCTGTTCGAAGGGGGAGAGATGTAGTGTGCGTACGCACGTGAGCCAGGCCCAGGTGTACACCTGGGTCGTTTGATTGGTTGCGGAGCGGGGTGGGTGTCGCCACCCCAGTTCTAGCAAATAATATATGGACGCGCGCTCAGCGTGGCAGTAAAGATTGAGAGTTTTGTCTGCTCACTAAAAATAGCCTCGGCCTTAGTTATTACAGTTAGGAGTTATAGCCTTCAAGACAACTAGACTGCAACAAACCGCTAGACTACATTTAGGAAACATCGACACCACAGGAACAAAACTTTAAGCTCTATAGGTAGACCTTAATACCAGCTGAGCATTGGTTAACTAGCTTTTTTGCTTGATTGTAGAAATACTACAATTTGGACCAACTAAGAGGTAGAATTTCAGTCTGGTAAAATAATTTATATTGTCAAGTAAGACACTATAATTATAACAGATTAACAATTACAACTGCAACAGTTTACACAGCCATACATTTGATACTAGTGTGTGCTAAGTCAACGGACTGAAAAACTGCACATCCTTATGGGTACTCAACTTAACCATAAGGGTTACAGCTTTTTTACAACTTTAATTAAGACAGTTAACACAGAAACATGATTACAAATGTATTTTGTAGGTGCAAATAAGTTACTATATTTTATGTCATTTTTTTCAAGTCATAAGCATTAATGCAAATGCATATAACATATAAAAACATTTCTAACAATGGTTTTATTAGGAGTGAATTAATTTTCTCTTAGACTTTAAAGCCACACCAGCAGTAAATAGACAGAGTAAATTTATAGACTTAACTTCTAAATAAAACTTCTCTATAAATAAAGAATGTATTTGATCAAGATGCTGTGTTTCTGGGTACATTACTTGAGGTATTATACTCATTATTACATAGCAATTGTAATTTGAAATTAACTGTTTAATTGTTTCTTTCAATATTCCTTACATAAATATATTTTTATCAAGTTTTATAAAAAGCTGCATCATTGCTAGAATAGCAAGAAGTAAAACAAATATATATATTTGCAGTAACACTGATAAAAGGCACAAATAAATAATATTGTAATAAGAGTTAATTATATAACATAACATAACATCTCATTGTTCAGTAACATTTGACAGTTCAGTTTTTATTGGTTTAATTTTTTTTTTCTATAGGAGGAAAATGAAGTAGGAAAATTCAATGTTATGTAGACTTTTGTTTCTCCTTGGCATTCCATTTGCCAGCATGAAGCTTTTCATAGTTCCAAATGTCACGATAGAAACTAGGTCGCAAGTTTCCAGGAAAATAGCCAATTAAAAAGGCACCAATTGGCATGGCAACAAATCCAATTAGAAGCACTTTAACTAGTTGTGCCACTTGCGATATGTCAGACGTCATAAAGTACCTGCATATTTATAAAAAAATGATATTAGAAAACTTCAGACAGAATGCTTAAATTAAAAAATGTTGGTAAAGACAACTTACCTGCTGCCATTAGCAATAACATATGCCAAAGTGAAAAACAATGGAAGTGACAATGCACTCAATATTTTGTTCATCATTTTTACTGGTAAGCCAATAATACAGAGCTGAAATATGATAGCATTATATGGGTTAGATTAAGTTCAATGGAATTATATTGTTTACAATGCAGTTCAATGTATTGATTTTTGCAAAGTTTAATTAGAACTAGATGTGAATTGTTTATGAACTTAAACTTTGCAATTAAGCTAGGCAACTTCTCTGATGCTTAGAAAAGTTACAGAGACAAGCATTTTTGGTTCAGGCAAGTGAATTTTTATAGATTTTCCTGATTATTAGGCAATCCTTAAGTCAAATCTATAAAAAATATCAACCATTACTATTAGCAAGCCATATAATGAGACCACCAGGTATGGTATGATGTGCTGTAGACTGCTGAGCAGCCTCCAGGCAATCTGTGAGTCAGGCTGTTCTAGGTCTGTGGGTGGGCTAGGGTTGGTAGTTAGTGTTTCCCGTGCACTGTCACTTCCGCTCGCCACCCCCTCCGCTCTCTCTCTCTCTTTCCAGCTCTGTCTGCGCACTGAGTCACATTGCACACCATGGTGCAATCGCTTAAGTTCGGAAGAAGACTGGCAGAACAACGCTCAAATGCTCCTACTATAAGTAGAGCACAGTCCGACGAATCCTTGAGATGGTGTTGTTATCATGGTAGCACTATTTCTTTATATTGATGGCACTTTCTTGTCTCTAGTCTTCATGCATTTTGCATTGTTTGCCTTTCCGTTTCGCATTGTCTCTAAGATCCTACAAAGCTATTGTTGGTCTAGGCCGCATACTGCATTTAGAAGCATAGTGTGCCGCCCGATCAAGGGTAAGATCTGTGAGAGTAGTTAGCTGTGAGAAAACTTAGCAATTCGGAGCCTGACTACCGGATTGTTCCTCTGCTAGGAAGCATCTGCGTGTGAGGCCGGTAAAATCTCCTCTCTGAATCCAGTGTCCTGTCTTGGTCATTTACCAATTGTGTGTGCCACGCTACCAAAGGTACAACAGGTATATACCATACAACTTGGCTAAATGAAGAAGAGCAAGGGAAGACTAAGTAGACAAGAAGTCTCTAGTCCATATATAAGATTACCATTTCTAGACCCATAGAGTTTTGGGCTTTGTGTCAACAGTTTTTTTTGCACTAAGCTAGTTATTACCTATAAACTATAGGCAATAAGTAGCTATATGGCTACACATTAAGTATAGGTCTATCCTATAACTTGTGTTCATTAAGCAGGGTCTAACAAGGCGGCCATAGGGCCTACTTGGCCTAGAAAGACTAGGACTGTTAGACCTAAAATTGTCTAACAATTTTATTCTCATCACTAAGTGGCTTATGTTAAGGCCTATTTGAAAGAATTCTCTATTGGAGTAAGTAGGGTCTATGACTATGTAGACTACACCATGAGCTTAAGTAAAAAATAGCACAATTTTTTTTGTATTTTTTTTTACACAATGCTATGAAATAACAATACATAAACAACATAAACCAAAGCGACAAATACTAGCTTCTAGGCTAACACTAATACTAAAAAAGTGACAAACTGAATTAAGAAGTAATTTAGCTTAATAAAGGTCATGTATTTTTGGCCAATGCCTGCCTACTTGACAACATCTGCATGTTTTTTCTGGATTCTAGTCATTCTGTCAGTTGCAGTTTTAGCAATTTTAGGGTTGTAATCTTGTAGGGACAGACTGATTTGCTTCCTATAATTGGCTAGGTCACTAGTATCAAGCCAACTGGGAGACAAGAAGAGTTGACTTTGTCAACTTTGTTATGATGTTCAGAATCATAACAAAGATGTTTGTCAACTCTATTACATACTAAAATTTCTAGGCCTATATAATAAAGGGTCTAGACATCTAAAAAAATTCTATCACATTTGCTAGACTTAAAAGATTAAAATATGTAGGCTATTGATTAAATAAATAATATTTACAACTTCTAGAAGACTTATGTTAGTGGCTTTGGCAAAACAACTTCAACTCATCTGCCAAGTTTGGTCACTTCATAAACTGCCATATTAATAATTTGGCTTAAAAAGTAGGTAGTTGTCATTTGTCCAGTTAACCAGACAAATAGCCATTTGATTATTTGTCCGATTAACCAGTTAAGGTTAACCACCCAAGGACTTAATTTCTCCCCTTTCAACGAGCAGAGCAATGATCCTCCCAAAGACCACTCTTGCCCTGCTAAGAGCCATCTTGAGTATTGACTTCACAAAGACCCAAACTATTACCCTTGAACTAAGTTAGTCCCTGAAACAACCAAATTTCTGGAAAAGGTTTTAATTTGTTTAATTAGATGATAAGCGAAAATAATTTGACACAAACTTCAAATCTGAATTCTGACTGATTGTCCTTTTGCAGCTTGTTAATTATTTTATCTTACAGATGATAGAGGTTCTTGTGGTAGCGCTACAACCCCTTATAACTTATTTATAAGTCATAACTCGGTTAACTGGACAAAAAATCAATTGCCTAAAATGTATCCCCAAAAATGCTATAACATTAAAAAAACACTCTATTTTAACATAACATAGGGTAATGTATCATCAACCAAACAAGAATGTGTATTTTTTTAACTAACTATCATGAACTATCATGAATTATATGATTTGAAAGCATTTTTCATGCTCTATAAATAACTACATTTATAGTCATTTAATTGGCAAGCAACCACATACAATCTTCGTCTAAAGTACATACTGAAAAAAATGTTGTTAAAAAGTATGCTTTTGCAATAAAAATTTCTACTGAAACATCAATATCTTTCCTTCCTCTTAAGATTATTCCTCTTATGCTTCACTGAGCATCATGCCTCAGCTTGTAGATAATTTTTTCAACTTTCAAATTAGTTGTTCTGTGAAACACAATAGCTTGTTTCTGTCTTGCACGAGACCAAGGAAGAAGTCAAAATTCTTGTTTGGTTTTAAAGATACACTGTTTGGTTGATGATACATTACCTTAGGCCTATCCTAACTTCTGCTAGTTGACAAAAATAAATGTACATAAAAATAAGTTTTCATGTTAGCATTAGCGTGCCAGTGTCAACAACAAACAAAATGAAAGACTAGCATTTGTAAATTTATACATAATTAAATACAATTTATATTTTTCAATGCCAATAGGCCTAATCAATATATTTCATCCATTATAATACTAGACAATATCAGGGCTTTTGCAGTGATTTATTTTTTATATGTTGTTGAAAAAAAAATTTAGATTAAAAAAATCTAAACAATAGAGTCAGCCGAAAAAATATATAGTTGGGTACAAACTTTTTGGTGGAACAAAAGCCTAGAACAGGTCAGATTGGTCCAGTCATGTTTTTACAAGCTCAAAAACTATAAGCTCATTGCTATGCTATTGCCTTCATGCCTCTATTGAGCTGATTGTTAAGAATAGGTTTTTGGGCTTTAATGTACATAGCCTCTAATAAACCAAGATTGCAATCATTCCTACTCGATTCTAAAGACTTAAAAATTTCGTGTGGTTCAGCATTAGCACAACAGGTTAAAGTAATTTCGAACACAAGATTTTTAGCAAAGTTGATTTAGACAGGCCTAATGCAGATGTTAGCCAGTAGGCCTAGTGAGGTAAAAGCTGAAACAAAATGCGATCGGTATGCGGCGATTTTCACTTTTAAATTATACTTAAATTTTTTCAAATATTTTTATATTAACAAAACACATGTTTCTTTTGATTCTAGAGTTTAAATTGCTCAAGATGCAGTAGTTGTATGTGAATTTTGAATACTTAATTGATTTTTATGACAGTAACGTCATTTTAACGTTTTTACATTGTCGATGGGGGTTATCAGATTGATAAATCGAAAACAAGTCTACAAGAACCGAAAAGTACTTATTGTGCCCACATAAATTTGTGCTAATTATATTTAAGATATTGTTATTAGCACTTTTTCAGGACTTGGTTTTCTTGGGCCCATTAATTTGTGAACCTCTTCCGGTAGCATTTATAATAGTTAATCGTAATAGTTAGGATCTAATTAAACCTCTAATCTAAGTTAGGCTTAAGTTAGGGTCTCAGTCCCTAGGCATAAAACATATAATTTATATGGTTGCAGGGCGATCGGGCATTCCGGTGCCTGTGCTTTTGAATAGGCCTACCAGGCATTTCGGTGCCCCGTCTTGCCTTTGGTACCTTTTTGATACATTTAAGCATTGAATGTAGGCCTACTTGAATGTTTTTCCATGTACAGATAGGATGTAAATGTAAGTTTTAGCCTAATTTAATTTTATTTGTAATAAATAAAATATTGACGAGGCTAAAGACCTACCAGGTGCTAGGGGAGGCAACAATGTAAGTCAGTCAATATCTTTATATGTATCTGCGAAAGATAGGCTGCCTCTGACACAGGGTTTTTTATGCAAATAGGCCTAGGGTGTAATTTACACCCTGAAGTTTGGATTTGCACCCACTTTTTGGGCACTGGATGCAACTTGTGCATCTGCATTTTGAGATCAAGATGCATGCAAGTCATTTTTTAGCAAAAGTTACAAACAAGATAATGTATAAATATATTCTAAATAATGAAACAATAGGCCTAGGCCTAAGATAATTAATTATTTATCCCAACAAAATTCTCAAATTTAGACCTAGAATGCAAGTTGCATCTTGGTTTTCATATTTGCATCAATTTTTTTAGCTTGAGATGCAAGGTTGCATCCATACATGTGCAACACCCGGCTGACCTGGCCGAATCGGCCGGGTGAAATGAGGGCCAAGCAAGGTAAGTTGCAAAAACCAACAACCAAGCACAAAAAAATCAAAGGGGGGGACCAAGGGACCAAAATGTAAGTCATAAAGAAATGGAAAAGGGAGAGAAAAAGAGAGCAAATGAGAGTACACTAAGTTGTAAATAGAGCAAAAACTAAGTCGTACGGCCGGCTAAGATTTGGGAGGTTGCGCATGTATGGTTGCATCCACATTTTGGCAGAAAAAAACCCTGCTCTGACAGTCTAGACTGCCATCTCGCACTTTGTTAATTAATATTTGCTATGGAGCATGGTCACTCTCCCTTGCTCTTTTTCACAACACATGTTGTAAATGTAATAAAAATTTTCATTATCCTAAAAATGTTTACTTTTTTATTTGTCTTATTTTTTAAATATTAGTATGATTAATTTGTATAGCATGTATAATTAGTAGGCCTTAACCCCTGGGTAGGCTAATTGCTAGCTAATCCCATCATTCATAAAAATATTCTTGTTAACTAGGTACCTGCAGGCTGAAGCAGATTTTAATCAATTCTATTTATACTTTAATAACTCAAAGTTAGTGTCCTAGGGCTTCTTTATATTATATTTACTGTTCCACTGTTATTATCAAAATTGTTATATAGAATTATTATACAATATTTAATATCCAATTGCTGTTATCAAAGTGATTATTAACCTTTCTTATAATTTAATGCAATATGAAGTTTTTAACTCTTAATGGTAGCTCGTATTTAAGTCTGAGTTAGTAGTGTTTTTATATAACAGAGTTCTAGTTTACATATTTCATACAATTTTATAGGATTATATATTTACTTGTTAAGCAGGTTTTTGGTTAGCCTGGTTTGCAATGTTCAGTCCGCTTTTAAGGCATTACCAATGATCTAAGGATTACAGCTCTTCCTTTATATCTCCATTTATATCAAATGAATAACTCTGTTATGAACACTTAGTCTGATATATACTTATTTGAACCTTCAAGTCCTTTGGATGTTTTTCGCTCTTGACAAGGTTAAGTTTTCTTTCCCTCACTTCTCATGTATTTATAGTATTTTTCATAGTATCCCTATTGCAATGATGTACAATAGGGATAATAATTGCTTTTAAATAATACAACATATTTATTGAATGGTATAGGACCAAGATTGCTATTGCTCAGTAAAGGCTCAATTGGATAGCTTGGGGTAGGTAGATATGAAATTGTTAGCGTGTGTCTATGATAAGTAGGGTTTGCTGCTAGTAAAGTAATTCCATTTTTTGTTGAAATTTTAGATGAAATTTTTATGCTTCTTTTTATGCTATTTTTAGTGCTTCCTTGTTTATTGGTTAAAATTTTGGCAACTAGCTAACATCTTGCAGATATTCTTATGGTACCATGTTTCTAGCTAAATCACTTGTTACATAGCTGTTGAATCCTTTGTAGTTTTAAGGCAAGGCTGAATTGAAACAGCTTGGGTATAACCTGAGTACCTTGACTTCTTTTAGAAAGAACTAATCAATTCTTTGTTTCTGATCTGGATAGGAAGCCTGGTAATAGGAGGGTTAAGCAAGAATCACAGGTATGTTATTCTTCATTGTTTATCAACAACTTTAGTATATAATTACCCAATCTAGACTTCTAGATTTTATTTAAGGTTTCAGAATTTAATATATTGTTATGTAGACCTCAACCTACAGTTTCTTTGTAAAAAATGTGCATTAATTATTTTAGTGCAATGCTAGCTCATACAAGTAAGTATCCTACTGTATGTTAAATAATTTCAAGTTTATGTTTTTAAGTGTTTTAAATGAGGCAGCATCTTTATTGTGCCCAAAATTATCTGTAATAAAGAAACAATGCACTGAACATTTAACAATTTCTGCAGCCCAGCTATACAAGTTTGGATTCATTTATTAAATACTAGTAGATCTGTCATTCAATTAAAGAACATCTTTCGTTAAATATTCATCAGTTCATTGGTAATATGGCAGCGGCAGCAGAATTATCAAAGGCTAGCATTACTTCTATTGAATCAAATGCGCCAGATGCAGCTAACACTGACGATTCTGAGCTAAATGGCGACGTCTCAAGCTCAACTGTTGGCGATCCACAGAAGCATCCGCTGCATAATCGGTGAGTCTCTCTGTGGACTTAGTCCCTGCCCCTGTGTGCCACAATTTGATAGCGAAACTAGCCATACAGTTAAATTATTCAAGTCTATTGCGTTCAAATGCACCCAATCAAGGCTTATTGATGGCACATGGCAACTGTGCGTGCCATTCAGTAAAGAAAAGGTCATTTTGGATAGAAAATTTCTCGGGATTGTGTCTAGCGTCATCGTCGAAACATTTTTCTCTAGCCATGGCTTCTTTCAGCAACAGTTGGCGCGTACATTCTCTTCCAGAACGCTTCTTTTTGCGTTCTTTCTTTCTAATTTCTATCCCGCATTCCTAAACGCGAACTCGGTGCAAGGCCACAGAATTGGCCATGTGCATTTAGCGATTTCTGAATGAAAATTGATTAAGACGCGTGTACTTAAAAAATTTAAGCTTGAATGTTTTCTTACACGAAATGTAAACCAGAAAATAACGCGGTTTGTCTCTCGTTTGACGATGACAATGTCAGGGCTGATGTACACACCCTGTGTGAGCGTATGCTCAGGAGTCTGCGAAATGGGCAGAATCACCTCGCTAGCTGTGACCGTCTACTGCAGGGGTCGGCAAACTCCGGCCCGCGGGCCAGATGCGGCCCTCGAAGCTCCCAAATCCGGCCCGTTGCCCATTCCGACATCTACAGTATCCTGTCTCGTCTCTCCCCTGTAATATCTCTCCCCTGTCTCATCGCTCCCCTGTGTCCTTTCTCTCCCGTGTCTCATCTCTCCCGTGTCTCATCTCTCCCGTGTCTCATCTCTCCCGTGTCTCATCTCTCCCGTGTCTCATCTCTCCAGTGTCTCATCTCTCCCCTGTCTGAACTCTCCCGCGTCTCATCTCTCCCGTGTCTCATCTCTCCCGTGTCTCATCTCTCCAGTGTCTCATCTCTCCCGTGTCTCTTCTCTCCCGTGTCTCATCTCTCCCGTGTCTCATCTCTCCCGTGTCTCATCTCTCCAGTGTCTCATCTCTCCAGTGTCTCATCTCTCCCGTGTCTCATCTCTCCCGTCTCATCTCTCCAGTGTCTCGTCTCTTCCCTGTCTCATCTCACCTGTGTCTCATCTCTCCCCTGTCTCAACTCTCCCGCGTCTCATCTCTCCCGTGTCTCATCTCTACATTGTCTCATATTTTTACAGTCAATGCGGCCCGCTGTCGTCTTTTAGATTCTCTATTTGGCCCGCTAGCTAATAAGTTTGCCGACCCCTGGTCTACTGTCACCAAATGATGTGCCATTGCCCACAGTCCTTTAGTAATTATTCAAACTCAACATTAGGTATACCAAGCTATTTTGCCACCCGTTTTTATACCAAGGGGGAAATACCCCCTGAACATTTTTAGGCAGCGCCTGAATTGTAACAACGTTGGGTGGTGATTAATTTGTTGACAGACTAGGCGATGCTGTCCTGTGGTTGAGCTGCGCCTAATATTTACGCTGGATCAGTGAAATTGGAAAAAATCGCGTCAGGGTGTCCCAAGTGACCTTTTTTACCTGTTGTAGCCTTTGAAGGTCCAGCAGTCCGTCTAAGACCTAGATAGAGGTAGGTGACCACCGAAGACGGAGATGACACATTCGGGTGACATGCTGATAAATTTTGAAAAGCCTGGCAAGGCAGCACTGAGGCGCAGTGCTAATTCGTGTATAAGGGTGTATGAAATACACTAGCGCTTATGGGAAAAATTTGACCTTTGGCCAGTACCATTGAATATCTCGACGGTATGAAGGGCTGGCGACTTGATTATTGTTTCAGAAGATGCGCAACACAAAAATTGGGCCGTGTTCTTGAGTTTCGTGTGCTTGCGTTGCTCCGTTCGGGTGCAGCACAAAAAATGGTCTGGGGTGGGAATTCCACCACCTTGGTAGTTCTACTGTTAACTTACAAAAGCTTTTTATCCTACAAGCCCCTGGCAGGAAATGTGATCGGGACTAAGGAAATGAACAGAATAGCCATACAGAATATATAGTATGAATTAAAGATAGCTTACTAAAAATGAAAGCTGTGCCACCCCGCCAATTCAATTCAACTCGCAGCTGGACTCTCTGGTTCTTCAAGAATGATCGCCAGAAATCATGGAACGAGAACCAGAAACAAGTGACCAGCTTCTGCTTTGTAGAAGATTTCTGGGCTCTGTTTAACCACATTCAGCCGGCCAGCAAGCTGCCAGTTGGCTGCGATTATTCCCTATTCAAGGAGGGCATTAATCCCATGTGGGAGGATTCCAGCAATGTGAAAGGCGGTCGCTGGCTCATTACTTTGGATAAGAATAAGCGCACGCACAGTATGGACAGCTTCTGGATTGAGACCCTGCTGCTATTAATTGGCGAAGGTTTCGACGACGATTCTGACGAAATTTGCGGCGCAATCGTCCAGATTCGCGCCAAGCAGGACAAATTGTCCGTCTGGACTAGGACAGCCGATAAGCGCGAGGCTTGCCTGAACATCGGCCAGCGGCTCAAGGAGGCCTTGAAGATTCCGGACCATATTCAGATAGCCTACCAGACTCACACAGATCAGGAGCAGAAGAGCTCCAGTATGGCTAAGAGTACCTACGTTTTGTAGTTCACCTATAGCAGCAGCTGACTCTTCTGTGACACTAATCAATTTGTTTTAGTCAGCTTTATTAGTGTGTGCCTCTCTATAGCGTCAGTTGAGAAATTTGAAAATTTATTTGTATTATGTTAGCCGTGTTTCAATTGCGTATTTGACTCCTGCAATTCTTCACTTGATAATATTTTTCTTTGAAAATTTACTTTAATGGTCTTAGGTTTAGAAGCGGACTCGCTTTCGGTTGATACAGTTCGTATGATGACAATAATAATAATAAATAATAAAATGATAATAACAACGTTTTCTGTAATATGCTAGAATAAATATTAGTTGTATATTGATTAGAATTATCTTTGTTCTTATTTTACCATAGCAATGTATCGTTATTTTGTTATTATTTTGTATCGTTTATTTGAAAATTATATGAGGTGATGGTTTTGTCTGCATGTTTTGCTTTGTTAATTATTTTTATAGAAATATATTATATAGTAATTTTCCTGTTTGTGTGTGTTTGTGATAATTATCTTTCGCTTACAAACCTGTTTCAAGTTTTCAATTAGTTAAAGAAAGAAGAATTTTGCAACTTGCTACTAAGTAAGTAGTCTAACCATAAATTGAGTTATTTTATTGCACACTTCCTTAATGTATTTTTCTCTTTCGTTTAACAATTGGTTTTGTGTAGACAAAAAATTAATGCTGTTCATTGGTGCGTGTGTTAATTTTTAAAACTCTTGCGCTTATAAATACTACTACTATTAAGTAGTGTGAAAAGCATGCAAAAAACTTTGTTCGTATTAATTATTTTCTTTAAATAACACAACTATTTCATGCTTTATCACTCACTTATCTCGTTACCTCCCCCGCTCGCGTGACAATAATTATTGATAACAATTGGCTTTGAAGCTGTGTCAGTTGAACTGAATGTTTCATAGATTTCATAGTCCTCTGCTGTCTCCCCAATGCTACCTATATGTGTGTTACTGTATGTACCTGACACTGTCAGTTGGTTATAATCATTTATATGCACATTTATTTAAATAAATTTTTGAATCTAGACAAATTAAAGTTGTTTCTTTTAAAGACAAAAAATTATTTAAAATGTTCCGCTGAGTTTCCTTTGTCTCGCTCTTTTTCTCTTTTCGGTAAGCTAAAAATCAACGGAAATAAAATATTTCAAGATTCCAAGTTACTAACATCTTAATCCTGTCAAGATCCCAAATCACTAACATCCCAATTATACTTTTATGAGCCCAAGCTGCTTATATCCCTATCCTCTTTTAGAATCCCAAGTTACTAATATCCCAATGATGTGCTGTAGACTGCTGAGCAGCCTCCAGGCAATCTGTGAGTCAGGCTGTTCTAGGTCTGTGGGAGGGCTAGGGTTGGTAGTTAGTGTTTCCCGTGCACTGTCACCTCCGCTCGCCACCCCCTCCGCTCTCTCTCTCTTTCCAGCTCTGTCTGCGCACTGAGTCACATTGCACACCATGGTGCAATCGCTTAAGTTCGGAAGAAGACTGGCAGAACAACGCTCAAATGCTCCTACTATAAGTAGAGCACAGTCCGACGAATCCTTGAGATGGTGTTGTTATCATGGTAGCACTATTTCTTTATATTGATGGCACTTTCTTGTCTCCAGTCTTCATGCGTTTATCGCTTTGCATTGTCTCTAAGATCCTACAAAGCTTTTGTTGGTCTAGGCCGCATACTGCATTTAGAAGCATAGTGTGCCGCCCGATCAAGAGTAAGATCTGTGAGAGTAGTTAGCTGTGAGAGAAAACTTAGCAATCAAAGCCTGACTACCGGATTGTTCCTCTGCTAGGAAGCATCTGCGTGTGAGGCCGGTAAAATCTCCTTTCTGAATCCAGTGTCCTGTCTTGGTCATTTACCAATTGTGTGTGCCACGCTACCAAAGGTACAACATTGGTGGCAAAGCGGTGTGATTCGAGTTAGCCTTTTACTCATTCACTGCGGAAACGAACGCCATGTCCCAAGAGGAATTGGATTCTGAGAGGGAGGAGAGGCAGCAGGTAGCCCGGAGCAAGGAGTCTCGCGGTGGCTGTGCGCTGCAGGAAGCTCGGTCAAGACGGTATGACCGCGGAAACGGCTGCGTCGGCGACGGCGAGGACAGCAAGAGCGACTTCGGCGACGACGACCAGTCCGGCGGCGAGGACGACCGAGGAGCGGCGGCGGCAGCAAGGCGACGACGACCGAGGCTGGACGACAGGGCAACGGCTGACCTGGTGTACCGGATGCTCAACCTGATGGAGAAGCAGGTGGAACAACAACAAGGTAGGACGGCGAAGATTGCCAAGTTTTCTCGGGGTCAGGACGTACATCTGTGGGTGGAGGCGTTTGAAGCGTATTGCGCCCGGGCTGCGATTCGCAGTTCGGAGACACGCAAGGCCCTTTTACTCGACCACCTCGATGTACAGTGCCTGAATGCCGTCCTCAGGATGAGGCTGCCCGAAGAGCTCACGTATGCCCAGTTCAAGGAGCGTATGGTGGAGCGATTCGCGCAGCTGAGCAGTCCTGAGGAGTACCGAGACGAGTTCCGCAATCGCTATCAGAAGAAAGCGGAAACGCTTGATGACTATGCTGATGCGTTGCAGGGACTCGGTGAGCAGGCCTACACCAACCTTCGCCAGAGAGACCTGGACTATGAGTTGGTCGACCAGTTTGTGAAAGGGGTTCGGACTTCGGTTGAGAACCGCAAGCACCTGCTGCGGACTCGCCCTAGGACACTCCTAGAGGCTAGGCGAGAGTTAAAGCGCCTAGAGGTGGTCGACGAGGCAGTCCAGAGGGCGAAGGATGGGCCGGCTCGGATGGTGCACGGCGAGGATGAGGACCTGAATGCGCGGCCGCCACCGCAAGGTGTTACCGCTGCGCTGAAGGGACTCGAATCGCTGATGACCAAGATGGTCGAAGTGCAGGGACAGCAGCTTCAGCATCAGCAAGAGATGCAGGAGATGCTGGTCCAGGCACTCAGTCGACCACAGGGAGCCGTGCAGCAGGAAGGACCGGCGCCGCCAAGAGGGGCATGCTTTGGTTGCGGAAAGTTTGGACACCTGAGGCGTGATTGCCCGACGAGGCCACCTAAGCCGCGTTATGAGCACCACGCACAGGGGTACCTGAGAGAGCAACGGCAAGAGCCCAGGCAGCAGTCCGAGCTGCAGGCCCAAGGCACTCAGACGTCGGGAAACGGGACGGCGAGGAGCATGGAAGGCGATGCCCCTCGCAGTCCAGTTCCTGGACGGGCCTGAGGGGAACTGAGGAGCAAGCTGGAGGAGAGGGTAGGGGCTCTCCTAGCACCAGCTTCCTCGAGCGTTGGTATGCCTCCAACGCTGACCCCTATATAACGGCGATGGTCTCCAAGAAGACAGTGCCCTTTCTCCTAGATTCAGGGAGTAGGCGCTGTCTGATTGGGAGTGAGACGTGGGCATCTCTGCGGCATGTAGTGCCGCACGCTGTGCTGACAGGAGAGAGTGCCCTGTGCAACTTCGATGGTTCTCGGTTGCCAGTCTTAGGGCGAGTCGCCTTTGAGGTCAGGCTCGGCGACTACGCAGTAGACGTCGAGTTCTGCGTGACAAAGGGCGAGCACGAGAACATCTTAGGAATTTATTTCATGCGCCAGCACGCCCAGAAGATTGATTTTCCGAAGGGGATGCTGACCATGAAATCAGGAACCAGAGTACCGCTGAGGTACACGAGGCGAGAGGCGAGGGCCAGCCGGGTCTACTCACTCGAGCGGACCACAGTGCCAGCGCGCTCTTCGAGGCTCGTGGCGGTGAAGCTAGCGGGTGGCCGGACAGACTGTCACGGCACGCCGCTGTTTGTCAAGTCCTTGAAGTCAGGACTAAAGCCGGGAGCGTCTCAGGTAGGGATGACTCCGAAATTGATGACGATGGCTGACGGTACAGGATGTGTTGAGGTCATCAACACCTCTTGTTTTCCGGCTGTCATTCGTCGCACTAAACTGGTAGGGCTGGCAAGGTCCTTGAAGGCAGATGAGCTTGAGCATCTGCCAGAGTTGGAAGAGACGCCAGTCCTGGGACCTGTCGAGGTGCGCCAAGACAAGACGGTGCTGCAAGGGTGTCAGGAAGACACGACCGCAGGCCAGCCTTTGAGGCAGGAAGCACCTGTCTACGGGGCCCCGCAGTCAGCTCGTCGCAGCCAGTTCTGCCTGCAGACTGTGGACGCCGCCGTGCAGACGGTAGCTACGGAAGGTAGCTGGAGCCAGGGAGCCACGAGGGAGGAGCACTGGGTGCGGGCTGTGATGCCAAGGCGCAGGTGCAGACTCAAGTGGTGGCTGAAGGCTCAGAGGTAAAGGAGAAGGTGCCCGCTCGTCGCAGCCAGTCCTGCCTGCAGGCGCCGGATCCGGAGCCTCTGGTGTGTCCGGAGACAGAGGAGGAGGTGTCCGCTCGTTGCAGCCAGTCCTGCCTGCAGACACCGAATCCTGCTGTCGAGGAGTTCTCGGAAACAGGGGAGAAGTCGCTGGCTCGTTGCAGCCAGTCCTGCCTGCGAGCGACTGATCCCGCTGTGTCAGGGTCCTCGGGTCAGGAGGATCAGCAGTTAGCTCGTTGCAGCCAGTCCTGCCTGCCGACTGCTGGTCTCTCCGTGGGACAGGGAGCAGAGGTGGAGGGGTGTTGTCAGACTCGTTGCGACCAGTCTCGCCTGTCAAGGATACCCCCTGCTGCCAGGGCTCCTGGGTCCAAGGACAAGGAGGACGAGTACAGTGGAGGGCTGCCTCCGGTAAGAGCAGCGGTCCTGAAGGTGCCGGTTAGCCAGGTTGAGTTGCTGGAAGTTCAGCGCCAAGACCCGGCAACCCGACACCCGATGGAAGAGCTGAGGTTGTCAGGCAAGGAAGAACATCATCTCCGCCAACAACTTCAGGTGACAAAGGAGGTGAGCACGGCACAGCGGAAGCGCGGAAGGCAGCCCCAGGGTAGCCCTCCGATAGCTGACGCGGCCGGCGAACCAGACGACAGCAACGACGGAGAAGGCAGCGACGAGATTGGCCTAAGGGGCGCACGCCGGTGGCACTTGCGGGCTGCCTCTGGGTCGAGTCTCCACGAGTCGGTCGGCCAGGAGATCTGCAACGGAGAAGAGGCGGGGGAGGCGTCTGGTGATGTGGTTGTCCTGCCGTCGGACAGTCCGTTGCCCTCTCCAACCCTGCCCCCTATCCCATCCTCTGTGCACGGGGAAGTTGCAGATGGTGTTAGGGCCGAGGAAGTAGGTGAGGCTGCTCAAATAGGTGAGGCTAGGGATCAGGAGCCGCAGCAGAGGCCGCAAAGAGTTAGGCGAGAGCCTGAAAGGCTGCAGGTCGGTCCAAGCAGAAAGTCCTATTTTGTCAGAGCAATGTATGGCCTACCTACAATGTTCCAGTGAAATCCTTTCCGAATCGGAGCATCGAAGATTCCCCGAAAGAGATAAGAAAAAATGGAAAATAAGGAAAACCACGGACCGGAGGAAAGGATGCCGACGCGCCCACGTCTAATGGGGCTAGTGAGGAAAATCAATGATTCGACGGAGGTGAGTAGACGGGTGGAGCTCTTAAGGAGCCAATTCGGCAACAGTGCGCCCTTCCCTTTGGGTCAGCGCTCGCCGAGTTGGCACCAGCATTTCATGCCATCTCTCCCCCGTTCGCAGCAGGCAGTCAAGCGCCCTGCTGCTACACCACTTGGGCCAGCAGGCAAGAGGCGGCAAGTAGCCGTACAGGCGGTGCCGGAAACCGCAGAAGCCGGTGTGCAGGTGCGCCGACCCATAGCGAGCAGCAGCAGCAGCGGGTCAGACGAGGCCCAGGCAGACCCTGACGAAAACGTATGGGCTGCCT
Organism: Macrostomum hystrix; assembly: GCA_950097015.1. Taxonomy (NCBI): domain Eukaryota; kingdom Metazoa; phylum Platyhelminthes; family Macrostomidae; genus Macrostomum; species Macrostomum hystrix. The sequence goes on from CATNEN010000038.1 coordinate 30,453,919, forward strand.
TGCAGGAGGGCATGCTCTCGGAGGACGAGGGGCCGGCAGCACCACCGCCACTGCCATGGCAACCGCCCCAGACTTCGTCCTCCAGCGACAGCCTGGAAGAAGCGGGCGCGGGGGCCAGGCCAAGGAGACGGCGAGGTGGCGCCCAGCGGCGCAGGCAGCGCCGGGCACAGTGGGGCCATCGGGCGCCGGACCGAGAGCGTGCTATTGGCGAGTTGGCTCAGGCTTTGGCTAGGGCAGCCCAGGGGATACGTGAAGACGGGTGGCCGGCCGAGATCCAACAAGGTTTCGTCAGTGAAGAAAGGGCCACTAGGCGGGAAATGGCCCACGAGGCAGCGACACTGGCGGAACGAATCGTTGGCGGTCCAGCGGCGGCTCCACTACTACTAGTAGCACGATATGGTCAGGCCGTCATCGAATTGGTGGAAGGGGCCTGGTACCCCGAGGCCTTGGTCCGCATGGCAAGGTTTTAGAACGGGACATGTTAGTAGGCTCCTACTCTTGAGCGTACTCCCTGTTGCTAATTTTGTTGGTCCTTTTAGGCCGGTGCGGCCAAGTAGTCTAGGTCACAAGCCTGTGCCCCCTTTTTTGTTTTGTGTTATTTCCCTCTTTTTGCCTGTCATTTCTATTCAGTTTGCGCCATGAGAAAATGAGCATGCGCCATTGAGCTATATGTTTTTTGGTTTGATGATGGCTACGCGATTGTTTTTGTTTACTGAGAAGGAAAATAAAAAGGAAAGTTGCTTACCTGTTTTTGGTTTAAGTGCGGCTGACGGCCAGCCGGTGTTGACCGTCATCCTTTAGCTGGAGGAGAGTGATGTGCTGTAGACTGCTGAGCAGCCTCCAGGCAATCTGTGAGTCAGGCTGTTCTAGGTCTGTGGGAGGGCTAGGGTTGGTAGTTAGTGTTTCCCGTGCACTGTCACCTCCGCTCGCCACCCCCTCCGCTCTCTCTCTCTTTCCAGCTCTGTCTGCGCACTGAGTCACATTGCACACCATGGTGCAATCGCTTAAGTTCGGAAGAAGACTGGCAGAACAACGCTCAAATGCTCCTACTATAAGTAGAGCACAGTCCGACGAATCCTTGAGATGGTGTTGTTATCATGGTAGCACTATTTCTTTATATTGATGGCACTTTCTTGTCTCCAGTCTTCATGCGTTTATCGCTTTGCATTGTCTCTAAGATCCTACAAAGCTTTTGTTGGTCTAGGCCGCATACTGCATTTAGAAGCATAGTGTGCCGCCCGATCAAGAGTAAGATCTGTGAGAGTAGTTAGCTGTGAGAGAAAACTTAGCAATCAAAGCCTGACTACCGGATTGTTCCTCTGCTAGGAAGCATCTGCGTGTGAGGCCGGTAAAATCTCCTTTCTGAATCCAGTGTCCTGTCTTGGTCATTTACCAATTGTGTGTGCCACGCTACCACAGGTACAACACCAATCTGTCACGATCCCAAGTTATTAACATGCCAACCTGTCAAGATCCCAAGTTACTATAATATCCCAATTCCGTCAAGATCCCAAGTTACTAATATCCAAAATCCGTCTAGATCCCAAGTTACTAATATCCCAATCTGTCAAGATCCCAAGTTACTAATATCCCAATCTGTCAAGATCCCAAGTTACTAACATCCCAATTCCGTCAAGTGGGGTACGTATAGACTGGTGGACTTAGGTTTCAGGTAGGATAGGTAGACAGTTCAATTTGGGTTTCAGGTGGGTATTCGACTGATGGGCTAAGGGTTCAGGTGGGCTATGGTTGGGGTAGGGACAAAGGGTTCAGGTGGGGTAGACTACCACTTATCTAATCGCGATTGTTTTACAAAAATTCCAAGAAATTTACTTTGCAAATTGTTGACACAATCAATAAGGCAAGTTACCCAATGCACTCTAAAGTTAGTATAGAAATTAAACATCTAACTGTAGGGCCAAGAAAAATGCATTGTGTTAGCAGTTTTGCGGCACAGGTGAGAAATTTAATTTAACTTTTTCGTGGGGTGGGTCGCTGTTGATTCTTAGCACACACACAGCAGCTGTAGCTTGTACCGTCAGGGAACCAAGAACCAGAGCCGTGGTGAAGAACCAGACATGTTTACAGAAGCAACAGGCGCTTTGCTAAATGCATCCGTTACTATGTTTTTATTTGTAACCATTGGCAATAATTCAATAAAGGCTTCTCATTATTTATGTCTCGAGTAAACAAACGTGACGGGTTTCTTACACCTGATATTCGGATTCATTTCCTAGAATTACATCGCCAGACAATTCAACAGATTCTCAGGGCTTGGGATAATTCTACAGATTCTCAGGACTTGGGATAATTCTACAGATTCTCAGGACTTGGGATAATTCTACAGATTCTCAGCGCTTGGGATAATTCTACAGATTCTCAGGACTTGGGATAATTCTACAGATTCTCAGGACTTGGGATAATTCTACAGATTCTCAGGGCTTGGGACAATTTTACAGATTCTCAGGGCTTGGGATAATTCTACAGATTCTCAGGACTTGGGATAATTCTACAGATTCTCAGGGCTTGGGATAATTCTACAGATTCTCAGCGCTTGGGATAATTCTACAGATTCTCAGGGCTTGGGATAATTCTACAGATTCTCAGGGCTTGGGATAATTCTACAGATTCTCAGGGCTTGGGATAATTCTACAGATTCTCAGGACTTGGGATAATTCTACAGATTCTCAGGACTTGGGATAATTCTACAGATTCTCAGGGCTTGGGACAATTTTACAGATTCTCAGGGCTTGGGATAATTCTACAGATTCTCAGGACTTGGGATAATTCTACAGATTCTCAGGGCTTGGGATAATTCTACAGATTCTCAGGGCTTGGGATAATTCTACAGATTCTCAGGGCTTGGGATAATTCTACAGATTCTCAGGGGTTGGGATAATTCTACAGATTCTCAGCGCTTGGGATAATTCTACAGATTCTCAGGACTTGGGATAATTCTACAGATTCTCAGGACTTGGGATAATTCTACAGATTCTCAGGGCTTGGGACAATTTTACAGATTCTCAGGGCTTGGGATAATTCTACAGATTCTCAGGACTTGGGATAATTCTACAGATTCTCAGGGCTTGGGATAATTCTACAGATTCTCAGGGCTTGGGATAATTCTACAGATTCTCAGGGCTTGGGATAATTCTACAGATTCTCAGGGGTTGGGATAATTCTACAGATTCTCAGGCTTGGGATAATTCTACAGATTCTCAGGGCTTGGGACAATTTTACAGATTCTCAGGGCTTGGGATAATTCTACAGATTCTCAGGACTTGGTATAATTCTACAGATTCTCAGGGCTTGGGACAATTTTACAGATTCTCAGGGCTTGGGATAATTCTACAGATTCTCAGGACTTGGGATAATTCTACAGATTCTCAGGCTTGGGATAATTCTACAGATTCTCAGGACTTGGGATAATTCTACAGATTCTCAGGACTTGGGATAATTCTGCAGATTCTCAGGGCTTGAGTTAATTCTGCAAATTCTCAGGACTTGGGATAATTCTACAGATTCTCAGGACTTGGGATAATTCTACAGATTCTCAGGGCTTGGGATAATTCTACAGATTCTCAGGGCTTGAGTTAATTCTGCAAATTCTCAGGACTTGGGATAATTCTACAGATTCTCAGGACTTGGGATAATTCTACAGATTCTCAGGGCTTGGGATAATTCTACAGATTCTCAGGACTTGGGATAATTCTACAGATTCTCAGGCTTGGGATAATTCTACAGATTCTCAGGACTTGGGATAATTCTACAGATTCTCAGGACTTGGGATAATTCTGCAGATTCTCAGGGCTTGAGTTAATTCTGCAAATTCTCAGGACTTGGGATAATTCTACAGATTCTCAGGACTTGGGATAATTCTACAGATTCTCAGGGCTTGGGATAATTCTACAGATTCTCAGGGCTTGAGTTAATTCTGCAAATTCTCAGGACTTGGGATAATTCTACAGATTCTCAGGACTTGGGATAATTCTACAGATTCTCAGGGCTTGGGATAATTCTACAGATTCTCAGGGCTTGAGTTAATTCTGCAAATTCTCAGGACTTGGGATAATTCTACAGATTCTCAGGACTTGGGATAATTCTACAGATTCTCAGGGCTTGGGATAATTCTACAGATTCTCAGGACTTGGGATAATTCTACAGATTCTCAGGACTTGGGATAATTCTACAGATTCTCAGGGCTTGGGACAATTTTACAGATTCTCAGGGCTTGGGATAATTCTACAGATTCTCAGGGGTTGGGATAATTCTACAGATTCTCAGGGCTTGGGACAATTTTACAGATTCTCAGGGCTTGGGATAATTCTACAGATTCTCAGGGGTTGGGATAATTCTACAGATTCTCAGGGCTTGGGACAATTTTACAGATTCTCAGGGCTTGGGATAATTCTACAGATTCTCAGGGCTTGGGACAATTTTACAGATTCTCAGGGCTTGGGATAATTCTACAGATTCTCAGGGCTTGGGATAATACTACAGATTCTCAGGACTTGGGATAATTCTACAGATTCTCAGGGCTTGGGATAATTCTACAGATTCTCAGGGCTTGGGATAATTCTACAGATTCTCAGGGCTTGGGATAATTCTACAGATTCTCAGGGCTTGGGATAATTCTACAGATTCTCAGGACTTGAGATAATTCTACAGATTCTCAGGACTTGAGATAATTCTACAGATTCTCAGAACTTGGGATAATTCTACAGATTTCCATTGTCTCGCATATTTCTATAGATTCTCAAATTGTTTGAGTGTATTAAGTGAATCGTGGTTTTTGTGATTTTTTCCCGTAGATTACTATACTAATGTCAGCAATGAAATCCATGATTTGCTTTGAGATCATATTTACTTATATGTTAGTTGTGATGTTTTTTGTATTAGATATTCCATCTATGACATGCTTGATTAGATTATCAAGCAGCTATATATTTGTCCATTGTTAAGTAATTAATCTTCAGACAGAATCCCATAATGAAACTGTCACCAGTTCTCATGATCCGACTTCTTTTGTAGACTTTGCATTGCAGTGATTTGCTCTAGTGCCCATCTAGTGTGCTCAGACATATTCAGACAGGACAGCTATGGGGTAATTATTGCTCTCTGATCTAGTCAATTGGTTTGAGTTCTACTTGCTTGTGTCTGAGCTTGTGGGAGAAGGGCATTGTGCTACAGTCACACTCCAAAATCTGTGAGTTTGTTTGCGTTGCCACGGGCAACTATAGGTGTAAACAATACACGGACAGAAGAGAGAAAGAGAGAGCAGACGACTACGCGGCTAAATTTTCGGAAACACTAAAAGAGGATCCGCCAATAAAAATAGACCAAGCTCTGACTATAAACAGTGGGGCATTAGTTAAAGGACCAGGAGCATTGGTAGCAAGTTGTGACTTAATGTATTGATTTAATCACAGATCTAACGACTAATTCTAAGTAAGTTTTTCCGTGAATCTCAGTTTTCTCTCTCTGCTAAAATCTAAATAATCAATCGTAGTTAAGAATCGATGAATCGAAAGCTAGGCAGCGGCACTAGTCGCATTGTGCCTAGTGCCGACAACGAGGATCAGGAACGTCAGCTGGAGATAGTCCAGACTCCTGAAAAATTGCCGAAGCCAATGTTGCCCAGCTTGTCAAAGGTGACATTCGGTTCGCAGAGCGTCAATCCGGATGTGGCCATAGACGTGCAATCGTTGGTTTCCAGCCTGTATCCATGGGAGATGACTAAGCATGTGAGAACTCGAAGTCTGCTTTGATTTTATATTTCATGTCTACATATAGATGGGATAATGGTTAGATACTCATGTGGTATCCAAGTAGGTAATCATGTCTAGATACCGATGGGATCATGTCTAGCTACCGATGGGATCATGTCTAGCTACCGACGGGATCATGTCTAGCTACCGATGGGATCATGTCTAGATACCGATGGGATCATGTCTAGCTACCGATGGGATCATGTCTAGCTACCGACGGGATCATGTCTAGCTACCGATGGGATCATGTCTAGCTACCGATGGGATCATGTCTAGATACCAATGGGATCATGTCCAGATACCGATGGGATCATGTCCAGATACCGATGGGATCATGTCCAGATACCAATGGGATCATGTCCAGATACCGATGGGATCATGTCCAGATACCGATGGGATCATGTCTATATACAGATGGGATTATGTCTAGATACCGATGGGATCATGTCTAGCACCGTCTCTCCACCTGTCAGTTTCATCACGCCGTTCGTGAAGGCGACGCACCGTTTGTCCGCGCCGCAATCTCAGCGAAGCCGTCCCTGATTGACAGCTTGGACGATCGGCTGATGTGCGCCCTCAGCTACGCTGTCAAGTATCGTCGACACGAGGTGCTCAAACTGCTCATCAGGAAAGGCGCCTCTCTGAATCTTCGAGGTCAGGAAGGTATGAGGCCGATTCACGTGGCGGCTACCTTCGACGCCAGAGACGCTCTGCAGCTGCTGCTGCGTCAAAGAGGTGTCAAGATTGACATCACGGACGACAAAGGACAGACCGCTTTGCACGTCGCCTGTCGAAGAAATCACGTGGAGATAGCCAGGGTGATGCTTTTGAAATTTGATTTACTATTAGAACACCAGTTCAACTGCACATAGAACAGTTCTTAGAACACTTGTAAATAGAACACCTGTAATTAGAATTCATGCCATTAGAACCCTGTCATTAAAACGCCTGTCATTAAAACGCCTGTCATTAAAACACCTTTCATTAAACATCTGTGATTAAAACAACTCTTATTTGAACACATGTCATTAGAACACCTATTATTTCAAACGCTTCAAAAGTACAATCCTTGGCATGTACTTGCAGCTCTTACTGCAATCCGGAGCCGATGTGCTCAAACAAGAGAAGGACGGCGTGTCGGCTCTTCACCAACCGGCCCGCAATGGCAGTCTGGAGCTTTGCGCTCTTCTGGTGAGAGCTGCATAGCGAGATAGTGAAAGGCGAGACTAAGGCGAGATAGTGAAAGGCGAGGCTAGGGTGAGAGAGTGAAAGGCGAGACTAAGGCGAGATAGTGAAAGGCGAGACTAAGGCGAGATAGTGAAAGGCGAGGCTAGGGTGAGAGAGTGAAAGGCGAGACTAAGGCGAGAGAGTGAAAGGCGAGGCTAGGGTGAGAGAGTGAAAGGCGAGACTAAGGCGAGAGAGTGAAAGGCGAGGCTAGGGTGAGAGAGTGAAAGGCGAGACTAAGGCGAGAGAGTGAAAGGCGAGGCTAGGGTGAGAGAGTGAAAGGCGAGACTAAGGCGAGAGAGTGAAAGGCGAGGCTAGGGCGAGATAGTGAAAGGCGAGGCTAGGGCGAGAGAGTGAAAGGCGAGACTAGGGCGAGAGAGTAAAAGGCGAGACTAGGGCGAGAGAGTGAAAGGCGAGGCTAGGGCGAGAGAGTGAAAGGCGAGACTAGGGCGAGAGAGTGAAAGGCGAGACTAGGGCGAGAGAGTGAAAGGCGAGGCTAGGGCGAGAGAGTGAAAGGCGAGACTAGGGCGAGAGAGTGAAAGGCGAGACTAGGGCGAGAGAGTGAAAGGCGAGGCTAGGGCGAGATAGTGAAAGGCGAGGCTAGGGCGAGATAGTGAAAGGTGAGGCTAGGGCGAGATAGTGAAAGGCGAGGCTAGGGCAAGAGAGTGAAAGGCGAGACTAGGGCGAGAGAGTGAAAGGCGAGGCTAGGGCGAGATAGTGAAAGGCGAGGCTAGGGCGAGATAGTGAAAGGCGAGGCTAGGGCGAGATAGTGAAAGGCGAGGCTAGGGCGAGAGTGTAAAAGATAAAGCTAGGACGAGTCTGTGAAAGGTGAGGCTAGGATGAGAGAATGAAAGGCGAGGCCAGGGCGAGAGAGTGAAAGGTCATAACCACTAGGGCAAGAGTGGGAATTGCCAACATGATTCAAAACACCCAGTGTAAATTTAATTGAAAAAAAACTAAAATATAGTTAAACGGAAAAAAGTTTACCAGGTCAGAGATGACAACTCAGATATAGGTAATAATTGACGCTCTCTTCATCCCATTCATCACCAATTTATTTCCAATGCATTGTTTAAACACTCCCTGTAATTTAGCTGTCAAGCGGAGCCAACGTAAACACGGCCGACAACAATGGGCTAACACCCATTATGGTGGCTTGCATTGAGGGACGCACTGAAGTGCTGAAAGAACTACTGCAACATTCTGCTACCGCAAGTGCGTTGTTAATTATGTTTTTTAAGTTACACAGGAGCTTAATAGATCATTCTTCCCAGAATAAATGAATCTGGCAAGCTTTGGACTTCCCAGAGTGAGGTCCGGAGTTCGAATCTCAAAGCAGCTAACAAAATGTGTCCTTGAAGTTTTGTGATAGAAACTTGGGTGGATGAAAGCTCCAAAATTTTAAGGATTTGTCGGTGGACTGAACAGCTGTACGCAGCCCTCGGAGGCGCCTGGGCTATCTGTATTTTGTATTTATATTTCTATCGATCTCAATTTAGAATTACGATTTAATGCGCCTCTTAAAAACTAATTAATCTAGTCGGCAAATTGCCTGGCAACGAAGCTCGCCGGCTGCTGCTTGAGCGGCGCGACAATGACGGAGCCACCGCGTTGCATCACGCGACTCAGAATCGTCAACTGGAGGTGAGATTTGAGACACACCGAAAATGTCCACAGTGATGGATTGAAATTAAGAACAAGTAGATTTGACAGAAAGTTGACTAGAATTGATATAGCTTAGCTTATATTATTCTTTCATTTGTTGCAGCTTCTCCGCCGTCTAGTTGAAGCCGGAGCCAATATCAACGCTCTGAGGGTCCGTTGAAGTCTCCAATATTCACTGGATTTATTTCCCGTTCATTTCAATCTAGTATTGCGACAATTTACTATTTAGTAAGAAATAGGGGAGGGGTAAGAAATGAAAACAAAAGCCCAAGTGTCCGAAGAGGGTATATAATGTACATTCCAATTCATTTCATATGTACGGGGATAGATGTTAAAACGGGAGTGGAGTGAAAATATCAGGCTAGCGATAGTGTACATTCCTGGGTAAGAAGTTGATAAAGTGGATAGGAAAGGAAATATCTGGCTAGCGATAGTGTACATTCCTTTTGTTAGAAGTTGATAAAATGGATAGGAAATGAAATATCTGGCTAGCGATAGTGTACATTCCTTTTGTTAGAAGTTGATAAAATGGATAGGAAATGAAATATCTGGCTAGCGATAGTGTACATTCCTTTTGTTAGAAGTTGATAAAATGGATAGGAAAGGAAATATCTGGCTAGCGATAGTGTACATTCCTGGGTTAGAAGTTAATAAAGTGGATAGGAAAGGAAATATCTGGCTAGCGATAGTGTACATTCCTGGGTTAGAATTTGGTAAAATGCATATGAAAGGAAATATCTGGCTAGCTATAGTGTACATTCGTCGGGGTTAGAAGTTAAAACTTGAGAGGAGATAAAATAATTAGTGAACGATAATTAAAGCAGGTAAATGCATGCATATGCAACAAAGCAAATTAATTTCAGAATGACGGCAACTCAGCGCTGCACATAGCCGCCTCGTTGGGTTATCAGGATGTGGTTGAAATCCTGCTTTCTAATGGAGCCGATCCCAGCGCATTGGACAAGAAAAAACGAACCCCATTGCACGAGTGAGTATATTACGTGATTCTTCTAAACTTATTTAAATTACATTTTTGGTTTCTATTCAATTTAATTACATTTGTGCTCTATTACACGCAAATAAAATTACAGATGCGGCCTTAACAACCAGCCAGAGATTGCAAAGCAGTTATTAATCAAGGTAAGTGTACAAAACAGTGTCAGCTAGTATGCACTCTCACACCTAACTTGCAAGTAGTTTAAGTACTCGTAGCGTTGGAACTTTTCCTCAATCGATTTTAACAGAGGAAATCTGTTCTACAGCCAATAGTCAAATCTCTCGAGATTGATCACCTGCAAACCATGTGGGCTAATGTCATTATTTGCTAGCTTCTCCTATGACGCTATAGCTCCCTAACACAGCTCCCTCACAATGTCACACAATATAACTAGCCTCTAAACTACACAATTCCAAAATCTGCCAGACAAATTGATTGCTTATTTGAACAATGTAGACCCGTTAAAGCTAGAATGTCTGGCAACTCAGCTGAGTTCACTGTAAATGTACATAATATGCTAACCTTGCTCAAATTTTAAAGGTAACATAACCATTGTATAAAATTATTTTCAACAGCTTTTAAATACTATTCAATTTCAACCGTATCAAGGTAAAGACTAAAATATAAAGTCTAAGTAATATATAGTCTAAAAAATGTCGCCTACAGCAGGGATCCTATCCCCTCACATGCCATCCCGTCCAATCCCCATCCCAAATCGATCCCCATCCCATCCAATCCCCATCCCACCCGATCCCCATCCAATCCAATCCCCATCCCATCCGATCCCCATCCAATCCAATCCCATCCCATCCCCATCCCATCCCCATCCCCATCTCCATCCCCATCCCACATCCCGTCCAATTCCCATCCCATCCGATCCCCAACCCATCTTATCTCCATCCCATCCCCATCCCCATCCCATCCCCATCCCCATCCCCATCCCCATCCCCATCCCGTCCCCATCCCCATCCCCATCCCCATCCCCATCCCGTCCAATCCCCATCCCATCCGATCCGATCCCCATCCAATCCAATCCGATCCCCATCCAATCCGATCCCCATCCCATCCGATCCCCATCCCATCCGATCCCCATCCCATCCGATCCCCATCCCATCCGATTCCCATCCAATCCGATCCCCATCCAATCCAATCCGATCCCCATCCAATCCAATCCCCATCCCATCTGATCCCCATCCCATCCAATCCCGATCCCATCGAATCCTCATCCCATCATACCCCTTCTAATTTAATCCCAATAAATCCCAAATCGAGTTATTCAAATCGCTGTCTCCAGGGCTCCAACGTGAACGCCGCCGACGACCAGTTCATGTCGCCGCTGCACTGGGCCTGCAGGCGGGGCCACCGTCCAGTAGCCGAGACTCTGCTTGAGTACAACGCTCGCCTAGACGGTCACGACGTGAGCATGCGAACTCCGCTGCACTGGGCAGTCATCGAAGACAATGACGCCATTGTGGAGTGCCTGCTGGCTGCGCCTAGTGTGGAGACGGTGTTCAACAGGCAGGACATGTACGACAAGACCCCTCTGCACTATGCCGCCGAGAGGGGATGCATCTCGGTTAGTTGACAATGATTAAATTACCTTATGACCAAATAACCTTATGACCAAATGACCAAAATTTTAGCTGGCTAGACGTCTCGTAATCAGTGGCGCCAACTGCCTGATTGTCGACTGCGACGAGCGTCGTCCAGCTCATGTCGCAGCCAAAGCAGGCCACCTCGATTGTCTGCGCGTGCTCATCGAAGCCACGGCTGGCGTGTCGGTCGATCAGCGCGACCTCGACGAGCGAACCACCGTGCTGCTGGCAGCCGAGGAGGGCCGTTATGATGTGTTTCGCTATCTGTGCCTGGAGTGCGGTGCCGACTTTGGCGCGAAGTGAGCATTTGCGATGACAGTGACCTACTCTCCCACAGTGATCTACTCTCCCACAATGACCTACTCTCCCACAATGACCTACTCTCCCACAGTGATCTACTCTCCCACAATGACCTACTCTCCCACAATGATCTACTCACCAACAATGACCTACTCACCCAGAATGACCTAATCTCTTAAAATGAATTTTCAAAACCCATTTAAATCAGAGATGACGTCGGTCGCAATTCGCTGATGCTGGCTGTAGCAAAGTCGCACTACGAGATTGCGAAATTTCTTCTAGATCGAGACATTGACATCAACGCCACAGATATTAACAAGGTAAGTTAGCTATTTTAGATCCCATTTCAGATTATCTCAATTTGAAGACTCTTTAATACTAAAATCCCAATTCACAGAATCCCAATTCACAGAATCCCAATTCACAGAATCCAAATTCACAGAATCCCAATTCACAGAATGAATCCCAATTCCTAACCTTATGCCAGAACACAGCTCTGCACTATGCCGCCAAAGAGGACACTACCGGGCAATGTGTGCGCCTATTGCTTGAATACTCAGCACTGCTCAGCGAGAACAACAACAAGGAGACAGCCGTGGACTTCGCGCTGATGGTCAGCAACAAGGAGTCTCTTGAAGTATTCTTTAGCGAGCAGTAGTAAGTCGTGATTTTTTGCCTAAATTCAATCAACTCAAATTTGATTATTTCATTGTGGGAGAGTAGGTCATTGTGGGAGAGTAGGTCATTGTTGGAGAGTAGGTCATTGTTGGAGAGTAGGTCATTGTTGGAGAGTAGGTCATTGTTGGAGAGTAGGTCATTGTTGGAGAGTAGGTCATTGTGGGAGAGTAGGTCATTGTTGGAGAGTAGGTCATTGTTGGAGAGTAGGTCATTTTGCGAGTGTAGGTCATTGTGGGAGAGTAGGTCATTGTTGGAGAGTAGGTCATTGTTGGAGAGTAGGTCATTGTGGGAGAGTAGGTCATTGTGGGAGAGTAGGTCATTGTGGGAGAGTAGGTCATTGTGGGAGAGTAGGTCATTGTGGGAGAGTAGGTCATTGTGGGAGAGTAGGTCATTGTGGGAGAGTAGGTCATTGTGGGAGAGTAGGTCATTGTGGGAGAGTAGGTCATTGTGGGAGAGTAGGTCATTGTGGGAGAGAAGGTCATTGTGGGAGAGTAGGTCATTGTGGGAGAGTAGGTCATTGTGGGAGAGTAGGCCATTGTGGGAGAGTAGGTCATTTTGCGAGTGTAGGTCATTGTGGGAGAGTAGGTCATTGTGGGAGAGTAGGTCATTGTGGGAGAGTAGGTCATTGTGGGAGAGTAGGTCATTGTGGGAGAGTAGGTAATTGTGGGAGAGAAGGTCATTGTGGGAGAGTAGGTAATTGTGGGAGAGTAGGTCATTGTCGGAGAGAAGGTCATTGTGGGAGAGTAGGTAATTGTGGGAGAGTAGGTCATTGTGGGAGAGAAGGTCATTGTGGGAGAGTAGGTAATTGTGGGAGAGTAGGTCATTGTGGGAGAGAAGGTCATTGTGGGAGAGTAGGTAATTGTGGGAGAGAAGGTCATTGTTGGAGAGTAGGTCATTGTTGGAGAGTAGGTCATTGTGGGAGAGTAGGTCATTGTGGGAGAGTAGGTCATTGTGGGAGAGTAGGTCATTGTGGGAGAGTAGGTCATTGTGGGAGAGTAGGTCATTGTGGGAGAGTAGGTCATTGTGGGAGAGTAGGTCATTGTGGGAGAGTAGGTCATTGTGGGAGAGTAGGTCATTGTGGGAGAGTAGGTCATTGTGGGAGAGAAGGTCATTGTGGGAGAGTAGGTCATTGTGGGAGAGTAGGTCATTGTGGGAGAGTAGGCCATTGTGGGAGAGTAGGTCATTTTGCGAGTGTAGGTCATTGTGGGAGAGTAGGTCATTGTGGGAGAGTAGGTCATTGTGGGAGAGTAGGTCATTGTGGGAGAGTAGGTCATTGTGGGAGAGAAGGTCATTGTGGGAGAGTAGGTCATTGTGGGAGAGTAGGTCATTGTGGGAGAGTAGGTCATTGTGGGAGAGTAGGTAATTGTGGGAGAGTAGGTAATTGTGGGAGAGAAGGTCATTGTGGGAGAGAAGGTCATTGTGGGAGAGTAGGTCATTGTGGGAGAGTAGGTCATTGTGGGAGAGTAGGTCATTGTGGGAGAGTAGGTCATTGTGGGAGAGTAGGTCATTGTGGGAGAGTAGGTCATTGTGGGAGAGTAGGTAATTGTGGGAGAGTAGGTAATTGTGGGAGAGAAGGTCATTGTGGGAGAGTAGGTCATTGTGGGAGAGTAGGTAATTGTGGGAGAGTAGGTCATTGTGGGAGAGTAGGTCATTGTGGGAGAGTAGGTAATTGTGGGAGAGAAGGTCATTGTGGGAGAGAAGGTCATTGTGGGAGAGTAGGTCATTGTGGGAGAGTAGGTCATTTTGGGAGAGTAGGTAACTTTTCAAATCAGAATCCAATCTCAACAGTGAATAGACAGTAAGCTTCCAGTGTGTTTGCGTTGCCATATTGACTGGGCAAACTATTAAAATCTGTGTGCTATGTGAATCCCAATCCCAATATGTTCTAGCCAATAAATGTCGGCGAAAATCCTAAAGTTAGCTGATCAAACACAGATTTCGCTAATCAATTGTTTCATATAGCTGTGCTGCATGTTTTGTAGACATGTTTTGATTATAACTGATCAGTTAATGCTGCCTTAGCATCTAATATAGGTCCTTTTTTATTGTAGCACTTGCTCTGTTGGCAAATATTTGACTTTTTACAGCAAGTTAACAATGCTCATTGGTTATCGTGGTATAGTGTTTATTTTCTCACTTAGCTAAAGGGGAAGAATAAAGAGTTGAAGGGGAAGAATAAAGAGTTGAAGGGGAAGAATAAAGAGTTGAAGGGGAAGAATAAAGAGTTGAAGGGGGAGAAAAAAGAGTTGAAGGGAAGAATAAAGAGTTGAAGGGGGAGAAAAAAGAGTTGAAGGGGGAGAAAAAAGAGTTGAAGGGAAGAATAAAGAGTTGAAGGGGGAGAAAAAATAGTTGAAGGGGAAGAATAAAGAGTTGAAGGGGGAGAAAAAAGAGTTGAAGGGAAGAGAAAAGAGTTGAAAGGGAAGAATAAAGAGTTGAAGGGGAAGAATAAAGAGTTGAAGGGAAGAAAAAAGAGTTCAAGGGGAAGAAAAAAAACTTAAATGGGAAGAATAAGGAGTTGAAGGGGAAGAATAAAGAGTTGAAGGGGGAGAAAAAAGAGTTGAAGGGAAGAGAAAAGAGTTGAAAGGGAAGAATAAAGAGTTGAAGGGGAAGAATAAAGAGTTGAAGGGAAGAAAAAAGAGTTCAAGGGGAAGAAAAAAAACTTAAATGGGAAGAATAAGGAGTTGAAGGGGAAGAATTAAGAGTTGAAGGGGAAGAATCAAGAGTTGAATGGGAAGAATCAAGATTTGAAGGGGGGAGAATAAAGAGTTGAAGGGAAGAATAAAGAGTTGACGGGGAAAATAAAGAGTAGAATGGGAAGAATCAAGAGTTGAAGGGGAAGAATAAAGAGTTCAAAGGTAAGAATCAAGAGTTGAAGGGGAAGAATCAAGAGTTGAATGGGAAGAATCAAGAGTTGAAGGGGAAGAAAAAAGAGTAGAATGGGAGAATAAAGAGTATAAGGAGATAATAGAGAGTAAAAGGGGAAGAGGAGAAAGGAGAAGAGGGGGGAGGGGAGAAGTGAAGAAGAGATGAAATGATAGGAAGCAGAGACGTGGGAAAGGGAAAGTTGAGTGGAATGGAAAGCAGAGAAAGTATAATAGAAAGCTGAGAGATAGATGATGGAGAAGCGAGCACAGAATGGAGAACTGGGATAAAAGCTTGCATTTAGGAGAGAAATAATTGTATTATTTCAATTATAACCACGTTTTTTTAATTTTGCGCTAGCTGGTCCTGGACAATGACCTATCGCCGAGAAAACGGTCGAACTCACATGGACAAGCTGATTCAGCACTCGTCTGAGTACGCTCTGGTCAGCGCCCTGTTTGCTGATGTCAAGCATTGATCGGTGCTGTTGTATCAACTTACGTTCTTTAAAGTGTTTGATTTTACTTTTAGAAAGTTCTTGACTATGGCATTCAGACAACGGTGCGAGATCCGATGGATAAAAACTTTGCGGTGAGTTTGTTCTCCTCGACAAAATATTCGATTAGCAGTTAGAATATCGATAAAAGATAATAAGAGGGCGAAATTGAGTATCACTGATAAGAAAGGTGAGAAAATATATAACAGGTAAGTAGGGTGTAAAAATTGATCACTGATAAGAAAGGTGAGAAAATATATAACAGGTAAGTAGGGTGTAAAAATTGATCACTGATAAGAAAGGTGAGATCGCAGATAAGAAAGATGTGAAAATATATAACAGGTAAGAAAGGTGTGGAAATTAATCACAAGTAAGAAAGGTAAAACATCTGCAATTAAATTTCGCAGGTTATCTACAATTACTCTCTGATCGATCCTGGTCCAGACGATCCCGCATCGAATCCGAATCGGTACTTGGCGCTGATGACAATGGCCCGATACAAACAGTTGGATTTATTGAAGCATCCGCTGTCTATGGCACTCATGCAGGAGAAATGGTACACGAGTCTACGATTTTTCGTTTTTTTAGAAACACAAATGTGTAACAAGATTTGCAAATATTTCTACTGCCAGTAGTCTAAATCGAATGCTTGCACATTTTTTAAGGAAAAAGTTTGCCAGCTTCTCTCTATGGGTGGACTGCGTGTTCTACGTGTTGTTTGTCGCCTGCCTGACCTTCTTTGTTATCGACCAGGGTCCGCTATCCCCTAATCAGCTGGACGAGATGGGCTGCCGAAATACCACTGCGGGCATGGTAGGACATGCCAGCGTGCCGGCGCCGATTGGAAAATGGGGATCGGGATGGGGATAGGGATGGGATTGGGAATCGGACAGCAATGGATCTGAACAGGAGTATGGAGTGGGGATGGATTTGGAAATGGCGATGGGAATGAGGATGTGGATTGGGATTGGGATGGGAATGGGATGGGGGTGGGGATGGTGATGGAGTATATGGGACAGAAATGGAAGCTATTCCAATGTCTACTTTTCAATCCCTATTATTTGTATGCACTAAAATACGTTTCAGTCGCCTCCAGTGAACTCATCAATGTCACTGGGATCGGGGTCGGGGGTAAGTACGTCTTTTTGAGCTGTCAAGAGCATGATCAACAGTATCATTTTGAGCAACCAAAACTTTAACAATAAAATTTCAGCGACCAAAACTGACCAATATGAGGATCATTGCCGAGAAGTCTATTATCATTATCCTCCTGCTCATTCGAATTCTTATGGAACTGCTCAAGATGTTTCACAAGGTCAATTGAGTTTGATATTTGGGTTTCTGCATCATTTACCAAATCCTCATTCACCAAATCCTCATTCACCAAATCCTCATTCACCAAATTTTCATTCACCAAATCCTCATTCACCAAATCCTCATTCACCAAATCCTCATTCACCAAATCCTCATTCACCGAATCCTCATTCACCAAATCCTCATTCACCAAATCCTCATTCACCAAATCCTCATTCACCAAATCCTCATTCACCAAATCCTCATTCACAAAATCCTCATTCACACAAATCCTCATTTACGAAATTCTCATT
The DNA here is from genome assembly GCA_950097015.1 of Macrostomum hystrix. Classification (NCBI taxonomy): domain Eukaryota; kingdom Metazoa; phylum Platyhelminthes; family Macrostomidae; genus Macrostomum; species Macrostomum hystrix. Next base: position 30,471,111 of record CATNEN010000038.1, read on the forward strand.
CACCAACTACTCATTCACCAAATCCTCTTTCACGAAATCCTTATTCACCAAATCCTCATTCACCAAATCCTCATTCACACAAATCCTCATTTACGAAATTCTCATTCACCAACTACTCATTCACCAAATCCTCATTCACCAAATCCTCATTCACCAAATCCTCATTCACCAAGTACTCATCTAAAAGATCCTCATTTACCTATCTTGATTTCCCAATTCTTGTTTGCTGATGATATGAAGAACATAAAACTGTTTGCAAAAAATTGTTCATTTACAATTTATTCTTAATTTATTACAATTTTACAGCGCCTAGCCTACTTTAGAAGCGTTGAGGTGTACTTTTACCTGAGCCTGTACGGCACATCGTTCGCTTTCATGTATCCGCCGGATTCTGAGCCCTGCCAATGGAACTGGATGTTTGGATTAGTAGCCATTGTGCTGGCCTGGTCGCTGGTACTATTTCAAATCGAATGGTGAGCATAGTTTGGGATAAACACTTGCCTTCTAACAGGTTCATGCTGTCTACCAGTTGTTTCTTGTCTAACAGGTAAATCTTCTGTCTAATAGGTAGATCTTTTGTCTAACAGATGGATCTCCTGTCTAACAGGCGGATCTCCTGTCTAACAGGTGGATCTCCTGTCTAACAGATGGATCTTCTGTCTAACAGGTAGATCTTTTGTCTAACAGATGGATCTCCTGTCTAACAGGCGGATCTCCTGTCTAACAGGTGGATCTCCTGTCTAACAGGCGGATCTCCTGTCTAACAGGTGGATCTCCTGTCTAACAGGCGGATCTCCTGTCTAACAGGTGGATCTCCTGTCTAACAGGCGGATCTCCTGTCTAACAGGCGGATCTCCTGTCTAACAGGCGGATCTCCTGTCTAACAGATTGATCTCCTGTCTAACAGATGAATCTCCTGTCTCATAGATGGATCTCCTGTCTAACAGGCGGATCTCTTGTCTAACAGATTGATCTCCTGTCTAACAGGCGGATCTCCTGTCTCATAGATGGATCTCCTGTCTAACAGGTGGATCTCCTGTCTAACAGATTGATCTCCTGTCTAACAGGCGGATCTCCTGTCTAACAGGTGGATCTCCTGTCTAACAGGTGGATCTCCTGTCTAACAGGTAGATCTTTTGTCTAACAGATGGATCTCCTGTCTAACTGGGGATCTCCTGTCTAACAGGCGGATCTCCTGTCTAACAGGTGGATCTCCTGTCTAACAGGTGGATCTTCTGTCTAACAGGTAGATCTTTTGTCTAACAGGCGGATCTCCTGTCTAACTGGGGATCTCCTGTCTAACAGGTGGATCTCCTGTCTAACAGGTGGATCTCCTGTCTAACAGGTGGATCTCCTGTCTAACAGGCGGATCTCCTGTCTAACAGGTGGATCTCCTGTCTAACAGATGGATCTTCTGTCTAACAGGTAGATCTTTTGTCTAACAGATGGATCTCCTGTCTAACAGGCGGATCTCCTGTCTAACAGGTGGATCTCCTGTCTAACAGGCGGATCTCCTGTCTAACAGGTGGATCTCCTGTCTAACAGGCGGATCTCCTGTCTAACAGGTGGATCTCCTGTCTAACAGGCGGATCTCCTGTCTAACAGGCGGATCTCCTGTCTAACAGGCGGATCTCCTGTCTAACAGATTGATCTCCTGTCTAACAGATGAATCTCCTGTCTCATAGATGGATCTCCTGTCTAACAGGCGGATCTCTTGTCTAACAGATTGATCTCCTGTCTAACAGGCGGATCTCCTGTCTCATAGATGGATCTCCTGTCTAACAGGTGGATCTCCTGTCTAACAGATTGATCTCCTGTCTAACAGGCGGATCTCCTGTCTAACAGGTGGATCTCCTGTCTAACAGGTGGATCTCCTGTCTAACAGGTAGATCTTTTGTCTAACAGATGGATCTCCTGTCTAACTGGGGATCTCCTGTCTAACAGGCGGATCTCCTGTCTAACAGGTGGATCTCCTGTCTAACAGGTGGATCTTCTGTCTAACAGGTAGATCTTTTGTCTAACAGGCGGATCTCCTGTCTAACTGGGGATCTCCTGTCTAACAGGTGGATCTCCTGTCTAACAGGTGGATCTCCTGTCTAACAGGTGGATCTCCTGTCTAACAGGCGGATCTCCTGTCTAACATGCGGATCTCCTGTCTAACAGGTGGATCTCCTGTCTAACAGGTGGATCTCCTGTCTAACAGGTGGATCTCCTGTCTAACAGGTGGATCTCCTGTCTAACAGGCGGATCTCCTGTCTAACATGCGGATCTCCTGTCTAACAGGTGGATCTCCTGTCTAACAGGTGGATCTCCTGTCTAACAGGCGGATCTCCTGTCTAACAGATTGATCTCCTGTCTAACAGATGGATCTCCTGTCTCATAGATGGATCTCCTACACACACTGAGTAGTACATAAAAATTGATTAGTAACGTAATGAAAAACGGTTTTTAAAGTATCCATGGAGAGAAATATATAAACCCACTCAATTTGCAGCATTCCGTATACGGGTATGTATTCGCTGATGTTTCAAAAAGTTCTGGTCTCTCTAGTGAAGGTACTCCTGTTGTTTGGCTTCTTCATAATGGCTTTCGCTATGGCTTTCTACTCGAGTATGAGAACTTCGGTGAGTTTATAGAGGGTAGACAGAGAGACAGACAGAGGTAGATACGAGTACACAGGGTAGACAGTCAAGTAGATACAGTATTGTAGACAAGACTGATACAGTAGGGTAGACAGGTAGGTAGATACAGAGGGTAGACAGTCGGGTAGATACAGTGGGTAGACAGGCAAGTAGATACAGAGGGTAGACAGGTAGATAGATACAGTGGGTGGACAGGTAGGTAGATACAGAGGGTAGACAGGTAGATAGATACAGAGGGTAGGCAGGTAGATAGATACAGTGGGTGGACAGGTAGGTAGATACAGAGGGTAGACAGGTAGATAGATACAGAGGGTAGAAAGGTAGGTAGATACAGAGAGTAGACAGGTAGGTAGATACAGAGGGTAGACAGGCAAGTAGATACGGTGGGTAGACAGCTAGGTAGATACAGAGTGTGTTTATAGTAACCTTCCATGTGTTTCTCCATACATTTCAGACACCATTCAGCACGGTGCCCTACGCCATCCTGAAGACATTCGACATGACACTCGGCGAGCTGGAGTTCGTCACCTACTTCATCTCGACCGACTATGGCAGCTTTCAAACTAGCGTTCAGTGCGTCTTTGTGGCTTTTGTTGTCATCATGCCCATCGCTCTGATGAACCTTCTGGTTTGTGCCTGGAGAGATAGAATTAGTGTTTTATTCATTTTTGTTCCCATTATTTTGATTGACAGAATGTTTGATCTATTGATTCCTCGTATATTGATTGGATTGATATTTAGATTGGCGTGGCTGTTGGCGACATTGAGGGCATCACGCGAGGAGCGGAACTGCAACTTTTGGCTATTCGGGTGAGGGATTAATATTTTTAAAGAGCGTGCTTTTTATTGCTAATAAGTCTGGTCGAAGCATTCCTACATTCGTGTCTACTTTCAGTAGAATATGCAAACATAAACAAAAACGTTTGTTCAAGTTTTTGTAAAAAAGCGGGTCGTAATAGGACGAGAATGAGACAGGAGAGAGATAAAACACGGAAGAAACAAGACACCGGAGAGATAAGACAGGGGAGAGATGAGACAGGGAAGTGATGAGACAAGTAAGATATGAGACACGGGAGATGAGATTTGATAGATAAGATAGGTGAGAGATGAGACAGGGGAGAGATGAGGCAGGTGAGAGATAAGACATGGCAGAGATAAGAAATGGGAGAGATGAGTCAGGGCATAGTTAAGACTGGGGAGAGATGAGTCAGGGCAGAGATAAGACTAGGGAGAGATGAGTCAGGGCAGAGATAAGACTGGGGAGAGATGAGTCAGGGCAGAGATAAGACTGGGGAGAGATGAGTCAGGGCAGAGATAAGACTGGGGAGAGATGAGTCAGGGCAGAGTCAAGAATGGGGAGAGATGAGTCAGGGCAGAGTTAAGACTGGGGAGAGATGAGTCAGGGCAGAGATAAGACTGGGGAGAGATGAGTCAGGGCAGAGATAAGACTGGGGAGAGATGAGTCAGGGCAGAGTCAAGAATGGGGAGAGATGAGTCAGGGCAGAGATAATACTGGGGAGAGATGAAAGAGGAGAGAGTATGTGTTGGAAGGGTTCAGTGGGTCGGATTAGCAAGCCACCAGTGTCCCTGTCTCGAGTCTGTCAGTTCAAGACCAGCGAATCATCCGATTTAAAGTGCAGGACAAAAATTGCATTCGCAGATCAATCTAATCTACGAGGTTGAGACCAATAGTCCGAGATATTTTCAACGCCGACTGCACCGCAGCCACATGGAGATTTATCCGAATCGCACCTACACCGGACTCAAGGCGTTGTTCCGCGGCAGCTTCGAGGAGGACTACCGGGACTACAAGACTGCTCAGAGAGCTGAACTGACCGGCGACAAGACTGACCCGGATACTGCTAGTCTAGGACAACTGGTCCAACTGCAGACTGACAGGTAACCAGCTTTTGTGAGGATTCGCATCTTGGGATTGCAGATTTTATTTAATAAGGATTAAAGATTTTATCGCTCATTTTTATAAAAATCGTTAATTCTGTCACTCTATGGTCATTCTAAAAATAGATAATTCGGTCACTCTATGGTCATTCTAAAAATCGTTAATTCTGTCTTTCTATGGTCATTCCAGGAATCTCACTCTAAATGCTCATTCTAGGAATCATGTCACTCAAAATGTTCACCCCAGGAAAATTGTCACTTTATTGTCATACTAGGAATCATGACTTCTGTCTGTAATTGTCTTTATCATCGATTGTATGTCTTACAAAAAATTTCAGAGTCTCTGAACTCGAGCAGAGTATCAAGGCCCTATCAATGAAGCTAGATGCGTACATCAGCTCTGCGAAGCGGTGAAAGAGTTTTTTTATCACTGTGGAAAAAACTTTTCTAATAAAGATACTTCTTTGAGCAATCAAACAAACTGATAAATTTACTGATGAATTATGATTCTGAATTATTTATTTTCCTCAATGATAAGCTACATATACTTATAACCGTTATATAGTCACTACACAGAAGTCAGAACACGAATTCAGAACAACGAATTTTCGTGTTCTGACTTTCGACTAAGAGGTCTCGGACGTCGGGAAAACTATTTTGTCCTTGAGCAAGACAGTTCCCTATTAGTGCTACAAAAACAAAAATACAAAAATACACAGACTGTATTAACTGGTAACATGAAGCTTAAGCAGAGGAATCGTAAGGAAATTAAAAAAGTTCTGTAAACAATTTTCGAGTTTGATGTTATTTTCTAGTCAGATAATATGTGATTTTACTCTCGCTATTTCTAACTGATAAAGTTTACTACTTTCAGTAGTTTATATTCTATCGGTCTTATTTTTCATCTGTTTTATTAATCTATGTTTTCTAAAATTCTTTTCGGCAAAGCTAAATAAACACTAATTTTAGTAGCGACTATCCTGGCGGTTAAACAATTCTTAAAAATGTATTTTCGTTTTGTTTATACGTTCGTTCGTTTGTTTAGGTTTCCGCTGCTATAAGCTTCATAGTCGTGTCTCTTTGTTTAGATTTGATAATTCTCTTACCTGGCTTAAAATACTGCAGCAATTCATAGTCATAATTGGAACGTCTTTTATAATTTAAATTCAAACGAATCACTGAGGATGAGGGCAAAATTACATTTTATATTGATATTATACTGTTAAATATCCATACTTCTACTGTCAGTAGGCGATCGCTAGTTATAAAGATTATTTAATTTTGTCCACTATTTTTTGCTTGGGCTAGAAAGGAGGGTGAGATAATATGAGACTTTTTTGCCTGCCTCTTGCGCGGCTTGTTTATTTTTATTTAGTGTCGAAAAACGAGTACAATCTTTAATGCTTACAAAAACAATATTTATAAATATAATCAGCATGAACGACGTGCATAAACTAGCTAATACGAGCGTGAAGCACAGCACATCACATGGTGGCCCTAAGAAGGGCCGTTTTGGCATGTAACAATGCAACGCTTATGACCACTTTTTTCTCTCTATATCTCAGCTATATGCAGCTGTCCAGAAAATGAAGATCAAAGAAAATTTCCACGAAAATATTATGCACACCCTTCTGACGAGTTCGAAAGTATATGTGACGATTCGAAGGTGGCAACCAACCCGAAATGTGCAGTGGAGTAATGACCAGGTGAACAGCAGAAAGTTTACGGTTTTTTCTAGCTAACGCCGAAGAAAACAATGGTAACTATATCGGTGTCACTATAACTATAACGTCTTATTGTTGAATTGAATCGATTATCTTGGGTCGGTATTGCTCAGAGAATACGACCAGTCTTAGCTTACAAATGTTCGCATCGGTCAATTGCCGGTGATAAGACTGTTCCGGCTTGTAATTTTTTAGATGCATGTGCACATGTAAACTTTACTCATGTTACAACGACGTTTTGTCTGCGTAGAATTGTTGCGCAGATCAATTACTGCTGCATGTCATGGATCAAGCAAGCGATCAGAAGTGCACTAGTGTAATTGCCATGCTAGACGACAATTAAAAAACGTGGACGCGACTCACGCGTAAATTAGCGAAATACGCGTGAAGTGAGTAAAGACAGAGCACTGTTCAAACCCTAACAATCACCCAAGAACCACTGTAGTATAACTACACTAGTATAACTACAGTAGTAATACTACTACAGGTGGTCCTTGCAATCACCACCCACTATAAATGCGTTAAATGGCCGGTCCATGAAGGAAAAGCAAAAAATCATTTGCCAATTAAACTTTAAAACAAAGCAGAAAATTCTCTAATAAATACGCCAGATTAAATTCATTCTATACTTTTCTAATTCTTTACTGCAATACTCGATTTTTATTGAAATCCTCTGCTCATATCTCTATTAACATAATCTAATCATTAATTAGAAATGTGATTTCACGGTACTATTCACGGTAAAACAAATAAACTTACAAAACACGACATGGTTACCTTACATATAAACATTATATACGAAAAAACCTAAAATTGAAAAAAAAAATAAAAAAACAAAACTAAAATTTTATTTTATTTTCAGAAATGTTAGGACTGTAAACTATATTTAAAATGCAAACTGTAATCCAGTGACCAGTCTCGAGTTCGAGTTCGTCTGCTCATTGACATGATGATAAAAATAATATGAAGATTATGGATCACTTGAAGTTTTTTCTAATATTTACTCTGGTGGCTACATTTTTTTCTTGAACTGCTTGACAAAAGTTAAATAACTTCGTAGCTGAGTATTGTATATTATTTGTTTAAAACAGCTATTTCTCTCTACACTTGAATCTTGATTGCCTGGCCGACGCCCGCCTCTTTAGCTATTTATCATGACATGTAATAAAATAGAGGCTATAATATTATACGAAAACATCTTTTTGTCGAATATTTTATTATGACTATGGCTGTATGACTCAATGAGGCACACACTACTCTTACTCTTAGTATTAACTATTAATGCCTAATGGGTGCTGACTTTTTATAAATTTGGCCCTTATAAAGTTATTAACCTAGGGCCTATGTAATTTAGACATTGTGATTGTCATTAGCCAATCGAAAATATCAGATGACCAGCTTGTAAGCTTTAATATAATAAGGACATTTATGTTGACTTTATGGCATAAACTAGGTATTCACTTGCCACAGTGCAATCAGGGGATCATGGGATCCTAGACACTTTGTCATCAACTTGGAAGGTAGGACACTTCGTCATCCAGCCAATTGGCATGCTTTAAAGTTTGGTCAGTTCATCATCTACTAATAACAAGCAATCAAGTTTGTCATCAATAAAGTGAGAATGGGGTGGTGGGGCAGAGGTGTGAACAAACTTCTATTTATACTAATTTTCACGTGTTGTTTGTCTGTGTGTGTCATTTTGACATCTCCTAGAATACTGGCAACTCAGCATTGAAACTAATATGGGAAAATCCGAAATTTTCCAAGGAAGGCTATAGGCTATTTTAATTCTGAAATTTCAAATTCTGATCCTCAAAAAAGCAGAAAGGCTATTATGTAGTATATAGTAGGCAAATGTCCTTCCTGCTGAGATGAAATTGGCTTTGGTTAAATGAGTTGCGTCAACATTTTGTGTCTATCTGTTCAGTGTATTTTCTCTCCAGCAGAGGGTTGGCATTTGGTTTGAAAATGGGGCGGAGAGGTGGCCGTACAGACATTCTAACTGTAACTGCCTCTGTGTATTGGCGGAGAGAGGGTGCCGTTAGTCAGTTCTATTGAGGGGTCTGATTTGTTCAATATCAAAGTGCATGCGTACTGCGGCTAGGGCAGAGTTGGTGGGGTTAAAATTCTATTAATAAACTTAGCGGGCCTCTCACTGTAGGCGGAGAAGAATGTGCTTGCTAAACTGGCTGCCCTTGGTGCAAAAAAGCAGTGAAATTTCAACTGAGAACTATTATTTTGCTTTTAAAGATTGGTGGATAAAATTTTTTACTGCTGAAAAGAACTGAGGCGATTTGAGATCAGGTGATCGGAGCCGCGATGGGAGATTAGGCAATGGGAGATCAGGCGATAGGAGATGAGGCGATGGGAGATCAGGCGACGGGAGATGAGGCGATGGGAGATCAGGCGATGGGAGATGAGGCAATGGGAGATCAGGCGATAGGAGATGAGGCAATGGGAGATGGGAGATGAGGCAATGGGAAATCAGGCGATGGGAGTTCTATCCCCTCAACTTCCTCCGGAGGAGGAATTCAGCTCGTCACACTCTAAATTGTCAAAAAGAGGTGTCAAAACTGATTTCATTATAAGAGTTGAAAGATTGATGCCAACACAATGTGAGGAGGGGTGGTTCTGTTCTAACTTTGAAAAGTTTAGTTTTATAGATGAAAAAGTGTCCACAAGTCTAAGTCTCTTTGTCATCCACCCTCTAAGATATTGGACAGATCCTCATCTGGATGACGAAGTGTCCAGATACTAGTATCAGGTGCACAACCAGAATTTATGTTTTTGGGCTGGGTATATATTTTTTGTTTCCATTTTGTTTTGGCCCTGCCATTGCATAGGTAAACATTTTGATGAATGACTATGTTGGTTCAGAGCTAGGTAGATGTATCCCCCCTTGGATATGCCACTATGTCAAATGTACCATAGAAATATGTATGGACCAGTAATTGACAGGTAAGACCAGACTGATAGTGATAAGATCCTATATCTTCTACATTAGTGCCATAGCAAAGGGCCCGCTTATAATTGGCACAAAAGACTAGACTTCGAAAGATATAGGCTTAGAACTACATCTTCTATATTAATGACATTGACATGGCAATAAGGCTTGAATATCCCTAAATATTGACATAGAAGACTTGAATACATTAAAAATAAACTATAAACTTGATTGAATTATGTATGTGTGAAAAATGGTATCTTTTACTGAATTTGAATTGTAAAACAAATGTGCAATGTTTACTATTTATTTTCTAAAATCCTAATAAGATTGGGATCAACACTTGACAACAGGACTGATTATTCTGCTATAGCTAATATTGGAACACTCATATATATATTTGGCCTCTCAATGCTTTTCACTAAGTGCAATTGTTTTCAAACAACAATGAACTTTTTAAAATGTATTTATTGTCTTATTGCTATAGCATTAATGTAGAAGATATAGGAGCCTATCTGTCTAGACTTCTTTGCATATAAGGAATTGGCATAGTCTCTTAGCTATGATCTGCAAGTATTGTGACAATAAGCAGTGCTATTAGCTATGGCATGGTTAATGGAAGCCAATATTACAAAAAACACCCAATAATATAATGTATTTAACTACTTGTTTAATATATATTTTCCTTTAAAATATGATAGCATATGCTAAGCCTAGTATAGTAATAGATATGCCTGCTCTGTTTTTTACTGAAAACTAGGAGAATATTTTTTTGTTTATAATTTTCTGTTTAAGGCTTAATAATTTCATTGTTCTAAAGGTCTAAACGTTTTTCTATTCTATTTCTATTTTTAGCTTGTTAACTTCAGCGCCTATATATAACTAGGTGGCTAGGCCTGCAACATAAACATAAGTGAACTCTCAACCCAAAAAGCTAGAATAGTTCTAAGTAGCATTTGATTTTGATTCTCAGGGGAAATATTTTGTGTAGATTTTAGTTTTTAGTAGGGCCTAGTTCTGTTTCATTATTAAGCATTTCAGATTAGTCTTGGTAATGTAATAATCCATAATTACCCTATGTGGAAGTGTTTGCCATATTTATGCAAGTTGGAGTACATAGCAGTGTACATAAAAAGAGCAAAAGTCCATTAAATTGAAAGTGTTATGCAGCAAAATATTTGTCATTGGTATAACCAATTCTTCAACTTACAAGGAATTAAACCATTACATATCAAGATTTAGGTTTAGATATTTGATTTCAATAGTTTCTTGTTACTAAAATTTTAGAATAGGATTCTAACAAGCCTTTTTATTTGTCAAAATTTTTAATTGTGATGCATGAGTGCCCATAGTCACTGCCATTTTTTAATTTAAACCTTTTGTATGTTAGCATGTCATTAATACATAAAAGAATAGTATAGCATAATTTATTTATCCTTTTACAATTTCCAGTAAAATGAATGGCATTCCTGTCTACTGAAATATTTAATTTATTTGAAAATCTAAATTCAGAGAAATTTGAGAGCAGTTCTCTGCCATATTCTGGATTAAGCGAATGGTCAACCCAGATTTGCAGCATTCTTCAGCAGCATGCTACTGTACAAGTGGATGACTGTAACTCCTATGAATACTATGCCTCCGCATGTTTGGCTGTTGCTCCACAGTTTCAATGGCTTGAATGTTATTTTTCTAACTCTAGCATTGATGTACTATTAAATGAAGTTCTCCTAGGCTGTCAATGGATTCGAAATGATCGTGAATTGTTTTTAATTGCCGCTACTGAGCTTCACAATGCTATTAACCAGAAAGAAAATGTTGACAGTGGATCGATTGTAGCTCTGTCCTTGCTATTAATCTCTCAAATATTGGAAATTAGTTTGAGACGTCTGTTGCGAGCTACTAATAGTAATAGAACTTGTCCATCTATGCTTAAGGACATATTAACTCATCCAGCTTTAGAGCAAGCAATCGGTACTGATCTCGTCCGTCTGCTTAATCTGTTAGTTGGTCCACCAGTGTCGTTGAACCTTCGCAACTTAGCCTGGCACGGCTTCCTTCTTTCGGTGCCATCGAATGTCATCTCCAGTGTTTGTGCACTCTGCACTAGTTTAACATTGATAGGCCGGTATTTGAGAAGTTCGAATGCACCATTGTTTGATGCACTATGTCAGTCTGAGTTATTCAATCACATTAAAGCGAATGTCAGGCCTTTGGAACGACTTTTAACTCTTGTTAGATTCTCCAATTCGGAAGAGCAATCCTACTTCGAAGAATTTATTTTCGGCAAGAATTTATCACTCTTAGTTGATTGTTTAGGAGCATTTATATTTAAGAGAATACAAGTAAAAAATATATTAGAATTAATTTGCTATCTTTATTGTCAAGGGCGCTACTACGAGCTGTCTTGCTTGGCTATAGTGATTATTGAAGCTGTCCTTCGCATTATATTCTGTAGTGTCAACAATTTGCCACAAAGGGAACTTTGCGCTCTAAACAGCACTCATTTTACTACTCTAGATGTTATGCTGCGTTCCAGCAGTAATCTTGCATCAGTTTTGCCCAATGGTCTGCTAGTTTGGCTGCTTGATGTAACACAGTTGGATCGTGGTCCACGATTTCGCGATCATCTTAGTCACGGAGAATTCTTCAACGAATTAGTTGGACATAATTGGGCGACTGGTCTGCAAGCCTGTCTGCTAAGTGTGCTGCTTTTCTCGATTCCTAGCATGCCTATTAGTGCATTCACCATCGAGGCAGATCGAAAGTGCCTATTAAAGCTTGCTGAGTTTTGGTTTAACGAGGGCTGCGCTTCAGTATGCCATCCTGCTTACTGTCTGGCTAATCTGATGTTATCAACAAAATGTGCTCTCCTACAATTGAACAAGATTATTATTGAGATTAGTCAATGCTCGCTGAATGATGATAATGAAAAAATAATACCAGAATCTTTCGAGGATCCAGAGACATCAGTAGATTCTTCTGAATTCGTTGTTAAATGTAATTTGATATCTATTTGGGAGCTTTCTAATCAGCCGTTGTCGACCACCTGGCTTGTCTATCTTGAAGGGCTAGTATTGGCTGCCAAACAATCGCTAGAAGCTATGAACCAATTTGCACTAGCTAGGTTGCAGGATTTGCGATCTAATCGTCAGCTTCGATCTCGTCAGCGTGCCAATTTAGCTAGTTTTGTTGTCACGGCTACAGCTAACGCGAGTCCATTCTGTACTCGACTGTTAAATTTGTCATTTTCTCGACTCTGTAGCATAGTTGACTGTTTAAATTTCCCAAATGTTGATGCAAATAATAAGCTTTTATCAACAATGCAGTCGCCTGCAAATAATAAGAAGCTTAAGCGGCTGCGAAAAATACTCGATAATTGGAGGTCGCATTCTGCTCCAGACAAAAATCGTTGGCTTGAGTGTTCTCAACTGATGTCACAGCCACAAGCTGAAGAAGATATGAATGAGCTCTGGAAACCAGAATTCAATTCGTGATATTTGTTTATCTTTAAACTTTTTGAACATTTTAACGAAATGATATTGAACACATTTTTATTTTATTTTAAGATGCCTATTAATATATATTATTCGTGTTCAGTTAATTTATGATGTTATTTTGCTACAAATTTTTTTTTAATCCTGGAAATGCGAATATGTGTGCTATATTTTTAATTAGCACGTTAATGAGTGTAAGCTCAGTATATAAAACTTTTAAACTTGTTTAAGGCATGCTACTGACAGTAGTTTATGTTCTTGAGTTTTATTATTTTTTTCGTTTGTTTCTGTTATAGCTGTGTTAGTACACAAGGTGCGTTCTTAAGTGGGTAAAACACCTATGATAGTAAAAGCTAGCTGTTCAGACCACGGACTGGGAACAGTTGCCACACCTATCGAAATTCTATTCCATAGTTTTACATAGGGTGAAATTCGAACCGCGGACCTCTCAGTTAGGAGTCTAAAAGGTAAAAAATCTCACTTTTATGGTACAATCTATGAAAGTTTACTATCTGCTATATGCTAAGTATATAGCTTCTTGAATTTAGTTAAATATTTTTTGCATTTCTAGAAAAGCATTTTCTTGTCTGAGCCTTCTCGTAGCCAGAAATTCTAATGTCTATGACATAATCCTTTACTTCATTCAAGAATTAAAGATTTCAGAGCTATCGATTTTTTTAATTCCCAGTTAGGAAGGGAAAGTGGAAAGGATAGATAGGAATGCCGTAGAACACTAATGTACAAACATGTACATAGAGAAATGGAAAGTAGAGAACTTAAGTTAGCAAAACAAGCCCGAAGGACATTCTGCAAAAGTAAGTCTGTGTCTTAAAGATTTTGGTGCTCCAATTCCTATGGCCCACGAAAATATCTTTAAAGAAAGTGTCTCCAATCCACGAGGTTGCAGACACGTTCGGGGTCAAACTCAAGACTGCGTAAAACTTTCGCCGATAGTTCAAAACACGTTAATAACTTTTCTCGTTTTATTGTTGTCTCCCTTTTGTCTGACATGCAAGTAAATAAATCATTTTTCACACTGAGATATGAAATTCTTTGATTGGACGCAAAAATTCTTAAATTGAATGTAAAAGTGGAAAAAAGTGGAGGCTTTTGCCATAGACATAGATTTTCTGGCCAAGAGAAATGCTCAGATAAATTGAATGCAAATCCAAATTATCCAAATCCAAATTAATATAAATTTTTAATCATCTTTACAGCATTTTCAGCCAAACCTAATCGTGTCGAATTTAATCATCCGTTTTGTATTTAAAAAGAAGTGAAACAACAATTAACAATAGCAGCTGTTGAAAACTTTCTAGTAGCATTTAAATCAATATTTATCCTAAATCACAAGCATGACTCAGGGCTACGTTGGTGCCAAATTGCAGCTAGACTGCGGACCAAGTCTAGGCACATTTATTGGCACAATTGTTGAGGTTAGCGACGAAAAATTGACGCTAAAACACGCCACTAGAAATGGTCAGCCTAGCGATACGAATTTGGTGACATTGCACAGGTCGTCAATTGTTGGCATTACTATGCTGCGCTCCGCATGCGAGGAAAGCATTATAAGCAGCAGCAGCATCATAATCGATATTAACGGCACAACCGCTGTTAAAGATAAAGAGAATCGAACTGATCATAGAGTGATTGAAGCTAGTCTACAGAGTAAGACTGAACAGATAGATTCCGAACAGAAACAGGCTCAACTAAAGCAGAAACAACAGCAGGCACGCAGAGAAGCTGTCAAAGAACGTTTAATGAGCATACCGAATGCTACACCTGTTTATATTTGTCAATCTTCGCCTGTTTGCCCTGCTAAGGGTGGTGGTGGATGCGGAGGACCCAACGGACATCAAAACGGAAGGCGTAAAGGGTAGGATCACAATTTGTTTAGTAGAAGTTGTACAGTTGGATAATCGTTTTCTAATGATTTATGTTGTTCATGAATCAATGTCAATTTATCTAGATCTATCAGAATGATCCTGAATCTATATAGATATATTAGAATGATCCTAAATCTATCTAGATCTGTCAGAATGATCCTGAATCTATCTAGATCTGTCAGAATGATCCTGAATCTATCTAGATCTGTCAGAATGATCCTAAAACTATCTAGGTCTATTAAAATAATCCTGAATCTATCTAGATCTATCAGAATGATCCTGAATCTATCTAGATCTGTCAGAATGATCCTGAATCTATATAGATATATTAGAATGATCCTAAATCTATCTAGATCTATCAGAATGATCCTGAATCTATCTAGATCTGTCAGAATGATCCTGAATCTATCTAGATCTATTAGAATGGACCTGATTATATCTAGATCTATTAGAATGATTATAAATCTATCTAGATCTATCAGAATGATCCTGAATCTATCTAGATCTGTCAGAATGATCCTGAATCTATCTAGATCTGTCAGAATGATCCTGAATCTATCTAGATCTGTCAGAATGATCCTAAAACTATCTAGGTCTATTAAAATAATCCTGTATCTATCTAGATCTATTAGAATGATTATAAATCTATCTAGATTTATCAGAATGATCCTAAACCTATCTAGATCTTTCAGAATGACACAGAACGCTTAGTGTTCCCCCTAAACGAATTTTAATCTCTCACCAATATGCTTAAATAATGCAGCTTTTTTAAAGTGCCAAATTAGATATATTTTTGATACACCACCTATGAATGCACCTACCGTGAGCAGTGACAACGGCAGTTTCAACGGCCCGGACGTCACAATCGCTAGCAACCACAGCGTCAATAGTTTCAATTGTCAATTCTCTCCGCCCGGTCGTCGCGTAGCCGGCGGAGGGGGAGTTAACGGCGGCGTTCATCACCAGCACATCCGTGCTAGATCTGAACTAGTTAGCAATCACATCAGCTACGGTAACAATAACTCGGCGCCAAGTATCAATACTCATTCGCCTCCGAATAGTGCGGCTAAATCGTCTAGCACGGATCATTGGTTTGTAGCAAACGGCGATACTGATCTACGCGTGCCCGCCGTCTCAGAGGCCGTATTGGAATCCGTTCTTCAGGCCGCTGAAAAACTCGGATTGTCTATGGCCAGAATGGCCGAGGCTTGCGGACGGAGTGTGGCCGATTTTCTGGTGAGTGACGGGCTTGATTTGTTCTGTACACTCCACTTACCTGCAACCCCAACCTCTACATGAACCCAACCTTCACTTCAGTCCCCCCTACCTCCACTTCAGATCTGCCGATTCAGCAACAATCAATATCAACAGCAGCATCACAACCAGCATCACTATCACCATCGGCTGCAGCAGCAGCAGCAGCAGCATCAGTTGCAGTTTGCTGTCATCATAGGCGGTGGACGTCGTGGTCAGCTTGGCCTAGCTGTCGCTCGCCACCTCGCTAACCGTGGCGCATCTGTTCATGCTTACATCACCGCCACATCTGACTCGGTTAGGGATGTATTGGGCGCCGAGATCAGACTGTATCGCAGCACCGGATGTCCTCTGGTTGAGCATAGTCGAGATTTGCCATGGCTGTTGGATTGCATCTTGCTGGCTAGCGATCAGGTTTGTTATTGCCTGCATTTCCAACAGACCCTACTGATCCTTAATCTATAACGTGACCCACCCTACCGACCCTTTCTATACTGTAGCTTGACCCCCTTTCTACCCATTTCTACCCATTTCGACTCCTGAGCACACTCTCACACAGATACCGTACGCAGGCGATATGTACTTTCTTATCACCAGGCAGTGTACACTCTCACTGTGCCTTAGAGGTTGGCCCTCAGCCTTAAGTGCGTAAAAGTGCAAGACAAGCTTCCAAGCCTTCTTTCCGCGGCTGCGGTCCAATTGAATTTGGTCTCGCCGCGGAATTGAGCTCATGGACCTTGTGCGAGAGGCAAACGCGTTAACCGCTCAGCCACTCGCCCACCAATTTAACCCCCTATTGACCCCTTCCTCTGCTGTAGATTGCCGAACGATGAACTGTAGCCGGATGATTCATTCACCCACGCCGCCCACGCATTGATCCAGGTGGACTCGCCGTCCCACCCGCTGGCTCAATGGTTCAGAGCCTGCCGCGCCCCGTTGGCCTGCTTGGCCCCTCTTGGCGGAGATCCCGCCTGCCTGTCGCCGCGTTACAATCTGCACTGCTGCCTGCCTCTGGCTAGTAAAACATCGTCTGGCGGCGGCGGCGGCGGCAGTGGCGGATCCTGTGGCGGTGGTAGCGCCGCCTACCTCTGCGATCTCGGCGTTACCAGAGACGCATTCCAAGCTGCCGGCATTAGAGATTTGTTGCTTAGCAACGGAGCCAATGGTTTCATTAGTCTATTTAGTCGGGGATCAGTTGTACAATTATCGCTGGCTAGTGCTGCTCCTACTGCTGCTGCTGCTGCTGCCACTGGTGCTAGCGGAAATAATAGTCACCACAACAAATAAGCTTTCAAGTTTTTTTTTAACTGAAAATATTTTATCTCTCTGACAGCTATAGTGATAATTGAACCTTAATTCTAGTTTCTCGTATCCAAGTTTTTTCTTTATATCTTTTCCTATTCATTTTTTTGTAGAATAGCAAGTAAATAATAAATTCAATAATATTTTCTCAACAATTTTTTCCTCGCTATATATTGATGCACCTTTTGTGACACGGCATTTGTATGCATTAGTCGCCAATAGTTAGATATATAGTGAAGTGCATTTCTATTTTAGTCATGCTTAAAGTCGGGCGTTAATCTGTATGGTTTAGTTTTAGCTAGAACTGTTAATCCATATGATTTTAGAGTGCAATTAATTAACCATATTACTCTAATTTAACTACCGGGTGGTGTTAATCCGAATAGCTTTAAGCTATTGGTGACATAAAGCTACCGGTGTTAATCTGGTTGACTTTGAGCTTAATCCGGATAACTTTAAGCTACCGGTGTTATCCAGATGACTTAAAGCTACCGGTGTTAATCTGGATGACTGTAAGGTTAATCCGGATAACTGCTTAATCCGGATGACTTTAAGCTACTAGTGTTGAAGCTTTAAGCTTCAGTTATTAATAATTAGATTTCAAGTTACAATTGGTAATCCATTTTACTCAAAAAACTATAGGTGTTAATCTAAATGACCCTAAAGTCTGTTGATTTCATAATTTTTGGCAAAATGTACCCATGAAGTCACCATTTTATGAAAACAGTTTTATCTGCTACTTGTATAGATTATATGAAATTTTGAAGGTCTAGCTTAAAATCATTTTAGTGCTATTTAATTATTAAATGCTGCTCGATTTTAAGTGTTGAACATCAAGACCTGTCAGTCATCATTCGTACGGTTGATATTTCTTACAATTCTGAGTCGAGACGACTGAACAATGAATTGTCAAGTTGTTAAAAAATTATCTCTGTACTTTAGTCTGTTTATTTTTCTTTAAAACACGCTTTCCGAATGCTGATTTGAAACTCTTTCAATAAAACACTGTCGGCATTTCTTGGCCAATGTGTTTTTCAGCTTTTTTATACCTGCCATTGTGCGTTATTTTCTGTTGCTGCAGGAAGTTTAGTGGATGTAAAAGCATCGTTTGTTGGAAATTTTGAATATTTTGTTTATTTTATTATTTTAGTCTCACACAATCGATGCTAAATTTAAACCTTTTTAACTAAATTAAATTGCTCTTTGATATTATCTGATTCGGCGTGTCTTAAATCATCAAAATAATGCTAGCTCAGATAATTGAATTTAGGCTCTCTCACTAATCGTCCAATTAAGACCGAGATCTTAAAGTTTTTATGGGCTCTCCCAGATCATAAAAATGGGGCTCTCCCAGATAATAAAAATGGGGCTCTTACAGATCATAATGATTGAGGCTCTTACAGATTATAAAATTTAGGGCTCTCCCAGATCATAAAAAGCGGGGCTCTCGAGGAGCAAAAAGTGGGGCTCTCACAGTTCATATAAAGTTGGGCTCTCACAGTTTTTTCTTAAAAAGTGGGGCTCTCACAGTTCATAAAAAGTGGGGCTCTTACAGTTCTTAAAAAGTGGGGCTCTCACAGTTCTTAAAAAGTGGGGCTCTTACAGTTCTTAAAAAGTGGGGCTCTCACAGTTCTTAAAAAGTGGGGCTCTCACAGTTCATAAAAAGTGGGGCTCTTACAGTTCTTAAAAAGTGGGGCTCTTACAGTTCTTAAAAAGTGGGGCTCTCACAGTTCTTAAAAAGTGGGGCTCTCACAGTTCATAAAAAGTGGGGCTCTCACAGTTTTTTCTTAAAAAGTGGGGCTCTCACAGTTCTTAAAAAGTGGGGCTTTCACAGTTCATAAAAAGTGGGGCTCTCACAGTTCATAAAAAGTGGGGCTCTTACAGTTCTTTAAAAGTGGGGCTCTTACAGTTCTTAAAAAGTGGGGCTCTCACAGTTCATAAAAAGTGGGGCTCTCACAGTTCATAAAAAGTGGGGCTCTTACAGTTCTTAAAAAGTGGGGCTCTTACAGTTCTTAAAAAGTGGGGCTCTCACAGTTCTTAAAAAGTGGGGCTCTCACAGTTCATAAAAAGTGGGGCTCTCACAGTTTTTTCTTAAAAAGTGGGGCTCTCACAGTTCATAAAAAGTGGGGCTCTCAGAGTTCTTAAAAAGTGGGGCTCTCACAGTTCATAAAAAGTGGGGCTCTCACAGTTCATAAAAAGTGGGGCTCTCTTGAATCAAAATTAATTAATATGGCTCTTTCAGATCGTAAAATTCAGGCTCCCCACGTCGCCATATCGAAATTTTCTGGCCCTATTTAGGAACTATTAAATACTTTTTTGTTTTGTTTTGCCTTTCTGCGAAAAAAGTGTTAAATACTTGCCACACACGCCTTTTAGTAATAACGTTTCTTACACTCGTATTGATAGAACAATTAGTTAAGTTTTCAAGCTGCATTCCGTATAGCGTGTCTAGCTTCCTTATATTTGGCACGACTATTCGAAGCATTACTTATTTCGAAATTTCTTGCTTTTTTGCGCGCTTTTAAAAGGGCACCAGTATTTCTGTTATCAGTTTTTTTGTTAATAAAACAAGCAATACGTAATGGTTGCAATAAAGTGGTTTTTCATAAATATAATTTTCAAATACAACCTTCAGTGATTTTTGCTTTTTTTCGGTAAGATCTGTTAAATTAGAAGTATAACAAGCCAAACTATTTGAGTTAATTCATGAATTGTTTAACATCTTTTTGTTAAAGTCTAATAATTATAATATTTATGTGATGATGGATTGAAATTTTCGTGTTTTCTATTCGTTTTTTCCTTTACCATTATTTGACATTAATGTAAATCAGTTTTAAATGATATTCGTAGGGTGTCTAGTAGCTTTTACTTGGTGCATAGACGTTTTTGGGTGTCTAGTAGCTTGTTCTGGGTGCCTAGTAGCTTTTTATGGGTGTCTAGTAGCTCGTTCTGGGTGACTAGTAGCTTTTTCTGGGTGTCTAGTAGCTCGTTCTGGGTGTCTAGTAGCTTTTTCTGGGTGCCTAGTAGCTTTTTATGGGTGTCTAGTAGCTTGTTCTGGGTGTCTAGTAGCTTGTTCTGGGTGTCTAGTAGCTTGTTCGAAGTGTCTAGTAGCTTTTTCTGGGTGTCTAGTAGCTCGTTGTGGGTGGCAGTTAGCTTTTTCTGGGTGTCTAGTAGCTTTTTCTGGGTGTCTAGTAGCTTTTTCTGGGTGCCTAGTAGCTTTTTATGGGTGTCTAGTAGCTTGTTCTGGGTGTCTAGTAGCTTGTTCTGGGTGTCTAGTAGCTTGTTCTGGGTGTCTAGTATCTTTTTATGGGTGTCTAGTAGCTTTTTCTGTGTGCCTAGTAGCTTTTTATGGGTGACTAGTAGCTCGTTCTGGGTGTCTAGTAGCTTTTTCTGGGTGTCTAGTAGCTCGTTCTGGGTGTCTAGTAGCTTTTTCTGGGTGTCTAGTAGCTTTTTCTGGGTGCCTAGTAGCTTTTTCTGGGTGCCTAGCAGCTTTTTATGGGTGTCTAGTAGCTTTTTCTGGGTGTCTAGTAGCTTGTTCTGGGTGTCTAGTAGCTTTTTCTGGGTGTCTAGTAGCTTGTTCTGGGTGTCTAGTAGCTTGTTCTGGGTGTCTAGTAGCTTTTTCTGGGTGCCTAGTAGCTTTTTATGGGTGTCTAGTAGCTTTTTCTGTGTGCCTAGTAGCTTTTTATGGGTGTCTAGTAGCTTGTTCTGGGTGTCTAGTAGCTTGTTATGGGTGTCTAGTAGCTTTTTCTGGGTGTCTAGTAGCTCGTTCTGGGTGGCAGTTAGCTTTTTCTGGGTGTCTAGTAGCTTTTTCTGGGTGTCTAGTAGCTTTTTCTGGGTGTCTAGTAGCTCGTTCTGGGTGTCTAGTAGCTTGTTCTGGGTGTCTAGTAGCTTGTTCTGGGTGTCTAGTAGCTTGTTCTAAGTGTCTAGTAGCTTTTCTGGGTGTCTAGTAGCTCGTTCTGGGTTGCAGTTAGCTTTTTCTGGGTGTCTAGTAGCTTTTTCTGTGTGCCTAGTAGCTTTTTATGGGTGTCTAGTAGCTTGTTCTGGGTGTCTAGTAGCTTGTTCTGGGTGCCTATTAGCTTTTTCTGGGTGTCTAGTAGCTTTTTCTGAGTGTCTAGTAGCTCGTTCTAAGTGTCTAGTAGCTTGTTCTGGTTGCCTAGTAGCTTTTTCTGGGTGTCTAGTAGCTTGTTCTGGGTGTCTTGTAGCTGGTTCTGGGTGTCCAGTAGCATGTTCTGGGTGTCCAGTAGCATGTTCTGGGTGTCTAGTAGCTGGTTCTGGGTGTCCAGTAGCATGTTCTGGGTGTCCAGTAGCATGTTCTGGGTGTCCAGTAGCTTCTTCTGGTGTACATTTGTCCGATCGTTGTGTTCCTATTGTCCTTTTGTGGTATCAATTAGTCTGTTCATTGGTGTCTAGTAGGCTTTTCTAGTACTCGTCCCTTAACCTAGCTATTCTACAATAGCAAGTATATAGTGGCCGTTAACAATTAAATTGAAGCATGTATTAAATATTAAATAAAAAAACTGAATTTTCCTATTTGTTTCAGGCGCCGAATCGAAACAGTTAAGAACCGTCAAGGACTATATGCTTGATTATTAACTAGTTAAATTACTTGTTGGTTCTAGTTTTTATCGTCAATTATTTTAAATGCGCCAGCAGCTACCGTTTGATATGGCCACACTGCTGCAGCTGTGCCAGTCTACTCATCTGATTGGAGAGATTGGCATTCGATTAGCACTGGGAATTTGCTTGTTGTAGGTTACTTTTACTTGAAGAATTACGTTCGTAATTTGTTACGTAAATGTGTGAAATTTGTTGAATCGCTACATACCAGGCAGTGCTAGAGGAACAGAAGGAGAGGGATAGAGTTGAGAGGAAGAAGTGCAAAGTGAGAGGGAGAATAGTAGATTGAGAAGTAGAGGGGTCCAGCGAGAAGTAAGTGGTAGAGGAAGATGGGTAGAGTGAAAGGAAAAGTGGTGAGAGTGGTGAGTGGTCATAAAATTTTGGACTCTCCCAGATAATAAAACTTGGGGCTCTCTCAGATCATAAATTTTGGGGCTCTCCCTGATCATAAAATTTGGGGCTCTCCCTGATCATAAAATTTGGGGCTCTCCCTGATCATAAAATTTGGGGCTCTCCCTGATCATAAAATTTGGGGCTCTCCCTGATCATAAAATTTGGGGCTCTCCCTGATCATAAAATTTGGGGCTCTCCCTGATCATAAAATTTGGGGCTCTCCGAGATTATAAAATTTGGGGCTCTCTCAGATCATAAATTTTGGGGCTCTCCCTGATCATAAAATTTGGGGCTCTCCCTGATCATAAAATTTGGGGCTCTCCCTGATCATAAAATTTGGGGCTCTCCGAGATTATAAAATTTGGGGCTCTCCCTGATCATAAAATTTGGGGCTCTCCCTGATCATAAAATTTGGGGCTCTCCGAGATCATAAAATTTTGGGCTCTCCCGGATCATAAATGTATGGCTCTCCCGGATCAAACAACTTAAGGCTCTCCCAGATCCTTAGTTAGAGTAGATAGAGTCAGTTTAGTATCGCATCGCAACATTGCAGCATCACGGAGCACATGCACCCGCGCTATCGAGACATTCACCCGGAGGAATGGTGGCTGTATAAGAACCATCCAAGCGACTCCTATGTACCTGGCTGGCTATTGTGGCTGTCAATTCTATTCATCATTCCGCTAGGTCTCTACTGTTTGACAGCTCTCTGGCCAATCGCACCGCTGCCTAGCGTTAACGAGCCAGCCAATCGGCAGTCGCCTAGTCCGGCACTGACCTGCCAGCTTGCCTATTGGCTAACTATACTATTAGCTGGCAATTTGACTAACGTTATTAAATTGATTGTTGGCCGACCGAGGCCGGATTATTTCTATCGCTGCTATCCGGACGATCACGAGCATGAGCAGCAGCAGCAGCTGTTAGCCACGCCTTGTTTTGGTGAACCGGATGCCATTATTGAGGGTAGGAAATCGTTCCCATCGGGTCATTCCGCATTCTCATTCGCCAGTCTTGGCCTGGTGTCGCTTCTATTGTGGCGAAAATTTGGCGTCTGGCGTTTCTCAGCTCCGTCTGTAGCCGCATGGCAACTGTTGCTAGGCAGCCTGCCACTATTCTTAGCCATGTGCGTAGCCCTCAGCCGGTTAGTAGATTATCACCATCATTGCGAAGACGTTGCTGTTGGCTCATTTTTGGGATTTTGTGTCGCCTATTCTTGTTATCGATTGTACTATCCGGCATTGAGTCAATCGGATTGTTCCGACTCCATTGGCTCTGTCGGCCTACAGAAGTCGCCGTCAGCAATGCTAGCTATGAAAGTTTTTGGCCTAGCTTCTGCTTCTAGTAGTGGCAATGTTGCAGCTATGCAGTCGGCTAGCAATGAGGGCAGCTTGTTTCAAGTGCGATCCATGTGATTGGAACCTTGGATTCGGTAGGTAAAAACTATAAAATTACATTGGCAAACAGGTAGAAACCAGCGGTGTAAACCTTGTGTTTAGTAGACACATATAACAAGTGTATAGACAGGTCAAACACAATGTTAATTATCTGCATAGAGTCAGATAGAGCATATAATAGTTATCCAAGCATTACGCACCGCTCGCTGTGTTATTAAATCATTTTCTATTTGTTATTTTGTGTTTCCTTTTAATTCATCGAACATATCTTATTTAATTTAAAGACTATGTTTTATCCCATTTACTTTTTAGTTTATTTAATACCTATTAGTATATTTTCGTTTTTATTTACTTTGCATTATAGGTGTTATCTAGTGAGTTTTCTGACACATTCGTTATTTTAAGCTTTCGGTTTTATTTGATTGAAGGATGGTGATATTCTTGTTTTTATTGAGCTTCTGACATTCGTTAAAATTCTTAGGTCTTATTTTCATATATAAGTATAATATATTATTTGTCCATACGAGTAAGTTCATGTACTACTACTGTAAGTAGCAAACTATTATCATCATTTTTAGAGGCTCGTTGTTTAAATCACATAAAAATCTCTTCTCTCGTGATTGAAAGCTGCTAAATTTTACTTGCGTTTTTTCTCTGTGTAGTCAGAGCTGTGTGTTATATATTTTACTAGATGTTTAAACATTTTTCTAACTATACAATCTACTCAATTGGGTGTTTATAATTTTATAGTTGAGTTGTCATTTATTGGTTTTGGCGGCTTCTCAGTCCGTGGACTCAGTTGTTGTCCATCTTTAGGAAAATATTTATTCTTTCACTGCCGTCCTTTTTGCATTGCTTTGTATGGAATATATTTATATTTTGTTGATACGCTATGCAATAATGTGCTTACTTCTTTGTTAGAAATTTCACTATAAACTTTTTAGCGTTTCTGTTTTAACTTCAACGCAAGCGCTTTACAGACAGAAAATAAACTATATTTGGTGGCGTAAAAATAGCTTTTTTGACATTATTTTACTTAATTTGTTTTTTTTTCATAAACTTTTCTCCATAGATTATCTTTAGGTGTTTTTAAGTAGTGTCGAGATCAATGTATAAGCAGATAAATAATTATAAAACCTGCTTAGTTAACTTTTTGTATTTTAAAATTAAATATTACTGTTAGTAGGATAGATTTATCAAATCTGGTACATATTTAGCTATATGTTTTAAAAC
Organism: Macrostomum hystrix; assembly: GCA_950097015.1. Taxonomy (NCBI): domain Eukaryota; kingdom Metazoa; phylum Platyhelminthes; family Macrostomidae; genus Macrostomum; species Macrostomum hystrix. The sequence goes on from CATNEN010000038.1 coordinate 30,495,893, forward strand.
GAAATCTAGATTCATGTTTCAGAAAGCTCATTAAGAACAAAAAAAATTGTTTATCTCAAAACAGTCTTTATCAAAAAATATGTTACAGTCTTATCAAATTCACAAAGCTCAGTTTTTTATTTCACGGAAAATCCGTGACGATTCGAACATTGGTTTGCAGTTGAACTCGCTGTAGTGTGACTGTTCCAATACTGGTTCTGCGCGACTCTTGCTGCTGCTGCTGCTGCTTTTCGGCATCTTTGGCATCGACAACTGAGCGCAAGAAGTCTGTGTACGGCAGCAGGAATGCGCCCTCTCCTCCAGTGTTCAATTTGAGCACCCGGTCGATGAAGGTCTCAAATTCTTGATAAAGTCTAATTAGTTCTTCCTCGGCTGCGGCTCGCTTCTGTCTTGTATCGGCGTGAGCCAATTCCGATGCTTCAATTTCGGCTAGTAGTTCGGCCTCTCTAGCGTCGGCTTCTTTGCTTTGCTGGTCTAATTTGCGCCGCATTTCCTCTTGCAGATCCTGTTGTAAATCCAAAATCAATTGATTGTTCAAAGATGGATTGAAATTGCACATCAGTTAAGCTAGATACAGCAAGTGTCCACAGACGCAGCCATCCATTGTTCAGTCTGTAGACTGAAAGTCTGATACACCGATTCAAATTCCTACTCCAGCTCATGCTGGTACCCTATTAAAAGCTGGGTAAACTGAAACTGGGAATCAAGTGTCTTGCTCAACTTTTCAGTCATAAGTTTTAAGTTCTAACTACTGTGCTACCAACTTCCTTTTGTTAAAAAAGATACTTAACTCAGTTGGTCTAGACGCACTGCCAGTGGCACAGCCGCAGCTATTGCTGACTGCGTACAACAATTCAGTCCATGGACTGGAGCGGTGGCCACACACACCCAAATTTCTACCCAGCTACCGACTGCTCATCTGGGTTTAGTAAAGTACCAGGAGAGTTAAGCGCCCTGCTCAATAATGAATTGCTTCCCATCGACTGAAGTATGCTACCTTTTTGAAAGGAAGATCGTATATTCAGGGGTTTTGGTAATCAGCTTGATTTATTTGCCTTATATCCTGGTGCTTCCCTTAGTTTCCTATTCCAAATTAAAAAAATAAATCTAGAAAAATGCATTTGATCAATTTTTTCTGTGCCGGAGCTGCAGTTTTTATTGGATGTGGTACAGAACAGGGTCAAGCTGCGAAAAGAAATTCTCCATGTGTCAATTTTCTAAGCCTTCCAGGTCCATTTAACAGTCCTGGTTTTTTGCCAGCCGTTTCAGCTTGTTGAGGGGGCGTTTTTATTTTGTTTTATCTGTTAATCTCAAAATACTCCAATGTGCTGCTAAAATTGTATTCTTCTCATAAATTTACTACGTCCTACTATATCGTCCTCTCGTGTGACTCAAAAGATTAGGATTTGCATGACGGGGCCCTATCGATGAGTTTAATTGATAAATATTTTCTGCATGTTTATTCTGATCAATCATTTCTAAATTACAGATGTGATACTGCCAAATGGAAAAAGTTTCAGTTAAAGGTGTTCCTTTTTAAAGTCGTAACGATTGCATTGAAGCGATCAACCAAAGCTCATAAGAACAATCTAGGATTTTGTACTACGAAAGTATCTTGTTCTTAGATACGAGTTCATATTGGTAAAGGGAAGATTGTCATCCAGAGGTTATGGCTAACGAAGATCCAGTCTTTGTTCAGGAGAAAATTTGGTGGCTAAAAGTACAACGTGTACAAATGTGTGCCACCCAGTTTTAAAATTGGTATCAGCACTAGTAGAAAGTAGTAAAATGGTAGCTGTATCACAGCCTCCCTAGTCTGTGGACTGAACATCTGAGCACAGCGTTCGGATGCGCCGCGCAATAGCTGGCTAGCTGTATATCTAGCCTAACTGGTCTAGGTCTCATTTCTGTCCGGTAGAAAATAATCCGCTTTGATCGACTTGCTCATTTTAGCTGCTGGTACAGAGGCTGTACAAAAATGCACTTGCTTTGTACTATTCCTTACCTCACGAATGCGCCTCTCTTCGTCTCGAGCTTTGAGCAGTTCTCGCACTAGCTCGGCATTCTTCTCAGCTTCGAGCTTCTCGAGGGCGGCCTCCCTGGCTCGCTTCTCCTCCGCTCTCAGCTCGATTATTTGTTTCTTATGCTGCTCTATTAGTCGCTGCTTCTCTCTGGCGGCAATGGCTCGCTCTTGATCGCGCGCCTCATTAACCTGTCGTTCAGCCTCCGCCGTCCACCAGGCGTTTAGTTCGTCTTCCTTCTCTTTTAGTCGTCGTTTGCCGTCTTCGCGCTCCTTTTCAACAGCCTCGATGAGATCTTTTCGCATGGCTGTCTCAGTTTCTAGGATCTTCTCTTGCACCACGCGCTCGTGCTCTTGGCGCAGTCTGGCCATTTTAAAATCGTGCTGCATTGCCAGCTGTTTCTCTAAGTCGGCCAAGCGTTTCTCTGCGGCGCGTTGCATTTCTTGACGAACGCGTGACTCCCGCTCTTTGACCGCCTGATCCTGCTGAGATCGAGCCTCCTCAGAGAGACGATGATGCACGTCGTGACCAACCTCTGATGGTTGAAAGGAAGGACAGGTTGTGTCATCAGTTTGAGAACCAAATTGGCTTAGGCTGCAACTGTTTGAACTGAAGCATAAGCCGCCCCTGTTGGGAGGCATTTCTGTCCATTCTACTGACCCAAGAGCACACATACACGTACATGGATCCGAACACATGCACACTTTACTCCTAATTGTCAGGCAGTGTACACTCTTATCGTCATAAATTGCACTTGTTGCCAACAAGTCTTCTTAGCGGCCGTGCCACAAATATTAGCAGTTTGTCTCTTCCTAATCCGTTTTTATTAGTTTGAGCATTGTCACCTGATACTCACTAAGAATCCGGTGATGCGTACAATCCTGCACTACAAACTGTCGGGTCTCCTCGTAACGGCGAATTGGCGCCGCCATCGCGTCTCCTTGCAGTCCATTGTAGTCTATGCTGATTAGACTCGGCTTCGAGGAAGTTGACGCCAGCCTCTCGCTGGCTAGCTCTGGCAGACGAATCGCTGCCGGTGCGGAATAGATGCCAATTGTCTTGGTTGTCATGCTGCAGTTTGTTATTGACTATGTCGAATGCCGTTATTAAAACGGACCAATTTCGTCTACTTGATTTTAATGGTCTCTTTTACCTTCTCTCTTTACAGGGCTTTGTTTTCATCGGTTGTCTACTTTAATCTCGTAGCTCTGGCCCCTTCTAGCTCTCTCTCTCTCTGGTTGTCAAGCGAGAGCAGAAGCCAGGCTCGCGTATTTTTTTGTTAAAAAATGTAATTTTACCTAAACAGCCTGTACAGAGTGAAGCGCTGCCTAATGCGTCGGGTGTAGGCCATTTTTTCAGTCCCTACGCAGCCTCTCTTTGCCTTCTGCATTTGGTTAGAAAATTTTTAGTTAATTTATAGACCAAAAAGGCAGACGGAAAACATTGTTAAGAAAGAAATGTACACACACACACATAACAATAGACCATTGCCTATGCATAAAGCAAGTTAAGCATTAGCACTCCTTAACTTCTCTAACGAGTGTTGGACTCTTGTGAGTTAATGAAGACAGCTTTCTCTTTAGTTAAATGAACTCCTTCAATACCTCCATTTTTAATTTCCTATCATGCTTTACATAGTTGGACAGAAGCTTTTTTGAGCTAAAAAATTTCCGTAGTTACTGCCCCTTGTTGCACTGTTCTTTTTTATTAAGTCTATGGCAAACATAAAATATCCAGAGAATATCTATGGTCTATGGTACTATAAGTTGGGGAAGCAGTCCAACGCGTTAGCATCTCGCACCAAGGTCCCTGAGCTCGGGTCCAATCGGGCCAAATGTGCAACCCACAGCAGCTATTGTGGATGCATCTGAAGGCTGTGTAAAGCTGTTCTGTCCATGGACTGGGAGGGCGCCACACCTAACCCTCATTTACTCTAGCTAATACTGGTACATATTAGACACCTAAGTGAACCGAATTAAGGCAGATTTATCCTGTCTTGCTAAAGGACACAAATTGTTCTAGTCGGGTCGGGAATCGAACCTCCGACCTTCAAGTCGTGAGTCCGACGCTCTACCACTATGCTACAACCCATTTTACTTGGTTTTTAACTTTTAATGACAACACCCAACAACCAACTATGAATTTTAATTATTTTTTTCAGCTAATAAAGTCACAGACCTGTTTATCACAATGGCCGCCCTATTTCGCCAGTTGTTTACACTGGCTGTATCGGATCGCTGCTACACCACAATGTTCCAATCGGGCCATCTATTGGATGCCACTTGCCTGAAACTAATAGTAACTAAGGGCCTCGGCTATGGCATTATTCTGGGCAGCGTCATTGTTAAACTGCCACAGATTATAAAAATCTTGACTAGCCGTTCTAGCCAAGGCTTATCATTCGCCGCTAATCTACTAGAATTAGTTGCCATTTCGGCTACGGCTTCCTACGGTTGGCGTCAGGGCTTTCCATTTAGCGCCTACGGTGAAGGCCTATTTTTGGCCTTTCAAACTAGCCTAATAGCATTCCTGACACTGTTTTACAGCGGTCAGATTGCCAAAGGCTGGGCCTTCCTCAGCATCTACGCCCTAATTATGGCATTCTTCATGTCGCCAAGCGCCAAGTAGCTCGTTCTGGGTGACTAGTAGCTTTTTCTGGGTGTCTAGTAGCTCGTTCTGGGTGTCTAGTAGCTTTTTCTGGGTGTCTAGTAGCTTTTTCTGGGTGCCTAGTAGCTTTTTCTGGGTGACTAGTAGCTTTTTCTGGGTGTCTAGTAGCTTTTTCTGTGTGCCTAGTAGCTTTTTATGGGTGTCTAGTAGCTTGTTCTGGGTGTCAAGTAGCTTGTTCTGGGTGTCTAGTAGCTTGTTCTGGGTGTCTAGTAGCTTTTTCTGGGTGTCTAGTAGCTCGTTCTGGGTGACTAGTAGCTTTTTCTGGGTGTCTAGTAGCTCGTTCTGGGTGTCTAGTAGCTTTTTCTGGGTGCCTAGTAGCTTTTTATGGGTGTCTAGTAGCTTGTTCTGGGTGTCTAGTAGCTTGTTCTGGGTGTCTAGTAGCTTGTTCTAAGTGTCTAGTAGCTTGTTCTAAGTGTCTAGTAGCTTTTTCTGGGTGTCTAGTAGCTCGTTGTGGGTGGCAGTTAGCTTTTTCTGGGTGTCTAGTAGCTTTTTCTGTGTGCCTAGTAGCTTTTTATGGGTGTCTAGTAGCTTGTTCTGGGTGTCTAGTAGCTTGTTCTGGGTGTCTAGTAGCTTGTTCTGGGTGTCTAGTAGCTTGTTCTGGGTGTCTAGTAGCTTTTTCTGGGTGTCTAGTAGCTCGTTCTGGGTGACTAGTAGCTTTTTCTGGGTGTCTAGTAGCTCGTTCTGGGTGTCTAGTAGCTTTTTCTGGGTGCCTAGTAGCTTTTTCTGGGTGCCTAGTAGCTTTTTATGGGTGACTAGTAGCTCGTTCTGGGTGTCTAGTAGCTTTTTCTGGGTGTCTAGTAGCTCGTTCTGTGTGTCTAGTAGCTTTTTCTGGGTGTCTAGTAGCTTTTTCTGGGTGCCTAGTAGCTTTTTCTGGGTGACTAGTAGCTTTTTCTGGGTGTCTAGTAGCTTTTTCTGTGTGCCTAGTAGCTTTTTATGGGTGTCTAGTAGCTTGTTCTGGGTGTCTAGTAGCTTGTTCTGGGTGTCTAGTAGCTTGTTCTGGGTGTCTAGTAGCTTTTTCTGGGTGTCTAGTAGCTCGTTCTGGGTGACTAGTAGCTTTTTCTGGGTGTCTAGTAGCTCGTTCTGGGTGTCTAGTAGCTTTTTCTGGGTGCCTAGTAGCTTTTTATGGGTGTCTAGTAGCTTGTTCTGGGTGTCTAGTAGCTTGTTCTGGGTGTCTAGTAGCTTGTTCGAAGTGTCTAGTAGCTTTTTCTGGGTGTCTAGTAGCTCGTTGTGGGTGGCAGTTAGCTTTTTCTGGGTGTCTAGTAGCTTTTTCTGGGTGTCTAGTAGCTTTTTCTGGGTGCCTAGTAGCTTTTTATGGGTGTCTAGTAGCTTGTTCTGGGTGTCTAGTAGCTTGTTCTGGGTGTCTAGTAGCTTGTTCTGGGTGTCTAGTATCTTTTTATGGGTGTCTAGTAGCTTTTTCTGTGTGCCTAGTAGCTTTTTATGGGTGACTAGTAGCTCGTTCTGGGTGTCTAGTAGCTTTTTCTGGGTGTCTAGTAGCTCGTTCTGGGTGTCTAGTAGCTTTTTCTGGGTGTCTAGTAGCTTTTTCTGGGTGCCTAGTAGCTTTTTCTGGGTGCCTAGCAGCTTTTTATGGGTGTCTAGTAGCTTGTTCTGGGTGTCTAGTAGCTTGTTCTGGGTGTCTAGTAGCTTGTTCTAAGTGTCTAGTAGCTTTTTCTGGGTGCCTAGTAGCTTTTTATGGGTGTCTAGTAGCTTTTTCTGGGTGTCTAGTAGCTTTTTCTGTGTGCCTAGTAGCTTTTTATGGGTGTCTAGTAGCTTGTTCTGGGTGTCTAGTAGCTTTTTCTGGGTGTCTAGTAGCTTGTTCTGGGTGTCTAGTAGCTTTTTCTGGGTGTCTAGTAGCTTGTTCTGGGTGTCTAGTAGCTTGTTCTGGGTGTCTAGTAGCTTTTTCTGGGTGCCTAGTAGCTTTTTATGGGTGTCTAGTAGCTTTTTCTGTGTGCCTAGTAGCTTTTTATGGGTGTCTAGTAGCTTGTTCTGGGTGTCTAGTAGCTTGTTCTGGGTGTCTAGTAGCTTTTTCTGGGTGTCTAGTAGCTCGTTCTGGGTGGCAGTTAGCTTTTTCTGGGTGTCTAGTAGCTTTTTCTGGGTGTCTAGTAGCTTTTTCTGGGTGTCTAGTAGCTCGTTCTGGGTGTCTAGTAGCTTGTTCTGGGTGTCTAGTAGCTTGTTCTGGGTGTCTAGTAGCTTGTTCTAAGTGTCTAGTAGCTTTTCTGGGTGTCTAGTAGCTCGTTCTGGGTTGCAGTTAGCTTTTTCTGGGTGTCTAGTAGCTTTTTCTGTGTGCCTAGTAGCTTTTTATGGGTGTCTAGTAGCTTGTTCTGGGTGTCTAGTAGCTTGTTCTGGGTGCCTATTAGCTTTTTCTGGGTGTCTAGTAGCTTTTTCTGAGTGTCTAGTAGCTCGTTCTAAGTGTCTAGTAGCTTGTTCTGGTTGCCTAGTAGCTTTTTCTGGGTGTCTAGTAGCTTGTTCTGGGTGTCTTGTAGCTGGTTCTGGGTGTCCAGTAGCATGTTCTGGGTGTCCAGTAGCATGTTCTGGGTGTCTAGTAGCTGGTTCTGGGTGTCCAGTAGCATGTTCTGGGTGTCCAGTAGCATGTTCTGGGTGTCCAGTAGCTTCTTCTGGTGTACATTTGTCCGATCGTTGTGTTCCTATTGTCCTTTTGTGGTATCAATTAGTCTGTTCATTGGTGTCTAGTAGGCTTTTCTAGTACTCGTCCCTTAACCTAGCTATTCTACAATAGCAAGTATATAGTGGCCGTTAACAATTAAATTGAAGCATGTATTAAATATTAAATAAAAAAACTGAATTTTCCTATTTGTTTCAGGCGCCGAATCGAAACAGTTAAGAACCGTCAAGGACTATATGCTTGATTATTAACTAGTTAAATTACTTGTTGGTTCTAGTTTTTATCGTCAATTATTTTAAATGCGCCAGCAGCTACCGTTTGATATGGCCACACTGCTGCAGCTGTGCCAGTCTACTCATCTGATTGGAGAGATTGGCATTCGATTAGCACTGGGAATTTGCTTGTTGTAGGTTACTTTTACTTGAAGAATTACGTTCGTAATTTGTTACGTAAATGTGTGAAATTTGTTGAATCGCTACATACCAGGCAGTGCTAGAGGAACAGAAGGAGAGGGATAGAGTTGAGAGGAAGAAGTGCAAAGTGAGAGGGAGAATAGTAGATTGAGAAGTAGAGGGGTCCAGCGAGAAGTAAGTGGTAGAGGAAGATGGGTAGAGTGAAAGGAAAAGTGGTGAGAGTGGTGAGTGGTCATAAAATTTTGGACTCTCCCAGATAATAAAACTTGGGGCTCTCTCAGATCATAAATTTTGGGGCTCTCCCTGATCATAAAATTTGGGGCTCTCCCTGATCATAAAATTTGGGGCTCTCCCTGATCATAAAATTTGGGGCTCTCCCTGATCATAAAATTTGGGGCTCTCCCTGATCATAAAATTTGGGGCTCTCCCTGATCATAAAATTTGGGGCTCTCCGAGATTATAAAATTTGGGGCTCTCTCAGATCATAAATTTTGGGGCTCTCCCTGATCATAAAATTTGGGGCTCTCCCTGATCATAAAATTTGGGGCTCTCCCTGATCATAAAATTTGGGGCTCTCCGAGATTATAAAATTTGGGGCTCTCCCTGATCATAAAATTTGGGGCTCTCCCTGATCATAAAATTTGGGGCTCTCCGAGATCATAAAATTTTGGGCTCTCCCGGATCATAAATGTATGGCTCTCCCGGATCAAACAACTTAAGGCTCTCCCAGATCCTTAGTTAGAGTAGATAGAGTCAGTTTAGTATCGCATCGCAACATTGCAGCATCACGGAGCACATGCACCCGCGCTATCGAGACATTCACCCGGAGGAATGGTGGCTGTATAAGAACCATCCAAGCGACTCCTATGTACCTGGCTGGCTATTGTGGCTGTCAATTCTATTCATCATTCCGCTAGGTCTCTACTGTTTGACAGCTCTCTGGCCAATCGCACCGCTGCCTAGCGTTAACGAGCCAGCCAATCGGCAGTCGCCTAGTCCGGCACTGACCTGCCAGCTTGCCTATTGGCTAACTATACTATTAGCTGGCAATTTGACTAACGTTATTAAATTGATTGTTGGCCGACCGAGGCCGGATTATTTCTATCGCTGCTATCCGGACGATCACGAGCATGAGCAGCAGCAGCAGCTGTTAGCCACGCCTTGTTTTGGTGAACCGGATGCCATTATTGAGGGTAGGAAATCGTTCCCATCGGGTCATTCCGCATTCTCATTCGCCAGTCTTGGCCTGGTGTCGCTTCTATTGTGGCGAAAATTTGGCGTCTGGCGTTTCTCAGCTCCGTCTGTAGCCGCATGGCAACTGTTGCTAGGCAGCCTGCCACTATTCTTAGCCATGTGCGTAGCCCTCAGCCGGTTAGTAGATTATCACCATCATTGCGAAGACGTTGCTGTTGGCTCATTTTTGGGATTTTGTGTCGCCTATTCTTGTTATCGATTGTACTATCCGGCATTGAGTCAATCGGATTGTTCCGACTCCATTGGCTCTGTCGGCCTACAGAAGTCGCCGTCAGCAATGCTAGCTATGAAAGTTTTTGGCCTAGCTTCTGCTTCTAGTAGTGGCAATGTTGCAGCTATGCAGTCGGCTAGCAATGAGGGCAGCTTGTTTCAAGTGCGATCCATGTGATTGGAACCTTGGATTCGGTAGGTAAAAACTATAAAATTACATTGGCAAACAGGTAGAAACCAGCGGTGTAAACCTTGTGTTTAGTAGACACATATAACAAGTGTATAGACAGGTCAAACACAATTTTAATTATCTGCATAGAGTCAGATAGAGCATATAATAGTTGTCCAAGCATTACGCACCGCTCTCTGTGTTATTAAATCATTTTCTATTTGTTATTTTGTGTTTCCTTTTAATTCATCGAACATATCTTATTTAATTTAAAGACTATGTTTTATCCCATTTACTTTTTAGTTTATTTAATACCTATTAGTATATTTTCGTTTTTATTTACTTTGCATTATAGGTGTTATCTAGTGAGTTTTCTGACACATTCGTTATTTTAACTCACGCGCTGTTTTATTTGATCGAAGGATGGTGATATTCTTGTTTTTATTGAGCTTCTGACATTCGTTAAAATTCTTGGGTCTTATTTTCATATATAAGTATAATATATTATTTGTCCATACGAGTAAGTTCATGTACTACTACTGTAAGTAGCAAACTATTATCATCATTTTTAGAGGCTCGTTGTTTAAATCACATAAAAATCTCTTCTCTCGTGATTGAAAGCTGCTAAATTTTACTTGCGTTTTTTCTCTGTGTAGTCAGAGCTGTGTGTTATATATTTTACTAGATGTTTAAACATTTTTCTAACTATACAATCTACTCAATTGGGTGTTAGAATAATTTTATAGTTGAGTTGTCATTTATTGGTTTTGGCGGCTTCTCAGTCCGTGGACTCAGTTGTTGTCCATCTTTAGGAAAATATTTATTCTTTCACTGCCGTCCTTTTTGCATTGCTTTGTATGGAATATATTTATATTTTGTTGATACGCTATGCAATAATGTGCTTACTTCTTTGTTAGAAATTTCACTATAAACTTTTTAGCGTTTCTGTTTTAACTTCAACGCAAGCGCTTTACAGACAGAAAATAAACTATATTTGGTGGCGTAAAAATAGCTTTTTGACATTATTTTACTTAATTTGTTTTTTTTTCATAAACTTTTCTCCATAGATTATCTTTAGGTGTTTTTAAGTAGTGTCGAGATCAATGTATAAGCAGATAAATAATTATAAAACCTGCTTAGTTAACTTTTTGTATTTTAAAATTAAATATTACTGTTAGTAGGATAGATTTATCAAATCTGGTACATATTTAGCTATATGTTTTAAAACGAAATCTAGATTCATGTTTCAGAAAGCTCATTAAGAACAAAAAAATTTGTTTATCTCAAAACAGTCTTTATCAAAAAATATGTTACAGTCTTATCAAATTCACAAAGCTCAGTTTTTTATTTCACGGAAAATCCGTGACGATTCGAACATTGGTTTGCAGTTGAACTCGCTGTAGTGTGACTGTTCCAATACTGGTTCTGCGCGACTCTTGCTGCTGCTGCTGCTGCTTTTCGGCATCTTTGGCATCGACAACTGAGCGCAAGAAGTCTGTGTACGGCAGCAGGAATGCGCCCTCTCCTCCAGTGTTCAATTTGAGCACCCGGTCGATGAAGGTCTCAAATTCTTGATAAAGTCTAATTAGTTCTTCCTCGGCTGCGGCTCGCTTCTGTCTTGTATCGGCGTGAGCCAATTCCGATGCTTCAATTTCGGCTAGTAGTTCGGCCTCTCTAGCGTCGGCTTCTTTGCTTTGCTGGTCTAATTTGCGCCGCATTTCCTCTTGCAGATCCTGTTGTAAATCCAAAATCAATTGATTGTTCAAAGATGGATTGAAATTGCACATCAGTTAAGCTAGATACAGCAAGTGTCAACAGACGCAGCCATCCATTGTTCAGTCTGTAGACTGAAAGTCTGATACACCGATTCAAATTCCTACTCCAGCTCATGCTGGTACCCTATTAAAAGCTGGGTAAACTGAAACTGGGAATCAAGTGTCTTGCTCAACTTTTCAGTCATAAGTTTTAAGTTCTAACTACTGTGCTACCAACTTCCTTTTGTTAAAAAAGATACTTAACTCAGTTGGTCTAGACGCACTGCCAGTGGCACAGCCGCAGCTATTGCTGACTGCGTACAACAATTCAGTCCATGGACTGGAGCGGTGGCCACACACACCCAAATTTCTACCCAGCTACCGACTGCTCATCTGGGTTTAGTAAAGTACCAGGAGAGTTAAGCGCCCTGCTCAATAATGAATTGCTTCCCATCGACTGAAGTATGCTACCTTTTTGAAAGGAAGATCGTATATTCAGGGGTTTTGGTAATCAGCTTGATTTATTTGCCTTATATCCTGGTGCTTCCCTTAGTTTCCTATTCCAAATTAAAAAAATAAATCTAGAAAAATGCATTTGATCAATTTTTTCTGTGCCGGAGCTGCAGTTTTTATTGGATGTGGTACAGAACAGGGTCAAGCTGCGAAAAGAAATTCTCCATGTGTCAATTTTCTAAGCCTTCTAGGTCCATTTAACAGTCCTGGTTTTTTGCCAGCCGTTTCAGCTTGTTGAGAGGGCGTTTTTATTTTGTTTTATCTGTTAATTTCAAAATACTCCAATGTGCTGCTAAAATTGTATTCTTCTCATAAATTTACTATGTCCTACTATATCGTCCTCTCGTGTGACTCAAAAGATTAGGATTTGCATGACGGGGCCCTATCGATGAGTTTAATTGATAAATATTTTCTGCATGTTTATTCTGATCAATCATTTCTAAATTACAGATGTGATACTGCCAAATGGAAAAAGTTTCAGTTAAAGGTGTTCCTTTTTAAAGTCGTAACGATTGAATTGAAGCGATCAACCAAAGCTCATAAGAACAAACTAGGATTTTGTACTACGAAAGTATCTTGTTCTTAGATACGAGTTCATATTGGTAAAGGGAAGATTGTCATCCAGAGGTTATGGCTAACGAAGATCCAGTCTTTGTTCAGGAGAAAATTTGGTGGCTAAAAGTACAACGTGTACAAATGTGTGCCACCCAGTTTTCAAATTGGTATCAGCACTAGTAGAAAGTAGTAAGGTGGTAGCTGTATCACAGCCTCCCTAGTCTGTGGACTGAACATCTGAGCACAGCGTTCGGATGCGCCGCGCAATAGCTGGCTAGCTGTATATCTAGCCTAACTGGTCTAGGTCTCATTTCTGTCCGGTAGAAAATAATCCGCTTTGATCGACTTGCTCATTTTAGCTGCTGGTACAGAGGCTGTACAAAAATGCACTTGCTTTGTACTATTCCTTACCTCACGAATGCGCCTCTCTTCGTCTCGAGCTTTGAGCAGTTCTCGCACTAGCTCGGCATTCTTCTCAGCTTCGAGCTTCTCGAGGGCGGCCTCCCTGGCTCGCTTCTCCTCCGCTCTCAGCTCGATTATTTGTTTCTTATGCTGCTCTATTAGTCGCTGCTTCTCTCTGGCGGCAATGGCTCGCTCTTGATCGCGCGCCTCATTAACCTGTCGTTCAGCCTCCGCCGTCCACCAGGCGTTTAGTTCGTCTTCCTTCTCTTTTAGTCGTCGTTTGCCGTCTTCGCGCTCCTTTTCAACAGCCTCGATGAGATCTTTTCGCATGGCTGTCTCAGTTTCTAGGATCTTCTCTTGAACCACGCGCTCGTGCTCTTGGCGCAGTCTGGCCATTTTAAACTCGTGCTGCATTGCCAGCTGTTTCTCTAAGTCGGCCAAGCGTTTCTCTGCAGCGCGTTGCATTTCTTGACGAACGCGTGACTCCCGCTCTTTGACCGCCTGATCCTGCTGAGATCGAGCCTCCTCAGAGAGACGATGATGCACGTCGTGACCAACCTCTGATGGTTGAAAGGAAGGACAGGTTGTGTCATCAGTTTGAGAACCAAATTGGCTTAGGCTGCAACTGTTTGAACTGAAGCATAAGCCGCCCCTGTTGGGAGGCATTTCTGTCCATTCTACTGACCCAAGAGCACACATACACGTACACGGATCCGAACACATGCACACTTTACTCCTAATTGTCAGGCAGTGTACACTCTTATCGTCATAAATTGCACTTGTTGCCAACAAGTCTTCTTAGCGGCCGTGCCACAAATATTAGCAGTTTGTCTCTTCCTAATCCGTTTTTATTAGTTTGAGCATTGTCACCTGATACTCACTAAGAATCCGGTGATGCGTACAATCCTGCACTACAAACTGTCGGGTCTCCTCGTAACGGCGAATTGGCGCCGCCATCGCGTCTCCTTGCAGTCCATTGTAGTCTATGCTGATTAGACTCGGCTTCGAGGAAGTTGACGCCAGCCTCTCGCTGGCTAGCTCTGGCAGACGAATCGCTGCCGGTGCGGAATAGATGCCAATTGTCTTGGTTGTCATGCTGCAGTTTGTTATTGACTATGTCGAATGCCGTTATTAAAACGGACCAATTTCGTCTACTTGCTTTTAATGGTCTCTTTACAGGGCTTTGTTTTCATCGGTTGTCTACTTTAATCTCGTAGCTCTGGCCCCTTCTAGCTCTCTCTCTCTCTCTCTGGTTGTCAAGCGAGAGCAGAAGCCAGGCTCGCGTATTTTTTTGTTAAAAAATGTTAATTTTACCTAAACAGCCTGTACAGAGTGAAGCGCTGCCTAATGCGTCGGGTGTAGGCCATTTTTTCAGTCCCTACGCAGCCTCTCTTTGCCTTCTGCATTTGGTTAGAAAATTTTTAGTTAATTTATAGACCAAAAAGGCAGACGGAAAACATTGTTAAGAAAGAAATGTACACACACACACATAACAATAGACCATTGCCTATGCATAAAGCAAGTTAAGCATTAGCACTCCTTAACTTCTCTAACGAGTGTTGGACTCTTGTGAGTTAATGAAGACAGCTTTCTCTTTAGTTAAATGAACTCCTTCAATACCTCCATTTTTAATTTCCTATCATGCTTTACATAGTTGGACAGAAGCTTTTTTGAGCTAAAAAATTTCCGTAGTTACTGCCCCTTGTTGCACTGTTCTTTTTTATTAAGTCTATGGCAAACATAAAATATCCAGAGAATATCTATGGTCTATGGTACTATAAGTTGGGGAAGCAGTCCAACGCGTTAGCATCTCGCACCAAGGTCCCTGAGCTCGGGTCCAATCGGGCCAGATGTGCAACCCACAGCAGCCATTGTGGATGCATCTGAAGGCTGTGTAAAGCTGTTCTGTCCATGGACTGGGAGGGCGCCACACCTAACCCTCAATTACTCTAGCTAATACTGGTACATATTAAACACCTAAGTGAACCGAATTAAGGCAGATTTATCCTGTCTTGCTAAAGGCAAAAATTGTTCTGGTCGGGTCGGGAATCGAACCTCCGACCTTCAAGTCGTGAGTCCGACGCTCTAACCACTATGCTACAACCCATTTTACTTGGTTTTTAACTTTTAATGACAACACCCAACAACCAACTATGAATTTTAATTATTTTTTTCAGCTAATAAAATCACAGACCTGTTTATCACAATGGCCGCCCTATTTCGCCAGTTGTTTACACTGGCTGTATCGGATCGCTGCTACACCACAATGTTCCAATCGGGCCACCTATTGGATGCCACTTGCCTGAAACTAATAGTAACTAAGGGCCTCGGCTATGGCATTATTCTGGGCAGCGTCATTGTTAAACTGCCACAGATTATAAAAATCTTGACTAGCCGTTCTAGCCAAGGCTTATCATTCGCCGCTAATCTACTAGAATTAGTTGCCATTTCGGCTACGGCTTCCTACGGTTGGCGTCAGGGCTTTCCATTTAGCGCCTACGGTGAAGGCCTATTTTTGGCCTTTCAAACTAGCCTAATAGCATTCCTGACACTGTTTTACAGCGGTCAGATTGCCAAAGGCTGGGCCTTCCTCAGCATCTACGCCCTAATTATGGCATTCTTCATGTCGCCAAGTGCTCCATTCGCTTTGCTTCAACTGATGCAGACTGTTAGCGTACCGCTGACTGCGTCTGGCAAGCTCTGGCAAGCCTGGTGTAACTATGGCAACGCCAGTACTGGCCAATTGTCACTCATCACCTGCCTGCTATTGTTTCTAGGCAGTGTGGCCAGAATTTTTACTTCTATTCAGGAGACTGGCGATCAGCTGATCATTGTGATGTACATTGTGTCAACTCTGTGCAATGGAGTCATCCTTTGCCAGATCTTCTATTACTGGAATGCGGATCGGCGCCGTCAAGCCCCTGCTGCTGCTGCGGCTGCTTCTCGTGCTGCTGCTCCTGCTGCTGCTCCAGCTGCTACTCGTGCTGCTGCTCCTACTGCTTCTCCTGCTGCTTCTCCTGCTGCTGCTCGTAATGCTTCTCCTGCTGCTGCTGGCAAAAACAGAAAGAAGATTAATTAAATTCCAGTCATCATTCAATGAGACTTTTCAAGTCCGGCTTTTTTTTAACTTGACTGTCTAGCAAAATGCGAAAACTATAGTTGTTTAGATAGATAAAATTTTTTGAAAGTCGATTAATAATATCTGTTTTTTTTCTTCTCCTGCGTGTGTGTTTCTTTTTTTACTAGGTTACGGATTATATTACCATTTTGTTACGAGAAATTAATATTATTCTATACATATAGGCTAGTTCTTCTTTGTATAACCAGTTAAATGCTTCTAATAAGTATTAATGAATTAAAACCATTCGAATCCTACACCTACTAAAGCTATTGTTTTTTTTCAATACATATCGGCTACTTAAAAAACTTCGCCTACCAAACTGTCTAACTGTTTTTTAGCGTAAAAGCTTGGAGTGTCAAAATATCTAGATCGCTTTAACAAAATTGTTTTCTACACATATAGGCTAGCAGTGAATAATTATCGAAACAATGCGAAAACTCTTCTTAATTGTTTGAAATTCATTGGCCAATTTCTATATTCTTTGTTCTTTCCCCAGTGCGCAATATTGGTATAACTGTCTTTTCCTACAGTCTTGTTGGCTTGTGGTCGTGCTCATTTGTTTTACCGATGTCTTAAAGTCAAATAGTATATAGTCCGAAATTCATTCTTATAGTACTAGTAGTTCTTAAATGGTTATTTATTCTACAGCAATGTCTCTGTATTTCTAATTGATTATTTAAAAACCAAAGTCACTCCTACTAACTTTTTGCTTTTCACATTCATTTGGCGCTCTGTCGATACAAAACAATGTCTAACCATAATGCACTAAAACAACATATACTTAGCAATAAAGTATTGAAAAACACACTTGGTGCCAACTTCTTAGCAATTTCTGTTTAGCACTACTTGGTCTCTATTGGTTAAAGAAGACAAAAAATTGCTGTGTTTTTTTATTCGCTTTCTTGATTGTTTCTAAGAAAATGCGTTAAAGATTTCAGTATACTGAACCCAAATCCTTAATATTTTATCAGATTCTAAATCCAATCTGTCACACTGGCTAATAGAATTAAATCTCAATCCAAATCCTAAAATTCCTAAACCCCATCCCGAATCCTAAATCGGATCCTCAAAACTTAAATCACATCGCTAAATCATAAATCCCAATGCCAAATCATAAATTTCGCAGCCAAATCCTAAATCTAGTTGCCAAATCTTGAATCCCATTGCCAAATCCTAATCCCATTGCCAAATCTTAATCCCATCGCGAAATCCTAAATCCCATCGCCAAAATTTAAATCCCATAGCCTAATCCTGTGATATTGGATTTGTATCCCGTGCCCAAATCCTAAATCCCATAGCCTAATCCTGTGATTTTGGATTTGTATCCCGTGCCCAAATCCTAAATCCCATAGCCTAATCCTGTGATTTTGGATTTGTA
Source organism: Macrostomum hystrix (assembly GCA_950097015.1). Taxonomy (NCBI): domain Eukaryota; kingdom Metazoa; phylum Platyhelminthes; family Macrostomidae; genus Macrostomum; species Macrostomum hystrix. The sequence goes on from CATNEN010000038.1 coordinate 30,512,970, forward strand.
TCCCGTGGCCAAATCCTAAATCCCATAGCCTAATCCTGTGATTTTGGATTTGTATCCCGTGGCCAAATCCGAAATCCCATAGCCTAATCCTGTGATTTTGGATTTGAATCCCGTGGCCAAATCCTAAATCCCATAGCCTAATCCTGTGATTTTGGATTTGAATCCCGTGGCCAAATCCTAAATCCCATAGCCTAATCCTGTGATATTGGATTTGTATCCCGTGCCCAAATCCTAAATCCCATTGCCTAATCCTGTGATATTGGATTTGTATCCCGTGGCCAAATCCTAAATCCCATAGCCTAATCCTGTGATATTGGATTTGTATCCCGTGCCCAAATCCTAAATCCCATAGCCTAATCCTGTGATATTAGATTTGTATCCCGTGCCCAAATCCTAAATCCCATAGCCTAATCCTGTGATTTTGGATTTGTATCCCGTGGCCAAATCCGATATCGTATAGCCAATTCCCCAACCGACTGGAGTTTATACGTGAATTGCTGGTCCCCAAAAGCGAATTCCCGAATCGGCTGCAGACTCAAAGCCCCACACGCTGACGCCCATTAAAAATCGCAGGCCATCGCGGACTCAGCAGCCAGGTTTCCCAGCCTCGGCCTGGCCCAGTCGGTGTCGGCCAGCCAGTCCGGAGGTCGCGATCATTCGTTCGTCATCCAGCTGGCCTCGCAGCCTGCTAGACTGCAGCCGTTGAGCCGACTAGCCGTCTGCTGTCCCAGCAACCGAGTCCTACTATTCGACAGGTCCAACCTGCGCCCGATTGGCGGCGGCGCTGATAGTTTCTTAGAAAGCGGTCACACCAGCCAGGTGTCCGATTGCCGATTCTCCAACTCGGCCTGGTACGAATTGCTCACCTGCGGCAGCCGATGGGACGATCAAATATTATTGTGGGATTTGCGAGTTAATAATCCGCATTCATCGTCGGCCTTATCTACTAGATTCTCCAGTGATTCTGGTGACTCACTGGCCACGGCTGATGTCAGCTGCGACGGCGTGCTGCTGTGCGGCGGCTCCGAGATTGAATCCGTACATCAGGATGCCAGGATTCTCTTTTGGGACAGGTGCTTTAGCATTTTTAAGCATCGTTTTTATACACTGCTTTCACTCATTCATATCTACACTCTCGCCATTCCTATCAACACTCCCCATTCATATCTGCACTCTCGCCATTCATATCAAGAACCACACTATTCATATCAACTCTCTCGCCATTCATTTCTTCACTCTCGCCATCCATATCTACACTCTCGAAATTCCTATCTACTCTCTCGCCTTCGCCATTCGTATTTACACACTCCCCATTCACACTGCACTCTCGCCATTCCTATCAACACTCCCCATTCATGTCTGCACTCTCTCCATTCCTATCTGCACTCGCCATTTATATCTAGACCCACACTATTCATATCTATACTCTCGCCATTCGTATTTACACTCTCGGCATTCCTATCTGCACTCTCGCCATTCCTATCAACACTCCCCATTCATATCTGCACTCTCTCGCCATTCATTTCTTCACTCTCGTCATCCATATACACACTCTCGCCATTCCTATCTACACTCTCGCCATTCCTATCTACACTCTCGCCATTCATTTCTTCACTCTCGTCATCCATATACACACTCTCGCCATTCCTATCTACACTCTCGCCATTCCTATCTACACCCTCGCTTCGCCATTCATATCTAGGCTCGCGTCATTGAAGTCCACTCTCGCCATTCATATCTAGGCTCTAGTCATTCATACATCGCTCTCTCCATTCGCCCACACCGCAGGCGCTATCCCACAGCCCCTCTAGGCTGCTACAGCGAGTCGCATCAGGACTCCCTGGCAACAGTTCGCTTCCATCCAACCCAGTCTCGCCGTCTGCTCACAGCTGGCCTAGACGGCCTAGTCTGCGCCTTTGATCTGACCGCCGAATGCGAAGACGACGCCCTATTGTTCACCTACAATGCCAACTGCGGCATTCGCTGCGCCGATTGGATCTCAACTGATGAGTCCGGGGATCGAACCAACGCCGCCTACGCCCTAACAGGCCAGGAGGGCTACGCTCTGTTCCTAGCGGAAGAGCTAGGCGACACTCTGCTAGAATTTGACCTGCTGCCAAAGTCTAACGCTAATGTTAAAACTGAACAACTGGTGGAGAGCGAAGAGCTGCTGACTTCACCTGTGGCTGATTACATTGTGGGACCGTTGACTAGCCGGCATCTACTTGTTGGCAGGCACAGCGGCCGTCTATCAGTTCTGTCCCTATCGGATCGCACGGCGCCTAAGCCGCTAACTGAGGTCAAAGTTGGTCACGCCGATACGGTTCGCTGTTGTCACTGGGATTCTGCCACGGCGTCCTTGGTTACCGGCTCGGAGGACGGCATGATCTGTCTATGGCGCGAGTTAGACGATGCTGAGCTCAAATTTGAGCACAAATTCAATTTGACCAAAGGACAGAAAAAGAAAAATAATATAAAAATTAAGAGAGAGCCACGTGACTGAATAATTTTTTGGGGTTCGATTGACAATATCGGTAACTGTGAGGTGGCTAACGGACAGTGCCTTTAGGATTGCACTAGGAACTTATTCCAACAGATTATTTCTTTTTTTTCCTACTAGATTGTTTTTCCAGAACCTTTATCTTCCTAATTCTCTAATTCTCCATTCTCTAATCCCTCTTATCTTCTCTCGCATTCTCATTTTATTTCCTCTCCCTTACCTTCCTCTCCCCTTACCTTCCTCTCCTCTTCTCCCTTTCCTCTCCTCTCTTCTGCCCTTCCTCACCCCTCTATATATATCTTCCTCTTTCCTACATTTCTCCCCCTAACTTTCTCTTACAGTAGCAATGCTAGATAAGAGACTACAATTAAAAATATTCTGTGTAAATGGCGCATTAATACATTGTGGGCATTTTTTTCAAACATTTGATCATGGAGACGTGCATTTTTATCCTCTTGAAAATTTTTAATGCGACACACTGTATGACGCAACTGATATAAAAACAACAAAGAAAAGAAATCCTTTTCGCGAAATATAACGGCGACTGTCATACGACAGGATACAAACCTCGTTATGCGGCAGCAATTTTTATTGATCTAATTCGAATACAACATTGATTTTCCGTTTAAATCGATCTTTCATGGGTATTGTTCGCAGTATGAATGCTTCAGGGGCAAGATTACACAGAGCTGCCAGACATACCTAACCAACACTTCCTGACCTACTAAGGCCCCAAAGGCTCCGAATCGCACGCCTCATATCGCAAATTCAGCACATAGAGCGGAATCGTGGCGAGCATGATGTCGAGGAACAATTTGATCACAAGAATCCATGTCACAGATAGCAGATGATTTTAATTTTTAGTATATGAGACTAGCAACCAAGACCCCCTTTGGGGTCACTTGACCCGCAAACAGAGAGGAGGCGATATTGCCCATTTCGCTGACTCCTGAGCACACACGCACATCTGCCCGGACTTTCTCCTCATGAGGCACTGTACAATCTCACTGTGCCTTGGGTGGTTGACCTCAAGGGCGCAACTTGCACAACAAGCCCCCAAGCCTTTCCTCCGCGACTGCGCCTAAATAAATGTGGCCTCGCCGCGGAATCGACATCAGGGACCTAGGTGCGAGGCAAACGCTTGACCCCTACTGACAATTCCTCTGGTTTCCTCAGTGAGGGGTCACTCACTGAACCCGCGAACTATTGTTTGAATAGTACCATGATAATTATTAGTACTACTGCTGATAATATTCATTATTATTAAATTGTTCATGATTTTTATCTGCTAATTATTACCTGATTCCTGTTATAGTTACTATATTAGGCCAGATCTTCACGTTCTCATAATCTGCTGCAGTAGCAAAAATAGTAAAATCACAGAGAACTCGAATCTTGTAATTTGCACAAATACCACAGAATGTCAAAGCCGCAAGCGGAGCACAACCTCGTGTGTCGGAGGAGCATTGTTTTGAAGAAGAGAAAAACCACACTTTATCATCATTGTTTATTTCGAATTCTTTCAAGTTGAAAATATATTCTGTTTACTTTTAATACGAATTAAATCAGTTGGGTTGCCTTAGTTAGATGCGTAAATGATTTTGGGCTGATTCTGTTACAGAGAAATATAGTTAGTACGTGGATGACGTAACTGATTTTTCACTGGGGCTTAAGCACATACATGTCAACAAATACTTAAGAATGAGTAAATATAGAATTTAGATACAGAACAGGTTGTGGGCAATGGTCAGCGCAGTGCTACAAGCTGATTTTGAGGAGCAGACAAAATGAGAGAATCACTTGGCGAGTAGAAGAAAATATATTTCGAACAAGAATAGTCATGCTGCTTTTCAAGGGATTGAAACAAGTTTGAATAATTAGGCTTAGAAAGACCAGGAATATTAATGAGAATGCTGGCAGAGACGAGAACCAAAGACCAATGCTAGGGAATATAGTCTATACGTCAGACTGTACATCTACTAGGTCAGAGACTAAATCTATTACGTCAGGAAGTAGATTTATTATTTCAGTAAGAATATATCTGATAGGTCAGGAAGTAAATCAAATAGGTCAGGAAGTAGATCTAATAGGTCAGGTAGCAGATCTAATTTGTCAGGTAGTAGATCTAATAGGTCAGGAAGTTGATCTAATAGGTCAGAAAGTAGATCTAATAGGTAAGGAAGTAGATCTAATAGGTCAGGAAGTTGATCTAATAGGTAAGGAAGTAGATCTAATAGGTCAGGAAGTAGATCTAATAGGTCAGGAAGTAGATCTAATAGGTCAGGAAGTAGATCTAATAGGTCAGGAAGTTGATCTAATAGGTCAGGAAGTTGATCTAATAGGTAAGGAAGTAGATCTAATAGGTAAGGAAGTAGATCTAATAGGTCAGGAAGTTGATCTAATAGGTAAGGAAGTTGATCTAATAGGTCAATAAGTAGATCTAGTAGGTCAGGTAGTAGATCTAATAGGTCAGGAAGTTGATCTAATAGGTCAGAAAGTAGATCTAATAGGTCAGGAAGTTGATCTTATAGGTAAGGAAGTTGATCTAATAGGTCAATAAGTAGATCTAGTAGGTCAGGTAGTAGATCTAATAGGTCAGGAAGTAGATCTAATAGGTCAGGAAGTAGATCTAATAGGTCAGGAAGTAGATCTAATAGGTCAGGAAGTAGATCTAATAGGTCAGGAAGTTGATCTAATAGGTAAGGAAGTAGATCTAATAGGTCAGGAAGTAGATCTAATAGGTCAGGAAGTTGATCTAATAGGTAAGGAAGTAGATCTAATAGGTAAGGAAGTAGATCTAATAGGTCAGGAAGTTGATCTAATAGGTAAGGAAGTTGATCTAATAGGTCAATAAGTAGATCTAGTAGGTCAGGTAGTAGATCTAATAGGTCAGGAAGTTGATCTAATAGGTCAATAAGTAGATCTAGTAGGTCAGGTAGTAGATCTAATAGGTCAGGAAGTTGATCTAATAGGTCAGAAAGTAGATCTAATAGGTCAGGAAGTTGATCTTATAGGTAAGGAAGTTGATCTAATAGGTCAATAAGTAGATCTAGTAGGTCAGGTAGTAGATCTAATAGGTCAGGAAGTAGATCTAATAGGTCAGGAAGTAGATCTAATAGGTCAGGAAGTTGATCTTATAGGTAAGGAAGTTGATCTAATAGGTCAATAAGTAGATCTAGTAGGTCAGGTAGTAGATCTAATAGGTCAGGAAGTAGATCTAATAGGTCAGGAAGTAGATCTAATAGGTCAGGAAGTAGATCTAATAGGTCAGGAAGTTGATCTAATAGGTAAGGAAGTAGATCTAATAGGTCAGGAAGTTGATCTAATAGGTCAGGAAGTAGATCTAATAGGTCAGGAAGTAGATCTAATAGGTCAGGAAGTAGATCTAATAGGTCAGGAAGTAGATCTAATAGGTTAGGAAGTAGATCTAATAGGTCAGGAAGTTGATCTAATAGGTAAGGAAGTAGATCTAATAGGTAAGGAAGTAGATCTAATAGGTCAATAAGTAGATCTAATAGGTCAATAAGTAGATCTAATAGGTAAGGAAGTAGATCTAATAGGTCAGTAAGTAGATCTCATAGGTCAGGAAGTTGATCTAATAAGTGAGGTAGTATATCTAGTTTGTCAGGTTAAATCTGTGACATAAAACTGATAGCCCAGTCACAGAAACAAAACTCTAAACCACACTTATCACAATGCGAGGAGAAGCAGATTATTAACGCAAAAAAGAAAACACGAGCGAGGAAAAAACACAACTATTATAATAGGTTTGCAACAAAAAAAAGCTGGGTCCACGAGAAAAAAAAACAGTAGCGAAATGAGAAACGATACAGCAGAAAACAACGAAGCTGAAAAACACGCAAAAAAACAAATAGAGAATGAATGTGCTTTTTTGACAAATAATTTTCTTTATGGTCACAGATATTTTTGAACGTTTAATGTTGCGCGATGATAATAATAATAATAATAAAACTGGGTCAATAAATCAATAAAGCTAAATAAATATACGCAAAATCTACTTAAAGTAGTACAAGCGAGCATTGCAATAATTATAGTTATCATTGAAACTCTTTCATATATCTCTGTTAAATATAAGTGTATAAGTTAGTTAACATGCGTTTTTTACACTAAATTTACTACTCGTAAACTAAGTATTAGGCACAACTTTGATATAAATAAGAGAAAAATTTATGGCACAAAATCTGAAACCAATTATATATATATTATAGTAAGTGCGTGTGCCGCCATGCAGGGGGCTTGGCTGGCTTAGTTCGAAAAAGAACACAATATAATACGCGATTGGCTGAGCTCAGCAAAATTGTCGATCACATTAAAAAAATAACTAGCTGAGCACACACACAGACATATGGACATGTGGAATACAATCATATATTCTAGCAAATTTTGTTATATTTGCACTCACTCCTCTTGTGTCTCTGTGCCACTCAGTGAAATACACGTTCTAACAAGTTTTGCAAGTTACTCTGTCCTTGCCTACATTGTGTTTTATTACTGTCATGGATAGAATAATGCTATGTTCAAATACTGCTGCTTGCCCTTTAACATGTAGATATTAGCGCTTAATGCGCTGGCTTAATACAATAGTAAATATAATGTACCCACAAAGGGAAAATTTTGAGAAGAGATTTGGGTTAGAGCAGATTTAGGGTTAAAATCGATTTTGGCTGAGATTAGATTTGGAGTAAGAGTAGACTTATAGTGAGATTACATTTTAGGTCAGACGTAGACTTGGGTGAGATTAGATTTAAGGTGAGAGTAGATTTAGGGTGAGATAAGATTTGGGATGAGAGTAGATTTGAGGTGAGATTATATTTGGGGTGAGGGGAGATTTGGGGTGAGATTATATTTGGAGTGAGATTAGATTTGGGGTGAGAGTAGAATTCGAGTGAGAGTAGATTTGGGGTGAGAGTAGAATTCGGGTGAGAGTAGATTTGGGGTGAGAGTATATTTGGAGTGAGAGTAGATTTGGGATGAGAGTAGAATTCGGGTGAGGGTAGATTTGGGGTGAGAGTAGATTTGGATTGAGATTAGATTTTGGGTGAGAGTAGATTTATGGTGAGAGCAGAATTCGAGTGAGAGTAGATTTGGGGTGAGAGTAGAATTTGGGTGAGGGTAGATTTGGGGTGAGATTAGATTTGGGGTGAGAGTAGAATTCGAGTGAGAGTAGATTTGGGGTGAGAGTAGAATTCGGGTGAGAATAGATTTCGGGTGAGAATAGATTTGGGGTGAGAGTAGATTTGGGGTGAGAGTAGATTTGGGGTGAGAGTAGATTTGGGGTGAGAGTAGATTTGGATTGAGATTAGATTTGGGGTGAGATTAGATTTGGGGTGAGGATAGAATTTGGTTGGGAGTAGATTTTGGGTTATTTTAGTCAGAGGGGGAATAGATTTGCTTGAAAGGACTTCTGCTAAAGTACCTATTGAAAAAGTTGAGAGCAAATGTCAAATTTAATTATTTACAGGAAAAGCCTTTGATTATTTTAAGGTAAAACGCCAGATAAGATTGTAATTGATTTTGAATTTAGCAGTTTCAGCAAAGAAAAATATTTTGAATTACAGCAAAATCTGTGTTAGAAGTAAAACAAAAAAGAGAATTAAATAAAACGAATGAAGCAACAGGAAGGAGTTAATGACAAGACAGGAAAAACTTGGCTCACAATGGAAGCATAATAAACATTAAACTAGATAAGAGAAAAAGTAAATGAAAGCGGGCAAAAAGAAGCAGAAATTTTCAGCAGGCCTAAAGCAAACGGGTTCAAAGTAAATTAGAAATCAAAAGTTACAAAAATTCAATATTGAGTGTTTTTTATTAAATCTAAAACTTAAAACATAAAAAATGTGTCCATTGTTTTGGTAGATAATTAATTTTTTCTAATTTGATAAACTGTGAATGAATGGAAGATACAAAAAAGAATTTAATATCTTTGCCCCGGACCAGTCATGCTACCCTTAATTATGCGAGCAATAAAAATAGTTTATGAAAGTGAAGACCTAAAAATGATTGATTAGCGTCAGGCATCTGGAAAAGCTACATCAGCGGCCGTGTGCAGATAGCTCAACAGGTGGCCAATGCGATCGCCCGGACCAGAGGGCGTTACACCGCAGCGCCTCACAACTTCATCTTCCAGAGTTTTCAATTCTGGCATCTCCACGCGCATCTTCTGCCGCAGGCGCGTCATGAGGCGCCAGGTCTCATCGGCGTGGTATATGTGCATCAGGCGCTCGATGCATTGAGTCTTCTGGGCGTCAGCAAGGCGATTCGCTTTCAGTGCAGCATTGAAGCCTGCGACCTCAGAGCTGCGGGCGGTTGAGGATCAGGATGATGATGGGATTCAGGATCAGGATGATGATGGGATTGAGGATCAGGATGATGATGGGATTCAGGATCGGATGATGATGGGATTGAGGATCAGGATGATGATGGGATTGAGGATCAGGATGATGATGGGATTCAGGATCAGGATGATGATGGGATTGAGGATCAGGATGATGATGGGATTGAGGATCAGGATGATGATAGGATTCAGGATCGGATGATGATGGGATTGAAGATCAGGATGACGATGGGATTGAGGATCAGGATGACGATGGGATTGAGGATCAGGATGATGATGGGATTGAGGATAAGGATGATGATGGGATTCAGGATCAGGATGATGATGGGATTGAGGATCAGGATGATGATGGGATTGAGGATCAGGATGATGATGGGATTGAGGATCAGGATGATGATGGGATTGAGGATCAAAATGATGATGGGATTGAGGATCAGGATGACGATGGGATTGAGGATCAGGATGACGATGGGATTGAGGATCAGGATGATGATGGGATTGAGGATCAGGATGATGATGGGATTGAAGATCAGGATGACGATGGGATTGAGGATCAGGATGACGATGCGATTGAGGATCAGGATGATGATGGGATTGAGGATCATAATGATGATGGGATTGAGGATCATAATGATGATGGGATTGAGGATCAGGATGATGATGGGATTGAGGATCAGGATGATGATGGGATTGAAGATCAGGATGACGATGGGATTGAGGATCAGGATGACGATGGGATTGAAGATCAGGATGATGATGGGATTGAGGATCAGGATGATGATGGGATTGAGGATCAGGATGATGATGGGATTGAGGATCAGGATGACGATGGGATTGAGGATCAGGATGATGATGGGATTGAGGATCATGATGATGATGGGATTGAGGATCAGGATGATGATGGGATTGAGGATCAGGATGATGATGGGATTGAAGATCAGGATGACGATGGGATTGAGGATCAGGATGACGATGGGATTGAAGATCAGGATGACGATGGGATTGAAGATCAGGATGACGATGGGATTGAAGATCAGGATGATGATGGGATTGAGGATCAGGATGACGATGGGATTGAGGATCATAATGATGATGGGATTGAGGATCATGATGATGATGGGATTGAGGATCAGGATGATGATGGGATTGAGGATAAGGATGATGATGGGATTCAGGATCAGGATGATGATGGGATTGAGGATCAGGATGATGATGGGATTGAGGATCAGGATGATGATGGGATTGAGGATCAGGATGATGATGGGATTGAGGATCAGGATGATGATGGGATTGAGGATCAAAATGATGATGGGATTGAGGATCAGGATGACGATGGGATTGAGGATCAGGATGACGATGGGATTGAGGATCAGGATGATGATGGGATTGAGGATCAGGATGACGATGGGATTGAAGATCAGGATGACGATGGGATTGAAGATCAGGATGACGATGGGATTGAGGATCATAATGATGATGGGATTGAGGATCAGGATGATGATGGGATTGAGGATCATGATGATGATGGGATTGAGGATCAGGATGATGATGGGATTGAGGATCAGGATGATGATGGGATTGAGGATCAGGATGATGATGGGATTGAGGATCGGATGATGATGGGATTGAGGATCATGATGATGATGGGATTGAGGATCAGGATGATGATGGGATTGAGGATCAGGATGATGATGGGATTGAAGATCAGGATGATGATGGGATTGAGGATCAAAATGATGATGGGATTGAGGATCAGGATGACGATGGGATTGAGGATCAGGATGACGATAGGATTGAGGATCAGGATGATGATGGGATTGAGGATCGGATGATGATGGGATTGAGGATTATGATGATGATGGGATTGAGGATCAGGATGATGATGGGATTGAAGATCAGGATGATGATGGGATTGAGGATCAGGATGATGATGGGATTGAGGATCAGGATGATGATCCATGGGATTGAGGATCATGATGATGATGGGACTGAGGATCAGGATGATGATGGGATTGAGGATCAGGATGATGATGGGATTGAGGATCATGATGATGATGGGATTGAGGATCAGGATGATGATGGGATTGAGGATCATGATGATGATGAGATTGAGGATCAGGATGATGATCGATGGGATTGAGGATCATGATGATGATGGGATTGAGGATCAGGATGATGATGGGATTGAGGATCATGATGATGATGAGATTGAGGATCATGATGATGATGGGATTGAGGATCAGGATGATGATGGGATTGAGGATCAGGATGATGATGGGATTGAGGATCGGATGATGATGGGATTGAGGATCAGGATGATGATGGGATTGAAGATCAGGATGATGATGGGATTGAGGATCAGGATGATGATGGGATTGAGGATCAGGATGATGATGGGATTGAGGATCAGGATGATGATGGGATTGAGGATCGGATGATGATGGGATTGAGGATCATGATGATGATGGGATTGAAGATCAGGATGATGATGGGATTGAGGATCAGGATGATGATGGGATTGAGGATCAGGATGATGATGGGATTGAAGATCAGGATGATGATGGGATTGAGGATCAGGATGATGATGGGACTGAGGATCATGATGATGATGAGACTGAGGATCATGATGATAATGGGACTGAGGATCAGGATGATGACAAAGACAAGACTGCTTACCGATAGCAGCAGTACAATCGGTATTCCACAACGGACTTGAGCATCAGGAAGCACAGCTCAGCCAGACAGCCTGACGCTGTGGATGCGCCGACCGCGGTCGATGGTCCCGACGATCCGCCGCCCGAAGAAGTGGAAGACGAAGCCCCGACGCCGGAAGCTGGACTGCCGCCGTTGACGCCAACGCCGGAGCGCTCGTGAAAGACTCGAATAAAATGTCGAATAAATTGCGATATCTCAAAGTAAGTGCGCCTGGTGCCATTGTTCTGGCCGTTGTCGCCGGCGCTGCTGCGACGCTCCTCGGCAGCCCAGCAACCGGCCAGGAACAGCACGCTGGCCAGTAGGAAGTGCCGCTTCGCACCGGCGTCGGGATCAGCGGCGCCAACAAGGCTTGGATCCTCTTTAGGCGGACGCCGACGAATAGCGGCGTCCACGCGCTGCTTCAAGTCTCTGGCCCGACGAAATAAAGATTCGAATGATTCGGCGAGCCACTGGGTCTCGAGGCTGCTAGCCAGATTAGAGGATGCGGATGGCAAGCCTGAGGAGGGAAGGACAGTGGCACATGAACACTAGAATATGAATATATCACGCATTCAGTTTTTGTTTGGGTTGGGGTAATACTTCTCTGGAGTAACTATGAAAGGAAGCATATTATCAGGGAATCCCGGTTTGAATATCTTGTATTCGAGAATCCCAATCGGCGAATCCTGTGAAGGAGAATCCAAAAGGGAAAATGCTATGATAGATAATCCGAAATGGGGAATCCTGTGATTGAGAATCTTAATCGGCGAATCCTGTGATGGGAATCCAAAATGGAGAATTCTGTGACAGAGAATTCCAATCGGGGAATCCTTTGATAGAGAATCCAAAATGGGGAATCCTGTGATTGAGAATCCTAATCGGCGAATCCTGTGATGGGAATCCAAAATGGAGAATCCTGTGATTGATTGAGAATCCAAAATGGGGAATCCTGTGATGGAGAATCCCAATTTGGGGAATCCTGTGATAGAGAATCCCAATCAGGGAATCCAGTGTTAAAAATCCCTATTGGGGAATTATGTGTTGCAGAATCCCGATTGGGAAATTCTCTGTTGGAGAATCCCGTTTGGGGAATCCGTATCCTCGCGGGGAGAATACCGTCGGGGAAACCTGTGTCAGAAAATCACACTTAGTAATCTTCTGAGGGAGAATCCTGAAGGAAAGAATCCAGGTTAGCAATTCTCGTCAGGGGAATCACGGTCGTAGAATCCAGTTTGAGGAATCCCAGCCTAAAAATACTACAATTGAGAATAGAATCCTAATACATGAGAAAAAAATTTGGTGAATCCTAATATTGGACAACATATAAAACCCATTGATATTACACAAAATATATTAAAGGCAAACCTGCTAGCGAAGAAGAAGCAGTCAAAGCAACAGAAGAAGAATTCGAACTAGCAACAAAAGAATTGTCTGTGGCCATTTGAACAGGCGGCACGGCGGCCGTTGGACGGCTGGGAGGCGGCGCCTCCTCAGTCTGGGTGGCGTAATCCCGTTGACGCTGATGCGCCAGATGCCGCGAAGTACCTAGAGGCCTGTATTGATCTAGCAGTTTGACCGGGAGGCCCAGCAGTAAGCCGGATGGGTGCAGAGGCGGCTGACTTAAACGAACTCGTTTAGCAGGCGGCTGCGAAGATTCTTCCATATGGCGAGCCGAAGATGCGCGATCGTGATGATGGGAATTCCGCTGGTGCCTACGCTGGGGAGAATTCCCTCTAACGGATTCTCGAGATTCTCTTTGGTGGGATTCCCTTGGCGTAGGGGAATCCGATCGACGGGATTCTTTAGGCGAGTAGTCTTTACGGCGGGATTCCCTCAGTGGAGGGGAATCCGATCGACGGGATTCCCTAGGCGAGTAGTCTCTACGGCGGGATTCTCTCAGCGGAGGGGAATCCGATCGACGGGATTCCCCAGGCGAGAAGTCTCTACGGCGGGATTCCCTCAGCGGAGGGGAATCCGATCGACGAGATTCCCTAGGCGAGTAGTTTCCCCGTCGGGAATTCCTTAACGGAGAATCGGCCCGGCTGTGTTCTCGAGAATTTCTGCGATACTCCCGAGAGTGGCGACGACCGGATTCCCTAGAATTCGCTCGCGGCTCTCGACCATTCGAATCGCGTCGCGAAGAGGAAGGACGACGCGATCGCCTTGGAGATTGTCGACGCCGCGGCGAGAGCTCTCCGGCAGCGACTGGCGTAGGAGCTGTCGATCTGCAGCTTGAAGACGATTCGCGACGCTTCAACTGCTGCGGCAATGGCGGCGGTGGCGGAGGCTGCGGCAGCGGAGACTTCGGCTGCAAAAAGTCTGCATTAAAAGAATCCCAAGGCGATGATCCGCCTGTTTGACCAGACGAATAAGGAAAAGTTTCGTATTGCGTAAACGAACCGTAGCCGCTTTCCGATTCGACGCTTAAACGACGTTCCACAGCTTGTTTGTTTTTTCTAATCGACTCTAAAGAAGGCGTCTGCCGCTGCTGCTGCGGCTGCTGCGGCGGCAACGGTGGCGGCGGCGAGGCTGGCAGTTCTTCATCGCCGAAGAGTGATTGAAAAATTTGCAACTTATTATCAACAGCGCTGCCGGTTTCGGCGGCGGTAGTTGCTTTAGCTCGCCTGATTTCATCGGCTTCGCGTTGCAGATCAAGCGGCGAATAAGGCAGATCGGAGCGCGGAGACACGCAAGGTATTGTCGCGTCATCAGAATCACCGCAGCCATCAGCTAAAGTAGACCCTACTCCAGCACCGCCATCGGCCCGCAGCGGCGCCAATGCAGGACCGTCGCCTCCAATTAGATAAACGGCGCGACGAAAAAAGTCCAAACACTTCTGTACGCTGGGTGTTATAGCCTGATCCTTAGCAGCACCACTGGAGTGTCGCTTCCTATTATTAGCATCGACACTGTCCACTGACCGATTGACCTTGGATTTCAGTGCGCTGCCGCTAACCCAGGCGCTAATGCTGCCACTAACAGGATCCGGGTCTCTACTGTTGCAAGCATCGTCGCTGACTACGGAGCAGCGAGCCGAGGCTGTCGACGATGAAACGCCAGTCACAGCTGCTGCTGCTACTGTCGAGCAACTGGCTTTACTACTAAAGTCGCGTGTTGTTGAAGAATTCGACAACTTGGTGTCGGTTTTGTTGTCACCGTTGACAACCGAACCAGAGCCGATGCTGGGGCGTCTAAGATCGTGCATTTTGAGGTTTAAAAAAATTGATTTTGTTTTAATAGGTCAGTTTACAACCAGGAAAAAATTCTCACTAAGCCTGTTTTGTTCTTCTCGTATTGTGTTTTTTTAAATAAAATTTATTTCTTTAATTCAAATTTTATTTTAATATTATTAATTAACTTTGTTTGAATTTAACAAACCCGGAAAAATTATATATAAATGGAAATATGTAAAACTTCTTCCGTGTTCCGCAATGTTTTTGTCTATATTTGGTGTCGAAAATACTCGACACGGTGAAAATAAAATGGCCTTGAAATTAGCAGGTCTTGCTATTTATTTCCAGCTATTAGAACCAAGTGCTATTAGCACGCTCCTAACTAGCCATAGAAAAAAATTCTAGTTACTTGAGAGTTAAGTTTTGTATTGGACTAGGTTAGGTAGGTAGTAGCTAGGTGTGTGGCTAGAGCTAGAGAAGGTGCACATTTTATCAGCCACACACCGCAAAGAGCCCACTTTTTCTCGGACTCGGAAATCTGACTAAGATTAGAACAATATAATTAATTGTTTCGTAAAGAAAACAACTGCTTACTCTATGCTAATGTGAATGCGAGTACATTTTCTGTATCAGTACGTCTGTTTTAAGTGTTACAATTGTAAACAAACTATCTATGCGCAAAATGCTTACTCGTTTTCTTATTCTTAACTATATTTTCAATCTTATCACCGTGCACTCTTTATCTGAGCTCTTCTCTCCCTTTTCCCCATCCGCTCCCTCTTCTAGATCATCCACCTCTTCCCCATACTCTCTCTCTTCTAGATCCTCTCCCTCTTCCCCATGCTCTCTCTCTTCCCCATCCTCCCCCTCTTCCCCATGCTCTCTCTCTTCTAGATCCTCTCCCTCTTCCCCATGCTCTCTCTCTTCTAGATCCTCTCCCTCTTCCCCATATTCTCTCTCTTCTAGATCCTCTCCCTCTTCCCCATGCTCTCTCTCTTCTAGATCCTCCCCCTCTTCCCCATGCTCTCTCTCTTCTAGATCCTCTCCCTCTTCCCCATGCTCTCTCTCTTCTAGATCCTCTCCCTCTTCCCCATATTCTCTCTCTTCTAGATCCTCTCCCTCTTCCCCATGCTCTCTCTCTTCTAGATCCTCTCCCTCTTCCCCATGCTCTCTCTCTTCTAGATCCTCTCCCTCTTCCCCATGCTCCCTCTCTTCTAGATCCTCTCCCTCTTCCCCATATTCTCTCTCTTCTAGATCCTCTCCCTCTTCCCCATACTCTCTCTCTTCTAGATCCTCTCCCTCTTCCCCATGCTCTCTCTCTTCTAGATCCTCTCCCTCTTCCCCATGCTCTCTCTCTTCTAGATCCTCTCCCTCTTCCCCATACTCTCTCTCTTCTAGATACTCACCCTCTTTCCCATACTCTCTCTCTTCTAGATCCTCTCCCTCTTCCCCATACTCTCTCTCTCTTCTAGATCCTCTCCCTCTTCCCCATACTCTCTCTCTCTCTTCTAGATCTTCTCTCTCTTCTAGATCCTCTCCCTCTTCCCCATACTCTCTCTCTTCTAGATCCTCTCCCTCTTCCCCATACTCTTTCTCTTCTAGATCCTCTCCCTCTTCCCCATACTCTCTCTCTTCTAGATACTCACCCTCTTTCCCATACTCTCTCTTCCCTATCCTGTCCCTCTTCTAGATTCTTTCCCTCTTCCCCATCCTCTCTACATCGCTTCTACATATTCTTCCTCTTCTCTTCATCCTTTCTCTTTTAATCGATCGTCTCCCCTTTAACTCATCATCTCTAGCAATTTTTCTGCCAGATGTAGTCCTGCCAGATTAAACAACATGGTCAGATATATAATATACAATTACTACTAGGCAAGCATCTCAATTCCTACCTGTCGGTAGATGAAGTAAACAATGGCCAATCAAGCAGATCAGATGAGCATGCGCTGGCACTATTAGTCGGACATTGCTGTTTGCTAGGTTTCTGAACTACAGGTTGACTTCTATTGCTATGGGTGTTATGTTTCGGACTTAACTTTGGCGCGCCGGGATAAATTTTGTCAATAGTAATATCGTAGTCATTGCAAGTGTCAATCACGGTATTATAATCGCCGAATATTTCTCGCATGCGTTGGCTCAAATTATCTTTCCAGGCCTCATCTGCTGCTGCTGACATGTTACGAATGAGACCAACTGAAAAAAACAATCAAAATATGATCAGCCTGGGTATTAAAGTTATCAATAGAGGCATCAAAAAACATCCCAGTTCTTATCTGTCCTCAAATCTCCAATAACCTATAATGATTTCTCTCACCTGTCTACCATCTTTTCCATACATGCCCAACATCCATCCGATCCGTCCAAACCAGACAGGTGAAATGGCCACCGGCCAAGGTAAGTCGCAAAATCGAAAACGAGACAAAGGAAAAATTTGGGGGAAGAAAGAAAGAAGAGTAAGAGAAAGGGAAAAGAAAAGAGAAAAAGGCAAGAAAAGTCGTATACAAAGTGAAAATTAAGTCGCATTCAAGGGAAAATTAAGTCGCAATTGGGAGGAACTAAGTCGCAATTGGGAGGAACTAAGTCGCAATTGAGAGGAACTAAGTCGCAATTGAGAGGAACTAAGTCGCAATTGGGAGGAACTAAGTCGCAATTGGGAGGAACTAAGTCGCAATTGGGAGGAACTAAGTCGCAATTGGGAGGAACTAAGTCGCAATTGAGAGGAACTAAGTCGCAATTGGGAGGAACTAAGTCGCAATTGGGAGGAACTAAGTCGCAATTGGGAGGAACTAAGTCGCAATTGGGAGGAACTAAGTCGCAATTGGGAGGAACTAAGTCGCAATTGGGAGGAACTAAGTCGCAATTGAGAGGAACTAAGTCGCAATTGAGAGGAACTAAGTCGCAATTGGGAGGAACTAAGTCGCAATTGGGAGGAACTAAGTCGCAATTGGGAGGAACTAAGTCGCAATTGAGAGGAACTAAGTCGCAATTGGGAGGAACTAAGTCGCAATTGGGAGGAACTAAGTCGCAATTGGGAGGAACTAAGTCGCAATTGGGAGGAACTAAGTCGCAATTGGGAGGAACTAAGTCGCAATTGGGAGGAACTAAGTCGCAATTGAGAGGAACTAAGTCGCAATTGAGAGGAACTAAGTCGCAATTGGGAGGAACTAAGTCGCAATTGAGAGGAACTAAGTTGCAATTGAGAGGAACTAAGTCGCAATTGAGAGGAACTAAGTCGCAATCAATCGGGAAAGATAGTGAGGGCAGGAGAAAGGGAAGTGAAATGAGGTATGCATTACCAGTTTTAAGTGCAAGCACGCATTACATGCTTTTCTCTACTCCCATAATCTACTATAATATTTCCTATATTTTCATCTCTAGCCTCTTATTCATCCTCTTATATTGATTTATCGCCTTCCTATTCTCTAGTCAATACCATTCTCTCTGCCCTTATTTTATCAACTTCTTTTGATTCATTAATATCAAACTTACCTAGCAAAAATTAAATGAAAGGACTAAAAAACCTAATTCACTGATTAAACCTGTCAAAATTTAGTCTACAAATACTCCATTGTTTAGCTATGTAACTAAAAATTTCTATTATGAACAAGATATAATATACACATGTATTGATTCAAATTTTTCTTTATCGATAAATTAGATAATTAAATTAGCATGACTGGTAATGTCTTTAGTCATATGATATTTCAAATGGATTAACAATTGGTAATTATTACTCATTAGTTACAATATTTTTAAAGTGCAATTAAAACAAAGAAAACTTGTTTTGACTAACATAAAATTAAATGCTTGGTATTATGTGTCAGTCTACATCAAGATAAGCACAATTCATATGATATACATTTTATTAAGTTGAATAGTACATTTTAACAAAGCCCAAAGACAAGATTTTTATTAGATATTAGGCAAGTCACAAGTAACTTCAGTCACAAGTAAAAGTATATTTTAGGCCTATTTACATCACTAAAATGTTGTAAAGCTTCATAAATATACTAGTATATAGCTAATGCAAATGGAAAATTGAAAGCTTACTTATCCCCTTAGATAAAACTTTCAATTCAGCACAAAAACACATTCATTTTACTACAATTTATTTTATGACTAGAGAAACTTGTATAGGAATTATTTTGATACTCAACCCTCTTACACTAGTCCTATTGTGATTGAACATGGCCTTTTTATATAATTCCCTAATGTAAAAGAACATGATTGGCTTTTTTGTGTCACTAAGGTATATTTGAGACACAAGTTACTGGATATTATGGTATACCACAATTCATTGCATGACTGGTAATGTCTTTAGTCATATGATATTTCAAATGGAAGAAATCTATTGAAGTGGATCAAGTAACAAAACTTAGCTTTTTCATCAATTTCATATTATGATCTCCAGGCATGAAACTTATTAGGTAGGGATTGTGTAATGTAAGTGAGTAGAATATGTCATGAACAAGCAAATATACTTAAAAAAGCAGTGCTTTTTTATATTTACTTTAGCTACACAAGCTTTTAAATAGAGGAACTACATTTAAGAGGATGAAGCAAGAAAATGTGGCATTCTCATCAATTTTGTATTAAGATCCCCTAAGTATGAAATTTATTAGGTGGGGGATCATGTAATAATGTAAGTAATTTCTGCCTGTACTAATTTCAGCAATGTTCATAACATTATTTTAAAATAGAAAGCTTGTATTAGTAATCTATAATTTGAACAAGTGAATGTTAAGTTGTATACATAACACATACTCTTTTTTATTTAACAATCCTCTTGAAGTACAACTGTACAGACAATATTGTTGCACTTTTTGGCAATTGTAAAATGAATGTGAAGGGGTGTGGGACTCTGGAAGCATAAAAATGTTAGTCTTGTCATTGTTACAACCTAATTCTGTAGAATTTCCATAACAACTATAGGCCTAGTAGATTTACTTATTCATATTACACATTCTACTTGCTCACATTACACAATCCTTACCTAATAAAGTTACTACTTCTAGGATCATTAATCATAATATGAAATTAACTTAATTGCTAAGCTTTCTTACTTGATCCATTTCAATAGATTTTTTCCTATTTAAAGATTGTATAACAAAAGTGAATATATAGGGTCTCATTTGATTGTTCAGTTTCAGATAAACTATGATCTATGATATAAAATAAATTACCACCAGAAAACAGTTTTTTGTAATGACATTAATTGGATAAAGTTTTGTCAGTTTTCTACTCATAGACTATGCATTTTACATGGGGTTGATATAACAAATGTGTTGTGATTGGGAGTAGGAATTGAGATCAAGAATGTAGAATACCATTTTATGCATGTAGGCCTAGCTACACTAAGCTACATTCTACTGAGTATCTTAAAGAAAAATGATTTAACCATTTAAGTAATTACTATTTTAACTAGTCTATCTTTAACATTTAGGTTTAGGTTTCCTATTTTTCAAAAAAATAAAGTAGGCCTGACTCTAACTAAAAGTAAAGCATTCTTGACTAATCACAGTCAAAGAATGCACTAGTCTTTGACAACATATATTGGCATTAAAGTATTCATATATATTAACGCCAAATTAACTTGGAAATATTATCATCAGATTATCAGATGGAGTGGCATGGTCCAGCAGCAGCAGGGTGCACTGCAAGTCAACTGCAATTGTTACAGATTGCTACAGAAAGAGGAAAGTAGCTGAACTATATGCATTACTTTGTAGGTTTATAAATTTGTAAAATATTTCATATCAATGTAGCATGTCTGACTCGCTTTAAATGCAATATTATCACATCTTAAGCTTAAGATAAGCTTAGGACATAGAAGCATTGCCATTTGGTAATTGGTAGGACACCAGTAGAGAGTAGACAAAACTACTTTAGTTTAAATATCTATATTAGTTAGCGTAGTTTACTACCTTTACTTAAGGAGTTAGGGCTAAATATACTGACAAAAAATCTAATTAAAAAAATACCTACTCAAATAAACTGCTAAGTTTACTACAAATACCTTTTGGATAACCGAAGTAAAAACCGCTTACATCGTCAAAAACAGCTGTAAACATTCGTAAATCAATCAATACAAATGTTACAAATATTACTTCTTTATTTTTGGCTCTCATTTTACATAATTTGTTTTTGTATATAAAAATTAGAAACAATTGTTTGTCACATGCGTAGCCTTCTCAAGAAAAAGTTTTTGCTTGTTTTATTATGTGAAGATGAACTTTCTTAAAAAATGCGCAAATTTAAAAGTATGTTAGCAATGTCTTGTTGCAGTGTTCTTTTTCCCGATTACCTTTTGATTGCTCTTGTTTAAATCAAATAAAAATGTGCTATCACTTGGTTTCATGTTTTTTTTTATATTTTTTATATTTATTACCTCAACACTCTCTAATGAATATCTTACCAATTTGTTCCATTGCATTCTGATAACCTCATTAATTCACGAAAACAAAATATTTACTTTCCATGAAATCGTCTTACTTGCAGACTTTTGAATAAGCTTTCGAAGGCAAACTTTTGACAAGATTTTAATTAAAATACTAGTTTAAATTTCGCATGAACTTTAATTAAAAACAGCTTTCAAATAGCTAGTACATTAATTCATTTTAAGCTAAAAATACATCGAATTATAATTGGCTTAAACAGAATTACGTCTGCGCCAAAATATTGTTACTAGTACTTTTAGAGCGGTGGCCCGTCGACCAACAATATGTAAAGCAGCAGCGAATCATCGGTCTTTCTTACAGTAAGCGCATAATAATCAAATAATGATTTGTGCATTTTTGTAGCTAATGTAAATATGAAAAGAGCAATTCATGGTCTGACAGTGTATTGTATATCATACAGTCAGCAAGTAGTCACTTGGGAGTTTTTGTGAAATTCTTGAAGACGAAATGCCCATAGTTTGTTTTATTTGGCCTGAAACTGCCAATGTGTCGATGCGCCATATGCTATATATTCGCATTTTATTTAACATTTTAAGTAGAGAATTTTAACCGCTCATTAGAAAATCTGACACTTACCACACTAACATGTAGTTCTTAATACAACTAAAAAAATTGGAACGTGGGAAAGCTTAAAATGTTTTTCTTGTTAAGCAGTTGAGTTTATTATCCTTTTTTAATGAGCAAACAAATAATAGTGCAGTTGTAGCAAGGAGATCAATGATTTTACAAAAGCGAATATCGATCTTCACATTTTTAACTGTCTTCATAAAACCTAATTATCATTGCTTGATTTCAAATAAAAAGGATTAGCCCATATATTCATATTTTAGGTTGTGATGTAAATTCAGTTAAGAATATATTAAAAGAGAAAGAATTAAATTTTAGCTTGCCAACAAAAGTTACAACCTACTGCTTTACCTAAGAAACAGACAACTTTATCTATCAGAGTCATTGTAACAAATCTACTTAAAGGAAGCCCAGCTTGGCGAGTCGCTCCGCTTTTGTTTCCTTGGCGCCGGAGTTCGGCCGCTGCAGCTGTCGGCTGGGATTATCATTTCCGGACGGATTATAGTCGGAGTAGGCCTTCCTGGGCGTGCGGCTGCCCAGGATCACCGAGCGAGTGCCGTTGACGCCTGGGGATGCCGACAGTACAATGGGATCGCCCTGCAGCGATCTGGCTCGGCCCATACCAACTGGCCAGAGTTGGTTGCTATGGCCATAGACAGACGGCTGAGCCAGCCAATCCGGCGAGGCCTGCAGTTGGTACACGGGGCCCATGCCAACAGGCTCGCTGAAGACACTTGGCGCACCCTGAGTCAGCATGTAGATGGGCTCCTTGGCGTACGGATCATCGACATCGTAGACATCGTCGTCCAATACGTCGATCACGACATCGTTTGCCACATCATCGCCATCCTCTAGGCGACGAAGCTGGTGAATCTTCGGCAGGAAGATGACGAGCAGGGCTAGAGTCAGGTTGATGAAGAGGCCGAAAGCTTGACTGGCATCTTTCACTTCGATATCCTGCGGTTTTTATATAAATTCGGCATTTTTTATTACGATTTCCTCTGCACGAATGAATTTAATAAATTAAGTGTGCATGAGAACTGGACTCACTTCGTTCAGGGATCCAATGAGACACCAGGCGATCCAGACTGGTATGCTCAAACCGGCCACGCAGCCAACAAAGATGGATTCGCGATTGTTTCGCCCGATGCTGTGAGCTCGCACGGCTAGGCAGGTGCACAGCAGAATGAGGGCCATGCAATACACCAGTGACTGCAGGTGCTGCTCAAAGGTCTGACCGCAGCGCACCTGTCCATCAATCATTGGGGTGCTGATTGGCACGAGGATTAGCCATTCGACATTGATGGCAATCTGGACGCAGATAGCCAGAACAAACATCAGCAGCTGGTAGACGGGTTTGAGCATGTCGTTCATCAGGTTGAGCAGTTTCACCATTAGGATGGCGAACATCGCCGCGTACTCAAAGCCCAACATGAACCGGATTGTGCCGCAGGTCTCCACAGAAGGCCACGGTATCCAGGCGAATAGGAAGACATAGCCGATCAGGATGATAAACAACAGGAACTGACCGGACCAGAGCGTGTCGAAGCTCTTCAATTCGGATGGCAGGGCCAGAACCTTGAACAGGATGTAGATGATAAACAGGAGAGTGACAATGATGCCGATACTGGCGCACACAATCAGAGCGTACACCCAGTACTGCCTGCGGTAGCGCATCTGGGCCAAGCTAGAATTTGCCGTGGTCGCCAAATTGGCAGTCGTGGTGGCAATCGCCATAGTCGAAGGCGCTGCAGTGGTCGTCGCATTGGTCGGACAGCGGGTCAAACAGGCCGCATCGCACACTGCGCTGGGGGCCCAAGTGACATTGCGCTCATCTGCTCCGTAGGCCTGAGGAGTCGCACTCAGACTGAAGCTGCCAGTCTCATAAGCCGCTACTTGAGTCCAAGCATAGCCGGGGTAGCGTTTCTGGTAGTTGTTCACGAGCAATCGGAACTTGCTAGCGGCACCAGTGGCCGGGTCCAATGCCACATCGGTGTAGCTAATATTGGCCACATTGTACAGCTGCTCGTAGCTCAGGCGATACCGGTTGACGTTCGAGCGGAAGGCATCGCAGAGCCCGACGAAGCCAGACGAGCAGAGCTGACGACGTACAAGTTCCAGAGCGTGCAGGCTCATGTCGACGCTTTGAATCACTCGATAGGCGGACGCGTCAACGCTAGCTGTGGTTTGAAGATTGTTCGCGGCATAGTTGCAGGTGGTGGGGTAGCTGGTGCTGCTGCTACCGGGCAGGTTGCAAGCAAAGTTCGTCGACCAAAAGTCGCTCAGCCAAGGATTTTGCTCGGTGTGACCGGCCATGTCCGGTCTCAGCGACTTGAAATAGGCCAGGTAGTTCGCATAGGTCATTGTGGAGGACGCCTCAACAGCCAGACTGCCGGAGAAGAAGTTCTCACGGCCGCTGACCAAGGATGAAATTGAGTCCCACTGCTCGCCCAGCAGTAGCCAGGTGAACGTGCCGCTGCTGGGTAACAGCGCCAGCATCTGCGACGCGAAGCTCAGCAGATCCGATCGCGTCATGAGCAGCAGAACCGGCCGAACGCGAGGAAATCCGGCTACGGAGCTGGCGGCACCGCTGGAGAAAGACACGTGGTTGACCACACAGATGCCCGCCGTGGCAAGCCGAGAATGAGCAGCCTGAGCCAGCGCGGAGTACCGTCCGGTCTGTACGGAGGCGTCGCTATGCACCAGCTGGACGTGTTGAACACCCAGACGGCGGAGCGTCAACGCCAGAGCGTCGATCTCGATTATATCGCCGGGTAGGAGACGCGCCAGCAGCGGAAAGTAGGATTTGGACAGCGAGTTGGAGGCCAGGCTGTAGCTGAGAGCTGGTCTGCCGACCGAGTTAGTCACGTCGAAGGCAGCCGACGCCTGTTCCATGGACTCCAGGCCGATGTAGGCGGCCAGATTGCGAGGCTCCACTGAGCCGCTGGAGCTACCAAAGACAGTCTCGCAGGTCTCCAGATTGCCCAACAGTTGAGCCGGCAGCATGCTTGATCGGCAGCCGTCGAGCACCAGGGCGCCGATGGTGACGCCCTGCAGGATTCCTGGATAACGACTACTGAATGTGGAGGTGGCCCACAGGCCGGCTTCCAAGCGTTGCATCGCCTGCAGACTTGCAGTACCGCTGCACTCCAATGGATTCGAACTGCTCGTGATGTCCTGCAGGAACGCCAGGTAGATGTAGCTCTCGTTGACGCCCTGACCGGCGGATTTCGCGAAGCCGACCAGGCGGTTTGTTCGCTGGCGACCCGGCAGACAGACCTGACCGCAGACCAGCTGGCCGCATACAAACAACACTAGCGATAAAACCAATAGTTTAGCCGGCAGCAATTGATCCTGCCGCATTTTATTCAATCAATATTCAATAATCTTTAACAGAGATACTTGGAAACTATTTGAGTCCAGTCTAATTCGCTGGTCAATACTAGCATGTAGCTTAACTAACCAAAAATTATTAGACGCAAAGATGGGTGGGTACAGTGGGTGGGTCTTTACTCTTTTGAGTGAGAGATGCCGAGGCTCTCCCACAAGAGATACGCCCCCAACACGCCCGCGCCTCCGAATTGAGGGCCAGAGCTCATTGCTAGAGCAGTGTACTCATAGACAACAATGCAAAAGTAGCTACATTTTGTAACAACTAAATAAGGGTAAGAAAAAATTTAAATTAAAAAATCTCTGGCAACGTTTTTTACTCTTGTGGAACGGTGTAACGAAGAACGAAGACTGGTGTGTGGAACGAATATTTTAGTAAAATATAGTACGTTTCTGGAAAATATATGTAGACTTAAGTCGATTTCACAGACTATTCAAGTAGATTCATTTAGATTCTAGTGTACTTTTGTATTTTCTATAGACGACAGGACTTTAGTAAACTCTTGTCGTCTTAAGCACATGTAAGTAGACTTCAGTACATCCTAGGAGACTTCAGTACATTCTAGTAGACTTCAGTACATCCTAGTAGACTTCAGTACATCCTAGTTAGACTTCAGTACATCCTAGTTAGACTTCAGTACATCCTAGTTAGACTTCAGTACATCCTAGTTAGACTTCAGTACATCCTAGTTAGACTTCAGTACATCCTAGTTAGACTTCAGTACATTCTAGTAGACTTCAGTACTATCCAAGTAGACTTCAGTACATTCTAGCAGACTTCAGTACATTCTAGTATACTTCAGTACATCCTAGTAGACTTCAGTACATTCTAGTAGACTTTAGTACATCCTAGTAGACTTCAGTACATCCAAGTAGACTTCAGTACATCCTAGTAGACTTCAGTACATCCTAGTAGACTTCAGTACATCCTAGGAGACTTCAGTACATTCTAGTAGACTTCAGTACATCCTAGTAGACTTCAGTACATCCTAGTAGACTTCAGTTCAGACTTCAGTACATTCTAGCAGACTTCAGTACATTCTAGTATACTTCAGTACATCCTAGTAGACTTCAGTACATCCTAGTAGACTTCAGTACATCCTAGTAGACTTCAGTACATCCTAGTAGACTTCAGTACATTCTAGTAGACTTCAGTACATCCTAGTAGACTTCAGTTCAGACTTCAGTACATCCTAGTTAGACTTCAGTACATTCTAGGAGACTTCAGTACATCCTAGTAGACTTCAGTACATCCTAGTAGACTTC
The DNA here is from genome assembly GCA_950097015.1 of Macrostomum hystrix. Lineage (NCBI taxonomy): Eukaryota > Metazoa > Platyhelminthes > Macrostomidae > Macrostomum > Macrostomum hystrix. Next base: position 30,539,373 of record CATNEN010000038.1, read on the forward strand.
AGTACATCCTAGTAGACTTCAGTACATCCTAGTAGACTTCGAATTAAAAAAAGATAGAACTTCTAAAGTTTTTTTGAAATTTTCAGGTCATTTTAACTTTAACTTTAAGGCTGATATTATGCCAATCAATTGGATGATCAATTAACGGCTGAGTATCTACCGGTAATTATATTTAAGCCTTAAAATCGAACAATTTTTCAATCAATAAATCAAATAGTGCTATTTGTGTGCAACAAATACTTACAAAATACATCAATCAAAGTACGGCTAAAATCAGACAAAACCATATGGCTATTGGCTAAGACAGCAAAAAACGCGCAGCTCGAAAAAAACTATCAGTTAAAATCAAAACGCAGAATGCACTACTCCCGGTGCGTAGAATAAGTAGTAGAACTGATAAAAAAACTTGATCAAAAAATAGCAGACAAACCTTTGAGTGTGAACAGAGAATTTGTGCAAGAGTTTAATGGCGTGGAAAATGTGTTTGACATAATACAAAATATTACATAGCCAGCAAAACCAAAGACTAAGAAACTGATGTGATAAGCTAAATTGACTTTTAAAAAATAAATATTATACCGCAAATATTTAATAATTTTGTGTCCTTCTAACCAGTATATTAGGGTTCTTTGGAAGTCTTAAATAACATTTTATGACCTCCAGTGTCCATTTTTGTGTCTCTGACCTTTAATGTCCTTAAACTTTGACCTTTAGTGACCTTAAACTCTGATTCTTAGTGCCCTTAACTTTGACCTTTAATGTCCCTAAAATCTGATCTTTAGTGTCCTTAAACTCTGATCTTTAGTGTCCTTAACTTTGACCTTTAGTGTCCTTCAACTTTGACCTTAAGTGACCTTAAACTCCGATCTTTAGTGCCCTTAACTTTGACCTTTAATGTCCCTAAAATCTGATTTTAGTGTCCTTAAACTCTTATCTTTAGTGTCCTTTATTAAACTTTGACCTTTAGTGCCCTTAACTTTGACCTTTAGTGACCTTTTGAAGTCTGACCTTTAATGTCATTAAATTCTAACCAACTTTAGAGAGACCACGTTAGATTTTTCAAACAGAACTATCTAAAAAATCAATCAATACAAGTAAAAAAAACTTGAAATAAAAAACGAAGCGAATTAAAAAAACGAATGACAAAATCACATTTCACTAGAGAACAATGGTCTTAACAGAGATTCGCAGCTTATAACTCGTAATTCAGAAATTGAATTCGAAAATTTTTGAACAACATTAAAAAACAGAAGAAATGTTTCGAATGTGACATATTCAAACAGCCCTTTAAAAAAGTTCAATTTTGTTAAAAATAATATATTAATGTGTTGTTTGCTTTGATTTCACGAAATTTGGCTAAAACGGACACTCATAATTGTATTAAAATTTAACAAATAATAATAGCCATCAAAGTGACATTTTTGGTTAATTAACAAATCTAATTCTAATTCTAAAATCAATTATATAAATCAGTTACTTTTTTCTGCTACAAAATAAATAAATGAATAACACCAAGAACTTTAAGAATAAAACTTATAAATAAAAGAAAATATAAAAAATTAATTTAATAAAAGTAATATTTGAAACGGATTTCTTCTTACTTAAAATTCTTAGAAACTCTTAAATAGTTTAAACCGCGTTCGTAATATTTTATTACGATTCAAAGAAATCGAAATATTATAAAATGAAACAAAATTTCGTAGAATATAAACCCTTAAATTAATTCAAACTCACTCAAAAATGTTTAGGAATTAAAGATAATTTAAACAAAAACATTTTTTACAATTCTAATAAATCTGGACAATTTAAATTCAATTCCTTTCAGAATTCAAACAAAATCTAAATAATTTATTATTTAGATTTATTTATTATTACTTTTTGTAGCTCTGGTCTAATAGAGTAACGATCGCTAGTAGATGCTACTGACCGAATAACGTTAAATCGTTATTTTATATCGTTAATTTTGTGAACGGCCGGTTCCAGAGTCAGGGCCAGCTCCTTTCTATGATACTCGCGCAAGCTTGGTCGATGACCAACGCTAACTAGGCAGAGCTCGGGCACTTCATCCAGCAGCAGCTGATAGACGGCGGCTTCCAGATCAGGGTCCAGGGCGCTGGTGGCTTCATCAAGCAGAAGCAGCGCCGGTCTGTGATAGGCGCAGCGCAGGGCGACAAGTCTCTGCTGCTCACCCGGACTCAAACTAGCCGGCCAGTCCATGACGGAGTCCCAACCTGTTGAATTGCCGCAGCAGCGTTCCAGGAGTTCGTCAAGGCCCAGTTTGGTTAGGCAAGACTCAAGCCAGGAGAAGTTTAAGCTGCTGCGAAGCTGGGCGGTGAGTCGACGAGGGAAAACCACCTGAGAACAGGGAATTTTTTACTTAGATAATCTGATTCTCCGTTAGTATATATTAGGAGGGCTGCGGGCAATTTCGCGGACTCCTATGCACAAACGCACACAGGTGTGTACATCTGCCCTGAGTTCTAATCGTCAGGCAGTGTACACTTTTACTGTGCCTTGGAGGTTGGCCTCCAAGTCTACTTAAAGTAGGTAGTTGAGAAAAAAGCGCAAATGAAAAAACGTATTTCTAAGAAATCAGTTTCACGCTGACCTGCTGCAGCAGTGAACCGCCCGGTGTAAAGTATGGCCTCTGCGGCGCAAACAGCACTCGATCCGGTGACCGACCACCTGGCATTTCGGATCCAGGAGCCAGCTGAATTTGACGATCTCTATCGCCGACGCATCCACCCCCAGGACGCCACAGGCCGCAGATGGTACGCAAAAGGGCCGTTTTACCGCAACCGCTAGGACCAGTGATTAGTAGGGAGTCACCGGCATTGAGCGAGAGGCTCAGGTCTGTAAAAAATTATTGGAGGGGTGTGTATCACACACCTGAGGATCGGGATGGAACACAACTTAGGATTTGGAGGAAACACACCTGAAGATTAGGAGGGAGCACAACTGAGGATTGGGAGGGAACACAACTAAGGATTGGGAGGGAACACACCTGAGGATTGGGAGGGAACACACCTGAGGATTGGGAGTGGAACAGTACACACCTGAGTATTGGGAGTGGAACAGTACACACCTGAGTATTGGGAGTGGAACAGTACACACCTGAGTATTGGGAGTGGAACAGTACACACCTGAGTATTGGGAGTGGGACAGTACACACCTGAGTATTGGGAGTGGAACAGTACACACCTGAGTATTGGGAGTGGAACAGTACACACCTGAGTATTGGGAGTGGAACAGTACACACCTGAGTATTGGGAGTGGAACAGTACACACATGAGTATTGGGAGTGGAACAGTACACACATGAGTATTGGGAGTGGAACAGTACACACCTGAGTATTGGGAGTGGAACAGTACACACATGAGTATTGGGAGTGGAACAGTACACACCTGAGTATTGGGAGTGGGACAGTACACACCTGAGTATTGGGAGTGGAACAGTACACACCTGAGTATTGGGAGTGGGACAGTACACACCTGAGTATTGGGAGTGGAACAGTACACACCTGAGTATTGGGAGTGGAACAGTACACACCTGAGTATTGGGAGTGGAACAGTACACACCTGAGTATTGGGAGTGGAACAGTACACACCTGAGTATTGGGAGTGGAACAGTACACACATGAGTATTGGGAGTGGAACAGTACACACCTGAGTATTGGGAGTGGAACAGTACACACATGAGTATTGGGAGTGGAACAGTACACACCTGAGTATTGGGAGTGGAACAGTACACACCTGAGTATTGGGAGTGGAACAGTACACACCTGAGTATTGGGAAAGGAAAAGTACACACATGAGTATTGGGAGTGGAACAGTACACACATGAGTATTGGGAGTGGAACAGTACACACATGAGTATTGGGAGTGGAACAGTACACACCTGAGTATTGGGAGTGGAACAGTACACACCTGAGTATTGGGAGTGGAACAGTACACACCTGAGTATTGGGAGTGGAACAGTACACACATGAGTATTGGGAGTGGAACAGTACACACATGAGTATTGGGAGTGGAACAGTACACACCTGAGTATTGGGAGTGGAACAGTACACACATGAGTATTGGGAGTGGAACAGTACACACCTGAGTATTGGGAGGGTGAGGTTGGCACAAAGGGAGTGAGACAACAAGCAATAAAATTCCATTCTAACAAATAAATGGAAATGTACAGTAATACATGCATGTGACTAATAATAGGCTACAATTCGTTATTTAAATTGGCAATAGAAAAACTCGTTAACATATAAAGCGACCTATTTCAAATTCAAAACAAGTTAGAACTATTACCACCAAGATAAGAGAAACGGATTTCATAGATAAGTGAATATCAAGCACAGCTTGTTTCCCACCTGTAAGTCAGTAGATTTTGCATTTTGGTAATCAATTGAAATCGAATTTAAATTTGCGTGACGTTAACTTAAGCTTAGAAAAAGGAGAAAACTATGGCCACCTTATCCAATCTAGTATCCGTCTCGATTTTTCGATACATATCGGGTAGGGCCATCTTTCACTCTTATCTCACCTTTAATTAGCACTCTCTCGCTGGAACCGGGTGGTTTAACGCACAGGCCGTGAATTTCTAAGACAGGCTGAATGACAGTCATTGTGCCTTGATCGCCAGCACCATCGATGCGAGTCTCGAGGTGCTGCTGCTGCTGGTGTTCGTGTGTTCCACCTTCTCCGGCAGGACCACACTGCCAGTGGCACTCTCTCAGAGCTTCGCCGAGTTCGAGAACACGATGCGAGGTTCCAATAATATCACCGGCTTCGACAGCCAGATCGATCAATTTAGTGAACTGATGAAACAGGTAGATCATGACAAACAGGGTGCGACTAATCAATGAGGCCAGATCCGTGCGAGACAGACTGTCATAGACACCGGAGAAAATCGGCACTGCCAGTGACAGGTAGCTTCCTATGCTGGCGGCGTAGTCGCAGAAGTTGACAAAGGCTGTCAGAGCGAACTGGCGAAGTACAACCCTACGCTGCAGGCCTAGTAGGGTTTCCAGAGAAGCTGAGCACTGCTCAAGTTCGACTGGCTCGCAGTCGTGAAAAGCGGCTGACTCGGCATTGATGCGGATCTGAGTTATGATTTCGCGGAAAGCACAAAACGAAGAAAGTGTTAGAAAGCTACTGGAAATCCCAACCTGGGGATTTTAGGATATAATAACGGTGTTAGTAGAAATTATAATCCTATAACAGAATCCTAATCTGTATCGGCTAACCTGAGAATGCCTATGCCGAAAGTCACCCTCGCCAGCTTCCTGTCGCACAATGGCTCGAGACACCATCTGCAGGAGGAACCGGTTGGCAATGGTGGCGAGAAGGAAGAAAGCCAGCGAGAAGCCAGGACCCAGCCAGCCGGTGATCTGCACGCATTCGTAGGTGTAATAGGCGATGATAAACGGCGACACTAGAAGTGTGTCGGCCATGCCGCTGAATGCGCGACACATGCGTTCAACGTCCTGGGCGATGCGCTGGTCGCTGGCAGTTGAAGATAGAAGAGAATTGTTGTTGGTAAGTAAAAGTGCGCCAGCCGATATGTATCGAAATACACGTTTCGAAGGTGACGGATTTGAAATCAACCAGAAACATGCAGGGATATATACAACAAAGCTTGATGTAATCTGCCCTTCTGCCCTTACATTAAACACTGTAATTTACATAATGGTCTCGGTATGTGCGACAAAACCCCATAGTAATGAGGCACACAGCAGATTCGAACTCGGGTCGATTGATAAGCGAGCCGAATGCTTTACCGCTAAGCCATTTATCATCCCGTTAAAATAGTTATAAAATTCATTATTTAACAATTGCTAGTGATGAATGTAAGAATGCAACTTACGGATTGTCAATATCCGTGTAAATATGCAGCATATAGAAGGCCTTCCTATGCAGGTAGGCCAGATGCAGACTATTGGTGACCTGCCTACGCAAACTTAGGTAAAGCAGGCCAGAGACAAAATTCTTTGTGCTTTTAATCTGGAATATTGAAGATAATAAGTATAGAATTTTAAGCTAATGAATAACTTTTACATTCAAAACTTACAGCCACAATGCCAACAATCAGAGCTGTAGACATCAATGTCACACGCCAGAACAATGGAACATCCGCGTCGCCAAGTGCTTTGTAGTACTGACTAGAAATCATGCCGACATTGTATGCGGTGATTTGTTCTGTTGAGAAAAAATACTGACTTTATTCTTTGCTAATCGATTTATTACACAAGTAAAAAACCTACTTTGAACACACCTATTTCTAAAAGTAACGAAAAAGGCTTCGAAAGGAACGCAATTCTTCGAAAGGAACGAAAAAGCTTTTTCCTAACAGAAATAGGACATAAACTGCTATTAAAAAAATGGAAAATTGCTATATAAATAATATGCTATATGCTATATAAACGTATATACTATACTCACCTAAGACGCTGAGTAGCAGTAGAAATGCAAACAGGGCCGTGTTTTTTGAGCAAATGTTAGGAAAAACAACGCGAAATAGTTGAAAGACTCGCTTGAGAAAATGTAGGTTGAAACGGAATCTGCAAATTAGAATTCATGAATTTATTTTATTGATGACTATCATTTCAGTGAGCTCTCCCAGTCTGTCTCTCTGTCTCCTCTTTATCCGTATCCTCTCTCTGTCTCCTCTTTATCCGTATCCTCTCTCTGTCTCCTCTTTATCCGTATCCTCTCTCTGTCTCCTCTCTATCCGTATCCTCTCTCTGTCTCCTCTTTATCCGTATCCTCTCTCTGTCTCCTCTCTATCTGTATCCTCTCTCTGTCTCCTCTTTATCTGTATCCTCTCTCTGTCTCCTCTCTATCCGTATCCTCTCTCTGTCTCCTCTTTATCTGTATCCTCTCTCTGTCTCCTCTTTGTCTGTATCCTCTCTCTGTCTCCTCTTTATCCGTATCCTCTCTCTGTCTCCTCTTTATCCGTATCCTCTCTCTGTCTCCTCTTTATCTGTATCCTCTCTCTGTCTCCTCTCTATCCGTATCCTCTCTCTGTCTCCTCTCTATCCGTATCCTCTCTCTGTCTCCTCTTTATCCGTATCCTCTCTCTGTCTCCTCTTTATCCGTATCCTCTCTCTGTCTCCTCTTTATCCGTATCCTCTCTCTGTCTCCTCTTTATCCGTATCCTCTCTCTGTCTCCTCTTTATCCGTATCCTCTCTCTGTCTCCTCTTTATCCGTATCCTCTCTCTGTCTCCTCTTTATCCGTATCCTCTCTCTGTCTCCTCTTTATCCGTATCCTCTCTCTGTCTCCTCTTTATCCGTATCCTCTCTCTGTCTCCTCTTTATCCGTATCCTCTCTCTGTCTCCTCTTTATCCGTATCCTCTCTCTGTCTCCTCTTTATCCGTATCCTCTCTCTGTCTCCTCTTTATCCGTATCCTCTCTCTGTCTCCTCTTTATCCGTATCCTCTCTATGTCTCCCTATTACTGTCTCCTTCTATCTGTCTCCCTCTGTGTCTCCCCGCCTCTCTCTTCTTCTCACTCTCCGTCTCTCCTTCTCTTTATGTCATTTTCTGATCCGTCTCATGCTCTCTTCGTCAAACTGTGTCACCTTGCCGCAGGATCTACAATAGATGTCGAGTTATTATTATTAGCCTCATTAGGTGCAACACCAACGGAACCGGAAGCAGATGAAGTAACAATGGCGGCGTCGTCAGAGATAGGCAGAACAGTTGCGCCGCGAGCCACATTGGCGTAGGACGACATGATTGTCTCGGATATAAATTTCTTTAACGTGATAGTTTAGTTGAACTACAAAATATACTTGGTCTTCAGCTTAGCATGGCTGACTGGGGCGCGTAGCTAGCTGAAATTGTTTTAGTTTAGTAAATAAAGAGAGAATCTAGACTTGTTTATTTAACTTTCGCCAGTAATTATTCAAACCAATGCATTGTAAAAAATAGCAGCAAATTCAACGGTTAGAAGTAAATAACAAATAGGGAGAGTTGAATAAACTGACACGACACAACGCCTCAGACATTTGAAACTTACATTCTGAACTTGGAAAGAGTGCACCAACTAGAGAATTGGGCCTAGACTTAGGCAAATTCAACACCAAAGCACTTGCAAAATATATTTATTATACTAGATTACATTGTGAACCAGTTAATACTAGTTTCCAACTAGTATTTTGTCTAGCTTGCAAAGATTCATATTGGAAATAGAAGAAACTCGTGAATATAGGAATGGGAGAAATTCGTGATAGAGAATGGGAGAAATTCGTGAATAGGGGATGGGAGAAATTTGTGAATAGGGGATGGGAGAAATTTCTGAATAGGGGATGGGAGAAATTTGTGAATAGGGAATGGGAGAAATTCGTGAAAAGGGAATGGGAGAAATTCTTGAATAGTGAATGGGATAAATTTATGAATAGGGAATGGGAGAAATTCGTGAATATGGAAATGGGAGAAATTCGTGAATATGGAAATGGGAGAAATTCGTGAATAGGGAATGGGAGAAATTCGTGAAAAGGGAATGGGAGAAATTCTTGAATAGTGAATGGGATAAATTTATGAATAGGGAATGGGAGAAATTCTTGAATAGTGAATGGGATAAATTTATGAATAGGGAATGGGAGAAATTCGTGAAAAGGGAATGGGAGAAATTCTTGAATAGTGAATGGGATAAATTTATGAATAGGGAATGGGAGAAATTCGTGAATAGGGAATGGGAGAAATTCTTGAATAGTGAATGGGATAAATTTATGAATAGTGAATGGGATAAATTTATGAATAGGGAATGGGAGAAATTCGTGAATAGGGAATGGGAGAAATTCGTGAATAGAGAATGTGAGAAATTCGTGAATAGGGAATGGGAGAAATTCGTGAATAGGGAATGGGAGAAATTCGTGAATAGGGAATGGGAGAAATTCGTGAAAAGGGAATGGGAGAAATTCGTGAATAGGGAATGGGAGAAATTCGTGAATAGGGAATGGGAGAAATTCGTGAATAGGGAATGGGAGAAATTCGTGAATAGGGAATGGGAGAAATTCGTGAATAGAGAATGGAAGAAATTCGTGAAAAGGGAATGGGAGAAATTCTTGAATATGGGAATGGGAGAAAAACATAAAAAGTGAATTGATAAAAAGCAAACCTTAATTTTAAGAACCTTAACATTATTTTCGAAATTATTAAATCGAAAGCAAAAACATTGGTACATGAGCAATCAAATTAAACGGAATATTTAATATTATTTCACAACATAATGTATGGTTAAATAAATAAAATAAACGGACAATAAAATCATTTAAAAGTGACAAGCGAGTTTTTTTACATGAAAAACATCGTCATAATACTGATATCTTGTATGATACATTATGACATTATTCTTATCTGTAATTTTAATTGGCGCTAAAACATTTAGTTTGAACAAATAATTTCATCTATATTAGTAATAAAATAATTAACTGCCTAATAGGTAGGTAAGTAAAGAAAATGTTTTGTTATAATTTTAGCGCCAATTTCAAACAGGTTAAGAACCATTCAAGTTTGATGGGCAGTTATTCTAAGCTTGATTATAACATTTTACAACATAATTAAATGTATATACTGTAGACAAAAGCAGAGACAGAATTAAATTAAATGTTTTGAATAAACATAAAAAATTAACTATATACAGACCAATATTAAACGCACGGTGGAAGCGGCAAAACAAAAAAGAATAAAATAATATTTGACAAACAGTTAGTGATCAGCTGTAAGCAATTTAATGATAAAAATCTGTTTAAAATATATTTATAATATCTTGTTTGTTGAAATAGTCTTTGTCTTGCTGCTTACAGCATATAATATTTCATATTGACCGCATATTCAGCTAGCTTTGCATTGGCACTTCGGTGAAACATAAATAATTTTAGGCTACTTAGAAAGTAAGGATATATTATATTGATTAAAAGAATATACTACTTATAATACTTATCAAATTCCAAAAAACAAAAAGACAAAAACACGGCTATTTGAATTAAAACCGATATGTTGCGAAACAACTAAATATATGTTCTGAATTCGAGGATCTTAGTTGTCATGGTGAGGCTTAACTATACTTACCCGATATGTAGCAAAGTTATTTAAAAAATTTATGAACAACAAGAGTATTAATCCAATTTTACCCGATATGTATAAAAAAAACAATCTTTTGAATTTATATATTTTTTTCAGCTGAACATTTGAAGGACTCAAATGAGTACGAAGTCGAATTCTTCAACATCATCGGGATCTAGGTCAACGTCAGTGCCAGATCTTGACATCTTTTGACGTCTGGGCTCACGAGGCTCATTAAAGGCTCTACTTTTGTCAAGTACTCCAGGTAATTGAAAAAACTCACTAGCCGAAGCTCCAACAACAATACCGTTCTCATCTTCGTCGTCATTGTCGCTGCATTTGATGCCTTCGGTATCATTGCCTGGTAAGTCTTGATTATCGTTGAAATTTCGCGCTCCGTAACCTCCAACATCAGCGTAGCAACTGCCCTCCTCGGAGACCACGAGAGAGGTGACGGTTACACCAGGAGGTGGCCAAAGCTCTCTGGCCGACTGGACAACGCAGGCAACGCCACGACACTCGGCGCCGAGGCAGGCGAGAAGTCTGCGGTGCGACAAAGGATTGGGGATGGGAGTGGGTGTCACATCTAAGGATTTTATGAGGGTGGGTGTCACACCTGAGGCTTTGGAGGGGTGGGTGTCACACCTGAGGATTTTGGGGGGTGGGTATCACACCTGAGAATTTTGAGGGGGTGGGTGTCACACCTGATTATTTAGAAGAGGTGGATGTCACACCTGAGGATTTCGAGGGGGTGGGTGTCACACCTGAGGATTTGGAGGGCGTGGGTGTCACACCTGATGATTTTGAGAGGGTGGGTGTCACACCTGATGATTAAGAAGAGGTGGATGTCACACCTGAGGATTTCGAGGGCGTGGGTGTCACAACTGAGGATTTGGAGGGCGTGGGAGTCACAACTGAGGATTCGGAGGGGTGGGTGTCACACCTGATGATTAAGAAGAGGTGGATGTCACACCTGAGGATTTCGAGGGCGTGGGTGTCACAACTGAGGATTTGGAGGGCGTGGGAGTCACAACTGAGGATTCGGAGGGGTGGGTGTCACACCTGAGGATTTTGAGGGGGTTGGTGTCACACCTGATGTTTAGAAGAGGTGGATGTCACACCTGAGGATTTGGAGGGGGTGGGTGGTTAAGCATTCCTGAAGATTGGGAGGGTATGAGGGTCAAATCTACCTGAAGATTGGCAGGGGTGGGTGTCACAGACGGCTTACCTATCCAGCTCAGCTTGATCAGCTATCAGGAATCCCACAGCACAGCTCGGATCGAGTCGTCGATAAGGCACTAATCTAGGCCGGCTAGTTCTCAATTGAGCACGCCAATCTCGAACGCATCTGTCATGCGGATCTAAGCCTAACAATCGGTCGCCTTGGTAACCGCAAAAATACAAAGATCGTCGCGGCCTACCGCCCAGCATGCCCAGGCAGGAGGGCTGGCGAAGTAGGGCTTGAAGAGCTGGCAGATGGTCAGCGTGAGCCAGACTGCCGCCTCCCAAGCGCAGCGGTAGAAGCAGAAGAAGCAGAGGCGGCTGCTGCTGCTGTAACAAGTCGATTTGTGATGAAATGTTTTCCCCCTTATTTCAAATACCCACTGCCTACTTCACAATAGCTCCCAAACCGAGTGACCGATTTTTGTAAAAGTCCACCTTGTGTATCAAATATTTCAAAGCCGTTTGAGAATCGTTGAATACCACATCGATGCCGATTTTTTAATACCTCACCTGAACGGAACAACGCAAGCACACGTTACTCAAAAACAAAGGCCAACTTTTTGTTGCGCATCTTTTGAAACAAGAATCAAGTCGCCAGCTCTTCAGACCGTCGAGATATTCAATGGTTCTGGCCGAAGATCAGATTTTACCCCATAAGCGCTAGTGTATTTCATACACCCCTGTACACGAATTTGCACTGCGCCTCAGTGCGGCCTTGCCAAGCCTTCCAAAATTGATCAGCATTTCACCCGAATGTGCCTGCATAATGTTCGTCTTCAGTGGTCACCTAGCTTTATCTAGAGGGACTGCTGGACCTTCAAGGGCTACAACAGGTGGAAATGGGTCACTATGGACACCCTCACACGAATTTCTCCAATTTCACTGATCAAGCCTAAATATTAGGCGCAGCTCAACAACAGGACACCATCGTCTAGTCTGTCAACCAACCAGTCACCACCCAACGCTGTTATAGCATTCAGGCGCTGCCAACAAACATTTTTTAGGAAAAACAGGCGGCAAAATGTCTCGGTAGTCCAACTGTTGAGGACGTAAAATTGGACGACAAGCCGCCTTTCATTCGCCCCGCAATCGAGCTCAGGGACCATTGCCCCTTCCACTCACCCACTGCCTATAATTCAATATCTACCGTTCCCGAGAATGATGCAACCAACCTGCCCAGCAACAGAATCCTCGAATCCGGCCGCACAGTCCTCCGTAGCCTCGGTAGCAGCGACGCCGTCGGAGGCGGTCCACACAGTCAGGAGGCGATCGCGACAGACGCAGGAATCGGGCGCCACGTGGACACGGAGCCGGCTGCAGACAGACTGGGATCCGGCTGCGTCGGCTGACAATGTCACGGCAGCCATTGCGGCCCTGCAGGCCGTGGCTGGGCCGGACCAATCGCCCGGCTGCCTACCGCAGCCAGACAACAGGGCAGCCAATGATAGTCGGCCGTCGTCAGCAAATAGCTCGGCATCGAATTGCTTGGCATCCAATTTGGCTAGCCGGGTCAGAGCCGCAGCCAATAGCATCTGGGCGCACCTGTACATGCAGCCCCATCCTGCGTCTGTGCGATAAACCCTGCCAGTAGCGGCAGATACCATCGGAGGCTGAATCTGGCGCCGATAAGTTAAATGTACTAGATGCGATAGATCTTCTAGTAGACGCTCAGCGTCATTAGCAACGCTATACTCTGCGCCTAGCAACCAAACTGGCAAAGATTTGCGTAGACGAAGATTAAAACGCTTATTTAAACTGCTAGCATTTGATGCAGAGCCGCTGGCAGAGCTACTGCGAAATGAAATTCTGTACCGCCAGCTGTTCCAACCGTCCTTTAGTGCATCTGACAGGCTCTGTTGCTGTTGCTGCTGCGCTCTGAGGGTGGGTTGCTTTGACATGCTAAGTAGATGAATCTTTTCTCTAATGCCGCAGTTTTGTTGTCATTGTTAAAAATGTCTGAAAAAAACAGTTAATGTATTATCAAATTCATGAATTTTTTAATTAAGCAAGCAAAAGTGAAAAGCATATATATTTTCAAACACATTTTGCCTTTTAGTACAATAAAGAAATATCATATAGTTAAAAAGACTACTTTAGTATTGAATAAAGCCTAGAGATAATCACCAGGCCTAGAAAAATGTTTCATTTAATAGCACAGCTAGTCAGATACAAAAATATAACAACTTTTTTGTTGCTCTAAATTTTTTATCAAAGCTAGTAAAACAATCAATCAGACAACAGATTTCAGGACTTAGCTAACACTAAAGATTTTTTAGATCTCATAATGTGATTGTCATAACAAATATTTGGGACATGCATAATGCTAGGCTCATTTTTTGAAATATCACAGCCATGGCAATAGATATGCAAATATTTGTTGCAAACTTTTATGATAGGCTAGCTAAATACTTCTAGGCAAAAGGCTTCAATGAATAATATAGAAAAATTGTCCTTAGCAAAAATACTTAACTACTATATAATTTTAAGCAAAACATTTTCTAACAAGTTTCATATTTAAAAACCAAAGCGAGATAAATATTTGCTAGTTCAGAACCAAACCTTAGGGCCTAATGGTAAGGTTAATTGTATTGTGGTTTAATAAAATGGTTAGAACAAACTAAAAAGTCAATAATAAAGTGCAAAAAAATTAGTTTAACTTAACTGAAATCATATGCTACAAATCAAGCAAATGACAATATAGTAACAAACTTAGGCAATATTATCCAAACAGAATTTATTTAAGCATTTTGTTTAAAATATACATGAATACTCTAACCCTAAATAGTAAACCTCCTTGTCTTTATTACTAGGCCTATTATTATTCATAAGATAGAAGTTAATCAGAACCTAGGCTAGGGAGACAAAAAGCTAGCTATATTTATAATTATAAATAATATAGTCCTTAGAGTAATATAGCAACAAATATGCAAATTATGTTGACAAAAACTCAATATATGTACAATCACTAAACACATAATTTATAGTATAATATAATAGAATAATATAACAAATATATAATGTAAGCAAATGCACAATATAAAATAATTAAATCTATAATTATTAGCCACAAAAGCAAACGTTATTTGTAACTACAACAATAAAAAGACATGTCAAGATAAAAGGACGTTTTTTAGACAGGTAGCCTGCTTGAGCTGTGCATTATAAAAACATGGGCATTATAATAAATGACTAAAAACTGTTTACAAATGCTGGGTTTAGTTTATAAAGCAAACAGAATCTAATTAATTCAACTTTCTTTCGGTCTCTTGGTAAGCTATACAAGATTCAATGTAATTTTTGTTCGTTTTATAAAAAAATTATATTGTTAACAGCACGCGCAGTAAGCACTACCTACAAGTTGGCTCAAAAACGGTAAAATGATTTTTGCAGCCCGACACGCAACACTGACAGATGAAGTTGTGCGCATGAAAGTTGATCACCAATAACGATCCCCAATCACCAAATATATATATATCGAAAGGGACTTTAAGCCAAAAACTGGATACGCATTTGTAGAAATTAAACATATTAAATAAATGCACGATTTTTGCAATTTAAAACAAAGTCACAAAACTGCTAGGGAATTTCGCATAAATCATAAATCACACTATGTCGAAAAATACTTTAATTATTATATTTGTTTAATACGTTAAAGAATATGCTTAATTTTATGCCACGAAAATATAAATATTCTTGTAAATTTAATTCATATAGTGAAATAATTGCACCTTCGTCAAAGTTTTCCTAGATCCAATAGCCAAAGGAGTTAATCTAGGAGTTAATTTGGTCGCGAGTAAAATTTTTTGTGCATGTAGTTTTATGCTAAGATCTGCCGATAGCTACAATGGAACGCCCCAGCAGGGGCGACCATTGTGGAACAACGCACAAGATCGAGCTGGCGTCCAGAGAGCAGCACCTGCCTTCTCAGCCTCTTCCTACCAGTCTCAATTTCGACAGCTAGACAACAGAATGGACCCAGTGATCAGGTAAGCTTTAAGATTGCACATTTGATCCTAAAGTCCAGCCTAGATGCATCTGTATCTTCTGTATTATTAGTTAATTATATGTAGTCATGTATTTGCACTTATTTATACTGACAACTTTAATTTCATTAGAGTTTTTGTCAAGTGAATTGCAAAAAAAAGAAATTTATTTATTGCTTGCGTCACTAGCAGCATTTTACTACAGAATGAAATATTCGACAATTCATTTAGAATGATAACAGTTAAAATAATTTTTTCATATGCGCGAACTCCCTTTAGATGCTAAACAGTCATTTTTATCTCACATCAACCACAATAAGTAAAAAATTGATCGATTCAGTTTCTAAAAAGGCTATATTGAAAAGGCGATATCCTCAGCTATAGTCTTTTTTTAGTTAAGCCTACAAATATTGTTGCAATCTTGTTAGCACACCTAAGAATAATTATGGCATCAAACACACGAGCCGTTTATGGGCCTTACAGATCATAATCATATGCAGCCGAGCATTGTGGCTCAAACTCGGAGAGCAGTTTGATCGATAAGATACTGGCAAAAAACGAATGTGTTTCGAACGGCATACCCTTAGCGCTAGGGTGGTTCTTATCAGTTTCGCGCGGGGTCATACTTAATGCACTGCATGGATTCTAAAAAACACGCGGTGAAAGCAACTGTCAAACTTGCGATGATCATTTTAGCTTTTACAAGCTATTATTTGCAATGAAAAATAGCCGACTAGCAGATAAGCTTTCAAAAAGGAAGATAGAAGCAGTGTTTTTGCGTCTTCTCTAAAAGAATGTGCAATAAAAAATATTATACCCAGATTGTTTATCAGACAAAAATGCGCATTTCATAAATCGAATATAGGACTAGAATTTTCTTGAGTGGCAGAGCGGTTAGCCCCGTTCGCCTCTCGCGACAAGGTCCCTGAGCTCGATTCCACGGCGAGGCCACATTAATTTGGGACGCAGCCGCGGAGAGAAGGCTTGGGGGCTTGTCATGCAATTTACGCATTTGAAGACCAACCTCCAAGCCACAGTAAAAGTGTACACTGCCTAACGATTAGAAGGTCAGGGCAAACGTACACACCTGTGCGAGCGTGTGCTCAGGAGTCAGTTCAACGGGCAATCAGTTAAATTAAATCACCAAATGATGTGCCATTGCCCGCAATCGTGCGATGGCACAAATGGCGTCCTGCAACTATTAATATTTATTATATTGGGAAATAAATCGTCTTTTCAATTGGGAAATCCTTGTCTTTTCAATAGGGAAATCTTTGTCTTTTTTTGATCGGGATGTCTTCTTCTTTTTGTAAATGGGGAAATCCTTTTTTTTTATTGGAAGCCCCTAGATTTTCAGCTAGGAAATCCTCTCATTCTTCAGCTCAGCATTGGACTCCATCCGGCAGACGCGAAGTCACCTGGACACCATGTCTGACGACATCAGCCGCTTCCAGCAAGGAGGCGGCCAGCAGATCTTCGGCGGCCGGTCCAGATCGATTTCTCCGTCCTACAGCGCCAGTCAGCGATTGGCTGCTGGGCCGTTGGGCAGCGGCTCGCTTGGCGCCGCCGGATTGGCCAGCCGTGTTTATCGATCGCCAACAGATGTGAGGACAGCGCCCGATTTCATTCAAGAAATCTTTGTTATTTTTTATCACACAGGTTGTCTGATAGCGCATAAGACGAAGACACCACCAAATCTTTGCATTGACAGACAATGACAAAGTCCCTAGTCGAAAATGTGCTTTTGTTTGCTCACAGGATAAGGCTTATATTCTTCTCAATACAGTAACTTTCCGTTTACACACGCCTGTTTCAACTTAATACAGTTGTTTGATTCTCTATGCAGTCTACCTTAGCGATACGATGTTTGGCGTTTTAAGACAAAATATCAAACTCAATTAACAATTTTTGTACTTTTTCATCCAGCCAAATCTGACCGCATCGACGCCGCCTCCTTCGGTTACTTTCCAAGAAATCGAGCTGATTAAATTGAAACGCGAAAACGCCGAATTAAACAATAAGTGAGAACTGATCATTTGACTTATGACTCAAAAATGTTTCAAATACGAGCAAAATTAATATTGTTATTTCCAGAATCAAATCGCAAGTTTCTCGTCTGTCAAGCCTGATGCCTGTTGCTAGGCAGCTAGAGACTCAGCTGGCCCTACGGGAGGCTCAAATTTCGCAATTGACCGAAGCGTTGAGTCGGCGAGAGCACGAAAATCGCCAATTGATGAGTGTGAGATTCTGAAAAAACTTAAATAAGTACATAAACTTAGTAAATAAACTTAAAAGAATAAATAGTTGAGAAAGTCAAGACATATGTGCAGCCCCGTGTGTGTGTACCGCATAGTTGATCCCAACAAATCGCTGGTCACAACGCCCTGTTTGTATAACTTTCGCTAAAGTTAATTCACCGGGCGATTTTTGTTCCATACAGCTGACTCAGTTGAGTTCTACTCAGTTGTAAGACCCGGAAATAATCCGACTTAGTCTCATGATTCTAAAACTGCGCAAAATATTTGTTAAAATATGATAATATTTCATTTGAAAGCGTGCTCTTGAATAAATTACGAATCGTTTTTTTCGTCATTTAAGGAAAACGCCCAGCTGAATGCTACGCTACGGCAATCAGAGGTGAGTTCTGCAGCTGGTGAGAATAGTTCTGTTCATTCTTTTAAAGACGTTGCGTCTTGCAAGTTCTCAAAATGAACGAATTTAATCAAACCAGTCGGCTAAATTGCAACCAATGTGGCGCCACATTTCAATTTGAAATCAAATGCACATTGAACCTGCGCATAAAACACCTTCAGAGAGCTAAGACGACTCAAACACTGCCTTCTCGGGTTCCGAGTGAGCTGGACCAATTGAATTCAGGGTAATGTTATTTTGTTTAACCGTTGTAAAAAATGTTTTCGTAAAGGCGCGAGTTGCACGTAATAAAGCCTTCTCGCTATATTTTCAGAGACGATAACCGGCTGTCGCCCGATGCTCAAATTTCATCTTCGAAAACTATTACAGCAAGGGCTAGTGACAATGATTCAGGATCATCAGGTTGGTATAGACTTGATATCGATCTACTACGCTGGCAATCTCAATGTCAAGTACTGTCTAGCACGAGGCAAAGCTTAAACGAATTTTCTACATAATTTAGTTTTGAGGCTCTCGACGTTTATAAGTCGTCGCAATCTCGTCTGAATGTTAGAAACAGCATGGTTTGGAGGCTCCCAATGCCTCGGCTTATTTTACCTATGACCCTCAGACGCATGTAGGGTCTCGACACTTTGAGGCTCCCAACGTTGTGAACTTTTTGTCACGGTTCTTTGTCAGAGAGTTAAGGGGCACTTTTTAATGTTCTGATGATGCTTTCTGATGATTTGATGTTCGATTAGCTGCTTCCCCCCCTTAAAATTTTTAAAGCTTTAAAATTCTTTAATTTTTTTGTTGTTTGCATATCGATGGCCCAGTGACTTATTGAGCCGATAAAATTATCGGATTGTTCAGGCGTTTCTAACGCTTTAACTTTCGTCACTTATCTAGCTCATAAAATAGCGCAGAGAAATACACAAGCTGCGCATCCTTTAAAAACTTCTAGTTAATCAACTCTTCCCAATGGCGCCTTCTACGGTTCGTGGCTTTGACTTTGTGAAACAGCAACTGGACGAGTCGCAAGCAATTCTCAAGCGTCAACAAGAGTTGCTGGATCAGCTTGACGGCGATGAGGACAACGAAAATGCGGTTGGGGATGCTTCGCGTCAGCGGCCGCCCCTTGGTGGCACTGGACGAAGAGGCGGAGTCAGGGCCCCGAGGACGCAGTCAATAACGCCCGACTCCAGCCAACGAGGCAGTGCTAGCAATGATGAATCCTTTGAGCGTTTGATGTCTGAAGGGTGTGTGCTTCTCATTTATTACTTTCGCAAAACACTGCGTATGAATCTGTATAAGTAAAAAAGTTGAACTCGTTTTTTAATTCAGCCGTCAAAAAGACGCCGCAATACGCACGTTGACAAGTCA
Organism: Macrostomum hystrix; assembly: GCA_950097015.1. Lineage (NCBI taxonomy): Eukaryota > Metazoa > Platyhelminthes > Macrostomidae > Macrostomum > Macrostomum hystrix. The sequence continues at coordinate 30,558,659 of CATNEN010000038.1, forward strand.
GATCGGCAGTCTATTAGCCGAACGCGACATCCAGTCAGCTGAGCGGGCTGACATGCGAAATGGCCTCCTGGACCTTCTCGTCGATCTGGATCGATTGTCGCAACTGCCGCAGTCGGCCGACATTCAGCAGGATCTGCAGCCACTGTTGGAGAAAGCACGTAGCCTAGGTCGACAAGCGGCTCTCGGTAGCCTACAGGATGACAGGAGGTCCAGGACAGATCCGCACTACAGGCCTGACGACATTGTCAGCAGCTTCTCCGACGATGGATTGCACGAGCAGCCAGTCTCTGCATCCTTCCCACATAATATTCAGCAGCCAATGGGCGCGCCTACTGACTGGCAGCAGACTCAGGGATCGCCGATGAGTCAGCCTGAATTTGACGAGGAAAATTTAATCAGATCAAAAGCATCTGCAGTCTCGCCCAGAAATGAAGCGCCACTTAGGCAGAACTCCGGAGATTCGGATGTTTATCACGACGCTACAGATGGATCTAACCAAGCTACAGGAACTATCAAGTCGAGTAAAATCAATGGTAAACTAAAAAAACTGCCAGATGTGCAAAGCTGTGTCCCAGATGAGAGGTCGAACATGAGTGTGTCAAGTCCTGATTCTAGCACGCCTTCAGAGTCTGAATCTGACAGACATCGGCCAAGAAAATTATCTGATAAGCCGGCAGATTCTGAAGAATTGCACATTACCAGCAATGTTCCGTTGACACAGGCGTCGACCATCGCTGCATCGAAGACTAACGATAAGATTCTGTCAGAAGAGGTGCCAGCAAACAGTCAGCGTACAGAGAGAAACTCAGAGTATCAAGAAGGTAGCGGGCAGCCGTCATCCGCTCGTTCGCCTCTGAAGGAAGGTGGAGACACTGAGCTGACGAGTCATCCGGCTAGTACAGTTGAGCATTCCGGTCTTCCGAGACGAGACAAGACGAGAAAAGAGAGCTTAAACTCCAAAGCGCCCATGTCCACCACTACGCAAAGTAAGGATGGCTTCGATGATCGACCTAATAGCGACGTTTCTGAAGCTCCAAGAGAACTCGAAGTAGCTAATCGAATCCCCATGGCTTCCGCGGTGTCAAGTATGCCGAATCGGGAAACTTCACCAGTTTCTCAAGCATCGGACCCCGTAAGCCAAGAAATCGATAGCGATGGACAACCAGTCTCCAGTCTCTGCCAGCAAGGTGGATCAGCTGGGGCGGGAGCTGGACCAGGATCACAACCAATGGGACCACCGCTCCGATTGGATCCTCAGAGTCTAACTGACGAAAGCGTTTTTGGACCGCTCAACTCTTCTTCCCGCGATCACAAATCCCAGTCTGGAGATGAAGAGGAAGGCAGTGGAAAGTTTGAAAAAGTACCCAGACTACAAGATAAATCAAACGACATCGGCATAAAAGTCAAGCCCGTGTCTGCTGATTCAGAACAAGATCTCGAGCAGGGAAATCCTCAAAACAAAACGCTACCTTTATCGAGTCCTAGTCTGTACGAGACCACGACAGGTTCTTCAAATCGTCAATCGATGTCAACCGAACCGATTCTTCAACAATCGTCACCTCACGTATTTGGAAATCCTTCGTCTCCAGATGCAACCAAACAAAATGCTGACCCAGAAGAAGGACAACTCAATCATGAAGTGTCGAAAACACCAGAAGACGCAGCTTTTCCCGGCTCAGAAGTAGCTCTGTCGAATTCCCAGCGCGAAAGACTTGCAGAGGGCCACAAAGAAGACAAAGCTTTCTCGGATGAAGGTTCAAAGATGCGAATCGGCGTGTCAAAGCCTACCGATAAGAGCGACAAAGGACCTGATCGTGATGCATCATATTTAAGGCCAGTGGAAGACAGTGGACGAATGCCAGACACGGATTCTCAATCACACCTCGAAACTGATCATCCATCAACCAACAAGATTGATGAAGAGACTCAGAAAGATGTTCAATTAAGTCAACTAAGGACTAGTGTTGACAAACCAGGAGTAGACAAGCCCGACTTGACCGTAACAGACAGTGTGGCGCTAGTCTCGTCAGCAGTTGAAGCAGATAAATCGACTCGAGCAAGCTCCGGAAGTGAAGTTCCAGCACGATCCAGCAATGATGAAAAATCTGCCGCAGCAAATCAATCGGATTCCGTAGATCCAAAGAAAGACCAGCAAGTCTCTACTTTACCTGAGAGCAGCGAGACTGCAAGTCTCGGTAAGGAAGAAACTGTCGGACCAACTAAAAACATCAACCAGTCCAACGATGGAGAATCAGAAAAGGACAGTCGATTCACGACTGTCACATCAATGCAAGCGCCAGACTGTGAAGACGAAACGCCGTCCACAAGCCAGTTGAACACGACTCAAAAGCGACAACCGAAGGAGTCAAAGCCTTCGAGTTCTGAAGAGACTGAGAAATATCTGAGAGATACCTCGCGTGAAACAGGTACGACAGACCTGGAAACAAACAAGGAACCGAGTAGAAGAAGTTCAATGGATTCTGTCGATGGCCTGTACACGGAGACTCGAAATCTGCAGCAAGTCACTTCTGAACGTGATCTGATCACGACTGTGGAACGTGAAGAAGGGTGTACAATCGCTTCTGAACGTGAAGAAGGACGTACAATCGCTTCTGAACGTGAAAAAGGACGTACAATCGCTTCTGAACGTGAAGAAGGACGTCCAATCGCTTCTGAACGTGAAGAAGGACGTCCAATCGCTTCTGAACGTGAAGAAGGACGTACAATCGCTTCTGAACGTGAAGACGGACGTCCAATCGCCTCTGAACGTGAAGAAGGACGTCCAATCGCTTCTGAACGTGAAGAAGGACGTACAATCGCTTCTGAACGTGAAGACGGACGTCCAATCGCCTCTGAACGTGAAGAAGGACGTCCAATCGCTTCTGAACGTGAAGAAGGACGTCCAATCGCTTCTGAACGTGAAGAAGGACTTACAATCGCTTCTGAACGTGAAGACGGACGTCCAATCGCTTCTGAACGTGAAGAAGGACGTCCAATCGCTTCTGAACGTGAAGAAGGACGTACAATCGCTTCTGAACGTGAAGAAGGACGTACAATCGCTTCTGAACGTGAAAAAGGACGTCCAATCGCTTCTGAACGTGAAGAAGGACGTCCAATCGCCTCTGAACGTGAAGAAGGACGTCCAATCGCTTCTGAACGTGAAGAAGGACGTCCAATCGCTTCTGAACGTGAAAAAGGACGTCCAATCGCTTCTGAACGTGAAGAAGGACGTCCAATCGCCTCTGAACGTGAAGAAGGACGTCCAATCGCTTCTGAACGTGAAGAAGGACGTCCAATCGCTTCTGAAAGTGAAGAAGGACGTACAATCGCTTCTGAACGTGAAGAAGGACGTCCAATCACTTCTGATCAAGAAGACAGACATCCAGTCAACCCTGAACGTGTAGACAGCCATCCAGTGCCTTCTGAACATGGAGACAGCCATCCAGTCAACTCTGTACATGGAGACAGCCATCCAGTGCCTTCTGAACATGGAGACAGAAATCCAGTGCCTTCTGAACATGGAGACAGCCATCCAGTGCTTTCTGAACATGGAGACAGAAATCCAGTGCCTTCTGAACATGGAGACAGAAATCCAGTGCCTTCTGAACATGGAGAAAAACATCCAGTCAACCCTGAACACAAAGACAGAGATCCAGTTAGTCTTCCTGAAGATGAAGAAAGTTGGGGCGGCATCGTACAGAAGGATACTCGTCCTGTCGATCCAAGCGCAAGTAAAGATCATAATGCAGCCAGCGATGATGTCTTGAGGGCCGACACTAGCGGAGTCGATAGGATTCGAGAAGATTCTAGCACTGTTCAACAAAGCGACAATTACGATGGCAGGGACAGTCAAATGCCCAAGTCATTAGAGCAAGTCGGCAACTCTGACAGTAATTATTTAAAAGAGCATGATGATAAGAAGTCAAAGATAACCGATGAAAGACACACGACTAATGATTCAGAAGCTCAGACAATCTCTGACGATGAGGTTGCTCAAAGGCAGAAGGCCGAGTCAGTGTCGAAAAGGAAAATGGACGATAGCAGTCGAGCAATTGTTCCGCTGGACGAGCAGATAAACCAGGATCCTCGATTAGATGGGCAACACAGACGAAGAGACGCCATGGATGAGTCAGAGGATTCTTCAGGTTCAACTCCAGGTAAAAGCAGCGAGTCTAATGAGAAACAGCGAAACTCAGATTATCCTCCGGGAGATTCGACTAATAGTTCGCGCACCGACGACAGGGTTGTTGATTCGGTGAATCACAATAATTTAAGGGAAGCGTTCAGTCCGATGGAGGATGAGCGTCAAGATAAACTTGCCTTTCCAATGCCAATCGGAGAAAGAGCTAGTGATGATCTTCGTCATACGGCTTCACGCCAAGGTGATGACCATGAGTCACTAGATAAACTGCGACTCGATACGAAGGATCGCTTACTTGGACAGACCAACGATAATGCTGACAGACAGGTGGCTAATGAGAAAAATCTGGATTCTAGCGAGAATTTTAGTAAATTTGATCCATCAGAAGAAAAAGATGACAGACAGCAATCCAGTGCCTCACAACCAGAAGCGAATAGGTTTGGCGACCAACCATCCACAGAGCAAAACTGTGCTTCTTCTCATCCTGTCGATGAGCAACAATACGGTAATCCGGACTCAGATGGACATAACGATGAGCCTGTCCATAATGCGAACGAACAAGTTCTGGTTCAACCATCTGGCGAGAGTCGACCGTTCGATGCTGCTAAACACAAGGTTGGTGCCTGGCTGTCTGACGACCGGAATCGTGCTTCTTCTCATCCTGCAGAAGATGAAGACGAAAATCGACTCTCCAAACTGGAAGAGTTTGAAGGAGAGAGGCGACCATTGGGTGAAAAACAATCTAGGACTTACCATCGTACTGGCGAAAATCCAGCGGATTCTACAGAAAGAGTCCTACAAATTGAGTGCCCTGTGAAAGCTGCGGAACCAAATAGCCATGCGGCAGAAAGTGGAACCTCTGACGACAATCAAAGGCGCAGTTTGAACGACGCAACGAAACGGAAAGATGAGACACTGCCTTTCAGTGATCGCCAGCTTGATCCTGATACTCCAAACAGAACAACTGCAAACGAACCTTCTGAGGATCTAGCGATAGGTACAAACGACCGGTCCCCTGTCAATAGAATTGTCGACCGTGTTGACGCAGCTAAGGATTTTTCTAGCGATAAACTTGCCGACCGGTCTATTTTAAGTCATCAACCAGCAGCCGTTGATGACACTAACAATGTTTCGAAACGTGATCTACTTAATAATTTAGGTAGTAATAAAGACATTGAAGACGCTAAAGGTGGACGGAACAAAGACTTTGAGTTACCTTTCGTGGACAATGACGAAGGAACTTCCACGAGGAGCAGTAGTAGTTTAGATAATGCACACGAAGGCAGGCAAAATGAACCGAAAACTCGAAGTGTGCAAAGCTTACAATTCGCTGAGACATCGGACAAGGACACAGACGATGAGGATAGTTCCAAGAATCTGGCTGAGTCATTGGACTCTGTTAATCAGAAGAAAAATCAAGAACTAATTACTCGAACGAAAGGAGCTAAGACTCGAGTAATTGAGGATCAGGGAGACTTGGCTAGTAGCCTATCCAGCAGCGATTCCAACAGCTCAGGCACAATTTTAGAGAATGTTCGAAAGCAAAAAAATTCTAGATGTCAAGGGCGTTCAATGATTTCCAGCAGCCCCAAAGATAAATCTGACTTTGAAATATCGGCCTCCGGCACGGAAGGGACTGGGCTCAGAAGTCGCGAGCTCAGAACTTCCGATGAAAAGGCAGGTAAAAAGGGGACAAAACCTAAGTTAGTGCCACGAGAAAGACTAGAAACACTGGTCTACGAAAACACGTCCAGGGATGCATCAGACATACACACGGATGCGTCCGACGAAGATTTCGATAAGGCAGAAACTGGTCAATCTGAGAGACGTAAGAATTTGGAAATCTCAAGCCAACTATCTTCCTCAGTCTCTGACAGTGAAACTAACACAGTGAGCGAGTCCAAGCGAAAAGAAAGATTCAAAAACCGACAGAATGACTCTCTGAAAATCCTGGATCATCATCAGGCAAATGATTTGACTTCCAAAAGTAGACAGTCATCAAGGACAGATTCCAAAACAGAACTGACAGGCGAAAGTTCTGCTGTTGATCGTTCGGATTCCGATTCACTTTCTGCGCCTCGCAAGATTGAAGAACAATCTACTTTATTGTCACGAAATGAAGACTCGAATTCGAGAAGGAAAGCGCCATCAGAACGTGAGAGCTCAGACCAGTCAAACAGAAATGGTTCCAGATTGATCGATGATAAGGTCCAAGACCCCGGTCGAGATTCAGCTCCAATTAAAGAAGTCCCCGAGCTAATGACAGATGAAATCAAGGCAGAGTACAATGACGAAACTATGGTGGCTCCTGAACTGGAGGTCGCTGATATGAAAGACTCAATGAATTATCAACCTGCAAAGTTTGCTTCAAATGATGAACAGGGGCCACGCAACACTGAGAAGAAGCAGCAAAACTTGCCAGATAATGACATGGAAGCTAATAGCCAGTCAGGAGTAGCAAGATCACAAAAGCCTTCTGAAATCAACCGATACAATGAATCTGTTGGTGATTTCAAAGAACTGACTTCTGCTGATGACAATAGCGAACGGAATGAAAACGAATCTGTGGCCAAGGGTTCAGGACAAGACGTCACGGACAAGCCATCATACAATGAGACGCACCTTTCGCGAGACGACTCTGACGTTGATAAAGCTGATGAAGCGAATAAACGAGGAATTAAGCATCCAGTGAAATACTCTCACAGTGGAGGCCTTGCAAAGAATAAACAGCGAGATGGTACTACAGAGGAGGCCGAAATCGACCTCGGTCAATCAGAGCCAAAATCACCAGAGTCCGATGTTTTACCAAAAGTGGCAACTGATAACGATAGCGCCAGAGTATCAGAGAATAGCAGCAGCCGAATTGCAGCCAACCAATGTACAGGCGCTAAATCTGGCAGCCCAAGCGAACTAAAGGAACGACACGACACAAAAGATAATGCTAGTGTAGACGAGGTTGAAATACTTCCTAGACGGCTGTCCAACGAAGATGCCGAAAATTTTCCTGCTGATGTCACTGATCAAAGGGCGTCATATCTACATTTATCATCGATGAATGATAAAATTAGCGATGAGAATCCTGCTGCTAATGACTCAAAAGAGCTGGCAGGGCAACTTGAGAATCAGACACTTTATGGAGTTGATGAGAGAGATCGCGCTTTCGATCGTAATCGATCCCAGAATTATTTATCGCCGGAAACCGACAGAAATGAAGGCACAGAAACACCGTCCCGAAGTGTTACATTAGCGTATGAGGTGACTGGAGGCAAAATGGGAAGCATTTCTCCTAGTATCGAAGATTTCCAGGACTTTCCAGACGCTTTAATCGAACAGCGCTCGCACGACAAGCCTGTTAGCAATGAGCTTGTTAACGAAAGATTGATTCCAATCGAAAAAGAGAGCCACTGTGGATCTGATAGTCCGAGCGCTTCAAATGAGCAATTTACAGACAGTGCTCACGAAGATAGCAAAGAAAAAGAAACAGCAGGCGACGGCGATAGCACAGCTTCAAAAGAAGGACGCCGTGATCTTGTCCAAGAGCAGAGGGGCAATGTTAGCCTGTCTCGCGAACATAGGGATTCTCAGAAGGATAAGACAGAAGAGGACAGTGACACGCCAACAGCCGAGTCCACTGGTTCCGGGGATAAGCCGGGTTCTCAGGATGAACTCAACAACGAACTTGTCTATCGCACTCTAAACCAGAACGAAGAGGCTCATAGACAGTCCCATATAGCGCGAGAAAACGAAAACGATACCAGCAGTGAGCTGCATTCCGAAACAGAAGTTCGCGAGCCTTGCAGTAATCCTGATAAGAGAGCTACTGAAGAAGATACCACATTAGCAGAATCGGAGAAGAGAGAAGACGAACTTACTCAAAGCAATGGCGGCAGTAAAGCACCTCTTTCAGTGCAATCTAAAGAGCATAGCTTTTCGAAGGATGGTCAGAATTGTGCAGATAATCAGATTGATGGCCCTCAGAATAAAGACTACGCGGATGGCAAGACTGAATGCAAGCCACTACAGGACACCGAACTTAAAACTGAACCACTCGACAAAAGAACATCTGCCAGAGAGGACAGAGAAACTTTTGAATCATCTGACAACGAATTAAACGCACCTGCTAGTAGAAAGGCATCTGATGTACCATCAAGTAGGGAATTGCCTGTCTCCAAAAACAAATCGATCAATCCGGACGTAGAGGCAGCAGAGCAGTCCACAGGTTCTGGAGATCTCAAGGCAGAGACAGGAACCAGAGCTCGGAAAGACGAAGCACCAGTCTGCGAGGAAGAGTTTGAAAGTGGCAGTGACTTGGACAAGGCAACAGTTACTGTGTCCTCCAGCTCTGAAGACGAGTGCAGCGATGACGACTTACCATCTGAGCGAGCGAAAGAATCGGAATACGAAAAGATAAATGACATTAGTGTGGGATCGGAAGCTACAAACGAAGATGAAAAGGCAGAGAGTTCTGATTCAAAGTTTAAGGCGCCAAATATAAAAGACTCAAAAGAAAACACTGATGACCAGCAACCAGCAACTTCAAACCAACTTGAGACATGTGGGAGTAGTTCAACAGAGGTACCACTGAACGACATCGACAGTGAAGCTAATGCTAATAGTGATTCAAGCCATTCTGGGGGAGTTTTAGCTAGACAAATTTCGGATTCAAATCAATCAGAGAAAGGGAACAATCGTGGACCTAATGAGTTTGCGACTGAAGGTGACACAGCAACCTTGCATCCTAAAGGCTCCGAATATCCTCTTAATGAGTCTAGTGATATTCTCCTTCATCCGTACGTACCAAATTCTTTAAAGGATTCACGTGGACGTTTAGATTATTCGGATCCTGAGCAGACTGGCATCAGAGAAGCAGATGCTGTTGACAAAGTTCACAAAACATATATTTCTAATAGTCCAAAAATAAAATGTGCTGAATCTGATGACAATGATTGCTCAAGTGAAGCAAGGATGGCATCGACAACTAAAAGCGATAAAGTCTCGGCTGATACTATTTCTGAGCAAATCGAAACGAACCACACAAAGCTGTTGGAGCAACAAAACTATGGTTCCGGCATTGAGCGTCCTCAGAAACACTCTCGGATTGTCGCAAGCGGCATTTCTCTAAAAGAAGACCAGGAAACTATATCGAATGAAGAAACTGAGGCATTGAATTCCGACACTTCCCAGAAATCCCTCTTATCGAGCTATGAATCTGATAGTAACATTGGTTCAAAGAGTACACAGAAACCGCAAACAAATCAGAAAGAAGATGAGAGTTCTTCAATCGACGTTGACAAGGACAAAGATTTTGCAAAGGAAACCGATTTAGCTGGAAAAGAAGCTCCGTCTAGACTTGTAGGCGCACAAGATCCATCGACAGAAGAAGCTCTACCTGCTAATAACATGGCAGAGCTAATTCGTGAACGTGACTCAAGCGAATCTCGCAAAGATAATTCAGCGAAGAAAAACTTCAGTTCGAGTGGTAATGATGACAACACTTATTTACAGAGACAATCGAGCAGCACAACGAAGGAAACAGAACAAAGCGATGGGCGAAACGACAAAAAGAGCCTTTTAGAGCTGGATTCTAACCCACCTAGCGAGGATCAAGAAGCTCCAACAGCTGAGGACAGTGCTCACGCCTCTAAAAAATATTCTTCTGATGATGAGTTTGTTTCGAAGGCATACTTAGATTCGAAGTCACCGGAAAGAATTTTGAGTCAAGCTAATCAAAATGAAGCAGAAATTCCGGCTGAAGACATCGTCAAACAATTTCTCAGGGAGTCGACGTCAGCGAAGAGGCCTTCAAAGGATGATAAAATCGATCAACAATTGCCAGCTGATTTAACCTCGTCGGTATCAGACGTCACTTCAGATGTTGGTGTTGAACTACAGGAGGTTACTGAGGGACAGAAGAAGATAGCGACTTCCGCGCCACGTGAATCTAGAACGGATGGTGATGAGCTAGAAGCTTCAAAACCGACGGAAGCATCGCTGACACAAAACGAGAAGAAATATTACAACCAAAACTTAAAGCACGACGTCGATCTCGAGAACTCCTCGGATGACTCTGACGGTGCGGAAGATAATAGCCTGGCAGGCTACACGAGCAGTTCAACAGCATCTGATGAAAAGTCAAGCAAAATTTTAAGAAGCGACGGAGACAAAAGAATAGCACGAAAGGCTGGCGAAAATTCGGAATCGGAAAAACAAGCATCTCTATCAAGAACAAATTCAGAAGAATCTATGGAATCATTACTGGAAAAAGTGCTTAACGTACCGCTACCAGATGCTTCTGTGCCAAAGCCCTTGGATGACGACTATGAAGTGTCAAGAAATCTCGCTCCCATCCACGAGGCTGCACCTGCAGACCAGACGGATGCTACAGTAGGAGTAGCAGATGCGCATGACGGCGGCTCAAGGGTCCAGGAAAGCGATGATGATGATGACCTTCTAGTCAGCGACCAGGAGGATCATGACTCCGATGCCGATGACAATGGCTATTACTTTGAAGACGATAACGAATACTATATAAAGTCTAGCCATCCACACAGACTAGAAGACATCTCGGAGCGTTCCGAACCCGACGAGGAATGCACATATAGCGGATATAGTGAAGACATAGCATCCCATTCTGATTTTCCGAAATCGGTTCTTCATGGTGGGCGCTTTGCAGAGAATGACGCAAAGCTACAAGTACCACAGTATTCTCCCCGAAGACGAATCAGTCAAGGCAATGAGGATAGAAGTCATTCAACAATGTCTGATGAAGCTGACGATGAGCATATTTCACTTGATTCTACTCTCGAAATCTCAAGCTCGCGTCCGAAGAGAGTCAAGAAAGAACATGAAAGAATTAGCGACTCGAGACAACAGGAATCGGATGTTTCATCATCAGATAGTGAAAGTGAAGCTGCAGCAGTTGGTCCATCCAATGACAGTCTTCAAAACGAAACAGATGAGCAAAGAGACTCTTCTCGAGAGAATACTGCCGAAGCTGTTTTAGCAGATAATGAGCCCCATGTTGAGGATACTCACAAAGAACTCATCTCGGAGAGTCAACCAAGGAAGTCAAGAAAGAATGGTGTCCATGGTAGAGTCGATGGGGATGAAATGACTGAGGAGAATGAAAAATCTAAAGAAATCAAGAAGCCAAGCAGAATGGTCCCTGATATCACCGTCGACAGCGAGCAGAGCAACAAAGATCGAGACACAGATTTGGTTGATGATAAAGAAAATGAGCAGGCACGTGCGCTTCAGTCTTCAAGAGTCAGAAACGCAGAGGATGATCTCGAAAGGTTCCTTAATAAGAAGACAAACCAGATTGACTCTACAGAAGACCTCTCATCAACCAGAAAGTCGAAGGACAACGAGCCGGAAGACTCAAACATTTCTCAAGCAGGCTTGCCACTGAATAATAAGGAAACTTGTTCAGAGGCCGCAAACGTCTCAGAAACTGAGTCATCCTCTTGTGAGTCAAGTAAGGAATCTGGTGTTAAGAACACTGATGTATCAGAAACCAAAGGCAGTAAAACAAGGAATCAAAATGAGAATGACGTTGGGGAGGTTGAAGATACGATAATCTCACATGTAGCACCAGTGGCTGCCAAAGCGCCTAAAAATTCACAACTATCAATTGATCAGTCTGACACGGATGATTCGTCCTGCACTAAAATCACGAAAGAGATGTTAGCGGAGCTTGACAGTAGTCATACGGACACGGAAGTTTTAGCGGAGCAGCTGCTTGAAGGACTAACTACAGACATTGACGAAGACATGGATGACAACGGACAGATTGGGGCTGACATTCCAAAGTGCGAACATAAAATTAATTACAAGCGAAACAACATGCCAACTGTAAAAAAAACAGATAAACGAAAGCGTTTAAGAAGAAAAAATGAGTCAGAGACAGAGACTTCAGAGACAAGTGACACAAAGACCAATCAGCAAAGCACGCAGCAAAGACCAGATGAATATAATTGGAACGATGTCGCACACGAGAAGCCGGAGAAAAAAGGACAAAGTTATCTAGATGAGTCCACAAATGTTTCAGAAAGCAGCGATGTGAAACCCAGAAAGCAACAAAGACCGCCTGTTGATGAGACTTCCGACACTTCAGAAGCAAACGACGTAGAGCCACGCAAGCAAAAAAGCAACAAAGCAAAAGACTCAAAAGTACCCGTCAATGAGTCCAAAATTGCTTCAGAAAACACTAACTTGTATCCCAGTAAGCAACTAAGACAGCCCGTTGATGAGTCTTCCGACTCATCAGATACTAGCGACTTGAATTCTCAAGGGCAACAGAGACCGCCCGTTGATGAGTCTTCTGATGCTTCAGAAAGCAGCGACGCGAAACCCAGTAAGCAACAAAGAACGCCCGTTGATGAGTCTTCTGACAGTTCCGAGGCAAACGTTGTGAAGCCACGCAAGAAACAAAGCAACAAAAATGAAGACTCAAGAGTGCCCGTCAATGAGTCTAGCTATGCTTCAGAAAGCAGCGACGAAAAGCCCAGAATGCAACAAAGAGCGCCCGTTGACGAGTCTTCAGACGCTTCAGAAACCAGCGACGTGAATGCTCAAAGGCAACAAAGACGGCTCGTTGATGAGACTTCCGATGCTTTAGAAACGAGCGACGTGAAGCCCAGAAAGCGACAAGGAACGATTGTAGACGAGTCCCCCGACACTTCAGATACCAGCAACGTGAATGCTCAAAGGCAACTAAGAGCGCCCGTTGATGCATCTTTCAATGCTTCAGAAAGCAGCAACATGAAGCTCGGAAAGAGCAAAGAACAAAGAGCGCATGATGATGAGACTTTCGACTCTTCAGAAAGCAGCGAAGTTAAGCCGAGTAAGCAACAAAGAGCGCCCGTTGAGGAGTCTTCCGACTCATCAGATACTAGCGACGTAAATGCTCAAAGGCAACAAAGACCGCCTGATGAGTCTTCCGACACTTCAGAAGCAAACGACGTGAAGCCACGCAAGCAACAAAGCAAAAAAAAAGAAGACTCAAGAGCGCCCGTCGATGAGTCATTCGATGCTTCAGAAAGCAGCGACCTAAAGTCAAGTAAGCAACAAAAAGCGCCTGTTGACGGGTCTTCCGACGCTTCAGAAACCGGCTACGCTAAGCCGAGTAAGCAACAAAGAGCGCCCGTTGATGAGTCTTCCGATGCATCCGATACTAGCGACATGAATGCTCAAAGGCAACAAAGACCAACGGTTTATGTGTCTTCCGATGCTTCAGATACTAGCGACATAAAGCCCAGAAAGCAACAAAAAGCGCCTGTTGACGAGTCTTCCGACGCTTCAGAATCCAGCGACGTTAAGCCGAGTAAGCAACAAAGAGCGCCCTTAGATGATTCTTTCGATACTTCAGAAAGCAGCGACGTGAAACCGCGCCAGCTACAAAGCAACAAAAAAGAAGACTCAAGAGCGCCCGTCGATGAGTCTTCTGACCAATCAGATGCCAGCGACGGGAATGCTCAAAGGCAACAAAGACCGCCCGTTGATGAGTCTTCCGACGCTTCAGAAAGCAGCGACGCGAAACCCAGAAAGCAACAAAGAGCACCCGTTGATGAATCTTTCGGTGCCTCAGAAAGCAGCGACATGAATCCCAAAAAGCAACAAAGAACGCCTGTTGAGAAGTCTTCCGACGCTTCAGAAACCAGCGACGATAAGCCGAGTAAGCAACAAAGAGCGCCCGTGGATGAGTCTTTCGATGCTTCAGAAAGCAGCGACGTGAAGCCGCGCAAGCAACAAAACAACAAAAAAGAAGTCTCAAGAGCGCCCGTGGATGAGTCTTTCGATGATTCAGAAAGCAGCGACGTGAAGCCGCGCAAGCAACAAAGCAACAAAAAGGAAGACTCAAGAGTGCCCATTGATGAGTCTTCTGACAAATCAGATACCAGCGACGGGAATCCTCAAAGGCAACAAAGACCACCCGTTGATGAGTCTTTCGACGCTTCAGAAACCAGCGACGTAAAGCTAAGTAAGCAACAAAGACTGCCCGTTGATGAGTCTTCCGATGCATCCGATACCAGCGACAGGAATGCTCAAAGGCAACAAAGACCACCGGTTCATGTGTCTTCCGATGCTTCAGATACTAGCGACATAAAGCCCAGAAAGCAACAAAAAGCGCCTGTTGACGAGTCTTCCGACGCTTCAGAAACCAGCGACGTTAAGCCGAGTAAGCAACAAAGAGCGCCCGTGGATGGGTCTTTCGACGCTTCAGAAAGCAGCGACGTGAAGCCGCGCAAGCAACAAAGCAACAAAAAAGAAGACTCAAGAGCGCACGTCGATGAGTATTCCGACTCATCACATACTAGCGATGTGAATGCTCAAAGGCAACAAAGACCACCGGTTTATGTGTCTTCCGATGCTTCAGATACTAGCCACATAAAGCCCAGAAAGCAACAAGAAGCGCCTGTTAACGAGTCTTCCGACGCTTCGGAAACCAGCGACGTTAAGCCGAGTAAGCAACAAAAACCGCCCGTAGATGAGTCTTCCGATGCTTCAGATACCAGCGACAGGAATGCTCAAAGGCAACAAAGACCGCCCGTTGATGAATCTTTCGATGCCTCAGAAAGCAGCGACATAAAGCCCATAAAGCAACAAAGAACGCCTGTTGAGAAGTCTTCCGACGCTTCAGAAACCAGCGACGATAAGCCGAGTAAGCAACAAAGAGCGCCTGTTGACGAGTCTTCCGACGCTTCAGAAACCAGCGACGATAAGCCGAGTAAGCAACAAAGAGCGCCTGTTGACGAGTCTTCCGACGCTTCGGAAACCAGCGACGTTAAGCCGAGTAAGCAACAAAAACCGACCGTAGATGAGTCTTCCGATGCTTCAGATACCAGCGACAGGAATGCTCAAAGGCAACAAAGACCGCCCGTTGATGAATCTTTCGATGCCTCAGAAAGCAGCGACATAAAGCCCATAAAGCAACAAAGAACGCCTGTTGAGAAGTCTTCCGACGCTTCAGAAACCAGCGACGATAAGCCGAGTAAGCAACAAAGAGCGCCTGTTGACGAGTCTTCCGACGCTTCAGAAACCAGCGACGATAAGCCGAGTAAGCAACAAAGAGCGCCTGTTGACGAGTCTTCCGACGCTTCGGAAACCAGCGACGTTAAGCCGAGTAAGCAACAAAAACCGACCGTAGATGAGTCTTCCGATGCTTCAGATACCAGCGACAGGAATGCTCAAAGGCAACAAAGACCGCCCGTTGATGAATCTTTCGATGCCTCAGAAAGCAGCGACATGAAGCCCATAAAGCAACAAAGAACGCCTGTTGAGAAGTCTTCCGACGCTTCAGAAACCAGCGACGATAAGCCGAGTAAGCAACAAAGAGCGCCCGTGGATGAGTCTTTCGATGCTTCAGAAAGCAGCGACGTGAAGCCGCGCAAGCAACAAAACAACAAAAAAGAAGTCTCAAGTGTGCCCATCGATGAGTCTTCTGACAAATCAGATACCAGCGACGGGAATCCTCAAAGGCAACAAAGACCGCCCGTTGATGAGTCTTCCGACGCTTCAGAAAGCAGCGACGTAAAGCTAAGTAAGCAACAAAGACTGCCCGTTGATGAGTCGTCCGATGCATCCGATACCAGCGACAGGAATGCTCAAAGGCAACAAAGACCGCCCGTTGATGAATCTTTCAATGCTTCAGAAAGCAGTGACATGAAGCGCAGAAAGCAACAAAGTGCGCATGATGATGAGTCTTTCGACGCTTCAGAAACCAGCGACGTAAAGCCAAGTAAGCAACAAAGCAACAAAAAAGAAGACTCAAGAGCGCCCGTCGATGAGTCTTCTGACCAATCAGATGCCAGCGACGGGAATGCTCAAAGGCAACAAAGACCGCCCGTTGATGAGTCTTCCGACGCTTCAGAAAGCAGCGACGCGAAACCCAGAAAGCAACAAAGAGCACCCGTTGATGAATCTTTCGGTGCCTCAGAAAGCAGCGACATGAATCCCAAAAAGCAACAAAGAACGCCTGTTGAGAAGTCTTCCGACGCTTCAGAAACCAGCGACGTTAAGCCGAGTAAGCAACAAAAACCGCCCGTAGATGAGTCTTCCGATGCTTCAGATACCAGCGACAGGAATGCTCAAAGGCAACAAAGACCGCCCGTTGATGAATCTTTCGATGCCTCAGAAAGCAGCGACATAAAGCCCATAAAGCAACAAAGAACGCCTGTTGAGAAGTCTTCCGACGCTTCAGAAACCAGCGACGATAAGCCGAGTAAGCAACAAAGAGCGCCTGTTGACGAGTCTTCCGACGCTTCAGAAACCAGCGACGATAAGCCGAGTAAGCAACAAAGAGCGCCTGTTGACGAGTCTTCCGACGCTTCGGAAACCAGCGACGTTAAGCCGAGTAAGCAACAAAAACCGACCGTAGATGAGTCTTCCGATGCTTCAGATACCAGCGACAGGAATGCTCAAAGGCAACAAAGACCGCCCGTTGATGAATCTTTCGATGCCTCAGAAAGCAGCGACATAAAGCCCATAAAGCAACAAAGAACGCCTGTTGAGAAGTCTTCCGACGCTTCAGAAACCAGCGACGATAAGCCGAGTAAGCAACAAAGAGCGCCTGTTGACGAGTCTTCCGACGCTTCAGAAACCAGCGACGTTAAGCCGAGTAAGCAACAAAAACCGACCGTAGATGAGTCTTCCGATGCTTCAGATACCAGCGACAGGAATGCTCAAAGGCAACAAAGACCGCCCGTTGATGAATCTTTCGATGCCTCAGAAAGCAGCGACATGAAGCCCATAAAGCAACAAAGAACGCCTGTTGAGAAGTCTTCCGACGCTTCAGAAACCAGCGACGATAAGCCGAGTAAGCAACAAAGAGCGCCCGTGGATGAGTCTTTCGATGCTTCAGAAAGCAGCGACGTGAAGCCGCGCAAGCAACAAAACAACAAAAAAGAAGTCTCAAGAGCGCCCGTCGATGAATCTTTCGATGATTCAGAAAGCAGCGACGTGAAGCCGCGCAAGCAACAAAGCAACAAAAATGAAGACTCAAGTGTGCCCATCGATGAGACTTCTGACAAATCAGATACCAGCGACGGGAATCCTCAAAGGCAACAAAGACCACCCGTTGATGAGTCTTCCGACGCTTCAGAAAGCAGCGACGTAAAGCTAAGTAAGCAACAAAGACTGCCCGTTGATGAGTCGTCCGATGCATCCGATACCAGCGACAGGAATGCTCAAAGGCAACAAAGACCGCCCGTTGATGAATCTTTCAATGCTTCAGAAAGCAGTGACATGAAGCGCAGAAAGCAACAAAGAGCGCATGATGATGAGTCTTTCGACGCTTCAGAAACCAGCGACGTAAAGCCAAGTAAGCAACAAAGCAACAAAAAAGAAGACTCAAGAGCGCCCGTCGATGAGTCTTCTGACCAATCAGATGCCAGCGACGGGAATGCTCAAAGGCAACAAAGACCGCCCGTTGATGAGTCTTCCGACGCTTCAGAAAGCAGCGACGCGAAACCCAGAAAGCAACAAAGAGCACCCGTTGATGAATCTTTCGGTGCCTCAGAAAGCAGCGACATGAATCCCAAAAAGCAACAAAGAACGCCTGTTGAGAAGTCTTCCGACGCTTCAGAAACCAGCGACGATAAGCCGAGTAAGCAACAAAGAGCGCCCGTGGATGAGTCTTTCGATGATTCAGAAAGCAGCGACGTGAAGCCGCGCAAGCAACAAAGCAACAAAAAGGAAGACTCAAGAGTGCCCATTGATGAGTCTTCTGACAAATCAGATACCAGCGACGGGAATGCTCAAAGGCAACAAAGACCGCCCGTTGATGAGTCTTCCGACGCTTCAGAAAGCATCGACATGGAGCCAATAAAGCAACAAAGAGCTCCTGTTGAGGAGTCTTCTAACGCTTCAGAAACCAGCTACGTAAAGCCGAGTAAGCAACAAAAAGCGCCTGTTGACGAGTCTTCTGACGCTTCAGAAACCAGCGACGTTAAGCCAATAAAGCAACAAAAACCGCCCGTTGATGAGTCTTCCGATGCTTCCGATACCAGCGACAGGAATGCTCAAAGGCAACAAAGACCACCCGTTGATGCATCTTTCGATGCTTCAGAAAGCAGCAACATGAAGCCCGGAAAGCAACAAAGAGCGCCCGTGGATGAGTCTTCCGACGCTTCAGAAAGCAGCGACGCGAAACCCAGAAAGCAACAAAGAGCGCCCGTAGATGAGTCTTCCGAATCATCAGACACTAGCGACGTGAATGCTCAAAGGCAACAAAGACCACCGGTTTATGTGTCTTCCGATGCTTCAGATACTAGCCACATAAAGCCCAGAAAGCAACAAAAAGCGCCTGTTGACGAGTCTTCCGACGATTCAGAATCCAGCGACGTAAAGCCAAGTAAGCAACAAAGCAACAAAAAAGAAGACTCAAGAGTGCCCATTGATGAGTCTTCTGACAAATCAGATTCCAGCGACGGGAATGCTCAAAGGCAACAAAGACCGCCCGTTGATGAGTCTTCCGACGCTTCAGAAAGCAGCGACGTAAAGCCAAGTAAGCAACAAAGAGCACCCGTTGATGAATCTTTCGATGCTTCAGAAAGCAGCGACATGAAGCTCATAAAGCAACAAAGAGCGCATGATGATGAGTCTTTCGATGCTTCAGAAACCAGCGACGTAAAGCCGAGTAAGCAACAAAGAGCGCCCGTAGACGAGTCTTCGGAATCATCAGATACTAGCGACGTGAATGCTCAAAGGCAGCAAAGACCACCTGTTTATGTGTCTTCCGATGCTTCAGATACTATCGACGTAAAGACCCGAAAGCAACAAAGACTGCCCGTTTTTGAGTCCACCAAGGCTTCAGAACGTGACGGCATGAGACCCCGAAAGCTGCAAGGCCAGGCTCTTTATTCATCAGAGTCTAATGCCATAAAGCGCGGTGAAAAAAAGAGTCAAGAAGGGTCATCTCTTGATGAATATAGCGATGCTTCAGAGACTTCTGGGTCGAAGTCCAAGACACAGGAAAACCAGCTTACTCTTGATGAATCCACAAATGATACAGAGATCATTAAAGCTCAACTGATGAAACAGGAAAAACACCAAAGGCCACAAACGAACGAAAGGTCTTTGGTGTCAAGAAATTTTGTCGAAAAGCTTTTGGATAAAACTGCCGCAGAAAATGCCTCTGAGAGCAAAATTCAGGATAGGCCTCAAAGAAAATCTTCTGATACGGATTCAACTGGCACGCTGGATGCAAGTGACACCGAAAGGAAGATTGTGTCACGTGACTCGCAGGAACCGAAGTCATCAGAAAATGTCGGGCGGCAGTTAATAAAAAGATCTTCAACAAGAAAGGCTTCGATTTCTGAGTCGTCCGAAGCATCAGAAGTTAACCAGAGTCAACATAATGAACAAACAATATCTTCGGATTCTGAATCGACAACCACATCTGGGGATGAAACAGTGGACGATGTTTCAGGGATTGGACGAGCCGGTAAAAGATCTGAACAATTTTCTGTTGGTGAAGAATCAGAAGAATCCGAAGGACCGGATAGCGACTCGACGATAACCGCGACTGAGAATTCCAAACGAAAACTTAAAACAACAAGCAAGCGAAGCAATTTTTCTGATTCTTTCAGCGAGGACGTCTCCTTGCGATCCGGTGAACAAAGACCAGTGCACAAGGAGGATGACAGCATAGGACGCACTCATTCAGTGCCTGATCTGAGAATCACGTCCGAAGAATCTTGTGTCAGTTCAGATGTCGACCGTCAGCTTCGAGAATTCGACAATCTGATTTCAAATGGCGCTTCAATGAGACTAGCGCATGTGGACCATTCCGCATTGCTAAATGACAGCTTGACAGCTAGACAGCGCAGCAGCTCAGAGTCTGATATTATTTCTGAAACAGCGATGGCAAAAGCCGCTAATCCGGAAGATGGAAAAGAGATAACAATTGTCATCTGCGACAAGCGAAAACGTGAATTATCGATTTCCCGAAGCATGCCATCCATCTCATTGCTGAGAGACAGAAGAGCCAGCAATCTGTCTCACACCACTGCTGACTCAGTGGCTCTTCAGCAGTCTAGTCAGGCAGAATTCGAGCCGGAGCGACAAAGAGGCAATTCTGACAGCAGCGCAGCCAGCACCACTTCAGCTAAGAGATTACCAGTTCAGATTTCAATCACAGATTGTCGCAACAGACTTACCAGCTCAAGGAGCCTGCCTTCATTCGTTCAAGGCGTTAGTCAGGGCGTTAAACAGAGCGATAGGGACACAGAAAAAAAAGCAAGCATGAATAATGACCATAAAGACGTGTCTGTCGGTAGGACAAGCAAAGAAGCAAATAGGGGAACTGAGCGCAGATCGTCCGGCTCGGACAACGAAGACGTGTACGGAACGCCCTCTAGGCATCAATTAATCCGGGCATTGCGTTCGTCTATGGAAAAGGCACTGCAAGAACGTCCGTCAAAGTCTTCGGACTCGGAAGATCCATCGGCCACTGGTCAAGAAAGGACTTCGACTAGCACACGAAGACGAGCTCCGATGGCGGAGGCCCCGCGGAGACCACCCCTGCTGGCTGTGCAACCCGCCTCCCGACAATTAAATTCGAATCCGACTCAACCAAAGCACTCCGTTTCGCCAACTAGAGCACGACGGGCACAGTCGAGTACAACCAGCAATTTTGAAAAGCCCGCGGACCTTAGCAATGATACCGAAGAACTTCAACGCAGACGCGCGGAGGATGCCAAACTGCATCATTCACTGATGAACGAAGCTCAACGTCGAGTGTTCAAGAGAGAACTAGAGCAGCAAGAAGAAGACGACCTGGCCGACTCCACAAGCGTTGACACGGACAGTGAATTCACCGTCGCTCACGAGGTGCTCAATCCAGTCAAGGCTGTTCCGGAATTAACAAGCCAGAGAAAACACCAGATCTCTTCGGCGACGCCAGCTGAACGACCTCAAGCCAGGAGGCCGATTGTTAAAGATCTACCAAAAGTCGCTCCGGCAACTTTGACTGTACGCAGACCGAAATCGGAAATATACGCAGAAAAGTCAAACGAAGCAGACTTTTACGCTACGAAAAGTTTAGACAGAAGTAGGCCAGTCTGCTTGAAGCGCGATTCGTCCTTCGAGACCCTTTACGATGGAGATCTGATAGAGAAACTCACTAAAGAGCCACAACCAGACTTAATGCCAAAGTTCGAGGTAGACCAGTCTGATACTTCGTTGTCTGAAGCAGAGCAGCCGAAAAATTATAATTTTTCGATCGACGATGCTGAAGACTCTATCATGTCCAATCACACTCTGTCGTCAACACCGACTAATTCAATTCAGGATTTAGGGTAAGCTGGTAATTGTGCTTGGCTGTACGTGTACTTATACTGACAACTAGAAGTTTTTTTGCTTCTCAAGGTGTCAAAGAGTTGACACCTTTTGTGATCCCTAATTTGTTTGGATGAGAAATTCGAGCGGATGTGGCGGTCCCCATCGGCCTTTCTGAGCAACGTGCAATGGCTGCTAATGTACATGGGACTATGTCACTAGACCTTTTGTCTATTGTCTGAAACTAAAACATAGCAAGGATAGCTGGAAAGTTCGTAATAATTCAAACCTTAAGCTAACATGATTTCAGGATAAACAATCCGCTTGAGATTTCAACAATGGAGCACTCGTTTGGTCCTGTTCGAGAAGCTGATGAATGCGAGGATGATTTCACTGAGATTTGATTCGATATATCTTGTTAATGCAAACGTTTTTGCACCGGTGCAACATTTTATTAAATGAAATTGACAAAACAAAATTAACGGATGTCGCGTTTTTCAGAAGTGGGCAATCCGCTAATTGCTTGTCCAAACCTCCCAAATCCACGCCAAGCACCTTAAAAATAGTTTCTGCTACAGCGAAATATTAAATCAGGCCAATTTTATTTTGTGAAGTATAAATATATACAAGTTTATATTATTTTTTGAATGTGTAATCTGTCTTGTGTAAATGTTTTAAGTGTATTTGGTGCAATGCAGAACATAAGATTTCCAGTATAATTTGTATCGTAATTAACATGATGTTAGTGCTACGTACACAAACAAATATTTTCGCTTGTTTTCTACTCGTAATTAAAAAAATCGCATGCAGCAATGTACGATCGAGAATGTGTGCCTTCATAATCGTTTGTTCGCCTGAGTGTTAATTTTTTTTTTGTCAATTGGTGTGACTTGCTACTCAACTCATTAATATATTGAATTGTCCATGCGTGCACGAACTGGTTGTATTTCATTTAATAGACATGAATTTTGATCGCATCGTTCTTTACTATTTCTTGATATCTTGATAAAGTCTTATATCTAAGCATGTACTCAGTATTTCGAAGACTGCTATAAAGACTTAATCGGCATTATTTTCATCGTTCAAGGGTACAATTCATAGCATTGCTTGAACAATAAACTGTTATAAAATTAATCCCCCCCAACTCACGCTGTCACACGGGCACAAAAGTTAAGCAATGTCTTTAATTCTAGTCTCAGTATCGTGTGTAGGAACGACGAGCATGCAAAAGTGCCGTGACTCGTCGTGGCATCCTGATCACCAGCCGGTTGATGAACTCTTGGGGCAGCTGCTGCCAGGCATTCAGCACCGCCAGTCGCAACTGTTCAGCATTCTGTGGTGCGTCCTGCTGAACTCTTCGCTTTACAAAGTCCCAGACATGCTCGATGGTGTTCGATCATGTCTGGAGACTTTGACGGCCAGTTCAATGTGCGAATGCCGAGCTGCTCCTTCAGCAGCTGCACGTGTGCTGCTCGATGTGGCGCAGCGTAGTCGTCTTGAAGCATGCAGTTCTGCGGGCCGCCAAAGGTTGTCGTAGCAAATGGCATAAACTGCTGCTGTAGCAGCTCTGCATAGGTCTGCCCTGCCTCCCCAAATCCCCCATGCCGCACTTTGCGCTCGCGTCTGGCGGCGGCGGCGGATGGCGTACAAAACTTTTGGGCCGTGTGACAGCGTGAGTTGGGGGGGTTTAGCTGAATTGCTGAGTATATTTTGTCGCTCGTCTCGCTGCCAATGACGCAGGACAGCGACGAACAAAAAATGCGCAGTGCCTCAGAGTCCCTTACGACCCCAATAATCGAGTTGCGATTGTGGTGAGACCTACTTCCAGATGCCGAGCGGATTTTGACTGGATCCACTGACTACTTAAGTATAAGTTTATTATATAAGTTCTAAACGACAATTAAGTTAAGTCTGCAGTTCTCTGATCGTGTGTGGCATGAATGGCGCCATTCACTATGGGCTGGCCCCTGTAAATTAGCATCCTTAACTTGCTATGTATGCAATCGCAGCGCAAAATTATTATAGGCACTTCATACGATTCATTTTCGCATCCACAAGGCAGCGAATCTTCTACGATGTCATTCTTCGTGGTGTTATGTTGGTGGTGGTGGTGTGGTCGACTGTACGACGTTATTTCAAATTGCCGCGAAAGCGCCACTAAATTTTTGTTAGCTATCGATAGCGCAGCAACCCTTTTTGCCTAAAGTCGTCATGCAACATTCTAAAAACATATTTTATTATTTTCAGGGCCAATTGCGGCCAAATTTAGGCTGCAATCACAGAATGTTATTTGAATATTTCGTGACTGCAATAATGACTACCGGTTTGTGACTAATATAAGACAACTAACACAAATAAACAGATTTTATTCTTGAACTTCCGCTTTAAAATATGCAGAGAGCATGACAGCAAAAAATCTTTACATTGTTTGATTTCTAAACTAAACTTTACACGTTTCACAAAAACTATTCATGCTGCTCTTTCGTTTTACAGAGCCCAGATCCTTATTCGTTTAAAATCGTAAATGTTAGAATTTAAACATATAGACACAAAAGCAAAACGATGCTATTAACTTTGTTATAACGAATGATGTGTCAAATGTTACCGTACTATATTTAATTGGACCTATATTCGCATTATTCGCAATTGTTGAAAAACGAAAAAGAGCTATTAAGTTCACAGCTTTACTTGAAAACGTTTTAAAGCGTTTTAAGCACTTCAGTTGATTCCTTTAAGTAGACTGCTTAATTGCTTCTGCCGAAACATCTTTAAATAAATCGATATGCAAAAAAACGGTAAGGCCGTTACAATGAGTTTTTTGTTTTTAACATACTTCACAGTTTTTTTCTGTTCCTTAAGAAAGTTCCTAGTACGCTTAGTGCCACGAATTGTTAATACCATAAACTAAATAGCTAAAAGGCCAATGTGCAATTTCGCCTCGAAAAATACATGTGTAGTGCATTCCCGTTTTTCTTTTTTAATTTTAAATTGACTAATAAAGCTGCAATGAACAAGACTGGACAATGAACAAGGCACTAAATATATTTTGTTGTTTATTGAGGCAACATTACAAATTTATTCATGAAATTCTATGCTGTTGTTGCTATTCTTTCCTAAATTTGCTGCTTTGATAGAATTTGTACATTTTAAAGCATTATGTAGTGTGTATAGGCCCTATACTTAACGTTGTAGTTTCAATTGGACATACATATAAAGCCAATTGATAATTTAATACATACTTTTTTAATAAGACAATAATTATCGTTGCTGTTAGAATGCAAAGCTGCTATGATTATTGGTAATATTTTTTCTTTTTTTGTTTTGTACTGCACAGAAACTATGAAATTTTGTCTAACAATGACAAAAGCTATAAGAAATATTGTATATTAAGTATTGTTGAGTAAGACGGATGAGCTTGTTGATAAGTTAAGAAATTACCAAACAGGGAGAATTTTCCAGCTTGTTAGAAAGTTAGATTGTACTGTATTGTACTGTTAGAAACGGATAATTTACCCATGAACAGTTGAAAAAACAGTGCTAACTTAGTTTATTTAAAGTTAAATTGTTTAATTTGTATATATTATCCACTTTTGCGGCATAAACTATTCATCCGTGTGTGGGTTCTATTTGCTCAAAAAAGAAATAATTTGCCTTGAAAGTTAAACAGATAAAAGGTATGCATAGTCTGCCTCTTTAACCACTCATAATGTTTGAGCATCTGCATTGCTGTCTCTTATTCCTTTTTAATTGACTCGCATTATACTTTTTCTTGCAATGCTGCATTTTACAATTTGTGTTTTTAAGCTGTATGTATCCTATCCACCATCCTTAAGGATTGTTTGTATGGAGTGTTTGTCTCTCCTCTTAGCAAGATAGTCACTGCTGCACTGAAGAATCAATAAAAATTTGTATTTTGGGAAAATTGTAAATTTTCAAATCTGGACTTATCATTTATCAATCACTATTCGGTATATGTGTAGCCACTTATGAAATAAAGAGTCATAATTAGAATTTAGATTTGCTAAAAAATCACATGTTTTCAAACCCACAAAACACAGATAAGCCGAGCTACCCAGGCCAGCAACAGCAGCAGCAGCAGCCCTATCCGCCAATGCAGCCGCAGCACTACCCGCCAATGCAGGGCCAATATCCACCGCAAGGTCCTCCGCCTCCGTACTACTATCAACCCCAGCAGCAGCCGCAGTATTATCCCCAGGCATCCTATCAGCAGCAGCCGCACTATCCGTATCCATCTGGCACAGTGGCGCCGCCACAGTATTCCATGCCTTCGACTGGCACCACGGTGGTAGTTCAGGGCGCGTTCGATCCTGGAGCTCGTTTTAGCGGCGTCTCTCAGCCGAACATCCCGCCGCCTCCGCCAGGCTGCATGCCGAATGCGGCTCAAATGGCCGCAATGCAAGGTCACACGGTGGTTGGTACCCAACGGCGAGACAATAATTTCTTCTGGGGCGAAACAGGAGGCGGTTGGACGTGGTGAACCAGCCAGTTTTTTGTCCCCCGTTGTGCGTTAATTAACAGTAGCCATTGGCCAATGACAAATAAAGACCCGTTATTTTTATAATAACTAATTTGGGCGTTCTCAATATAGTACATAGGCGATTATACGATCACGGGCGCGAAACGGCGAGATGTCTCTGGAAAAAAACTCACCCAAAGCTTTTTTATCGGTTTTCCGCGTTATTTTCCGCGGTTTCTATGGTAAAATGGCGAAAGAGAGTAAATCAAAATGTCTATGGGAAAATCTGATTAAGGCAGCCTGGTGTAAATCTAAAGTGTCTATGGGTTTTTTCTTGTTTGCAGTTTATTAAAACATTTCGAGGTCGTAACAAAATTTAGCAATTACTGTAGTTTACAAAGAACCAAAATAAATGTGTTTTTTTATTACGTTTCGCCTTGTCTACCAAATATTTTCGCTCGCTGACGCTAAATCTTAATCGCTTAAATGGCTTTTACTGTAGTGCCCTTGCGAAAAATTTCCGTTTTTGAGTTACAAAAAAATACGATTTTAAATATTCCAGTTTAACATCCTTTACGGTAATTTTAATTTTTCACCATCTTGCAGAAAATGACATTTGACATTACAGAATATCGGATTGAAGAATTTATAGAGAATTGAATTTGATGGCAATTCTGCCCATTTCGCTGACTCCTGAGCACACACACATACAGGTGTGTACATCTGCCCTGACTTTCTCATCTTCATGCAGTATAAACTTTCACTGTGCCTTGGAGATTGTCTGTCATGGGCGTAAATTGCACGACAAGCCCCCAAGCCTTCTCCTCGCGGCAGCGCACCAAATGAATGTGGCCTCGCTGCGGAATCGAGCTCAGGTACCTTAGTGCGAGAGGCGAACGCATTAGACCAATCACGACCCCTTTGCTCTGGTAAATAAGAGCGTAGGCTATAGGTTTAGTGTGTTTTTTTAACTTTCCCTAATACACTTTTCCATACTTTTCGGCTGTTTGCACAGCTTAATTTTCTGTAGCATCGCGTACCTTTTGTCTATTCAGTTGATTTGATTGATAATTCCTTTTAGAGTGAAACGAGTTTATTAACTTCTAAAATCTTACGTAATTTTTCCAAATGTAAAATAAACAAGACACAGAAAAATGGCAATGAAGTTAAAAACAAGTCTCACAAGTGCTACTAAATTTAAACAAATAAAGATTGGTTTAAAATTAAGTAATGTTTATAAATAATTGTGTTATATTCTTTGTTTTGTAACCTTTTGGACGTTAAATTTAATTACAATATAAAGCACGAAAATGGAAAAGAACATTAAACCCTTGTTTTTTGTGTATTTTATTATCTTTTCCAACAAGATTTATATACATATATATTCTCATCTGCTACTACTGTCCATTTATACAATAAGAATCCGATTTCGTAATTTAGCGTGTTCGAATTATTAATTTTTAGCTAAATTAGGACAGTGCGCGTACTCTCGCAGTCCAACTAAAGTCAATTTTTAATTGATGACTCATTTTTTAATAGTTACGCACTTTCCGGGTTTGTTAGCCGGAGAATTACATCCGTTGCGTATTCTATATATAGGAATAGTTAAAAGAATATTTTATTTCGCTTTTTTTATCAGGAACTAAATAATCAATTATAAATTTCTGTGGGATAAGGAGTTTGTAAACCATTGTTTAGAGCTTCGGACTTTAAACCTAGAGGTCAGAAGTTCGAAAAGCAGACCAACAGAAACAAGGTTCGTGTCCTTGATACTTTATTCTTTATTGCTTCAGTCGATCAAACTGTTCCCCAGTCCACGGACATTATACATCAGTACACAGCCTTAGAGTGTCATTTGCACTTTTAAAAAATATTATTTCTTTTAGTTATAAAATCGAGAACAATAAAGATAAAGTTTATTTAAACGAAGATTATACTATTAGTGACAAAATTAGTTTGAATATGTGTAAAAATTCAGCAAAAAGTTCTGATAGATCGTAAATTTGAAAATGCGAACACAATACTACTAGATTTTGTGCGCAGTAGTAGATTTATTTAATAGTACGAAGCCCGCATTCGTTTCTCGTGCTCCATTCGAGCCTCGATGCTGCAGTAACGGTTCGGCATCGGACTTATGGAGCCATTGTACCTAACTCGACCAGCTGAATTCGAAAATGAGCAGTTCCTGCTGCAGTTGTCAAAGCCGAATCCCGACTGGTAGCTGAAAGTCAGGCAGCGTTGAAAGCGTCTGACTTGGTGGGTCAGTCTGGCAAAATACCGCAGCATCAGGCAGAGCAGCAGGCAGCTGATGATGCTGCAGATCACTGACAACAGCAGGGCTGGGCTGCTGGGTAGTAGGCTGGTTAATTCTGGGGCCACTGTACGTTGGGTGAAGCGGAATGGCTTTATTTTTTATTTCTACTCGGGTGTGTTTATCCTATCCTTCCCATCACATATTCCACCTTCCAATCACATATTCCATGCCACCTTCCTATCACATATTCTACCTTCCCATCACATATTCTACCTTCCCATCACATATTCTACCTTCCCATCATATATTCTACCTTCCCATCACATATTCTACCTTTCTATCACGTCACATATTCTACCTTCCTATCACATATTCTACCTTCCCATCACATATTCTACCTTCCCATCACATATTCTACCTTCCCATCATATATTCTACCTTCCCATCACATATTGTACCTTTCTATCACGTCACATATTCTACCTTCCTATCACATATTCTACCTTCCCATCACATATTCTACCTTCCCATCACATATTCTACCTTCCCATCACATATTCTACCTTCCCATCACATATTCTATCTTCTTGTGGCCCATTCTACAGGTATATTCCTGTCATAAATTTGTACCTCTCAATCACACGATTCTCATTTAACCCGGAATTCATTTTTCTTGAAAAACTCTGAGTGTTATGCTATTTACCTGCGGGTTGCACACTCAGTCTGGACTGGAGTCTGTGGCACAGGTGGACCATAAAGAACGGTATCTTCGGTCGACTCAAAGCCTTCTCCGTATTCACCAACTCAAAGTTAATCTCTCGTGTCGCTGGCAACCATTCGGCCATCCAAATCGTAGTTTGCCCGCCGTCGCCAAGTCTTTTATCGTCGGCAAAGTACAAATAACGAACAGAATTGTTGTTACTATGCGGAAGAGTATTGCCGAAACTGTTGAGCATGAGATTAAGCACAGATGGACTAAGCAACAAGTCCCTGTGCAATAGGCCAGAGCCTCGACCGCTACACGATATAGATTGACTTTTGTAGGCCGACTGAACTGTGCCATTGCCGACGGCGCCAAGTGAATTCTTTGGCAGAATTCGGAAACTCAGTCGCGACTCGGTGAAGTGCTCATAGTCTATGGCCAGGTAGGCATTGACATCTTGCCAGTCGTTGGTTGCTATGACAGTTGGAAGCGGTGCCGATAGACAGAGGCACAAGTGCACACAGAATAGTCTCATTGAACTTCTATGGATCGATCATAATCAGAGAACTAGCTATAAGAGAAGTTATTCTGCAAACACAGTTCAAGTGTATTTATGGGTCGCAAGCTGCGTTTAGCCATTTAGTAATTTTCCATTCCATCTAAGAACGTACAAGAAACGTGCTCGTATAGAAAATGAACATAAATATAATTTGTACGCATCAATATTTAACATATTGATGTACGTTTGAAAAATCGATTGAAAAATACTCATTTGCACTGAATAAAATTTTTTTCATCATATTTTAAAGTACGCATTTAAAATATGGACCGTGCTATATATATGTAAAAGTTTTTTTAAAGTAGATGACAATTACAGAGTATCAGCAAACAAAAATTGTAGCTACAAAAAACCCGTAGTGTATGTGTGTATGTGAATAAATATTCTTTGTCGTTGTACTAATATAACAATGATATCCAGGAAGGCTATGGACACTGGCGCTTCAAGAGCGGCTGGATGTGAAAGTGTCGGCACAATCCAATTAGCTGAATATTTATTTTTATGATTCTGTGCTATGGGGTAATAAATTCACAGGGCCATAAATCTCTCGACATTCGACAGAATTATTATAATTTCATCGCGGCGGAGTCGGTGGCGGCGTCGGCGAAGATCATAGGCACTATCGTGAAGTAGGCAGTGTGTATTTGAAATAACGCAGCTATAGGGTCTTAATTCCTCAGGGGGGACAATTTCGTGGTTTTTTGTCGCATTAAAACAATCTGCACAGATAGGACCCGAGAATAGGCTGCCAAAGAAGTGCCAGAGCTACATTGAATCACGTAGAACAGCCAGCAAGGGCTCGAATTCGATAGGCCGTCAGACGGTGCTGAAGAATCGCCCGATTGCCGCGGCGATTTGTCGAATTCTAAATTGATGAGCAACGACAAAGGACGCCTCTTCTTCCTGACGAAGCCTACCTAAAGGTAGTCCTGCGTCGCGTTGTTGATAGCGTCTGCATGAAGCTCATCTATTGCATCAATCACGGACTAGCCATCTAGGGATGTGAAAACCATTTACAATGCCGTTGTGACGGACAGGCACAAGATGATCGACTATGAAAGACCCCGAGAGAGAAGAGAAGCTTTGTTATGCCAGCATCGAAGCCGCGAGAAGTGGAGAGCTATGAGGAAAACCTAGCCAATGCGGCGAAATCGTCAGTAGCGCCTGTGTAAGTGTGAGCCTGCATACGGTATCTGCGTGCGAGTTGCTACGCAATTGCTACGGATTGTCGATTGACCACGCGTGCAAGACTTCATTCCTGCACACTTTTGCGTGCGATTTATTCAAGACGTTCAGCAGTAACCCGTCAAATGCTGTTCAGAAACAGTTTATTTAATAAATGTTTTATAAAACCAAATTGAAAAAGAAACTAACGCCATTACACAGTGTGTGCCCGCGCTAAGTTAAATTTTATTTTCCAGGTTTTCTCAGCATTGAAACTGAAAATTAAAAAATTGATTTCATAATAAAATATAGTCCAAACAATGATGCAGTCTGACACCCCTTCCGTGCACAGCCAGCCCTAAAATTAAGTTAATTTATCTACCTAGACCTTATCCGATCGACTGCTGCAGCCGATCTGCATGGTCAGATTCATACCAGAGAGAGGGGGCCCTCTTACATAGTCAATTATTTTGATAAGCGCAGCATTTTGATAAAACTTCTTAATGTTAGTACTTGGGGGGCTCTGCCCCCACACCCCCACAAGGGGGCTTCGCCCCCTTGACCCCTCTCTGTCCACTCACTCAAATTTATGATGCAACTTAATAGTCAATCGACAATGGGATTCCAACACGCCGATGAGTGCGCGAGCACTCGTGCTTTTGCCATTGACGCACTCATCGGCGTGCAGGAATCATTCATTCAATCTTATTGGAGCGACAATAAGAGCTCTTTTTGTTGTTTGTCTCCCACTTGGTGTCCTGCCTGAGACGTCAAATATTCTAGCCATGGCCTATAATAATCTTTGAAGCCGGATGAAAAGAGAATGCAAGACGAAATAGAAAGTTACTTTTTGTGAAATTGATTTACTTTAACTTGGTCATGCCGGTCTCGCGGACGAAATTGAAGTTACTTAGTTTGAAATAGAAGTTGAAAACCAATAGTACTCGCATATATGGGTAGAATGAAATACGTCAAAATGTTAACAGAATGTGAAAAGCGTTTAATTAGCAATCTAGCTCGTATAAGCATCATACTGCCAGCGCACTATTTTATAGGTTGGCCAAATGACTCCAGAAATTTCGAGTTTTTTAATTGTTATATGGATCAATCAAAGGTGAAATTACACGATCGATGAACGTATTGTTGGCGTGTGCGTGTACATGATCTTTTTAATAAATAAACTAAGTGAACAAACGCCTGTACTCGTATCTCTTGCTCTACAGTGCATGTACATCCTGGTATCTGTTTTTATATCCAAAAAACTATAGCTTCGACCAATCAGAAATCGCAATAATTAGCCACCCACCCACCCTTAATTCAATTTTACTATCGATCGATCTTCTAATATGAAGAAATCAAGTTGAATGTTTGCAGTTAACCTGAATTCACATTTTAAACACTTTGGATTGAAACATGAGTCTACTTGTATTTTATCTAGTGCTCATAGTATCCAACGCTCCATCGCCTTTGATTTCGCTGCCCTCCGCAGCTCCACAATCGAATTGCCCGGATCCTTTGCACTTTATTGCGCCGGACGCTGCTGGCGGCTGCAATGGCCCAACAGCATACGTCATGTCCGCATCCGCTGACTTCACAGACTGTCCAGCCAGGAGTGTCTGCCTGTCCAGAGTCGAAACCGCTGCCTGTCCGGACAGTCTCCTCGCCGCTGTTGGTCAGCCGAGTGACTGTCCGAGTTCAGCTCCGTTGCGTCTGCTTGAGTACCAGTCGCCAGTGATTAGGAAGGAGCGTGAGTTGTTCTCCGCGCCGCTATGTCCACTGGAGTTTCGCTGCATTGCTTTGAGCTGCTTCGACGATTTTTGTCGGGCGAAGCGCCAGCCAAGTGCCACAGTGGCGCCCAGCGGTCTTAGTCGTCCGTCGATAGCTCGAAGTGGCAGTCTGCAGTGCGAATACCTTCAATGCGGCTGTACAGTCACGGAAGCTGACTTATTAGCCGAAGGCTGCCCAAGACCTGGCGACCTGTTGATCCTGCGAGCCGACCCTGTGAACGGATGTCCAGCGAAGCTTTGCGTTGCAAAACTGCCGTTGAATTTAATGCAACCTGCACTGCCGGTATCGGCTGCAACCTCGACTGCTCGACCGGATGCAACAACTAAAGACACGCAGCAGAGTGACTGCTCAAATCACGACTCTATTCTGAACTGCCCGCCCAGTACTAGCGAGCTCATTGTGCCAAACCCGGTCCCTGGCAAGTGTCCTCTGCGAATCTGCCTACTGCCAGAACTGTTGGAAAGCAGCAGCGACACTACCATGACTACTGGCAGTAGTAGCTTGGGTACCAACCAACCAAGTGGTGCCTATAAAGCTGAAATGTCAACCACTAAAGCAAAAATCATCCACTTCACAACATTAACAGCTGATACTGAAACTAGTACCATCGAACCAGACACAACAAAACCGTCTAGACAGATGGTTGACAATGGAAGCAGTTCAACTAAAAAACCAACAACCATGCCAGCCGCCACTCCTTCGACTGCTTCTGTTAAATCGACCACTGTCTCAATTGTCAGCGAGCAAGCTAACTCAACATCTGTGCCCGTAATCAATGTTGTTTAAGAGTTTTGCTATAATTTCTTAGAAACTGTCATACCGAATCAACAAAATTATAGTATTGATTTAAATAATAATTTAAATATAACATTTTTCGTTTTACAAAAAAATGTTTTTTGTACTTCATATACTGCATGTCGATTGTCTCGGATAATAATTATAGCTTTGGGCGTACTATTGTAATAGGTCTTTACGCAATACGATGCATTTGTTGTTAAAAACGAATTCCCCATCAGACGGGGAGCGCGTCAGTTCCGAAGAAACCTTTAGAGACTTCTTAGATCTTATTTTACAGATAATTTCATAAATATTTTTAACTCATTTCTGAACTTTAAGAGTAACAGTAGCACACGAGTATTAAAACAATAAACAATGAAAACTAAATAATATTTCAATAAGAATACATATTATGGCGCTAGCACTATCCCATGCTTTTAAAATGGCGTTTTTATGTCTCGTCGACACTCTAATGATCGAATGCGATTGACTTTAATTATAAGGGCAAAAAACGTTTTTCACAGAACTAAAACGAATACAAATAATTCCAGCTTTAACTAGCCTTAATTACTGGATCTTTTGCTGCAGCAGTGGGGCCCTATTAAGGGCCGTTTTAACCAACTATACTAATACGCCGACACAGGCGCAATTGTAGACTGCTATCCAGCGACAAAAAATTATTGTCTTAATGTCTACGTTTGCTTTAACACTAGGATCTCGATTCTGGCAAGTTATTGATTCAAGTAGTGATTATCACGGATTTTAATTTTTCGACATTTAACCGCGCCTGCCATTATTCTAGCCATCTAAGTCCTAGAAAAACATAAGGCTTACTTAAGTTATTAGCAAGAGGCTTGAGTCAGATGTTTAATTTTTACTTTCAGTACGTTGTTTGACAGACTTATTAAGCTTCGAACATATTTGGTGGCCCTGAAAAGGGCCGTTTTATCGTTCAATGAGTCAACACCTTGTCCTTAGCAGGCTCAATCGGAATTCTGATTGAATCTACTTGGCGCTGGTGTACTTGGTGACAGCCTTGGTGCCCTCGCTGACGGCGTGCTTGGCCAGCTCGCCAGGCAGCAGGAGGCGCACGGCAGTCTGGATCTCCCGACTGCTGATGGTGCTGCGCTTGTTGTAGTGAGCCAGGCGGCTAGCCTCGCCAGCGATGCGCTCGAACACGTCGTTGACGAAGCTATTCATAATCATCATGGCCTTGCTGGAGATGCCAGTGTCCGGATGCACCTGACGCAGAACCTTGTAGATGTAGATGGCGTACGACTCCTTCCTGCGCCTCTTGCGCTTCTTGTCAGACTTCGGGGCCTTGGCCTTGCTGGCCTTTTTGGCAGCCTTACCACTGACTTTCGGCGGCATTTCGAAATGTGTCTCTAAACGAATGAATAATCTGAGTAGGCGGATATAGGAGTGATGTCGGATGTGGACTTAGCATCAAATTATATTCCGTGATGTGAGGTTGGTTAAGTTGAAATTTTACCCCGATCGATAATTTTGTCATTTGCCTTTCCGCCAATGAGCGAGCTCCAATTTTCAGGTCCGAAGTTCTGCGAATGTGCTTCTTATCCTACTGTTATGGAGATGTATAGATTTCGTAGAGTTTTTATCGCAAATTTAATTTTTGTTACTTCGATTTTATATTAAACTTTCGACTTTGTTTTTTCGAATCTAGAATTAAAAAAAAATTTTGAAAGACCAGTAATTTAGAATGGTAGCATATAGCAGTAAAGCAAACTTTAGCTACAGGAGCGAGTTTAAAGCTATACTTGATCAGGAGATATATATATATTTACAGATAATTCTTCCAAGGAGGACAGTGGACAAGGCGAACTCAAAAATCAATCAAGCAACCGAATTTGATATTTTTGTGAGAAATAATGTTAATTAGAGGTGCTAAGCAACTTCTCAAGAAAGACTTCACAATTAATAGCAACTTGTGCACAGTAAGTATAAAGCATTAAAAAACTGAAAAGGGGGATATGTTCATTCGTTGCTACTTTAAGTAAGCAAAGGAGTACGAAATTTCTTTATTTACTCAATTGTGAGCGCAGAAATTTTTCAAGTCCCGCAAAACAATTCGTCAAGCGAGTAAATTAGTGTTCTCAAAAGTTTACAAAACTAAATTATCATTGCGCGTGAAATTTTCCTTTCATACGACAACTTCGTAGACAATTTTTTTCTGGCGCACTGAGCAGCCGCCGTCGAATGAGTAGGGATCTGTGTCTGCAAGGTTTGATGTCGGGAGTTAGATTTTAATTGTTAACTTTCTCGTCCTATTTTTCCATCAAAGTAACACTCACTTCTATTATCTTCTGGAAAAACAAAATGCTGCTGCTGCTGCTGCTGCGCTGGATAGCAAAACAGAGCCGGATTGGACACTGAGGCTGAAATGGGACACGGGATTATCCCATTGTTAGACTGGATTTTATCCCATTTTTATTAATCGGAATATCTAATTGTTAGGCTTGTCTTCTTTCTCTTAGACTGAGGATAATTGCATTGAGAGAGTGAGAATGATCCCATTTTTAGACTGATGAATATCCCATAGTTACTTATTGGAATATCACATTGTTACTAATTTTAATATCCGATTGTTACAATTTTAATACCCGACTGTTACTATTTTAATCCCATTGTTAGTCTGGGAAAGACATTGTTAAATGATCTCTGGTGACACTCACAGTCCAATGGGTTGTGTCCGCTGCCCAGCGTTGCGAACACGACGTTACCTCCGCTTCGACGCCAATCGCCGAAGTTCGACGGCAGCTGGTGCTGCTGCTGCTGATACAGCCTTTGACTATCCTGACTGGCTGAGGCACTGCCAGCGATCGCCGACTCCACCGACTTCGATTGCGCAAATGTTGAACTTCTTCTATTGGACATTGCGTCGATACCGCTAGAAGCATGCGACGACTGCGCTGTCAGCAGCGGCTTGTTGACCCTGCCGACGACTCCTCCTGAATTGGCCGCCGCGGCAGCCGCCGCCACCGCTGCAATATCGTCGGCGGAGAACGACTCATGCGGCGGTACCATGGCGTACGGCTTACCGACGACACTGTCAGCACCGACA
The DNA here is from genome assembly GCA_950097015.1 of Macrostomum hystrix. Lineage (NCBI taxonomy): Eukaryota > Metazoa > Platyhelminthes > Macrostomidae > Macrostomum > Macrostomum hystrix. The sequence continues at coordinate 30,594,884 of CATNEN010000038.1, forward strand.
CCGTCTGGAACCTGACCGTATTGGCACTGGGACGACGGCGAACTTGGCTGCAGACGAGCGCTGAAATAATTCAACGAATGGGTTCACGTTAACAGTACAACTACCAATTTTGCAAGGGGGGGGGAGGATTTCCGCCCCTGAAAATTTTCTGTGCTGCACCCTGTTGTAAATGAATAGTAGCGAGTCAGCCAAGTTAGTATCCGAAACTTTCACGCCAAGTTGGCTCTCAGTATTTGGAATATATATATTCTGCGCCAATCGATATCAGAGGTGTACATGTACGAACTATGTACGTGCATTAATCAACTGCACAACATTCACCTTCCCTTTCAAAGGATAGAGCAACGAAAGTAATTATGCAAATATTGAGCAGGAAATAAAAGTGCATTACCAAGCATCGAAGGAGTAAAATGATCATTTTATGCAACAGGTACTTCAAAGAGAATTAAATCGAAACAGCTGATCGCTAATAACAGCTGAATAACCGTCACTAATAAACGAGTCAGTGAGTCACGATTTCACCGTACCATTGCGGCGGCGCTCGCGGCCTTGAGCTCACTCGGATCGCTGTCTGGGCTGGCTGCTGCTGTCTCGCTGGGTCTGCCGCCGTCGCCGCCTCCGCGGCTGTCCCGGCTGCGCTGGGAGCCGGCGCTGGCCAGTGCGGCAGCGCTCCGGCTGGCCGCGGTACCCGGACGCAGTTGTCGACGTGCCAGCGGGAGCCATCGCTGAGGATGACGGTGGTCGCGCTCGCAATCCGGGAGATCTGCCGTGGCTCGGACAGGCGGCTGCTCAGCTTGCCGCGGGCGAACGGTCGCTTCACGCGCACCCAGTCGCCGACTATGAACGTGGGCGGCGGCCTCCGGGTCGTGTTGAGCTGATCGAAAACGCGCTGCTGCCTCCGCTTGATGCTGGCCGCCAGTCTGTGCCGCGCTGTTGTCCTTGGCTGCAGAGCTGTCAACGGGGTGCTGATCTTCCGGCCTGTCATGAGCTCCGCCGGTGACACTCCAGTCAGTGCATGTGGGGTGGCCCTGTACGACCACAGCAGCGTCTTCACCGCGTCCTTGAAGTCGTAGCCCTCCTCTAGGTGCGTCTTTAGGCCGTCCTTGAGAAAACGGTTGAAGCGCTCTACGGCCGCGTTGCCCTGGGGGTGGTAGTGCGGTGACTGCCGGTGCCGGATGCCGCAGCGCTGAAGAAAATCCTCGAAATCGCCGGACACGAACTGCGGACCTCCGTCTGTTTTAATGCTCTTCGGCAGGCCCCAGCGGCTAAACCACGTTGTCAGGGCGTCGATGACATCCGCGCTTGTGACAGTCGACATGCAGGCAGCCTCCGGCCACTTTGAATGCAAATCGTACAGCACCAGGATGAAGCGACAGGAGTTCGGTGCAGAGTGCAGCTCCCCGAAGATGTCGAGCTGGAGTTCCTCCCATGGACGCGTCGGCCACTTCGTAGGGGTCAGGACCGTCTTGGGTGGCTTAAAGTTCTTCTCGCTAAGCAGGCAGGCCTCGCAATGTCGCACAAATTCCTCGATATGCTGATCGATTTGCGGCCACCAGACTGCGTCCCGGCAATGCTGCTTCATTTTGCTCACGCCGAGGTGCCCGAAATGCGCCAGCTGCAGCGTCTTCTCCCTCAGGGATGCGGGGATTACTGCTCGGGTGCCGTTGGCCAGGCACTTGCCGTCATTCCAGAGCGCCAGTTGCGTCCGCATCCTCCAGAACGGCTGCAGCTCCGGCTTCAGCTGCTTGATGGAGTTAGGCCACCCCTGGAGCGTCATTGTGACCGCATCATTGATCACCGGGTCCTGCAGGGATGCCTCGGCCAGTTCGCTTGGACTGACAATCTCCAGCGCGCCCGACAGCAGTACGGCATTCACTTGGAGCTCGGTCGAGTCCTCTTCGCTTTGCCTTGGGCATTTTGCTCCGAGAGTGCCGTGGCGCGACAAAAAATCTGGCACGATGTTCTTCTTGCCAGGAACGTGGCAGACTTGGAAGTCGTACGCGAGCAGGCGGTCGGCCCATCGATGAAGCCGCAGAGGCCGGTGGCCGCTGCCTTGAGCCGTCAGCAGCGTCGTCAGAGCCTGGTGGTCCGTGTGCAGCTCGAATCTCCGGCCGAACAGGAAATAGTGCCATCTCTCGCACGCGAAGATGCACGCGAGAGCCTCTCTCTCTGATGCGGAGTACTTGCGCTCGGTCGCTGACAGGGTCCTTGACGCGAAAGCGACTGGTCTTCGAACCCCGGCGCTGTCGTCTTGCATCAGCACGGCCCCCAGAGCGTGCGCGGAGCTGTCGCAGGCCACGATGATCTTGTCGTCGGGACTGAAGAATCGCAAGCATGTTGGGGACACCACCATCTTCTTGAGCCTCCAAAAGGCCTTTTGGCAATCTGTTGTCCAGTTCCAGGGCTGCTCTTTGCGAAGTAGCAGCAGCAGCGGCTCGGCGATGTCGGACAGGTTGTGCAGAAAGTTGGAATAGAATTTAACCATTCCCAGAAATGAGGCCACTGCCTCGGCGTTCTGGGGCTCCGGCACCGCCTCGATGTCTTCAACGTTAGACTGCATCGGCTGAAGTCCTCTCGCGGAGACGATGTAGCCCAGGAACTGCACTGTCTCTGCAGCCCACTGGCACTTTGAGGCGTTGAGCGTGACGCCATGGGCGAGCAGCTTGTCCAGCACTGTCGTGAGCCGCCGCAGGTGCTCCGCCTCGTTGGCAGCGTGCACCACTATGTCGTCGATGTAGTGCAGCGTCCCGGAACAGCCATGGAGAATCTTGCTGAGAACTTTCTGGAAGGCCGCCGGGGCGCTGTTTAGGCCATAGCATACGCGCTTGTACCGGTACAGCCCTTTCTCCGTAATGAAGGCCGTTAAGTCCCGCCTATCTTCTGCTAGCTCCAACTGCAGATACGAAGAATTTAAATCCAGCTTAGTGAACACGGTCGAGCCCTTGAACTCCGTTGTCAGCTCCTCGAATGTCGGCAGCGGCTGCTTATCCGGAACTATGGCCTTGTTTGGGCACCTGAGGTCATTGCAGACCCTGATTTTGCCATCAGGCTTCGGGACGATCACCAGGTTCGAAATCCACTCTGAAGCCTGGATCTCCTCGATGATGTCATCCTCCAGCAGCTGGTCAATCTCCGCCTGGACTTTGTCTTTGATGCTAAGTGGGATGCGGCGTAGCGATTGCGCCACCGGGGGCACGGCGGGGTTCAGCCTGGGCCGGTGCTCGAATCCTCGGATCCGCCCGAGTCCCTGCGTCAGTGGCTTGAAGCGCTCGGCCAGCCAGACCGGTAGCTCTGCCGTTTTTTCGACTGTGCGCACGAGGTCGCCGTCCTTGTCCACCACCTGGAAGCTGAGGTGCTGCATCAGATCCGTTCCCATGATGTCGGAGCCTTGCCGTACCACGGTAAAGCAGAAAAATGGCACCAGCTGGCCGCGATAGCTGACGGACAGCACCGCCTCGCCGACGACATCGATTGCCTTGCCGTTGTACGCGATGAGTTTCTTGGTCGACGGCTGGAGTGGCGACCGGTTTCCGAGCTTCCTGAAGGTCCTCTCTGACAGGATGGACACCTTGGCTCCCGAGTCTACAAGCAGATTCAGCCAGATGCCATGCACCTTCAGCCGGCAGCGGATGTCGGGACTAGCGGCGCCGCGCACCATGTACACGGCTTGGCCGCTCTCGTCCATGACCTCGGCGACCTTGTCGCCCTGCGACCTGCACATCCGGCCGAAATGGTTCGCCTTCCCGCAGACATGACAACTCTTGCCTTCAGCTGGACACCGGGCTCGTCTGTTGTGCCCGCCTCCGCACTTGGAGCATGACTCTCGATCTGGTCGCCCTTGTCCCGTGTTCTTCCTGTCTGGTTGTAGTCGGACTCTCTTCACCTCTTCTTCCAGCTGTGCTCCGGCCGCGGCTGCGCCTTCCGTCTCTATCGCGCTGGCCTCAGCGATGCTGGTCTCCCATTGCTGGCTCAGCGTCACTGCCTTCTGCAGCGTCAGGCCGTCCTCGATCAGCAAGCGCTCTCGAATTCGCCTGTCGCTGACCTTCTCCACGATCTGGTCGCGGATCATTTCTTCCATCATGTCGCGGAACTCACATGAGCCAGCCAGAGCATACAGAGCCGCCACGAAGTCCGCAATCTTTTCACCCGGACGCTGACTGCGCTGCCGAAACTTGTGGCGCTCCGCCACCACGTTGACTTTGGCTCCGAACTGCTCGTCCAGAATCGCGACTGTCGCCGCGAGTTCTGTCGGACTCGGCCTCTTCGTTGCTGCCACAGCCGCAAAGACTCGCTGCCCTTCCGCGCCAAGGCAGTGCAGCAACAGCGCGCGCCTCCTCGCTTCCGGCAAAGTGTCGTAGCCGGCCGCAAGTAAGTAGTTCTCAAAGAGGGCCTTCCACTCTTTCCACGGCCTCGCCGGTCGGCCCGGCTGCGGCAGGAATTGATCCGGCGGCGATACGCTGATCCGCGGCGCTTCTGCTGAGTTGCTGTCACTCGTCATGTTTCAGTTTGCACTTTTGCAGTTTGGCGCTGTTGTTTACGCTTGGCTTGGCAGGCTTGCAGTCACTTCACTTCAGTCTACTCCGACCCCGGCTTATTGGGGTGGGTGTTCGCTTGAGCTTGCGATGCCAATGTTGTAAATGAATAGTAGCGAGTCAGCCAAGTTAGTATCCGAAACTTTCACGCCAAGTTGGCTCTCAGTATTTGGAATATATATATTCTGCGCCAATCGATATCAGAGGTGTACATGTACGAACTATGTACGTGCATTAATCAACTGCACAACACACCCGAACGGAGCAACGCAAGCACACGAAACTCAAGAACAAGGGCAATTTTCGTTGCATATGATTTTGCTAAGTAGTTTTTGTTACTTCTGAATCAAGAATCAAGTCGACTGCTCCTCAGACCGTCGAGATATTCCAATGTTTCTGGTCGAAGGTCAGATTTTTCCCATAAGCGCTAGTGTATTACGTACACCCCTTTACGCTCCTCAGTGCGGCCTTGCCAGGCCATCAAAATTTATCAGCATGTCACCCGAATTGCCTGCATCATCTCCGTCTTTTGGGTGGTCATTGTCTTTTATCTAGACGGACTGCTGGACACCTTCAAGGGCTACAATAGGGGAAACTAGGCCACTATGGACAGCCTGACGCGAGTTTCTCCAATTTCACTATTATGCGCAGCTCAACCACAGGACACCATCGCCTAGTCTGTCAACCAATCAGCCACCACGGGCGGCAAAATGGCTTGGTAATTTATAACTGTTAATTAATACGCATTTCGCTACTATAAGTAGAGTATCGGATGCATCTGATACAAACAAGCGCTTACAAAACAGAGAATTTTGTGTACAATTGCCCTGACTTTTCTCATATTTTCAGGCAGTGTACACTCTCGCTGTGCCCCTGAAAGGTCAGTCCCTCTTCGACGTAAATTAGGGCAACAAAGTCCTTAAGAGCGGCCGAAGCTATGTTTCTTAGAAAACGTATTGGGATGCATTTTTTATTCAAGGATGCATACCTAAAGTTAAAATTTTTATGTAACTTACCTATAATGTTGCTCCAACGAATTTTATTTAGCTTTATTCCTGATAAATGGAACTAACAGGGTCTAAGCATATAAAAACAAGTGATCAAAGCTGGAGTCTAAGGAGTAAAGACCTGATCCAGAATAGAAAAAACAAAAAGCTTGTCTTGCTAGTGGCTTTTGTATCTTAATGCATAGCGGAGAGTATTGCATAGAGAAAGGGAAATACGAGTATATAATATAAAATATCCGCAGTGTATTTTTCTGCGAAAACCAGCTAGTCTCAGAAACCTTTTATAAGAAACATTGCCAGCCTCGAGGTCCTCGAGGTGGCAGTGGCAGGGCGGCTAACGCGTTTGCCTCTCGCACGACGGTCCCTGAGCTCGATTCCGCGGCGAGGCCACATTCATTTGGGGTGCAGCATGAAAGGCTTGGGGGCTTGTCATGGAATTTACGCCCTTGAAGGCCAACCTCCAAGGTACAGTGAGAGTGTACACTGCCTGACAATGAGAAAGTCAGAGCAGATGTCACACCTGTGTGAGTGTGTGCCTGCGTACAGTATTTGTGTGCGTGTGTGCTCAGGAGTCAGCGAAATGGGCAGAATTGCCTCCTCGCTGGCTGCGGGTCTAGTGTCACCAAATGATGTGCCATTGCCCGCAGCCCTCCTGTAATTGTTATTATTTTTATAGCCAGACTAGCGACGGATTCGAACTCGGGACCTTCAGGCGAGGAATCGGACTCCCTTATCGCTCAGCAACCCAATAGGAGTGCCACTATAGTCTAACCATATAATTAGCATTCGAAAATATACACTTAACAACATTTCATCACGCCAAGAGAAGATTCAGCTTCGCTAAACCAGAAAATTTGCCCCAAGTGGCTGCAGTTCTGCCAGCGCGAACGGCTGGAATGGAAATCCCTGTCACTCAATCTCCTGTTTAGAGGGCTTGGGCTGATTTCGTGTCCTCAACAAACTAGTTTTACTCCCAGCCCTGCAGTGCCGAATGAGGATTTTACTGACAGTCTGGTAGTTCTGGTGGAGGGCTCGAGCAGATCATTGATCCGCGAGAGTGGAGACAGGGTCTCAAGTTGTTACGCAATCATCCATACTTAAGAGATTTGGGAGAGGAATGACAGCTGAGTTTGAATGATTTTATGTAGCTCATATAGTGGTAGAGCTATATATGCAACAAAGTTGTCCCAGGAAAATTATCCTCAGAAAATTGAGAATAATCTGGTCAGAGCTTTAGCCAAGGATGAATTATATAGTGTGCTCAGGGTTGAATTTTGAGCAATTTTCAATATGCCTTAGCGACAGGTGGTTGCACGTTGCGTTGCTTTGAATAATAAGCAATTGGAATTTGAGAAGCACATAGCTGGCTTATGAACAGGTGGAATTTAGAAAGGAGAGTAAACAATCTAATACTTAACAATTGGTTCTGATGTGCAGCCGACAGCACAGCCAATTGGGCCATTGACTGTTGGGAAGACACACCAAACCTCAATTTTCCCAATTCTAGTACTGGTACACGTCTGGGTGAGCTAAAGAGTTAATGCAGAGCTAATTGTCTTCCTAATGGACAAAAATTGTTTCAGTGCAGTCGGGAATCGAACCCCCGACCTTCAAGTCGTGAATCCGGTGCTCTAACCACTAGGCTACAGTCCGTAAAGAATATAGCTATACATAAATCTATATATGACCCTGAGCTCGATTCCGCGGCGAGGCCACATTCATTTGGGGCGCAGCCGCCTAGAGAAGGCTTGGGGGCTTGTCGTGCAATTTACGCCTTTGAGGGCCGACCTCCAGGGCACAGGAGGTGTACACTGCCTGACGATGAGAAAGGCAGGGCAGATGTACACACCTGTGTACAATGTACCTGTGTACAGGGCAGATGTACACACCGGTATCCCCGGTAAGGTTCACGTGCCCAAGATGCGCGGAATCTTTCCTACAAGAAGCCACAAGCAAGAACCACATGAAAGTGTGCAGAGGAGAGAAAGAAACATCAGATGGTAAAATGGAATGTACTAGCTGCAACAGAGAAATATCGAAGTCGAACATGGCTCGCCACAGACGAGCCTGCAAGAACCCGATGGGACAAACGGCCGGGACACAGGCACAACCCGACAACGGAGTGGTGGCACGCAAGCACATCAGGAAGAGGAAGGACTGTGACAGGTGCGGCAGGAACCTAACGGCCACTAACATGGCCAGGCACCAGCGCACATGCACAGGAAATTGACAGGTTCTCCAGGGCCCCATACCTCACGGTGACAAAGGGCGAAAGAAGAAGAAGAAGTACACACCTGTGTGAGTGTGTCCTTTAATTAGGAGTCAGCAAAGTTAGCGACTCAAAATTCATCTTTCGTGTTCCTACAATCGATGTAATCTGTGCTCGGCTAACTTACCTAGCAGCATTCGAAGATTCCATGTCCTTGTAGACCTTGGGCCGCTTGCAACAGAAATATGTTAGCACAGTGATTAGTACAATGATCACCGCTGTACAACTGGCTCCGACAATTAAAATTGTACTGGTCTGAACTTCAGGCAATGTTGTCACTGAAATGTTAAGTAGAAATGGGTTTCATTTTCAATAAAGTTGAACGATCTCTTGTACAGCCAGAATCTCTTGTACAGCCAGATTCTCTTGTACAGCCAGATTCTCTTGTACAGCCAGATTCTCTTGCACAGCCAGATTCTCTTGTATAGCCAGATTCTCTTGTACAGCCAGAATCTCTTGTACAGCCAGATTCTCTTGCACAGCCAGATTCTCTTGTACAGCCAGATTCTCTTGCACAGCCAGATTCTCTTGTACAGCCAGATTCTCTTGCACAGCCAGATTCTCTTGTACAGCCAGATTCTCTTGTACAGCCAGAATCTCTTGTACAACCAGATTCTCTTGTACAGCCAGAATCTCTTGTACAACCAGATTCTCTTGTACAGCCAGATTCTCTTGTACAGCCAGAATCTCTTGTACAACCAGATTCTCTTGTACAGCCAGAATCTCTTGTACAGCCAGATTCTCTTGTACAGCCAGATTCTCTTGTACAGCCAGAATCTCTTGTACAGCCAGAATCTCTTGTACAGACAGAACCTCTTGTAAAGCCAGAATCTCTTGTACAGCCAGAATCTCTTGTACAGCCAGATTCTCTTGTACAGCCAGAATCTCTTGTACAACCAGATTCTCTTGTACAGCCAGAATCTCTTGTACAGCCAGATTCTCTTGTACAGCCAGAATCTCTTGTACAGCCAGAATCTCTTGTACAGCCAGAATCTCTTGTACAGCCAGATTCTCTTGTACAGCCAGAATCTCTTGTACAACCAGATTCTCTTGTACAGCCAGAATCTCTTGTACAGCCAGATTCTCTTGTACAGCCAGAATCTCTTGTAAAGCCAGAATCTCTTGTACAGCCAGAATCTCTTCTACAGCCAGAATCTCTTGTACAGCCAGATTCTCTTGTTCAACCAGATTCTCTTGTACGGCACAAAATCTAACAAAGCTAATATGTGATTTTATTCTAAGAAATCGAATGACTCAAGGAGGATGTGAAACTATTAATTAGCTGTTTCGATGTCACCATGCCAACAAGGTTTAAAAAGTTGCCTGTAGTAATTATCTTTATCAAAGAAAATTGCTTGAGCAATTATGGATTACGCAACACACCTAAAATCAAACTGGCGGGAGATGATGATGGGAGACAAAGATGGGAGAAGGATAGAGATGGGAGAATGACAAAGATGGGAGAAGAACAAAGATGGGAGAAGGATATAGATGGGAGAAGAATAGAGATGGGAGAAGGTTACAGATGGGAGAAGGATAGAGATGGGAGAAGGAAAGAGATGGGAGAAGAATAGAGATGGGAGAAGGATAGAGATGGGAGAAGGAAAGAGATGGGAGAAGGAAAGAGATGGGAGAAGGATAGAGATGGGAGAAGGATAGAGATGGGAGAAGGATAGAGATGGGAGAAGGATAGAGATGGGAGAAGAATAGAGATGGGAGAAGGATAGAGATGGGAGAAGAATAGAGATGGGAGAAGAATAGAGATGGGAGAAGAATAGAGATGGGAGAAGAATAGAGATGGGAGAAGAATAGAGATGGGAGAAGTATAGAGATGGGAGAAGGATAGAGATGGGAGAAGAATAGAGATGAGAGAAGGATAGAGATGGGAGAAGGATAGAGATGAGAGAAGAATAGAGATGAGAGAAGGATAGAGATGGGAGAAGGACAAAGATGGGAGAAGGATAGAGATGGGAGAAGGACAAAGATGGGAGAAGGATAGAGATGGGAGAAGAATAGAGATGGGAGAAGGATAGAGATGGGAGAAGGACAAAGATGGGAGAAGGATAGAGATGGGAGAAGAATAGAGATGGGAGAAGGATAGAGATGGGAGAAGAATAGAGATGGGAGAAGGATAGAGATGGGAGAAGAATAAAGATGGGAGAAGGTTACAGATGGGAGAAGGATAGAGATGGGAGAAGAATAGAGATGGGAGAAGAATAGAGATGGGAGAAGGACAAAGATGGGAGAAGGATAGAGATGGGAGAAGAATAGAGATGGGAGAAGGATAGAGATGGGAGAAGGACAAAGATGGGAGAAGGATAGAGATGGGAGAAGAATAGAGATGGGAGAAGGATAGAGATGGGAGAAGGACAAAGATGGGAGAAGGATAGAGATGGGAGAAGAATAGAGATGGGAGAAGAATAGAGATGGGAGAAGAATAGAGATGGGAGAAGAATAGAGATGGGAGAAGGAAAGAGATGGGAGAAGGACAAAGATGGGAGAAGGACAAAGATGGGAGAAGGATAGAGATGGGAGAAGAATAGAGATGGGAGAAGGAAAGAGATGGGAGAAGGACAAAGATGGGAGAAGGACAAAGATGGGAGAAGGATAGAGATGGGAGAAGAATAGAGATGGGAGAAGGATAGAGATGGGAGAAGGACAAAGATGGGAGAAGGATAGAGATGGGAGAAGAATAGAGATGGGAGAAGAATAGAGATGGGAGAAGAATAGAGATGGGAGAAGAATAGAGATGGGAGAAGAATAGAGATGGGAGAAGGATAGAGATGGGAGAAGGACAAAGATGGGAGAAGGATAGAGACGGGAGAAGAATAGAGATGGGAGAAGAATAGAGATGGGAGAAGAATAGAGATGAGAGAAGAATAGAGATGGGAGAAGGATAGAGATGGGAGAAGAATAGAGATGGGAGAAGGAAAGAGATGGGAGAAGGATAGAGATGGGAGAAGGAAAGAGATGGGAGAAGGAAAGAGATGGGAGAAGAATAGAGATGGGAGAAGAATAGAGATGGGAGAAGAATAGAGATGGGAGAAGAATAGAGATGGGAGAAGGAAAGAGATGGGAGAAGGAAAGAGATGGGAGAAGGATAGAGATGGGAGAAGTATAGAGATGGGAGAAGAATAGAGATGGGAGAAGAATAGAGATGGGAGAAGGATAGAGATGGGAGAAGGATAGAGATGGGAGAAGGATAGAGATGAGAGAAGAATAGAGATGGGAGAAGAATAGAGATGGGAGAAGTATAGAGATGGGAGAAGGATAGAGATGGGAGAAGTATAGAGATGGGAGAAGAATAGAGATGGGAGAAGAATAGAGATGGGAGAAGGATAGAGATGGGAGAAGGATAGAGATGGGAGAAGGATAGAGATGAGAGAAGAATAGAGATGAGAGAAGGATAGAGATGGGAGAAGGACAAAGATGGGAGAAGGATAGAGATGGGAGAAGGACAAAGATGGGAGAAGGATAGAGATGGGAGAAGAATAGAGATGGGAGAAGGATAGAGATGGGAGAAGGACAAAGATGGGAGAAGGATAGAGATGGGAGAAGAATAGAGATGGGAGAAGGATAGAGATGGGAGAAGAATAGAGATGGGAGAAGGATAGAGATGGGAGAAGAATAGAGATGGGAGAAGGTTACAGATGGGAGAAGGATAGAGATGGGAGAAGAATAGAGATGGGAGAAGGACAAAGATGGGAGAAGGATAGAGATGGGAGAAGAATAGAGATGGGAGAAGGATAGAGATGGGAGAAGGACAAAGATGGGAGAAGGATAGAGATGGGAGAAGAATAGAGATGGGAGAAGGATAGAGATGGGAGAAGGACAAAGATGGGAGAAGGATAGAGATGGGAGAAGAATAGAGATGGGAGAAGAATAGAGATGGGAGAAGAATAGAGATGGGAGAAGAATAGAGATGGGAGAAGAATAGAGATGGGAGAAGGATAGAGATGGGAGAAGGACAAAGATGGGAGAAGGATAGAGACGGGAGAAGAATAGAGATGGGAGAAGAATAGAGATGGGAGAAGAATAGAGATGAGAGAAGAATAGAGATGGGAGAAGGATAGAGATGGGAGAAGAATAGAGATGGGAGAAGGAAAGAGATGGGAGAAGGATAGAGATGGGAGAAGGAAAGAGATGGGAGAAGGAAAGAGATGGGAGAAGAATAGAGATGGGAGAAGAATAGAGATGGGAGAAGAATAGAGATGGGAGAAGAATAGAGATGGGAGAAGGAAAGAGATGGGAGAAGGAAAGAGATGGGAGAAGGATAGAGATGGGAGAAGGATAGAGATGGGAGAAGGATAGAGATGGGAGAAGAATAGAGATGGGAGAAGAATAGAGATGGGAGAAGGAAAGAGATGGGAGAAGGAAAGAGATGGGAGAAGGAAAGAGATGGGAGAAGAATAGAGATGGGAGAAGGAAAGAGATGGGAGAAGGATAGAGATGGGAGAAGAATAGAGATGGGAGAAGGAAAGAGATGGGAGAAGGAAAGAGATGGGAGAAGGATAGAGATGGGAGAAGAATAGAGATGGGAGAAGGTTACAGATGGGAGAAGGATAGAGATGGGAGAAGGAAAGAGATGGGAGAAGAATAGAGATGGGAGAAGGATAGAGATGGGAGAAGGAAAGAGATGGGAGAAGGAAAGAGATGGGAGAAGGATAGAGATGGGAGAAGGATAGAGATGGGAGAAGGATAGAGATGGGAGAAGGATAGAGATGGGAGAAGGATAGAGATGGGAGAAGAATAGAGATGGGAGAAGGATAGAGATGGGAGAAGAATAGAGATGGGAGAAGGTTACAGATGGGAGAAGGATAGAGATGGGAGAAGAATAGAGATGGGAGAAGAATAGAGATGGGAGATGGAAAGAGATGGGAGAAGGAAAGAGATGGGAGAAGGATAGAGATGGGAGAAGAATAGAGATGGGAGAAGGATAGAGATGGGAGAAGGATAGAGATGGGAGAAGAATAGAGATGGGAGAAGAATAGAGATGGGAGAAGAATAGAGATGGGAGAAGAATAGAGATGGGAGAAGAATAGAGATGGGAGAAGGATAGAGATGGGAGAAGAATAGAGATGGGAGAAGGAAAGAGATGGGAGAAGGATAGAGATGGGAGAAGGAAAGAGATGGGAGAAGGAAAGAGATGGGAGAAGAATAGAGATGGGAGAAGAATAGAGATGGGAGAAGAATAGAGATGGGAGAAGAATAGAGATGGGAGAAGGAAAGAGATGGCAGAAGGAAAGAGATGGGAGAAGGATAGAGATGGGAGAAGGATAGAGATGGGAGAAGGATAGAGATGGGAGAAGAATAGAGATGGGAGAAGAATAGAGATGGGAGAAGGAAAGAGATGGGAGAAGGAAAGAGATGGGAGAAGGAAAGAGATGGGAGAAGAATAGAGATGGGAGAAGGAAAGAGATGGGAGAAGGATAGAGATGGGAGAAGAATAGAGATGGGAGAAGGAAAGAGATGGGAGAAGGAAAGAGATGGGAGAAGGATAGAGATGGGAGAAGAATAGAGATGGGAGAAGGTTACAGATGGGAGAAGGATAGAGATGGGAGAAGGAAAGAGATGGGAGAAGAATAGAGATGGGAGAAGGATAGAGATGGGAGAAGGAAAGAGATGGGAGAAGGAAAGAGATGGGAGAAGGATAGAGATGGGAGAAGGATAGAGATGGGAGAAGGATAGAGATGGGAGAAGGATAGAGATGGGAGAAGGATAGAGATGGGAGAAGAATAGAGATGGGAGAAGGATAGAGATGGGAGAAGAATAGAGATGGGAGAAGGTTACAGATGGGAGAAGGATAGAGATGGGAGAAGAATAGAGATGGGAGAAGAATAGAGATGGGAGATGGAAAGAGATGGGAGAAGGAAAGAGATGGGAGAAGGATAGAGATGGGAGAAGAATAGAGATGGGAGAAGGATAGAGATGGGAGAAGGATAGAGATGGGAGAAGGATAGAGATGGGAGAAGAATAGAGATGGGAGAAGAATAGAGATGGGAGAAGAATAGAGATGGGAGAAGAATAGAGATGGGAGAAGGTTAGAGATGGGAGAAGGATAGAGATGGGAGAAGGATAGAGATGGGAGAAGAATAGAGATGGGAGAAGAATAGAGATGGGAGAAGAATAGAGATGGGAGAAGAATAGAGATGGGAGAAGAATAGAGATGGGAGAAGGATAGAGATGGGAGAAGAATAGAGATGGGAGAAGGAAAGAGATGGGAGAAGGATAGAGATGGGAGAAGGAAAGAGATGGGAGAAGGAAAGAGATGGGAGAAGAATAGAGATGGGAGAAGAATAGAGATGGGAGAAGAATAGAGATGGGAGAAGAATAGAGATGGGAGAAGGAAAGAGATGGGAGAAGGAAAGAGATGGGAGAAGGATAGAGATGGGAGAAGGATAGAGATGGGAGAAGGATAGAGATGGGAGAAGAATAGAGATGGGAGAAGAATAGAGATGGGAGAAGGAAAGAGATGGGAGAAGGAAAGAGATGGGAGAAGGAAAGAGATGGGAGAAGAATAGAGATGGGAGAAGGAAAGAGATGGGAGAAGGATAGAGATGGGAGAAGAATAGAGATGGGAGAAGGAAAGAGATGGGAGAAGGAAAGAGATGGGAGAAGAATAGAGATGGGAGAAGAATAGAGATGGGAGATGGAAAGAGATGGGAGAAGGAAAGAGATGGGAGAAGGATAGAGATGGGAGAAGAATAGAGATGGGAGAAGGATAGAGATGGGAGAAGGATAGAGATGGGAGAAGGATAGAGATGGGAGAAGAATAGAGATGGGAGAAGAATAGAGATGGGAGAAGAATAGAGATGGGAGAAGAATAGAGATGGGAGAAGGTTAGAGATGGGAGAAGGATAGAGATGGGAGAAGGATAGAGATGGGAGAAGAATAGAGATGGGAGAAGAATAGAGATGGGAGAAGAATAGAGATGGGAGAAGAATAGAGATGGGAGAAGAATTGAGATGGGAGAAGGATAGAGATGGGAGAAGAATAGAGATGGGAGAAGGAAAGAGATGGGAGAAGGATAGAGATGGGAGAAGGAAAGAGATGGGAGAAGGAAAGAGATGGGAGAAGAATAGAGATGGGAGAAGAATAGAGATGGGAGAAGAATAGAGATGGGAGAAGGATAGAGATGGGAGAAGGAAAGAGATGGGAGAAGGAAAGAGATGGGAGAAGGATAGAGATGGGAGAAGGATAGAGATGGGAGAAGGATAGAGATGGGAGAAGGATAGAGATGGGAGAAGGATAGAGATGGGAGAAGAATAGAGATGGGAGAAGGATAGAGATGGGAGAAGAATAGAGATGGGAGAAGGTTACAGATGGGAGAAGGATAGAGATGGGAGAAGAATAGAGATGGGAGAAGAATAGAGATGGGAGATGGAAAGAGATGGGAGAAGGAAAGAGATGGGAGAAGGATAGAGATGGGAGAAGAATAGAGATGGGAGAAGGATAGAGATGGGAGAAGGATAGAGATGGGAGAAGGATAGAGATGGGAGAAGAATAGAGATGGGAGAAGAATAGAGATGGGAGAAGAATAGAGATGGGAGAAGAATAGAGATGGGAGAAGGTTAGAGATGGGAGAAGTATAGTGAGTAGTATATTGACGTGAGATAGAAAGTGTGATCTGTGATTTTTAATTCATTTAGATTCATGAAAAGTTCGATTCCCATCAAACAGGACGTGAGGACAAAATCCTGCATCGCCTAGGAAAGTGAAAAATCCCAAAGAAAGACTGTGTCACCGGATTCGAGTCAACGAAAGCAGCAATGTCAAGTCACGCTGGATAAATATAGGCGAAGTTGAGTTGGGTAGAAAAGCAATTTGGTGAAGTCAATTCGTGTTGCTGGACACAGCAAACATTTAGGAAACGTTTTAGCAAGACTTTGACGCGACAGAAAGTGGCCGTATGCAGCCGGCTCGAAGGGTATAGGGAAAAAAGAAAGAGAACGGTGGACAATAAGTAAAATAATTATGTAATTCTAGACTGTTACGTAACCGTGTCTTTGCTTTTATTTGGCCTTCCATTTCATAGTTTATTATCTCAGTTAAGATTGCCTACGTGGCAAAAACTGATGGATAAAAGTAGCTAGCTATCTTCTTCTCAATAGAAGATATTTATTTCTGATCACGAATTTTATTCAGGGGAAGGTTGGGGTAGATAGGTAGGTAGATTAGGTCCGGAAGTTGATTATAGATTCGCTAATCCAAGGTCTGGTTTATAATGATTGCTATTGGGACACACGAGCGACGTGTATCGATAGAGAGAAGAGTGAAGAGAGGAGAGAGTAAGAGAGAAGAGAATAAGAGAGAAGAGAGTAAGAGAGAAGAGAGTAAGAGAGAAGAGTGAAGAGAGGAGAGAGTAAGAGAGAAGAGAATAAGAGAGAAGAGAGTAAGAGAGGAGAGAGTAAGAGAGTAGAGAGTAAGAGAGTAGAGAGTAAGAGAGGAGAGAGTAAGAGAGGAGAGAGTAAGAGAGGAAAGAGTAAGAGAGTAGAGTAAGAGAGGAGAGAGTAAGAGAGGAGAGAGTAAGAGAGTAGAGTAAGAGAGGAGAGAGTAAGAGAGTAGAGAGTAAGAGAGTAGAGAGTAAGAGAGTAGAGAGTGAGAGAGAAAAGAGAAGAGAGTAAGAGAGTAGAGAGTAAGAGAGTAGAGTAAGAGAGGAGAGAGTAAGAGAGGAGAGAGTAAGAGAGGAAAGAGTAAGAGAGTAGAGTAAGAGAGGAGAGAGTAAGAGAGGAGAGAGTAAGAGAGGAGAGAGTAAGAGAGGAGAGAGTAAGAGAGTAGAGAGTAAGAGAGTAGAGAGTAAGAGAGTAGAGAGTGAGAGAGAAAAGAGAAGAGAGTAAGAGAGTAGAGAGTAAGAGAGTAGAGTAAGAGAGGAGAGAGTAAGAGAGGAGAGAGTAAGAGAGGAGAGAGTAAGAGAGTAGAGAGTAAGAGAGGAGAGAGTAAGAGAGAAGAGAGTAAGAGAGAAGAGAGTAAGAGAGTAGAGAGTAAGAGAGGAGAGAGTAAGAGAGTAGAGAGTAAGAGAGTAGAGAGTAAGAGAGTAGAGAGTAAGAGAGTAGAGAGTGAGAGAGAAGAGAGAAGAGAGTAAGAGAGTAGAGAGTGAGAGAGAAGAGAGAAGAGAGTAAGAGAGGAGAGAGTAAGAGAGGAGAGAGTAAGAGAGTAAGAGAGGAGAGAGTAAGAGAGGAGAGAGTAATAGAGAAGAGAGTAAGAGAGAAGAGAGTAAGAGAGGAGAGAGTAAGAGAGGAGAGAGTAAGAGAGGAGAGAGTAAGAGAGGAGAGAGTAAGAGAGAAGAGAGAAGAGAGAAGAGAGTGAAAGAGGAGAAAGTAAGAGAGAAGAGAGTAAGAGAGTGAGAGAGGAGAAAGTAAGAGAGAAGAGAGTGAGAGAAGAGAGAAGAGAGAAGAGAGTATGAGAGAAGAGAGTAAATTGGTATGGCATTTGCGAAAGTCTACTGGAGCACGTGAATACAATCTATGAAGTTTTTGTAACAAAAAAATATATCCAGAAACTTACTGTTCGTTTTATAACTGAGGATGCGCTGCTAAATATATTTCTCTCCGAACAAGCGTCTTAGATACGTAAATCTGATAGATTATAGACTGTGTCGAAACACACCTGCTTCTAAAATGATCTATAGAATTATATCACGAATACTGGAATATCTGACAGCCAAGCGACTGTTTCATATGGTGCCAGCCAATGAGAAATGAGAATGCTTGCTCCCCTGGGGTGCTGTCGGCTGTTCCCAAGTCTTCTGTGATTTCGGACCAATGAATTTTTGTTTCTACCAAGAAGATGTAAGAGACATTTTTTTGATCAGCTCTTTGTTATGTCGTGCATGGCAACTAGGATGTAACTATGGTCAAACCCAGATTACTGATCCCCAGATTACTCATCCCCAGATCCCAGATCCCTAGATCTCAGATCCCCAGATCCCAGATCCCCAGATCCCTGATTCTCAGATCCCCAGATTCCTGATCCCCAGATCCATGATCCCCAGATCCATAATCCCCAGATCCATGATCCTAGATCCCTGATCCTAGATCCCTGATCCCCAGATTCCTGATCCCCAGATTCCTGATCCCCAGATCCATGATCCCCAGATCCATGATCCCCAGATCCATGATCCCCAGATCCCTGATCCCCAGATCCCTGAGCCCAGATCCCCAGATCCATGATCCCCAGATCCCTGATCCCCAGATCCCTGATCCCCAGATCCCTGATCCCCAGATCCCTGAGCCCAGATCCCCAGATCCATGATCCCCAGATCCCTGATCCCCAGATCCCTGAGCCCAGATCCCCAGATCCCTGATCCCCTGATCCCTGATCCCCAGATCCCTGATCCCTAGATCCCTGATCCCTAGATTCCTGATTGCAAGTCAAATCAGGGAGCACTTAGAGATCTTGAATTTTCTAGCCCTTTAAACTGATGATCATTACTATTTTTCCTGCCAACTTCTTAGTAGCATCATTTCCTTAACTTCAATGCTTCACACTTCATCTTTTCAGTTGAAAAGCGAGCTTTTTTAAAGCTGCACAATGGATGGGACACTACAAAAGCCTACAGAGATTAAAAATTGGAACTGTCTGGCACATCCCTTTGAGATTCTATTTACCACAAGTTCAGGCATTGCGGCCCCAGTAGCTCAAGTCATTATTGATTCTAGCCAAAAGTAGGCTTGAATAATAGTCTCATTCATCGCGAAAAAGTATGCTAAACTAGCTCCTATTAACTAGTGACAAACGGCAGGTAAATATAAAACGGCAAGAAATTTGGGTTCTAATAATCGCTACTCACTACTTCCAGTAGACAAGGTGGACAGGCCGCAAACTTCTTCTCTGTCGGCCAGGCAGACAGACACTCTGTAGAGCAGATTCCGATTAATTCCAGATACAATCGCGGGGGTTGCATTGCCTATAGGCAGGCAGTACTGATAAAGCGACCATGACAAGCCGGCATCTTCTGAGACCTCAATTCTTAAACAATAGTCTTGAGCAGCGGCTAGAGTGACTGACAGTTTAGTACCGTCTTCGTTTAGTTGAACGCGAATCGGTTTCGGCAGGGACAGACTGGCTGTCACCTGGCTGACAGCGGCACTGTAATTGCTCTGGCCTAACTCGTTCAGGCCGTAGATCTGAAAACAATTGATCGAAGTTGAAAATGTCTCTTTTGATGCAGTGATGTCTGCTTTTAAGTAATATGGGACATCTTCTGTGGCCCTTAAAAGGGCCGTTTGAAACAGGAATTTTCAGGCTGTCCTAATTTAGGCCGTTTTATAATCGCTCATTACCACATCTAAATATATCTAACCTTATTTGCCCTCTTAATATCGTGCTGACTACAGTAACTTGATTGCAATGGGGCAGTCTATTTGAAAGGCAGCGCTTATCAACTCGAATACAACTCACCTGGATGGTGTAATTAGTGCCAGGCATCAGGCCTGTGATGTTAGTCCTAGTTGAGGTGTCACATCGCCTGTTGGCAATCCTAACCTGGCCGGTGGATCTGTCCCTAGTCAGCAGTCGGCTCCAGTATTGCACCGGACTGCCGCCTGAGAAGGCCGTCGACCACGTCAGCGCTACGAAATCCCAACCAGCCGAGAGTACTCGCAGCTGAGTTGGAGCGTCCGGTGTCGTTGGCGACAGGACGCGAAATGTCACCCGAGCGCTGCCCAGCCGATTCGTTGCTATGCAGGTGTACAAGCCAAGAGCAGTCACTCGCTCTAGGCGGCTCAGGTATTGATAAGGCGTGCTCGGATCTGCCTCAAATCGTGCGGACGTGTCGAAGCTGACAGAATTGCCCGCTGGCCTCTCAAACTGCCACCTGATGATGGGCCTCGGCTGTGCCAGCACTGGACAGCTGAAGTCCACGGAGTTGCCGTCCGGTTTGGCGATCTTTGTCTCCACTGGCACAATCTGCGGCTCGACTGGGTGACAGGGTGACTGATTGACAGAGTGACTGATTGACAGAGTGACTGATTGACAGGGTGACTGATTGACAGGGTGACTGATTGACAGGGTGACTGATTGACAGGGTGACTGATTGACAGGGTGACTGATTGACAGAGTGACTGATTGACAGAGTGACTGATTGACAGAGTGACTGATTGACAGGGTGACTGATTGACAGAGTGACTGATTGACAGAGTGACTGATTGACAGGGTGACTGATTGACAGAGTGACTGATTGACAGAGTGACTGATTGACAGAGTGACTGATTGACAGGGTGACTGATTGACAGAGTGACTGATTGACAGAGTGACTGATTGACAGAGTGACTGATTGACAGGGTGACGGATTGAAAGAGTTAAATAAAAAACATTTACAAAGTTGACAGAAAAAAACCTACATTCTACATTCAACCGAATCCCAGACGAAATTTTGCCTCTCTTGTTGGTGGCCTCGCACAGGAACAGTCCGTTGTCCTCCGGCCTGAGTTGTCCGTTGAGTCGTTGAGCTCCGCGGAAATTCAGGTAACTTGTTGTGCGAATTCTAGAAAGATTCGGGAAGTTTAGA
This sequence comes from Macrostomum hystrix, assembly GCA_950097015.1. Taxonomy (NCBI): domain Eukaryota; kingdom Metazoa; phylum Platyhelminthes; family Macrostomidae; genus Macrostomum; species Macrostomum hystrix. The sequence continues at coordinate 30,615,200 of CATNEN010000038.1, forward strand.
GTGCTCTAGTCGCGAGTGGCCAGTCGCAGTCAGCTCAATCGATTTCCTTACCCTCCTGTAACATCGCCATCCGCAGCGCTGGAGGTCTCCACGTTGAACCACTCGGCTGGAATGAGTCGTCCGTCTTTGTACCAGGCAAAGCTGGCCTCCGGTTTGGCTCTAGCAGTGCAGACCAGACGAAACGCGTTCTTGACAGCGGACACGGAAGCCGTGAGCGGCTGGCGCGGCTGCGCTTCCAACCATTCCGGCGCCTGTTCCACATCGACGCCGAGGGAGATCATTGGTCCCTGGCCGGCTGAATTGGACGGCGTGCAAAAATACATCCCGGAATCTGGGAGTGACACGTTAGGCAGGGACATAGTCGGTCCCAGAGATTCGAACAGCGAGCCCGACTTGGTCCAGCGGAAAGTCGGAGATGGCACACCTGTAATCAAATGGGAAATTTTGCTGCTCCTGTCACTTGGGTCACTCTTCGACGACTCTAGTCACTCTAGTCACTCTAGTCACTCTAGTCAGTCTAGTCACTCTAGTCACTCTAGTCACTCTAGTCAGTCTAGTCACTCTAGTCACTCTAGTCACTCTAGTCAGTGTAGTCACTCTAGTCACTCTAGTCACTCTAGTCAGTCTAGTCACTCTAGTCACTCTAGTCACTCTAGTCACTCTAGTCAGTCTAGTCACTCTAGTCAGTCTAGTCACTCTAGTCCCACTGTCACTCACCCGGACTATCAGCGTTAGCCGAGCAGGCTACAGTGAGAGTCTCTCCCCGCACCAGCTGTCTGGACGTAGCCGAAGTGACTGGCAATCCGGGAGCATACTCAACAATGACTGTTATATCGGCCGAGCCCTGACGTTGAACAGGCGAGCCGATGGTCGGTGTGAGTACATTGGTATACTGGCACTGCCACACCCCGGCGTCTGTTCGATCTGCCCGCTCGATCAGCAGGCTGGCTCCGGCTCCGGACACCGTCCGACCGCTGGTCGCGTGACGCCAGACAATGCCGGCAGTCGGCGCTGGCGGATTTGAATCGGCCGAGCATTCTATTGACAGCCTGTCGCCAGCTCTGACGGTCACGGAGCTGGGTCCGCTGACTCTCGGGCCGTACTGGATGTCAATGTTGAAGCTGGCGTTGCTGGAACCCAGCTGGTTCGAGCCGATGCAGCGGTAGATACCGGACTGACTGGGCTGATGGGCAGTCAGCCTGTAGCTCACTTTCAGCGGCGAGACGGCTGCGAATATTGGAAAAGGATTAAATATAACATGCCAAAAATAAAAAAAGTACAGAATAACAAATAAATAAAAAATAACAACAAGAATACCGAAAAACTGAATAACAAACATACAGAATAAAAATCATACAGTATAACAAATAAACTGTATAACAAACATACAGAATAACAAACAAATAGTATAACAAACATTCAGAATAACAAACAAACAGAATAACAAACATAGAGAATAACAAACATACAGAATAAAAATCATACAGTATAACAAACATACAGTATAACAAACATTCAGAATAACAAACAAACAGAATAACAAACATTCGGAATAACAAACATACAGAATAACAAACATACAGAATAAAAATCATACAGTATAACAAAAATACAGAATAACAAACAAAAAGTATAACAAACATTCAGAATAACAAACAAACAGAATAACAAACAAACAAAAAATCACAACATGTATATTAAAAAACATAATTAAAAACTAACATAATTACAGACAAACAAAAAACAAACAGAATAACGAACTGAGAGAAAAACAAATATAACAAATTAGTAGAATAACAAAATTCTCGTAAAATTTAATGTTATAAAAAATAAACCGTTCAATGTTTTCAGACAAGCGGGAAGCAAAAGGTCAAACCAAACCACAAATGACATTTCATATAGTTAGTTTCATTACTTTTCATTACTTAATGCACACAAACGCATGCCTCTTTCCTGCAGTAGTCTAATACGAAAATTGCGTAAAAAATTAAAACCTGATAGAATTTCTCCAACGCTATTCTCTAGTCGAACAGCTGGATCCGGGTTTCCAGTTGCAGAACACTCGATGACTGACTCGGAGCCAAGCACCATGACCAATGGTGGCATCGATGTCACAATGGGCTTGTCTGTAATTACAAAATGTGCTCACATTGTTTAAACAGTCTAAAAACTATCCTAACAGGTAAGTAAACCAGTCTAACAGGTGACTAAACTAGTCTAACAGGTAACTAAACTAGTCTAACAGGTAACTAAACTAGTCTAACAGGTAACTAAACTAGTCTAACAGGTGACTAAACTAGTCTAACAGGTAACTAAACTAGTCTAGCAGGTGACTAAACTAGTCTAACAGGTAACTAAACTAGTCTAACAGGTAACTAAACTAGTCTAACAGGTAACTAAACTAGTCTAACAGGTAACTAAACTAGTCTAACAGGTGACTAAACTAGTCTAACAGGTAACTAAACTAGTCTAACAGGTAACTAAACTAGTCTAACAGGTGACTAAACTAGTCTAACAGGTAACTAAACTAGTCTAACAGGTGACTAAACTAGTCTAACAGGTAACTAAACTAGTCTAACAGGTAACTAAACTAGTCTAACAGGTGACTAAACTAGTCTAACAGGTAACTAAACTAGTCTAACAGGTGACTAAACTAGTCTAACAGGTAACTAAACTAGTCTAACAGGTAACTAAACTAGTCTAACAGGTGACTAAACTAGTCTAACAGGTAACTAAACTAGTCTAACAGGTAACTAAACTAGTCTAACAGGTAACTAAACTAGTCTAGCAGGTAACTAAACTAGTCTAACAGGTGACTAAACTAGTCTTACAGGTGACTAAACTAGTCTAACAGGTAACTAAACCAAATTAAAAAATAGAAGGTGAGTTTGACCCTAAGCAGCTTACATCTAACATCCAGTAGATAGTCCGGACTAGTTAGATTAGCAACCGGATTGGTTGCTAAGCAACGAACAATAGCTCTATTGTTGTCAGGTCTAAGCTTGTCAATTAAGAAATAGCTTGTCACAGTTCCGAATGGAGCTGCCCCAGTGTCTGTTGAGCCGATGCTGCCGTCTTTGTATAAATCGGTTGCAGTCACTGGTTCGAATCCGCCAGCTGAGGCCAGGGTTCGAATCTGCCAATGGAGGCTGGGCAGCGGATTACCGCCGGAGGTTGAGCAGGTGATGAGTAGACTCGACCCGGCTGATGGCTGCGAGTCGTTGGCGGCCACACTCGGTAAGGTTGGCGCGACTGAAAGGCAAAAAGTACATTTTAGATTGCAGGGGCCGAACATCGGGGGTTTGAAAAGTTATAAAAAATCAATCAAATTTTAAGAGCCATGAAAAGATTAGGAGAGAGTGGGATAAACAGACAGACGGGGAGACAGATTTATACAGAGGTAAAGACAGAGAGACAGAGACACAGAGACACAGAGACACAGAGACACAGAGACACAGAGACACAGAGAGACAGAGACACAGAGACACAGAGAGACAGAGAGACAGAGAGACAGAGACACAGAGACACAGAGACACAGAGAGACAGAGACACAGAGACACAGAGACACAGAGACACAGAGACACAGAGACACAGAGACACAGAGACACAGAGACACAGAGACACAGAGACACAGAGAGACAGAGAGACAGAGACACAGAGAGACAGAGACACAGAGAGACAGAGACACAGAGACACAGAGACACAGAGACACAGAGACACAGAGAGACAGAGACACAGAGACACAGAGACACAGAGACACAGAGACACAGAGACACAGAGACACAGAGACACAGAGACACAGAGAGACAGAGACACAGAGACATAGAGACAGAGACACAGAGAGACAGAGACACAGAGAGACAGAGAGATAGACAGACAAACAGAGAGACAGACAGTGATAGATCATTGCACTCCAGTTGACTAGAAATAAACTGTCCATGGGTTGGTAATTTCATACGGGAACCACCTAGCTACGTGGGTTAGAAAAAAAGCTCACTTCCAATACAGACTCAAAATTTCTGCTGCTATAAGCTCATTTGCTCATTACGCATATTTTGACTGACAGGATTTAACTGAAGACTTTAATTTTGCGAATCTAAACTCCAACCAACAGTTTTCCCCCAATTTTTTAATAAATTCCAACTAAAGTAGCAAAGAGACGACAATTATTATTCACTAAAAGTCAAACTTCTATACCAGGAGTCCACTCAAATGACGCTAACTGGTCCACACAACTCATGGGATTATTTGAGTAGAGCGGGATGAAATTAATTGCTATTTGGACAAATTGGATCCAGGGGGTGGGCCATTGCTGAGCAAACCTCGCCTAGCAGCTACAGGCTATTTTTCATGTGCTTCATCCATAACTCACACAGGTATTACTTGTGCTAGCCATCACCTCTATATATATTTGGGGATTTTGTTGTGCACAATATGGGACAATATCCCACCAGCATAATAATGAAGTGTTGAATCTATAATAGTATATCGACAGGAAAATGTAGAACAGAATTGTAATAAATATCGATTTAATTCTTTGCCACTACTATTGGAACACAAAAATAGGGATATACTTAATTTGTTGTATTTGCTGCGTACAAACACTTTTTATTTGTATGAATGCGCGCGTCATTATGCCAGCAATGAGTTTAAATAAAAATCTTTTAGCCATAAAATGACGCAGAGATGCATTATTGGTGAATAGGATGAGCCAACATTGGTACTTCGTTTCCCACTTCACAATCTCCCCCTATTGTCTTGTTGTCTCGCATTGGGGTTTAAAGAGATTGCAGCCTCCCTATAGCGAGAGCTTGGAGTGGTGAGGGTACAGCTTGCAGTTGAGATTTTTTCAAGTTTCTTACTGGAGAGAGACGACATCTACTGTATTATGCATTTTGAAACTATGAGCCAGGGTGTATTACTTTGCCAAAGAAATCCTCAACTTTGCCTGCCCGCAGTTTGAAACCAAAGAAACCGATTTTTTTCTAAGCCCTCTCCTCTTTTTCCCCATTTTCTTTAGCTGAGGAGTGTAACCTGAGTTTTGGTTTGAGATGGCTTGGCCACTCAAACAAATAAGGCCAATATTGTATTTCACAAGGACCCTTGTTCGTGAGCAGTTCTGAGGCAATATACGGAATAAAGGAATAAAGGAGCCCAGTGGTAACGTCAGGCTTCCGACTAAGGCGTCGGGGGTTCGATTCCCAACTCCACAGGAACAATTTGTATCTAAAATTAGATAGATAGATAGATCTATAGACAGATAGATAGATGGATAGACTTAGCGCAGTCTTGCTTTCAGAACTTATCACTCTGTAGAAATAGTTCAATAAGACTGGTTGCTATGACCACACAGATATGACTTATTTCGTTTTTTACTCACTTCCGGTCTATTTTATGTCCCTCGGTCACAACAGCAGGTGTACAAATAATGCTTCCCAAATGCTGCGACTAGAAATAATTATTAGAGATAAGAATAGTCTGAATATACACTTTGGTAAGTTGCAACTAACCTGACATGCGATCAGTTGCCCAGTAGATTGGAACAGTTGCCCGCCCATGGCCCCTGCTCAACCCCTTCTTTGTCTCAACTTCCCACTGGCTTATCTCCCCGCGTCTTATCTTCCCTGTCTTATCTCCCCACGTCTTATCTTCCCTATCTTATCTCCCCGCGTCTTATCTTCCCTGTCTTATCTCCCCGCGTCTTATCTTCCCTGTCTTATCTCCCCGCGTCTTATCTTCCCTGCCTTATCTCCCCGCGTCTTATCTTCCCTGTCTTATCTTCCCGCGTCTTATCTCTCTCCCGTCTTATCTCTCCTCTGTCTCATCTCTCCCCTGTCTCATCTCTCCCCTGTCTCATCTCTCCCCTGTCTCATCTCTCCCCTGTCTCATCTCTCCCCTGTCTCATCTCTCCCATGTCTCATCTCTCCCCTGTCTCATCTCTCCCCTGTCTCATCTCTCCCATGTCTCATCTCTCCCCTGTCTCATCTCTCCCCTGTCTCATCTCTCCCATGTCTTATCTCTCCCCTGTGGAATCCCCCGTTTCCTGTCTCCGTTTTCTATTTCCTGTCTCGTCTATACGAGCTAGAAGGCAATCATTTTAGGACTTACAATCGCGGAATTTTTTTGAATACGTCGAACTAGATTTCGCTTGAGTCGCAAATTGCGAACACGAACGATTCGATTGGACTTTTGAAAATTAACTGCTAAAGATTTTACTTTCTTTTTACTTTACATTACAGTGTCAGAAAGAAATTTTCAGATTAAGATCTGTTTACTGCTGTGCTAACTGGCGGTCGCAGTCTTTTATAAAACCCAAACGTGTACCCAAATTTAAAATTGCGCATATCAGGACCAACTAAAGTTTAAAAGAAAAAAGTAATCATCTTTTTTACTAGAGAAATCCAAAGTGTCTTCCCGAGAAACTTTCCGCACGATAAATCATACTTTCCATATGATAATTCCTCTTTCGACTCATGAAATCCAATTTTCGACTCGAGAAATCCCGTTTTCGACACGAAAAATCCTACTTTCTAACAAAGAAATCCCCTTATCCTCTCTCCTCTCTCACAGCACAATAACCATCACTCAGATTTCCTTACTCTAATAAAACTACAAAAAGTTCTCTTCGGTTAAAAATTTCGAGAAAACTTTTGTTTGATCCGTATCTATAAATAGATGAAAATAAATTGACAAGCCGTCTGGGTGGTCGCTTGCAACGCCAGTCTGTGGTGTTTGTTCCGCGCTGAATCGGCCAAGCATTGCTGTACGAGCTATTCTAGAATATAAGAGCTGTTACCTGAATGCACTGATTGCTGTGTTACTTTTCTACTATATTTTCTTTATCGACACACATCCATCTCAAACGCTATTCTCTCTGCTCCAATCTCTTTTCTCTCCTCTCTCTTTCCTCTCTCCTCAGTCCTCTCTTCTCTCCAATCTCTCCTCTCTCCTCTCTCCTCTCTCCTCTCTCCATCTGTCCTCTCTCCTCTCTCAATCTCTCCTCTCTCCTCTCTCCTCTCTCCTCTCCATCTCTCCTCTCTCCTCTCTCCTCTAACATCTCTCCTGTCTCCTCTCCATCTCTCCTCTCCATCTCTCCTCTCTCCTCTAACATCTCTGCTGTCTGGCCTTGAGGCTCAAATCTTCTCTCTCTACTCAGTCCTTTCTCATCTCAGATTCCTAAAAGTGTCTATTAAGCTACTCACCCTAGTCAATCCTTCCTATAATTCATTCTATTTGATCATCCTCAGACTTTTATTCATCATTTCAAGTGATTAATTCTTTTCGTTCATCTCACATGTCTCCACTGCCCAACAATTCTTTCAGTTCCAATCGCCACAATTGTCAACCCATTATTCCAAATATTCAGTCTGTCCTTGGTTAAGAATTAGATCGTTTTTTTCTTCTAGTTTCGCAGAAGAGAAACTGCAAAGGAAACCCGACGCGCCGCAATGAAGCAAGAAAGGCCCAATGCAAATTTATGAACGAGGAGGAAAGGGGAAGTGACGTTATAGGGGATATCCGGTCTAGATTCACCTACAGCAAGCTACTCACTATAATTTAGATTTCTTCACAATTTGCTTCCTAGCTACTTTGAATTAAATGAGAATCAGTTCCCCTTAGTAGGTACAACAACGGAAACGAAAATTGTACGAGTAAATGTCAAAAAGTTGAATCGTTAGGAAATATTAGTAAAGAATCTGATTTTCTCATCAGCAGCTTTGATTGTTAAGTAAGATTAGTTTCTTCAGATGTCTCTCTGTCTCTGTGTGTGTGTATGATAACTATCTGCCAACAACGATGTGTCTTTAATTTATAGGCGCGTATTATTGTTAGTCGCGTGATTTGATGACAGATTTTGCCACCAGATTGTAAATTATTTACTAAGCAACGTGTATTGCGTAATTCCATTGGCCCAGTGAGGCAAAATGCTAAATCATGTTGGATTCTTCAGCAATGCTCTTTTCTGAAATGGAACCAGAATGGTAACTTTTACACTGCTTACTCCCCCCCTTATCTTACTTCTCTCATCTCTCAGCTTTTATCTCTTCTCTCATCTCTCTCACCCTACTTCTCTCCTCTCTCACCCTACTCCTCTCGTCTCTCACCCTACTTCTCTCCTCTCTCACCCTACTTCTCTTATCTCTCACCCTACTTCTCTCCTTTCTCACCCTACTTCTCTCCTCTCTCACCCTACTTCTCTCCTCTCCCTCCCTACTTCTCTCGTCTCTCACCCTACTTCTATCCTCTCTCACCCTACTTCTCTCCTCTCTCACCCTACTTCTCTTCTCTCTCACCCTACTTCTGTCCTCTCTCACCCTACTTCTCTCGTCTCTCACCCTACTTCTCTCCTCTCTCACCCTACTTCTCTTCTCTCTCACCCTACTTCTCTCCTCTCTCACCCTACTTCTCTCCTCTCTCAACCTACTTCTCTCCTCTCTCACCCTACTTCTCTCCTCTCTCACCCTACTTCTCTTCTCTCTCACCCTACTTCTCTCCTCTCACACTCTACTTCTCTTCTCTCTCACCCTACTTCTCTCCTCTCACACTCTACTTCTCTTCTCTCTCACCCTACTTCTCTTCTCTCTCACCCTACTTCTCTCCTCTCTCACCCTACTTCTCTCCTCTCTCAACCTACTTCTCTCCTCTCTCACCCTACTTCTCTCCTCTCTCACCCTACTTCTCTTCTCTCTCACCCTACTTCTCTCCTCTCTCACCCTACTTCTCTCCTCTCTCACCCAACTTCAAAATCACCTGGCTAAGACAACTCATAGAGGCCAATTTTCGTAATTGAGCTACAATGTCCGCCTTGCCAGACAGCTCGCAAATTAATTTGAGTCAGCAAATCTACAAGCCAACCCAGGCCGACGTCAGTCAACATCAAAAGCAACTGGGAGAGGCCTAAAAAGAAATTCACCACGCAGTCCATTGTGGACAAGCCAAATTACTGCTTTTTTACTTTCTTGTCCTATATACACGCTCATTTGTGGCTAGCGCTGAAATAACACACACACACACACACACACATGGTGAGTTAAGAGAGAGGAGGCGACAGAGTGAACAAAAAAGTTATACTTTTCCACCAGACGGAAGGAAGTAAGGCCAGAAGGTGTGTGCGCGCAGGAGTCGCAAGTGAAAGTGGCGACTTAAAAAAATGCAGGGGCTGTGGAGCCAGAAATCAGAACAAAGAGCGGTGGCAGAAATTGTGTTTCTTCCAGGGCCAGGCAAAACTTGCTAAAAATAAGTTTTGTCTCCCAGTCTTTTGCTCTTGAAAGGAAAACTATACTCAGCATATTGGAAGTTGTGAGCTGTACAGGCAAAAGCAAACACTGCGACAGATGAAATGCTGGTCTGCCGTGTCCACGCAATGAAATGCTGAACTGCCTATGTCTTTTAGTAGGTCTTTGTTGCATCATTAATTATAAATGAATTTCGCGTGTTTTAGCGACAGTAGACCCGCAGCCAGCGAGGAGGCAATTCTGCCCATTCTGTTGACTCCTGAGCACACACAACTTGCTCAGGGGTCAGTGTACATCTGTCGCGACTTTCTCATGAGGTTTAGCCCTCATGTGCGTTAAAAATGTGCGACAAGCCATTCAGTAACCCTTAGCTAGTCACTCCCTGACCATCTGACCTATGCAATTGAATGCATCAGTATAAGTTTGCTAATTGGCCAAATAAATCTACAAACCTGTAATCAGTTAATCAGCGGGACGCCTTTTAAAATAAATTGGGATTACAAAGCTTTGATTCGACGACAAAGTTCGACAAACTAAATCAATAAGTCAGAATAAAAATAAGGATTTTTTAGGAATCGAGTTATCCTAGAATGAGGAAATGGCTAAGATAGAGAATGGCAGAGGAGAATTAGAGGTAGAATTGGGAGGAGAAGTAGAGGTAGAATTGGGAGGAGAAGTAGAGGTAGAATTGGGAGGAGAAGTAGAGGTAGAATTGGGAGGAGAAGTAGAGGTAGAATTGGGAGGAGAAGTAGAGGTAGAATTGGGAGGAGAAGTAGAGGTAAAATTGGGAGGAGAAGTAGAGGTAGAATTGGGAGGAGAAGTAGAGGTAGAATTGGGAGGAGAAGCAGAGGTAGAATTGGGAGGAGAAGTAGAGGTAGAATTGGGAGGAGAAGTAGAGGTAGAATTGGGAGGAGAAGTAGAGGTAGAATTGGGAGGAGAAGTAGAGGTAGAATTGGGAGGAGAAGTAGAGGTAGAATTGGGAGGAGAAGTAGAGGTAGAATAGGGAGGAGAAGTAGAGGTAGAATTGGGAGGAGAAGTAGAGGTAGAATTGGGAGGAGAAGTAGAGGTAGAATTGGGAGGAGAAGTAGAGGTAGAATTGGGAGGAGAAGTAGAGGTAGAATTGGGAGGAGAAGTAGAGGTAGAATTGGGAGGAGAAGTAGAGGTAGAATTGTGAGGAGAATTAGAGGTAGAATTGGGAGGAGAAGTAGAGGTAGAATTGGGAGGAGAAGTAGAGGTAGAATTGGGAGGAGAAGTAGAGGTAGAATTGGGAGGAGAAGTAGAGGTAGAATTGGGAGGAGAAGTAGAGGTAGAATTGTGAGGAGAAGTAGAGGTAGAATTGGGAGGAGAAGTAGAGGTAGAATTGGGAGGAGAAGTAGAGGTAGAATTGTGAGGAGAATTAGAGGTAGAATTGGGAGGAGAAGTAGAGGGAGAATTGGGAGGAGAAGTAGAGGTAGAATTGGGAGGAGAAGTAGAGGTAGAATTGGGAGGAGAAGTAGAGGTAGAATTGTGAGGAGAAGTAGAGGTAGAAATGGGAGGAGAAGTAGAGGTAGAATTGGGAGGAGAAGTAGAGGTAGAATTGGGAGGAGAAGTAGATGTAGAATTGGGAGGAGAAGTAGAGGTAGAAATGGGAGGAGAAGTAGAGGTAGAATTGGGAGGAGAAGTAGAGGTAGAATTGGGAGGAGAAGTAGAGGTAGAATTGGGAGGAGAAGTTGATGTAGAATTGGGAGGAGAAGTAGAGGTAGAATTGGGAGGAGAAGTAGAGGTAGAATTGGGAGGAGAAGTAGAGGTAGAAGTGGGAGGAGAAGTAGAGGTAGAATTGGGAGGAGAAGTAGAGGTAGAATTGGGAGGAGAAGTAGAGGTAGAATTGGGAGGAGAAGTAGAGGTAGAATTGGGAGGAGAAGTAGAGGTAGAATTGGGAGGAGAAGTAGAGGTAGAATTGGGAGGAGAAGTAGATGTAGAATTGGGAGGAGAAGTAGAGGTAGAATTGGGAGGAGAAGTAGAGGTAGAATTGGGAGGAGAAGTAGATGTAGAATTGGGAGGAGAAGTAGATGTAGAATTGGGAGGAGAAGTAGATGTAGAATTGGGAGGAGAAGTAGATGTAGAATTGGGAGGAGAAGTAGAGGTAGAATTGGGAGGAGAAGTAGAGGTAGAATTGGGAGGAGAAGTAGATGTAGAATTGGGAGGAGAAGTTGATGTAGAATTGGGAGGAGAAGTAGAGGTAGAATTGGGAGGAGAAGTAGAGGTAGAATTGGGAGGAGAAGTAGATGTAGAATTGGGAGGAGAAGTAGATGTAGAATTGGGAGGAGAAGTAGATGTAGAATTGGGAGGAGAAGTAGAGGTAGAATTGGGAGGAGAAGTAGAGGTAGAATTGGGAGGAGAAGTAGATGTAGAATTGGGAGGAGAAGTTGATGTAGAATTGGGAGGAGAAGTAGAGGTAGAATTGGGAGGAGAAGTAGAGGTAGAATTGGGAGGAGAATTAGAGGTAGAATTGGGAGGAGAAGTAGATGTAGAATTGGGAGGAGAAGTAGATGTAGAATTGGGAGGAGAAGTAGATGTAGAATTGGGAGGAGAAGTAGAGGTAGAATTGGGAGGAGAAGTAGAGGTAGAATTGGGAGGAGAAGTAGATGTAGAATTGGGAGGAGAAGTAGATGTAGAATTGGGAGGAGAAGTAGATGTAGAATTGGGAGGAGAAGTAGATGTAGAATTGGGAGGAGAAGTAGAGGTAGAATTGGGAGGAGAAGTAGAGGTAGAATTGGGAGGAGAAGTAGATGTAGAATTGGGAGGAGAAGTTGATGTAGAATTGGGAGGAGAAGTAGAGGTAGAATTGGGAGGAGAAGTAGAGGTAGAATTGGGAGGAGAAGTAGATGTAGAATTGGGAGGAGAAGTAGATGTAGAATTGGGAGGAGAAGTAGAGGTAGAATTGGGAGGAGAAGTAGAGGTAGAATTGGGAGGAGAAGTAGATGTAGAATTGTGGGGAGAAGTAGAGGTAGAATTGGGAGGAGAAGTAGATGTAGAATTGGGAGGAGAAGTAGATGTAGAATTGGGAGGAGAAGTAGAGGTAGAATTGGGAGGAGAAGTAGAGGTAGAATTGGGAGGAGAAGTAGATGTAGAATTGGGAGGAGAAGTAGATGTAGAATTGGGAGGAGAAGTAGATGTAGAATTGGGAGGAGAAGTAGATGTAGAATTGGGAGGAGAAGTAGAGGTAGAATTGGGAGGAGAAGTAGAGGTAGAATTGGGAGGAGAAGTAGATGTAGAATTGGGAGGAGAAGTTGATGTAGAATTGGGAGGAGAAGTAGAGGTAGAATTGGGAGGAGAAGTAGAGGTAGAATTGGGAGGAGAAGTAGATGTAGAATTGGGAGGAGAAGTAGATGTAGAATTGGGAGGAGAAGTAGAGGTAGAATTGGGAGGAGAAGTAGAGGTAGAATTGGGAGGAGAAGTAGAGGTAGAATTGGGAGGAGAAGTAGAGGTAGAATTGGGAGGAGAAGTAGAGGTAGAATTGGGAGGAGAAGTAGAGGTAGAATTGGGAGGAGAAGTAGATGTAGAATTGTGGGGAGAAGTAGAGGTAGAATTGGGAGGAGAAGTAGATGTAGAATTGGGAGGAGAAGTAGAGGTAGAATTGGGAGGAGAAGTAGAGGTAGAATTGGGAGGAGAAGTAGAGGTAGAATTGGGAGGAGAAGTAGAGGTAGAATTGGTCAAAAGAAAGGTTATAAACTGGAAGAATAAATATGAGATGTCTGAAGCGAATGATTTGGAATTTGTGTTCATCAGCTAGCAAGCCAGTATCCCAATTTAAAACTTCCCTCAGGGGATTTTTCATCTTGCCCAGATACCAAAAAAGCATGGAACATTCTGCAGGTTAATCTCAGCATCTATCCGTGCCTTATTTCCTCCCACGCCTGTATCTGGCTGGTTGGGAAGGTATTTTCATTAATATCGCCTCTCTCGACTGCACCCCCATTGAAGGTTGCCAAAAATATGCTGGTGCCAGCATGGGATTTGAAATGATCGTCTCGACTACCTAGAGCTCAGCGTGGACTGGATAAGATAATTGTTTGCCATCAAGTGCTCAATGGAGGAACTAATGCCTATTTAATTCGCAGGAATCGCATAAATAATTATTTATTGTTTATTATTTTTACACACTGCAAGATATTGATACAACTGCTTTTCGAAAAACAATGTGGCAATTTTTATGTAAGAAAATATGAACTCAATCCTCCCCATTTTAAATATCAATCTTTTCCCGTCTTTCTCTACAATTACCAACATTTTTCACCTATCTATTCCACAAGTTTTTCTTCACCAATCTTTCTCGCCTCCCTTTCCCAATATTTCTTCCCTCCCTTTCCCAATCTTTCTCCCCTCCCTTTCCCAATCTTTCTTCCCTCCCTTTCCCAATCTTTCTCCCCTCCCTTTCCCAATATTTCTTCCCTCCCTTTCCCAATCTTTCTCCCCTCCCTTTCCCAATCTTTCTCCCCTCCCTTTCCCAATCTTTCTCCCCTCTCTTCCCCAATCTTTCTCCTCTCTCTTCCTCAATCATTCTCCCCTCTCTTCCCCAATCTTTCTTCCCTCTCTTCCTCAATCATTCTCCCCTCTCTTCCCCAATCTTTCTCCCCTCTCTTCCCCAATCTTTCTGCCCTCTCTTCCACAATATTTCTCCCTCTCTTCCCCAATCTTTCTCCCTTCTCTTTCCCAATCTTTCTCCCCTCTCTTTCCCAATATTTCTCCCTTCTCTTCCCCAATCTTTCTCCCCTCCCTTTCCCAATCTTTTTCCCCTCTCTTCCTCAATATATCTCCCTCTCTTCCCCAATCTTTCTCCCCTCTCTTCCCCAATCTTTCTCCCCTCTCTTCCTCAATATTTCTCCCTCTCTTCCCCAATCTTTCTCCCTCTCTTTCCCAATCTTTCTCCCCTCTCTTCCCTAATCTTTCTCCCCTCTCTTCCCCAATCTTTATCCCCTCTCTTCCCCAATCTTTCTCCCCTCTCTTCCCCAATCTTTCTCCCCTCTCTTCCTCAATATATCTCCCTCTCTTCCCCAATCTTTCTCCCCTCTCTTCCTCAATCTTTCTCCCCTCTCTTCCCCAATCTTTCTCCCCTCTCTTCCTCAATATTTCTCCCTCTCTTCCCCAGTCTTTCTCCCCTCTCTTCCCCAATCTTTCTCCCCTCTCTTCCCCAATCTTTCTCCCCTCTCTTCCTCAATCTTTCTCCCTCTCTTCCCCAATATTTCTCCCCTCTCTTCCTCAATATATCTCCCTCTCTTCCCCAATCTTTCTCCCCTCTCTTCCTCAATCTTTCTCCCCTCTCTTCCCCAATCTTTCTCCCCTCTCTTCCTCAATATTTCTCCCTCTCTTCCCCAGTCTTTCTCCCCTCTCTTCCCTAATCTTTCTCCCCTCTCTTCCTCAATATATCTCCCTCTCTTCCCCAGTCTTTCTCCCCTCTCTTCCCCAATCTTTCTCCCCTCTCTTCCCCAATCTTTCTCCCCTCTCTTCCTCAATCTTTCTCCCTCTCTTCCCCAATATTTCTCCCTTCTCTTTCCCAGCGTTTCCACTCACCCAGCACGCTGACAATGGTGTCAGTATTGACGGACTTCAGTCCTTGCAGGCCCTGGCAACTGTAGCGGCCGCTGTGTCCCTGCCTGAGATTCGACACAGTCAGGCTGCCGTTGGGTGCGGCGGCGACGCTGGAATTCGCGAAGCTCGTCATGCTGACGTCAACATCGCTGCAGGTGCCCTTTTTGGGTTGACATCGAACCAGAATTCGCAGCGGCTGGCCTGCCTGGGCGAAGCTCCAGATTATATATTCGGGCGAGGGTTCGATTCCGCAGCTGACTGTCATGCGGGAGAACTCGCTGGCGACAATGCTCGGCGGCAGTTGCTGGGTGACTCGGAGCGGCTCAACGAACGCCACAGCTGCAAATTTCAGGGTTATTCATGTGACATTTCACTCTGTCGGTGTCTTTGATGAGGTGTCACTCTGTCGGTGTCTTTGATGGGGTGTCACTCTGTCGGTGTCTTTGATGGGGTGTCACTCTGTCGGTGTCTTTGATGGGGTGTCAATCTCTCGGTGTCTTTGATGAGGTGTCACTCTGTTGGTGTCTTTGATGGGGTGTCACTCTGTTGGTGTCTTTGATGGGGTGTCACTCTATCGGTGTCTTTGATGGGGTGTCACTCTGTCGGTGTCTTTGATGGGGTGTCACTCTGTCGGCGTCTTTGATGGGGTGTCACTCTGTTGGTGTCTTTGATGGGGTGTCACTCTATCGGTGTCTTTGATGGGGTGTCACTCTGTCGGTGTCTTTGATGGGGTGTCACTCTGTCGGCGTCTTTGATGGGGTGTCACTCAGTTGGTGTCTTTGATGGGGTGTCACTCTGTTGGTGTCTTTGATGGGGTGTCACTCTGTTGGTGTCTTTGATGGGGTGTCACTCTGTCGGCGTCTTTGATGGGGTGTCACTCTGTCGGTGTCTTTGATGGGGTGTCACTCTGTCGGTGTCTTTGATGGGGTGTCACTCTGTCGGTGTCTTTGATGGGGTGTCACTCTGTTGGTGTCTTTGATGGGGTGTCACTCTGTTGGTGTCTTTGATGAGGTGTCACTCTTTCCAGGAATTTGATCGGGTGTTGATGGTAAGTACATCTTTATGCTTGTTTCTCTTTGCTTTGCTGTTTATATTGGATACGAGCGGAATAAAGCGCATACGGAATAAATACGAACTTCATCAAAGCACTCAACCTCTGTGTTATGTGATATATCTTGAGCACATATTGAGAACATTAAAGTTGTATAGCATTTAATAAACTGGTGGGCCTCTGTAGCTGAGAAATTTGAGACAATCAAACACACACACAAGCAGTGTAAGCACTCCATTGTTGAAATTAAAGCACCTCGTTGAATAAACTGTGTGAGCTTTTAGGCCCTAAGAAGCTTGATGCCCAGCTCACACAGATGCTGCTGTGAAGTCACGAAACATTGCATTTTACTAACATCTACGTACGTACGGTGGAGTCTTGTATTCACGCAAGTGTTTGTGATAAATGCCTTTTTCAGGCTTTTCTCCCCCATCTCATTCCAATCACTTTTCCATCTCTATATCCCATCTCTATCCCATCTCACTCCAATCACTTTTCCATCTCTATATCCAATCTCTATCCCATCTCACTCCAATCACTTTTCCATCTCTATATCCCATCTCTATCCCATCTCTATCCCATCTCTCTCCCGTCTCTCTCCCATTTCTCTCCATCTCTCTTACATCTCTCCCCCATCTTTCTCCCATCTCTATCCCATTTCTATCCCATCACTATCCAATCTCTCTCCCATCTGTATGGGAGATGAGTCTCTCCAAGTATCTCCATCACTCTCCAATCTCTCTCCCATCTCTCTCCCATCTCTCTCCCATCTCTCTCCCATCCCTCTCCCATCTCTTTCCCATCTCTCTCCCATCCCTCTCCCATCTCTCTCCCATCTCTATCCCATCTCTCTCCCATCTCTCTCCCATCTCTATCCCATCTCTCTCCCATCTCTATCCTATCTCTCTCCCATCCCTCTCCCATCTCTCTCCCATCTCTATCCTATCTCTCTCCCATCCCTCTCCCATCTCTCTCCCATCTCTATCCCATCTCTCTCCCATCTCTATCCTATCTCTCTCCCATCCCTCTCCCATCTCTCTCCCATCTCTCTCCCATCTCTCTCCCATCCCTCTCCCATCTCTCTCCCATCTCTATCCCATCTCTCTCCCATCTCTCTCCCATCTCTATCCCATCTCTCTCCCATCCCTCTCCCATCTCTCTCCCATCTCTATCCTATCTCTCTCCCATCCCTCTCCCATCTCTCTCCCATCTCTATCCCATCTCTCTCCCATCTCTATCCTATCTCTCTCCCATCCCTCTCCCATCCCTCTCCCATCTCTCTCCCATCTCTCTCCCATCCCTCTCCCATCCCTCTCCCATCTCTATCCCATCTCTATCCCATCTCTCTCCCATCTCTCTCCCATCTCTATCCTATCTCTCTCCCATCCCTCTCCCATCCCTCTCCCATCTCTATCCCATCTCTCTCCCATCTCTATCCTATCTCTCTCCCATCCCTCTCCCATCCCTCTCCCATCTCTCTCCCATCTCTCTCCCATCCCTCTCCCATCTCTCTCCCATCTCTATCCCATCTCTCTCCCATCTCTCTCCCATCTCTCTCCCATCTCTCTCCCATCTCTATCCTATCTCTCTCCCATCCCTCTCCCATCTCTCTCCCATCTCTATCCCATCCCTCTCCCATCTCTCTCCCATCACTATCCAATCTCTCTCCCATCTGTATGGGAGATGAGTCTCTCCAAGTATCTCCATCACTCTCCAATCTCTCCCCCCATCTCACTCCAATCACTTTTCCATCATTCTCCCATCTCTCTCCCATCTCTATCCTATCTCTCTCCCATCTCTATCCCATCTCTCTACCATCTCTCTCCCATCTCTATCCCATCTCTCTCCCATCCCTCTCCCATCTCTCTCCCATCTCTATCCTATCTCTCTCCCATCCCTCTCCCATCTCTCTTCCATCTCTCTCCTATCTCCCCCATCCCTCTCCCATCTCTCTCCTATCTCTCTCCCATCTCTATCCCATCTCTCTCCTATCTCTCTCGCATCTCTATCCCATCTCTCTCCCATCTCTCTCCCATATCTCTCCCATCTCTCTCCCATCTCTATCCTATCTCTCTCCCATCCCTCTCCCATCTCTCTCCCATCTCTATCCCATCTCTCTCCCATCTCTATCCTATCTCTCTCCCATCCCTCTCCCATCCCTCTCACATCTCTCTCCCATCTCTCTCCCATCCCTCTCCCATCTCTCTCCCATCTCTATCCCATCTCTCTCCCATCTCTCTCCCATCTCTATCCCATCTCTATCCTATCTCTCTACCATCCCTCTCCCATCTCTCTCCCATCTCTCTCCCATCTCTCTCCCATCTCTATCCCATCTCTCTCCCATCTCTCTCCCATCACTATCCAATCTCTCTCCCATCTGTATGGGAGATGAGTCTCTCCAAGTATCTCCATCACTCTCCAATCTCTCCCCCCATCTCACTCCAATCACTTTTCCATCATTCTCCCATCTCTCTCCCATCTCTATCCTATCTCTCTCCCATCTCTATCCCATCTCTCTACCATCTCTCTCCCATCTCTATCCCATCTCTCTCCCATCTCTATCCTATCTCTCTCCCATCCCTCTCCCATCTCTCTCCCATCTCTCTCCCATCTATCTCCCATCTCTATCCCATCTCTCTCCCATCTCGTTCCCATCTGTATGGGAGATGAGTCCCTCCAAGTATCTCCATCACTCTCCAATCTCTCTCCCATCTCTATCCCATTTCAATCCCATTTCTATCCCATCTCTCTCCTTTCTCTCTTCCTAATTCTCAATCCCATCTCTGTCTATTTGATACTTCATCATCAGCATTTCCTATTTAGCTGTCGTCATCCTCTTGTTTCTCAGTAAAAAAAATTCCCAAAGAAAAAAATGGCTTCCCTACCTGCTTTAATTTTGTCGGCAATGAGCTTTGATTACATCACAACCAGATGAGATCTAGTCTGCTCCTGTCTAAGTTCGCTTCTCTTTCTCGAAAGAACTGGTGATGTTCATGTTATTGGTCCCGCTACTTACCAGCAAACAATTCTTTCTCGACTTCTTTTTTGGTCCTTGAGGCGGTTTTTAGGGGCCTGAGAGTTGGCAGAAGCCTAATCACTGTTCACGAAGTACGGATTCTAGTGTTGGTTGCGCAATCGTATTGCTCACACGACAAGATCGTTCGTGTGGAGACCTGGGGTCTGTTAACTTGTATGCCCCGTGGGCCAAATATATAATCCAAGTGACATTGTCGGTTTGGTTGACAGGGAAGAGATGAGACAGGGGAGAGATGAGACACGAGAGAGATGAGACACGAGAGAGATGAGACAGGGGAGAGATGAGACAGGGGAGAGATGAGACAGGGGAGAGATGAGAAGGAGAGAGATCAGACACGAGAGAGATGAGACAGGGGAGAGATGAGACAGGGGAGAGATGAGAAGGGGAGAGATGAGACACGGGAGAGATTAGACACTAGAGAGATGAGACAGGGTGGAGATGAGACACGGGAGAGATGAGACACGGGAGAGATGAGAAGGGGAGAGATGAGACACGGGAGAGATGAGACACGGGAGAGATGAGACAGGGGAGAGATGAGACACGGGAGAGATGATAAGGGGAGAGATGAGAAGGGGAGAGATGAGAAGGGGAGAGATGAGACACAGGAGAGATGAGACACGGGAGAGATGAGACAGGGGAGAGATGAGACAGAGGAGAGATGAGACAGGAGAGAGATGAGACACGGGAGAGATGAGAATTGGAGAGATGAGACAGTGGAGAGATAAGACGTGGGAGAGACATATTGCGTGAGTCTGTTGACCCCAGATGCAAACACAACCACTGAGAAACAAAGAGTGGATATTAGAAAAAAGTAAAGCTTTGAAATTGTATGCACATTTTTTTCTAGCCTGTAGACGATGAAATATATTCCCCACTATAGCTTCAGTGGGGTTAAGGGCTTGCCGTTTAATCTCTTGTAGAAATTGTGTCAATATGCTCATGCTCCCTATGCTGACATAACCTCCTAGACGGATTTGGTGGCGGTTGTGGATATTGTGTCACACCTGGTATTATAACACAGCCCTGGGGGCAATGTTAGTTCTTGCTCACACCTGAATGAGAGACAGCGACAGATTTCGGGTGACAAGACAATCTGACCAGGCAGCCTCGAAACTTTCTCTAATAATTGGATTCGGAAATCGAAGGTGTTGACAATGAGATTAGATTTTTATCGATTAATAATAGACAGGCGAGATTCGAATGATTAATTAAAAACAACTAATTGAGCATATGCACTAATACTAGGGTCTCTCAATCTCTGATAAACAGACACCCAGGACACCCCTTAAGCAGAGAGGCAGACACCCAGGACACCCCTTAAGCAGAGAGGCAGACACCCAGGACACCCCTTAAGCAGAGAGGCAGACACCCAGGACACCCCTTAAGCAGAGAAGCAGACACCCAGGACGCCCCTTAAGCAGAGAGGCAGACACCCAGGACACCCCTTAAGCAGAGAAGCAGACACCCAGGACACCCCTTAAGCAAAGAGGCAGACACCCAGGACACCCCTTAAGCAGAGAAGCAGACACCCAGGACACCCCTTAAGCAGAGAAGCAGACACCCAGGACACCCCTTAAGCAAAGAGGCAGACACCCAGGACGCCCCTTAAGCAAAGAGGCAGACACCCAGGACACCCCTTAAGCAGAGAGGCAGACACCCAGGACACCCCTTAAGCAGAGAGGCAGACACCCAGGACACCCCTTAAACAAAGAGGCAGACACCCAGGACACCCCTTAAGCAGAGAGGCAGACACCCAGGACACTCCTTAAGCAGAGAGGCAGACACCCAGGACACCCCTTAAGCAGAGAAGCAGACACCCAGGACACTCCTTAAGCAGAGAGGCAGACACCCAGGACACTCCTTAAGCAGAGAGGCAGACACCCAGGACACCCCTTAAGCAGAGAAGCAGACACCCAGGACACTCCTTAAGCAGAGAGGCAGACACCCAGGACACTCCTTAAGCAGAGAGGCAGACACCCAGGACACCCCTTAAGCAGAGAAGCAGACACCCAGGACACCCCTTAAGCAGAGAAGCAGACACCCAGGACACCCCTTAAGCAGAGAGGCAGACACCCAGGACACCCCTTAAGCAGAGAGGCAGACACCCAGGACACCCCTTAAGCAGAGAGGCAGACACCCAGGACACCCCTTAAGCATAGAGGCAGACACCCAGGACACCCCTTAAGCAGAGAGGCAGACACCCAGGACACCCCTTAAGCAGAGAGGCAGACACCCAGGACACCCCTTAAGCAGAGAGGCAGACACCCAGGACACCCCTTAAGCAGAGAGGCAGACACCCAGGACACCCCTTAAGCAGAGAGGCAGACACCCAGGACACTCCTTAAGCAGAGAGGCAGACACCCAGGACAGCCCTTAAGCAGAGAGGCAGACACCCAGGACACTCCTTAAGCAGAGAGGCAGACACCCAGGACACCCCTTAAGCAGAGAGTAAGTGAGGAGAATCATTTATTTTATTATTTTAAAGAAATATAATCTACGGTAATATTGTGAGTAGACTGACTGATCTCATGCAGTCAGTAATTTACCGAAGACTAAACTAAATTCACACCGGTTTAGTAAATTGGGTTTCTGGCTCATTGATTTCTGAAACATGGCGTTAGATTTTTCGGTAGAAAAAAGAAATAAACAAAGATAGGATTACTGTTCTATTATTTGCAAATAACAATCTTGAGGGAAACAGTCCGATATAAAAGTGTTGACTCAAGTGGACATAGCAGCTGTCAGCAAAACTTAACTTCAGTCTGTAGGTAGGAGCTTCTCAAATAGGAGAATAGTCGTTAGTCTGTCATTGTCATTTGCTGACTAATTGCTTGCCGTAATTGCACAGCCGGGCGAAAATTAGCAAACAAAGAGCTGCTTTGTAACGTGTTGGCGGGGTAGGGTGAGTAGGGTGAGAGATGGTAGAGTGAGTAGGGTGAGAGAAGGTAAAGTGAGTACGGTGAGAGATGGTAGAGTGAGTATGGTGAGAGATTGTAGGGTGAGTAGGGTGTTAGATGGTAGAGTGAGTAGGGTGAGAGAAGGTAAAGTGAGTACGGTGAGAGATGGTAGAGTGAGTATGGTGAGAGATTGTAGGGTGAGTAGGGTGTGAGATGGTAGAGTGAGTAGGGTGAGAGATGGTAGAGTGAGTATGGTGAGAGATGGTAGAGTGAGTATGGTGAGAGATTGTAGGGTGAGTAGGGTATGAGATGGTAGAGTGAGTAGGGTGAGAGATGGTAGGGTGAGAGATAGTAGAGTGAGTATGGTGAGAGATTGTAGGGTGAGTACGGTGTTAGATGGTAGAGTGAGTAGGGTGAGAGATGGTAGGGTGAGAGATGGTAGAGTGAGTATGGTGAGAGATTGTAGGGTGAGTAGGGTGTGAGATGGTAGAGTGAGTAGGGTGTGAGATGGTAGAGTGAGTAGGGTGAGAGATGGTAGGGTGAGTAGGGTGAGAGATGGTAGGGTGAGTAGGGTGTGAGATGGTAGAGTGAGTATGGTGAGAGATTGTAGGGCGAGTAGGGCAAGAGATGGTAGGGTGAGTAGGGTGAGAGATGGTAGGGTGAGTAGGGTGAGAGATGGTAGGGTGAGTAGGGTGAGAGATGGTAGGGTGAGTAGGGTGTGAGATGGTAGAGTGAGTATGGTGAGAGATTGTAGGGCGAGTAGGGCAAGAGATGGTAGGGTGAGTAGGGTGAGAGATGGTAGGGTGAGTAGGGTGAGAGATGGTAGGGTGAGTAGGGTGAGAGATGGTAGGGTGAGTAGGGTGAGAGATGGTAGGGTGAGAGATGGTAGGGTGAGAGATGGTAGGGTGAGTAGGGTGAGAGATGGTAGAGTGAGTATGGTGAGAGATTGTAGGGTGAGTACGGTGAGAGATGGTAGGGTGAGAGATGGTAGGGTGAGAGATGGTAGGGCGAGTAGGGCAAGAGATGGTAGGGTGAGTAGGGTGAGAGATTGTAGGGTGAGTAGGGTGAGAGATGGTAGGGTGAGTAGGGTGAGAGATGGTATGGTGAGAGATTGTAGGGTGAGTAGGGTGTGAGATGGTAGAGTGAGTAGGGTGACTATACAAATGATACAACTTTATCATACTGGTTGAAGATTCTATCAATCTACTAGATATACTATCAATATAAAATTGAGCGCAAATATAATATATATGATTTTCAATATCGTGACTCTAGTTAGTTAGGTAGTTAGGTATTAGAGGGAAGGAAAGCCCCTACATTATAATATTATTCATTAATAATTGAACAGCACATTTCGGCCTTCGTGAGTGTGTGATCCGGGTTAAACGTCATTCTTTTTAAAGCAATGAGGCGCTGGAGTTTTGCGTTTGTTGAGTGTTTGATGACGCACTTATATGACTTGCCTGCCTGCTGGTACTTGACTTTGACTGCAGAAGCAAAGTAACAAAGCATATTTTTGTCCACAAAAGATTCGGTAGTAACTATGGCAGATGCTGTTTATCAACTGCAAAAATAGCTTTGCTTATCAAAGTCAAGTAAGGAGCCAATTTTATTGGCTAAACTGAAGTCTTTCTTTCAAAAAACTTTTTTACTAGCTTTTTCTAAGGTCCCAGCCTATTAAAACAATAGTCGGAAACGCACTTATCACTCATCTCATCTCTCCCCTGTCTCATCGCTCCCTGTCTCATCTCTCCCCTGTCTCATCTCTCCCGTGTCTCATCTCTCCCGTGTCTCATCTCTCCCCTGTCTCATCTCTCCCGTGTCTCATCTCTCCCGTGTCTCATCTCTCCCGTGTCTCATCTCTCCCCTGTCTCATCTCTCTCCTGTCTCATCTCTCCCCTGTCTTATCTCTCCCCTGTCTTATCTCTCCCCTGTCTTATCTCTCCCCTGTCTCATCTCTCCCGTGTCTTATCTCTCCCCTGTCTTATCTCTCCCCTGTCTCATCTCTCCCCTGTCTCATCTCTCCCCTGTCTCATCTCTCCCTGTCTCATCTCTCCCCTGTCTCATCTCTCCTCAGTTTCATCTCTCCCCTGTCTTATCTCTCCCCTGTCTTATCTCTCCCCTGTCTCATCTCTCCCCTGTCTCATCTCTCCCCTGTCTCATCTCTCTCTGTCTCATCTCTCCCCTGTCTTATCTCTCCCCTGTCTCATCTCTCCCCTGTCTTATCTCTCCCCTGTCTCATCTCTCCCCTGTCTCATCTCTCCTCAGTTTCATCTCTCCCCTGTCTCATCTCTCACCTGTCTCAACTCTAATCTGTCTCGTCTCTCCCCTGTCTCATCTCTCCTCTATCTCGTCTCTCCCCTGTCTCATCTCTCCTCTGTTTCATCTCTCTTCTGTCTCATCTCTCCCGTTTCTCATCTCTTGCCTGTCTCATCTCTCCCGTGTCTCATCTCTCCCCATCTCATCTCTCCCCTGTCTTATCTCTCCCCTGTCTCATCTCTCACCTGTCTCTCCCCTGTCTCATCTCTCACCTGTCTCAACTCTAATCTGTCTCGTCTCTCCCCTGTCTCATCTCTCCTCTGTCTCGTCTCTCTTCTGTCTCATCTCTCCCGTTTCTCATCTCTTGCCTGTCTCATCTCTCTTCTGTCTCATCTCTCCCGTTTCTCATCTCTTGCCTGTCTCATCTCTCCCGTGTCTCATCTCTCCCCATCTCATCTCTCCCCTGTCTTATCTCTCACCTGTCTCATCTCTCCTCTGTCTCGTCTCTCCCCTGTCTCATCTCTCACCTGTCTCACCCCTTGTCGATCTAGCCCAGTCACGTCTGCTGGATTTCACTTTGCCTGTTTGAATCATAATTTCTCTGATTTTTCATGCACTAGACACAGGCGTACAAGTGGAACACTGGTTCTAGTTTCGATAGTAGCAGGAATAACAAATCGGCTTTCAGATAAGTTAGAAAAAAAAGCAAGAAACTCACCAACAGCCGCGGTTAGCCAGCAGCAGCAGAAGCAGAAGCAGACAAGTTCCAGACGCATTTCGCAAGAAGTTTTCGTTACTTCTGCTTCTTCTAAAAAAACGAATCGCAAAGAAGGTGAGCGATTGTGTCTGGAACTTAACAGCACACGCATTTTTTTCTAATTTTACCGTTTGCTACCTGCTAGACACACAATCTTAACCTGTTAGACACACAATCTCAACCTGTTAGACACACAATCTCAACCTCTTAGACACACAATCTCAACCTGTTAGACACACAATCTCAACCTGTTAGACACACAATCTTAACCTGTTAGACACACAATCTTAACCTGTTAGACACACAATCTCAACCTGTTAGACACACAATCTCAACCTGTTAGACACACAATCTCAACCCGTTAGACAGACAATCTCAACCTGTTAGACACACAATCTTAACCTGTTAGACACACAATCTCAACCTGTTAGACACACAATCTTAACCTGTTAGACACACAATCTCAAGCCGTTAGACACACAATCTCAACCTGTTAGACACACAATCTCAACCCGTTAGACACACAATCTTAACCTGTTAGACACACAATCCCAACCTGTTAGACACACAATCTCAACCTGTTAGACACACAATCTCAACCTGTTAGACACACAATCTCAACCTCTTAGACACACAATCTCAACCTGTTAGACACACAATCTCAACCTGTTAGACACACAATCTCAACCTGTTAGACACACAATCTCAACCTGTTAGACACACAATCTCAACCTCTTAGACACACAATCTCAACCTGTTAGACACACAATCTCAACCTGTTAGACACACAATCTCAACCTGTTAGACACACAATCTCAACCTCTTAGACACACAATCTCAACCTGTTAGACACACAATCTCAACCTGTTAGACACACAATCTTAACCTGTTAGACACACAATCCCAACCTGTTAGACACACAATCTCAACCTGTTAGACACACAATCTTAACCTGTTAGACACACAATCTCAACCTGTTAGACGCACAATCCCAACCTGTTAGACACACAATCTTAACCTGTTAGACACACAATCTTAACCTGTTAGACACACAATCTCAACCTGTTAGACACACAATCCCAACCTGTTAGACACACAATCTCAACCTGTTAGACACACAATCTTAACCTGTTAGACACACAATCTCAACCTGTTAGACACACAATCTCAACCTGTTAGACACACAATCTTAACCTGTTAGACACACAATCCCAACCTGTTAGACACACAATCTCAACCTGTTAGACACACAATCTTAACCTGTTAGTCACACAATTTCAACCTGTTAGACACACAATCTCAACCTGTTAGATACACAATCTCAACCTGTTAGGCACGCAATCTCAACCTGTTAGACACACAATCTCAACCTGTTAGACACGCAATCTCAAACTGTTAGACACACAATCTCAACCTGTTAGACACGCAATCTCAACCTGTTAGACACACAATCTTAACCTGTTAGACACACAATCTTAACCTGTTAGACACACAATCTCAACCTGTTAGACACACAATCTCAACCTGTTAGTCACACAATCTCAACCTGTTAGACACACAATCTCAACCTGTTAGGCACGCAATCTCAACCTGTTAGACACACAATCTCAACCTGTTAGACACACAATCTCAACCTGTTAGACACACAATCTTAACCTGTTAGTCACACAATTTCAACCTGTTAGACACACAATCTCAACCTGTTAGATACACAATCTCAACCTGTTAGGCACGCAATCTCAACCTGTTAGACACACAATCTCAACCTGTTAGACACGCAATCTCAAACTGTTAGACACACAATCTCAACCTGTTAGACACGCAATCTCAACCTGTTAGACACACAATCTCAACCTGTTAGGCACGCAATCTCAACCTGTTAGACACGCAATCTCAACCTGTTAGACACACAATCTCAACCTGTTAAACACACAATCTCAACATATTAGACACACAATCTCAACCTGTTAGGCACGCAATCTCAACCTGTTAGACACGCAATCTCAACCTGTTAGACACACAATCTCAACCTGTTAGACACACAATCTCAACCTGTTAGGCACGCAATCTCAACCTGTTAGACACGCAATCTCAACCTGTTAGACACGCAATCTCAACCTGTTAGACACACAATCTCAACCTGTTAAACACACAATCTTAACATTTTAGACGCAAAATCAGAACCTGTTAAATATACAATCTTAACTTGTTAGACACATAATTATAACCTGTTAGACACAAAATCGTAATCTGTTAGACACCAAAACAGAACCTGTTAGACATACTGTCTTAACCTGTTAGACATACTGTCTTAACCTGTTAGACATGTGTTCTAAACCCGTTACACTTCTCCTCAACTCGTCTAAACAAACTCCAAAACTATTCACCCGCGTCTCTAACATTTGCGCTATTCCTGTTTTTAGCCTGTCCATGTTTAAATCGACCAGGGTTAGGGATTTTAGTATTAAGTTTCTTCCCATTGTCTCTGCTGAAGTGTCTCTGCGTGCCACCTTCACAAGCAGATTTCAGGCCCACACCTAGACCCCGCTTCTCAGACAAACCAGCTCATGCTGAGGAAAAGGTGACAGAAGTGAGCCTAATTTACAATTTTCCTAATCCGCTTAGAGGAAGCGAGAAGTTTTGGGAAGCGACTTTTTAAGCGCGTGAGTAGGTGAAAACTTCTCGGATGAGCATGAAAGTGAAGAAAGCAAAACTGCGCGAAAAATTATTCCGTTGGAGGCTCTTTAACGACGGGAACAAGTGAGAGTTAGTTTGTGATAATAATTGATTTGTGATTATTCTAACCTATGTTTTGAATTTTGAAATTCTTTGCAACGTTAATGCGTTAATTCTAGATAACGCTAGTTCTGGAAAGCGTCAATAAGTAAATTCGTAATTGTTAACATGATAATTCTGGAAAGCGTTGATTTTGGAAAGCGTTGATTCTGGAAAGCGTTGGTTCTGGAAAGCGTTGATTCTGGAAAGCGTTGATTCTGGATAGCGTTGATTCTGGAAAGTGTTGATTCTGGAAAGCGTTGATTCTGGAAAGTGTTGATTCTGGAAAGCGTTGATTCTGGAAAGCGTTGATTCTGGAAAGCGTTGATTCTGGAAAGTGTTGATTCTGGAAAGCGTTAGTTCCGAAACGAGCTAATAAATTTTTTTGGAATGTGGCACTTTAATAATAATAATAATTGCAGAAGGGCAGTGGCGCATCATTTGGTGACACTGGACCCGCAGCCAGCGAGGAGGCAATTCTGCCCATTTCACTGAGCACACACTCACACAGGTGTGTACATCTGCCCTGACTTTCTCATCGTCAGGCAGTGTACACTCTCACTGTGCCTTGGAGGTTTTTCCCTCAAGGGCGTAAATTGCACGACAAGCCACCAAGCCTTCTCTCCGCGGCTGCGGCCCAATTTAATGTGGCCCCACCGCAGATTCGAGCTCAGGACCGTGGTGCGAGAGGCAGTTTTCGTAAATTGTGATTCTCTTCATTACTTTTATGAAGCATTAATTAAGAAAGCTTTAATTCAGAAAAGCGTTAATTCTAAAAAATCGTTTATTCTGAAGAAGCGGTAATTCCGAAAAGCGTTACTTCTGAAAAGCGTTAATTCTAGAAAGCATTAATTCAGAAAGCGTTAATTCTAAAAGCGTTACTTCTGAAAAGCGTTAATTCTAGAAAGCATTAATTCAGAAAGCGTTAATTCTAAAAGCGTTACTTCTGAAAAGCGTTAATTCTGAAAAGCGTTAATTCTAAAAGCGTTAATTCTAAAAGCGTTAATTCTGAAAAGCGTTTTTTCAGAGTAGCGTTAATTTAGAAAAACAAAAGTTCTAAAAATTAATAGTACGAAAAAAATTTTTTGGTTTTAAGCGTTTATACTTACTAAGTATAAATATTTACAAAAATACATAGGTGATTGCACCACATCACGGTCGTATTGAGAAGTTATGCAGTGAATCAAAATACTAATTCTATGTGCATTAATTAGTAGAACTGAAATCTATGCACAATATAAACAGAATGATAAACGTCATTGGAGTTCATGGAATTTGGGATTTTAGTATAACACTCAAAGCATTCCCTACCAGTGACTGCTATTGAGGATAAACCTCCCCTCTATCACATGAGGATTTCGCTGTTAATGCGCTTCGCTAAGCACTTGACCGCCGAGGGCATTGGTTGGGATTATTTATTCCTGGATTCTTGGAATAAATTCCCCCCCTGCCACTGCGGCCACTTCATGGCTATCATTTATTTCACACTAAAGTAATGTGCCGTAGTCTGAGCTGAAGAGTGCTTAAATGAACTATTTTTATAGAGACAAAACTAGAGAAAATCAAACAGAGCAAAGAGAATAGGTTCCCTAAATAAACTGACGGAGCTGTTTGCTTGTTCTGGCAAGCTGGTGTAAAAGAAATTAAGAAAATATTTTATTTGAAAAATGTTTGTCAGTTTGAACTGCTTTTTACCTTTTTAGTGCAACGCTACCCTTATTCATTAAACACAGTTCCCAGTTTGAGCCTCACTCACTCACTCACTCACTCACTCACTCACCCACTCACTCACTCACTCACTCACTCAATCACTCACTCACTCACTCACTCACTCACCCACTCACTCACTCACTCACTCACCCACTCACTCACTCACTCACTCACTCACTCACTCACTCACTCACTCACTCACTCACTCACTCACTCACTCACTCACTCACTCACTCACTCACTCAATCACTCACTCACTCACTCACTCACTCACTCACTCACTCACTCAATCACTCACTCACTCACGGTGACTCATATAGTCATAGAATAGAAAGCATAAAAAAACATAACGCCAGTCAGTTTGAAGTGTACAAAATTGCGGTCTCTGTCAAAGAAGACTTTGAGCAGAAGTGCGAAAGCAGGAAATTGATGTTGACAACAGCTTTGTAATCTATTTTTTTCTGTCGCAATCTTCGCAGAAACAGCATTTTTTTCTATGTTTAATACGCTAAGCCATTTTTTCAACTAAGAGCTTGTCTGCTTGGAACTGTAATACTGATACTATTAGAATATTTAGTCAAATGCCAATATATTGTTTAATATTTCTCTGACAAAACTGATGTCAATCAAGCAAGGATTTGAATCAGGCTCATTATTTTTGCATGTATCCATCTAAACTAATACCTCGTTTATGTTGGCAGGCAGTCTTCAAGAACCACTTTTTACATTTTCATGAATCACATTTATGCCTCCCTGGTCTGAAAGGGTCCCATGCTGCTAGGTTTAAGTTATTATACATTTATGAGACAGGTATTGGACACTGAAGACAATAGGCATTTGCTGTGTGCCTGTAATCTATACGCTAGACAAACTTCTACTGCCACTGGGGCATTAATTAAGTCGACAGTGTTTAACTCCCTTCTCAATCTTGTCCCTCTCTCCGCTTTCCTGTAGCCATCTCTCCCCCTATCCCTCTCTCCTCTGCTTCTCTCCCTCTCCCTCTCTCCCTCTCTCTCCCTCTCCGTCTCCCTATCTCCCTCTCTCACCCTCTCCGTCTCCCTATCTCCCTCTCTCTCCCTCTCCGTCTCCCTATCTCCCTCTCTCTCCCTCTCCGTCTCCCTATCTCCCTCTCTCACCCTCTCCGTCTCCCTATCTCCCTCTCTCTCCCTCTCCGTCTCCCTATCTCCCTCTCTCACCCTCTCCGTCTCCCTATCTCCCTCTCTCACCCTCTCCGTCTCCCTATCTCCCTCTCTCACCCTCTCCGTCTCCCTATCTCCCTCTCTCACCCTCTCCGTCTCCCTATCTCCCTCTCTCACCCTCTCCGTCTCCCTATCTCCCTCTCTCACCCTCTCCGTCTCCCTATCTCCCTCTCTCACCCTCTCCGTCTCCCTATCTCCCTCTCTCACCCTCTCCGTCTCCTATCTCCCTCTCTCACCCTCTCCGTCTCCCTCTCCCTCTCCCTCTCCCTCCCTCTCCCTCTCACCCACTACATTATTTAACCAAGAAACAGAGATTCGCTTTCAACTTGTAATGTTTCGTAAGTTGCATAACAGTCAACACGCACAAAAGTTATTGCCGTAGCAATGTTCGCTTCGCTTGAAAAATAGTTTTTCCTCAATAGCGCAGGTAATTCTCTAGTTCTTTTTCAGATATTCAGCTTTTGCTTTTGCAGAAAAAGCTATTCTTACTTCTTTATAAAGGACTTCTAAATTTTTGTCAACTTCGTTTAGCTGAAATGTTTGACACAAGTTACACTTGAAGGTACTTGACTACATAAAAAATATTTAGCCTTTAATTTTTAGAAGAGTGCATCCTTTAAAATGCATAGTTTTATAGGTAATAACTATGATCAGATATGAAAATACACAAGCAACAATTCAGTTGGTCATTCAGCTACTCACTCAGTTGGTCATTCAGCTACTCTCTCTGTTGGTCATTCAGCTACTCATTCAGTTGGTCATTCAGCTACTCATTCAGTTGGTCATTCAGCTACTCTCTCTGTTGGTCATTCAGCTACTCATTCAGTTGGTCATTCAGCTACTCATTCAGTTGGTCATTCAGCTACTCACTCAGTTGGTCATTCAGCTACTCATTCAGTTGGTCATTCAGCTACTCATTCAGTTGGTCATTCAGCTACTCATTCAGTTGGTCATTCAGCTACTCATTCAGTTGGTCATTCAGCTACTCACTCAGTTGGTCATTCAGCTACTCACGCAGTTGGTCATTCAGCTACTCATTCAGTTGGTCATTCAGCTACTCATTCAGTTGGTCATTCAGCTACTCTCTCAGTTGGTCATTCAGCTACTCACTCAGTTGGTCATTCAGCTACTCACTCAGTTGGACATTCAGCTACTCACTCAGTTGGTCATTCAGCTACTCACTCAGTTGGTCATTCAGCTACTCACTCAGTTGGTCATTCAGCTACTCACTCAGTTGGTCATTCAGCTACTCACTCAGTTGGTCATTCAGCTACTCATTCAGTTGATCATTCAGCTACTCATTCAGTTGGTCATTCAGCTACTCATTCAGTTGGTCATTCAGCTACTCTCTCTGTTGGTCATTCAGCTACTCACTCAGTTGGTCATTCAGCTACTCACTCAGTTGGACATTCAGCTACTCACTCAGTTGGTCATTCAGCTACTCACTCAGTTGGTCATTCAGCTACTCACTCAGTTGGTCATTCAGCAACTCATTCAGTTGGTCATTCAGCCACTCATTCAGTTGTTTAATCAGCTACTCATTCAGTTGGTTAATCAGCTACTCACTCAGTTGATCATTCAGCTACTCACTCAGTTGGTCTTTCAGCAACTCATTCAGCCCCATCAAACAAAAACAGAATGCAGAAAATGAATTTCAAACAGTTAACTTTACAATCTGTACTCATGAAAACAATCGACAGCTATTGTATTTTCATAATCACTAACATTTGATCATACAATGAGCTTGCATAGTACAGAGATTACTAGATTTCTATAGCTATAGAAAATCAACCCACGACCAATTGTCTCAAA